>CM029628.1:533359-2933359 GCA_017311315.1 Dendrocalamus latiflorus
CAAGCAGATTACCACAAGGTTTTTACAATGCATCTAGTGAAGGATTACACTCGCTAAGGTTTCATCTTAGTCGGGCTCTGTCCACCCTCACTAAGACCCTCGCTTGCGCCACATGACAGATTCTTTTCAGTGACACGACCCGCGCCCACGACAGTTTAAATCCAGTGACATGACTCGTGGTTCACACCATAGTGCATCCTTCACTGGCGATGCAAATTATTTAGTTAGGTTATACCCATTATAAACTTGTGGTTGTATTATTTTATATTAGGAGGTCATCACAAGATTCGGTTCTTAGAATTATCTAGGCGTTGCTGCCATAAACCAAACATTCTCATGCTACATCTGCACCACCACCACTTACCATCCGCCCAGATAGGTAAAGCACGTTTTGTGAGTTTTGAGAAGCATAAAACTAATTTATCCAACATACCAACCCTTTCCCAAAATGGTTGCCCAAAATTTATTTTCATGATTTAAGAAATAATGATTAGGGCAAATTAATATCCTTGGGTATCTAAGCAAGGCTAAGCATGGTGCTCAGATATAACCTATAGCTAATAAGGTTACCATTATAATTTCTAGGGCGAGAAATTAAAGGGGACATTTTACCCAAGGGGTGACATATAGTAATACAAGCAAGATAGGCATTTAGCTACATCCTTATATTTGAATATATTTACGTAACAAATAAAAGTATGCAACTTAATAATTTAAACAAACATAATTTTCACAAAATGTAGGTTCAATATAATCAAAGTAATGACTTGCCTCGCTCAACTTTTACTGAGACCTTGATCTTACTCAAAGCCTTCTCATAATGGTCATGTATCCTTGATATTTTTGACTTTACACCGATCTTGCTCTTGCTAGATACGTCATCTCTCCGAGACTTCAGCTTCTAATTATGAGCTAAAAGTTGAAAACCAAATAAATTTAAAATTCAAATAAATCCAAATGATTGTAATTAGGTTTTATTAGGATCAAGTTGATGATCTTAGATAAGGTTTTGTGAGCAGAGGATGATTGATAAAGTCAATGATATTGGACAGATATATTTTAATCTAATTTTGATTATATATGACAGTTATATATTAGATCTTGAACTCAAATTAAACTTTTCTATGTAACAAAGACTAACAGATCATAAAGAAAGCTTGCTGGACAGTGCAGAAATATCCCTAAAATCAATATTTCATTCATTCACAGAGAATATTGTTGATTTAACAGGATAACAATGTTCAACATAGACCAGAAAAGAACAAAACTCACCACTACCCAAATCTAAAGCAGAGATCAACAAGAAATGGACAACAAGGTCGATGATCAATGAAAGGAAAATAGCAGATTTAACTATAAGCTCAAGATTAATCTACCATCACATCCATATATAATCTCAGTATTATGTCATTTCATCACAGAGCAATCAGTCCACAGAACTTTCTTTGCAAATTTCCCACTAATGAGACTCACTGATATGTGAAGTATATCATGAAATTCCAAAGAAACAACAACAAGTATACTCATAGCAGAGGTGATACTCAAAATCACTGTGAAGAAATTAAAAGAGGCAAGGCGCACTTGCAGTGCTGTCCCAGAAAACCTAGCACCCCTTTGTGCTGCTACAGAAGAAGAGTGTGGTAGATGGAGATACAATGCCCACTCCAACCTTGGGTAGCTGACGCCGGAGATGAAGGTCGGGGTTGGTGCCGCACAAGACCAACGAGTGCTCTGGCCGAGAACACTCGTGAACACCAAGAACAGGTCACAAATCTCCCACAAAACTCAGCACAAGTTTGAGCTAAATCAACCTCTAGAGATAAACCCGACACCTTTCCTCTCGGCCAAATCCAAGAAATGGTTCAAGGAAACCGCAAGGGGAAACGCTAGAGCGGCGATTTGCGCTCCTCAGCTGATAGCGACAGGAGAAAACCCAGCCGGCGGCTCTCAAGACTCAAGATCGAAGAACCACCAAGAGAGATTTGAGAACAGAGAGGGGAGAACTCACTGCTACATTCGGTCACCAATGAGAGGGAAGACACCATATTTACGGGAGCGAGGCGGAGGCCGGCGAGCTGCAGCCACGGCTGGCGCCAAAGTGCCCGCGCCGGTGACACCTCCATCGTCGTCGCCGCCGCCACTTGACCCAGCTGCCCTAGGCAATGTGGTCGAAGTCGTTTCGCTGAATGTGAGAAGCCAGACGGACACGAACCCGCACGCGCACGGGAACGGGCACAGGAGGAGACGCGCAGTCTCCTCCCTTTATCTCCTCGTCCGGCCCACTGACAAGTGGGCCCCACCTCTTTCTTTTTTCCTTTTTCAATTGGGAAATTATCGAAATGCCCTTGGAAAACAACAATCCCCACCAATTTATCTATTGATAAAGGTGTTCAAATGTCTTGTTTAATATATAGCTGTTCGACGATGGGTACCTTGCGGGTTTGAACCCAAAGCCTAGTGACAAGGACTACAACTCTGCATAGACAAAGGAGGACTTTACCTTTATCCAATGCCTTGGTGTGAGAATTTTCGCCTAGGTCACATTCTGTACTGGGCGGCTTGTCCTTTCCCTCTTGGGTTGGGACGTTACTGTCATGTCCCTGTATCTAGCTCATGAGTACTTAAAAAAATATACCCTTATCGTTCTTTGATTGCGATCTCATAATGACACTCACGTAGGTGAATTCTTCTAGGAATTCTGTAGGACGATTCCCAAAGTCATATAGACATCAAATTCATTAAGAGCTAGTGCTCAACCTTCCATACAGAAAGAGCACTACAACTAATGGGACCTGTTAGGTGTGCTCTCTAATCCCACACAGTTTGTTGTCCTAGAGCCTAGTTCACGAGATCTCCGATCTTTTAGGATAGGTTACCACTAATGCGAGCTATTACATGGGTATGAGCCCCATTCCCTGAGACACTACAAGAATGGCCATCTGAGCCAATTCTTTAGTGAAAGGATCTGCCTAGTTCCTTTTAGACTAGATGTATTCTACAGAAATGACATCCGTCTCTCTGGCATGTCTTATCGACTTAAGTCGCCTCTTTATGTATTTTGAGCACTTCATGTTGTCTTTCCTACTCTTCGCCTTAACTAGAATGGTTTGATTATCGCAGTAGGTCAATATGGCTGGAATAGGCTTTTCCAGCACAGGCAGGTCAGAAAGGAGTTCTCTAATCTATTCTGCCTCTACAGTCGCTGAATCAAGTGCTACTAACTCAGCCTCCATGGTGGATCGTGTAAGGATAGTCTGTTTTAAAGACTTCCACGAAACGGCCTCACCTGCTAGAGTGAATACATAGCCACTCGTAGTCTTCATGTCATCCGAGTCATTGATCCAGTTAGAATCACTGAATCCTTCCAGGACTGCCAGATGGCCAGAATAATGTATTCCCAAATTAGAGATCCCCTTCAAGTATCTGAGTACTCTTTCTAGTGCTATCCAATGATCATCTCCTGGATTGGACGTATAACAACTCAATCTATGTAACATCCATAAATTTTGAATTCTGGGAAAGTGTATAGCCCTTGAATTTATTTTGAAATGTACCTTTCAATATTTGAATTTTGTGGATTTCCTTTGAATTTTTGATCGAGGTTCCAACAAATGGAGAAAATCTTGAAAATAGAACTAATAGAAAATTATGAAGGAAATGTGGAATTAATTTGCCCATGCTACTGATAACCGCCACAGTGCCACAGCATAGTGACTGTCGTCGCGTCGCTCTGGTCAGCGCGCCGATTGTGCCGCTGTCGCCCACAGTTTCTCGCCCGATCGCATCTGCCTCGACTCGCGTGTGCGGCATTGTCACTGTGCTAGCGACACTGTATAGTCATGCCATGCTCTGAGCGCCGTCTCATGCCGAGCCCTGTAGAAACACCGCCGCCACGCCATTCTGGTCGACAACCAATGACTCCCCTATCACTCGCCGCCTTTTCACGGCTATAAAAGCCTGCCCTCCGTTCATAGTAGCTTCGCCGCACCACACTTCATCTATTCTATGAAACAATTGGCCTCCCGTGAACCACAGCTCGCCAGTGACGCTTCTTGCCCAAATCTGGCTGGTGAGCAATTCGCCAATTGGCACCGCCGTAGTTCGATTCCTCCTCACTGAAGCACCCCCGGAGCACTGCGAGGCCGTTCCCCACCCCTGCCGGACCTCCCGTCGCCTGTACATCACCCGCACCGTGCGCCTCTCCCGCCCATTGCAGTCGCACGCTGCCAGCTCGCCACAGCTGTTCCTGAGCCACGCCGACCCTCGAGGTAGACTCCTGAGCTCACCTAGATGCTCCCCTCCCGTTTAATTGAGCTCCGGTGCCGTGCACCACCGTAACCACCACTCCCCTATTCCGTCGTCGTCCACGGTTGCCGCCGGCCGACGCCCCGGTCAAATTGGTCGGCGAGACTTCGTCTCTAGGTAGGTGCGGGCGTGAGCAACCCATTTTGGGGATGCTCAGCTCCGGCCGCCGCTTTCTCCGCCGGCGGCAGGCTCGCCGAGCGTCAGCCGGAGGAAGAAGACGCACTATAGCCGATGGTTAAGATAGTTAGTTAATGATTAATGATGAGTAATTAATGCTAATGGTGGTTGGTTAGTCTAAACCCCTCACTGACATGTGGGCCATGCCCCTTTAATTAAAACAGTAACTGGACCCACCTGTCATAAGAACAGAGTAGAGAAAATAAAAATAAAAGAGAAATCTAAAAACTTGCGGTGGGCCCCACCTATCAGATTTTAATTATTTTTTAGATTTATTTAAACTGAGAGCTTCAAAAGGGCATAACTTATTCATCGTAACTCCAAATTAAGTGAAACAAATTTCTAAATTCATCTAAATTCAATATCTGTCCAATGGAACTGAAACTATAATTCTTGAAGCTCATTTGAATTTTTTGTGAGAATTTATTTGGTTTACTAATTTTTATAGGGTGTGGCTACTGTACTGGCTTACAGTCCATAAACCCAAATCTGGTTAGGACCTTATCCACATAATGGGATTGTGAAAGAGTAATCTAATTCTCACCCTTTATAAGTTTGATGTTTAAGATAATATCAGTCTTACCCAGATCTTTCATATCGAAATTCTGGGAAAGGAAAGACTTTGTTCTATTGATTACATCCATGTTGGTCCCAAAAAGCAAAATGTCACCTACATAAAGGCATAGAATGACACCTTTGCCCCCGCTAAACCGATAGTAGACATTTATCAGCTTCGTTCACACAAAAGCCGACCGAGGTCATCATATTATCAGATTTCTCATGCCATTGCTTGGGAGCTTGCTTTAGGTCATACAATGATTTAATCAATCGACGTACTTTCTTTTCTTGCCCTTCAACCACAAATCCTTCGGGCTGTTGCATATAAATCTCCTCATCCAGCTCTCCATTTAGGAAGGCAGTTTTTACATCCATTTGATGTACTTGAAGTTTATGTGCAGCAACCAGTGCTAAGAGCACTCGAATTGTGGGTAAACGAGCCACAGGAGAGTATGCATCAATGTAGTATTCCCCTTTCTGCGTAAAACCTTTAGCCACTAAACAGGTCTTATACTTTTCTATAGTACCATCAGGTCTACGCTTTCTTTTAAAGATCCATTTGCAGTCTACTGGCTTACAACTAGGTGGAAGATCAGTAATCTCCTAAGTTTCGTTAGCTATGATGGAGTCCATCTTGCTACGGACTGGCTCCTTCCAGTAATCCACATCCGGGGATGCGTATGCCTCTGAAAGAGCTCGTGGTTCATCATCTATCACACATAGGTGACAAAGTTATCGCCCAGTGACTTTTCAGTCTTTTGCCTCTTACTCTTCAACTCTGGAGCGGTGTTATCCACACTAGGAAGAATAGAGTGTTCATATGAAGCAGGATGGTTAATGACTTCATTTGGTCTCATAGGAAATACATGCTCAAAGAATGTCGCATCGCGAGATTCTACCACTATATTTGTAGCGATGTCACTCACCTCGGATTTGATCACTAGAAATCTATAAGCCGTGCTATTTATAGCATATCCTAGAAAGACACAATCAACGGTCTTAGGACTAAGCTTCCTTTTCTTTGGTAATGGCACATGTACTTTTGCAAGGCATCCCCACGTACAAAGAAATGATAAGTTGGGTTTTCTCCCCTTTCATCCTTCATAGGGTGTTTCCTCCTGGTTTCGAGATGGAACCCTATTCAGGATATAATTAGCTGTGAGAACTGCTTCACCCCACCAAAGTCCGGCATATCTGAACTCTGAAGCATGGCGTTAACCAAGTCACAAAGAGTTCGGTTCTTTCTTTCGACTATTCCATTAGATTGGGGTGAATATGAAGTAATTTTATGAATTATTCCACTTTCTTCACAGAATTGAGAGAATTCAAGTGAGACGTATTCTCCGCCTCGATCCGATCTTAATCGTTTGATTTTCTTTTCTAGTTGATTTTCAACTTCGGCTTTATAGATTTTGAAGTGTTCAAGTGCTTCATTGTTCGACATAAGTAGATAAATGTAACAATACTTAGTCGCATCATCTATGAGAGTTAAGAAGTATCGTTTGTTACCTTTAGTTAATATTCTATTCATCTCACAAAGGTCAGAATGAATTAGTTCAAGTGGAGAGGTGCTTTGCCCTTCAACGCTATGAAAAGGTTGTCGGGGCTGCTTTGGTTGCACACACACTTCGCACTTCAAACCCTTCTCATAATTATAGCTTGGAATTGAACTCATTTTGCTCAACTGCACAATAGCTTCAAAATTAACATGACACAATTGTTAATGCCAAATATCATAAATTTTATTGCAATGGGAAACATTATAAATATTTACATTATTGAGATCAAGAATGGATAAACGGAACATGCCTCCGCTATCATAGCCTTTGCCCACAAAACTACCAAATTTGGTCAATACGACCTTATTGGACTCAAATACAAGCTTTATTCCTTGCCTACACAGCATCGACCCGCTCAGGAGATTGCGAGGCATCGCAGGCACATACAGTACGTCTTTGAGGATGAGTGTTTTACTTGAGGTAAGCTTCAGGCAAACCTGTCCAATCCCACGTACTGTCACAGTGGCTCCGTTGCCCATTAGGACGGATCCACCACCTTTAGCCTGAAATGAAGATAATTAAGATCGATCAGCACATATATGTCTAGTTGCACTTGTATCAATCCACCAATCAATAGATGGACTTGCCACAAAGGCCTGAGGTACATACTCTTCCGAGCTGGAACTAGCAAGCGCAACATTTACTTCAACCTTACGACTTTTTTGCTGACCAGGAGAAGGACCCCTGCCCAGTTCAGTTCCACCAGTTCAGTTCTTTCCTACGCCCACCCCAAATTGTGCCCCCAGCAGTCATGAGTTTTCCTGCGTCTACACCAATTCGTGTCCCCAGGAAAACCAACCAGTGAAATCAACGATCAAGGATCAATTCCCACCTTTCTCTCTCCTTACCCACTCATATCCAACGATCCAAATCCAAATTCAAAGGCGACGGCCACCTCCCCCGCGTGACTCGCGATCCCAAGTGGACCCACCGCGCGCGATCGGATCACAGCCGCCGTCCCAGGTGTCGCCTCCTCGACTCCGCCAAGCCTCACGCGACTCCTGGGGATGCCGCGCCGCCACGAACACGAAGCCGTCGGCCTCGCGCGACTCCTGGGGACGCCGCGCCGCCACGAACACGAGAGGGCCTCACGCAGCGACTCGGACAGGGCCATCGCCGCCGGCGAGTTCACCGGCATCGCGCGCATCCGGATAATAAAGGTGGGTCTCCATGGCATGGGGGTGGAATTGGGAAACGGCGGTTTTGATCTGGTTGGTTGGTGCCACAGGCGGAGATAGGGTTCAAGGACAAGTTCTTCGCGTGCCTCTCGCTGGGGGAGCGCACGCACCGCACCGAGACGTCCGACAAGTTGCGTGTTTGTTTGTTATTTTGGGCATCCCATCCCTCCACTTCTCTGTCCATTCCAACTCTGAGTTCGCCGTGGATTCAATTTTTATTCCTTCATTTCTTTCCTTCGTGCCCAAATCAACTTGGTTTGTTGAATTCACAGTGATTTGTTTGTATTCATCGGTCCTAAGCGCTTGCCCAACTCAGAGCTCACAAAATCAAGGCCAACTTGAGATGAATTATCTAAGGCATGCAGGTCACAAATTTGTGAATTGTGTGTCAGTCGGTTATAATTTTTGCAATTTCCTGCAAGAATTGAAAAAAATAGAGAAGGGATTGGGATTGTTAGGTGCTTACAGTTTTTGCGATTTCTTGAGGAATTGGACAAAAAGGGGGTTGGGATTGTGTTGTTCAAGTCGAGGAGCCCTCGAATATGCCAGTGGATTGGTTTGTTGGTAAGGGCTCTCTTGCCCTGCTCCTGTGATTTCCTTCTGCACGCTTTGCTCTGGTACCTCAAAATCACTCTGCTTTGGCCAATTTTCAGAGGCAGCCATGTTGCTTCTATTGCATTTGGATAGTTCTTCATGTTAGTTCTTTGTGTTACGAATGCGTTACTGTGTTGTAGATACAGTTTGGGAGGAGAAATTTTACAAATTTGTTCGTCTATTGTGTACTATTTATGAATGAACTAATTGCTTTCTCTTCTTATTATATGTTTGTGAGGCAATGTCGGCAGAATTGTCAGAATTATAGATTGTCGTTCTCCATACAGGCAAATTATTGCAGCTTAGTAATTCCATAAAAAATCGCTTCTTTGTGGGAATCCACCTTTATGAACACCATAGATAAAAATAGCTGCTCTGGATTAAAAAAACCATTGCTTCATAAAGGTTTGCAAAATGGTGATGGATGCCTTCTCAGTTTTTTAGTCGTCGTTCTTTATAATGCTAAACTTCTTTATGAAATAGTTCCTACTATGCCCTACTTGCATCAGAATGTACAAGAGATCCAGTTTTGGGTTTTTCCATTCTGAGCGCAGGATGGTTTTCAATTGCATCCTCTTCCTTTTCTGATTTCAACTTATGCTTTACCGCTGGTTATCACCTTCTGAACTATTTGTCTGTAAGTCCTATTGTAGTTGAGGAATAGTCAAGATATCAATTATGGCTTATAAGTTCTTTTTCTCGATTTTGCTATCAATATTACGATCTCCCCTGATTTTATGTCAATGTACCCTTGGGATAGTTCACGATTGCATCCTCTTGCCTTTTTGATTTCAACTAATGCTTGTGGTTATTGTCTTCTACACATCATATAGCTAGCATGTGCATACCCACATACTATGTGTAGATTGAAGTCTTTTACAACCTGAACATTTCTCATTTGTTCTTCTGTCTATTCATCTATTGCTCTCTGTCTGATATAAAGTGGATCACCGCAGAGATGTTTTTATATTGTAAGTGTGTTTTGCTTTCCGAATATTTCAACACATCAACGCTGACCGCACGCATAACTGCTTCATCTTGTGAATTTGCTTACCAGTACTTTCTTCTGGCTTGAAATTTGTTCTATGTAGGCTCGTATTGATGCACATCTAACGCCTTCTTGTTTTTTTGTTGCTGTTGCTGCTGTTGGCAAACTACATACACTTTCTGCGGTACTGACAGGCCTGTATGGAACTCAGTGAGTAAGCTGCAAGTTTTATCCGTGCTTTTGTTTGCTACTTCCCCGGAATAACATGCGTTATGTATCGAACTGATCAGCAGTAAGCTTTTTTTTACCAACTTCTGGTGCAACACTTTTTGAGGCATAGGTTGACCCTGATAGGTGTATAACACTTCAACACTTTTATTCAGAATACATGATCCGTCTCACCGTTCTTTTGATTCACATGTATGCAGATATCTGGTTGTATGATTCCATAATAGTACCTGCTTATGCGTTAGGTCTGTAATCCTTCTCACCAATCATCGTCCTTGTGTGATTACTGTTGGAAATATGCGTTTATATCTACCAGATGTAAACTTCAGACAAAAAACGTAAACCAAGCTCTTGGTTATAGTTATAGCACTAATCAGTGTTTACATAAACGACAAGGAAAATATCGATCCAGATGATCCCAGTGATTGGTTGCATAGAAATCCTAATTACGTCCGACGCTGCCAACGCACCAATGATCCACCAACTTCAGACCGAGGTGAAGAATTGGCGCAACAGAAACCTGATGGCAAGAGGATGAGATCAAGTAGCATAGGGGAGGAACAGTCTCCCCTTCTTACTGCAGACCCAGGTGAGCACATAAATAAGGACCAGCAGTACCAATACATCTTACAATTTCTACTCACTGTTTGCTCGATTGTAAAGTGAATGTCACATCCCAAAATTTGCTTTTTGGAAAAATTTAAATTCAAAATAAGTATTTTAAAGTAATTGAATTTTATTTGGCTTTTCTGAATTTTCTGGAGTCTAAAACCTATTTTTAAAAGTTAAAAAGTAACTTAAAGTATGAAAATTAAATACCAACAGTAGTTGGAAATAATTTTATTTTGTCCAAAATATCTCCAGAAGCTTCTGTGAATTTTTCTGAAATTTTTGGAGGTATTTTCATATTTTTCTGAGGCCTAAATAATTTCCTAGCCTTTTCTGAAAATCAAAAATCAAATTCTAGAAATAAAAATTTCCTTTCCTCCCTCCAGCCGACACGTGGACGGCCTAGGACCGCCCACGTCGTCCTCGGCCCAATCCGGGCTGCTCTCTCCCTCTCCCACTGCCAAGCGGGCCCGGCCCGTCAGCCGGCAGCCCCGCCTTCCCCTCCTCCTCGCCCGACGCGTGGACGGCCTGGATGAGTCGCGTCCCCGCGCCCGGCCCGATCCACCGTTCCTCCCCACTTAAGCGCGCCCATCGCCCGATCCGCCTTCGGACCACGCGGCTCCAATCCGCACCGCTCGCGCCCCGTTCCTCTCCTCTCACTGACCGCGGGCCCCGCCTGTCAGGTCCTTCGTCCCCGCGCGGACGCCGACCTTTCTCTCTCTCCCAAAGAAGCCGGCGACCGAATCCTACCCGAACTCTATCTCTTTCTTCGATTCGTGCGGGGATTTGAATTCCCGGGGAGATAAGCTCCTTATCCCCTAAATCTCGGACTCCGCGTCGCCTCCGTCGGCTTATCCCCAGTTTAAATAGATCACCGGCCGTCGACTTCGGCAAGGAATCCCCGCCGCCTCATACCTCCCCGAGCTCTATAAATAGCCCCTCGGCCTCCGCCTCTTCCCGCACTACCTCCTAGTGCTCTCCGCCCATCTCCCTGCGCCCCGAGCGCCGCCGCACCGCGAGCTCCCCGTGCGCACGGTAAGAACTCCGGCGAGCAATCGCCGCCGCCTCGGTCATCCCCGGAGCCCGCCGACGCCACTTCGAGCTTCCTCGAGAGTTGGCAAATCTCCCCGACACCTCGGCCGTCTCTTCTCGTCGCCGGAGCATCGTCGCACCGGAAGACCCGAACCGCGCCGCCGCCTTTCCTCATCGCCGGCCACCTCCGTTCGTCCCCGAGTCCCACCGACCCCTCCAACCGGATCCCTTTCGCTCCAGGATTTCATTTCACGCACCGCCCGAACCTCCCAGGCCACCCCTCACCGCCGGCGTCGTCGCCTCCGACCACCTCTGCCCGGCCCCTCCCGAAGGTATCCCTCAAAAGGAATTGCTGCCCTATATGGGTAGGCAAAGCCTCCCCCGCCCATCTGGTTAGCAGCGCTCTCTCTTACTCCCTCGGCGCGCATTCGAGCCTTCGGCTCCGCACGTTGAGGTTGAGTTTTTCATTATTTATCCGCGACTGACAGATGGGTCCCATCCGTCAGCGGCCGTCGGTCTGTGCGAGCCACTGTCGCCTGGGCCCCATCCGTCTGCGTCAGCCGCTGACAAGTGGGCCAGAGCCTAGTGGGTCCCACCTGTCAGTGACCAGTAGTCTGCAGGGTCACTGACCGAGGGGTCCCACATGTCAGCGACCGCCAGAGGGTTTACTGTTCAGTGGGTCCCACCTATCATAATCTCTGAATAAAATAAAATATTAAAATTTAAATATTCCAGTGGGCCCCACTTGTCAGAAGTTTCTGAATTTCTGGATTTATTCAAACGGAGATTTTCAAATGAGCATAACTTTCTCATTTTAACTCCAAATTCAGCCATTCAAATTTCTAAATTCCTCTAAAATCATGATCTATCCAAATATGGCCTATTTTGAATTTTTGGATTTTATTTGAATTTTAGTTGTATTTATTTGTTTTGCTTGCTTCGTCTTTTCTCGCGTAGATTCCAACGTTGTCAACGATCATTCCACCCAACAGCAAGAAGACCCAGAGAACCTGCAAGAAGGCAAGTCTCCTTTGATCATCTTGAACCTATGATTTTGAAATGTTTTAATTATTTTAAATTATGTGCATTGCTATTTACGTAAAACATTAGTTCAAATCTTAAGGTGATAGTTAATCCAACTTTGATATACCCTCCATTGATGTTGAATGCCATGTACCATTGCAACCCTAGGGATTTCCTTTGTCTCATTAATGAGATTATTATAATCATTTGTGATTAATAGACTGGTAGTATAATGCTTAGTCATGCTATCTAATACTTTGGATAATCTTGAAAATGGGACATTATGATTTATGGAATACCCTTGTGTTTATAAATGTAGCGGTAATTGGAGTTGCCACTTGCCTTTTAAAATAAAATAAAATGTGAAAGTTGGTTTAGATTAGGGTGGATGGTTGGTTTGGCTTGGTGCAGTTAGTACGAGATCTTGTAAAGTGTATGTTCCACCCTAGTCAATTAAGGACTGACGCTTGTGTTTGTCCAGACTGAGCACTACCGTACAACCACAAGTCTATATGGGTACGACCTAGCTGACTAACTTATGATAGTCTAGTTTAGGTGCCACCAGTGGAAAGTGGGTGCCAGGGGTGGACTGGTTATTCACAGTGAGGGACAGGGATTTACTGTACTCATATGGCGCAAGAGGGGCTTCGGTTCGGGCAGTTAGCCTACCTACGGTGAAACCTCAGCGGGTGGTATCTAGCTAGATTAGAGTAAGGTAAAGGCTTTGTGATATTTTATCTGGGTCTCATGCCAAAGGAAGCATGTTGACTTTTAGGATAATTTATCTCTTGTGGGTAAAGTTGTACAACCTCTGCAGAGTGTAAAACTATTCGAATAGCCGTGCCCACGGTCAAGGGCGGGCAAGGAATGCATTCACATGGTAGATTTTCTGGTTTTGGTTTTACAATCAAAGTTTTGAATTCCAAGAGTGGAGGGAACTCTCGGAAAGGGTATCCTGGCAGTTGGAGCCAGAGAGGGTGGATGGAACCCGCAGTTTTAACTTGATCAGTTGGAAAGAATTAAACTAGTGTTGGTAGATGGAACCTTCATTAGAGAAGTAATGATAGTTCTGTTATAACAAATACTTTGTTAAATTGATGCCTTCGAAAATACTTAGTAATAATTGAATTTAAAATATTGCTTTGTGCAAAAGAACCATATGGCCTTCCTTGTCAAGCCTTGCATCTATTGCATTTTTCCCAAGACTTGCGGAGTACTATATGTACTCACATGCTGCACTCAAAAACAAATCTCAGAGAAAGTCGAAGCTCAAGAAGGTGACTACGACTACTTCTTCGCTTGCGGCTGTGATGGATTTTTCCCGGAGGACTAGGTCGCGCTTCCCCCAGTCAATTGCCTGTGGCGTATTGATGGGTCGTCATCGAGTTACGTTTTGCTTCCGCTTTATTTTTCGTGTGTGCGAGGTCTTGAAACCTCAATTGTAATAATGAGACCTTTCGGCCAGTACTCTTAAATATTGTAATAAATCGTTGATGGTGATGTTTTCCATTCTGTTTAGCTGTGTGCACTAGCTTTGATCTGGGACTAGTGCAGTAATACACAGAGGGTCCGGATTCGGAAATCCGGGGTCCCGACAGTGAATCCAGGTGTTCTTATTCATGATCACACCATGCCGGTTACTTCTATCCCACGGACAGAACAAACAGATAAAGAATATGATAGCTTGTTGTTTGAGCCTACCCACACTGGTGCTCGCAAAGAAGGTGGATTACATTGATATCTACTTAATTCTTAATTACATAATGATATTTAACATTAGCCTAACGTGCCACCTGATATCATGCAACAGATGATATCGAGGAACCATGTGACTCCGATATTGCAGATCATATTGACGATCCTATTGATGATGAGGAAACCAGGCAATTTCTGGGTCAAGGTAATAACTACTTGTATATCATCTATTGCTGGGTCTTATGGTCAGGTGCTTACAACCATACCTTGCTTTTACTGACAGGTGATGCATTTGAGTCCTATCGCGTGCCTGTTAATGGCGTTCATGACCACGGCTCTTTAGATCCATACGACTACGTCTACCAAAACTTGCCGGACAGGCACCATGTTTTGAAAAAAGTTCCTAACTATCAATATTGTGGTGCCATGCGGTTCCAATATGAGACACCCGATTTTTGTTGCAGAAAAGGAAAGATAAAAGTGCATATTCCAGATGTTCCTGCAGAGTTGAAAAGGTTGTTTACAAGTCAGATCCATGATGATGCAAAATATTTTAGAAAGCACATACGGTATTTCAACTCTCATTTCTCTTTCACAAGCCTTGGGGTTATGTTGGACCGACGAGTTGCTACAGCAGCCGGGACTGGTGTGTATACATTTCGTGTCCATGGTGCCTTGTACCATCGTCTCGACCATTTGGTGCCAGGATCTAAGGGCCCCCGTCATTTGCAACTATACTTTTACGATACAGAAGATGATACATTATCCCACCGAGTACGGAGATCTCCTGATCTTGATATCAATCTCATTAGAACTGTTCTGAGAATATTACAGGATAATCCTTATGTGCATACATTAAATAGAGTTGGTGCTATTCCTAACCTAGATGATTACGTGATTGAACTCAATACAAATGTCACACCTGACCAGCGAAGGTACGATATTTTAGTGCAATGATTCAATACATACATACATTACATATTTCTGAATTTATCAATGGTTTTTTTAATGTGTATACTTCTGCCCAACAAAGGTACAATGCGCCCACGGCTTCACAAGTTGCTGCAATTTGGTCGGAAGGGAATGACCCACAACGAAATTTTGATAGAAGTGTACTTGTATATGCCAGAGGGGATTGCCCGCGCTATATCAAAGCGTACCATGGTTGTTATGACCCATTGTCGTATCCTTTATTTCTCCCTAGGGGTGAAACCGGATGGAACCGCTTTATGCCGTACAATGATATGCCTACAGTACATGGAAATGAAATGCCTACTGTACACATGGAGACCCCTTCTTCGTTAAATGTACAGTCCATGGAAGAACCCACTCCCGCCGAGCCTACTGGTATCGTCACTAACTCCAAATATAATTCTGTCTTTAATTTGCCTTGTCAGCAGCGCTTTAGTTAATTGTATTCATCCATTATTATTTTTATTTATGCAGATCATGGTCAACAAAGTGATGATGACATACAAGAAGGAGGTTACATCAGTAGACTGGTAGATGACACCCAATCAAAACGGTTTGTGACGGCAAGGGGATACTATTGTTTCTTGATGCAAGTTAGAAAGGGCCTTTTTAACATCTTGTTGTTCGGAGGCCGGCTTTTCCAGCAATGGGCTGTTGACATGTATATCAAGATAGAGTCTACGAGGCTTGATTGGTACTCTAACCCTGAGAACCAGAAACTCATACGGGCTGAGCTCTACCAGGTAATTAGCAGAAAATTTATATTTTTTAGTATTTAAAATTTATACCTGCCATTATATTTTTTAGTATTTAAAATTTATACCTGCCATTATAGTAACAGTAGGTTCATGACGTTATTTCTATCACAGGGTTTGGTTAATGTAATCTCTGCTGGAGAGACAAGAGCTTCAGAGGTTGGAAAGAGAGTTGTGCTGCCTCGTAGTTTTCCAGGTGGTGATCGCGATATGCAAAAAATGTTTCTAAATGCTATGGCTATTGTCCAGCGTTTCGGTAAACCAGATTATTTCATCACAATGACATGCAATTCTTACTGGGAGGAGATTACGTCCAATCTTGAGCCTGGACAAACACCACAAGATAGGCCAGACCTGGTTTCAAGAGTGTACAGGGCTAAGTTACGAGACATCAAGGATTTGTTGGTCAAGAGGAGTTATTTTGGCGAGGTTGCTGCGTATGTGCATGTCACAGAATTTCAAAAGAGGGGCTTGCCGCATGAACACATCCTCTTGATCATGAAGTCAGGTAGTAAGTTAACAAGCCCAGATGGTTATGATAAAGTCATTTCTGCAGAGATACCAGACAAAGACAAATACCCTGTGCTGCATAATCTTGTCGTCAAGCATATGCTGCATGGACCATGTGGAGTGCTAAATAGGAAGTGTGCTTGTATGGTCCAACATTCGTGGACTGTGGACTGTGGGACAAGCACAAGGACTCAATGTCCGAAGATTACAGCCGAGACAATTCTAACACAGCAGCAGTAGAACAAATGGTGCTTAGAGACATTCGGGATTTGATTCAGTCGATGGGGAAGGATATCAGAAATTATGATCTTCCGGAGGTGAATGATTCAGGTAAATTTGTCCCAATCCAGTGCCTAAACTTTTGATTCACTTACATACTGTACACATATTTGTTTTTTTTCTATTGACCAATTATGTGGATGATAAATTAATTCCTTTGTGCCAATCAGGTGAATTTTTGAATGACATCATGAGGGAGGTTAGAGAAGAACTTTCTGTGGCCATAGACCAAGAACATTGGATATACACTCATCTCTTAACAGGGAGCAGCGTGCAGGATTTGATGAAATCATACAACATGTGCTTGCAAACAAAAGCCAGGTGTTCTTCGTGGATGGTCCAGGAGGAACTGGCAAGACGTTCCTATACCAGGCACTCCTTGCTAGAGTGCGATTTGAGGGATTAATAGCCATTGCAACTGCAACTTCTGGGATTGCAGCGTCAATTTTGCCAGGAGGACGCACAGCACACTCAAGGTTCAAAATTCCAATTAAGCTTGCTGACAATAGCATGTGCAACTTCACCAAGCAAAGTGGCACCGCAGGGTTACTCCATAGGGCATCCTTGATTATTTGGGACGAAGTTGCCATGACAAAGCGTCAAGCAGTTGAGTGTCTTGATAGGTCCCTGCAAGATATTATGAGTTCATCTTTGCCCTTTGGGGGAAAGGTAATGGTATTTGGTGGAGATTTCAGACAGGTACTTCCAGTCATAACACGTGGGACAAGAGCACAGATAACTGATGCTACATTGCAGAGATCTTACCTATGGGAAAGTATAAGGAAGATATGATTGTCACGAAACATGAGGGCTCAATCTAACCCATGGTTTTCAGATTACCTCCTTAGGATTGGGAATGGAACTGAAAAGACTATCGGGGATGATTATGTTAGCCTGCCAGAGAATATTGTGATTGGTTATACTGACACCGAAGATTCTATAACCAAACTCATTCAAGATGTCTTCCCGCCACTTGAGGAAAATGCAAGATCAACAGCTTATATGAGTACACGTGCCATTCTTTGTACCAAAAATGAGCATGTTGATCAGCTAAACGCAAAGATGATTGACAGGTTCCCGGGCGAGGAAAAGGTTTATCATAGCTTTGACTCTGTCGATGAGGATTCCAGAAATAACTATCCTATTGACTTCCTGAATTCGATCACTCCGAATGGCCTGCCCCCACATGTGCTAAAAATTAAAATTAATTGTCCTGTGATCCTTCTTCGCAATCTTGATCCTAACAATGGCTTGTGCAATGGAACAAGACTAATGGTAAGAGCATTCCAGGATAATGCAATTGATGCTGAAATTGTTGGTGGCCAGCATGCAGGGCAAAGGGTGTTCATACCTAGGATCCCAATGTCTCCGTCGGATGATATTTCACTTCCTTTTAAGTTCAAGAGAAAACAATTCCCCATTCGCCTGAGTTTTGCAATGACCATAAACAAAGCGCAGGGCCAAACCATCCCAAATGTTGGGATCTACCTTCCAGAGCCTGTGTTCTCCCATGGACAGCTC
This sequence comes from Dendrocalamus latiflorus, assembly GCA_017311315.1. Lineage (NCBI taxonomy): Eukaryota > Viridiplantae > Streptophyta > Magnoliopsida > Poales > Poaceae > Dendrocalamus > Dendrocalamus latiflorus. The sequence goes on from CM029628.1 coordinate 551,343, forward strand.
TATGTTGCTTTGTCGAGGGGTGTGTCAAGGCAAACAACAAGAATTCTGGCCAAACCAAAGAAGGAATTAGATCCAACAGGGAAAAGCACCAGAAATATTGTGTACAAAGATGTCCTGGACTGGTGAAAAATTGGTAAGTAAATTTCTTTACCCAAACTTTTCCTACATCATGTTCAGTTCAGACATGTGTTACTTCCATCATAGGACATCATGTGTTACTTCCACTGTGCGTACCCTCATTTCCCATAAATATAATGTTTTTTTAGTATCACCGTAGCGTTAGCACGAGCATGTTACTAGTTTTCTTTGGTTGGTACTTGACTTAGGGCTGATTCTTGAATTTTGGTTTCCCAGAGCCTCCAATTCTCTTGACCTCCACCTGATGAGCTTAGACTCGAGCCCTTCCTATGCTGTCACCAGCTCTGGCACGCTTTTCAACATTGATAACAGCTGATAGCTCATTGAGTGTCAAGCACTCCTTTATATGTCTACGAGCGGTCACAAAGTCATGCCACGAAGGCAGTAACTTTGCCAGGATGACATTTACTTGGAACTTTTCTGGCAGGATGCAGTCGTACTGACTTAAGTCACGTACATGGAGTTGAAGCTCATGGAGCTGCTCCATCACCGACCGCCCCTTAACCATCTTATAGTTCAAGTAATTTGCAGTTATGAATGACTCATTCTCGTTATCCCCTTTGGAATATTTCTCATCAAGTTTGTCCCATAGTCGTTTGGCATCTTTAAAGTTCACGTATATGTCGAACAGCCGGTTGGATAAGACTGCTAACAAATGAGCTAAGACTGAGTTGTTCGCGTCCTCCCATCGCATCATTTCAAGAAATTTCCAATGGAAACATTGGAGGATTCGAAATGACCCAAAAGAGTTTGAGATCAGTCAGCCATAACTTCGTTTTAGCTTGCCAACACTTAAAGTTGACACCATCAAATATTTCCAGCTTAATGACATCGAACGATGAAGCCATTTCTTTAATGCTAGGTTTTCTAGATTGTTGTAAATTGTGTGGAATTAGCAAATATTCATTTTTAATTCTGGCATAATAGATAATTATACAAGCATGAAACAAACGGCATAGAAATGACTTAATCAACATATAATCATATGAATCTTGTAAGTCATTGCAAATGATACATATGCCCAATATAAATGCCATATAAGAGTTCAAGACTAGCATAACCTCATATACATAAGTGCATAGAAATGCTAATCTCAACAAAAACTTAATATATATGACCAGATTCAGCATATGATCAACAAATTGAATTTTATTTGTTGCTCTCAAAAGGTTAGTTGCACAAGACTTAATCTTGGACATTTCCTCCATGACAAAATCAAATCTTGATTATATATGACAATTATAGATTAGATCTTGAGCTCAAATTAAACCTTTCAATGTAACAAAGACTAACAGATCATAAAGAAAGCTTGGTGGACAGTGCAGAAATATCCCTAAAATCAATCTTTCATTATTCACAGAGAATACTATTGATTCAATAGGATAACAGTGTTCAGCACAGACCAGAAAAGAACAAAACTCACCACTGCCCAAATCTAAATTAGAGATCAACAAGAAATGGATAGCAAGTTCGATGATAAGTGAAAGGAAACTATCAGATTTAACTATAAGCTCAAGATTAATCTACCATCACATCCATATATAATCTCAATATTATGTCATTTTATCATAGAGCAATCAGCCCATAGCACTTTCTTTGCAAGTTTCTTGCTAATGAGACTCACTGATATGTGAAGTATACCACGAAATTGCAAAGAAACAACAACCAATATACTCACAGCAGAGGTGATACTCAAAATCACCGTGAAGAAATCAGAAGAGGCAAGGCGCATTTGCAGCACTGTCACAAAAAACCTAATTACCCTCTGTGCCGCTGCAAAAGAAGAGTGTGGTAGACAGAGATATAATGCCCTCTCCAACCTCGGGTAGCCGATGCCGGAGACGAAGGTCGAGGTTGATGCCGCACAAGGCCATCGAGTGCTCCGGCCGAGAACGCTCATGAACACCAAGAACATGTCACAAATCTCCCACAAAACTCAGCACAAGTCCGAGCCAAATCAACCTCTAGAGGTAAAGCCCACACCTTTCCTCAGTCAAATCCAAGAAAAGAATCAAGGAAATCGCACGGGGAAACCCTAAAACGGCGATTTGCGCTCCTCAGTCAACGGTGACAGGAGAAAACCCGGCCGGCGGCTTTCAAGACTCAAGATCGAAGAACCACTAGGGAGATTTGAGATCGGAAAGAGGAGAACTCACTGTTGCATTCGGTCACCAACGGGAGGAGATTTTTATCATGATTTCTAATTTAAATTTGTAATTCAATTTAGATGGCAAAGGCACATTGGTTTACTACCTTTTCTTGAACTTAATCTCCATTTTCACATGGTTATAAAAACATATACACATCAATAATGTCATTGATTAGCACTTGGGTTCGAGATTGACATTAATGTCACCTTAATTATATACAATGTAATCATTAATTTAAATCTTATTATTTTTAGATGAACATTAGAGACTTAGACTAAAATGATTACCTTAATCATCCAAACACCATTTTTAAAAATCTTCATGATTTTTGAGACAAGCAATTATTGTTCATTATTTTCAATTACCAAGATTTAATCTTTAAATAATTAAATGTTGCATAAATCCTTATTCTAATTTCCATAGTTCAACTTTATTCTCATTCTTATTTATAAATCATGTTTTATCACAATTGAATATTTCTTAATCAAAGAATTGATTATATGAGCAGCATATAGAGACATACAGGAGGTCAAGATTAAAAATTCTAATAATTGGCATAGAAATCCATTCCAATTCCGGATTCAATTTTTATCCTCATCCTTAATTGTTTTACATTTTTATTATAAATTTTCTTGAATTAATTTCTAATGGGAAAGGGCTAATGGGGTAGGGGAATTCGAACACAACACCTGACGGGTTAACCACCAGGCAGCGCGAGGCTTGCTCGGACTGCAAGGGGAGGAAAGAGAAGAAAGGAAGAGAGAGAGAGAGAGAGAGAGAGAGAGAGAGAGAGAGAGAGCGAGAGGAGGAAAGGATGGGGCCCGCATGGAAGAGAAGAAAAGAATGCCAGCAAAAACAGAAATTCGGATTTTAATTTGTAAATTCAGATTTTTTATATTTAAGTTTGAATTCAAATTTGAATTTGAAAACTTGGCTCAATTTGATTGAAGGTGAAATTTGAATTTATTTGGTTTCCGAATTCGAATTTTATTACCATTGCCTGAATTACTCGGAAAATCGAAATCAAAATTTTCAAATAGACGCCAAGATTTCGAAACACACTGAAATGAAAAATAAAAGTCTTGAATTCTTCATAATTTTGTCGATTCCCGCTTTTGGGATGTTACAGAAACTCCTCATATACTAGCTAGTATAGTACATGAGAGGATTGTTGAAGTAGTGAGACATAGGCACTACTACAGAAATCCACATTACAGACGGTTCAGAAACGTCATCACAGACGGTTTTCTGAACCGTCTGAAATTATGGGTCAGTGATAATCCAAGTTATCACAGACGGTTTTTGAACCGTCTGTGATTATGCGATATCACAGACGGTTTTTCATTAAAAACCGTCTGTGATTATCCGATATCACAGACGGTTTTGTACTAAAAACCGTCTGTGATTATCCGATATCACAGACGGTTTTAAAAAAAACCGTCTGTGACATCGGATAATCACAGACGGTTTTTAGTACAAAACCGTCTGTGATATCGGATAATCACAGACGGTTTTTAATGAAAAACCGTCTGTGATACTCCTCCCCCCCAGCAGAATCTATTTCTGTTTATAGCTAGCCTCAGGAAATGCTAGCCATGCCCTCTGAAACAAGCAGATAATCACAGACATAAACATATACAATTCACACATCTCATTTCATTTCAGATACATTTCACATCTCAATTCATTTCACAGACATAAAACATCCAATTGACAACGCACTTCATTTTACAAACATAATGCATCCATTTCGCAAATCAATTCATTGAGTTGAAATAAAATATCCATTAACAAATACACAATTGTAAAAGATCTACACTGTATTTGCACTTAGAATTACAATAAAAATCATTCTGGGCAGTGGAACTCTCCACCTGATCTTACGACTTTTGACCACAAAAACCAAATGAGCTCTCCTCGAATTTTTGCAAAATTCGGCTGTGTCAATGCAGATGTAGAGATGGACGCAGCCTGTCGATAGGAATATCAACGCGCGCATATATAAAACTGACATGTATGAAATAAATGTGGGAAGATTGACAAACCTTAGAATTAGTGATCTTGGTGGAATCGAGGAGTAGTCTCATATGGTGGCACACGTAGTATCCACACGTGTTGCCCGGCTCCTGCTGGTGGCACTGCAAAAAATATAATGTGTTAAATCAAGTGGCATTACTACTATGTGTTGTATATGATTAATTAATGTGTAGCTAGCGAATACCCGAAACTTGCGATCATGTTTCAAGGCCTTGGCCCCTGTCGTCGAGTCACGTGTTTGTTGAACGTATGTGGCGAACGACCTTCGTTATTCGAAAAAGTTAGATTAGTTATTCGGAAGGAAAGAAAGAGTACAATGTACAATGTACGTACCTATCGAGTATTCGGGCGATAGCTGTGTACTTGGATTTGTTCTTACTTAGAGAAAGAGTACAATGTACAATGATCTATCGGCCCTCAGGCTTCTTTGATAGCCCTCTTCCTTGGCGTCTTGATGTTGGAGCGGACGCCTCCGGCGATGATGTTGAAGAATGCGCGGGTGACATGTTGCTCATTTTGTGGGTCTATTAAGATAAGATGAGAAAGTAATCATATTGAATTGCAAGACAAGAGAGGAGTAGAGGGGAGGGGGAGAAGGGAGGGGTGATATGGACATAGAGAGGGGGTGATGTGCCTATCTTACCAATGTACCAATGTATCAAGTCCTTCTTTTTCCCGCAAAATTCAAGTCAATTTTATTACAAAAGTGCAAAAAAAAAGACATTCCAGATTCTTCGGTGAGCAGCCGACATAGCCGACTTCTTCGGTGAGCGACTATGCATCTGCTTCTTCCCACTCCTTCTCTTCATCTCTGGTCTCCGGATCACGTACGCCAGTAGCGATGATTCATCTAACGGAATCATCACTACTGGCGTACGTGATCCAGAGATCAGAGATGAAGAGAAGGAGTGGGAAGAAGCAGATGGATAGTCGCTCACCGAAGAAGTCGGCTATATCGGCTGCTCACCGAAGAATCTGGGAATTTATTTTTTTTTGAACTTCTGTACTAAAATTTCCTTGAATTTTGTAATACTATTACTACAAGGTCTCTAAACAAAGTGCCTATCCTAGCACCTACTTTAGTTGCTAAAACTATAAACCAAATAGCAAAGTCCCTAAACAAAGGTCTATGAAGCAAATGACACAAACTAGTGTATCCGGTTCATTGAACGGGAACACTATAGTATGTCACTTGCTTCATTTGCTGTTTTTTGTCTAGATACATGGAGCATTTGGGTGGAAAGATCAACTGTTTCGTCAGGCGTATGACTGCCAATTCGAAGCATAGCATAGCATCCGAGGCACATCTGAGGCCTGCTGCTGTGTCTTGAGGAATGCCAAGAGCTGGTATTCAGATGGGTTATGAGAATAAGATTCATAATTTATAGTTTGAGGAATGCCACATCTGAAGACCAGCTCTTGGCATTCTTCAAGACACAGCTGCAGGCCTTGGATGTGCCTCGGATGCTACGCTATGCTTCAAATTGGCAGTCATGAGCCTGACGACACAATGTATTTCTTTCCACCCAAATGGTCAATGTATCTTTTGCAATAATCGTAAGATTTCTTTATCCGAATACACTAGAATGTGTTACTTGCTTCATGCCCTTTGATCATATACTCTTCCTTGATTGGTTAATTTGTGCTCTCAAATTGTAGGGTTGCACATGATAAGATGAGGAAGCAAGAAAAGTGATACATGATGCTCAATGTTAGGAAGAGATCAGGAGAGGAGTAGAGGGCAGGGGGAGAAGGGAGGAGAGGAGTAGAGGGAAGGGGGACCCAAATGATTTCAAACTATATACTATGTACTATATACTATATACTATATACTAACACAACAAGCAATGTAATATGTACCAATATAAACTAAGCAACTGCAGTAAACAATGTACCAATGTAGTATGTACCAAATAGCAAACTAATTAAGCTACTGCAGTAAACAATGTAACAATGTAATATGTACCAAATAGCAAACTAATTAAGCTACTGCAGTAAACAATGTACCAATGTAATATGTACCAAGTATCAAGCATCAACCCTAAACACTAACAGTAAGCATGAAGCATCAACCCTAAATATGTACTAAGCAACTAACCATAACAGTATGAAGCATCAAGCATCAACCCTAAACACTAACAGTAAGCATGAAGCATCAACCCTAAATATGTACTAAGCAACTAACCATAACAGTATGAAGCATCAAGCATCAACCCTAAACACTAACAGTAAGCATGAAGCTCGGGGAGGGATTTGATGACCTTACGGTTTTGGTGACCTTAGGGACGCAGGAGGAGGAGGCGGCGGCAACGGAGGAGGAGGAGGCGGCGACGACGACGGAGGAGGAGGAGGCGACGGGCTCGGGGAGGCGACGGAGGAGGAGGAGGCGGCGACGCAGGAGGAGGCGGCGGCGACGCAGGAGGAGGAGGCGACGGGCTCGGGGAGGCGGCGACGGGCTCGGGGAGGCGGCGACGGAGGAGGAGGAGGCTGCGGCGACATCTTCGTTCGGGAGGCGGCCGGCGAGGGCTGGGGGAGGCAGCCGGCGAGGGCTCGGGATTTAGATCTAATCGAATAACTGCAGCGCACACAGAAAATCCTAGCAAGAGGGTATATGTAGGAAGATTATCACAGACGGTTCTAAACTTAGAACCGTCTGTGATAACATATCACAGACGGTTTTGAGTTAAAAACCGTCTGTGATAGTTTACTATCACAAACGGTTCTAAACTTAGAACCGTATGTGATATGTTATCACAGACGGTTCTAAATTTAGAACCGTCTGTGATAAGCCTTTGCCGGCTGTTGCAATTAAGACAATGTACACCAATAACTACACAGCTGCATTCATATCAACTACCAAACAGCTGCATTCATATACAACACCAACCAGCTGCATTCACACAGTGTATTTCTTGATACATTTTGTCATTCTCAAGTACATCACACATATACATTTTCACATATACATCTCAAAATTAACTACATCACACATTTTCACATATACATCTCAAAATTGACTACATCACACATTTTCACATATACATCTCAAAATTGACTACATCACACATTTTCACATATACATCTCAAAATTGACTACAACACACATTTTCACATATACATCTCAAAATTGACTACATCACACATTTTCACATATACATCTCAAAATTGACTACATCACACATTTCCACATATACATCTCAAAATTGACTACATCACACATTTTCACATATACATCTCAAAATTGTCACACATTTTCACATATACATTCTTATTGTACTTGCTTATTTCCTTTAAAAATTAGCCCTTCATCATGATCAATGCGTACGTAACTAATTTTGTCACGTTGTTCATCGTCGACCCTTATGCCATTTCCAAAAGGAGGTAACTCGTCAAATTGATTGTATTCCTCCTCGTCCACTGCATTCTCCACTCCGACAATTCTCCTTTTTCCATGAAGAACTACAGGGCGTTTCTTATTTGCCGGGTCGGTTACATAGAAAACTTGAACAACTTGATTGGCGAGTACGAATGGTTCATCTTTGTACCCGACACGTTGGAGGTCTACGGTCGTGACACCGTACTTGTCAACCTTCACCTGTGGGAGATGCACCCAACAGCAGCGAAATAATGGGATCTTGAAAACCACATAGTCGAGCTCCCAAATCTCTTCTATGAAGCCATAGTACGAGTTTCTCGATCCATCGGTACTGAATGCATCTATGCGGACACCGCTGTTCTGGTTAGTGCTCTTGACATCCTGAGACTGCGTATAGAATGTGTACCCATTTATGTCATATCCTTGCCATGTCACAACTGTAAATGTCGGCCCTTTTGCCAACCATGTCAGCGTCTCACTCGGCGAGCTCCTAGCGATTTGCTCCTTCAACCATTGGTTGAACCGACAGTTGTGTTGCCTCATGATCCAAACATCCGGCCGCTCCGGACTCTGTTGCCGAAGCACACCCTTGTGCTGGTCCACATAAGGCGCCACTTCAGTCATGTGTTGCAACACCGTGAAATGGGCTTGAGTATACATGTCCATATCTGGAGTGATTGCTTTCCTTCTGATAGTTCCGAGACCCTTCAGCCTCCCCTCATGACGAGATTGAGGGACACCTATCGGCTGAATCTGAGCCATATAATCGACACAAAACTCAATGACCTCTTCGCTTGCATAACCTTCGACGATGCTGCCCTCCGGCCGAGAACGATTCCGTACGTAGGACTTGAGAATTCCCATGAACCTCTCAAATGGGTACATGCTACGTAGGAGTACGGGCCCGCATATTTTTATCTCCCACACAACGTGAACAATGAGATGGACCATGATATCGAAAAACGAAGGAGGGAAATACATTTCAAGGTGACATAGAGTCATCACCACCGCGTCCTGCAGAGCATCTAGTCCTTCGGGATCGATGACCTTCTAAGCAATTGTGTTAAAGAAATAACATAGCCTCATGATTGTCTCTCGGACTTTGATCGGCAAAATATTTCTAATTGCAATAGGGAGCATCTGTGTCATCAGCACATGACAATCATGAGACTTCATGCCATTTAACTTCAAATCTTGCATCGAAACAAGTTTCTTCACGTTGCCGGAGTAACCAGACGGAACTTTGACACCATGCAAGCACTGGCACAGTTCTGTTTTCTCAGCCTTGGACAGAGTGTAACACGCAGGGGGAAGGTACGTTCGTGCATTATCAGTGCATGTCGGTGCTAACTCAGGCCTGATGTGCATATCAGCCAAGTCAAGCCGTGCGTTGACGCCGTCCTTTGTTTTATCACGGATGTTTAGTAAGAGACCAATCAAGCTGTCGCACACATTCTTTTCTACGTGCATGACGTCGATGCAGTGCCGAACATCTAGGTACTGCCAATAAGGTAAGTCCCAAAATATTGATCTCTTCTTCCAGGTGTTCTTCTCATGAGCCCTCAATTTACGTCCCTTTCCGAGGACAACATCTAAATCCTTAACCATATCATAAACCTCGCGTCCCCTTAAATGCCTTGGAGCTGAACTGTCTTCCTTCTCTCCGTCAAATTGTTTCTTCATCTTGCGGTATGGGTGAGCCCTCCGAAGAAACCGGCGGTGACGCATGTAGACGGTTTTGCGTGAGTGTCTCAGCCACACACTCTCGGTACCATCTAAACAGTGAGTACAAGCGTTGGCACCTTTTATACTATGGCCCGATAGGTTACCAAGGGCAGGATAATCATTTATGGTGCAGAACAATAAGGAGCGCAGAGTGAAGTTCTCTCGTTTGTATGCATCCCATACCTGTACCCCTTCGTTCCACAGTACTTTTAGATCTTCCACCAACGGTGCTAGGAACACATCGATATCATTCCCAGGTTGTTTTGGCCCTTGGATAAGTATCGACAGCAAAATGTACTTTCGCTTCATACACAACCAAGGAGGAAGGTTATAGATGCAGAGAGTCACGGGCCATGTGCTATGTCGGCTGCTCATGCTACTGAATGGATTCATTCCATCTGTACTCAGTCCAAACCTTATATTCCTTGGTTCTGCACCGAACTCTGCAAAACTCCTATCGATGTTTCTCCACTGCGCGGAATCAGCAAGGTGTCTTAGCATTCCATCCTTCTTGCGCTCCTCCGAGTGCCAACGCAGCAGTTTTGCCTCCTTTGGATTTGCATAAAACCTTTTCAAACGGGGAATTATAGGAAAATACCATGCCACCTTAGCAGGAGGTCCTTTCTTCGCCTCTGTTCCCTCGCCATCATATGATTGATTGTTACGTTTGTATCGGGATGTGTTGCACACCGGACATACATGCATATTTGCATACTCTTTACGGTAGAGGATACAGTTGTTCGGGCATGCATGTATTCTTTCTACTTCCATTCCCAACGGACAAAGAACCTTCTTGCCTTTATACGTGGTTTTAGGCAACTCATTTCCCTCCGGAAGCATGTCCGCTAAAAGACCTAGCAGCGCCGTGAAACTCTTGTCGGACCAACCGTTGCTTGCCTTCAATTTCAACAGTTCAAGCACGCCCGACAACCTTGTGTACTTGCAGCCCGTGTACAAAGGTTTCTCTAAGTCCTCCATCAAGCCACAGAATTTAACATACTCTGTCTCATCATAGTTCTCTTCTACATCGCGAAGCATCTGATCCAGATTATCATCGTGCAACCTATCTGAATCCGAGCCACAATCGACATCAGCCGGCGGCATGTCATTCACTTCACCTGCGATGTCATCCGGGGGCATATCATTCACTTCACCGGCGATGTCATCCGGCGGCATATGATCATTCACTTCGCCATGACTGGTCCAACACGTATAATCCTTTTTGAAACCCCTCCGAATCAAGTGCGCTTCAATTTGCCCTCGGTTCTTAAACATCTTCAAATTCTCGCAGTCAGTGCATGGACAGCACATATATTCCACCCCCTTATTCAACATATCCTCCTCGGCAGCTCTTATAAAAGCAGAAACGTCATTAATGTACTCTTCACTCACACGGCTCGCGGCATACATCCAACTTCGGTCCTACGTTACGTACATATATAACAACTTAGTATTAAAATCTAGAATAACTAATTATAACTACATATATACCGACCACATTTATTATATTGAGACTTAATTTCCTAGCTCAATTCATATTACAAACACAATAGCTATTATATAACCAACAATTTTGCAAATTAATTAACCATCTTCAATAACCACTCATGGATTACTTACACCTAAATTGTAATGCAATTAAAAATAAATAAATTTCATTACTAACCATATCTACAGCAACTAGGAAAGTCTGAATCTTAATTCAAAGCTCAATCTCTGCCTCTTCCCACCAAATTAACTGGCCTGAAATCGCTCTAGCTTCCTCCCGAGTGAAAAAGTGCGCAGCAGTGGCTAGATCTGGATCGAAATGAAGACGATGCGGTCTGAGCAGCGCAATAAATGCCTTAGTCATTATCACAGATGGTTTTTTTATAAAAAACCGTCTGTGATAAGCTTCATACCAGAACGCTTCGCGCGTGTTTCGATGCCAGAACGCTTCGTGTTTCGATCATCTAATTAACGTCTCTCGATCATTATACGAAGCGTCTATATCATTCATGTTTGGGTATACGAACCGTTTGTGCTAAAGGTTAAATATGCGCTCCTAATCCAGGTCTCTAGCTAGCTTCTACGTACGTACAATACAATATACAATTAATACAACATGGCTTCTACTACTGTTCTTGCGATCATCTCCTTCCTCTCATCTGTTCATCACGAATTGTTCGGCCGGAACCTTACACAGGCGGCCAGCAATTTGCATCTGGAGCAGCTTCTCCGCACCCGCCCTGCTCTCCTTCCCCGACTTTCTTGCATCCGTCAGCTTGACCTGATCCTCCGCCGTCGACGGAGGCGTCTCGCTGCCGCTCAAGAAAGGGAAACAGCCCTCACCCTGGTTCTTCTCCACAATGTGCGCAATGCGGAAGAAGCTCTACACGCATTGCAGAGACTGATGGATAGCCTTGCCGATCAAGCAGAAACGGCAGATTCTGAGGAATCTTTTCATGCTATCCTGTACGACATTATGGATGATGCTGATCATTTGCCCAGGCTGCATGAGGAAGTGCTGAGGACAAGGGCAATCTTAACGGCGTTCGAGAATTTAGCGGCTGATCCTCCAAGTCCCCAAGTTGAAGAAGAAGCTTACGAAGCCCAAAAGAATACAATCTGGGAAACTCTTTACCTGTGCGACTTTTGTAATAAATTTGCCTCTAATTGAAATTAATAAATTTGCCTTTAATTTGTGACCTCTTGTCTCAGTAGTTCTGTAGTTAAGTTATTAGAAGCAATGTGTACTTATATATTAACCTCTGATCTAGAATATGACAGACAAAGGGACATCACAGCCGGTTCTTGTGAAAAACCGTCTGTGAACATTCCCAGACGGTTCTTAACAACAACCGGCTGTGATAGTCGACACAACACAGACGGTTTTTAATAAAAAACCGTCTGTGATAATCCCAGATTATCATAGACGGTTTTTAATAAAAACCGTCTGTGATATTCCAGTATCACAGACGGTTCAGCAGTAAGAACCGTCTGTGATACTCCTTTTTCCCGCCACAAATACCACAGACGGCCTTCAAATTAAAACCGTCTGTAATAGTTTACATTACAGACGGTTTCACAAAACCGTTTGTGATTTGCCGTCTACTATTAGCCTTTCTGTAGTAGTGAGGGTGAGATAGTCAACGACTGCATGCATATGGTTGCTAGGCAAAATTGACACACAGTGCCCCGACTCAAAGGGCTCGTTGCCCATACATGTCGCTGCTGCAAAAGGAAGAGTTGATATGATCAAACGGTTGCTCCAAGCATGTCCTGACTGCATGTGGTCACTCGATGATTTTGGTCAGAGCTTCCTCCATGTTGCTGTTCAGAAGAAGCAAGATGAAGTGGTGGCATATGTTTGCAAGGAACAAAGGCTTGCAAGATTTTTCAACATCAGCGATAAGGAAGGAAATACAGCTCTCCATTTAGCTGTACGGAATGGAAACCAGTCGGTCTTTTGCAGCTTAATACGTAAGAACGAAGTCCATTTAAGTTTCATAAACAAGGAGGGGCACATACCTCTTGATCTGGCAGTGCTGAGCCTCCCATCTGGTCTGAGATATCTGCAGGTATTTTAACCCCTTTCAACGTGAAAGGCCTGCATGCATATTCCCTTTCTTGGATCATAAATATATGGTACTAACGTATCAACACAATTGGTAAGATTGAAGGCACCACATTAATCTGACAAAAAAGAATCCTACAAAATTTCTAATTAACTAAAAAAAATCCCACGTTAAAAATCTAACTCGGCATGCTACTAGATGGTAGTGCAACCTAACTGCAACAATTTATATTTACTATTAAAAGTGTCAGTGAATATGTATTATGACTAGTTTGGTTTTGGTCCTGTACATACATGATGCATGCATACACACCAATTAGTCTGTACTGCAATTTATCGTTGTCCCCCCCTAAATATAGCAAAAAGGAGTCCATATGATACGAAAGGCATCCGTACGAGCATGTCATTAAGCATCAAGAACATCGATCCGTATAAGAAAGAGGACATATCTAGTGCAAACCATGATTTAGGTGTAATCATGCAAGCCACTTTAGTTTAAGCACCAAATCTATAGGAAAAATTGCTACAAAAATATATGTGAAGGTAGTTCATAATTAAGCATGCATACATCCATTTAAGATTTTACGTCCAAATTAAATTTGTGTTAGGATAATTAAAAGAAGAATGTGTCCCCTATAAGAAAAGAAAGGGTAATATTTTTTTTGCAAAAAATTTTTTTTTCTTCTTCTCCTCTTAACTTCCAGCTTAGGAAATGACTCTAATTTTTTTCTGTTCTTCCAATATTTGAACCTTCTTTGGGCACCCACCCGTGCAGACCCCTCGGCAATGGATTCTGTACGACCTTATACTTGCTGGAGCTGATTTTGGCACCTGTCGATGGGATCACTTCACTAGCAAGATTACAAAACCTGATAAGGAGAAGCATTCCAAAGCAATAAGCAAGTCCGCTGGGCTCGGGGCCGTCTGCGCAGTCCTCATCTTGACCGCCGCATTCGCAGCGCCTTTCAACGTTGCCAAGTTCTACCTCGACTCTTCCGATGGTACCAGTCATCAAGCGAGCAGCAGATCGAAGACGAATCGGGCAAGGCAGCACGCGTTTGCCTTCTCTGCGTCAGCCACATTTATGTACACTTTTGCTGGATTTCCTGTAGTGGACAGGCGGGCACGTTTTTACTACCTTAAGACTGCATCGTACTGCCTCTCCAGTCGATGTGAGGGTTGCCATTGTTGCCTGTGTGTTAGCTCTTTTAGCGATCATACCCCACGGCAATGAAGTCGCCATGATGCTTATTCACTCAGCTGCGCTGTGCCAGAGGCTTGGTTTCTTACCATGTTTGCGCGCCGTATTCCTGAGCGGCACTGGGAGACGTTGGAATAGGGTCCCCTACAGGTATCCCCGTCTTCACGAAGGCAGCTTGTCAGTCGTAATGGTTATTTTGGGAGTCTGCATCTTTGTTACATGGTTATCATCCCTTCACGCAGTCGATGATAATGGCTGGTAATCCGTACACTGTTAGCCCAGCTCCTGAAGAGAACTCGCACATTGTTTCCTCTCTAGAACACACGCGAGACAATGGATCTTAACACAGGTTTTGGTGCTGCAAAAGACACAGCTTTTTACTCATCTTTGCAACATATATATAGCTGATTACAAGGACTAAACTTCCTCACCAATTAACACGCACGGCGCAAGTTACTAGCTCCACTTAACTGCATGCCCAGCGGAAGACGTTACAAACTTCACGTACTCCACTTGCATGCACTAATTGCATACCCACGTACTCCACTAATTGCATCCACTAGTAATTCCCGATCCGTTTTTTTAGTAAACACTACATGCATGAAGAAGTCAAGATTATCTAACAATCTCCCCCTAATCTTGACTTGCTAAACCTCACAAGATGAAGTCCGATCTCCTGACGCATCTCTAAGGAGTTTTGCCTTCTTGTTGACCATGCCGTCGGTGACACACCTTACCGACGACTTTGACTTTTTCCTCAGCTCCAATTGTCTTTCGCCGATGACGCAACTTGACGGCGACGGAGACTCTCATCAGAGCATACACACATGAGAACTTGGACGCAACTACAAGGACTCACACACACATCATATACTGACACATCTACGTGCACGAGCACGACACGACTATGCGCACGTATGTAACACACCTCCTACGTGCACGACCAAATAAATGACACATGCAACACTCCTACTGTACCAAATGACTCAAAATGCAATCGTGCACTCATATTCGTACACGGACTCAACTATATGCACCACAACACTTAGACGATGCCGCCGCCGATTTAGACATCGCCGTGTTCGCGACACCTTACACCATGACGCTGTCGATGGTGGAAGAACGTCATTCGCCGTCGACGTCGCTTATGCCTTGCAGCCCACCCGCCGCTCGTCATCGCCACACCACAGCGATCACGTCGTCACCCCCAGTGTGCACGTCACGTGCGATTATGGCACACCGCCCTGACCTCGCCATGGTTGCACGAACCTTCGCCGCCGTGCTTTTGAGCGCATGGTGCTGCAATCGACTCGTCGCCAGCACCTGTGCACCTCCACCTGACACGCGCCGCTGTGCACGCCATCACGCCGATCAGTGAGTCATCGCTAGGGAGCTTCTCCTCGCACCTCGCTCTGATACCAATTGTTAGCCCAGCTCCTGGAGAGAACTCGCACATTGTTTCCTCTCTAGAACACACGCGAGACAATGGATCTTAACACAGGTTTTGGTGCTGCAAAAGACACAGCTTTTTACTCATCTTTGCAACATATATATAGCTGATTACAAGGACTAAACTTCCTCAGCCATTAACACGCACGGCGCAAGTTACTAGCTCCACTTAACTGCATGCCCAGCGGAAGACGTTACAAACTTCACGTACTCCACTTGCATGCACTAATTGCATACCCACGTACTCCACTAATTGCATCCACTAGTAATTCCCGATCCGTTTTTTTTAGTAAACACTACATGCATAAAGAAGTCAAGATTATCTAACATACACCACATAGCAGGTGTGCATGCAGTAACTGAATATATACTACGATCGATTTCATTTTATGCGTAAGGGGTCATTATAGAAATGATTATATCGTTTCTATGTTTACAAACTTTTGAATAATATATATTTTTCCTTTTGCATGAATTATCATTTACATTGATTGGCAATTTTATGAATTGTTTGTAAAACTCTCTATTTATGTTTATAATAATATTATTCTAAATATTCTTGATGTTGTATCATTACTAGTAAAGTGCCCGTGCGTTGCAACGGAGTACCAAATAAAAGTGATACATACTATCAAACATAATCTCAAACTGAATAATAAACATCAATTTTATCTTACGTCATCATGTATCAAACAAAGCATACATGTTCATACTCGTAAATAAATCATAATATTAGTGAAGCATGATAGAACAAGCACCATATACAACAATATGTACAAAAATGGTAGTAAAATTTTGGTGCGCATAGCAACTATCAGTGCTCCTTGAGTTGTTAACACATGTTTCACTTTCAACTCCAGTATAGTTTGGCTAATGTTAAACATTCTGGTGCACATAGTTCTTGTTGAAATCATACCATGATTTTCAAGATTTTATGGGTGCATATATACATAAATTATCCACACTGCTTGAGTTTGCTCGGCTATTCTGGAGCTAAACTCCAATGAACTGGTGTATATTTTCAAAAACAAACACTCACTGGATTTTACGTTATAGAGAACTTGCTGCACTTTTACTTTAGTACACATACATTTTAGGTATGCATTTAAATCACACAATTTGAATGTATTTTCAGTATTTTGTGCGTGCATGGAATTGAACCTGGTGTTTGAAATGACTGTTCACTATCTGACAATGACTGCTGATATTTGGTGAGCCGGGGATGTTTAGAGCCACTCTGCAATGTTCTCACGTACCAAGATGCTGACCTGAAATGTGTGATGAATGGATGTAAATGGAATGATCTTTTCAAATGTTGCATGATTTAAATTAGCTGATGCATGCCTAAGATCAGGACAAAAAAAGTGCCGTAATGATCAATCCATACTCAATTTTTCTGTCAAGCTAAGAAAGATAAACAAGACAATTTGGAACCAGACCAAATCATCTAAGTAATTCCATCATCAATTTATTGTAGACAGCTAGTGTGTAAATTGTAAGCTAGTGTGTAATTTATTGTAGACAGCTTGGTCCTTGCACGTGGACCAACGATATTGCACATAGCAGTAACTTTCTTGCACGTGGAGGCGGGGTCCTGTACATGACCGAAAAATTAGGATCACGTGGACATCGTAGCAACTTGTCCAGCTGGGCATTCATGCATGGGTGGACATCGTAATCACGTGGGACCCACGTTGTTGCATGCACGAAGGACAATGCGTTCCACCCATACGGGCTGGTGCTCGAAATACTTTGGCTATGCGTATGGATGCATGATGTAGGTAGGGGAATCAATCTTGAGCGAGTCTGGTTTTTTAGGCTCGAACTCAGTAGAAATTTCAGTCGAGCTCGAGTTTAGAGTCTGAGCTTAGATCTAGGCTCAAGCACGATTCGGTCTAAGCACATTTGCCCCAAACACTGTTCCAAAGTGGGAAAATTCAGCACCTCACAAGCTAGATTTTGAGAACTACCGGCGGGGAGTGGGAGCGGGTGGAGCGGTGGTTGAAGCGGGTGAAGGAGGCCGCCTACCACATCTGTGACATGCTAGTTCAAAGACAATGTATGAGGGTCATTGTGCTGATAGCGTATTG
Source organism: Dendrocalamus latiflorus (assembly GCA_017311315.1). NCBI lineage: Eukaryota > Viridiplantae > Streptophyta > Magnoliopsida > Poales > Poaceae > Dendrocalamus > Dendrocalamus latiflorus. Next base: position 569,065 of record CM029628.1, read on the forward strand.
TAATTTTGGAGTCATGTTGCCGTGGATCAAGCACTCAACTCACAGGAATATAAAAATAGAATATTAGATATAAGATATAGGCATAAGTTTTCTTTCAAGTTTATTGCTCTTTTGCCTGTTAGTATGGTGTATACAATATACAGCCACTATCCCTATTTATAGGGAGAGGTGGGGTGCATTCACCATCGAATAAACCACATAATAAGATCCTGTTTTGGTTAATGGTGATTTGGTGAAGCCACCGCTAACTGAAACTTCTAAAAGGAGCAAACATTCTAGTGGTCAAAGTTATAAAATTCTAAGATAGGAACGTGCTTGGTTCGTGTCTAACGTTACGAGACTGGGTAGGTAGAAAACAAGGCAAGAAAATAGACCCGTCCAAGGACAGGCCCAAAGGTTTGGGAATCGGCAGAGGTACCGGCGGGTGCGACTAGTCAGAGATGGATAAGGAGCTCGTCAACGGTCGTCGCCTACTCTGCCGTCCAGAAAGCTCACTTCTGTCGCCATAATATGCGAAGAAAGAGGCCGACATGCAGGTTCAGTGGAGAAGAGGCCACTGACGAAGAAGGAACCGATCGATCGAGGTCACCGAGGCGACGGAGAGATGAGGTAGGAGTCGAAATTGTTTCTTCACCTTTTCGATCGAGGAGCTTTTGCGGAAGCAAGTGCTTCCAGTATTCCGGTAAGCAACAATCTTGTTCTTTTTGGCTCTACGTTTATAACTTTTTCGAATAAATAAACGGGACAGTTTCTCTGCGATGTTTTAAAGCAGTTTATCGGAACAGTCTTTTAAAAACAGCTTATTGATTTATCGGCATTCGGTTTGTTCGCACAAACACTCGTGCTAAGATTAAAAGCCGTCAATCAGTCATAAATTTTAAATCATAGCTGAAAAGAACGCATCTAATATCGCTCAGTGAGTGGAGGACTTTCTTTTAATTTTGTGGGTTAAAGTCGAGGGAACGTTCATCCAATTTTCCAAAAAAAATAAAGGGAATGTTCATTCATACAGTACATGCGCCCAGAAAAAGGAAAGAACTAATAGTAGACGAATCATGGATGTAGCAGCTCCCTACGACTCTTGCCTTTAATTACCCCGCCATAGTTCGAACTCTGGCCTTCCTCCTAATCTTTCCCCTCACCATAGTTGAACTACAATGAAACTTATTGGTTCCACTCGATCTCCGGCATGTAGATCGAGCTGGGAGTGTTGTGTACTGGTTGTTCTGGGTCCGAATCTTTCTTTGAGAAAAACTTGGGTCTGAACCTTTTGTACTTGAGTTATACTACTATTTTAATTTGGCTTCAATTATTCAAATGGGGTTTTACTTGCTCTAAGGAAAATGTTTGACAAGCCACTTAAAAAAAGTTTGACAATATTCAGTTTCACTATCAAAGAATTGTGTATTGTTTTTAGTTGTGTGGTTTGTTAATTGAAGGCACGCGCAAACTCGTGTAATTGAGAAGCCTAGAAGGTCATTAAGTCCACGGCAAGTATAGAGATGAAACCAAGTAAGGAGTTGGAGTCACCTTTCTTGGTCAAACAATGGCCCATTGTGTGGTCATATTCAAGTATATTGGACGATCTGTATCGCTTCACTACTACATTGTTCGATAGCTCTGAATCACTACGGTAAGTGCGATCTGTCGTGCTCCAACATTTATATATTTCCTCAAGTGGTTTCCCACACATCCCCCCCCCCCCCCCTCTCTCTATTAAAAATACCTTCTACTCTTACTCACATATCTAATATACCACCTAAACAAATTTGACATACTCCTTTATCAGCTTGAATATACTCATATACTAATAATAAGATACTCCAATGTAAAATATACGAAAAACATACAAGGGAGTTTATAGTTTTTAGCGTATTTTACAAACACCTTCATATACGAATGTGAAAAAAGAGTATATCTAAAAAATGTACATACCACTTCTAAAAAATATACATACCACCTACATGACACACACACACATATATAAATGGTTCAATACTTTTGGGAGTATATACTCTTACTGTCATATACTACTTTAATAGTGTTGTTATACCTCTTTATCTATTTCAGAATACTCTAATAATGATTATAATATACTCTAAAGTGAGTTTTATGAAAAAAAAAATTGTACAAATCTACTTTTTAATTATAGCATAATTTGCATATATAGTCTTTTATGTATAAAAAATGATATATATATATATATATATATATATATATAAAATAAAGAATTCCGATGAAAAAATCAAATCGCATTAGAGTATCTTAGAATTAGTATTTAAGTATCCTGAAAGTGATAAAAATAAATAAAATATTCATTTAAGTGGTATATTGAAAGTGAGAGTATGTACTCTCAGGAGTATGGAATAGGCACCACATATATCCACATATATATATATATATATATATATATATATATATATATATATATATATATATATGTATGTATGTATATATATATGTATGTATGTATATATATATATATATGTATGTATGTATGTATGTATGTATGTATGTATGTATGTATGTATGTATGTATGTATGTATGTATGTATGTATGTATGTATGTATGTATGTATGAACTTGACATATTTCTGTATCACTTTAGATATACTTATATACTAATTATAAGTTACTTTAATATGAACTACATAGAAAAAAATTGCAAGAGAGTCTATATTTTTTAGCATATTTTACAAATACCTTCATATACACATGTAAAAAGGAGTGTATATAAAAAATGTACATACCACTTCTGAAAAAATATACATACATGCATACATACATACATACATACATACATATAGTATAAACAATAGGGGCACCATAATGTCTGTGCATCAAACTTCCCTGCTTTTGGATTGCTTTTAGATACGTGCTAGTGTGATTGAGACTTTCCATCCATGATTAAGACTTTCTATCTATAATTGATTTATCATACATGATATATTATATACCATTGCACTAACACGCATTTAAAAGCAATCCAAAGGTAAGGAGGCTTGGTGCCCAAACATCATAGTGCCCCATTTCATCGTCATATATATCTGTTTTGTGCGGTTAGCAATTCTTCAGTCATGAAAGTCAGTCTGGTGGATTTTGATTTTTCTTTGTTTACAAGAAGGTGTGATCAATGATCTGTATACTTGGTGGTTTGCTGCATTCCATGTATGTGTTGAATCTGGTGCAGAAGAGGCGAAGTTGGCAAGAAAAGACCAGTAATCTTGGGCAAGGTATCCGATGGATAAAAGATTGCTAAAGGCAGCGAGAGAAGGCGATGCAGTATCATTTCGAAGGCTTGTCGCACTTGGAGGAGGTCCAGTACCAAATGAAAGGGCAATTGCCATTTTTATTCCCCCAAAGCCGGAGGCAAATGAGATGCCAGCGTCAGCAATTGCGGGAACCGATGCAGCTCCTGGCATGAATCGAACAGCTGAGATAAATTCCATCCTCCACGGAGCCAGCTCCAATGGGGATGGGGTGCTCCACATTGCTGCCAGCCATGGCCATGTCGAGCTAACGCGTGCCATCTTCGACGCTCTGGGGATTAAGCTGCCAGACCCAAACGTAGGCGCAGCAGCAGAGCCAGAGAAGAAGAAAGAAGCCACGTCTTGCGCGCTCTGGGGGCAAGAAGGAAGCTGCCAGAGAAGCAGAGCTAACAAGAAGGAAGGAGCCACGACTGTGAGCGGTGCAGCCAGCACGGTGGCCTCTCATCCCATGCCATCGTCTGCTGATGATGCCACCCGAACCGTGCTGGTTTCCGAGTTCCTGAGGGCAAGAAACCACAAGGGAGAGACGTGCCTGCACGAGGCAGTGAGGTGCGGGCATAAAGAACTTGTGGAGTCGCTAGTTTCAGCAGACGCGAGCCTGGACGACGACGAGACCAGCCCAGCGCTGGTGCAGATAGCAGACGATGAAGGCGTATCTCCACTCTACTTGGCTTCCACTTTGCGCAGAGCTGACATTGTCCGGGTCATCACGGCCAGCAGATACTCACCATCCTACTCTGGGCCTGGAGGAAAGACAGCTCTGCATGCTGCCGTTCTCTTGAACGAAGGTGCGCTCCGTATGCACGTTTACTTGCAAGCCGTTGCCCGTCCTTTAATTCTTTTGCTTCCTGATCTACTACTAATTGCATTTCAAAATGCTTGATGCATGATATGATATGTATTTGCTGTGCGCAAGACCTACATAATCAAACTATCATAGAAAAGGGCAACTACAATTGAAATTTTACTTCAAACTTGTTTGAACTAGTTAACCTTGACATCCAAGAAATTTTATTTTTAGATTCATAAACTTTTATGAAAGAGGTGTCCTGAAGCAAACCATATTTTGTGACAACTCTATGTTTCCATATAAATATACGCATTGTAATATCTTGTGCGGGAAATTCCACGAGTTTGTTCTCATTTTGAAAGTTGTGCTTGTGCTAATTGTGGCTCTGCGGTAGTTTTGTTTAGCTAAGAAAGAAATGGACTTTAAAACTCATATTCTAGCTAGTATAGTACATGAGAAGATTGTTGAAGTAGTGAGAGACATAGGGTGAGATAGTCAACGACTGCATGTATACGGTTGCTAGGCAAAATTGACACATAGAGCATGCCTATATATTGTTTTGTTCTATACATCATTTTAAACAGAAATAGATTAATTCTAATATACATGCCTGATACTCGCGCGAGTAGAAAAGCTGAATAATCTTAATTGTAAATTAACCTCAATTGCAGAGCTCACCGAACAACTGCTGGACTGGAACGAAGATCTTATAAATACCGCAGATGAATCTGGGAGCACACCTCTTCACTTTTTGGCATCAGCCGGGCACGAGATCATTGCCAAGCTACTTTTAGAAAAGGATTCAGATAGTGCCTATTGCCCCGACGCAAAGGGCTCGTTGCCCATACATGTCGCTGGTGCAGAAGGAAGACTTGATATGATCAAACAGTTGCTCCAAGCATGTCCTGACTGCATTTGGTCACTCGATTCTTCTGGTCGGAGCTTCCTCCATGCCGCTGTTGAGAAGAGGCAAGCTGAAGTGGTGGCATATGTTTGCAAGGAAAAATGGCCTGCGAGATTTTTCAACATCAGGGATCAGGAAGGAAATACAGCTCTCCATTTAGCCGTACGGAATGGAAACCACTTGGTCTTTTGCAGCTTAATAAGTAAGAACGAAGTCCATTTAAGTTTGACGAACAAGGAGGGGCACACACCTCTTGATCTGGCAGAGCTGAGCATCCCATCTGGTCTGAGATATCTGCAGGTATTTTAGTCCCTTTCAACGTGAAAGCCCTGCATGCATATTCGCTTTCTTGGATCATAAATATATGTTATTAACGTATAAAAACAATTGGTAAGATTGGAGGCACCACATTAATTAATCAGACAAAAAAGAATCCTACAAAATTTCTAATTGACTATACAAAATAAAAATCCCACGTTAATTAAGAAAAATCTAACTCGGCATGCTACTAGATGGTAGTACAATCTAACAGCAACAATTTATATTTAGTACTAAAAGTGTTAGTGCATATGTATTATGACTCGTTTGGTTTTGGTCCCATGCGTGTAAAGCTGTACATATATGATACATGTATACATACCAAATTACATGTAGTCCATGTCATCCGTACGAGCATGTCATTAAGCATCAAACAATCCTTAAAAGAAAGAGGACATATCTAATGCAAACCATGTAAGCCATTTTGGTTTAAGCACCAAATCTATAGGAAAATTTGTGAGAAAATATATGTGAAGGTAGTTCATAATTAAGCATACGTTAAGTCCAATTAAATTTGTGTTAGGATAAATAAAAGGAGAATGTGTCCCCTATAAGAAAAGAAAGGGAAATATTTTCTTCTTCTCTAACTTCCAGCTTAGGAAATGACCCTTGTTTTGGGCACCCACCCGTCCAGGCCCCTCGGGAATGGATTCTGTACGACCTTATACTTGCTGGAGCTGATTTTGGCATCTGTCGATGGGATCACTTTACTAGCAAGATTACAGAACCTGGTAAGGAGAAGGTTTCCAAAGAAATAAGCAAGTCTGCGGGGCTCGGGGCCGTCTGCGCAGTCCTCATCTTGACCGTAGCATTCGCAGCGCCTTTCAACGTGGCCAAGTCCTACCGCGGCTCTTCCGGTGGCGCGTTCGGAGCATTCATCATCTTCGACGCCATGGCGTTTGCCCACTCTGCGTTAGCCACATGTTATTGCACTTTTGCTGGATTTCCTATAGTGGACAGTCGAGCACGCCATGGAAGCCACATGTTCTTGTGGTTGCTCCAGTCGATGTGAAGGCTGCCTGTGTGATAGCTCTTTTAGCAATCATACCCCACGGCGCTGCAGTCCCAATTATGCTTATTCACTCAGCTGCGCTGTGCCCGAGGCTTGGTTTCTTACCATGGTTGCGCACCGTATTTAAGGGCAACTCTGTGAGACTTCGGAATCGGAGGCCCCCTTATTACAGGTATCCCCCTCTTCACCTAGGCAGCTGGTTAGTTGTAATAGTTTATTTGGTAGACTGCGGCCTTCTTGCAGTGGACAGCGCCATCTTTAAGACCAAATAGCAGGTGTGCATGCAGTAAATGAATATGTACTTCGATCGATTTGATTTTACTGGTAGGTGCTAGTGTTATGTGTAAGAGGTAATTATAGAGATGATTATATCGTTTCTATGCTTATAAACTTTTGAATAATATATTATTTGTCCGTTGAATGAATTATCATTTATATTGATTGGTAATTTTGTGGCTTGGTCGTGAAACTCTCTATCTGTGTTTTATAATATTATTTTTAACACCCTTGATCTTATATTATTACGTGGGATACTTATAATTTATGGATCAATATATGTATCGATTAATGATTACATTTCACGGAGCATGAATATAAGATATCAAATCATAATATGGATATGTGTTAGAGAATATAGTATTGGATGACTCACCTTGAGATACTGCAGGAATTGTTATATTTTTTAGTGCCATCAATTGGTCTTATACATAGTATACGTGAGATCCTTAGATCAAAAGATGTCATGGTTTACTACGTGTGTAATAATTTACCTAAGAGTTCCAAACACTGATACGTAAATAGATAGGTATAAAGATGGTTTTCGAGTTTACTATGAAACATACAAATGCCCCTTCTTTTTAATGAGAGAGATATCTCTAAGCCTCTTAACGTGGTGGATTAGAGAAGTGCGCGGTGCCGATTTTGGTTGAGAAGTCAACTACAACTAAGTAATCTACTGTAAGATTGAGGGAAGGATCGAGCTATCATAGAATGACGCGTATCTTGTCTTAACTTCGATCTGGTATCATGAGGCAAAGAAATAAGCACATGAATACTATACACATTCGTCTGATATGATCTTTGTGTGTGTTCGGGGGTTGCTATGTCATGCTAGGGACCACTACCGACTTGTGGATTGGAAGAGGGTTGTCAGATCGTGGCCGAGTGCACATGAACCTACAAGGTCGTATATTTAATGGGTTGGAATAAACCAGTTCGAATATGATTCATTCATATAGGCTTTGCACCTTAATGGACTCTTAGCATAGGGTTACACTAAAGGGGAGATGTGGGACTTTTTATAGGATATCGCATCACCCACCGAAACCCTAACCGCCTCTTCTCTAAGGCTTTGCCTTGCACACTGGTGCTAGTACACCAGTTAACGGTGTTCCATCATTGGACATGTGGATATTGTAGAGGCATCACAGTTAGCTCGAAGGTTACTCAGAATCTTATGAAATCTACCAAAGCACTCATCTTAGGACTCACCAACAAGCATCTCAAACTTGTTATACTCTCGCTTGTGCTGCTCTTGTCGAACAGTCTTGATTTGGGTGGTGCCCTCATGGTATGCATCGAGAGTTACCCAAATATCATAAGCCCACAAGAGATGAGAGATGGGATCAAACTCATTTCTACTAAGACTCTGAATGATGATGTTCCTTACCTTAGCGTTTGTCTCAACATGTGGTGTATTCAACACCGTGATGTTCTCATTGGTAGGAATAACAAATCGAGTCTTAACCTTCTTTCAGATCGCATAGCCTTGAGCCTGAATGTAAGACTCCATCCTACTCTTCCAAAAGAGATAGTCGACCCTATCGAAAATAGGAGGCTTGGTAGAATACTTGTCTGCTGTCATGGCTCCTAAGAGCAACTCCAGCAGTAGCCCTCAAAACAGGGCCCCTACTTTTTATTTGAGGGCTCCTCCTACTTTTGAGGGCCCTGTTTTCTGGGCTGCACTCCAGCAGGAACCCTCAAAACAGAGCCCCTACTTCTCAATTCCCTCTATTTCCTCACACACTATATGTATATGTATGGGACAAAAGCACAATACACAATAAAATATTTATGATTTCACAATGCGGGATAATATTTAAATATATGAATTCAAATACGAATATTCAAATTTAAATTCAAATTTGTTCCGAATTTAAATTGAAAGCACAAAGTTCATCACATAACATTAAAATTTGTTCCGAATTCAAATATGAATTCAAATACGAATTCAAATACGAATATTCAAATTTAAATTCAAATTTATTCCGAATTTAAATTGAAAGCACAAATATGAATTCAAATACGAATATTCAAATTTAAATTCAAATTTGTTTCGAATTTAAATTGAAAGCACAAAGTTCATCACATAACATTCAAATTTAAATTCAAATTTGTTCCGAATTCAAATACGAATTCAAATACGAATATTCAAATTTAAATTCAAATTTGTTCCGAATTTAAATTGAAAGCACAAAGTTCATCACATAACATTCAAATTTAAATTCAAATTTGTTCTGAATTCAAATACGAATATTCAAATACGAATTCAAATACGAAATATTCAAATTTGTTCCAAATTTAAATTGAAAGCACAAAGTTCATCGCATAACATTCAAATTTAAATTCAAATTTATTCCGAATTCAAATATAAATTCAAATACGAATATTCAAATTTATTCTGAATTTAAATATGAATTCAAATACGAATTCAAATACGAATATTCAAATTTAAATTTAAATTTGTTTCGAATTTAAATTGAAGCACAAATGTTCCACAAAAAACAAGGAAAGCTGAAAAATGAGAGCCGGAGTAGGGGGCCCCTAGGAATGAGGGGTGGGAGGGTGATTTGAGGGCCTCCTCAAATTTGAGGGCTCTAGTAGGGGCTCTGCTGGAGCTCGTTTTTTGGCTCAAGCCCTCAAATTTGAGTTTTGAGGGCTCAAGTAGGGGCCCTGCTGGAGTTGCTCTAAGACCGGTTAAGATCTATTGAAAAGAACTAACCGGGCTTTGATACCACTTGTAGGACCAGATAGGTAACAGAGGTGGGGGTGAATGGTGCCTTTAAATTTTCAATATATATGAGGTCGCTTAACTCGAATGTTGTGAGGTATCACTTCAAGGTGGAGTCATGCGAGTTACTTGCAAATGGTAGGTAATCAAGAAAAGTGTTTTGTAACATCCTAAAAATTTAAATCCAAAAATGTGGATCTTTTGAATTATTTTTGTAATGTATTCTGTTTGAATTTGGATTTTATAAGGTTTTTCTGAAAATTTTGGTGAGGGTTCCAAAAGTTAAAATGGATCAAGAAGAAACAAACATGTTTAAACAATAGAGAATTAAAATTTAAAATAAGAATCTGAAAAGATGATCCATAAAAGTAAGGGAGAAAAATTTGGTTAATCATAAAATCTTAATTCTGTAAATGATGACATAAATAACAAGGAAGCAAATACATTAAAAATGTCAACAAATATGGATATACATACATACATACATACATACATATATATATAAGTATATGTGTACATAATAAAATATGACACCTATAAAATTTATGTTAAATAGAAAGTACAGAAATTTAGAGGAGTAAGAAAGAGAGCAAATAAATTGGAATTATACACATGTATATAAATACATTACGCGAAGAATTGCCCGCTTCAAAAGCCAGAAGAACAAGGAGATAGTGCTACCACCACCGGCTTCAACTCCAACGAAGAAAACCCTAGCAGCTCCAAAGAAGAACGGGGTACACCTACCATAGTTCTATCACCAGACCAAGAAGCTTCGTTAAGTGCTACATGTCTCGAGTGCGGTAAAACCGGACATGTCGCACAATTATGTCCTCCATTACGCCAAGATAAACGAGGAGCATGCTTCACCTGTGGGCAAACTGGTCATTACTGCTACAATTGCCCAGTCCCCTACTGCTTATACTGCAGGAAATATCACTACTCGGATGACTGTCTCACTAACCTAATAGCTTGTAGGCGTTGTGGAGAAAAGGGACATGAGAAAAGTCAATGTACTGTTAACTGCCCCAACTGTGGAGGAGACCACCTGCCAGGAGAATGTCCAACGAGAAAGATCACCTGTTTTCTCTGTGAAGGACAAGACCACTGCCCCAAGGACTGCTCCATGAGCCTGTTGCTGACCAAAGCAGCTGAGATACAACGGATGAATCTCCAAATCGCAATAGGACTTGTCATGCCTGGAGTTAGAAAGAATGACTGATGTCTGTTACCATTTATATAAGGAGGGTAGCAAGAGTAGATGAGCATGTTGGAGAGCTACTATGATGTATAATTACTTTTGGAAGTACTGATACGATGTATGGCTACCTTGGAGGTGTAATAATACTATATTGGATCTAATTGAATCAGACCGAGAAGATTTGCAAGATCGTCACGACAAGCTAAACCCTAAATCATGTTGCTAGCCAAATTTAGCCTCACCTGTTTCTTTCTATTCTACCGGAATCTCGGGGTCGAGATTCATTTAAGGGGGGTAGATTTGTAACATCCTAAAAATTTAAATCCAAAAATGTGGATCTTTTGAATTATTTTTGTAATGTATTCTGTTTGAATTTGGATTTTATAAGGTTTTTCTGAAAATTTTGGTGAGGGTTCCAAAAGTTAAAATGGATCAAGAAGAAACAAACATGTTTAAACAATAGAGAATTAAAATTTAAAATAAGAATCTGAAAAGATGATCCATAAAAGTATGGGAGAAAAATTTGGTTAATCATAAAATCTTAATTCTGTAAATGATGACATAAATAACAAGGAAGCAAATACATTAAAAATGTCAACAAATATGGATATACATACATACATACATACATACATACATACATACATACATACATACATACATACATACATACATACATACATACATACATACATACATACATACATACATACATACATACATACATACATACATATATATAAGTATATGTGTACATAATAAAATATGACACCTATAAAATTTATGTTAAATAGAAAGTACAGAAATTTAGAGGAGTAAGAAAGAGAGCAAATAAATTGGAATTATATACATGTATATAAATACATTACGCGAAGAATTTCCTGCTTCAAAAGCCAGAAGAACAAGGAGATAGTGCTGCCACCACCGGCTTCAACTCCAACGAAGAAAACCCTAGCAGCTCCAAAGAAGAACGGGGTACACCTACCATAGTTCTATCACCAGACCAAGAAGCTTCGTTAAGTGCTACATATCTCGAGTGCGGTAAGACCGGACATGTCGCACAATTATGTCCTCCATTACGCCAAGATAAACGAGGAGCATGCTTCACCTGTGGGCAAACTGGTCATTACTGCTACAATTGCCTAGTCCCCTACTGCTTATAGTGCAGGAAATATCACTACTCGGATGACTGCCTCACTAACCTAATAGCTTGTAGGCGTTGTGGAGAAAAGGGACATGAGAAAAGTCAATGTACTGTTAACTGCCCCAACTGTGGAGGAGACCACCTGCCAGGAGAATGTCCAACGAGAAAGATCCCCTGTTTTCTCTGTGAAGGACAAGACCACTGCCCCAAGGACTGCTCCATGAGCCTGTTGCTGACCAAAGCAGCTGAGATACAACGGATGAGTCTCCAAATCGCAATAGGACTTGTCATGCCTGGAGTTAGAAAGAATGACTGATGTCTGTTACCATTTATATAAGGGGGGTAGCAAGAGTAGATGAGCATGTTGGAGAGCTACTATCTACCCTACTCTATAATACACCAAAATTTTCTTTACTAAATCCACCCCCTCAACCACCCCCACAGTCATGCCTAATCTAATTCCACCCAGATTTGTGTACCAAGTAATCCAACTTCATACAAATAAGTGGCCTGGATCTCTTCTCAAACCTTCTTCTCTTACTCATTGAAGATCCTAAGGCCAAAATCATTCGGATCATGCACATTCTCCACCCCTCCCCTGCGCCATCCCTGCGTGGCCCACCCGCTCTCTCTGATCCCCCCAGCTCGCGAAAATTCCGCCCGATACGCTCCTCACCCCGCCCCCAACCCCCCACACCGCGCGCCGCCTCCCACCTCCCACTCCTCCGCTGCACTCCGCCCTCGCTCCTCCTCCCCCGCTTCGCTGCCGTCTCCTCCTCCCCCCACCCGTCCACTCCGCCGCCGCCTCCTCCTCCTCCCCACCCCGCGCCGCCGCCTCCGCCTCCCCCCCCCCCGAAACCCTAGCCAACCGTCGCCATGGCCGCGGTCGCCCTCCTCCGCCACCTCCCCGCCGCGCGCGCCCGATCTCCGACTCCACGGCCACGCTCACCATCGAGACCTCCGTGCCCTTCACCTCCCACATCGTCGACCCGCCGTCCCGCGACGTCACCACCACCCCCGCCGAGCTCCTCACCTTCTTCCGCGACATGTCTGTGATGCGCCGCATGGAGATCGCCGCCGATTCGCTCTACAAGGCCAAGCTCATCCGTGGGTTCTGCCACCTATACGACGGCTAGGAGGCCATCGCCATCGGCATGGAGGCCGCCATCACCCGCTCCGACTCTATCATCACCGCCTACCGCGACCACTGCACCTACCTCGCCCGCGGCGGGGACCTCGTCTCCGCCTTCTCCGAGCGTCACCTACGGTTAGGGTTCCGGCGACCTAGGGCGGCGATTGAGGGAGAGATCCATGTACGCTGACCCGCCTCCACTCCCGCCGCCCGGCGCGGCGGATCCCGACCCCGCGCCGCCGACCGAGCCCTCCGAGGTGATGCACAAGACGAGGACCATCGACTTCCTCGGCCGCCGCACCCCCATCGTCTACCAGAACGACAACGGCCCGTGCCCGCTCCTCGCCATCTGTGAGAGACCCCTCCTCTCGCTTCCCCGAACCCTCTCCCTAGATTCCGCGCGCAAGTACACTCGCCAGGTTCGCATCCGGCCCCTCCTGGAGCCTACTGCATTTCGGTGTCACGATGAATGGGATTGGTTTGTAGGCATGTTTTTCATATAAAGTTTAATTTCTTCTGTTTAAATTTGACTCAGACTGTGGCGATGAAATTTATTCTTAAGCATGGGAAGACCGACAAGGATATACACAACCTAAGGCAGGAGATCGAGGTAACTTCTGCTGTTGGTTTCGGCATGTAATAGTCGTTCCCATGCCATCTTCACAATCACATTGGAGCAGATGCGCAAAGCAGATCCCATCATGACTTCAGACAGAATGCCTATTGAAGAGATGAATGAAGATTATCTCTGTGCCAAACTCCACTTAGTAGATCTTGCTGGGTCAGAACGGGCTAAGAGAACTGGTTCGGATGGCCTTTGGTTCAAGGAAGGTATGCGGCATGTTTCTTGTTTTATCTGAACCCTTAATCCATGATCATTTTGGCTCCAAACTAACAGTAATTTATGCCTCATGTCATTAGGTGTTCATATCAACAGAGGACTTCTTGATCTTGGCAATGTCATAAGTGCTCTTGGAGATGAGAAAAAGAGGAAAGAAGGTGCTCATGTCCCTTATCGGGACAGCAAACTCACTCGCCTTCTGCAGGTAAAATTCTTCTCACCTAACAGCACAAATGTGGCTTTTACAGAAATGTTATTGATTTCATAACTGTGTTCAATAAAAAAAAAGGCAGGCCAACTCATGTTGCAGCAGCAGATATACTTTTGTCTTAGTATCTTAGTTGTTGTCATATAACTAACTACTTCTGATTTATATCTACTTTTTTCATTACAGGACACCCTGGGTGGAAACAGCAAGACTGTAATGATAGGTAATTCATCTTGTTGGAGATCATTTAATCTTATAGTCATAATGTTTAGAGTTATTTCCGATAATATATATAAATCTATAAAAGTTCTAGAATTGGCGGTCAAATCACATTTGAAAATGATATGTGATTCATTTTATCTTCAGTTTCTTTAGTAGACAATATGTATCCCATGATATGATTCAATCATTTTTCATTTAATTGAAAAAATGACTTAGAAATACCTTAATTGAGCTTACATTCAACTGACATGTATCTATACCTGCAGCCTGTATTAGTCCAGCAGATATTAATGCTGAAGAAACACTGAACACTTTGAAATATGCCAACCGGGCACGTAACATTCAGAATAAGCCTATCGTGAGTTCATTATCTTTAGTCTCCTCAGAAAAATATCTGACATGTATTTATGTTTTCTTTACTCAATAGGTTTGCTTTTTTCAGGGTGCTTATTTGACATCCTGCTATTTACTTTCCTGATTTCCAGGTCAACAGAAATCCTATTGCTGATGAGATGAAAAGGATGCGCCAGCAGATCGAATACTTGCAAGCAAAACTTTCAGCTCGTGGAGGAGTTGGATCAGATGATGTTCAGGTAAATGTTTTTCTAATTTAGTTGCCATCATCGACAAAGTTAGACTGTTGTATCATTGTATGCATTCACTCACACTAAGAATCAGAATAACAGGAGTTCAAATTTCAGGGTCTTAGGGAAAGGATCTCATGGCTTGAACAAACAAATGAAGACCTTTGCAGGGAACTATATGACCTTCGCAACCGTTCTCTCACTGATCCATGTGAAGCTGAACTGCAAGTACGTTGATGAGTTCTTATGCATGCTTTTGGAGGTTTTACATTTGAAAATAAGCATATGACTTGCACCTCCACTGCTCCTTTCACAATAAATGTATGTTTCTCACGAAGAAAAAGGAGAAATAGACATAACACAGTGTCTACTACTTATTTGTTTTGCATGGAATTGCACTTGAAGTGGTACAGCTGGACTATATATATCATTAGTACTGCTCTTTGTTTTAGAAAACTGGAACTGGCTATACCAAAGGTGAAGGGCTCAAAAGAAGCTTGCAAAGTACCAAGCCATTTGATGTCCCTATGACTGATTCAGTAAGAGGTAAGCACATCCATAGTTTCTTCTTGGTATTCAGATAATTTGGTTCCATTTCAAAGCAGGACTCAAAACACGAATAAGTTCACTGCTATTTCCATTGTTTATTTTTTCCTGGAATTTATCTTTGCTTTCCTTATTATGCCACTAAATTTCCCTACCTGCAGCAGGCAACCCTAAAGATATTGAAGATGAAGTAGCCAAAGAATGGGAATACACAATGCTGCAGGATAGCATGGGCAAAGAGCTGAATGAATTAAACAGACAACTGGAACAAAAGGAGGTATGAAACGCTCACAATGAAAATTATTTCACCATGTATTAATCCTGTAAATAACAATACACGAGTAATATTCATTCATGAATGACATATGCATTCAGAGTGAATGCATATGTGCACTCTCAATCTGAATTCAGCTGAAAGGTCTTTGGGCTTCTCACTGCTACATAATTTGTTTATTTGGATACTCATGTTCATATCCACATGTTGCACCATAATTCATATTGGATGGTAGTATTTGGTACTTTTAGGACTTGTGTCTGAATGGTGAACCAAAACATTTCTCAAGACAAAAACTGGAAGTGAATTTTCACTAAAAGTAAATAAAATTACACTAATATCCTCATAAAAATTACACTCATAAGTCATAAATATGATAATTTATAGAGTTTTGTTATAATAGTTTTCGTTATGCCTCTATTACTTATAAATGATGTGCGTGTCCCCAACCCCTTTCTCTTTGGCCTGCTGTCTTGGACACTAACATAAGCGGTAGAGTTGATATTGTCTTATGTCTAGGTAAAGTTGACTTCAAAATGCATCATCAATTAAGTTGCAAGGGTCATGAATTGTACCATATATTACTCTAGAAACTTGAAAGTGCAAAGCAATATGATATCTACGAAATTTATTCTGACCTGCTTTCTAAGTATACTTGTTCCTGTTATTCTGGTCATGCTTGCCAAGAACCTTGCCTTAAATTTTCTCAAGCACTTTGCAGTCTGAGATGAAAATGTATGGATATGATACTGTTGCACTTAAGCAACACTTTGGAAAGAAACTTATGGAGCTTGAAGAAGAGAAAAGAGCAGTACAGGTTTGTCACAACATCTTCGCATTACCATATTCAGTCCTCAAAAGTTGCATATTGCTAGCCCCTTGCCCATAAAATCTACAAAATGCAGTGCTTAGCAACTTACAAATATTCTGAGCTGTGTTCTGCTCTTCTTTTCTACGAGAATTTGAGTGTGTCATTCTATTGAGTATTCACCTTGTTTTTGGTCCAGTTCATGAGCATGTTATGCATCCTTTGTGTAATCTAGGCACACTGTTTGCATGTAGTCCATTGATTCCAGGTTATGAAAACATAACACTCTTTGGTTTACTATAGCTAACCGTTCCACTAATTAAACATGTGGGTCATGCAGATCAACCTAGCTTCATGTGTTAGCAAACTGATAGTGGATATCTTCAAGTTACTTATTTATGCGTATAAGATTTTTTTTTTGCTGAACAACCTTATGTGCAATATGTGTGTAAGATTTTTTTTCCTGAACAATCTGATTTGCAATCACGTGCATTAGGTGTCCCTATAATATTTCTGATTTGTCTGTATTCTTGTAGCCAATGCACACCTTTTCTGTTAGCATATCTGTTAGACAAAGCATCTTTCATCATCTCTTGACTCATGGCAGCTAGAATGACATACATTCTATAAGGATTTTAAGGCATGGAGCTTCATTTTACATAATAAATTTCGGTATTCTTGTTGAGAATATAGTTTTTAAAAAGAAAGGGAGATATAGTTCTGTTAGTTACATGTAGTTTTCGTTCCATTTGAAAAAAAACAAGAACCCTCTGATACTCTTGTGCCACTTTTTTCCAGGGCACTAAGGATGATATAAGTATGGAAATAGAGACATGGTATGATTTGTCCCTTTTATACCTAAGTATATTATAGTGGAGGGATGCAGAGAGTTGCATATCGAAGATAAAAGCTATCAGTCCATATTCTCCCTTGGCTTGTCATGCTACAGGTGCTTCATGTTCTATTTATCATGAGGTTCCTCATGCTTAGAATCCTTGCATTGTATTAATACCAAACCTTTTTGGGAGTTAAGGCACTGTTGATTTGCGTTGTTGGGAAAATTCTGAAATTTTGTTAGAGGTAGCACTGAGAAAATACAGTGAGTGAAAATACACATGATTGTTTTGTTGATATTGATATTTATTATATGGTTCAGGATCCTTATATTTATGTATCATCTTTTTTGGATTCCGTTGCAATGCACGGGCAATATACTAGACGGTTGTAATGCACGGAAATACTTAGTATCGTAGTAATTTATTTTGTTCTGTTTCAAAAGGATTAGCAAATAAGGTAACTTTGAGGAAAAAGATGAACATACTACCTATTTCATACTCCCAACTGCCAGGTATACATGAGATACTACGATACTAAATAGTTGGTTATACAATATATGAGACGTGAATCTTAATGAATCTGATTGTTTGTTTTACTTTTTACAAATTTTATCTTGTTTTGTATTTTACCGTAGCGTTAGCACGGGCACACTACTAGTGATGTATAATTACTTTTGGAAGTACTGATACGATGTATGGCTACCTTGGAGGTGTAATAATACTATATTGGATCTAATTGAATCAGACCGAGAAGATTTGCAAGATCGTCACGACAAGCTAAACCCTAAATCATGTTGCTAGCCAATTTTAGCCTCACCTGTTTCTTTCTATTCTACCGGAATCTCGGGGTCGAGATTCATTTAAGGGGGGTAGATTTGTAACATCCTAAAAATTTAAATCCAAAAATGTGGATCTTTTGAATTATTTTTGTAATGTATTCTGTTTGAATTTGGATTTTATAAGGTTTTTCTGAAAATTTTGGTGAGGGTTCCAAAAGTTAAAATGGATCAAGAAGAAACAAACATGTTTAAACAATAGAGAATTAAAATTTAAAATAAGAATCTGAAAAGATGATCCATAAAAGTAAGGGAGAAAAATTTGGTTAATGATAAAATCTTAATTCTGTAAATGATGACATAAATAACAAGGAAGCAAATACATTAAAAATGTCAACAGATACATACATACATACATACATACATACATACATACATACATACATACATACATACATACATACATACATACATACATACATACATACATATATATATATAAGTATATGTGTACATAATAAAATATGACACCTATAAAATTTATGTTAAATAGAAAGTACAGAAATTTAGAGGAGTAAGAAAGAGAGCAAATAAATTGGAATTATATACATGTATATAAATACAAATGCCTAAACTAAAAATAAAAGAAATAAGAAAAAGAAAACCGGGCCGGCCACCAAATCCGGCCCAGCCCCTCTCCCACTCCCGCCTCTGTGCGCGTGGCCGCACGGCCCAGCCGAGCGCGCCCCCAGGGCCCAGCCTCGCGCGCGCGCCTCGCCAGCCCAGCCCACTCCCTCGCCCACCCCGCTGCCATGCGGACCCCGCCCCCACGCCTCTTCCCTCTCTCTGGCGAGTGGACCCGAGTCGTCAGAAGCTTCCCCTTTCCTCTGTCTTTTTCCCCCGCTCACTCTCCACCGTCCGAGCTTCGGTCAAAAGCCGTGACACTCGCGCGCGCAGGACACGGCCGACGTGCGAGTTCCCTCGGTCCGCGCGACCATACCTCGCCGCCCGCTGTCGCCGCTGACGCGCCGCCTGCCACCGCCACACAGCCGCGCCGCCCGTCCCCGACGTGCGCGCACAGAGCTGCGCGTGGATAGCTGTGCTCCGCCGCCTATAAAAGCCGGGCACCCTTCCATCCGCTTCGCTACATCTCCCTCTTCAATCTTCCGAAAGCAATCGAGCCCGAATCAATCTAATCGCCAGCGACCCCATCCTCTTCCCCAGCTCCGGTCATCCCTCTCCCCGCCGATTGCCGCCATAAAAAGCCAATTGCAACCACCTACACCCTCCTCGGATCATCCAAACCCACTCCGGGTCTTCTCCTCGCCCCCCGAAGGCCCCACACCGCCGGCACCAAAGACCTTCCCAGCGCCGCCGCCACCGCACGCCGCCGACCCCACTCCGGTGTTCCACAGTCCCCATCTACCACAACATCAGCATCACAGCCGCACGTGGGACGCATTTTTCCCAGCCCCGAATCTCTCTGGCCAACCCTCGCCGCCGGCGCCACCGCCTTCTTCCACCTCTGCTCGGCCCCTCACCAGACCCACCTTAAGGGGATTATTTACCCTTATATGGTAAGCAACAACTGAACGGTCACTTGGCTAGCTGCGCTGATTCTCTTCTCCCCTCCCAACTCCCCGGCTGCGCGTGTTCGAGCCTCCGAATCCGCAGCGCCGGGTTGAGTTTTCTCTAATTTTTCCCGGGCTGACAAGTGGGTCCCGCTAGTCAGCGACCGGCTGCCTGTGGGCCGGCTGACCTCTGGTTCCCGGCCGTCAGTGTCGTCCACTGACATGTGGGCCCTACTGGCCATAGACATAGAGAATGAGTATTAAAGGAAAAAAAATAAAATGGAAAATATGACATATGGGACCCACCTGTCAGAAATTTCAAAATTTTTGGATTTAACTGGACTGAGAACTTTAAATGAGCATAACATATTCATTTTAACTCCAAATTGAGTGAAACAAATTTCTAAATTCATCTAAATTCAAGATCTATCCAATGGAACTGAAATCATGATTTTTAGAGTTCATTTGAATTTCTGGTGTTGTTTGGTTTGATTTGTTGATTTTCTTTTTATCCAAATTTTCGCGCACCCTAAAATAGCATACGAGGCTCAAGAGGAAGAGTTCGAGGCAGCGGCACTAGAAGCACCAGATCACTGTGACCAAGGCGAGTCAATACTTTGATCATGTTGAACCTACATTTTTGGCAAATTATTTTTGTTTAAATTATCAAATTGCATGCTGTTATTTATATATGAAAATACATGCTTAATTTAAGATTCTAGTTATATGCCCATCGTTTACCTTGATTAATATTACACCCCCCTTTGGAATATTTGAATTTGTGAACCTTGTCGCCCTAGCAAAAATTATAATAGTAACCTTTCGAAAATAAGTCCGTAATTATATGCCGTACTTAGTATTGCTTAGATACTCATGGGCGCGAGAGCGCCCAATTAACACTTTTAATCCTGAGAAAAATTGGTTGGGCAGTCATGGTGGTAATGACTGGTGTATGTTGGATATGGTTATTTTATATTCCCAAAAACCTCAATTTGCTTATTTATCTGGGCGTATGGTTCGGGGGTATGGTGCAGTGGTGCACGAGAGTGTGGTTTGTGGTAGAACCGTCCAGATACCAGTAAGGACTGAATATTGTCATGACCTCCTATGTAAAACAGTACAACCACAAGTCTGTAAAATACAACTTGGCTTAGTAGATTTACCGAACCCTGAAAGTCATTCTCACAGGAGAGGGTGGTGAGATAGTGCAAGCGGCTGTCTGTGTGACAGCTTGAATGGGACACTCGCAGAGAGTGAAGGTCTACTGTGGCGGGCTAGCACGGGGGTGGCCAGCTGCTAGACGTTCAGAAGGAGAACATCCCGCACAACGTATGGGACCCACCGCAAGTGGGAGCGACCCATAGGGTGAAATGATGAAAGGGGCGAGGTACTTTGAATGGTTACTGTGATGGTCTACTCAACCACATGACTAAGGAATCGTGTGGGGCAACGAGTTGATTGTCTCTTGTGGTGAAAGTGTACAAACTCTGCAAAGTCAAAACTATTCGAATAGCCGTGCCCACGATCAAGGGCGAACATGGGAACTTAACTAGATATAGTTCTATTTCAAAAACTTTGTGGATGGGAATGGAAAAGTGGAGGGCAGTGGAAAGCCCTGATTTAAGTTGTCCTGGGTGTCGTCCCAGTGGTAAGTTAAGCGGCTATAACGCTGAAAGATGCTATATGGTGCAGATGCCATGTAACGGTGGATGGAATCTGGATCGCTATTATTAATGCATTTCCTTACACATTATGTTTTTGTTCAAAACTGCTAGGTCTCAGGAAATTTTTATGTATCATATTTCAAAAGTAAAATGTTTTCTCCTTACAAAATAAAATATAGGGAGGAATAAATATAGTCGGGAGTAAAGGAGATGGAAGTTTGTGGTAAAAACATAAAGATGTTGGTGGACTCGTGTCGATCATAAAAATGAGATGATAGTGTAGATTCTAGGAGAAATAAATTGGTGGAGTCTAAATGAGTATATAGGTTAGATAGATGATTTAAATGATTTTGGGAGAATTAGGGAGTGTGAAAGTAATTGCTGGATTACAACACAAATAATTATTAGGAATTCTTTGAAGATGTTGACAATATTGGGATTAATAGAATCGATTACTAGATGAGTCAATTGAATTTTGGGAACTTGGAGGTATGGTAACAGTTCTTGGAGTATAAACATGATCAATGATATTCTTGGTGGGGGTATAATAGTGAAGTAGTTAGAGTTAGATAATGGAATCTAAGGTTGATTATTGGAAGATCAAATTATGGTTTTGGATTAATAACAAAAGGATTGGATTGTTAGGAATTTGGAATACAAAAGATATTGGTGGATTGTATAATTGATGATATTCGCTGTTTGGAGTTTAGACAGCACTCAATGTAGAAAGTGTGTGTTCGGTGAATTAACTAAATGATATTAGATAAATGATGTCACTAGCTGTTTGAAGTTTAGGCAGCAATTGATCGGTGGATTATATAAATTATGATACTCGCTGTTTGGGGTTTAGGAAGCAATTGATTGGTGGATTGTATAATTGATGTTATCAGCTGTTTGGAGTTTTAGATAGCAGTCAATATAGAAAGTATAAGATCGGTGGATTAATTAAATGATGTCAATCGCTGTTTGGAGTCTTAGATAGCAATCAGTATGGAAAGTGTGTCTTTGGTGGATTAAGTCAATTATGGCAATCGCCGTGTGGAGTTTAGGTAGAATTAAAGACATTATGATTAAATAATAATAATGCTACCAAAAATAATTTTTGGCAAATAAAATAACCCAAGCCTCTCCTTTGATAAGCCATGCATACTATTTAATTGCATCCTGTGTATTGGCTCGCGAGCATGGTGGTTTGTGCTCATATTCGCTTTCCCCACAAAGTCCAGAATCAGGAATCAAATCATTACGCTTCAGCAATACTTTTGGATCATGATGGCGTAGAAGATGAAGATGTCAAGAACTAGGCCGCGAACCTCCAGTTGGCTGCCTGTGGGCATGTCCTGAAGGTCCCACATGTGTGCTCGTTCTTCCACTGCTGCAATTTACTGATTTCGGCCTAATCGGCCCATGAGTAAGTCTACTATTATATTTACGCTTCCGCATGATATGTACTTTGATATTCAGAACTGTAAACTGTGAGCACTATCTACTGATCTAGGGAATAGTGCGGTAGAATCACAGAGGAATCCGGATTGTAAAATCTGGGGTCCGTACATGTTTGAAGCAATGGAGAACAATGATTGATGGGTAATCATAAGGGAATAGCAAATAATAGGAGGTCTGATAAAAATCCTGGCTAGGAAAAGGAATCGTGTCACCAACTATATGTACACAGATGTTATCTGCAGTTACGTGCAGAGCTGCAAAGATAGTTGCAAACTCTTGCAGTCGCAAATGCGAAGGTGTGAGCTATTATAAGAAGGAAAACGTGGTGGGATCAACCACACGGTACCAGCGAGTAGGTAGAGCTTGGAGGTGGCACAAACCTATAGCATGGAGAGCTGTAAGAATAGGTAGTGTGATTAACCAAACTACACAACAAAAGAGTTCTTAAGTGGAGGATCTTGGTGGGCTAGCCTAGACACTACCACATATATTATGGTGATGTGCATGAGCCCTTATGGTGGGGGGTACTTCCAAAGGTGGGAGCAAAAATGCAAAAAGGAAAAAACAAAAAAAAGTGGAGCCAACTTAAAGCGAAGTCGCAAAGGAGCACAGTGACTTCAACGGATAATAGTTAAAGTAGAGATTATTGAGTATGGTGACGGAAATCCTAACCTAATAGGATTGAAGAGGTGGGCTACAAGGATCTTAGATGAATCCAAATTGGGTTAGAATTTCTGCTCCTAATTGGATCATGATTTCTACTACTCTTATGATGAGGACTAGGGGCACTGTATAAAGTTATGATGAGTGGCCGTACGAAACCAAGCTACAAACTAAGTCATCTAAAGCAAAAGGAGCACAAGAGGAGGCTAGATTATTCTTTAGCACTAGATTTTTGTATAGAGCAATAATTTGAGGGCAATAAAAAGGTTTGAGAATATTTTGAGAGAGCAACAATTCTTTGTACTCTTCTAAGGTCGTGCTTAAGGAATTCACGATCGGTTTTAACAAATCTTTCTTTTTCGTAGTGATTGTTTCGGTGTCGTTATTTAGTTCTCTCTACATGATTTATCCTCTTCATTCTTAATATCATGCAGGTTTGTACCTTATCTCGCAACTCTGAACCAATATGGAGACCGCTACGCATAAAGATCACGAGTTGGTGCTGGAGATATACACGACACCTCACTGAATAAACACGGCGGGGGCACAGGACCTGTGCGCACCATGCGCAGATGTGTATCGCTAACACTAACTAACCAATGAGGATTACGTACACTAGTGAAGAAGAAGAGCTCACGACGTGGAGTTCCTCCTCCGCCTGTCCCCCTTGCTCGCCGCCTCGCCGGGCGCCACCACCCGCTCCTCATCATTCTCATTAGCTCCCGAAATCTTGGCGAGCCTCCCCAGCTTCCTCCACCCGCTGCTCCACCCCGACGCGCTCTGCTGCTTACCGGCCGACGGCGGCAGCAGCCGCTCCACCTGCTTCTGCAGCAGCTCCACCTCGCGCTGCAGCTCCTTGTACTTGGCGTTCACGCTTTCCACCTCCAGCCAAAGCGCGTTCACGTCCTTCTCCTTGCCCACCGTCGCCGTCGAGCCGTCGCCCATGTCCGCCTTGGCGAGCGCGTCGGTGATCTTGACCTGCTCAGACAGCAGCACCCGCACCACCACGCGGAGCGGCAGCCGCTCGTTCTGCGCCGCGTGCGTTCGCGCCTCCACTGACAGCTTCCTGCAGTCCACCGCCCGGCACAACCGCTTCCGCTCATGCTCCGTCACCGCCGGGTGCGCCTTCAGGTATGAGTCGATGGCGCGGTACAGGCCGTCGTCGCAGGAGCGCGCCGACTCAGGCAGCGACCCGGCCAGCACCTGGAACTTGCTCACGGCAAGGTTCCTGTCCCGGGATACCGCGGAGAGGTAGCTGTCGAGCAGGCACGCCACACGCGTCGCCTTCGCGTTCTGCTCCTGCGGCTGATGCTCTTGCTCCACCTTCCCGCGGCCAGGGCCGGACGACGCCGCCGTCGCCGACTGCTCCTGCACCAGGAACTGCTCCACCAGTCGCTGCACGAGGTCGACGTCGTACACGGTGTCGGCGCGGCCGTAGGAGTTGGAAGGGACTAGGATGTCGGGCAGCTCCGCCTGATCGAGCTGCATGCCTACGCGCTTCTCCAGCTCCGTGACCAGAGCCGGCGCCGCTTTGAGCATGACGGCGAGGCGGAGCAGCCGGAGGAGGAAGCCGCACGAGACGGAGTCCGGCTGCTGCGGGATGATGCTGATCAGGCTCTCCACGACCATCCGCTGCTCGCCAGCTGTCTTCATGTCGTCCTCGCCGGCGATGACCATTTGGAGCCCGCCGGCCTGCGTCCAAGGCGCGCCTCCGTGAGAACTCGAGGTGCCATTGGTGAGGCCTGGGAGCCATTTGGACGCGTAGCGCGTGACGGCGGCGCTGATGAGGTCGTGCCGCATGCCTTTAGCCTGGATGGCGGTGACGACGCGCACGAAGTGGTCGATCCTCAGCGCGCAGATGTCCTCCACCCACCAGTCGGCCGGCGGCACGGGCTGGTTGTTGCCGCTCGACGTGCCGGCCCTCGGTGTCTTCGGCGACCTCCTCCCGGCGTAGGCCCACCGCACAGCCCTCGGGCTGGTGCACGCCTTCGACGCGACGGACTCGCTGCAGCGGCGCACAAGCTGCAGGTCGTCAGCCCACGGCGAGAGGCCTTCGCAGCTCCTGAGCACAGCAACGGAGTCCCGCCACGAGGACGCCACGACGCAGGCCAGGAACGCCTCCGCGCGGAAGGCGAGGTTGCCCTCCTCGAGCTCCTCCGTCATCTCCAGGTACTCGGCGGCGCAGCACAGCGCGGCCACGTTGGCGACCGTGATGTCGACCATGACGCCGTAGCAGAACTTGGCGGCCAGCTCGAACGCGCCGTGGCCGCCCGGCAGGTCAGGCAGCTCGACCGCCGTGGCGACGACGGCGGGGCCATGGATGGCCGCAGCCTCGTCGACGAGGCAGGCCAGGCGGGCGCTCCGGGAGACCATGGGGTGCTTGTGGAGGTGGAAGTTGACGCCTCCCACCTTGACGAGCAGATCACTGGGGATGTCACTGCTCGCGTACCTGCTTCATGTGTAGGAAAGGAAAAAAAACATCGACTTGAAAATTCAATTCCATTTACTTTCCACAGCTTATACGCACGCATGGATCATCATGATAAATTTATATGCATACCACGACTGATCTCTGCGCACGAAGCCGTCCCTCTTCTTGGCCCCGTCGTGCTCGTGCTGCACCGCGCCACCGCCGCCATTGACAGGGACGAGCTCGCGCTCTGCTACATGGTTCTCCCTCTCCGTAGGTTCCCACATGTTCTGTTACTAGTATATCTGATCGATTGTACGGCGTGCAGAAATAATGCTCGTAAGTATATATGTGCTTATATATGCATGCTGATGCATGGTTAGCTAGCTAGGCTCGATTATATCGACTGAATTCTCTTACCAACTACTATTGTACTACTAAGATTTGAAGGCGTCAACCCATGCACTTGCACTGATTAGTCACTAGTACTGTAATTACTTAATTTGTACCTTGGATTCACATGTAAGATTCAACAAGGCCAATCGAGTTGTATCAGTTAGTTCTATGATCAAATGTAATTTTCATTTGGTTTCTTGATGATAAATCAACTGAGGGGTGGAAACCCTTTTGGCTGAAACTTGTTCGGGAAGTCTGTAGAACTAGCAATGCATACATCAATCAATTTAATTTGATGACCTGAAACTGAGCTTTCATCTGTACAAAAAAGTCTTGATGGAAGTAAATTCATCATAACCACGACCAATCAAGGAGGATTTCGACTAATGACAGACAAGCAACGCGCACACACTGACGACGCACCGTTGTTCTTCTTAACTGACAGCGTGCGTGGCGTCCCCGACATGGCTCCTGCATCTGATGACCGAGTCTAGCTCTCACGACATTTAATCTGCCGGGATCTGAACCAAGTACCCCCAATCTCTCATCTGGCCAGGGTTGATCCATCAAGGCATTGTTCATCGCCTTCATGCCCTTAAACATCACCACTGCTATTATCAATATTTCTTTTTATTATTACAACGATAGGAAAAGAAGATACTTCTCGCTCTCAAATGCTAGAAATTTCCATATTAATTAGAGGGAAAAAGAAATTCTGCACCATCGATTGTGGTAGGTCCAGATTACAGTTGTGCGAATTAATTAGATACGAATATAAGAGCTGTTATAATTGTGTAATAGATACAACTATAAACGAATATAAGTATACGAGATGCATAATAAGTATAACTCTATATTTTGGTATAAGTAGGAGATACAATTATAAACAAGTATAAATTTTCGAGTTATATAATAATTACAATTTTATGTTTTGATATAAGTATATGCATTATAGTATCTAGCGAAAAATTCGGCTAGTTAATAATCAACATCTACGAGAGAGATCAAATTAATTGTTTTGATAAAGCTAGCTGGGGGGCTGAGTGAGTGACACGGCTGTTATCTGATCTGAAAAGGAAAGCGTCTGAATTGGCAATAGGTGTGTATGTCAATACTCTCCTCTAAGTACTTTTCATGCGTAAGTGGATTCGATGTATATATTAGCATCTTTTTAACCAGCGTATCAGCAGTCCAAATGTCAAAAGACTGGCTCAACTCTACTGACGAGCTATATTCTTTGGGATTTTGTCTGATGCCATTATCATTGAAAGCTGTTAGAGGCCGGTGATCGTATTGCTCACGGTCAATCATACATGAACGAAAACTAAGTAAGATATAGTCCCAATAACCTCTCTTTTTATTATGATTTATCTATAGGCGTGATATGTACAATGAAGTCCCTACCCTCCCCTTATATAGGGAGAGGAGATCCCATATTCAATAAACAACTAGTAAGGTACACGTGCGTTGCAACGGAGTACCAAATAAAAAGTGATACATACTATCAAACATGATCTCAAACTGAATAATATACATCAATTTTATCTTACATCATCATGTATCAAGCAAAGCATATATGTTCATACTCGTAAATAAATCAAGTATCATATTAGTGAAGCATGATAGAACAAGCACCACAATATTTTTTTCGTAGTATACTTAGTACATAAATAACTATCAAACCGTCTTGGAGAATAACAAACCAATTGATAAATATGACATCATGCAATAAACATAAAACATTAACGGAAATTTTAAAATGAAACTAATGCGCCATCGTTCTGGAAGATTTATCTTTATCTCTAGCTTGTCAAGCAAAGAGAAAGCAAGCACACTCTACAAAATGAAAAATAAATAGTTAAACATCGTAAATCCATTGTATATTACATATAAAAGATACGAAAAGATTTAATGAATTGCTTACGTTATTTAATGTCCAAACATTCTAGCAAGTGTATTGTTCCTTATGTCCACGACATTCATGATAAAGTTCCTTACATTCAAATCGTGCAGCACTACTTGACGCAGTTTTGTTTGAAGGGAGCATTATTTAAAGTATGAAAGACATGCATACTTGCATACATTATTTACTTGGTTTTTTACCTTTAAGCTCTTGTATCCTATCATCTTGTGGTCCAAATATGAAATTTATAGAACCCATTATCATTAAGCAACCTTTTCAATAATATATCAATTTGATGAGAAACAGGTATAAGATGTAAGATGATAAAATATTCGTATTAGCTGCACACATACCATATCGATATTCTTCTTCAGCATTGTCACAGCTAAAATATGGTTTTGTTCGCCCGCAAGTCTCTATCGTGTTAGATACCGCACAATAAGTCCATCCCAAACATGTATAAATAATAAGTTGTGACTGATGTACATAAAAAATGGAGTCAATCAACAATATGCAATATAAATTATTTGCTTTCAAGAAAATAGATGCATTCTATGCAACTTGCCTGTCATCCATGAGGCATAATTCCCTCATTGGTATACGGCGTGGGAAGCTGTTAATGTGCCATATTAGGCTAACATATACAACCAAACCGACCATATCTTACCAAAGTTGCATCAATTATAAGGATTGTTCAAAGCAACAACACAAAAGTATATCAAAAAAGAAACAACACAAAAGTATATCAAATGAGAGGCAGCATATGTGAAAACGTGGAGATCTTACCAACAATTGACTTGTTTGGCTTTAAATAAACATCTTCAAAGTGTGTGTATTGGATAGGGAGATCAGAAAATTGAGTGACATTGCTCAACTGCCTAACCGTAGTTCGATATGT
Source organism: Dendrocalamus latiflorus (assembly GCA_017311315.1). NCBI lineage: Eukaryota > Viridiplantae > Streptophyta > Magnoliopsida > Poales > Poaceae > Dendrocalamus > Dendrocalamus latiflorus. The sequence goes on from CM029628.1 coordinate 597,891, forward strand.
GAAACTTAATTCAAGCTTCTTTCCAAGGAACCGGAATTCTTGAGGATTCGGGTCAACATTTACTGAATGGACCTCATACGAACTCACTTCGACAAGTAATCGATCAAATATATGAGATTGCCTGTCGAAGCAAAATACTTCCATTTTCATGCCCTAATAATAGAAATGCGAAAAACATATAGTCATTGCATAAAATAATATTGGGTTGAAAAGTAAAAGAACATATGGTGTAATGAATATTAAAGTAAATATCGATACATACATTCTCATCAGCAACTATAAGCTGAAGTATAGATCCAGTCATAATCTCTTGCATAGAAAATTTGTGCACTATGTGTATACGAAAGTTCTACTTGTAGTGTATGCTGTCTAGGACTAACTCATGAAAGTGGATGCACCTACAAAAGGTAAATCATCAACGACATTACTTTTTGTGTTAAATGTACATTAAGATACGCAAAGAATGAACTTAAGAAAAAATAGGAATATACATAAATGTGTCTTCAAGAACACTTACCTAGAATGGAATGACATGTGGGCATCAAAGAGAGCATAGACTCTTCGCGTAGAAAGGCTCCTAACCGACATCATGCTGACATAGCAAATAGTTTGTCAGAAAGAAATCTAATACGACGTACATCTTTTGTGTTAAACATTCCAATGAGACATACATCTGCACAAGAATGGCAGTTGCAAAAAACAAAGGATAACAAAGAAAATAATTTTACATTTACATGAAATATCTCATATGTGTTTTGAAGTCTCATATGTGATTTGAAGTCTCTTGGTGAGCACAAAAAAATAGTTACATTACAACATGGCATCGATATCAGTCGGATAAAACCAAGACTAAATTGTTCACAATCAAACTTTTCACATTAATTCCTCTCATAAAATACATGAAATTATTCAGAATTAACCAATGTAGAGGATTGTCTGTCACTGGTTTTTCTCATTGTTGAAGATCCAAACAACACACCATATGAAAGTTAGCTCTGCTCAAAGCAAATACATTTAGGAACTTCGACAGGAATTAAGTAATTTCCAAGCATGATTTTACAATTGAGTGATTAATACCTCGTCTATGATGTGAGTATTTCTTTGTAGACGATGTTTTTTGTGAAGGTACCACAGGTCTTTCTAGACATGCGTTGCTTGTCCTTTTCCTTATCCGCAACGGCAAGGACCTTGATGTTGCTTCTGGCGGTGGCCCTAGATAGCGCGACGCACAGTTTCCCATGAGAGAAGACCGGATCAGGAAGGTAGACACCAACATTCGGGATGGTCTGCCCCTTCGCCTTGTTGATTGTCATTGCGAAGCTGAGCCTGATTGGGAATTGCTTCCTCTTGAATCTAAACGGGAACATCTCATCATTAGAGGGACATAGAGTTATCCGAGGGGGGAACACCCTCTTCCCGGTGTGCTGACCGAGCACAATCTTAGCATCAATCGCATTCTTCTGGAACCCCTAGACTACCAGTCTCGTCCCGTTGCATAGTCCATTAGCAGAATCGATGTTCCGCAACAGTATCACGGGACAGTTAATCTTGAGCTTAAATACATGCGGAGGTAGCCCGTTAGGGGCCAGTGTGTTCAAGAATTCAGGAGGGTAGTAGTTGTGGGGACCATCCTCCGCACAAAGCTATGGTACACCATCTCCTCCCCGCGAAATAGGTCAATCATTTTCATATTGATCTTATCGATATACTCATTTCGGGTTGACAAGATGGCCTGAGATGTGATATAGCTGGCATCCGATAGGTTCTGATATAACATAGGGAACACACTCTGTATAAGTTTATCGAGGTCTGTGTCCTTTTCCGTATACGGCACGCATATCAACAAAGAAGACACCTCCGTTGCCCCGGCCGTCGCCACCGTCCTTTGCCCCAGCCGTCGCCACCGTCCTTTGCGCTGACTAGTGAGCCACGAGCCCATTATCCCTCTTCACTATCTCATCGTGCACCACTAGCCAGTCGCGCCGTCGTCCACTCCGTAGCCTCACCTCGACCGTGCCGCGTGCCTCCTCGGTCCACGTGCCCGCTGCCCCGTCATGCGCCCGTTTGGCATCTCAAAGTTCCACCTCAAGATGCTCCCTGGCCACGTCACCCGCACCCACGCCAATGCCATTTCGTTTTCCCCGTGGGCCTGGTCCATGGTATACCGAGCGCACGTGAGTTTCTATTACTCCGTGATCTTTCACACAAACAATCTAAAAGTCACAAACCACAGCTAAAAACATAATCTTCAACAAAAAAAAAGAACAGGACTTTACTTACCCTGAAAAAAGGATATGCGCGACCCGATCGAAGTCCCGTCAGCCATTGTCATCACTCATCAATTTCTGTCGTGCTCCTCTGCCGGACGCTAGATGTCGCGCACGCGCTAGCACAAGACTGTGCTCCAGGACTGCCACGCGTCGCCTGCAACGGTCGCTGCACGTGCGCCTACTCGCCAGCGTGTGAAATTTCAGCACTGGCGATGGAAAGCGATGCAGGCGCTGAAGTTTGGCCGCTCCGACGAATGGCGACTGCTGATGGCGCTGAAGTTTCCCTCTGCAAGCGTGCGTGTCCTGTTGCCGAGAGGCGTCCAGGCGTTGCCCTCTGCCAGCTGCTGGACTCGCCTCGGCGGCGCTGTCATTTGTGGGCTCCAGTGACTTCTCTGCGACTGACCAGAAGGGAAAGCCAAGGAGGAGGAGGACAGAGAAAATGTGGGCACCAGCTACTTCTGTGTGACTGACCAGAACGGAAAGCCAAGGAGGAGGAGGAGGAGGAGGAGAGAGAAAGGATTAGGGGAACGAGAGGATTTCGTCTTGCGAGTGATGATCTAGTTCTTTTTCTTTGATTAATTTATTTACTTAGATATTAGAATTCAGATTAGAGAGAGAGAGGTAGTGCGTGTTCGGTAGAGGATCAAATAGTAGATTGTGTAATTGTAAGTCTTAATCTAAGTCTATACATAAACATTAGTCTTAATCCTAGGCTCTAATCATGAACACCTAGCATTAACATTAGTGCGGAAGCATCAATGTACATACCCGAACTGGATGACGCCATGAGTTTACTCGGCGGTGACGGTGATGCTGAGGTGGCCGACTGTAACATCCCAAATAGGGAGTTAGTGTAATTTCAAAATCTTAAAATCTTTTAATCGTTTCTTTGTGGCTTCTCAAAAAGTTTTTGGCGAAGTTTAAATGTCTCGATTTGATGTCTTGCCAAAGTGCCCGATTAATAAAAATCGAACTGACAAAATCCAAACTTACTTGGAAATCTTAAGTTCGAATTTAAATTAAAAATCTGGGCACTCAAAGCCAGGAATGGAAATTTAAAATAACATAAAATCTTTCAATCCAATTTTCATATCTTAAAAATTCAAATTAGGAAAAAATTAAGACTTAATTCACCAAAGCTCGACGATCTTAAAATTAAATTGTTGCATCCAAAGTTTTGAACCAAGTCTTCCAATTTAAATTATACTCACAGATTCAAATTCAGAAATTCATAAAATCCCCAAAACTCCTCTTGGGCCAGACCCATTCTCTTTTCCTGCCCGGGCCCGCTTCCCTTCCTCTTTTTCCCCGGCCCATTTCTTTTTCCTCCGCCCGGCCTGCTCCTTTCTTTTCTCCTGGCCGTTGGCCCACCCGGCGTCGTGGCTTCTTCTTCCTCCTCCCCCGTTTCTTCCTCCTCCGCCCTCAGCTCATGGCACTCGCCGGCCCAGCCCGCGCGGCCACTCCGCCCCGGTATCGCGCCGCCCCCGGTCCCCCCTCCCCCGTCACCTCGGCACCAGTAGCCCTACCACCGGCCTAGCCCCACGCCATACCCCTACCCACGACGCGGCCATGCCGTCGCCCATGCCGAAGGACGCGCCGCCATGCCCAGGGTACCCCTGCCATGCCTTCGCCCATGCTGGCGGTACTTCCCTGGGCTATAAAAGAACCCGAGCTCGCCTTCTCCCCATTCCCCATTTCCTCTTCTTCCACCTCTAAGCCGAGCAGCCGCTCTGCGCTCGCGCCGGCCACTGTCGTTCGTGCCGTTCCGCCGCTCCGGCCATCCCCTCCACGATTGGACCGCGTCACGGCGTGCGCCCGAACATCCTCTGCCTCTCCTTCCACCTAATCGAAGAATCAACGCCCGAGAGCGCCACGCCCGCTCCTCCTCCGTCTCCGGCCGGCAGTCACCATTTCCGCCGCCGCCACCTCGTCGATTGGTCCCCGGCCAATTCGTCACGGTAGGAGCATCTCCCTGGTGCCCCGAGGCCTTCCCCACCGTCGGCCGACTCCCTCCGCCGCTCGAGCCCTCCCGCCACGGTCGCCTCCCCGCGCCGCCGCCCGTGCACGTCGCCGGCCCGCCCCCGACACCCTCCGGCTAGCTCGACTACCCAGGTGAGTTACTGGTATGGTACTCAAGCTCGTGCGCGCGTCATCTTCTCCCCTCTCCTTCCCGGCCACCGGCGCCCCATTCCCTCCTCACCGCCGGCCACCTAGCGCCACCGCCCGCTCGCGTTGGCACCCCCCCCCCCGGCCGGCGCCACTATCTCCCGGAGACTCCTCGTCGCTTGGGGGTCGCATTTTGGTGGCCGTCGTCGCCTCCCCGACTGCGCTTCGTCGGCGTCGCCGCCGCTGCCAGCCTCGACCGCCAAGCACCTCCCCTGTTTCGGCCAGGATGAGCTCCTCTCCTCTGTTGCCTTCCGCTCCCCTTTGGTGATTTCCCCCATCTCTCTCTCTCTTGCATGACCTGTGGGTCCAGCTGGTAAGAGACCCCAAACCCTTGCAATTCATGTCTCAACCTCCCTTGGTATAGTACTAACTTATAAATTAACATTGTGTGAAAACTCAAAGGAGCAATCTTGTAAAATATGAGTTAAAGATAATAATGATAGTAAGAATTTAATTGTAAGAAGTAAACAAATATATATATATATATATGATCTATTTTCAAATGGCAAGAAAATTGACGTGGAGTAAATGGATGTTGCTGTCAAAATCTAATTTGTGAAACTGATTAAAGGATCCTCTTTTATAAATCAAAAGAGCTAGAAATTTAATCCTAAGAATTAAAAGTTGCATATTTGAAGCTTATTAAAGACAATTTTGATGCTTTCAACGTTACTCTTGAAAACTCGATTAATAACTTTAATCCTGTATCGAGTGATTGCGATGCTATCCTTCATCCATCGATCTAAAGATATTTAAACAAATTAAGCAAATCAATTTAACAAGATTTTGCCACATAAAATATTGACCATAAATTGATCATCTTTAAGATCATGTCATCTCTCTTATTATTGCTTAAAATAAACATTGGCAAGCCCCATAAGATATCAAGTGTGGTTTACTCATCTCTAAAATCATGGAAGCCATCTTTCCAAGAGTGCATAAAATATTTGTAGTAAAGACCTTAACATTATCTGAAATACTGAGATTTAAGATGACAAATAAAATATGATTAGGAAAGTCTTGAAGAAAAAAAAAGAGCAATCCTTAATCTCTGTCTCGCATCCAAATTCCCCATCATTATCTCAGGACTTAAGTTTAATGATCAAGAATAATTAATAATAAAAGAAATAGCTTAATTAAGTATATCCCTAAAAAGTCATAGCATCTCTTTTTAATAAAACACAACCGTTGGCCATTTCTAATAATTTTGTTAATGAAGCAGAATAATTAACTTTGCTCATAATAATGATTGGACTGAAATGGCCAACCCCATCATCCAATTAAGTCGTTAACATAATGGTTTGTTAAGCTGGCTACCACAATCTCAGGTAAATATCGCCTCATGAAATATCAAATTTCATTAAATGATTAAAATTACTCATCTTCTGTAAAGCCCCGCATCCTAAAAATACAAAGTTCTATTCCTCTTTACTATCTTCGCTAACCCCTTTTATCTGTCCGTAAGTCTTGCCTGACTCATGGGACTTCCTTGATAAATATAAAATTAATAATGAGAATGTTATCCAATAAATGGTCGAACCTCGCATTGCCTCGATCAGCTATGTTTTGACCTCTACCTTTTCAAAAGGGGGTATATTCCTGTAGATACTTCTTCATTTTGGTCCCTCCTTATTCTAAATTTTCCCTCACGGTAAAGCTATTCTGCCACCTCATTCCTTCGCCCAATTCATCTACCGCTGTGCTTTCAGCACGCTAACTTGAATCATCCTTCTATTCTCAAATCGTAATACATGTATAATTTAAATTAACTTGGGCATGTAAAGTGTTTGGATTTATTTGGTCTTTCTTTACTTTGCCGCGTATTAGAATCTGAAGACTCGATGAGGCGACGGATTCGAACAAGATCAAGACTCGGGTAAAAGCGACGGATAGGAAGTTAAGATCGCTGACTGAGCAGGCTTTGATTTAGATCAATCAAGGCCATGGTACCCCAAGCAAGGCAAGTCATCACTTTGATCATATTGATCCTACATTTTATGCAAAACTATGTTCTTTTAAACTATCAACTTGCATGCCTAATTCGTTATGCAAATATATGTCAAAGCTTAAGGTAGCTACATGCCCACTTGATGCTGTATTAAATTTATTATGCCATCCTTTGATACTTGAATCACCTGATCCTTGTCACCATAGATATTAATGATAACTTTACTAGCTATAAGTCATATTAATGCCGTGCTAGTCTTGACAAGTCCAGGGCACTAGTGGCCCTGATCATCAATCTTTAAATATGAAAACTGGTTTTGGGACAGTCACGGGATGTACGCGGCTGATTATTTGAGATAACTTAAGTTATGCTTCTCAAAACCTTAAAAATCTGCTATACCAGTCTGGGCGGATGGTAAGAGTGGTGGGTGTGGATGTAGCACAAGGATTGTGGTCTGTGGAATGAACCGCCCGGACAAATTAAGGACTTAATCCTGTGATGACCCCTCCGTGTACAACAGTACAACCACAAGCTGGCAAATTGTAGGCTTGGCTGAATAATTTACTAGACTCTCTAGCCATTTCACGGAGAACGTGTGTAGGTGGGTAATAAAAGCCCCCGTGAAATGGGACATCGGATAAAGGTGACGTCGCCGAGGCTAGCGTATGGTGGAGAGTGGAGTCCGAGTGCGCCAACCTGTGGTGACATCCCGCACAACCTATGGAAGCAACCCCATAGGAGTGAGATGCTAGAGAGCAAGGTATTGTAAAGGCCTCGTGGTAGTCTCTCGATCTGCATGACTAAGGAATCATGTAGAACCATCGGGACGATTACCTCTTGTGGGTAAAGATGTACAGACTCTGCAGAGTATACAACTATTCGAATAGCCGTGCCCACGGTCAAGGGCGGACACGGAAATCTTCCTCGAGTTAGTTCTATTTCAAAAATCTTTGTGGGTGGGACAAAAACCTATCAGAGGGAGGTACTCTGATTTTGGGCTTTTCCCTGGAGGGACGTACTCCAGCGTGGTTGATAATATGGAAGTGGCATAAGGATCAAAAGCTAGCATAGGTGGTTGGAACCATGTAATTGGTGGATGGAACCGACACCGCTATATTTATTGCACAATTTCAAACTCTTTAAAGCATGTTTATAAAATGCCAAGTCATAGGAATTTTAATTATGAGTATTGCAAATGTCGCACTAAGCAAATAAAAGAACCTCAAGCCTCCTTTGACAACCTTGCATCTATTATTATTGCATCCTGTGTGGTGGCTTGCTGAGTATCATCGTACTCATTCTTGCTTAACTGCTATCATTCAGTCAGAAAGGAAATAAAGTCAAGCCCTGCGATGCCTAAAAAGGGTCGACAGAGCTGGAAGACGATGAGGTCATGGACTAGGTCGCGAACCCCAGTTGGCTGCCTGTGGGCAAGTCCCGCGGGTCCCACCTGTGTGAAGTTTCCGCTGCTGCATTTTATCATTTTCGGCCTAACCGGCCCATGAGTAAGTATTACTGTATTATTTACGCTTCCGCATGATATGTTTTCGATATACAGTAACGTATCTGTGAGCACTATCTACTGATCCAGGGAATAGTGCGGTGAATCACAGAGGATCTGGGTTTTGCTAACCCGAGGTCCGACAGAGCTGGTATCAGAGCATATCGACTGTAGGTCGTAACCTTAGTTAGCATGGCCGTTAGCTTTATGACTAGAATTATTTCTTCAAAATCTAACTGCAAAATATAAGTAGTATTACTACTCTTATCCCTTTTAGATGATTCCCTCTCATCTATTTGCTGCCCTGGCCATTTTTAGCTCCAAGGCTCTCTTATCCCGAATTCAAACTAGCGCGTGCCTGAGTTCTCTTCTGAAAAAAAAAATTTCCTTGGGCCAAAGTCATAAAACCTATAGTGAGTTTTATTTACAAAAGTTGTTTATCCTTGGAAGATTAAATTGCCAAATTTTATTTGCAAAGCTTCTTTTCAAGCTTATTTCAACTAACTTAAGCTTCCAAGGAAAGTTTTCCAAAAATTTAACTCCCTGCCAGTTTATTCTAAGGATTCGCCTTGATTTCCCAGATATATGTGTAAATCTTGGTGGAATTCATGTCAATCGTAAAAGAGAATCAATGGTGTAAATTTCTGGGTGAAAATTAGGCAAATCAATTTGAATAACCGGGTGAGCTAAATGGGTGAACCTACTTAATGATCGGATTGAATGAGTGGATAGATCAGTTTACCTGATTTGATTGATTAAGACGGGTGGACCAATTTGAATGATTAAATTGGCTGAATTAGTAAACCAATGTAAAAGGACTGAATAGGCTAAAATAATCGGATTGGTTAGATAAATGGAGAGATATAGGTGATTGAATTGGCTAAATGAGTGGACCAACTCAAAAAGATTGGATTGGCTCAAATAAGTGGATCAATGGAATTTTAGAAAAGTGGGGAGTCTAATAACAATTGTTGGGTTGCAGCTTTAATAAACAATATGGCTCCCGGTGAATGTTTGCACTAGTGGGATAATAGGATATAGCTGATTACTGGATGGATTATTGGAAATTCTGAGGAAAACTAGGAGAGGTAATAATAATCCTTGATTTATAGATTTGAGTAATAACAATACTCTCGGTGGACGGTTATGACCATGAGGTCGCTTGGAAGGAAATTTGTGATCGTAGGACTGAACACTTGAATAAACAGATTATGAGTATACATCAATGGTGGAAAAGGTTGGATTATAATACAAATGCTATTGGTGGATTGACATATTGGAACCATAATACAAGTGGTACTGGTGGATTTAAAATGTAAAAGATGTGAGTGGTATTGGTGGATTTAAAATATAGAAATCTTGAAACCATGATGCAAACCAGTACGGGTGGATTTAAAGGTAAAGATTTTGGAGTAATATTCAGGTAAACAGTTGAATGGGATTGTGGAATGATAAACCCAAGACTGGATTTATGATTTTATGTAGGAAAGTGAGATCCATTTGAGGAATAGGTAACTCTGATTTGGTGAATGAACCCTTGGAAATTATATGATTGTGGATCGGATAAATGATAACACTCACTGTTTGGAGTATTAGTCAATAATCGTGCTGAGACTAATTACTAAAGGGAGTTACTTTTAGATTCAATCAAGTATACGCAAGATTAACAAGGCCTTGGATTCTAAGCCTACAAATGAAAATAGTTTGGGGAGTAAATTAGTCTGTCAATACGGTGACCTTGGAGGATATTAGGATTTTTTTTTTTAAAAAAAAGCTCTGTTTCCAAAACAATAATAAGAAGCATGAGCTTCGTTGCCAAAGCACGTCTTAACCCTTTCCTTCTGCTACTTCCGTCTAAAGAAAGGAAATTTGGTTTTCCTTATTCCTTTTCCCTCACTTCAAAGGCTTAAGCTCAAAGGCGTCAGGGATGCTCGTGAAGATTTGATGGCCTCGCTTCGACAAATCTAGTGTTCAGAACCCTGTGCTCCCTTGTGTGTGCTTCCGTACATAGACGTTGCTTGGTCAAAAAGATTTTATTTGGCCCTGTGCACTGCCTTCTTGTCCTTGGGCGTTGTATTTCGTGGTCACAGGAAAAGTTTGTTTTCAAAAGCTTGGTTATTCTGTGTGGCTTGTGTACTGCCCCAGCTTCTGGGTGTGCACTCCTTAGAATGGGTTAGAATATCTCCTCCCTGTAATCTTTTCCGTACCTCATGCTAATTCCCCCTCCCCTTATTGCTGAAAACCTCGTCAGGTTTGCAGGCGAGAGGTAGCAGATAGCCAAGTCAAGATACTTAAAGCTCTCCAGTCGAAAGAGGCAATATCTTGAAAAAGACAACGACTTGGAAGTTGCGTCACTCAAAAGGATCAATACTCAAGTCCCCAACTCACTAAGAACTCACTGATTCCGTCATCATCAAACAAGCAATGGTCAAGAACAAGGCTAGAAGCAAGGAGACGGAACCAGTAACTCCTACTCGCTTTGGTCCCTACCACTCAACCAAATATTCGCTCAAACCCACTCGAAGCAGTCATCACAATGGGAATACCAGTGGCATGACCCCAAGCAAACTTCGAAAGGATATTGTTTGCTTCTGTTGCCGAGATATTGGACACTATGCTAACCGGTGCCCCCAGAAGAAGCAAGACGAAGCGGCCAACTGCTTCAAATGTAGTGACCCAGGACATTATGCGAGAGACTGCCCTCAACGGAAATCGAGCAAGCAAGAAAAGGATGTCGTCGCCATCAACCTCGGTCTTGACAAAGGGAAGTGTGTTAGTTCCAAGTGTGCCATCCAGGAACCAACTGGACCTAACGAAGCCCCACTATCAGGTCCAGAAGGACTGCCAGCTACTGCATGCGCTAAATGTGGCAAGACAGGACATGACGCCCAATCATGCCCTCCACTACGACAGGTTACGTGCTTTACCTGCGGACAAACAGGACACTACAGCTACAATTGCCTAGATCCGTATTGTCCTTACTGCAAGAAACACCACCTACCAGAAGGCTATCTCACAAACCTAATAGCATGTAGGCGTTGTGGAGAAAAGGGACATGAGAAAAGTCAATGTACTGCCAACTGCCCCAACTGTGAAGAAGACCACCCGCTAGGAGAGTGTCCAATGAGTAGGGTCACATGTTTTCTCTGTGAAGGACAGGATCACCGCCCCAAGGATTGTTCCATGAATCTGTTGCTGACCAAGGCTGCTGAGATACAAAGACTAAGTCTCCAAATCGCCATCAGACTCGTCATGAATGGAGCTGGCAAGAGCAATTAGTACCGGTCACTCATCATGTTAAGGAGGGTAGCCTGAATAAATAAGGAGTGTCAGAGCACCCTGAGGTTAGGCCCTACTACCACTCCAGCATAAAGAGAAGTTAGCAATCAGCACTGAAGAAACAGCAAACCCCTGAAGTGTCAAGCAATGGAGTGAAGCTAGCTGTAAGCTATCCAGAAGAACAAGGTCTCCGGTGTGGTGTTTTCTCCAAAGTGTTAATCCGCTTTTGTTTGGATGTTCTCTCTTCGAATGGCTCCAAGGAAAGGGCGCAGTACCAAGTAGTACTCTAGAACCTATTGCTAGCCAGCTTGTTCCCACCTCCTTTCTACTCCGCTCGAATCTCGAGGACGAGATTCATGTTAAGGGGGGTAGGATCTGTAACATCCCAAATAGGGAGTTAGTGTAATTTCAAAATCTTAAAATCTTTTAATCGTTTCTTTGTGGCTTCTCAAAAAGTTTTTGGCGAAGTTTAAATGTTAGTAAAGACCTTAACATTATCTGAAATACTGAGATTTAAGATGACAAATAAAATATGATTAGGAAAGTCTTGAAGAAAAAAAAAGAGCAATCCTTAATCTCTGTCTCGCATCCAAATTCCCCATCATTATCTCGGGACTTAAGTTTAATGATCAAGAATAATTAATAATAAAAGAAATAGCTTAATTAAGTATATCCCTAAAAAGTCATAGCATCTCTTTTTAATAAAACACAACCGTTGGCCATTTCTAATAATTTTGTTAATGAAGCAGAATAATTAACTTTGCTCATAATAATGATTGGACTGAAATGGCCAACCCCATCATTCAATTAAGTCGTTAACATAATGGTTTGTTAAGCTGGCTACCACAATCTCAGGTAAATATCGCCTCATGAAATATCAAATTTCATTAAATGATTAAAATTACTCATCTTCTGTAAAGCCCCGCATCCTAAAAATACAAAGTTCTATTCCTCTTTACTATCTTCGCTAACCCCTTTTATCTGTCCGTAAGTCTTGCCTGACTCATGGGACTTCCTTGATAAATATAAAATTAATAATGAGAATGTTATCCAATAAATGGTCGAACCTCGCATTGCCTCGATCAGCTATGTTTTGACCTCTACCTTTTCAAAAGGGGGTATATTCCTGTAGATACTTCTTCATTTTGGTCCCTCCTTATTCTAAATTTTCCCTCACGGTAAAGCTATTCTGCCACCTCATTCCTTCGCCCAATTCATCTACCGCTGTGCTTTCAGCACGCTAACTTGAATCATCCTTCTATTCTCAAATCGTAATACATGTATAATTTAAATTAACTTGGGCATGTAAAGTGTTTGGATTTATTTGGTCTTTCTTTACTTTGCCGCGTATTAGAATCTGAAGACTCGATGAGGCGACGGATTCGAACAAGATCAAGACTCGGGTAAAAGCGACGGATAGGAAGTTAAGATCGCTGACTGAGCAGGCTTTGATTTAGATCAATCAAGGCCATGGTACCCCAAGCAAGGCAAGTCATCACTTTGATCATATTGATCCTACATTTTATGCAAAACTATGTTCTTTTAAACTATCAACTTGCATGCCTAATTCGTTATGCAAATATATGTCAAAGCTTAAGGTAGCTACATGCCCACTTGATGCTGTATTAAATTTATTATGCCATCCTTTGATACTTGAATCACCTGATCCTTGTCACCATAGATATTAATGATAACTTTACTAGCTATAAGTCATATTAATGCCGTGCTAGTCTTGACAAGTCCAGGGCACTAGTGGCCCTGATCATCAATCTTTAAATATGAAAACTGGTTTTGGGACAGTCACGGGATGTACGCGGCTGATTATTTGAGATAACTTAAGTTATGCTTCTCAAAACCTTAAAAATCTGCTATACCAGTCTGGGCGGATGGTAAGAGTGGTGGGTGTGGATGTAGCACAAGGATTGTGGTCTGTGGAATGAACCGCCCGGACAAATTAAGGACTTAATCCTGTGATGACCCCTCCGTGTACAACAGTACAACCACAAGCTGGCAAATTGTAGGCTTGGCTGAATAATTTACTAGACTCTCTAGCCATTTCACGGAGAACGTGTGTAGGTGGGTAATAAAAGCCCCCGTGAAATGGGACATCGGATAAAGGTGACGTCGCCGAGGCTAGCGTATGGTGGAGAGTGGAGTCCGAGTGCGCCAACCTGTGGTGACATCCCGCACAACCTATGGAAGCAACCCCATAGGAGTGAGATGCTAGAGAGCAAGGTATTGTAAAGGCCTCGTGGTAGTCTCTCGATCTGCATGACTAAGGAATCATGTAGAACCATCGGGACGATTACCTCTTGTGGGTAAAGATGTACAGACTCTGCAGAGTATACAACTATTCGAATAGCCGTGCCCACGGTCAAGGGCGGACACGGAAATCTTCCTCGAGTTAGTTCTATTTCAAAAATCTTTGTGGGTGGGACAAAAACCTATCAGAGGGAGGTACTCTGATTTTGGGCTTTTCCCTGGAGGGACGTACTCCAGCGTGGTTGATAATATGGAAGTGGCATAAGGATCAAAAGCTAGCATAGGTGGTTGGAACCATGTAATTGGTGGATGGAACCGACACCGCTATATTTATTGCACAATTTCAAACTCTTTAAAGCATGTTTATAAAATGCCAAGTCATAGGAATTTTAATTATGAGTATTGCAAATGTCGCACTAAGCAAATAAAAGAACCTCAAGCCTCCTTTGACAACCTTGCATCTATTATTATTGCATCCTGTGTGGTGGCTTGCTGAGTATCATCGTACTCATTCTTGCTTAACTGCTATCATTCAGTCAGAAAGGAAATAAAGTCAAGCCCTGCGATGCCTAAAAAGGGTCGACAGAGCTGGAAGACGATGAGGTCATGGACTAGGTCGCGAACCCCAGTTGGCTGCCTGTGGGCAAGTCCCGCGGGTCCCACCTGTGTGAAGTTTCCGCTGCTGCATTTTATCATTTTCGGCCTAACCGGCCCATGAGTAAGTATTACTGTATTATTTACGCTTCCGCATGATATGTTTTCGATATACAGTAACGTATCTGTGGGCACTATCTACTGATCCAGGGAATTGTGCGGTGAATCACAGAGGATCTGGGTTTTGCTAACCCGAGGTCCGACACCGACGGTAGCGGAGGAGGTCGCCGGAGTTGCGGTGGTCGCCAGGGACAGAGTAGGAGAAGAGCTTCGGCCTTCGTCCACCACAGCGCCCGTTAGAGATCGGATCTTGTTAGGGTTTGTAAGGCCTTTAGCAACTTGTCCTTTTTTTTTGCCGAAAACCCTTGTCCTTTTATATGGCGCTGGGTGACCGGGACCGAAACCAAGAGGGGTTAGTGGCGCTTCCGATCATGGCGCGATTGGTGGAGTTGCCTCCCTGAAATCTCGGGGTTAGTTAGCCGAGATCAACCCAACATTCTCCCCTTTGATCGTAAGGCTAACATCATAAGCCCATTCTCGATAAAACAGCATACCAAGGCAATGTGTTGCATGGCCAATTAAGTGTCGTACAACCCCAATACCTATAGTGTACTATCCTATCTCGAAATGGATATACATTAACTTTATGGGAGTTGGTTTGCTTTAAGGTCCTTTTATCCAGAATCAGAGGCTTTCCAATAAACCCATGCCGGCAACATGATCACGTAAAATTGGGTGATAAGCCTTTTGTGAGCAGATCCGCAAGCATAAACTTAATACTAATATGCTTGATACTTATGGTTTGATCCTGGATTCTATCTTTCACAACATGATACTTAATGTCAATGTGTTTGGCAGCACCACTTGACTTGTTGTTATTTGCATAAAAGACTGCGGGTTCATTATCGCAGTATAAGGTGAGTGGTTTAGAGATACTGTCTACCACTCTAAGTCCCGGGATAAAATTCTTAAGCCATACAGCCTGCCCGGTAGCCTCATAACATGCCACAAACTTAGTTTGCATCGTTGAAGATGCCGTAAGGGTTTGTTTGGAGCTATTCCACGAGATAGCTCCTCCAACGAGTGTGAAGATATAACCTGACGTGGATTCCTTAGTATCAACACATCCCGCAAAATCTGAATCTGAATAACCAATAACTTCAAGGTTATCAGAAAACTTAAATATGAGCATGAAATGCTTAGTAGCTTGCATATAGCGCAAAGCTTTCTTAACGGCTTTCCAGTGGTCCGGTCCTGGAATTGACTGATATCTGCCAAGCATCCCGGTTACAAAAGCTAAATCAGGGCGCGTACATACATGAGCATACATAATGCTTCCGACAACTGAAGCATAAGGAACCGACTTCATCTGATCAGTTTCATATTAGTTCCTTCGATATTGAAATGTCCCAAACTTATTGCCCTTAACAATAGGAGCAGGTGAGCCAGAGCACTTATGCATATTGTATTTCTTCAGTACTCTGTCAATGTATGCCTTCTAAGATAAACATAATATTCCTTTGGACCTATCTCGGTGAATTTCAATGCCAAGAACATAAGAGGCATCACCGAGATCCTTCATATCAAAATTAGATAAAAGAAATCTCTTAGTCTCAAACAGCATATCCTTATCGCTGCTGGCCAATAAGATATCATCCACATAAAGTACTTAAGATGGTGGATTTACTCCCCTTGAACTTAACATATATGCAGTTATCAACTTCATTTTCCTTAAATCCAAAACTCATTATCTTATCGAATTTGAGGTACCACTGCCTCGATGCTTGATTTAAGCCATAAATTGATTTCTTAAGTCGACATCCCATATGCTCCTTGCCTTCCACGACAAAACCTTCCGGTTGAGCCATGTAAACATTCTTTCGCAAGTCGCCATTAAGAAATTCCATCATAACATCCATCTGATGCAGCTCTAAATCATAATGAGCTACAAGTGCCATAACAATTCTGAATGAATCTTTAGTTGAGACAGGAGAAAAGGTGTCATTATAGTCAATCCTCTCTCTGTGAGAAGCCTTTTGCTACGAGCCTTGCTTTGAACCTTTCGACATTTCCCTTAGAGTCACGCTTAGTTTTGTAGACCCATTTACAGCCTACTGTTTTGACTCCGTCAGGACTTTCTACTAAGTCTCATACATCATTAGTGCTCATAGACTTTAGTTCATCCTCCATGGCTTCAAGCCATTTAGAAGAATGTTCACTCATTATGGCCTCTTTATAAGAGGTGGGATCGTCTACCTTCCCTATATCATTAATATCCTCATTCACATAAACAACATAATCATTTGGGATGGCAGATCTTCTCTCCCGCTATAATCTTCTAAGAGGTTCATTAGTTATTTCAGGAGACTGCTGAGGTTCTTCATTAGGTATAACATCAGGAATATCAGAAACCTCAACAGTGGGTGCAACAATAGTATTATATACTGTAGGTGCAACCGCCTTAGGCACAGGAATAAAGGTCTCTGAGATGAGCGGTGAAGGAACATAAACCCGCTTCTCCTCAAGATCTATTTTCCTGGGCTCCAGGTCCTCATTATTTTCACAGCGTCCCTTGTTTTAACAAACTTAGTTATCCTATCAGGACAATAAAAGTGATACCCTTTAGATCTCTCAGGGTACCCAATAAAATGGCAACTTACTGTCTTAGGGTCTAATTCCCCAATGTGTGGATTAAAAAAACTTAGCTTCAGCACGACAACCCCACACTCGTAAAAATTTCATACTCGGTTTCCTCTCAGTCCATAATTCATAAGGTGTTTTAGGTGCTGATTTACTGGGAACCCAATTAAGAATATGTGCGGTTGTCTTTAGTGCTTCCATCCACAAGCCAATTGGTAAACTAGAACGACTAAGCATATTCTGTACAATATCCATAAGTGTACGGTTGCATCTTTCAGCTACACCATTCTGCTGAAGTTCGCCCGGCATAGAATACTAGGCAACGATGCCATTTTCCTGAAAGAACTTAGCAAAAGGGCCAGGTATTTGCCCATACGAGGAATGACTTCCATAATATTCTCCCCCACAAACCGATCTTACTACTTTAATTCATAGGTTGTGCTGATTTTCAATTTCAGCCTTAAATATCTTAAATTTATCAAGTGATTCAGATCGGTCTTTAATGGGAAAGATATAACCATAACGGGAGAAATCATCAGTGAATATGATGAATGTACCAAAACTATCCACTGATGTCACAGGGAAAGGACCACAAATATCAGTATAGATTAATTCTAATAGTCCTGTGCTGCGAGTAGCTCCCTTCTTTGTTTGCTTAACATAATTTCTTTTAATGCAATCAATGCAGTGGTCTGAGTCAGAGAAATCTAATGGGTGGAGAATTTCTTCTTTAATGAGACGCTCCATTCTCCCCCTCGAAATGTGGCCTAAACGACAGAGCCATAGTTTCGAAGAAGTCTCATCATTATTTTTACGTTTAGCATCACACACAATCTTTCTGAAATGCCCTGGCTGCTTGCAGAAAAGACATTCCCCCCTTTAGATGCTCCGCCGGGAGCAACATAAGGCTTAGGTGCATTGTGCACTTTAGGCCCCGACTTGTCTAAGTTAGGGGAAAATTGCAGCTTTCTCTTAGATTTGAAGTCCACTTGGAACTTCCTTTTGTTAGAGCCACCAACATGAAGAGCAAAATCCTTCTTTTCTGGTCTTAATCTCTTTTCCTCCTGGACACACATGGCGATTAAATCGCTCATGCTCCAAATTTTTTTTTATTTCTGAGTATTGTAATTAATCTTAAAAGCCGTGTACTCAGAAGGAAAAGAGGTCATAAAAGAATGGACGAGGAAACCATCAGATATTGCCATGTCCATGCCCTTGAGTTTTTCTGTCATATTGGTCATCATCATGATACGCTCTTTTATGCCGCCGAACCCATCATACTTAGTGGTTAAGAGCCTTTGAATTAAAGTACTGGCATAAATTTTAGTGGAGTCTTTAAATTTCGACTCGATTAGGGCCAAGTACTCCTTAGCATTTTCGGAATCGGGGATTGCTCCCCTAATCCCGACTGAAATAGAGGTCTCCATAATCATTAATGATAAGCGGTCAAACCATTCCCATTTTTCAGCATTAGCCTCGTAAATTTTTCTTTTTCTCATCATAATTCTCCTCACCTTTGGTGGGAGGAATGGGAACGGCTACCCTTAAGGTATAGTCAAGGTCCAAAACATCAAGGACAACATGAATTCGTTCTTTATGGCGGCAACGTTTGATGCATTAAGTGCTAAATTTCAAAATACAGGGCAAAAGTTAGAAATATCATAAATATATATTGCATGTAATTAACCCGACGTTGGTCTGATTAATAACATGCAAAATACAGTTCCAATTCATATCACCGTTGGGCAGAAAATGAAAAGGAACTCAATAATTTTATATGGCGACACATGATTACAAACAACGTTGGTCAGAATGTAATCATATGCATACATAATGCCAAAAACATAAAAGATCTCCAATTAAATTATCTCGTTGGTTCAATTTTAATTAGAGACAAAAACATAATAATATGGCGACATATGATTATAAACAACGTTGGTCAGAATATAACCATATGTATGCATAATGCCAAAATTAATCATAAAATCTCAAAATTAAAATATCCCGTTGGTTCAATTTTAATCAGAGATTATACATAATTAAACGGTAATGATATATCATAATTTGGACCACCGAAAATAATTAAAAATAGTGCATAAAGTAGACTTAAAACATAAGGAAATGCACTAAAAAAATAGCACTGCTGTAGTCGGCCCAAAATAAAATTCGGCCGAAACATGCATTTGGCCCACAAAAGGAAACATGCACGCGGGGCCCAAAAGACTCTCCCGCACGGGAGAAAAATCCCGCACGGGCCAAAACCACCAGCGCGGCCCACAAAACATAATTAGCCCGTAAAGAAAATCGCGCATGGGCTAAAAATGCCGCACAACCCATAACGCGCGCGCGCCGGTGCTCCAAAATCATGCCCGCAGTCCAAAAAACGACGCGGCCCAAAAGTCCCACGCGCGCGCTGCCGTCGGATGATCATCATACGGCTGGGAATACGCCAGCCCAACTCATGCGCGCGGCCCGTCGGCAACACGCACGCACGCACGCGCCGTTAGATCGCAATCCGACGGCCGAAACGGCGCCCCAGCTGAAACAAAATCCCCGAACCCTAACCCTAATTCAAAATGCCGGCCTCCACCCGAAAATTGCGGATCTAAGCGGCGGCAGCGCGCGCGGCGCCCGAGCGGAGGCAGAGCGGCGGCTCCCAAGGCGTCAGCGGCGGGCGTGGTGGCGCTCGGAGCGGCGCGGAGCGGCAGCGGCGGCTTCGCTCGGGGCGGCGAGCGGCGCGCCGGCGACGGCAGCGGCACCGCACGGGAGGGGCGATGCGGCGCTGCGCGCGGCGCGCGGAGCGACTGCCCGGCGGCTCCGGCGACGCCCGCATGGAACGGCGGCGCGACGACGCCCACATCACCATCGGCGGCGGCGGCAAACCGTAAGTTCCCGATCCCTTTTTTTTTGTTCTTTGTTCTTCCCACTCCGATCCGAAAAAAAATATACTTTTGATTTGGGGATTCTAAGTTTCGGGTGAGCAGTCAATGGGATTTTCATTAGATTTGCAAAGGAAAACAATCACCTCCTTCTAATTTCTAAAACCGAGCCAATTAAACCTTAGATCCAAGCCTTAAGATCCGAGTTCGGGGAATTAATTTAGGGTTCATATCAAGTCTAGGTTGCTCTGATACCAAATGTAAGTCCTAATCTAAGTCTATACATAAACATTAGTCTTAATCCTAGGCTCTAATCATGAACACCTAGCATTAACATTAGTGCGGAAGCATCAATGTACATACCCGAACTGGATGACGCCATGAGTTTACTCGGCGGTGACGGTGATGCTGAGGTGGCCGACGGTAGCGGAGGAGGTCGCCGGAGTTGCGGTGGTCGCCGGGGACAGAGTAGGAGAAGAGCTTCGGCCTTCGTCCACCACAACGCCCGTTAGAGATCGGATCTTGTTAGGGTTTGTAAGGCCTTTAGCAACTTGTCCTTTTTTTTTGCCGAAAACCCTTGTCCTTTTATATGGCGCTGGGTGACCGGGACCGAAACCAAGAGGGGTTAGTGGCGCTTCCGATCATGGCGCGATTGGTGGAGTTGCCTCTCTGAAATCTCGGGGTTAGTTAGCCGAGATCAACCCAACAGTAATCTGTTGTATTGTTGTACTATGATTTTAGAGATCGTATGGGTATAATTTGGGAATTTCATCTACTAGAAAGTTGTAGATAGTTTTGATAGCTTTCTGTAGAATTTTTATTCTTGTCAACCGGATAAGAAGATTTCAAGTTATGAATTTTGTATGCCTGCTGTCTCGTAAGTTGTTGTCTTTTCGCAGCACGTGTTAATCTGTAGACTAAAAATAGTAGATGGGATAATCTAGATATTTGCTTTTCATGAAAAGTGTAGGTAATTTATTAGGGATTCTAGAGAGTCCAAGATCATATTTTTTAGTTGAGTAGAGCAGAAGTTATGATTTTTAGGAAACTGCTATCCAAAACCGAGTTACCGCTGGACGTAGTTGTGAGAAAAATATTAATTTAACAGATTTAATTGAAGAATTAAATTTTGAGAATAGCTAGGAAGAGGTAGATATTTTTTGTAGGTTCTTACAATGTCACAGTTCAATATAATTGCATGAGTAGATTAAAAAATATGAAAATATTAAGTCTGTTGTGTAGAAGATGGCAGATCTATCTTCTGGGTTAAAAACGAGGGACTAGATGATTTAATACGGACATGTGCTCTACTAATAAGTTGTAGATACTTTTGTGTAGATTTCAGAACTAGTATGGTTTGCTATAATATGATTTTTGAGTTAAAAGTTATGTTATTTTTAGTACTAGTATAGCAAAGTGTGACTGTCCGGTAAAGGGGGAATATTGTGGACTTGGGAAGCATGTAGGAGCGTTGTCGATTAATTGTTGTCTTGTATTATTGTGGCTTGTATTGAGCTTAGATATTTATTGTAGAAGTAGCTTCGGGCTTGGTGTTATCCTTTAATCAACCTAGTCGTTGCAACTAGAAAAGGTAAGTGTATAGTAAAATGATAGTTGATGGTTGATAATTGTTCATTGTTGTTGATTTAATTATGTCATTCAATATTTAACCATCTTTTATTCATTATGATATTAATTTGATGATAAATGTGATATATGGTAAAATGATGGAAGATTGCATTCATGACATGACATATCATGACGAGGCAGGGCGGTGAGAAAGTCAAATAGCTATAAGTATATTTTTTTACTATTCTGGCATGCTCTTAAGTAAGACCTACAGAAGTAGTCATCTCTATGTGATGAAGGAAAAGACCTATTTCGGTAGGCATCTCCATGGGATGGCAGTAGAGAATGAACATCGATGGTGTTCCCTCCGCTATACCAGTATAAGGTACAGAAGGAGACATGAGCATGAGTATTACATTGCATTGTACTAAAAGAAATTAAGATGAGAAAAGAGAATGTTGAAAATCAAAAAGTGAAATGAGTATATTGTTATTCCTATTGTTTTATTGTGTACTTGTTGAGTCATAGGCTCACCTTTACTTATTTGTTATTTTTAGGTGATTGTTAAAGACGACATGTATTAGGTGAAAGTGGAATATGGAACTTTGCACTTTTGTAGCTTTTCACTCCATCTAGCATTATATCACCTATTGTCATAAGCAGCTTAGTGCTCTCCATGCAATAATTAGTTCTTTTAGCTCTTATGGTTCATAACTTGGCTACTTGATGCGTTCCTTGGTTTAGCCTCATATATGATTTATCTTGGTAACTATTTGGTTCATATTAAGTTCAATTTATGGTATGCCATGGTTCTAAAATTTATGTCTATTGTTATGTTGAATGTTTTATTCTTGTAGTCTAGTTGTTGGTAGTCCTTAATTATTGGTTAAAATTAGTAGCAATAGTAGTTATGGGTGACATCTTAAGTTTTTGTTAAACCAGGGTGTTACATTGAGTATATGAGTCTTTGAATTTCCAAGAATTTCCTAAAATTTTTTGCTAATTTTTCTAAGCATAAAGATAATTTCTATGAAATAAATAATAGGAAAACAATTTTGATGATTAATAAAGTCTAAACGACAAATCTGTAATGACCAAAAAAATATTGCATGGAGGAAGCCCTCTTACTTAAAACCACAAGTTCTAGGGTCTAATTTTCCAATTTGTTCCGCCATAAGGAATAAGGACCTCTCATAAGTTCTACAAAATCTGATGGCTTAGATGCAAAATTGCATGCGAGCCTATCAGATCCCATCCGATCAGCCTACTCCTTGGCACATTGGGCTTTTGGACCTATTGGGTGTTTGGGGTGCAAGGTCCACATGGCTCATTCCGGCCTGGCTAGGATTAGCCAAACCATACCCCCAACGATAGAGAATGGCCGTAATGTAATCTGCAGTGCAATCTCCTCCCTACGATGGAGAGAAGCCCAAAATGAAAAGACGCAGCCCACCACTGACGGCCCAAAAGCTTTCCATACACAGCCGCTTCGATCAAAGCAGCAGCAGCAGCAGTCTCGTTGATTGCAAACCCTCCGCGCACCGCAGCCATGGAGGAGGACAAGACACAACCGCCGCCGCCACCGCCACCGTCTTCTGAACTCGCCGGGGAGAAGCGCAAGAGGGAGGTTTCGCCGGAGGTGGCCCCCGGAGATGCAGCATCTGCCGCCGCTGCAGAGGAGGCCGCCAACAGCGGCAGCCAGCACCCGATGTGGAAGACGAGCCTCTGCTCCTACTTCCGCCGCCGCGGCGCCGGCGCCGACGGGTGCAGCCACGGGGACTCCTGCCGCTACGCGCACTCCGAGGAGGAGCTCCGTCCTCGCCCCGACGGCACGTGGGATCCCACCGCCGACCGCGCCAAGAAGCTCCTCAAGGTCGCCGCGGAGGCGGAGGAGGTGGTGACCATCGACGAGCTGTCCTTGGACAAGTGCCTCGTGGGGCTCCCCAGGGGATGGGCGGCCGATAGGCTCAAGACCTTCCTCCAAGAGCAGGCAAGCATGGCTTACCTTTGCTGTTTATTTTTTTTAACTAGGATCTAGCAGTATTCCATTCTGCATTTATTTGACAAGTGCTAGTTCTTGGATGTGCCGTTCTATTCTGATATCTCCTACTTTGTTTGCATCCAGAGCCAGCTATGTAGAATGAATTAGCTTGAGCTCTAGAAATTGTTGATTAATACATTGAAGTCCCTATAACTGATATCTGGCAGTGGCATTTGAGTTGGCATGGTCCACTAGTCTTTTAGTAGAAAACAAGAATTGAACTTTTAATGTGTTAAGGGTGAGCAAATAGTTGAATTATTTTAGCTGTGATAATTTATGATAATTGACAGTTCAGTGACAAGACTCAAGAGCTTCTCGGTAGCTTTTGAGGCATACAGCGAAGTGGCTCGGCGACGAGGGATTTTGATCTCTTTGCTTGACATGCCATGGATATCACCCAACATGACCTAGTACTCATGTAATAAATTCTTGTAAGCTGGCAGTAGAGTACCGATGTACATGATTTGGTGAGAGCATGTCAAGTAGATATCATGTGATTTTTCAGATACACGAGGTTATATTAGGCTGTGTAGAATTTGCAACATATGAAATTGTAGGGATTTTACCTTGTCGTTTGCTTGCATATGAGTATGATGGCATGTTCATTAAATATTGCATGAACTACGCAATGATGACATGTTGGTCATCTTGTCATGTTGTGCCATTTAGATCAATAGAGAGCAAGTTAAACAAATTTACTAGTCATCAACTGAAAGCTTTCATAGCTGAATTGCATTGAAAATGTCCAATTACAAATCAGCAACTGAAAACAAATTTTGCATATTAAAGAAAAATACTGGTTCGTAAGTTGTAAACTTGTAATGGAAATAATATGTTTATGTGCTCGGTTAAAGCCTTGAGAGTAAAATCCTAATGATAGCTTTTCGAAACGACTTATAAGCGCAGGTATATCTTGTGCGCTATACTTGTTTCAGGATCGTGTCTATTTTCCTTTCTCTAGGGAAAAAAGATATGACTTTGCGGCTGGGACTCCGGTTGCTTTATGCCAACCTAAATGCTATAACTTCAATGATAGTGGTGCAGGGAATCTCATATGCAACAGCAAAGAAGAAGAAGGGAATGACAGTTGGTTTTGTGACTTTTGAAAGTATTGAACAGCTAAAAAATGCTGTTGAGGTAATTGTCCATATATTCATGCCGGCAACCTGTTTGGGTATCTGACAAGTGGCAATAACTTTTTGCCTCTCAACTTGATTAGGTCCTTAAGGAGAATCGATCTGGTGGAAAGGAAATAAAGATAGCAGATGCCAATCGTAGGTCTCATCAAAAGTTGCACACAGAAAGGCCTGTATCTGATAACGGAGCAGCAACAGAAAATAGTAGTGGTGTTGCTGTTCCTGCTGGGGAAAAATCTGTGCCGGAAGCAGCAGCATCATGTAAAAGAAGCGTCCGCGACGCAGTTACTCCCCTTGCCCATATGCCCTACAATGATCAGCTAGAACACAAAAAAAATTCAGTTGCACAGATACTGAAGAGACTTGTAAGATCAATGTCATATCCATCTACTGTTTTAAATTTAGAACCAACTATATATTTGCTGAAATTGTAGTCACTTTTTTTGTTGTCCTCTACTGCAGACTCGCAATGCTAGGAAAGCTTGCCCAGCTGCCATTCCCCTTCCAGATTGGGTTTTCAAATCAAAGGAAATTGGTAACCTCCTACTCCTATTATATCGCATTGCATACATGCTATTCTCAGTAATTGTGATGATCTCCATACAGATTCTTTTATACAACTGCTTGAATAAAAGATGATAATATGGCATGCTATTCTTATTTTCTCAAGGGCTGTTATGCAGAATGATAGAAACATAATGTAGATTTGGATAAGCCATGTGCGTAAATTCATACAATTTTCATCCTAATAAGAGTTGAAGCTAAGATCAGGAGGCAGGCAGCTTAGATCTTTGAATTTTTTTGCTTGTGTAGCTCCCTGTTGCTTTTTTTTTTTTTTGCAAATATGACTCCGGCCAGTTTTGTTTTGTGAATTTGGCCCCCTCCTGAGCGCAGATACACTGGTGGGTGATGCGTGGACATCATGCGGTCCCGGAGCGCAGCTTGTGGGTCCCACCCTTGCGTTGGCATGGTGCATGCGTGGAGCTGGTCAGGCCCACCGAATTTCAGCGGCCCTCGAGCACGGGAATAGAGTCTGCGCTGTTTGAGCGCGGGACAGCGTAGCCTCCAACCAAATGAAAAATTCTGTTCAGATACCACTGATTCCTATGTTGCTTTTGCTGTATATATCGATTTCATCCATTGCTAGTCTCCATACCAACATGCTTTCCCATACTCATCTTGGCCAAACGAAAAATTATGTTCAGCTATATCTGATTCCTACGTTGCTTTTGCTGTATATATCGATTTCATCCGTTATTGGTCTCCATACCAACATGCTTTCCCATACTCATCTTGGCCACTGTCCCGCGCTCGGATAGCGCGGACTCTATTGCCGCACTCGGGGGCTACTGAAATTCAGTGGGCCCACCTAGCTCTGCACATGCACCGTGTCAGCGCAAGGGTGGGACCCAAAAGCCGCGCTCTGGGACCATATGATGTCCACGCGTCGCCCACCAGTGTATCCGTGCTCGGGAGGGAGCTAAATTCGCAAAAAAACAACCGGCTGGGGCCATATTTGTAAAAATAAAAGGCAACAGGGGCTACATAGACAAAAAAATCTAGATCTTTGCTAATATTACTAATGGAAATGCAATGTTGCCTAGGTGTGTGCATGCGTAACAAGTGATAATGCAAGCTCTATTTAGAACAGAAGCCCTGATTACCTAATGTTGAAAAGTATATGTAATGATGGGACATCTTGTGAAAGTTTAGAACTCTTCCACTGAAGCACTGCTCATACCTTTAACACTTCCATCTCAGTACCAGGTAGAATCTTTTGACAAAAACACAGAAAATATTGTGCTTGAGCGAAAAATGTGTGTCAGGCTTTCTCCTGGTGAAAGTGACATAGTTAGCACTTAGCAGTGTAGCACATATGTTGTGGACTCGTTTTGGGGCAAGACTTATTGTCATCATACCAAAGGAGGTCACGACAATAGCAGCAGTAGCGCACGGCATTAGTTGCCTTGCATGGTAATTCACAGGGCACTAGGAAGTTGAGCCGTTCCATAGTTGCTTAGTAATATATCCTTAAATAAGGTATGCTTGTTAGGAGTTTGGTTAGGATATCTCTAAAGGAGATATGATTAGATGTGCTTGTTAGGGGCGCCTACTTGGCTACTTAAGAGGAGGCTCGATCATTGCTATTAAGGCAAGAAATAAAGAAGTGCCCTTTATCTAGTTTGCAAGTATCATGCCTCCTGCGTCACGGCCGAGGACACGCCTTGCCGGCACTAGGAGGGTGATACCTCACCTCCACCTCCTCGCATCTATCCCATCCAAAAACTTGTGGATCCCTTCCACCTCTCACCATCCACCAAAAGTCACGCCACAACACAACACACAAAAGCTCTTGTCACAAATACAAATTCTAATATAATTTTTTTGAATAAAGACCGGAGGGGAGACCCATACGGTGTGATAAATTATATTAAATAAAGAAAAGTAGTTACAGATAAGAGAAAGAAGAATATACAACCCTCACTGAGGGTAAAGTCAATCTAGACTATCTAGCCAGTTACATATTGAAGTTCTAAGATCATCCTTCACTCCACATATGGAGAGTGACATCTTGCTTAAATAATGAGGTATTCTAACCCATTCAAAAAGAGCATACCCAGGAAACTGGAGCGACACACAAACCACACAGAATGACCAAGCTTTTGGAAACAAGATTTTCCTGTAACTGAGAAATACAACGTTCGAGAGTAAGAAGGTAGTGCACAGGGCCAAATAAACTCTTTTTGACAAAGCAACGCCTATGCACGTAGACACACACAAGATGTAGTGTTTTGAACGCTAAGCTTGCTGAAAGCGAGGCCACCAAGTCTTCATGAGCATCCTTGACGTCTTCGAGCTTAAGCCTTTGAAGTAAGGGAAAAGGGAGGGAAAAACCAAATTTCTTTCTATAGACAGGGGTAGAGGAAGGAGATCGTCAAGAAGTGCTTTGATAGCGAAGCTCAGGCTTATTATTATTTTGAAAATAGAGCTTTTTAGAAAACGGTTTTCTGAAATACCGAGGTTGAAAATATTTATTTTTCAGAAGTAAGTATCACCAATAGTTTGCAAAGCGAGTAGATTCCCAAGTTTTGGTTTTGACAGCAAATTCTTGGGAATTAAGTTTTTGGGTTTTTGGGGCCGAGTTTCAAGGGAACTTTGAAATCAAGACTCTTTGCAACGGAGATATACTATATACATTTGATATAGAATTTTATAGCAAGATTGATTTTCCAAAGGTGGTTTCAAAATACTTGAATTTTTCAAATATCCATCCCCTTTTTTTGCAAAGGGATCCTAGCATCCTCCAATATTCCAATATCAATCAGCAGACTAATTTATTCCCATATCTTTCTATTTGTAGGCTTATAATCCATGGCCTTGTTAATTTGCTTCTAACTATGGCTAACTAAATCTAGGTTATCTCCCTTCATTACTTAGCCATAGCATTATTGTTGTTTAAAACTCCAAATAGCGAGTACTATCATTTATCTGATCCACTGATAATATAACTTCTATTGTATTATCCGTAGTTTCATTAATTGAATCAGGGTTACCTATTTCTTACATGAATCTCAATTTCCGCCATAAATTTATAAATCCAATCTCGGATTCGCTATATGCCAGCCCATTCAACTTCACCACTTAGCGATACTCTAATATCTTTACTTTTAAATCCACCAATACCATTGATATGGGGGCCAGGCGGCGGTTGAAGGCGAGGGACGGCCGGGGAGGCACCAACGGTGGCCAAAACGGAACCCCAGGAGGCCAAGGGAGCAAGAGGCGGTGGCGGCATGGCTCCCGGCGGAGCGAAGGCGGCTCGGGGGTGGCTCTCGGCGGCCGGAGCGAGGCGGACTAGAGGCGACGGCGGTCGGGGTGGGGGAGCAAAACCAGGGTGAGCATGAGCAAGAGCAAGCTATGAGAAACTCACCGGTAGTGGTGGCTTGGCCAGGGAGACGTCGAGGCAAGCCAGCGACAGGAGCCGTGGGCGGCGCAGGGAGGCGCGCGTGGAGGGAGGAGCTTGAGCGATGAGGGGACCGGGCGGCGGTTGGGGCAGCTCGGGGATGCCGAGGCGCTGCTCTCACCACGACGAATTGGAGGAAGAAGCTCCGGGGGCGGTCGATGGTGGTGGAGGAGGCGTCGGCCGGTGATGGAGAAGAACGGCTACTGCGACGGATTCCAGTAGAAGAAATTCAATTAAATGGAGGGGGAAGTTTAAGATATCCGGGGACACACCGTGTTGCAGACGATTTGTGGAGGGGATGGCCGGAGTGGCGGAGTTGGCGAGTAGGCTACGGCAGTGCGCACAGGTGGCTCGCGCCAAGCTCAGAGAGGAAGAAAGGGAGGAATGGGGATTGGGGAGCAAGGAGGTGAGCCCAAGGCTTCCTTTACAGCCGGGAGAGGTAGCTGGCCGTTGAGCGCCATTGAAGATTGGCGCAGGTGGAGTAATGTGAGGCGTCGCTGGGGAGTAACGTCGGGCGGTAGGCGTCGTATGCGTGCGTTCATGGCGATGAGAGCAGGCGTAGGGCGCAACGTAGGCCAATGGTAGGGGCGAAGCTAGGCGTACGGGCACAGAGGCGAAACCAGGGCGGCTGTGGCCGGTGTGCAGAGCAGTTGGCACGCGGGCGCACGGGCTGGGCCAGCTCGGCGCCAGGGGAAGAAGAGGGAGAGAAGGAAGGAAGGGGGTGAGGCGTCGGGTGGCCCAAGGCCAAGGGAAAAGAAAGAAGGGGAGGGAGGACGAGGCCGGGAGGAGAAATGGGATGAAGGCCCAAAGATTTGTGAAGAATTTCCAAATTTTGAATTCCAGTATTAAATTTGTGATTAAGTTTTGTATTGGAACCCTTGGTTCAAAATTTGGTTTCAAAAATTTGAATTTCAAGATTTGCCGAGTTTCGAGAGATAGTTTTTGAACTTCCAAAATTTTTACTTTTGGATGTGATAATTAACTTTGATTTCAATTCATATTCTCGGCTTTGAATTTCCAAATTCCAAATTTTAGATTTGAATTTAGGACTTGCAAGGGAATTTGGAATTCCTCAATTTGATTTTCAATCTTGGTTCTGGATTTCAAGATTTCGATTTTTATTAATCGCGTTTTTGGCAAGGAACCAAATCAAGAAACTCGAATAACGCCGAAAATTTTTGAGATACACTGAAAAAGCAATGAAAAGATTTTGTAATTTTCGCAATTACACTAGTTTTCTTTTTGGGATGTTACATGCCTGGAGCCCATGAAAAAGAAAACCGTTGTACTTCCTTGAAGAATAACTGTTACTTCCCCAGATGTACTTCCTGAAGTCATTGGCAAGGGGAGAGAGGGAGATGTTCTCAATATCAATCATGAGGGATTTTAACTCATCAAAAGCTTGACCAGATACCAGGAGGCGAAATTGCACATCCACAACCATGTGTTCAAAGAACCATTGGACTGAGCAATCCTAATATAACATTCACCTGTGCAAAACATATATACAATTTTTTAGTCAGTTGCTGTGCTTCTGACTTGACTGGTAATCTTAAGTGTTTGACACATGTTATGCTCATTGTTCTGAATAAACAGATCTTACAACAGGTTTTTTTGCTGTATCCAAACACAAATTTATGTACCATATCATATACCAAATTGATGGCGAGATAAACATGATACACCTTTTGTGGTCTGCACAATGCCTTTTTGTGCTTCTGTTCTTCGAATTGGTCTTCTGTCTTCTGCACTTTTTAGATTGTACCAAGTGTCTGTTCAATTATCCAGGTGGTCTTCCTTGCAAGCTTGAAGGTATTTTGGAGTCCCCAGTGATTAATGGATACCGTAACAAGTGTGAGTTCTCTGTCGGATATTCCCTGGATGGCAAAAAGACTGTAGGGTTTATGCTTGGGAATTTCAGGTCGGTTGTCTGTTTCTTTCTTTCTTTTTGTTCATTGCTCTTGCTCCAGCATTAATGATTGGTACAAGAAAATTCCAGGGAAGGTGTTACTGCTGTTGAGGAACCTGTGGACTGCCCAAATGTCTCACAAACTTCCTGTAAATACGCTCTGATGTTCCAAGATTTTCTGCACTCGTCAAGCTTGCCTGTGTGGAACAGAATTGATAATTGTGGGTTTTGGCGCCAATTCACAGTATGCTCTTGAGCTTTTAAATCCTTCATTGGATGCTTCTATTTCTGTTTTCAGTTGGAATTAGACATACTCAATTTATCAATTTTATTAGTGCCGAGAGAATAACTTCTTACACTATGATTGTTATATTAGGTTCGAGAGGGAAGAAGTGCAGCTCAAGCTGTTGTTGCAAAAGATGCAGAAACACAAATATCAGAAGTCATGCTTATTGTGCAGGTAGTTTTGAGTGAAAATGCATTGTACTGTCATTTCAATGCAGTACAAATATTCTTGCTGGCAGTAGCACTGACATGCTATCTTACTTTCTATGCTTTCAGGTGTGCTCCACAGGTGTTGATGAGGTACTAATGAAAGATGAGTTTGACAAGTTGTCCAAGGCGCTAATACAAGGAGCCGCAACATGCTCGCCTCCATTGCCTCTAACAACTATAGTAGTCCAAGTAAGTTTGAGCAGCTGCTTCGGAAGTCAGAACTATTATTTCTGTGCATGTTTCCCTTCAGGAATTCCAGGTTTTCTAAATTGACGATCCTTTTTAACTTTTTTTTTAACTGTCTTAGTATGTTGACTTAAGTGTCTTGTAACTCCATATGCTATCCAGTAAAAACCAGAAGTTCTTACTGTGTTATAAACTTATAATAGCCTGTGGCAGTTCAGAAAGCCTGTTTAGCATTTAGCTGGTGTACTTATGAGCAGTGATAGTAGATGTTACTGTTTGAATTGAACTTTACATATTAGTCCCTCCGTTCCCAAATAGATGTCGAACTTTAAAATTTTGACCACTAGTATACACAAATATTTATACTTTCCACATGGAAATGGTACTAGTAGATTTATCATCAAAATATTTTCATGTGACTATATTTTTATAATGGTTATTAATATATACGTAGAAAAAGTAATCATTGATAGTCTATAAAGATTTTTTTATAATGTTTATTAACATATAATTAAAAAAGTAGGCTATCTTCTTGAAATATTTACAACTAATGAAATCTTTTACTGCTCATGCAGGATCACAAAGGAATATCAAATGCAGCACCAGCTGACTGTCCATTGATCCCACTATTGGTGCCAAAAGTAGATCAATCAGAAGAGGGAGCAGTGGATAAAACAAGAATCCACGATCACATCAGCAATCTGCGGTTCTCAATATCACCAACAGCATTTTTTCAGGTCTGTGGCTGGACTGCAAACTGCTTTGCCAATTGGCTTTTGTTGTCAAATTTGGTAATGACTCACAATTACACAGGTTAATACTCTTGCTGCAGAAAGATTGTACACCCTTGCCGGTGATTGGGCCAATCTCAATTCAGACACGTTACTTTTTGACATATGCTGTGGGACTGGAACAATTGGCCTGACATTAGCACACCGTGTTGGAATGGTGATTTCTTTTGTACATTTCATGTGATTGTTAATGATAGTTCTTATTTCCAGTATAATGTACAACCACAGTTGTGCCCTCTGTTAACTTATGTAGAGTTGAGTATGTTTCATGTTAGATCGTTAGAGAATTCAGTCATTGCTTTGGAAGAATATTTCTCAAAGTTCATTGCTAAATGTGCTAGGTTGTTGGAATTGAAATGAATGAATCGGCAGTTTTGGATGCTCAGAGAAATGCACTTATTAATGGTGTAAAGAATTGCTGCTTTGTCTGCGGGAAGGTGAGACTTGAATTCCCTTGGGGAGGTTTCTATTACTTTATTGTCATTGCAACCACCATGATGTCATCTTGTTCGATTCCTTTGAATCTCTATTCTTTATACTTACAACTTACCACAATATGATCTGAATTCCCATCCTGGGAGTAAACAGGCTGAAGATGTGATGGGGTCTCTTCTCACAGAGTATCTTGGTTCACCACAGCAGGACATTGCAGTTTCTGAAAGTAACTCAGAAGTCAGTGCTACAGGAATAAATGACGATATAGTTGACGGTGCAGAGAATAATGGTGAAAATATGGACAGTTCAACACAGAAAAAAGATAATGGCGAAAGTCAGCAGCTGAGAGACATATCGGTCGATTCTCTCACTTGTGCCAGCGATGAGATAAAGGGGGACTTAGATGGTAGGGTTAGCAAAGAGTTTGAAGGCAGCCATGATGAATACAATGAGGCTGTTAGTAAAGAAAATTGTGAGGAAGGATCGTTGATCAATGAGGAGTCCATTGACACAAAAGCAGCTGACAGTTTGGAGCACAGCAAGACATGCCATGATGGTTTTTCCATTTCTAACAATGATGTGCATGCAGCTACTGCATGTCAGTTCAAGAACGTCGTTGCTATTGTAGACCCTCCACGTGTTGGGCTTCACCCTACTGTAAGTACATTTCAATCTTTTAGTCTTATCATAAATGTTAGTTCTTTTTTGTTCCAAAATGCTATTGTTCAAAACATACCCACAAAATGAAAGTATCGGCTCAGTGTTGGTTTTTGACTTGTATCGTTATTAGAACTTAACTGATAATTCATAATTGACCCAGCAAAGCTCTTGTATCACCGGTAGGTCACTGGTCGAGCCATGGTCTTTTATAATGATAGGAAAAATATATATTTAATTTTAATATGTAAATTATCATGCCTTGAAGCTGTTCCTGCATTATGATCCCAAGTAATAGCTAGGACCATATTAGTTGACTGAAGCACACCATTCACACTTGATTGATTGATTGTACTCGTACTATGTTTCTATTTGTTCTGTATGACATTCTGCTTGTGATTGAACGACATTCCTTCATGGAGGATCAAGCTCACATCCTGAATATTTGATAGGTGATCAAGGCATTGAGGACTCATCCACGTATTCGACGTCTAGTGTAAGTAATCCATATACCTGCTTTGTATACTGGTGAATAGAGAAGTAAGGTCTTCCATTAACAAGTTTCCAAGCCATCTTGGAACACTGTACATTATTCATAGCAAATATTCAAATCTTAATCTCAGTCGGATATACTGTAGACTCTGGCTTGTCTTGAAGCTAAAAGTACTAGTAGAAAGAGAAACATCGCACTTATTTGGTACTACTCCAATTGCAATGTAATTAACCAGTACTGGCATGTTATCAAGTGGTTCTGTTATATAAAAGATCAGTGATAGCTTTCAGAGTCTAAGGAGATATCATTTCAGTATCGTTTTTTAGGGGTAATAGTCCCATGTGTTTGTGCGTTACTGCTTTGAAATTCACTGCTTGTTTTTATTTTACCAGGTACATTTCCTGCAATCCAGATAGTCTAGTCGCTAACGCTATTGAGCTATGCACGCCAACATCTGAGAAACAGGAAAAGAACAAAGGCAACCGAGGATGGAGAACCATGAGCAGCGCTGGTCTCGCAAGGCAGCGGACGAAGTCGATGCCCAACTCCGAGCCATTTGTTCCCAAGAAAGCCATGGCCGTTGATTTGTTTCCTCACACCTCGCATTGTGAGTTGGTCATGCTTTTCGAGAGGTGAACCAAGCGGCCGATGTTCATCAAACTCGTACTGGAGATTTCGATTTTTGTTGTTGAGGATCATATCCAATTTTCCTTAGCCTGATTATCATGTTGTATAACATATGCATGACCCAGAAGCCATGAAAGTTGATTATTGCTGTTGGAGATCTGTGTTGGTCGTATTTTCATACATTCCACTTTCTTGTTAAATGGATACACAGAACTGGAAGTACCACAAAGCATGCAATAAGCTGAAACCTGACCTGTTACCTCGACCTGCCCCACCTTTTGTTTTGATGGTCCAATGGCATTCTAGTCAGGGAAAGACCCTACTCAGGTACTGGCCCAGTGTTTTCCCAGCTGTTGTAAACAGTACCAGTAACAGATGAGTCCTGAATCCTGATTGCAGAGATCTTGTCTTGAGAAAAGTCCAGCTCCTGCTCATTGGCCAAATCAGGCAAACCAGGGCCTACATATAAATATCTAATGCATGGAGATCTAGTGGATTTCTGGTGCCCACAGGAAACGGCAATCTCATCCCAAAATCAAAAGGACAAGAAGATGGTGCCGGCATAAAAGCAGAGGTGTGGTAGGTCCAGCATCGAGAAATTTCGATATTTGACACTGAATACGTGCGCCTCTCAACTTTTAACCCTCAATTCGCACGCCTTTGGAAATTTAACCCTGTCACTGCGAATTCTTTTGATTCAAGGGATTCTCCTCATTTTCCCTCATTTTCTCTCCTTTCCTATTTTGACACTTGGCACGTGCGAATTGGGGGTTAAAAGTTGAGAGGCGCACGTATTCAGTGTCAAATATTGAAATTTCTCGTCCAGCATCATATACTCTGAAGTTGAGAGGAGTCCTTGCCTGTATTGATGCCAGAGGCAGAGAGCCAAGCGTTACATGGATGAACCAACATCTAGGGCACAGTTCCCTTCACTGTAAGAACAGCTCTGCTCCTTTGTAAATCTTGTACAACTAACAACCACTTGCTACCGGTGGTGGCTAGTTATGAACCTTGTACGTATGAGGCCGACTGCACGTCACTTTAGACGGGCCGGGATAGGTTCGTCAACGCTGATCTACTGGTCGTTGTGGGTTTTGAATATGCTGTATTTTTACATCTAAACATATTTTATCAACTTAGGTTTTATGTTGTTATTGTCATGGAACATAAATATTTTAGAGGCAAACTAGTTAACATGGTCATACATGGCAAGTAATTGTTAAAATCACATAGTTACAGCTTATAATCAATTAATTCATATAAAAATTTAACAGTTTATACGGTGTAGCGTCCAACCCGCGTCTACTCGCCCCATAACATTTGGGTGCCTTCTTTCAGGTTTAGCTTTGCTTTGATTTATATGTGCTACAGTAATTAGCTTTTAAACGGTATGTTTTTTTAAGACGAAGTTAACAGAAAAATTATAGTAAAAAATATACTAAGTTCAATTGTACCGATCAAAATCATATACGATTATTTTCCTCTACGTACTGTCTCTCGTGAATAGTCAGAATTCGAAATTTAGAGCTATAAGTTACAATCCTTTTTGAAAAATTTAGAGCGCCGGATCGGTGCAGGGCACGGTGTGGATTGACACATCTACGGCATATGCAAAGTCATTTCCTTCTTTGCCAGCCGTAATGTTCTGATTTCTTTTATCCAATGGATGGATTGCGCGTGATCACGTGAATCACAACCAGATGGCTCGTTTTCAATTAGTTTACTGTTTGTGAAGGTCGATTCGACGCGTTGAATCGATCGACTGGAGCAGACGATGTCAAACAAAGTTTGGCTAGCTAGACGCCCTTTTTCTCTGAAGCATGTGGTTTTGATGGAGAGATGATTCATTAGAGTATGCAATGCACGGCCAAATCGGTCCTCCTCCAATCGTTGCAGCCGTCTGAACGTTAAAATACCGACTTCTTATGTCACACAATCTCTACAGATCATTGAAGCGTACCACAGTCCCATGTGTCATCTCTATCCCAACTGTACACGCTCCAAAACTGCTCACTTAAGCCCCGCTCGTTTCGACTTCAACTTCTGACTTCTGGTTTATTTTTCACTATTTATAGATTTCATCTTTTTCTGAATTTTTAGGTTTTTTAGCTTTTTTACCGGTTCTTTTTTTCCTGTATTCGTTTGCATTGTCCATGATGAGCTATCATATTTTTTCTATTTTTAAAATTTTAAATTTAATTACATCAAATAAGTCACCTTCAGCTACAGTGAAATTTCAGTCGCTATAGTACAATTTCAACCATAAGCCACAATTTTTCATCCCAATCGAGCAAGACCTAGCATAGTACCTTTGTACGTATGGCCTTTATTCATACACATGAGAGAGAGAGACTTTGTACATGTGGCAGTTAAATTGGACACCTGTCCCCTTTGACGACTCCATCTGGAAAATGCTTAATACTAGATTAAACTGCAACTTAAGTCGTTTTGTACGTATCAATTTGACGTGCTTCACCAAAGTACAGAAGCAATTTTCTTCTTGTAATATAATTGTTGTAGGGTGACTAGGGGTGAAAACGGGTCGGGTTAATCCCGACCGATCCGGCACCGAATCCGATTGGTACCGAATCCGACTAGTACCGAATCCGGAGAAAAAAATATGGGTTAGGATATGGTAACAGCAATATCCGTCCGAATCCGAATATCCGTCCGAATCCGATATGTCTTCAAGTATGATTTCAGGTTAGTGCTACTATTTGACGTTTCATTTTCTTTTGTAATGGTAAAATAAAATCTTCCACATCAGCTATTAAATAGTAACATCAAGTTAGTGCGTTCTACTCCATTTACTGCACTGTATGCATTCCTTACAAACAAGTAGGGGTGCAAACGAATTGGGTTAATCCCGACCGATCCGACACCGAATCCGATTGGTACCGAATCCGATTGATACCGAATCCGGAGAAAAAAATATGGGTTAGGATATGGTAACAGCAATATCCGTCCGAATCCGATCCGTTTTCACCCCTAAGGGTGACCCCACCTAAGCCCAGTCAGCCTGTTAGAGAGTTGTAAAACCTAAAATTAGACATATATAATAACTTAAATACCCTTGCGAAGGGGTTCTTAAGTGTAAAGGTATAATTGTAAAATACTCTCCATGTGAATATATATATATATATATATATATATATATATATATATATATATATATATATATATATATATATATATATATATATATATATATGGCTGCCCTAGACATGGGGAAGGGCCAAGCATTGTTCACCTAACATCTCCACTACCACACGTTACTGTTTGGTCTGTAACCACAACAATAATCTACTCTATTCTTTTTTATTTGATGTTTTTGAGGCGGAAAAATGTTTTTTATTTGATGTTATAGGATTTCGAAAATAGACATAATTGCATCTTGTAGAGTGTCATTTTAGTACGTAGACTCTGTGTTCGTTGATTGCTCACCAGGGTTAGAGATTGGGTGGTTTAGGAGACAAACAAATTTAACCAGGTGGCAAAGGACATAAATTTAACAGGGACACATAGTCATCTTGAGCTTTCTTAATAACTGCGTACTGATCTACAACATCAAATCAAATAAGAAGAAGTGAGTGAGTACGGTTTAACATCCCTTTACACTAATGAGGTGAGGGCCACACAATAATTTATTGTACATGCTTGTAATCAGGCGCCACATGTTAATGAAACAACTAGATAGCAAATTCTGAAATGTTAGAAATCAAAGAGGCAAACACTCATTTTTCCATAAAAGATAAAACAAGTGCGTTTATTTTGACCGACAACATGTCGTCGATTTTTTTTTGCCGGCAATTGTAAAAATGCAACTCGGAATGGATATCCAGCCGGGCAGCAGTGTTGCACTCAAATAAATAATAATAATAATAAAAATAATAATAATAATAATAATAATAATAATAATAATAATAATAATAATACCCTAACCAAGGTTTAAGGCTTTAAAAAAGGGGAAACACCTCTCCTCTCCGTGCACAATCTTTCCTCCACCAGGTTCTTTTTTTCCATCTACTATTTCTCACTCTCTCTCTCGTACGCATAGCAGGCCGCGGCGGTGGTGGCGTGCGACGCAGCAGTAGTTGGCGGACGGGCCGGCATAGCGGTGGCCATGGCGCACAGTGGCGACATGGCGCAGCCGCGTGCGTGCGCACGTGCGCAAGCAGTGGCTGCGCGCGGCGCGGCGGCAGCCATGGCGCACAGCGGCTATGGCGCGTGGAGGTGGCGGTGTGCAACGTGGCGGCAGCAAAGGCGCAGCCGAATGTTGTTTCGCACAGCTGAACGACGTTTCGCTCGGCCGAACGGTCGTTCGCACAGGCAAACAACGTTTCGCTCGGCCAAACGGCCGTTCGCGCGGCCAAACGTTGTTCGCACGGCCGAATGGCGTTTCGATCGGCCGTGGGGCTAGTGAACTCGTTTCCTCTCCAATCAAGTTTATCTCCTATCGTTCCTTTATCGAACTCATCTGTGCCGATCGGTAGCTTTCCATTCCATCGTGTAGGATCTCACGCAGCTGTTGAGGGAGCGTTCGTACAGTTATGCATTCTAGATATTTCGTGCTCAAGGTAAGTACCTTACGGTCGTGACCTTTCCGTTTTCGCATATCACATCTTTCCAGTTTACTTGTCACCTTATCATTGAGTATAATTATCATGTCACTTGTGCTTGCTTAGCTAATATCATATCATTAAAGTTACTTAGCTAATATCATATTATTAAAATTACCTGGCTAATATCATATCATTAAAATTACATGTCTAATATTATACATTAAAGTTACCTGTCTAATACCATATCATTAAAGTTACCTGACTGATATTATATCATTAAAACTACCTGTCTAATATCATATCATTAAAGTTACCTGACTGATATCATATCATTAAAGTTATGTGACTAATATCATATCATTAAAGTTACCTGACTGATATCATATCACTAAAGTTACTTGGCTAATATCATATCACTAAAGTTACCTAGCTGATATCATATCACTGATGTTACCTGGCTAATATCACATCACCAAAGTTACCTGGCTATTATCATATCACTAAAGCTTATCTGGTTATTATCGTATCACTAATACTTGTCTGGTTATTATTATATCGCTCATGTTTGCCTGGTTATAGACTTTTAATACTGTATTCATACCATAATGTTGTAGATTATCTTGTTTCACATGCTTTTATGTTTATTAGGATACTCAGTTAAAATGTTTTGGAATTCATGCTTTTAATTAGTGTTTTAGAATTCATGATTAAATCATTAATGAGGGGTAGCATATGAACATGTTTTAACTTAGGTTTAAATTATTAGCACTCTTTTGATATTAAGACTGTTATGTTTTAGTTTCCTAATACTATGATCCATTAATTTGTATGGTGTTGTTTTTGAGCCATGAAGGATGTATATATTAAACCTGTTAATCTGACTAATAATCATTTATTACATAATAAAACTTGAATGGTTAATAACCTTGTGCAAGCTATATTATAATACCTTTCTAGGATAACTCCCATATCACTATCACCACATCGTCATTCCACCCCGCCCTCATTCAGAAATTATGTCTCTCCATTTCCAACCCTAGCATATTTTTTCACTTCTCATAACTTTATCTTAGTCTTTCATTAGTTCCCTTAAATTCATACCATATAACATGTTAATAATATAATTGTTACTTCGCTTGGGGTTATCCACATATAGGGGAGATTTCTACCCACCTGGTAGCGTACGGAGGCCATACACTCTCGTTACTTAGGATGTTATACCTCGTCTGTGGTTATACAGTCGAGGACAGCGTTGTGCCTGACTATTTTCGTATAACTGGGTATGTGAGAGTAATCGTTAGTGCCATTGTCATAACTTGCTAAATAACAATTATTACTG
The DNA here is from genome assembly GCA_017311315.1 of Dendrocalamus latiflorus. Classification (NCBI taxonomy): domain Eukaryota; kingdom Viridiplantae; phylum Streptophyta; class Magnoliopsida; order Poales; family Poaceae; genus Dendrocalamus; species Dendrocalamus latiflorus. The sequence continues at coordinate 637,694 of CM029628.1, forward strand.
TTGACAAGATAACAATTACCTAGTTTGGGGTCATCCACATATATGGGAGATTACCACCCATCTGGTAACGTACGGGAGGCCGTATACTCTCGTTACTCAGGATATTACACCTCGTCGGCGATTATACAGTCAAGGACAGTGACGTGCCTGACTATTCTCGTATAACGGGGTATGTGGGAAGTGATCGCCGATGCCATTGTCATAACTTGTTAAATAACAATTATTTTTAATTTCATTGATCCTGTCACCTTTATCTCTGACATTTATCAGTGTTTCCAGTAACCTGATTTTATTGCAATTAACTTGTGTCAATTACTTGCTTATATTGCTTGTCCTTTACACATCTTGCTTGCATTACCTGTCCTTTACTCACCGTGTTGCAGTCGTTGTTGAGTACTTACTAAGATTTCTAAATCTCACGTTTGCTCTTTCCATTCTTAGGTAAAAGGCTAGTGGAGTGATAGCAACATGCATAGGTGGGAGCACTCGGGTTTTTAGCACCGTGGTTTGCCACTATTTTTTGTCATTTTATTTATTCTTCATCTGGTTAGAAGTGAACCAATCCCATATTTCAAACATTACTTTCAACTTTCGTTGGCTCTCTAATAAAGTACCTTTAAAGTTTAAATGTTCTTGTGATTTCAATTGTTGCTTTTATTATTTATTCTTGACTTTGGCAATAACGTTCTATAATAATATCTCATATTGATATATGAAGTGCTACAAGCAGGCTTTGCCGGTTTTCTTGACCTTGCTTCCTGTCATACATGTCATGATATCCACTAAGTTCCCGCGTTATAGCTACTAGATATCCATTAAGTTCCCGCGTGATAACTACTAACTAGCATGGGAAGTGCAGATCTCTCTCAAACATGCCAAAGGCAGATATGCAGATCCTATTTTTTGACCTTTTGTTTTTATATTTTGGTTTCTCTAAAAATCGAAACAAACGAGACGGCATCTCCTTCCCAAGCTCAAAATCACATACGCCACTGCTGTCTCAAAAATTATCAGCTGCAGCCAAAAATCATCAATCGCAGCCAAAAAAACAGAGCCATAGTATTTTCCACTATTACTCTTCTAGCAAAAGTCTCACATTGTAGATTTTGCAGCAGCAGAGGACGCGTTATTTCCTTTACGTTGTTATCACGTCATCCTTGTTTTCTTAAAGAGAAGTTGACTGCAAGACGTGACCAACCAGCAGTGGCCAACAAAAGCGCGAAATTTACAGCCACTTCGCAAAGTTTGCATGCCGCCGCTGCATGCACACCTAGCAACAGATTTTCTTGGCACGTAAGTGCACCCCACTGACAGGTGGGCTCCTACGCCCGGACAGGATCTGGTGGACCCACTTGTCAGTGACCTCCTGTACAGAAGCTGGGAAAGGAAGTACTTTTTCCGCCTCTGAACATAAGTCATCCTGAAGTACTTGCAGGAAATACTATTTCGATCACTATTAACTACCTGAATTGGGAACATAAATTTGAAATTACTAGATTCATTATAAAACTACAACAACATATGGTAACTAGGGGTGGATATCCAGTTAAATTCTCGTTTTACCGTGCTTTTTCTAAAATTAACATAAACTTATTTTAATATTTAACCAATTAACAAGTATAATTAAAATAATTTTAAAATGAGTCAGCGAGACCCACTAACGAGTTTTTTTACTACCCTAATCGCAACAAAACTAACGGTAAAACAGATACAAGCAGTAGTTACGCATGAATTTTTATTAAAATTGAACCGTTTCGCGGCAAATTCCGGAGAGGAGGAGATGAATATGAAGATTAAAAACTAGGGCTTTCTCTTTCCCTTTTGACGCCCCTGTCTCCGCCTCCGCTCCCACCTCGCCCTCTCCTGTCCCGTCCTCTCCATCACCACCACCACCACCGCACCCACCTCCTCCCCTCCCCTATTTATGGCTCCATCACCTCTAATCATCGCCCACTACGCCGAACGAGACGGCTCCCGTACTACTTCTTCTGCCTAGTTTGGTCACCATCCAACCACGAAGACGACGACGACGAAGAAGAAGCGGAGTGTGCTCTTGAGTGACTCAGGGATCCATCCATCCAAGAATTGCTTGCTTGCAAGCCATGGCTTCTCCCCAGCAGGAGCAGGTGACGCCCATCTCTGCTAGCTTCTCTTCTGAGAGCTAATTTCTTCTGTCTTGCTGATCTCGTCTTTGCACTCTCCCTCTGCATGTTTGCTTGCTACGGAAGAGGTTGGTCAGTAAAGTCAGAGCCAGAGCATGTGGCTATTTCTTGTTCTTCGGTAGCCATGTGCTCGCTGTGTTGGGTACTAATTAGTACTGGTTAGTACATGCATGTGGTTTCTTGCTTCTGGTGTGTGCATGCGTGCTGAGTTTTGTTTGTCCCTGTGTGGATTGAGTCCAGTCTCAGTGGTCACTTGCGTCAGTCAGATGATCCATCCAGTAGTAACCTCATCTAGATTTATACGGCTACAGGACAGAACCCCCACTCCTGTCAATTGTCCTTGTCCTCATCAAATTGGAGATTGTTGGATTGGAGGATCTAATCGCTCTCGAATCCTCAGTTGGGATTAAAAAGGTCAATCTTGCTCGCATGATTTGTGGACAGAAATTTTCAGGCCGAATTTTCTTTTGCTCAATTTGTCCCCTTGATGCCTACATGCATTGCAACAATATATAATTATGGCTAATCGCAATACGAATAACATGGATGATGCTACACACTTTGAGATTATCTGCCTTCATCGTTTTGAGATTCTTCCTTCCCTTTTGCTGAATGTAAAGTACTGTTCTTGACGGTCATACTATCGTTTTGTTCCACACTTCTGTTTACCAACAGTATGTCAACTCTGAAACGCGCCTTTGCACGTCCAATAATGATTGAATCCTTTTCTGCATCTTCTTGCTCTTTTGTAGGAGAGTAGTACTACAGCTAATTCAACGCAAGAGCCTGCATCTGATCAGGGAAAGCGGCCACATCTCTCAATCGACATCCCAGCAGGAGCCATGCCTGAGCATCTCCTGACACCGACACCAACAGGAGCAGATATAACGCCAACACCCAGTTGGAACACCAATAGAGGACCAAACCATCCCATGACTCCTGGTTCTTCTTCCAGTAGAAGCAGTGTTCCTCCAAAGCCTCAACGCTCGGGGTCGTTTATGTTGAGGCAGACAGTCAAGAGCCTCTTGCCGGGAGGAAGCTTCAAGCAATCAGTCAAAGGATATGAGGCATCGTTCTCCAAGTTTTTCAGCACTAGAATTGCGAGGACGTCGTCACTTCCATTCGACGGTGTTTCAGGGGCGGATGCTTTGCCACACGAAGTCGATAGAACTTCAAGTAGTTCCGATACTGTGAGTATCTTGCTACCTGTAAGTTCATGATCAAGAGCTAATCTTACATTGCTCGTTGATCTTATTTGACTTTCATTGGTGACAGGATCAAACAGGTCATATGTACCGCTCGCAGTCCCTTCCCATGAACATAAAGAAACTCAATGCGAAAAGCTTCAAGAGAATGAACTCACTCGGTGGTGTGTACCGTGTCGTTCCTTCCACTCCACGAGTACCACCGACAAGCAATGCCATTCCAGATATAGTCCCTACCGAATCAGGTGGGCACTGCACTGTCCAACATCTGCTATAGTTTCAGTACTTTGTGTTCTGCTATTACAAAATTACTGATATAGTTTCTGGTTTTCATTCAGTATGCTATTACTAAATTACTTATATAGTTTCTGGTTTTCATTCAGTATGCTATTACTAAATTACTGATATAGTTTCTGGTTTGCATTCAGTATGGTGCTAATCAGTGTATCATCTAGCTCCTTCATTCAGGGATTGGCGAGGATGGGGAGGACATACCGGAGGAAGAGGCTGTGTGCCGAATTTGCATGGTTGAGCTGTCTGAAGGGAGCGACACTCTGAAGCTGGAGTGCTCCTGCAAGGGTGAGCTTGCTCTGGCACACAAGGATTGTGCCTTGAAGTGGTTCAGCATGAAGGGCACCAGGACCTGTGAGGTTTGCAAGGAGGAGGTTCAGAACCTTCCGGTCACCCTCGTACGTGTTCAGAGCATGCAGGGAGAGACGAGCCGTGCCGGCAACGTCGCTAACAGATCAAGATACAGTCAGTACAGGCAAGTTATTAACAATTCCTGCTGTTACCTGCAACGCCTGTATTCCTTGTCTGGAGAAAACGTCTATGCCGCCATTGGAGAAGAACGTAGTAATAGTATATGAATAGTTGACTGCCTACTTTGTGAAGCAATCATACATTCATACATTTATATCTTCTAGAATTAGAAACACCTACTCCAAAGTCATAAATTTATCTAACCTGACGTTCTTCGTCCTCTTGTTACTCAGAATGTGGCATGGAACACCAATACTTGTAATCATCAGCATTCTGGTCTACTTCTGCTTCTTGGAACAGTTACTGGTCGGTCTCTCTCTCTCTCTCTCTCTCTCTCTCTGTGTTACTAGTGCAGTGCAATCAATCAATATATGGATCCTAAATTTTCTTTCTGTTGTTGTCTGATAGGTTGCCCGGAACGGTATTGCTGCCTTGGCGATTTCATTGCCCTTCTCATGTATCCTAGGCCTCTTCTCATCGTTGACCACAGTAAGCATGGGTATGACATTAACCATCTTACACCTACGAACAAAGCATGAAAAATTAGATGCTCTGTGTGATGGCTTCCTCATTGCAACGGTTCCTTGATTTACGATGTTTGTGACCTCTGCAGTGGCAAGAAGATACGTTTGGATCTATGCGACAATTCAGTTTCTCTTCATCGTGTTCTTCACTCATCTGTTCTACAGATATGTAAGCACAAAAAGCAAAGCAAGTTTCATTCACCTGAAGTTTTGAACAATATATTACGCAATGTAAAATTGCGATATCGAATATGGTATGAACAGAACCACTGATATTTTTCAAACTTTCGCAGCTCCATTTGCAAGCGGTGATATCCATCATCCTGGCCACCTTTGCTGGTTTTGGCGTGGGGATGACCGGGAACTCCATCATCGTCGAGATACTAAGGCTGAGGGCAAGGCGGTTGGCCCCTCCGGCTGAACCACGCCGTGGTCGCCGGGCACACGTGGCGCAGCAGCAGACTCCGGCATCCGGTCAACCTTCCAGCCAGCTTTCAGCCGCCGACGAGGGACAGCGTAACGCCGGCGTCGATGTTGAGAATCCGACCGTCCCTCAAGCATAGACCATATGTAGCTTGTAGTTAGCCGTTCTAGTTAACCTGGGAGTTTGGGACCTTACTGTATGCTATAAATTGTAGAACAAACTAGGCCTGGATTTTTTACTGTATGCTATAAATTGTAGAACAAACTAGGTTCAGGATTCGGTTCCTGTTTTCTGTTTTCTGCAGCCCTGAAACCGGAGAATCAGTAGTATATGTCATGGCGTACAAAGTATGTCAGGCATTTCTCCATGCAGTATTGCCATGCTCTGCTCTTCGCTTGGGTCAAATGTAAATCCCATTAAAAACCTCAATACAAACAAACAATAAATTGTTTGGCATGTCTTTCACATTTTGGCTACTGATTGTTACTTCGAGATATTATATAAGAGAAGTACAGCTAAAATTTTCGTCAAATTTTTTTTCGAGAATTCTTGGGACAGCGTATCATTGCACCAAAGGAGGAATTTTGGGCCATGATATGGCATGAATTCCCTCTAAATATTACTCAGCTAAGAGAAGACAAGGTAAGCAACAAGGCTAATTTGTTAATGATGGTGGTGAAACAAAGCCAATTAGTAAATAATGGTGATGAAAGCGATCAAATCCTTCAATTCAGTCGAGCTGCTATGTAGGAGTAATAAGCATTCTGGACATTCTGGTACTGAAGTTTGGTCAGGTAGACAACAAGAAGCTGCTAATGTCGTGCTTGCCTCCAAAAGGTGATAAAGAGAGTCAGATCTACTGCACTGATCTGATTCATCTCTTTGCTTGACACCTTACGCCGTCGTTTTCTCTGTTCAATCGGATGCATGAACAATAGCAGAAGCAAGACACTCTATACCAGTGGCGGAACCAGGATTTGGATACGCCCCGGGCTGAACTCTAACCACCTAAAACTAACGCCAATTTGTACCCATACCACGATATAACAAAAGTATATCATAATTGGCTAATTGTATTACTGATATGAAACTTGAGTTCAATACTAAACAAGCAAACATAAAGCATAATACGAAGAACATGGCATAATCTCAAAGTACAAAAATGTAACATAATAGAGATACAATTTGAGTACCTAAATTACGATGAATTGCTCTCTATTCTATCCTGTCATTTCTTCATTGATAGTTGGACATGAACCAGAACCTGTAAAGACAACATATGAGAGTAAATCAAACATGTACAGCTACTGATTTCACATTTCAAATTCAATTTCAATTCATATCTAGCAAATAGCAATATTATGCTCTATAGCAAACTGTACCTCAGGATATTCCCAAATGGCCAAATCCTAAATCCCAAATCAGAAATCACTGAATCAGTCAATCAGCGATCTGCGGTCAGCCGATGCAATGCAACCAGCAACTGAGCGAGCAACCAGGAGGAGCTGGGAGGCGAGGAGGGCGGCGCAGTGGTGCCGGGAGGCAAGGCGGGCGGCGCCAGGAGGCGGGGCGGGCCGGGAGGCGGGGGCGACGATGCGGAGGCCGGGAGGCGGGGGAGACGAGGCGGAGGCCGGGAGGCGGGGGCGACGAGGCGGAGGCCGGGAGGCGAGGCGGGCGGTGCCGGGAGGCGGGGGCGACGAGGCGGAGGCCGGGGGGCGCCGGGAGGCGAGGAGGGCGGCGCGGCGGTGCCGGGAGGCGAGGCGGGCGGCGCCAGGAGGCGGGGCGGGCCGGGAGGCGGGGGTGACGAGGCGGAGGCCGGGAGGCGAGGAGGGCGGCGCCGGGAGGCGGGGCGGGCCGGGAGGCGAGGCGGGCGGCGCCGGGAGGCGGGGGCGACGAGGCGGAGGCCGGGAGGCGGGGGAGACGAGGACGAGGCGGAGGCGGGGGCGACGAGGCGGAGGCCGGGAGGCGCCAGGAGGCGGGGGCGACGAGGCGGAGGCAGGGGGCGGCGCTGGACGAGTGGACGAGCTAGGGTTTCGTCTGAGGACTGAATTCGCGCTGGACGGGGGCGGGGCTGGGTTTCCTCTGAGCTAGGGTTTCCTCTGGACGCTGGAATGCTGGATGCCTGGATGGTTGCGTGTAGACGGTGGGCCGCGCGCGTGAAGGACATGGGCCGCGCGAGACGGACAGACCGGTGGGCCACTGGATTTTTGCAGAATTGTGAAATATACATGGGCTATCTGGGCTGAATACTAATAATAACATCCCGGGCTGACCTGGGCTATACACTACAAATTTTTTCACGCCCCGGGCTGAAGCCCACCTTGCCGGGGGCCCAAATCCGCCCCTGCTCTATACAACCCAGACCTCAGGTTTTGTTCTCCCTACCACGGAAAGCTATTCCGTTCAGCAACTTATTTTGGAGGGTAACGAAAGAGGTGAAATGACCAAAATTTCGGTCAAACGGTTCAAATCAAATTTAACTTTTAAACTTTAGCGGCTCTTTCCCCTACTACTAACGACACTGACGAGAGAGAAAACTCATGCAAGACAATCAACAATGGCATCATGTATTTGCCTGCGTTTATCACCATCACCATACGACTAGCAGTTATGTGTTGATTTATGATTGGTGGAGATTTTTAATCTTGCAAGGAGAGATTATGAGAGTTGCCCTCAAAAAATAAAAAAGGGAGTGTCTATACAACATGTGACTGTTTTTTAGACAAAAATAGTCAGATTTTGAGCCGTTAGATGGAGATCCAACGCCCTAGATCATTTTTTTGGAGGGGGGCTTGTATGGGTGGATTCGTTGGATGGAGATCTAACGTCCCCGATCAATCTGACTATTTTTGTCCTCACAAACAATCACATATTATATAGACATTCCTAATAAAAAAAGTGGAGAGATTATGAGAAAAATAAACCTGGGGGTAGAGTTCTAACTGGAGCGTCCCTTTCCAATGGGCTCAACGATCCAACCCAATTGCTTTTAGGACACCAATTGGATCAGTTGAGGTCATACTATGTAACAATTAATTCTTCAGTTTTGCTATTGCACAGGTGACTGAAATCTTTTTATCTTTCAGTTATCTGAAATTGCACTCTCAATCAACTGAAGTTGTAGCCCTCCTCTAAAAAAATACCTGCAACTTTAGGTGATTCAGAGTGTAACTACTGAAATTGCAGCCCCTCCTAAAAATCACTTGCAATTTCAGGTGATTCAGATTGCAACTTCAAGTGATTGAAAGATAAAAAAAATTTCAGTCGCCTATGTAATAGTCACTCCCTTAATTCTTTGCTTTTCCTCTCAAAAGAAAAAAAATTCCTTGCTTTCAGATGAAGTCACGAGGACAGTGTGAGCAATTTCCCATGCATAACTGTTTGCTAATTATCCCAGTTGATTAATTGTAGTAACTACCTTTTAAATCATATGTCTTTTTATGGCAGAATCTACAGGTAAATTGTAGTAAACATTGTGCCGAGTTCAACTATATATTGGCCAAAATTATATGCAACTGTTTTTCTCTACGTACTATACGTATCTCATAAATAGCTAAAATTCAAAAACTATAAGTTAAAAGTCACAACGAGTACATCTCAAAAGAACTCACCCTAAAAGAACCCACGCTACGATGAAGTGAGAGCTGCAAACCCCAAGCGCAAGGAAAGAAAGAAATGCGATCCTTTGCCCACAACCTCAAGCTAAAGAAAGCCTCGAATCCCTTCCCTTCCCTTCCCTTCCATTGTTGCTGCTTCCAAGCTTCGATATGATTCCCATGGCATCATGTCTGTGCTATATATACACCCACCATACATCTGTGCTACCCCATCACTAGCAACTCGATCCATCCATCACCATTGCTCTAGCCAGCCAAGCTGTAATTAGCTAGGTACCGCCGCCGCCGCCATGGCTTCCAACAACGTAGCCCCTGAGGTGAACAGCACCGTCGCCACCGCCCTCGCCGGCGGAAGCGAAGAGGTCAAGAACGGCGCGACGAAGGACGTCACCACGCTGGCGGGGGAGAGCGATGGTGCCACGATGGAGGTCGCGGTCGACGTGCAGGACCTCGTCGTCGTGGAAGCAGGCGGCGACGAAGACGACGAGGAGGAGATCAGCGTGGTGAGCGCCCACACCAGCAGCAACTACCAGGCCGTGAACAACTCGGTGCTCGTCGCCGGCAGCTGCGCCGTCAAGGACCCCGGCGCGCACTTCGTCGTCGTCGAGCACGTCGACGATATACGGGACTACGACGACGACCACCACTTTGAGGAAGGGGAAGCAGCAAATTGAAGTGACCCGTGAAACAATCAATGCAACAAGGTGATGATATGATATATCGAGATATATATACATACATCGATCGACCGAGAGTTAAACTGATTGATGTGCGTCCTGCTTGTAGTCGATCTGATATATTGCTCCTCCGTTTCTTTGTTTGCAAGCGCTTGATCATATATACTTGTGCTTATATTGCTTTGATGATGTACTACAAACAAACATATTATTATATATGTCATGTAAGTTGCTTGGTGTACACTTGAATAAAAATGTAGCTTTACTGCATGCATGAAATGAGTTATTGCTGTCGGTTCACTACAACTTGAATTTCCACTTGTGCCGCGCCAAGTGGAAATTAATTTGCTTGTCATTCTATCAAGAAGAACCAAGGATACAACCAGCCGGGATGGGGAGGAAACGACCAGTTACACAAGTACGCCTATTCTCCGGTTAAGACATGAACGAGCAATGGAAAAGAAACCTACACTAGCAGCACGGACTCCAAAGGTAATTTATGATATTTTGGTCAAATTACCAAAAAAAACCCTTTTATGACATGATCATGTCCTTTCATTGTAAGCAATCGCCCTATTTGCTATGTGTAGGTGCATCACTGATTTGCCAAACGTCGACAAGTCTCACATGTTCTGGTTTCATTGGACCACACCTCACTTGAACTGGTTAAGCCACATGGTGCAATCCATCATTCAAACTTTTATTCGATATTTCCCATCCTTTTGGTGTCATGCTTGAGCTCAAGCATCTCACCTGCCATCTTTGATCATTCTGGGTATCGACTCCTCCATGAGCGTAGCCCCAATCCTCGCCATTGACAATGGTTGACTCCAAACAATCCTGCATATTCAAAGATAAAGAAACCATTTCAGACACATGTTCTTCACAACTTGACCCACGTTAGCATTAACATATCTCCTGCAACCTAAAAAATATTGACCTAGGTCACATAAATCATTGCGAGACTCTAAATCCCCAAATCATAAAAACTAGCCGAGAGCTTCACTGACCAACCGATCTGATCGGACCTCAGTCCCGCCTAGACTGCTAATGACCAATTGTTTGAACCGCCAATTTGCATCGGTCAGACTGGTGGTGAATTCCAGTCTAATTGCCCCCTGATGCCAGTCTAACCAGCCAGACTGCAAACAGTTCCAGAAATCCGACAGACTTGCGATTGCAAATATCCGACATTTTCAAATTGCAATAGTTCATCATAACATAATTCTAGATCCTCTCGCGTTGTCCTTCCAGTACGCAGATTTGGAGGAGAAGCGTGCCATCTCCAAATGAGCTTGTCACTTGCAACATGCTGGATCGTCCAGTTACATGAGTACGTCTATTCTCCGGTTAAGACATGAAACGACCAATGGAAAAGAAACCTACACTGGCAGCACGGACTCCTCCAAACAGCTAGCCGCCATTGCCCACCTTCCTCCTTGATCGCCTTGACAAGCTGCCTAACCGTGGATTGAGCATTGTTGAAGACTTAGTTATTTCTCTTTCTCCAAAATCAAGGCCACTGCGTCTTTTGCCAAAACCATCTAGAATCTGGAAGAGAGCAAACCCTGGAGATCTGACTGCCAACGAACCGTTGGTCTGATCTCCCGCTGGTCAGATCACTAGGGTCAAGTCGGTCAGACCGGTGGCTAGAGATCGGACCGCCCCCCTGAACAGAAACAAGCCAACAAAATCCAAAAAGGGTGCAACTACTAAAATACAAGTCTAAATGCTATAAAAATTTGTATGTACCTTGCTTAAGATCTCAGAAATTTATTCGACCTATGGATCGCAAGAATATATGTTAAAGTGCAAACTTTTTTGAGATTGAAGCAAGATTACACTAAAACTGGGCAAAATACAAAAATAGTGAATATAACTTGCTCGTGGGTAGTGGATAGCCAATATGGTTTTAGTTATATTCCCACACGTCATAGCAAATAAGAACACTGAAGAAATTAAACCAAATACCCTCGGATCATAAAATCACTTGGTGAGCCAAAAATCAAGTAAAATCGGATTTTTTCATGAACTTACTATCAAAGTGTCTAAATAGGTGGATATTGTTTTTTTAGAGATTATCTCCATATCTTGTACGTCCTTAGCACAACAAGATCAAGAAGAGGGAAGAAGAGAAAAAATCAATCAAATCAAGAGCAAATTAATCAACATAGGAAAGATTCATGGAAATAGACAAAGATTGATATACTGTTATTTTAAAAATAAAGGTTTTATAGCTACTCCACCTGGAGGACAAGAGAGCATATCACAACAATCAACTTTTCTCAAACCATAACACTCATTAACACTTGGTCTCATGTGAGGATAGTTGGATGGTTAACAACAAGTCTTCATTCTAACTTGTTAAATAGATGGGCTAGTCATCTAACCATGAGTGGATACTATCCACTTATCATAATGAGAGAAACCCGATAACCCTGCACATATGGATTTTAACTCATAAAATATACTTATGCATATTTTTCAAAGCATATAAGTCGAATCCGCTAAGTCCCTAGCCTAGATCCAACTTGATCTTCTCAGATTCTTTTTAACTTAAATTGCTCTCTCAAGCGGCACGATTTTACTCTAAGGTAGTTTCTGATATTTTGGTCAAATTACCAAAAAAACCCTTTTATGACATGGTCATGTCCTTTCATTGCAAGCAATCGCCCTATTTGCTATGTGTAGGTGCATCACTGGTTTGCCAAACGTCGACAAGTCTCGCATGTTCTGGTTCCACTGGACCACACCTCACTTGAACTGGCTAAGCCACATGGTGCAATCCATCGTTCAAACTTTTCTTCGATATTTCCCATCTTTTTGGTGTCATGCTTGAGCTCAAGCATCTCACCTGCCATCCTTAATTATTCTGGGCATCGGCTCCTCCATGAGTGCAGCATTGATCCTCGCCATTGACAATGGTTGACTCCAAGCGATCCTGCATATTCAAAGATAAAGGAACCGTTCCGGACACAAGTTCTTCACAACATAACCCACGTTAGCAGTAACATATCTCCTGCAACCTAAAAACATTGACCTAGGTCACATAAATCATTGCGAGACTCTAAATCCCCAAATCATAAAAACTAGCCGAGAGCTTCACGGACTAACCGATCTGATCGGACCTCATCCCGCCTAGACAGCTAATGACCAGTTGTTTGAACCGCCAATTTGCACTGGTCAGACTGGTGGTGAATTCCAGTCTGATTGCCCCCTAATGCCAGTCTGACCGGTCAGACTGCAAACAGCTCCAGAAATCCAGTAGACTTGCGATTTCAAATATCCGACATTCCCAAATTGCAATAGTTCATCATAACATAATTCTAGATCCTCTCGCGTTGTCCTTCCAGTACGCAGATTTGGAGGAGAAGCGTGCCATCGTCCAAATGAGCTTGTCACTTGCAACATGCTGGATCGTCCTGAAGCAAATCCCAAATCTTCAGAAAATCCGATACAAGGTGAACGTCCTGCGCTGCCGTGATATCCCGCACCCAACGCCTCTCAAGGAGGATGCAAGGTATTTAATGGATGTAACGCCCCCGTTTCCAGGGGCGCGTACGGACACGGCATTCCGCAACTATTCACGCATGAACAGTTATGGAACGTCGCGCAAGAGTATACCATTGCATGCTTACAATAAAAGTCCAGCATATATTTGACATGAGGATTAACATCCAGGTTTTTACAGCGGGGCGTGCAAGCCCAAAGTATATTTACATTACAAAAGTCTTCCAGAATCCGCCTGAGCGCGGCCGAGACCTACAGCCAAGGGTCCTCGTCGAAGAAAAGATCCTCCGGGACTTCTTCAACGGGGAGACCTTCTCCTTCGTCTTGATCCTCTAAAGATTAGATTAAGCAAGCCGTGAGCCAATCAACCGGCTCAGCAAATCCCAAAAGGGATCCTAACTTATTACATGCACGGAACTTCAAGGAAGGGTATATATATTTGGTTTATTATCTTTGAGTGGATGCAGTTTTATTTGCAATCATTTTAGAAGAGGGACCCAAAACTACTCCTCAAGATCTCAGGGGTTTTCAACAAGAGTTCATTAACCCACCTAAACAAGTTAAACACTTACAAAACTACTTAAGCTTTGCTGCTGGAATCACCCAAGTGACACAGCTCCAATAACCGGGAGCACGGCGTATTCGAATACCATTTATTCGACTCTGCAGAGTTTGCTCAGCTTTACCCACACGATCCCTTAACTCCCGCTAAAGAGTTAAGAAAGCCAGGTCGTTTCACTGCTCAACTCTTTATATAGGCTCTACCCGGTAGAATTCACTCGGGTCTGGCTCTCACACGCGCACACACACACACACACACACACACAAGAAAAGACGGTGTCCGCTTCGAGTGAACTCTACCGTTGTTAGGCACCCAAACACGGCTTGCCTAACCTCACTGCTAAACCTCCTGTAGAGTTTCAATCGAGTTGAACAGCTACTAGACAAGTGTTGACAAGTCAACTCCTGTGGTTTGAGCGGGTTCTATGACATTTGCTCAGCATAAGGGTTTCAGTCCTTATATTTTCACATGGTCCACAACCTCGCCAGGCCCGCGACCCAACCTAAGGTAAGCGGTGGGCGTAGACCGTCTCGCGATTTCCCACTCACCCTTACCCTACTCCAATCCCTAGGGTAAAGATGGGCGAAGGCCGTCTCGCGGCTCCCCACTCCTTACTCTACCTTGTGCACGCCGGCACTCTCCGCTCTAAGATACGGTGTCCCATACCACCCTACCTTAGAGTCGGGTTTTCCAAATTCTATTGGCCCACAGCCACAGCCTTATTAGTGTAACATTTTGCATGATGATAATAATATCCTACAATTATCTAGATTATCAAGTAATTAATTCTAGGGTTACAAAGGCACGGCAACAAATTAAACATGGCATTTAACAGTGGTAGGATTAACTACATAATAAGTCATTCTAAACATTTTATTTTATTTTCGAACTAACATTTCAGAACTAGCTTAATGCAAATAGCATATTAACATAAATAAACAGCATAGGTTGCAATATGGTCAAAGGATTTGGGACTTGCCGTCAATCCGAATGATTTCCGCTAGCTCGAACGAAGAACCTCCTGGCTCCTGGGTCTGCAACTGAACTTCCGGAGACTCCGACACTAGCGCAAACATACAAAACAGAATCAAATCCAGCTTGAGACTAATCAAGCGAGGGAAAATAAACTATTTAAAAAGGAGTAAATCGCATAAACACCCCAAATGGATTTTTAGGAATTTATTTGGGGAGAATCTGTGGGAATGGAGTTCACCAGAGGGTCTGGAATAATATTTGGAGCAAAGTGGTGAAGTTTGGGAATTTTTGGGATTTTCTGTGATTTTCTAGGATTTATTTGAATTTTCTGGGATATTGGAAATTGGAAAATCCGGGGAAAATCAAATATACAGCATCGGGCCGGTCCGGTCGCTACAGTGCGGCCCGGCCCAGGGGTTTGAACGCGCGCGCGCGCGGGAGTGGAGCGGGCCGGGAGGCCGCGGCCCAGCTGCGCAGCGCCCGCGAGCGGTGGATGGGCGACACGCGTCCCCGCGGTGCGGCCTGGATGCGGCGGCGAAGCGGTACGCGCGGGCGATCCGACGGACGAGGGGTGATGTCTTTACGAGGATCGGACGGCTGGGACTTAAGAGAGGCGGCAAACCGGTACGGAGGATCCAACGGGCGAAGTTAAACGGCAATGGGCGGATCCGAAGGCGGAGGAGGGGCCACGCCATCGTCTTCTACCTCCAGCCGCGCGCGCGCAGCCGAGGGACGGAGACGGCGGCGCCCTCGCTCTTCGGCCACGGCGAAGGTTCCCGACGGCAAAGGAGGGTACCACCGGGTAGGTCTGAGTGAGGGGAGTCCATTTTGGGGCTCTGGAGGGTGAGGGGACCAACGGGGACGGCAGGAGAGAGAAGGGGGTGATTCGGTCCGTCCGCGGTGGAGGGGGTCACTGACGGCGAGAGAGGTCAATCGGGGGCGGCTACACCATCTGGGGAGTTGGAGGCTTACATTGGAGGTGGCGGTGGGAGCTGGGAGGCGGCGAGGTGAGCTGGCCACGGGAGGGGTGCGACGGCCGGGGAGGAGCTTCGACGGCGGCGTCCCACGGGCGAGTACCTGGCCAAGGGGATCCACCAACAGGATTAGTACACGGAGGGGATGCTCTGGGCGAATGCCATTGAAGAATGAGGGAGAGGAGAGGGAGATTGGCTTCGGGGTGCCGCCGGCTCACAGGGCGGCAATAGGGAAGCTCCGGGCGGCGGGACTTCAATCGGCCGCTCGGGGAGCTTCTCTGGAGGCTGGGGAGGCGAGTGGAAGTGGTGGAGTGGCTCGGGAAGCAAAGGAGGAGCGAGGAGTCGGAGGGGGGATTTTATACCCCGAGCGGAGGGAGGAGCTCCTTCGGGGAGAAGGCAACGGGCGGGCTCCGGGGTCAACGGGAATGACGGGGAGTTGGTGGCGCATCTCCTCCGCGCAGGCGAGGCGGTGACCGGGCGCTGAGCGGCCGTAATGGCGAGGTGACAGTACGGGCGGGGGTGGAGCTGCGGCATGGGAGTGGAGCGCGTCCGCACGCGGGGAAGTGACGGGCGGGGGCTGCCAGGTGGGGTCGGGCGCAGAGGGATGGCGCCGTGTGGCGCGAGGATGCTGCGGTGGTCGGGACAGCGCGGCGGGGGCAGGAGTGAGGAGCGGCGAGCGGAGGGCGTCCGCGCGCGGGAGAGAGAGAGGGCGGCGCTGCCAGGCGGGACCAGGCGCAGAGGAGTGGCGACGCGTGGCGCGGGAGCGCCCACGGTTTTGGACCGGGGTGGTCGGGACGGCGCGCGGGCGAGGCGAAACCGACGGCGGCGCTGTCCGCGCGAGGCGAAGGCGGAATCGGGGTGGCGCCAACGCGAGAGAAGAGCGGGAGGCGCCGGGGAGGAGAGGAGGCGGGAAAGGAGAAGGCGCCAACGCGAGGGAGAAAGCGCCAGGCCGAAAAGGGAAAGCGGCGGCGGGGAAAACTTTCCCAAAAAGGAAAGTTTTCAAAAATCACTCAAAAACCGGCAAAAATTCACAAATTTTTGGATTTTGAAATTTTGGGGCTTTTCAACCTACCCCCCTTAAAAGAATCTCGACCCCGAGATTAACTTGGTCCAGGGAGTAAGTTGGGGAAATCCCGCTGCAAGTCTGATTCTCGTTCCCAAGTGGACTCATCCGCTGTGTGATTCTTCCATTGCACTCTGCAAAATCTGACGTTCTTGTTTCTGAGCTGCCTCTCTGATGTTTCAAGTATTTGTAGTGGTTCTTCAGCATAAGTACAGTCATCCTGTAATTCAATATCTGACAATGGCACTTCATCTGTTGGTTGACGTAGACACTTTCGAAGCTGAGATACGTGGAACACATTGTGCATTCTTGACAAGTTGGGTGGGAGCTGCACTTGATAAGCTACTTCTCCAACTCTTCCGATAATCTGAAACGGTCCCACATATCTTGGTGCTAATTTGCCTTTAACTTGAAACCTCTTAACTATTTTGAATGGAGTGACTTTGATGTAGACGAAATCTCCAATTTCGAAGCTTAAATCCTTCCTGCGGTTATCTGCATAGCTCTTCTGTCGGTCTTGTGCCATTTTGAGTCTGTCTCTGACAATTCTAACATGTTCTTCTGTGTCTTGAACAATCTGAGGACCAATAAGTTGTCGCTCTCCTGTTTCTGTCCAATTCAGAGGGGTTCTGCATTTTCTGCCATAAAGTGCTTCAAAGGGGGCCATTTGGATACTAGCTTGGTAGCTATTGTTGTATGAGAATTGAGCGAATGGTAAGCAAGTATTCCAGGCTGCACCATACACAATAGCACAAGCTCTCAACATATCTTCCAAAATCTGATTTGTTCTTTCTGTCTGACCATCTGTCTGGGGGTGATAGGCTGAACTGAAATTTAAATCAGTGCCCATCGCTTCATGTAATTTTTCCCAAAATTTAGATGTAAATTGTGCTCCTCTATCTGACACAATTTTCTTCGGAACTCCATGTAGAGTCACAATTCTTGTCAAGTATAACTCAGCAAGTTTATCTTTCCCATAAGTTTGCTTGATCGGGAGGAAATGAGCCACTTTGGTCAATCTATCGACAATGACCCAAATAGCATCATATCCCTCACGAGTCTTGGGAAGTCCAGTAATGAAATCCATGCCGATACTGTCCCATTTCCATTCGGGTATTGGCAAAGGTTGCAACAATCCCGATGGTTTCTGGTGGTCTATCTTGATCTGCTGGCAGACATCACATTTAGCTACATACTCTGCCACTTCCTTCTTCATCTGGTTCCACCAATACTTCTTCTTCAAATCTTGGTACATCTTAGTACCTCCGGGGTGAATTGAGAATTGGGACGAATGAGCTTCAGACAAGATTAACTCTCTTAATTCCTTCTTGTTTGGTATACAATAGCGACCACGGAAGGTGAGGATTCCATGCTCATCTATTGCGTACTCTGCTGACTCTTCTCCTTGAATATCCTTTTTCAGTTTTTGAATCTCTTCATCTTCATCTTGTGCTGCTTTAATCTGATCTGTCAGTAATGGTTGAATTTCTAATGCTGTTTCTTCACCCTGTTCTGTGATCACCAAGTTCAGTCGTATTATGTCCCTTTGCAATTCTGGCGGATACTCTGATTTGCTAATTTTGCTTGGACGAGCCTTGCGGCTAAGGGCGTCGGCAACTACATTGGCCTTGCCCGGGTGATACTGAAGATCAACATCATAATCCTTTATCAATTCCAGCCATCTGCGCTGTCTCATGTTTAATTCTGGCTGTGTGAATAGGTACTTTAGGCTCTTGTGATCAGAAAATATCTCACATCGATTTCCCAGCAGGTAGTGCCGCCAGATTTTTAGTGCATGCACTACAGCTGCTAGTTCTAAATCGTGTGTGGGATAATTCTCCTCATGCGGCTTCAACTGTCTTGAGGCATAAGCGACAACCTTTCCGTCTTGCATAAGTACACATCCCAAACCTTGCTTTGAAGCATCACAGTAGATTTGGAATTCCTTTTCTGGATTGGGCAGAATCAACACTGGCGTTGTTGTTAGTTTGGTCTTCAGTAGCTGAAAACTTTCCTCACATGCATCTGTCCAGGTGAATGGTCTGTCCTTCTTCAGAAGTTGGGTGAGTGGACGAGAAATCCGTGAGAACCCTTCTATGAATCGGCGATAATAACCCGCCAATCCAAGGAAACTCCTTACTTCAGTCACGGTCTTGGGTTGTTTCCATTCCATAACTGCAGATATCTTTTCTGGGTCGACCTTCACTCCATCTTCAGATATAATGTGACCCAAGAAGGCAACTTCCTTCAACCAAAAGCTGCATTTGTCGAACTTGGCATATAGCTGATGTTCTCTTAATCTTGTCAATACCATGTGCAAATGTCGTCTGTGCTCTTCTTCACTCTTGGAATATATCAGGATATCATCAATGAAGACAATCACAAATCGATCCAATTGGTCCATATGCACCAGGTTCATAAGGTTCATGAAATAAGCCGGCGCATTGGTTAGACCAAAGGGAACGACCGTGAACTCAAATAATCCATATCTGGTAATGAAAGCTGTCTTCTCTCGATCTTGTTCTCGGATTTTAAGCTGATGATAACCCGAGCGCAAGTCGATTTTGGAGAACACTTTGGCTCCCTTGAGTTGGTCAAACAGGTCATCAATTCTGGGGAGAGGATACTTGTTCTTGATGGTGACAGCATTCAAGCCTCTGTAATCAACACACATCCTTAATTCTCCATTCTTATTTTTCACAAATAAAACTGGGGCTGACCATGGTGAAACACTGGGTCGAATGAATTCTTTTTCCAACAGTTCATCCAACTGCTTCTTCAACTCTTTCAATTCACTAGCTGACATCCTATACTGATGTTTGGCAATTGGCTTGGTACCAGGTACCAATTCAATAGCAAGTTCCACTTGTCTGTCAGGAGGTCTTCCTGGTAATTCTTCTGGAAAGACGTCTGGATACTCTTGTACCACTGGTACTTGATTAGGTGTGGCTGCTATCATGTTGATCATACGCTTCCTGGCATCTTTTAATACTTCTCGATCTGTCTCTACTACTACTTTCTGACCTTCAGCATTGACCAATGACACTGTCTTGATCTCACAGTCTACCTTGCCTTTGTTCTTGGCCAACCAGTTCATGCCCAAAATGGCATCTAATCCTGTCATATCTAGTTGCAACAAATCTGCTCTAAAATCTACCCCTTGGATTTTTATACTGAGTTCCGCACACCCATTGTGGGACTCCATTCTAACCCCAGGGGTCTCAACCACATAGGGTCTTGGTAAAGCAACAGAAGGCAATTGATTTCTTGAAGCAAAACTCTTCGAAACAAATGAATGTGTTGCACCAGGATCAAACAAAATCAATGCAGGTATGGAGTTGATTGGAAACATACCAGCAATGATGTCGCTAGCTCCTGCTGCGTCCTCTGCCGACACATGGTTCACCCTCGCATAGAAGGTGGGTTTGGTACGGCCTCTGCCTCGGCCTACTGACGTGAAATTGGCGGTGCCGGCTGGAGATTGGGGGCTGGCTGCCTTAATCTGCAAGTAGCCTCCTTTGGGAGTACTAGGACTTGATTGTGTCTTTGTTTCCTGCTGTTGCTGGTTTAGGACTTGTAGCTTGGCTGCATCTGATGGTAAGCTTTTCCGGGGACATTGATCTCTGTAGTGTCCAATTTCTCCGCAGTGAAAACAAGCATTGGATCTTTTTGGGCAGTTACTAGCAAGATGATTCCCACCACAGGTGGGACATTTGAGCGCTAGTGGCAAAGGAGAGTTGTATTGCTGTGACTGGCCAGGCTGAGTCCTCGGTAACCTCACAAACTGGCGGGAGGATTGGGATCGATATGAGGGCGATCCCGATGTCCTGATTCGTTGAGCATTATGTGAAGCAGATTGAGATTTGTGTACTGCCTTACGCTTTCTGTAGTCCTCCATTTCTCCTCTAGCTTCTTCTGAGTTGATTAAGCTGTTCACCATGTCATGTAAATCCTAGAACTTCAGAGCTGAAATATGAAATTTCAGAGACTGCTGTAATCCAGCCCTGAATCTATTCATCTTCTTGTCTTCGCTGTCAACATCTTCGGGGGCAAACCTGGACAAATGGTTGAACTGATGTAAGTACTCCATAACAGTGCGTCCTCCTTGCTTAAGCGCAAGAAACTCCCGACGCTTAGCCTCCATGACGCTATCTGGTATGTGTGCCTTGCGGAAGGCCTTTGAAAAGTCCTCCCAACTAATTTCTCTGTTCTGTAGGGTGCGTTGGTAGTTGATCCACCACGTAGCTGCAGCACCCTGCAACTGGTGGGATGCGTACAACACCTTCTCTTGGTCATCGCATCGTGCTGTTTGAAGCTTTCTCTCCACGTCCACAAGCCAATCCTCAGCTACCGTAGGGTCAGCGGAGGTAGAGAAGACCGGCGGACGTGTCTTCAGAAAATCCGCCCATCGGGTGGAAATGGGAGAACCATCCCGAGGAGCACTACTCCCACTAGGAAAACTGGAGGATCGGGTTGCAATCTGTTCAAGAAGCTGAGCTTGCTGATCTAACACTTTCAAGATATTTTGCTCTCCTTGATATCGATTCTTTTCTAACATTTCAATAACCTTGGCAAGTGTGTTCTGGTCGGTGGCAGGTGCACCCTGCCCGCTGGTCTGACCCGTCTGCCCTGCTGGTTCCATCTGTTTATTGGGAACTTGAGATTAGATTTGCAGCGGCTTTGACAATTAAGAGCAGGTAAGTAAGACTTCGAATTTCAAGGTAAGCATAGGGTGAACAGGGTAAGTACGAGAGTGAAAGGGGACAGAAGAAAGCTTTGAACACACAGAGGGAAATACTGATAATTTAGACAAGCAACATAAAGGATTAATTAACATAAGTTCCACAATAAAGCAAGCGGTACGCAGACCACTTAGGGTTCGAGTTTGCACTTGCATTACATACCAAAAGTACAGCTATTACAAAAGGGTCAGTCTACGCTAACGAACAGCGTCTACTCCTCGTCGTCCCCTGGTGCTGGGAGGGCAAGCGGGGCTGCCGGGCGGAACCGGGCACGGTACTCTACCGTGGTCATCAGCCGGCGCCTGCGCCTAGACTGCACCGTGGAGCACGAGGACTGGACGCTCGGCTCCTCAACGTGATCCAAGGCCTCGATCTCCTCGAAGCGGCGGAGAGAGGCTCTGAGCTGCTGAACCTGCTCGCGAGCCCTCCAGAGCTGTCGCTGAAGCCTCCTGGACTCCTCGACCGTGCTGTCGTAACGAACGACCTGCTGTGCCCAAAGGACGGCGATGCCCGCGAGGCGGGGATCGTCATCCTCACCGAACTGAGGCACGGCCAGGCCCTCGCGACGCTGCTGCGGCACCAGGTCGAAAGGAGTGAAGGAGAGCTCAAGGCTGTAGTAGTCCCGCAAGTAGAACGCAGCCTTCTGGGCCGCGTCCTGAACCGCGTCGTCTTTGTCCATCCTTCTGGCGATGAACTTGCGCTCCTGGTCGGGGCGGACAGGCAGGGGTGTGAGGACCACCCATGCCTTCCACTCGTAGAGCTGCTCTCCACGGGTGCGGCTCACTACATGGAACACTGGGCTGCAGTGCTCCCTCGAATCAAGGTACCTCCTCATCTCCCAAAGCTTGTATGGCCATCCATCCATACGGTCAGGGCGGGAGAGAACGTAATGCACCATCTGCCGGAAACGAAATTTTGAAGTTAGACAAGCGAGACAATAACTTTTGCAAATGTAAAACTTAAGCAGAAATAAATTTAAGACAGATAAGGTAGCAACAAGAGAGGAAAAAGACTGCAATAAACCTTATATTTTTCGTAAACCGTTTTTATGGCTTAAATTAAGTTTTGCGATAAAATCGCTTCCTAGTTTGCCTTAGGTCTTAACCTACGGTCAAGTGCCTGCTCTGATACCACTTCTTGTAACGCCCCCGTTTCCAGGGGCGCGTACGGGCACGGCATTCCGCAACTATTCACGCATGAACAGTTATGGAACGTCGCGCAAGAGTATACCATTGCATGCTTACAACAAAAGTCCAGCATATATTTGACATGAGGATTAACATCCAGGTTTTTACAGCGGGGCGTGCAAGCCCAAAGTATATTTACATTACAAAAGTCTTCCAGAATCCGCCTGAGCGCGGCCGAGACCTACAGCCAAGGGTCCTCGTCGAAGAAAAGATCCTCCGGGACTTCTTCAACGGGGAGACCTTCTCCTTCGTCTTGATCCTCTAAAGATTAGATTAAGCAAGCCGTGAGCCAATCAACCGGCTCAGCAAATCCCAAAAGGGATCCTAACTTATTACATGCACGGAACTTCAAGGAAGGGTATATATATATTTGGTTTATTATCTTTGAGTGGATGCAGTTTTATTTGCAATCATTTTAGAAGAGGGACCCAAAACTACTCCTCAAGATCTCAGGGGTTTTCAACAAGAGTTCATTAACCCACCTAAACAAGTTAAACGCTTACAAAACTACTTAAGCTTTGCTGCTGGAATCACCCAAGTGACACAGCTCCAATAACCGGGAGCACGGCGTATTCGAATACCATTTATTCGACTCTGCAGAGTTTGCTCAGCTTTACCCACACGATCCCTTAACTCCCGCTAAAGAGTTAAGAAAGCCAGGTCGTTTCACTGCTCAACTCTTTATATAGGCTCTACCCGGTAGAATTCACTCGAGTCTGGCTCTCACACGCGCACACACACACACACACACAAGAAAAGACGGTGTCCGCTTCGAGTGAACTCTACCGTTGTTAGGCACCCAAACACGGCTTGCCTAACCTCACTGCTAAACCTCCTGTAGAGTTTCAATCGAGTTGAGCAGCTACTAGACAAGTGTTGACAAGTCAACTCCTGTGGTTTGAGCGGGTTCTATGACATTTGCTCAGCATAAGGGTTTCAGTCCTTATATTTTCACATGGTCCACAACCTCGCCAGGCCCGCGACCCAACCTAAGGTAAGCGGTGGGCGTAGACCGTCTCGCGATTTCCCACTCACCCTTACCCTACTCCAATCCCTAGGGTAAAGATGGGCGAAGGCCGTCTCGCGGCTCCCCACTCCTTACTCTACCTTGTGCACGCCGGCACTCTCCGCTCTAAGATACGGTGTCCCATACCACCCTACCTTAGAGTCGGGTTTTCCAAATTCTATTGGCCCACAGCCACAGCCTTATTAGTGTAACATTTTGCATGATGATAATAATATCCTACAATTATCTAGATTATCAAGTAATTAATTCTAGGGTTACAAAGGCACGGCAACAAATTAAACATGGCATTTAACGGTGGTAGGATTAACTACATAATAAGTCATTCTAAACATTTTATTTTATTTTCGAACTAACATTTCAGAACTAGCTTAATGCAAATAGCATATTAACATAAATAAACAGCATAGGTTGCAATATGGTCAAAGGATTTGGGACTTGCCGTCAATCCGAATGATTTCCGCTAGCTCGAACGAAGAACCTCCTGGCTCCTGGGTCTGCAACTGAACTTCCGGAGACTCCGACACTAGCGCAAACATACAAAACAGAATCAAATCCAGCTTGAGACTAATCAAGCGAGGGAAAATAAACTATTTAAAAAGGAGTAAATCGCATAAACACCCCAAATGGATTTTTAGGAATTTATTTGGGGAGAATCTGTGGGAATGGAGTTCACCAGAGGGTCTGGAATAATATTTGGAGCAAAGTGGTGAAGTTTGGGAATTTTTGGGATTTTCTGTGATTTTCTAGGATTTATTTGAATTTTCTGGGATATTGGAAATTGGAAAATCCGGGGAAAATCAAATATACAGCATCGGGCCGGTCCGGTCGCTACAGTGCGGCCCGGCCCAGGGGTTTGAACGCGCGCGCGCGGGGGAGTGGAGCGGGCCGGGAGGCCGCGGCCCAGCTGCGCAGCGCCCGCGAGCGGTGGATGGGCGACACGCGTCCCCGCGGTGCGGCCTGGATGCGGCGGCGAAGCGGTACGCGCGGGCGATCCGACGGACGAGGGGTGATGTCTTTACGAGGATCGGACGGCTGGGACTTAAGAGAGGCGGCAAACCGGTACGGAGGATCCAACGGGCGAAGTTAAACGGCAACGGGCGGATCCGAAGGCGGAGGAGGGGCCACGCCATCGTCTTCTACCTCCAGCCGCGCGCGCGCAGCCGAGGGACGGAGACGGCGGCGCCCTCGCTCTCCGGCCACGGCGAAGGTTCCCGACGGCAAAGGAGGGTACCACCGGGTAGGTCTGAGTGAGGGGAGTCCATTTTGGGGCTCTGGAGGGTGAGGGGACCAACGGGGACGGCAGGAGAGAGAAGGGGGTGATTCGGTCCGTCCGCGGTGGAGGGGGTCACTGACGGCGAGAGAGGTCAATCGGGGGCGGCTACACCATCTGGGGAGTTGGAGGCTTACATTGGAGGTGGCGGTGGGAGCTGGGAGGCGGCGAGGTGAGCTGGCCACGGGAGGGGTGCGACGGCCGGGGAGGAGCTTCGACGGCGGCGTCCCACGGGCGAGTACCTGGCCAAGGGGATCCACCAACAGGATTAGTACACGGAGGGGATGCTCTGGGCGAATGCCATTGAAGAATGAGGGAGAGGAGAGGGAGATTGGCTTCGGGGTGCCGCCGGCTCACAGGGCGGCAATGGGGAAGCTCCGGGCGGCGGGACTTCAATCGGCCACTCGGGGAGCTTCTCTGGAGGCTGGGGAGGCGAGTGGAAGTGGTGGAGTGGCTCGGGAAGCAAAGGAGGAGCGAGGAGTCGGAGGGGGGATTTTATACCCCGAGCGGAGGGAGGAGCTCCTTCGGGGAGAAGGCAACGGGCGGGCTCCGGGGTCAACGGGAATGACGGGGAGTTGGTGGCGCATCTCCTCCGCGCAGGCGAGGCGGTGACCGGGCGCTGAGCGGCCGTAATGGCGAGGTGACAGTACGGGCGGGGGTGGAGCTGCGGCATGGGAGTGGAGCGCGTCCGCACGCGGGGAAGTGACGGGCGGGGGCTGCCAGGTGGGGTCGGGCGCAGAGGGATGGCGCCGTGTGGCGCGAGGATGCTGCGGTGGTCGGGACAGCGCGGCGGGGGCAGGAGCGAGGAGCGGCGAGCGGAGGGCGTCCGCGCGCGGGAGAGAGAGAGGGCGGCGCTGCCAGGCGGGACCAGGCGCAGAGGAGTGGCGACGCGTGGCGCGGGAGCGCCCACGGTTTTGGACCGGGGTGGTCGGGACGGCGCGCGGGCGAGGCGAAACCGACGGCGGCGCTGTCCGCGCGAGGCGAAGGCGGAATCGGGGTGGCGCCAACGCGAGAGAAGAGCGGGAGGCGCCGGGGAGGAGAGGAGGCGGGAAAGGAGAAGGCGCCAACGCGAGGGAGAAAGCGCCAGGCCGAAAAGGGAAAGCGGCGGCGGGGAAAACTTTCCCAAAAAGGAAAGTTTTCAAAAATCACTCAAAAACCGGCAAAAATTCACAAATTTTTGGATTTTGAAATTTTGGGGCTTTTCAACCTACCCCCCTTAAAAGAATCTCGACCCCGAGATTAACTTGGTCCAGGGAGTAAGTTGGGGAAATCCCGCTGCAAGTCTGATTCTCGTTCCCAAGTGGACTCATCCGCTGTGTGATTCTTCCATTGCACTCTGCAAAATCTGACGTTCTTGTTTCTGAGCTGCCTCTCTGATGTTTCAAGTATTTGTAGTGGTTCTTCAGCATAAGTACAGTCATCCTGTAATTCAATATCTGACAATGGCACTTCATCTGTTGGTTGACGTAGACACTTTCGAAGCTGAGATACGTGGAACACATTGTGCATTCTTGACAAGTTGGGTGGGAGCTGCACTTGATAAGCTACTTCTCCAACTCTTCCGATAATCTGAAACGGTCCCACATATCTTGGTGCTAATTTGCCTTTAACTTGAAACCTCTTAACTATTTTGAATGGAGTGACTTTGATGTAGACGAAATCTCCAATTTCGAAGCTTAAATCCTTCCTGCGGTTATCTGCATAGCTCTTCTGTCGGTCTTGTGCCATTTTGAGTCTGTCTCTGACAATTCTAACATGTTCTTCTGTGTCTTGAACAATCTGAGGACCAATAAGTTGTCGCTCTCCTGTTTCTGTCCAATTCAGAGGGGTTCTGCATTTTCTGCCATAAAGTGCTTCAAAGGGGGCCATTTGGATACTAGCTTGGTAGCTATTGTTGTATGAGAATTGAGCGAATGGTAAGCAAGTATTCCAGGCTGCACCATACACAATAGCACAAGCTCTCAACATATCTTCCAAAATCTGATTTGTTCTTTCTGTCTGACCATCTGTCTGGGGGTGATAGGCTGAACTGAAATTTAAATCAGTGCCCATCGCTTCATGTAATTTTTCCCAAAATTTAGATGTAAATTGTGCTCCTCTATCTGACACAATTTTCTTCGGAACTCCATGTAGAGTCACAATTCTTGTCAAGTATAACTCAGCAAGTTTATCTTTCCCATAAGTTTGCTTGATCGGGAGGAAATGAGCCACTTTGGTCAATCTATCGACAATGACCCAAATAGCATCATATCCCTCACGAGTCTTGGGAAGTCCAGTAATGAAATCCATGCCGATACTGTCCCATTTCCATTCGGGTATTGGCAAAGGTTGCAACAATCCCGATGGTTTCTGGTGGTCTATCTTGATCTGCTGGCAGACATCACATTTAGCTACATACTCTGCCACTTCCTTCTTCATCTGGTTCCACCAATACTTCTTCTTCAAATCTTGGTACATCTTAGTACCTCCGGGGTGAATTGAGAATTGGGACGAATGAGCTTCAGACAAGATTAACTCTCTTAATTCCTTCTTGTTTGGTATACAATAGCGACCACGGAAGGTGAGGATTCCATGCTCATCTATTGCGTACTCTGCTGACTCTTCTCCTTGAATATCCTTTTTCAGTTTTTGAATCTCTTCATCTTCATCTTGTGCTGCTTTAATCTGATCTGTCAGTAATGGTTGAATTTCTAATGCTGTTTCTTCACCCTGTTCTGTGATCACCAAGTTCAGTCGTATTATGTCCCTTTGCAATTCTGGCGGATACTCTGATTTGCTAATTTTGCTTGGACGAGCCTTGCGGCTAAGGGCGTCGGCAACTACATTGGCCTTGCCCGGGTGATACTGAAGATCAACATCATAATCCTTTATCAATTCCAGCCATCTGCGCTGTCTCATGTTTAATTCTGGCTGTGTGAATAGGTACTTTAGGCTCTTGTGATCAGAAAATATCTCACATCGATTTCCCAGCAGGTAGTGCCGCCAGATTTTTAGTGCATGCACTACAGCTGCTAGTTCTAAATCGTGTGTGGGATAATTCTCCTCATGCGGCTTCAACTGTCTTGAGGCATAAGCGACAACCTTTCCGTCTTGCATAAGTACACATCCCAAACCTTGCTTTGAAGCATCACAGTAGATTTGGAATTCCTTTTCTGGATTGGGCAGAATCAACACTGGCGTTGTTGTTAGTTTGGTCTTCAGTAGCTGAAAACTTTCCTCACATGCATCTGTCCAGGTGAATGGTCTGTCCTTCTTCAGAAGTTGGGTGAGTGGACGAGAAATCCGTGAGAACCCTTCTATGAATCGGCGATAATAACCCGCCAATCCAAGGAAACTCCTTACTTCAGTCACGGTCTTGGGTTGTTTCCATTCCATAACTGCAGATATCTTTTCTGGGTCGACCTTCACTCCATCTTCAGATATAATGTGACCCAAGAAGGCAACTTCCTTCAACCAAAAGCTGCATTTGTCGAACTTGGCATATAGCTGATGTTCTCTTAATCTTGTCAATACCATGTGCAAATGTCGTCTGTGCTCTTCTTCACTCTTGGAATATATCAGGATATCATCAATGAAGACAATCACAAATCGATCCAATTGGTCCATATGCACCAGGTTCATAAGGTTCATGAAATAAGCCGGCGCATTGGTTAGACCAAAGGGAACGACCGTGAACTCAAATAATCCATATCTGGTAATGAAAGCTGTCTTCTCTCGATCTTGTTCTCGGATTTTAAGCTGATGATAACCCGAGCGCAAGTCGATTTTGGAGAACACTTTGGCTCCCTTGAGTTGGTCAAACAGGTCATCAATTCTGGGGAGAGGATACTTGTTCTTGATGGTGACAGCATTCAAGCCTCTGTAATCAACACACATCCTTAATTCTCCATTCTTCTTTTTCACAAATAAAACTGGGGCTGACCATGGTGAAACACTGGGTCGAATGAATTCTTTTTCCAACAGTTCATCCAACTGCTTCTTCAACTCTTTCAATTCACTAGCTGACATCCTATACTGATGTTTGGCAATTGGCTTGGTACCAGGTACCAATTCAATAGCAAGTTCCACTTGTCTGTCAGGAGGTCTTCCTGGTAATTCTTCTGGAAAGACGTCTGGATACTCTTGTACCACTGGTACTTGATTAGGTGTGGCTGCTATCATGTTGATCATACGCTTCCTGGCATCTTTTAATACTTCTCGATCTGTCTCTACTACTACTTTCTGACCTTCAGCATTGACCAATGACACTGTCTTGATCTCACAGTCTACCTTGCCTTTGTTCTTGGCCAACCAGTTCATGCCCAAAATGGCATCTAATCCTGTCATATCTAGTTGCAACAAATCTGCTCTAAAATCTACCCCTTGGATTTTTATACTGAGTTCCGCACACCCATTGTGGGACTCCATTCTAACCCCAGGGGTCTCAACCACATAGGGTCTTGGTAAAGCAACAGAAGGCAATTGATTTCTTGAAGCAAAACTCTTCGAAACAAATGAATGTGTTGCACCAGGATCAAACTGTTGGTGATATGCCCTAGAGGCAACATGGAGATGTTGAATATATCACATACTATGTTTATGATACATTGCTTTGTTCCTTGAAATAGACATTATCATTATTGATCAATGAGTATGTGACTTATTCATGAGACTCTTAATGCCAAAATGTTGCTATTTCTAAATGATCCCTGATCATATATCATATGAGGAACATATATGATTCAAAGATCAGCATATGTATTGATTGATGATCATGTCTCATGGATCATGGATCAGGTGAGGCGGTGACCGGGCGCTGAGCGGCCGTAATGGCGAGGTGACAGTACGGGCGGGGGTGGAGCTGCGGCATGGGAGTGGAGCGCGTCCGCGCGCGGGGAAGTGACGGGCGGGGGCTGCCAGGTGGGGTCAGGCGCAGAGGGATGGCGCCGCGTGGCGCGAGGATGCTGCGGTGGTCGGGACAGCGCGGCGGGGGCAGGAGCGAGGAGCGGCGAGCGGAGGGCGTCCGCGCGCGGGAGAGAGAGATTGCGGCGCTGCCAGGCGGGACCAGGTGCAGAGGAGTGGCGACGCGTGGCGCGGGAGCGCCCATGGTTTTGGACCAGGGTGGTCGGGACGGCGCGCGGGCGAGGCGAAACCGACGGCGGCGCTGTCCGCGCGAGGGGAGGCGGGCGCAACGCGCAGCGCTCCGCGCGTGCGCGAGGCGAAGGCGGAATCGGGGCGGCGCCAACGCGAGAGAAGAGCGGGAGGCGCCGGGGAGGAGAGGAGGCGGGAAAGGAGAAGGCGCCAACGCGAGGGAGAAAGCGCCAGGCCGAAAAGGGAAAGCGGCGGCGGGGAAAACTTTCCCAAAAAGGAAAGTTTTCAAAAATCACTCAAAAACCGGCAAAAATTCACAAATTTTTGGATTTTGAAATTTTGGGGCTTTTCATGGATTTCCTGAAACAAGTGCCGTTCAGTTAAGTTCGACGGGATCGGCATGCAGTCCTTGCCTCGGTTTTTGCATGCTCGTGCGTTGCCACCTGATGCCAAGGGCGTACAAAACTAGCTACTCGAATCAAATGGTTACGAAAAATTGTAAGAAAACTTGTTTAGATGATCAAGCATCACACAAAATTTGAACACAAAACTTGTTGTATATACATTTAGGACAAAAACAAACGAACAACTTCAGTGAGTGCTAACTTTTATGTTAATCCTTCCCCCCCCCCCCCCCCCCTTTTTTTGTCATATTTCATTTCCACTAAATCTGTCCTCCTTTTGTTTTTCTATGTGTAGATCAAATTTTGAGTTGAATTTCTGGCATGTCAAGCATAAACAAAGTTTTTCTTTTAGAAAAAAAATTAGAAATCGATCTCCTTTAGTTACAAAATTTGGTTGAAACAATTTCAAATAAATTTTGGCTTTTGATCCAAGAATTTGATTTCAATTATTGAATTGTTAACAAAGAACCAAAATTAAGAATCTTGAATGAACGACAAAAATTCTAAACAATACCAGAAATCAGCAAAAGATTTTAATAATTTTAGGATGTTATAAGATCAAAGTTTTCCTCTTTTGCTTGGTATGGTGCAACTGTCCTTGTTTTGGATAAATGTCAAAACATTGGCATCGATTTTCATAATCCATTATTGGAATAGGCTCTTGACATCCTAGAGGGAGTTCGTGTCAAGTTTTATTGCATTTGGATTAGTGGTTTGAGAGTTGGATCTTTTTTGGATCATGCATGTGCAGTGATATTTGCATTGTTTTCTCAGCGAGCGGTCCAACTACAAGGAGCCGAACGGTCCAACTAGGGTGCGGTCAGATCAACGTGGTCATACCAGCAAGCAGTCAAACCGTGTGTAAGCCGGTGGTCAGATTGGTTAGAGACAGTGAGTTTCTGTGGATTTTTGCTCGACTTTGTGAGCCTGTGAGTTCATTTTTCATTGTATGTTGTTGTCGATACTTAGAAGAAAATTTGAAAAAGTTATTCACCTTCTCTCTAACTCATTATACCCAATCCTACGCACCTTTAATTGATCCCTCCCATCTCCACAATTTATGCCAAACCGATAATGAGCACTTAAACAAAAAAAAGCAGGAAAAGCAGCATCTCCAACGTGGTGAGACCATCATGAGCTTAACTCGGCTACTGGCCCCCCAACGCCGTCAAGAGCAGCCATCATCCATTAATTGGTTTCTTCTCCAGCTTGATGCAATATGGATTGTATTTTCAATGCTTTGTTAATATGCGTACGACATTTCGTCGATGAGTCTAGCCATAACTTTAAGCACCAATTTTTGTTGTAATACATTCGCACAATTAGTAAGACTATGACATTACGAAAGAATTGTCTGGGACCAATCTATTTATATCATTTTCATACAATCGATCTAGATACTTTATAAAGGTATTATTAATGCAATGCATTTTCATCCTGTTAAACTATGATCAGGCATTGCATCAGCTACTAGTATAAGATGAACAAAAATGCATAGTAAGATAAACAAAATTGCAAAGGAGCCTTCTTAATTAAGTCACTTGGAGGGATTGCTACAAGATATGTCCACCTTCAGTGATGAGTCTGTCAGTGTGGTCGTAATTAAAGGGTGCTAAACCCATCATTAGACCCACCATTAGAACCTAGAGCTTAGCTAGCTAATCATCATCTTGTACCCCCCCCCCCTGCCTTGATTCCTTTCTGATTAATTCGTGGCTGTTTTTCCAAACATAATTTGAAAGATCTAGTATACTCTGCTTGGCAGGCCAGATTAATGGCAGTCCCGCTCGGTAGGGCTGAAAAGCTGTGGCTTATGGCTGAAATTACACTGTAGCGACTGAAATTTCACTGTAGCTGAACGTGGCTTATTTGACGTAATTAAATTTAAAAATTTTAAAAATAGAAAAAATATGCTAGCTCATCACGGACAACGCAAACGAATATGGAAAAAAGAACCGGCAAAAAAGCTCAAAAGAAAGCCAAAAGTTCATAAAATGACGAAATTTATAAATAGTGAAAAATAAGCCAAAAGTCAGAAGCTGATGCTGAAACAAGCGGGGCCGGATCCTTACCAAACTCTGTCATCCAGTTGTTGGTCCTTTCGCATTTCCTCTCATGTGGGCCTTTTCTTTTCTTCTTTTCTTTCCAGCAAATTAGAAATTAGACCAGTGACACCCCAAAAACATGAGATTAGGAGGAGAGCACTGTAAAGAAACTAACATTGCAAACATAATCTGTTGTCGAAAACAGCACAACGATTAGGTTTGACATCTATAACTGAGAAAGAAGAATTCCAAAATCTACCTCTAAGAATATGGTTAAAAAAGAGTGGAAAATGAAAAAAAAAATCTAAAGCCAGCTTAAATTGAGCAGTGCAAAGATTAGAGTCATTGAGAGGACCCGTTCATATTGGTTTTTACTGATACTTTTTGGTTTTGACTTATAAATAGTAACAATTTGTAGAGAGTCGTATGGAAAAAAAAATTTACATGCGATTTTGACGGATATAAATGAAGTTACTATAATATGTACTATAATTAAATAATAAACATTGACTTAAAAAGATATTTTATATAAAAGTTAGGTACTACCGAAAAATTATTTATCGTAGAAATGCTGCGATGAAATCCAACGCTATAAAACCCAGGCTGCGCCCGTCGCACGCACAGCAAGCTCCACACCGAACAATCTCTCCACGAGCACTCTCCGCGCGATCACCATGGCCGCCGGCGGCAGCCTCAAGAACATGATCGTCGCCTTCCTCGCCCCGCTCCCTTCCATCCTCTTCTACTTCTCCTTCGTCCGCCCCCATGACGAAAGCAGCCCGGTCTCCTCTTGGTGCGCCGCGCACCCCCTCCTCCTCGCCAACCTCCTCTTCCTCCTCAACATCGACCTCCTCTTCTGGCTCATCGGACTCCTCTCCAACCACTGGGCAAGCGCTTGCTCCCTTCATTGGCCTGCAATGTTTGACCTTTGGGTGCCATTGGTCCTTGGACGCTTGCCTGCCATGTGTTCGACGAAATGCCAATTCGGTTCTTCCTTTACTTGTTGCAGCTCATCGACCTGTACTGGACCGTCATCCCGGTGATGCTGCTGCACTACTACCGGGCCCACCCAGCGGCTGTGGCTGACGCGGCGAGGTCGGCGGTGCTGGTGGCGCTGACTTGGGTGTGGAGCGCGAGGCTGACGCACAACTACTTCAGGAGGGAAGGGTGGGAGTGGGGGAAGAGGGAGGACTGGAGGTTCGCCGAGATGCGCGGCCAGTACGGCAGGATGTGGTGGTGGATGTCCTTCTTCACCGTCTACCTCTCGCAGCAGGTAATTCTGGCCTCTTGATCAATCACTAGGATGCTTGTCTCAGGGAATTCCTGGCATGACTGCAATGTGTTTGAAGAAATGCCAACCGGGCGTCGCAAACAATATATATAATCAACTTGTCGAAATTCATGGTGGTAATATGTTTGTTACTCCTGATTGACAAAAGTGACATGCTTGTTGGATGACAGGTATTTCTGATCGGCATATGCCTCCCGATGTATGCCATCCACTCCAGCCAACAGCCATGGGGCATCTGGGACCTTGTGGCGACAATTGCCTGCATCGCTGGAGTTGTCATCGCTCACTTTGCCGATACCCAGCTGCACAAGTTCATGACCAGGAACGAAAAACTGAAGCAGCTGGGTGAACCCACGATTCTGACCCTTGAGGATGGCCTGTGGCGGTACTCGCGCCACCCTAACTATTTGGGTGAGCAGCTCTGGTGGTGGGGACTCTACCTCTTCGCCTGGAACCTGGGGCAACAGTGGATGTTTGTTGGGCCACTTGTCAACAGCCTTTGCCTCGGTTATGTCACCGTGCTCGTTGAACGGCGCATGCTGAAGCAGGAGCACCGAGCAGAGTCCTACAAGCTGTATCAGAAGACGACATCGGTGTGGATCCCCTGGTTCAGGAAGGCCGTCCCTGAACCGAAGCACAAGGAGACCTAAACTAGTTTGGGCTGTAGTTTATTTTGGTTATGCCCCTTCTCCAGGTTGTTCACCGTGTGTTTCCACGCTGTCATGTCGTGTTCTTGTCGCATGATCTGTTTCTGTGTAATTAACTATGCATGAACTGTAACTTGTATCATGATCACCTGTTAAGGTGTAAATTAATAATGCATCGAAATTACTTTGTGTAATCTCAAGCTTGCTGTCCATCACCTCCATTAGAAATTACAACATATTGATGGTTGTTCAGACTCAGATCAGATCATTACTGACAACTGATTGTTTGTTTTGCAAATTATGAACGTTTTGGTCAGTTGTCAGTTCAGTTGCATTTTGGCCATCCTACCCTCTTCCCCAATATTGACACAGGCAAATCTTTACATCAAATGTCAAAAAATGTCAATTTCTGCCTCAACAACACTTAGCTGGCTGGCAATCGACATGCGCTAAATCAGTTCTGCTTCTCTGCTGCCACCGTCTTCTCCTCGACGACGACAACCACGATATCTTTCTTGTCAGTCTCCTCGACCGTCAGCACCTGCAGCTCGCTGATCCCAGGGGCAAGCTCGCCAGTCACCTTGGCATCCTCGGCTTTTGGCGTTGATTTGTGCATGAACTCACTTTAACAGTAGAATAATACAAACTACTAACATGAATATGATGATGATACCTCATCAAGGACAGAAAAAGTCGATCAGGAACATATATCCCTCCTCGATCAACATCAACTTTTAAACACTTTGATCAAAATGTTTCACTTTGTGATTACTTTAAACTAGTGTGGCGCCTTTAAGGTTGTGTTATAGCAGAATGATCATGATACATGGTTACTTTGCAAAATGTAGTTATTTATACGCAGCCAGCTGCTGCTTGGCCCAAACGAAAATAGAAAGCTTAATTAAGTTGATGAAAGAAGCCGCATGAACAACTTTTCAGTTACTGCCGATTGATCCTATTCCTATATTCAATCATGGGCCCTCAGATAATCAACCTAAGAATCTCTCCCAATATTTAACAACCAGTTGCTGATCAGGCTCCTCTCACAAAAAAAAAATTTGTTGATCAGGCAGGGTAAATTAATGTAGACTGCTCAACCCAAACTTGATCTTTTTGGGTAAGCCATGATATATTATCTGCAACTTTTGCCAAAATAAAGAGAAAGCAGTGTGAGTAGAGAAAGTGATCGACGTTCGGATTTTTTAAGTTCTGATTGATGCTTCTGATTTCAGGCTGATACTAACTAAACAACATCCTCAAGCTGCCCAGACTCACAGTAGTCACATGCATGCTTGTTCTGAGTTCTGACAGATTGATGCGTAAAGATCGATTTTTTGACCTAAACTATCTGTCCGAAGATTAATTTCGAATGTTAATTCCTCTTGTACTCCTCCTACATGTACTGATATGCATTGTACCACTCATTCTGTCAGTTATTGGTCATTCGCAGCTTCACCAGTACAACATGTTCCTGAAAGCAGCCTCACACCGACACATCGATCGATCGAAACTTCTACACCAACCAAAAAGAATGCATGGATGATCACTGGGAAATGAAGTTAGCCATCGATCTCAAAATATATGCAACTAATATATCGATCAAATTTCAGGCCGCGACAGAGATCCTCATCCTTCACTCAATTTTTTTAACCGAACACTTGCTTGGATTATAAATTTTGATTAGTATTTGAACAATATCATATTGAAATGCACTACTAGTGTTTGTTTTGCCTTTGTATAAGCTGATCACACAGTCAACAGAAAAGTATACTCGAGAGTCGAGTCTCCAACCGTCTATAATCTCAGCATGTACACGGAATTAGGGGTGCAATCGGTTCAGATATTTCCAGACCGACCGCCTGACCGGATCATTTTGAAGCGTATTTGGGGAAAATAGTCGGTAACTGGATGATTTTGTCAGATATGGTATCGGAATTAGATAGTACTTTTTCTCTACCCAAGTTAATGTAAATTTCCTATGAAACATCAAACACCTCTCTTGAGCCGTTTTTTGTTCTCTCTGTAAGATTGCAGAAGCATTCCTCCAAAATTCTTGTATGTCTCATTTTGGGCGTTCCAAATAGACCCTAAGTTTGGAAAACTCATATGTGGGGTCAATCCCCATGTGGAGATTGTCCATCGTCATCCGATCTCACAAATCTAAAGGCAAGATCAGACGGACAGTTCCCACGTTGGGATCGATTCCTCCCCTTCAGTTTGACCTGTACCCTTAACTACTACCACCGGCCTTACCAATCTAGGAGCCTCGAAATTCTGAATGTTTTGGAATCAACACCTGAAGCAGATCTGCAAACACATGCATACAATGCAGGGAGGGGTACCCTACCTGCCCTAGAGACTGCAAGGTCATCCAAAAAAGAAAAAGCTAAACACACTGTACACTGACCACACTTAGTATACATTTAATATACATGATACATCATGTACTAGATCTAAGATATGTTTATGATAAATAATTAGTACTTTGATTAAGTTAAATTTAGATTTTGTAACAGTTTTAGAAAATTCAGTCTGCTACTAGTGTTGGCAGTGGGATCGGTTGGACCGCTGGGGGAAGCGCTCGGACCGGCCTAGAATGGTGGTTTGATCGGCGGTCCGATGTGATCAGATTTTGGGGTGGTCAGACCGTAGGGGCGGTATGACCAATGTCTAGTTGACGGCTGCTTTTTCAGAGAGCATGTTTTAGAAGTTAGGCACGTATGGTTGGACAGACCATGGTTGGCGATCGGACCGGAGGACTTGGCCGGTGTGACCGGCATTGGAAATGCGGTCACACCGGCTGGCCAATCAGACCGACTAGTGGTCGGTGGTCTAACTAGGGCGGTCCAACCAGCTTGAGGAGAGTTGCCAGACTGGTGGCTACGGCCAGAGTCAGGGTGAGTTGAGCTGAGTTTGTTTTTTTTTGGCCAGTTCATGGCTTGGCAATCATGAGGATTTGTGTTGCAGTGTATGATGCATGGTTTTGATTAACGTGAGTCAAGTGCATAGAATTTGTGCTCGATATGGTTGCATGGTTTTTGGATGTGCAGGTGGCTTGGAGGACATAGTGGTCAATGACGATGGACTAGGACTAGATGGGGGAGCTAAGGTCTGAGCGGTCATGTAAATCCGGGTGAGACTACGTGGCTCAAGCGGAAAGCACAAAGAAGACAAGGATCACGAAGAGGCGAATTGGTGCATGTGATGCATTAAGTGATGAGGCCGATGCATGTAGAGATGGTTCGGGAGAGTCTGAATGCATTAAGACATGACAACTAGTCATTAGGTACTTTGGGCTGCGTGTCAAAGCATGTGGAGGTGCTTTGAGATAAAGATGAAGATAGAGTTAAAGGAAACTTCCTAGAAGTTTCATCGAGGGTATTTTGGTAGTTGGCCAAATACCGGATTGATGTTTTGATCAAAACTGTGGCATAGAGACACAAAGGAGAAATGTTTTATGCTAAGAAGAGCTGGAATTATCATGTGGATCAATCGCTAAAGAGTTAGCAGATTAAGTTTTGTAAACACTTTGAAAAGCGTGTAGCAGTGTATGAAATCCATTTTAATGGAGTTGACGGGTTCCCCCAGTAAGGTTGATGGGTTGGAGCCATCAAGATGGTGCCGGTTATTTAGAGGACAAAAGAGGAGGTGGTAGGAAAAGGGATTCTAGGGTTCAGTTTTCCTCTACTATCTTATCTCCTTTTATGGTTGAGTGAGAGATCTTGATAGAGGAAAAGGCAGTGCTTTATCTGCACCTTATAAACATCCATGAATATGTAAATGTAACATCCTGAAATTGGGAGTGTTTAAAAATGGAAGAAATTAAAATTTTTGTTGCAATTTGGTGTTATTCCAAAATTTTGGCATTTAATTGAGAACCTCAGTTTGGATTGGCCAAATTCCAATCAAATAATAAAAGTAAAATCTAAGAACAAGAGTCAAATGATTGGAAATCATTTTGAGCAAAAAAATGGAAATTCAAAATTTTCAAAGTAAAAATCTGAATTCAAAATTGGTTAGCTTTCTCTTTTTCTCTCTCTCTCCTCTTTCTTCACTCTCTGTCTTTTGGCCCCCACCCCTTCTTTCTCCTCCCCTATGTTGCTCATGCCTAAGCTGGCCGACCCATGCACGCCACCCCAGCATACGCGCTATGCCCCTGCGCCCTTCGTGCTCCAGTGTGCCACCCACGTGCTCACATCCCACACTGCGCTGCGTGCCGCCTGCGCTCACGCGCAATCCAGCTCGTGGGAGCATCCCCTCCCCTCCAGAGAGCCGCCATCAACGCCACTTCCTCCTTGGTAATCCTCAGTCCAATTCCTCATTGTGGGAACATCCCCTCCCCTCTGGAGAGCACTGTGGGCTTCCCCGTACTGCCTCCGACTCGCACTGCTAGCCTGCCCTGACGCCTTTCTAGTCAACCCAAGTGCCCAGAGCTTCTCTGATGTTTCCTACTTTCGCTCAAACTTCATTTGACGTTGTTAAGCATCTTGCAACTCGCTAAATCTTCTCTTATATCCCTATTGGGTGACTGGATCTTATTTGTGTAAAAAAATATTACCGCAGGTATATTTCTATAATTTTAAATAAAAAATAGATTATTCGTACAAAAAAAATCTCTCTCTCTCTCACTCTCTGTTCCAGCTCTCTCTGTTCCCGGAGGATAACGTCCGCCTCACTCTGCTCAATCATGGCTTCCTCCTCCTCCTCCCCCGTTGGCGCCATCTTCCAGAGCTGCCCCCTCCTCCCACCACGCCCCGCTGCCCGGCGCGCGCCAAGGAGGCGGCGCGCCGGCGCCACCAAGATCTCCTGCATCGGATGGGTACCAATTTAACCCGTCCCTGGCCAATTCTGTGGGTCAGCAAGCATGCATGGTTTCTTGACTAGCTTGTTCGTTGGACTGGCAGGACCCGGACGGCGTCCTCGCCCGGCCGCAGGGCGGCCACATCGCGCGGCTCGAGCTCCGCCGCCGCCTCGAGAGGGACTCCGAGGCGCGCAACGCCTTCCAGCGCCAGGTGCGCGAGGAGCAGGAGCGCCGCCGCCAGGAGCGCGAGGTACAGAAACAACATCTCTTGCCGGCATTCCGTCGGACGTGCTCTTGGCCTTAGGCGGTGCGCCGTCGTAGGATCGGCGCGGCTGATACCCGACACGGACGCCGGCCTGGTGGAGTTCTTCCTCGACACGGAGGCGCGCGAGATCGAGGTCGAGATCGGCAGGCTCCGTCCTAGGCTGAACCAAGCCTTCTTCGATCATATCCAGCGCGGAATTGCACAGGTCAAATTCGCAATCACCAGAACAGCGGTATAGATAACAAGCACTTCTTTTTGTATATTTCCATTCCATCTTTCTTAGATAACTACATGTTTCACCAACATCACTTCTTTTTGTACAAATACAGGAGATGGAAGACAGATTGATCGAGCTTGAAGCGATGCAAAAGGTTCTGCTTGAGGGAGTCGGTCAGCTAACGTCTTCGATGAAACTACCCAAAACTGTTGTTAAATCAAATCCAGATAACCATTTGTAGCTGTAAACTCCCCTTGCTAATGCAGAGGCGTATGACAAGTTGCAAGAAGACCTCGATCGTCACAGCGAAAGAACGGCTCACCAAGCGCACGGACGAGTAATCAGGTAATGTGGTGTCTCTGGCCTCTATCAGGAGTGCTGGAAAAAAATTAGCAAAGTACCGGTACTTAAGATCTTTGATCAGGTGCTTTTGCTATTTTGCTTACTTACATGTTTTTATCTACTTTGCAGGAAGAAGCTGTGGCTTTCATGGAGGATGTGCGCTTATCTATCGTGAAATATATAACAGTATGAATTTTGTCTATGTATGCCAGTGACCCGTCATCGCAGGCATTGGACTTATCTTCGGTACATAGTTGTTCAAATTATTGGGCACAGGGGCAGAGCCACACCTTGAGCAGAGTAGGCTTTAGCCTAGGGTGTGGAAAATATCTAGTATACAGCATGGGTAAATTTAGTCCAGTCCGGGTAATATTTTTATGGTCCAGCTCAGATCGCCTAGATTATTCCATCACTGAGCCTGGGGCGTAATCAAATCCTGACTTTGCCATTGCAAGGACATCTTGTAAATTCGAGAGTTTGAACTATGTTTCTATTGTATTTAGTTATTGTGCTTCATATCTGCTCCAAGTGTCAGTATCATCGTGAGTAGCTTTTTAGGGAACATGCCAAAGCTTTGCATGCCTTTGTATTAGTAGAGAAAAAACAGTACAGAATTACAGGCTAGAATGGCCCGAGGCTAGGGAAAAAGAACAGGAGTACAATAATCGCTTCTGAACGCCTCCAACCCTCCTTCTCCCTCACCTTCGGCCAACCTAGCCGCCACCGACACCCTCCTCATTCAGCGCTCCTTCTTCTAATTCGCTGAGCTTGGAGCACCGCAAGGGAACCCTAACGGCGACCTGGATCCCACTGACTGCCCTCTCTCCCTCCGGCGAGCCACCCTCATCAACCTTCCCT
This sequence comes from Dendrocalamus latiflorus, assembly GCA_017311315.1. Taxonomy (NCBI): domain Eukaryota; kingdom Viridiplantae; phylum Streptophyta; class Magnoliopsida; order Poales; family Poaceae; genus Dendrocalamus; species Dendrocalamus latiflorus. The sequence continues at coordinate 678,315 of CM029628.1, forward strand.
CTACCGCCTTGGACTTCCATCGCCAGCTCGCTCAGTGCCTCCCTGAGCTCCGCCCTTGCCTCCGGTGAGTTCCCCTTCACCCCTAGATGCTCCTCTGGTGTTTAATTGGCTTTTAGTGTCGTAGCTCACCATAGTGCCATGGTGCCTAGCTCTACCACCACTTAGTTCGCCGCCGACCACAACAGCCACCGAATTGGGCCACACCATCCTCACCATCAGGTGTAGTTCGACCTTAGATTTCTATTTTTTACCCTCCCCACCGGCCACCGTGGCTCCTCTTGCCAATGACGAGCCGCACTCTCCTCGGCGTGAAGACGAAGCCACTGAAGCACATAGGTTAAGTTTAAACCGAGTGACTAGTTAAGTTAATGACCGTGCTTCAGTTCTGTTAATCCTCGCTAATGTGCAGACCACATTCATTAAATTAAGCTTTTAACTCTATGACATGTGGGACCCGTCCGCTTTAAAAAGGAAACCAGTTTTAATAGTAAGTGCCACTAATAAGTGGCCCCAATTCACTGTGCTAAACAGTGAATAGTCCCAGCTGTCAGCTCCTCAAACCTTTTCTTTTAAGAAAATAATTCAAAATTAAATTAAAATGCATTTGAATTTATTTATTATGCTCACATGTTTATTTGTTTTCCGATATGATCGTTCGAGTAGAGTACAAGGACACGGAAGAGTCGCAGTTCGAGACTACTCATGACATTCAAGACCAACTTGCTTATGAGCTAGACGAGTTAATGCTTTAATCATATTAAACCTACATCTTATGCCATTTATATTCGTTTAAATTATCAAATTGCATGCTATTATTTGTTATGTAAATATATATTCAATTTAAGGTTATAGATACATTCCTATTCAACATTGTATTATTATTACCCTATCCTTTGGACATTTGAATCATATAATCCTTGTCAACCTAGAAACTCTAATGGTAATCTTACTAGCTATAAGTCGTACTTAAGTGTCATGCTTGGTCTCGCTTAAGTAGCTGGGCATTAAATTGCCCTCTCATCATTTTTTAATCATGAAACTAGGTTTGGATAATCATTGGAGGAAAATGACTAGTATGCTGAGATGCTTAGTTTTATACTTATTGGGCACAGGGGGCAGAGCCACACCTTGGGCAGAGTAGGCTTCAGCCCAGGGTGTGGAAAATATCTAAGCATACAGCCTGGGTAAATTTAGTTCAGTCTGAGTAATATTTTTATGGTCCAGCTCAGATAGCCTAGATTATTCCACCACTGAGCCTGGGGCGTAATCAAATCCTGACTCTGCCATTGCAAGGACATCTTGTAAATTCGAGAGTTTGAACTATGTTTCTATTGTATTTAGTTATTGTGCTTCATATCTGCTCCAAGTGTCAGTATCAGCGTGAGTAGCATTTTAGGGAACATGCCAAAGCTTTGCATGCCTTTGTATTAGTAGAGAAAAAACAGTACAGAATTACAGGCTAGAATGGCCCGAGGCTAGGGAAAAAGAACAGGAGTACAATAATCGCTTCTGAACGCCTCCAACCCTCCTTCTCCCTCACCTTCGGCCAACCTAGCCGCCACCGACACCCTCCTCATTCAGCGCTCCTTCTTCTAATTCGCTGAGCCTGGAGCACCGCAAGGGAACCCTAACGGCGACCTGGATCCCACTGACTGCCCTCTCTCCCTCCGGCGAGCCACCCTCATCAACCTTCCCTCTACCGCCTTGGACTTCCATCGCCAGCTCGCTCAGTGCCTCCCTGAGCTCCGCCCTTGCCTCCGGTGAGTTCCCCTTCACCCCTAGATGCTCCTCTGGTGTTTAATTGGCTTTTAGTGTCGTAGCTCACCATAGTGCCATGGTGCCTAGCTCTACCACCACTTAGTTCGCCGCCGACCACAACAGCCACCGAATTGGGCCACACCATCCTCACCATCAGGTGTAGTTCGACCTTAGATTTCTATTTTTTACCCTCCCCACCGGCCACCGTGGCTCCTCTTGCCAATGACGAGCCGCACTCTCCTCGGCGTGAAGACGAAGCCACTGAAGCACATAGGTTAAGTTTAAACCGAGTGACTAGTTAAGTTAATGACCGTGCTTCAGTTCTGTTAATCCTCGCTAATGTGCAGACCACATTCATTAAATTAAGCTTTTAACTCTATGACATGTGGGACCCGTCCGCTTTAAAAAGGAAACCAGTTTTAATAGTAAGTGCCACTAATAAGTGGCCCCAATTCACTGTGCTAAACAGTGAATAGTCCCAGCTGTCAGCTCCTCAAACCTTTTCTTTTAAGAAAATAATTCAAAATTAAATTAAAATGCATTTGAATTTATTTATTATGCTCACATGTTTATTTGTTTTCCGATATGATCGTTCGAGTAGAGTACAAGGACACGGAAGAGTCGCAGTTCGAGACTACTCATGACATTCAAGACCAACTTGCTTATGAGCTAGACGAGTTAATGCTTTAATCATATTAAACCTACATCTTATGCCATTTATATTCGTTTAAATTATCAAATTGCATGCTATTATTTGTTATGTAAATATATATTCAATTTAAGGTTATAGATACATTCCTATTCAACATTGTATTATTATTACCCTATCCTTTGGACATTTGAATCATATAATCCTTGTCAACCTAGAAACTCTAATGGTAATCTTACTAGCTATAAGTCGTACTTAAGTGTCATGCTTGGTCTCGCTTAAGTAGCTGGGCATTAAATTGCCCTCTCATCATTTTTTAATCATGAAACTAGGTTTGGATAATCATTGGAGGAAAATGACTAGTATGCTGAGATGCTTAGTTTTATACTTATCAAGACCCTAAAACTTCATGTTACTCAACTGGGTGGATGGTAAGAAGATTGGTGTGGATGTAGCATGGGAAATTATGATTTGTGGTAACACTACTTAGATAATTTTAAGGACTGAATTATGTTATGACCTCCTAATATAAAACATTACAATTACAAGTCTATAATAGGTATGACCTGGCTAACTAATTTGTATCCACCAGTAAAGGTTGCACAATTAAAGTGACCCACGGACTGTGTCGCTAGTTTTAAGCCATCGTGGACACAAGTTGTGTCGCTAGTTTAAGCCGTCGTGTAACGCAAGAGAGAAGTCTTGGTGTGGTTGACGTAACCTCACTAAGATGAAATCTTAGCGGGTGTAACTTATACTAGGTGATGTATTGTAAAAGCATTGTGGTGAAATCTTAGCGGGTGTAACACCGACGGTTGGGTTCGGCACGGCTTAAATTTTGTTGGTCTTTGTTCTTTGTTATAATAATTAGTTTTTAAATAGTACGTTTTTCAGATAGTGTCTACTGATCGATTGTAGTATACACTATACCAATCTCAGCTATATTGATCAAAATCATATATGATTATCTCTCTCTTTGTAATATCTCTTATAGATAGATAGATAGAATTCAAAAGCCAAAAGAACTCACCCTGAACAATATGCGTGCTGTGATTGGATAATAAGAAGACAACTAGCATGTCAAGTGAGATATGTTAATTGTTGTCCGGTCATTAATTGCTAACCGTATAAATGCAGATTGCATGGTTCCTGTTCTGATACGTTGATGAATTACTTGTCTAAAAAATTCAGATTGGAACAGAACCAGACCTTCTGATTTTCTTTGGCTTTCCTGTGGATGAGATGGTTAAACGTCCTCTTGGCCGTAACCAGGTTGGTCTTTGTACTCCCTATGGTAGCTTCTTGAGTATACTGCACTATATATATATATATATATATATATATATATATATATATATATATATATATATATATATATATATATATATATATATATATATATATATATATATATCTTTACTATATAAAAGAAGGAGTTGGTGGTTGGTGCGGCCTCTCCCACCACCACCCCTTCTAACAACAAAAGGTAGTCTGACGTAGGGATCCACCCGCCCCACCCACACAAAAAAATCTGCTCACTGACATATGACCCCTCCCACTCTATCTCAGGAAACTGTGCGCTGCCTCCTCCGACCGAATCTTCCTCCCACCTTCTCCAATCTCCCACGTCTCCCCACGTTCTCCCCGTCTCGAAAGTTCTCCTCGTCTCCCCGCCTCCTCCTCCCCCCGCCGCCGCCTCCTCCCCCGCCCCTCCGCGCCGCCGCCTCCTCCTCCCCACCTCGCGCCGCCGCCACCTCCCTCCCCACCCCGCTCCGCCGCCGCCTCCCCTCCCTCCCACCCCGCGCCGCCGCCGCCTCCTCCCCCACTCCTCCGCTCCGCCCCTCACCTCCTCCTCCCCACCCCACCCCGCGCCGCCGCCGCCTCCTCCTCCCCCCCCTCCGCTCCGCCCCTCGCCTCCTCCACCGCTCCTCCGCGCCGCCGCGGCCCCTACCCTCCCTCCAACCCCGCGCCGCCGCGCCTCCTCTTCCCCCCACTCCTCCGCTCTGTCGCTTCCTCCCCCGCTCCTCCACTCTGCCGCCTTCTCCCCATTCTCCTCTCCAAACCCCGTACACCTCCCCAGCCATGGCCACTGCCAGCGACGGCAACAGCAGCGGCGTCGAGCTCCTCTCCATCCCCAAGGAGGGCGAGCGCATCATCGCGCCGACGCGCCGCCCCGACGGCACGCTCCGCAAGGCCATCCGCATCCGCGCCGGCTACGTCCCCTAGGAGGAGGTCGCCATCTACCAGTCCAAGGGCGCCCTCGTGAGTCCTCGCCCCCAAACTTTCCCCGCGTCAAAGCTGCGTCGTTCTTCGATTGTTGTTCTTACTGGCGGGACTTAAGGTTTCTATTTGTTTCTTGCTCGGTGCAGATGAGGAAGTCAGGACCCGACGAGCCACCGGGGTATGACCTGGCGCTCGATGTCAAGCCCAAGACGAAGGCGGCCAAGCGGAACGAGCGGCGCAAGGAGAAACGGCAGCAGGTAGGCTTCCATATCTGGTGATTGCGTCGCCATTGATGTTAGGGAAATCGTCGGATTTGGTTGAATTGACTTGGATATAGGTATTCATTTGCGTGAACTAACTTGAAAGATGCAATTGATGACATAATTGCAAATTAAGGATCAGCAATCATTTATTTGTCCGGTCATGTAGGTAAGTTTTTGATCATCGCATTTGAAGAATTCATTTCAATCGCCCTAGATGCGAGTAGAACCGTTCGAATATACCCAGAGATTAAACATCCAGTTTTTATCAAGAAGCATGTAAGTCCCCTTGTTCTCAGGAAGCAATAAGTACTTTATTAGGATTCTCGTCATTCTCTAATTAAGTCTTTTCCAGCAAGAAATTATGCTTAGATGCTGATGGTATACATAAATTTCCTATGAAATGATTATAGTATGGGATAGCTGCTTAGCTTTTGCAAGGCAATCAAATGATTTTAATATCGGGCAAACAAACATGCCTCAAGATATTGCTTTGTATTGTGTTTTTTCCTCATAAAGAATTTGTTTTTGTCACAAGTCACAACTGAATTGCTTTATCGTGCATTCCTTGGTTCCTGGAAGAACATACCCTGCATGTTCTCTTCTTTTGATAGACGGGTGGTGACAACAATGCAGTAACTGATACATTTTTACCTAAAAGTGCTATAGCTTGACTTTGATGAGCTTACAATGCGAAAACTTTGAATTAGTTCAGAACAATCTTAGGATAATTTTCCAAATCTGAAGTGTCGTAAGTAAGGAGTTTGTATTCTACTCTTGACAGGTTAAGTGGGCTGATGGAAAGAAGTTTGAGGGAAAATTTGTGGATACCTTACTAAAGTACGGATATAAAGGTCAATATATGTCAGAAAACTGGCTAAAACAGCCATTGTTTATACAATCGTTTGCACCCACTTCCCTCATACATGTCTCAAAATTGACAGACTCCCCCAAGATTTTTCTGATTGATGATTTCACAGTGAGAACACAAGACACAAACCAGGTACAAATCTTGTGTAATAAAATGTATCTTATACATCTATTTCAATGGTATGAAAGAAAACTGAATGATATGCTGGATGAACTACCTCCTTGCGGTGTTCATTTTTGTGCAACATCAGCGGAAACATCTGTATGGATATTACTTATGTTATTTTTTTTGCTTGCAGTCATACTGGGAAATCACTTCAGATAGCTACCTTGGATATATTAGGAACTATGTTGTTGGCCTTGGTCCATGGAAAGAGACTGTTGTTCCAGTTGCAGAAAACTATTTGATGACACCAACTGATCTTGTTGCGAGAGCACATGCTCATAAGCTCCAGGGGTGATATTTTTCTGTACTCTACAATTATCTGGAGTTGCATAATTACATGGATAATCATAAAGTAGTACGTACAAGTTGCGCTAAATTTTATGTATTGACTGCCATATTTCTGAGTCCAACATACTTCAGAGTTCAGACTACCTTCAGCATTTGTTCTGTTTAAGTGTATCTGGTCCGTAGTCACTCCGAATAACCAGAAGAACATAATGAAACATCCTGTCTCTTGTACTTCTGATTTCATGAGCATTGGCCAATTAGTAACTGAATGCATTGGAACAAAACACATGACCTAGCTGCTGACATCTGAATCAAGAACTCACAACTGTGTCCTGGCCTTCACCTTTTCCTGTACTGAATTGGGAGGAGTGCGTTCATTTAAAAAAGTCCCAAGTATGCATGGCCAGGTTTAGCCGAATTCTGCTTGACTTAATGGCTCTTGGTAAACTCAAATTTGACACATTAGGGTGTATTAAGCTTCTGCTGTAAATAGTACAGAAGGACCAAATTGTTGTTCTACTGCATGTCACCTTTTCTGGCCTGTAGCATACATATTTCATGACAGTATTGACAGAATGTCAGTTAATTTGTATCCGAAAGCATTGTTAGAGTCAATCTTATTTTAGTAGGTCCAATGTTCAAGAAGGCGCAATGTGCTAGGCGGGCGGTAAGCAGGGGCCTAGCACCTAGGCCGAAGGAGGGCGAGCGCATCATCGCGCCGACGCGCCGCCTCGACGGCACGCTCCGCAAGGCCATCCGCATCCGCGCCGACGTCCCCCAGGAGGAGGTCGCCATCTACCAGTCCAAGGGTGCCCTCGTGAGTCCTCGCCCCCATACTTTCCTCGCGTCAAAGCTGCATTGTTGTTCGATTTGTTGTTCTTACCAGGGGGACTTAAGGTTTCTACTTGTTTCCTGCTCGGTGCAGATGAGGAAGTCAGGACCCGACGTGCCGCCGAGGTACGACCTGGCGCTCGATGTCAAGCCCAAGACGAAGGCAGCCAAGCAGAACGAGTGGCGCAAGGAGAAACGGCAGCAGGTAGGCTTCCATATCTGGTGATTGCGTCGCCATTGATGTTAGGGAAATCGTCGGATTTGGTTGAATTGACTTGGATATAGGTAGGTTTCTTGTGAACGTGTTATGAACTAGATGATAGGGTCATATTAAAACATGTTTTCTGGATAGATGGTATCTGCAAAAATAATATGCATTTTTTTGGTGATGTTGTTTCTTTTTATTCTACATATGGCACCAATCAGTATAGCCTGTTGGGAACTTGTTTTGTCATTCATCTGAAATTTGGTTTAAGGACCATTTCATTTATGTATAAAACTTACTTAGGAGTTAGGTCATCTGAAATCTTTTTAAGAAGCAGTTCAATTTATTCTGGTTTGTAAAGAAAATTAGCAGAAGGTGATATACGACTACAAAGGAAATTAACATAAGGAAATTATTTATAAAATCTTGTTTATGGAACACTATCCCACTAGAGAGTGCAAGGGCACAATTTTTCTTTCATAGATTTGCTCATTACGACTACTACAGCTTATTGTATATTTTCATTTGAAATAAAAGTATGCTAGCCTTCTTAAATGGCCTGATGATGATACCTTCTTCTATTTATTTTACCACCATTACTATATTAACGCACGTTGCGATAGCCCTTGGTTTCTATAATTGTTTTTTGAGGAATCTGAGCATTGCATTGAAGTTATATTTGTATACCCACATGACGAATGCATGTAGCATGGATATTAATTAGTTGCAAAATTTGATTTTCCGTTGCAACGCACGGGTACATGACTAGTATATATATATATATATATATATATATATATATATATATATATATATATATATATATATATATATATATATATATATATATATATATATATATATATATATATATATATATATATATATATATATATGACGAGTATTTCATGCACCCTAGTGCCTAGGCACCCATATCAATACCCGTTGATTTGCTTTGAGATTCGCAATGTTTGATGTGGGTATCTTCATATACCCATAAAAAAGTATATCTGAGATGTCAAACTCCGAAAAAATTAAATTCAACTTCAGTTTAATTAGTTTGAACTATTTTTATGGTATATACTCACTGTAGTCGCATTGAACTCAAAAGTAGTTCAAACTAGTTTGAACTGAGTTCAAAACTTACTTACCATAAATATATCAAGGGTATAAAACATTTTCATACCCAAACTCAAAAAATTATCAATCATACACGTGTATCGGACGGTTCTTGATGTGGGTGCCTAGGCACCCAGGTGCCTTATGTAATTTTAATTGACTGCCCGGGCACCAAGCCTCTCTGTCGTTAGATTGCTTTTAGATGCGTGCAGGTGCAATATATCAGGTAAATCTATTAAGATTCATTAATTCGAAAATGCATCAATTTGGAAAGGAATCAATCATAGATGGAAAGTATTAATCATGGATAGAAAGTTTTAATTATGGAGCTTGGGCACCATAGTACCCCTGTTATTTTGCCTATATACACACACACACCAAAATTGCACTCTCCCCTCTTCCACATTGAAATGTAGCCCATTTGTGCTTTTCTAAGATTGTCATTTCCCAACCGTTACTTTCGGCTTTGACAGTCAATTGCGTGTTCCCTCCGTCCCTCCCCCCCCCCCCCCCCCCCCTCTCTGGAATGGATTGATCTTTACCTACATGAAACATAGCTTTCCTAAAGAATAGTGCAAAAACATTGCTTATTTCCTTGTTACAAATAAAATTGAATGAAAGAAACACCAACTTCGTTAGTTTGTAAGTTAAGGTTGAGGAGTTCAAATTTGTCAATAAATGTATTAATCTAAATTATATATCTATCTCTCTATTTTTTTTCTTTTAGTTATCTCTCTTTTTTTTCTTTTTTTTTCATGTATGCGTTTTAGGGACAAGTTGATGATAATATTGAGACAAGTAATACTATCTAGATTCTTGGTTAATATCAGTCATCCACGTTCTACCTCAGTCATTTGTCTGTGGCGTAATGTACCCTCCTCTTTTGCTTTTTCTTCTGCTTATGCTTTATGTAATATATCCATTTGGCCTGATCGGTCCTATTGTAAACTTGACCCGATATGGTCTATTTAAACTTGAATTTATAATATTAATGAATGGTATGGTTTTCGCCATGTATGAAATAATTCAGCATTGTATTGACGAATACTATCTACTGATCTAGCGAATATTACACTGGTTTCACAAAGAACTCTAGATTAGTTAAATCCGGGTCCGACAATATTTTAATCCTCCGAGTTGAACCATATGCTCTACCTGATTTGCGGTGCCCCACTTTCAATGAATTGTGAAAGTGATATCGAGTTATTTTCTAGTAACAATCAGTGGTTTGTAAGCTTGCCATTGTAGCTAGGGTGGGCCATCAAGCAAGACATTATTGCTTGTAGGTTGCATGAGCTTGACCTTTTATTATCCAGTGTCTTTTGTGTTGATCGTTCACAATAAGGAAAATGAGCACATAATATTTGTCTTTTGGTACTGATGGCAGCTATAGCGTAAGATAACGAAGGAGCCAGCGGATGCTATACTCCAACCGGTTATATAAGGAAGTCGTTTTGTACATCGGCACGGTCCTAAAAAAAACTTTAATAATTTATTTCTATTGTTATGTATTTATAAAACCTAACAAAATTGTAATGTTATAAAAGTATTTTTTAAAAAAACAAATATACATGTTTCATTTTTACGTGTTCAATCTAAAACATTCAAAAAAAATATCAATAACCTAAGTTTATGATATTTAAACATACGTAGCTCAAAACGACTCCTTGCCGTGATAGGAGAGAGTACGTGGTAGTAGTCGTTTTGCTGCTGCAGCCGGCATATCTTTGTCGGTTCCTGCAGATTTATTTGCTTTTTAATCTAAGCCTGAAGCACAACGCCACGGAACGGGATATGTATATACCGGTGATGAAAGTGACAAAAAAAAAGTTCAAAAGAATCTTTAAAGGCCGGCCGTGATCGGTTCGGCTTGAACTTCTGACTTCTGGCTTATTTTTTACTATTCATAAATTTCGTCTTTTTTTGAACTTTTGGCTTTTTGTTGAACTTTTTGCCGGTTCTTTTTTTCCGTATTCATTTGTATTATACATATTGGGCTAACATATTTTTTATATTTTTAAATTTTTTTAAATTTAATTATGCTAAATAAGTCTCTGTCAGCTACAGTGTTTTTTTCAGCCAGTTACAGTGTTTTCAGCCATAAGCCATGAGTTTTTAAGCCCAACTGATCACCACCGGGATAATCTCATCTCATCTGGTCCTAATTAAGAAGGGATAGTGCTGACTTGCCGTGCCTACTACTAGCGTGCATGTGCCGGCCTTCCACTCTTCCTGGTGAAAGAATCTTAAATTCTTTCATTATTGGTGGAGAAAGAAAAGGATGGGATAATCTCGGCTGGGTTTGGCACCACTTAGCTTAGATTTTGACTTATATTTACTATAGTAACTATATGTTAAATGATATATTTTTTAAGACGGGGCTACATGTGAATTATAGTATGAACTGTATCGATTTCAGTTGTATCGGTTAAAATCGTATGTGATTATTTTTTTCTGTGTATTGTCTTTCACGAATAGTTCAGAATTTAAAAATTTCAGTCATAAATAAGTCATAGTAAAAAAAATCCACACGATCTGGTCCTACGAAGAGGTAGTGTTCATTTTGTCGTGCCTAATACGTCTGTTCTTGCATCGCCGTCTAAAGCACGGACATTCGGGTTGGTTGAATCAAATTTAAGAGGTACCAATAGGCATAGTCAGTAATACCATGGAAAAGAATTCTATGGGAACCGATCGCCTGTTTATATAACTTTTAGTTTTGGTTTATAAATAGTAACAGCTCATAGAGAAGGTTATAGAGAGACACTCGTGTACGATTTTAACTGATATAAATGAAATCGCTTTAGTGTGTACTACAATCGACTAATAGACCCTGCCTTGAAAAACACTCCATTGAAAATTAGATACTGTATAAAGTCATTTATTGTAGAGAATTAGTTTTTAGAAGTCAATATTAATGGGTCTTTACTTCACCATTCAAGATCCCTCCTAGGATTTTTGCCACCTAGCTAGCATCATCAATCTTGAAGCAGCGTACCTTTGTCTCTCCTACCATGGTTGCTTCTCCTAGGAACATCTCATACACCAACCCCATGGCCTCCTCCACCACCACCCCCAATGGCGGATGCTTGGCGACAGCTGAAGTTAGGGATGAAAATGAATCGAATACAGATCGAATAGTCTAAAATACAAATATAAATCCATATTTTTAAAATGAATACAGGTATGAATATGAATTTATATTTTAAAATGAATACGAGTACAAATTGAATGTCGTAATGAATATGAATTTAAATTGAATATGTACTTAATTCAGTCAAATGTGAATATCCTAAACTTTTGTAACAAATCTCGGTAGAATAAATTTATGTAACATAATTACACGTATATATGAGCTAACAGTGTAGCACATAGAGTTGCAAATTATGCAAAGTAATTTTCACTTCTTGCTTGTGAATCTTGGTTCATCAGAAAATTACTTCCTATAATCATCCCGAGAGAAGTCGCTAGGGATGGAAACGGATCGAATACGAATCGAATAGTCTCAAATACAAATACAAATATAAACATTCTTGAATATAAATACAAATATTCTCAAATATAGATATGAACATTCTCGAATATGAATACGAACATTCTCGAATGCGGATTTTGCTTACCACATTCGTGTTTTTTTGAATATAAATATCAGATAAAATGGATTATTCTTTACCGTTCCCCATCCCTAGCTGAAGTTAATACCATGCCTTTCTGTTCCCATATATATATATATATATATATATATATATATATATATATATATATATATATATATATATATATATATATATATATATATATATATATATATATATATATATATATCACATATATATGGTTGGGATTTTGATGGGGGAACATCTAATTTGAGAGTGTCCATGAGGAACGAAACTCGCATGCTTCCTCCACCCCCACTCTTCCCCATCCCTCACAGTTCTTATAGAGAATGAAAAATTCAACTCAATCGAAATGAGTTTCAAACAAAAAAAAAAGGAAATTTCAACACTTCAAAATGAGTTCCAACTCGGTTTGAAAAACATTCAACACAATTCAAAAAAATTTAACTCTAGAAATTTCAATTCGAGTCTAAGGAATTTCAACTTGATTTGGGGGGATTGCAAGTTGGTTTTAAGAAAATTCAACTCAATTCAAATAAAAAAATCAAATTAAGATTTCCATTTTTGTTTGATCAAACGGTCGAGAGGGGATGGATTAAGATCATTTATTGATTTAAGAAAAAGCAAATGACCTATAGAGCTTGGAAACGTGTAGCATCAATCACACCTAGCTAGCTATCAAGTCTGACGCCCAAACCAAGCTCATTACCTAATACGCACACATCTATCGCTTCATATGCTAAGTGTAGCCTGATCTTCACAACATGAATGGAGGTAGATAAGGAACTCTCCATACTTGGCTAAAATCATGATTTCTCATTATCCATGTTTCGATTATAATAGGTGGCCTCCATAGGCTTTTATAGCCGAAAGAAATAAAAATAAGGAAACTAAAACAAGTAGGAAGGTGAACAATAATCTTGGATTTATGATCATCACTTTCTAAAAACCTAAATTTGAAATACGGAAACTAATCTGGTATTATAGATAGATTTTATTGCTAAGACCTAGGTTTGAAATCACATTTTTAAACCATTAGTTGAATAATCCATGAAATTATGTTGAACGGGATGAAAGTGACAAAAAAAATGGTTGGAGGAGCCTGGAAGAGTGGAAGGCCGGCACATGCACGCTACTAAGTCCAAAAGTGGCCAACGAATCTTAAATTCCTTCATTATTGGTGGAGTAAGAAAACGACGGGATAATCTCGGCTGGGTTTGGCACCACTTAGCTTAGGCTTTGACTTATATTTACTAGAGTAACTATCTGTTAAATGATATGTCTTTTAAGATAGATTTACATGTAAATTATAGTATGAATTGTACCGATTTCGATTGTACCGGTCAAAATCGTATGCGATTGTTTTCCTCTGCGTATTATTTCTCTCGAATAGTCCAGAATTAAAAAAAGTTAGCCATAAACTATATAAATCACACCCCAATAGACTCCACCCGATCTGGTCCTAAGAAGAGGTAGTGTTGACTTCCATCGCCGTCTAAAGCATGGACACGTAGTCAATAGGCATAGTCAGCAATACCATGGAAACATTCTATGGGAACTAACCTATGGGCATGTTTATATAAATTTTTAGCTTTGGCTTATAAATAGTAACAACTTAAAGAGAAACTTACAGAGAGAGATACTCACGTACGATTTTGACTAATATAAATGAAGTCGCTGCAGTGTATACTATAATCGACTAATAGACCCCGCCTTAAAAAACATTTTGTTTGAAAACTAGATACTTTAGAAAAGTCATTTACTGTAGAGAATTAGCTTTTAGAAATCAATATGAACAGATCCTTCACCATTCAAGATCCCTCCTAGGATTTTACCACCTAGCTAGCATCATCAATATTGAAGCAGCGTGTCTTTGTCTCTCCTTCCATGGCTGCTTCTCCCAGGAACATCTCGTACACCAATCCCATGGCCTCCTCCACCACCACCCCCAATGGCGGATGCTTGGCGACGGCTGAAGTTAGGGATAGAAACAGATTGAATAGTCTAAAATACGAATATGAATCCATATTTTTAAAATGAATACATATAAAAATATGAATTCATATTTTTAAAATGAATACAAATTGAATGTCATAATGAATACGGATTTGAATCAAATATGTACTTAATTCGATCGAATGTGAATATCCTAAACTTTTGTAACAAATGTCGGTAGAACAAATTTATGTAATATGATTACACATATACATGAGCTAGCAGTGTAGCACATAGAGTTGCAAATTATGCAAAGTATTTTTCACTTCTTACTTGTGAATCTTGGTTCATTAGAAAATTACTTCCAATAATCATCCCGAGAGTCTCAAATACGAATACAAATATTCTCAAATATAGATATGAACATTCTCGAATATGAATATGAATATTCTCGAATGCGGATTTTGCTTGCCACATTCGTGTTTTCTCGAATACAAATATCGGATAAAACGAATTATCCTTTACCGTTCCCCATCCCTAGTTGAAGTTCATGGATGGAAAGTCTCAATCACACTAGCACGCATCTAAAAGCAATCCAAAGGTAAGGAGACTAGGTGTCCAGACACCTAGGTGCCCCTGTTATTTATACTATATATATATATATATATATATATATATATATATATATATATATATATATATATATATATATATATATATATATAATATAGACACACACACATATATATACATATACATATATATATACACATATACACATATACACATATATATATATATATATACACATACATATATACACATATATATGTATATATGTGTATATATATGTATATACATATATACACATACATATATATATATATATATATATGTGTGTGTGTGTGTGTGTGTGTTGATCTCACATATATATGGTTGGGATTTTGATGGGGGAACATCTAATTTGAGGGTGTCTATGAGGAACGAAACTCGCATGCTTCCTCCATCCGCACTCTTCCCCATCCCTCACAGTTTTGATAGAGAACGAAAAATTCAACTCAATCCAAATGAGTTTCAAACAAAAAAAAAAGAGGAAAACTTCAACACTTCAAAATGAGTTCCAACTCGGTTTGAAAAACATTCAACACAATTCAAAAAATTTTAACTCTAGAAATTTCAATTCGAGTCTAAGGAATTTCAACTTGATTTGGGGGGATTTCAAGTTGGTTTTAAGAAAATTCAACTCAATTCAAATAAAAAAAATCAAATTAAGATTTCCATTTTTGTTTGATCAAACGGTCGAGAGGGGGATGGATTAAGATCATTTATTGATTTAAGACAAAGCAAATGAGCTATAGAGCTTGGAAACGTGTAGCATCAATCACGTACACCTAGCTAGCTATCAAGTCTGACGCCCAAACCAAGCTCATTACCTAATACGCACACATCTATCGCTTCATATGCTAAGTGTAGCCTGATCTTCACAACATGAATGGAGGTAGATAAGGAACTCTCCATACTTGGCTAAAATCATGATTTCTCATTATCCATGTTTCGATTATAATAGGTGGCCTCCATAGGCTTTTATAGCCGAAAGAAATAAAAATAAGGAAAATAAAACAAGTAGGAAGGTGAACAATAATCTTGGATTTATGATCATCACTTTCTAAAAACCTAAATTTGAAATACGGAAACTAATCTTGCATTATAGATAGATTTTATTGAAGGAAATTTGTTATAACCTTCCTTCCGCATAGATACGAAGTGTATGGACATGACACTGTTGCACCACACATTGTACTGTTGACGTGAACAATACATACATGTATTGTTGCACTTAGGGCCTCTTTGCATTCCCATGTCAACATCGTTCTCCCCTTCTTCAAAACGAGCAAGTGCTGGTGTCATTTACTAGGAAGGACAAAGATGCAGCTCAGGCGAACAAATCAATCCAAAATTCCAAGCTCAAGTATGTGAGTCTTGTGTCCTTGTGGTAATTAGACATGGCCAAATAGGCCAAATCAATCGTGCCAGTTTGAGGCATGGTACTGTTGACTCAGTCTAGGCACGACATGACACGGACAGTAAATAGACTATGCTGGCCCAGTTCGATCGGGCGTGCGGTGCTTGAGCCAACATCTCGGCACAGCAGGTTGGCTTGGTACGACATGCACAATATTCTTCTGAGGTAGTGTAGTAAAACATGCAGTAACTCTTCTGTGATAGTGTAGTAAAATTGTTTTCGGATGGCATTAAAATTACTTGTGTTAAGGTTACTGTACTCTTTTAAGCATGGACAGGTGACTTGGCAATAAAATTACTTGCGATTGATGGAAAAATTACTTGTGATAGGCAGGAAAATACTTACGACTGAGAGTAAAATTATTATGATTGATAGTAAAATTACATAGAACCGTTAGGCTAAGCATGTCCAGGCCAGCTCGGCATGGCCCAACCCCTCTTTGTGCCGTACCTAGGTTAAAGAAAAACACGTGGACCGGCATGGCATAGGACGATAATTTATTTGGGCCAACCGTGTTAGACATAATTCGGTCAGGTCCTATGTGGGCATGGGCCGTGCCGTGGGAGGCAGTGCATTTAGCCACATCTAGTGGTAATCAACCACGAATATTAAAGAAATATTGCTCTTGTTGGTAGCACTGCCAAGTCAAGGGGGGAAAGAGTCTTGATAGGGAAAAGGCTTAATATAATACCGACATTAAACCTGGGGGGATTCCGGCCCCCCCAGCGATCCACGTCGCCCCGCCCGCGTTGCCCGGCCGGTGCGTGGCGGGGAGTTTCCCGTACGGCCGGGAGAGGCATTTTCCTCCGGTTTTTTAAAAATTACGTAAAGGTCCTTTTTCCTCGCGAATAGGTCCCTGCAAGTTTTTTTAAGAAAAAATTTTTTTTGATAGCGCCCCGCGGTTTCCAATATTACGTATAGGTCCTTATTTACTTACGTACAAGTCCTTACAGGTCCTCGGTTTTTTTACAAAAAACCCTTTAATTCTCCCGAAAATACGTGTTTGTCCTCGATTTTTTTTAAAAACTCCTCGCGAATTATCGCCTCTTTTACTTTGGTACATACGGTGGCTGGTGCGGCGTGTCGCCGCGCCTTCGAGGCTAGTATTATTAATCACTTGTCTAATGAAAAGAGTGGGGAGTTGCATATATTCATCAGAAAGAAATTTTACAATTTCAGGTAATAATGGTTGAAGTGGCTATAGCGACAATATTTCTTAATCGGTACATCCTCTCTCCTCTCTTCTCAGTCGTCCGATCAAAGACCGATTGTCCAAATCCGCATGTAGGTAGCTCTTTCACTCCTCGTAGAAAAGGTCAGGCCGACGCGTGGGCCGCGCTCCTCCTTTTCTCTCCCCCCACATCCTCCACCTCCCGC
Source organism: Dendrocalamus latiflorus (assembly GCA_017311315.1). NCBI lineage: Eukaryota > Viridiplantae > Streptophyta > Magnoliopsida > Poales > Poaceae > Dendrocalamus > Dendrocalamus latiflorus. The sequence goes on from CM029628.1 coordinate 695,636, forward strand.
AACCACTCCACCTTCCGCAACCACTCCACCTTCCGCAACTGCGCCTCCTTCCCTCCCCCGAACCCTCGTGCCACGCCTCCTCCTCCTCAGCGCTGCCACCAATTTCTTCCCCATACAACAACATCTGGTCACAGTCCCCCAACTTCTCTAGCATCGTCGCATCCCCTTGTTGCCGCCTCCCAACACATTTGCCCACCGCCTCCTCTCCCCATTTGCCCATGGCCGCCTCCCCACCACCACCTCCTGCAACCGCCGCCTCCTTCTCCCCTGATCCCTCGTGCAGTGCCTCCTCCTCCTCATCGCCATGGTCAAAGGGAGCCGTGGTCGAAGGGGGAAGTGGTCAACGTCGAAGAGTCATGGTAGAAAGGGACAGTGGTTGAAGGGGGCAGTGGTCGAAGTTGAAAGGGGCAATGGTCGAAATCTGGGCCGTGGTCGAAGTCGGGGCTGAGCAGTCTGGCGCCGACAGTCAGGCGACAGGGCACAAGCGCATCGGAGGCCTGCCAACGTACGACCACCAATGATAGTCGACCGCTCCCGACCTACGATCACACGCGATGGTCGACGGCTTCTAACTTACGACCACGAACTGTAATCGACGGCTTCTAATTTACGACCATGAGCATTGGTCGATGTGTTTCGACTTACGACCACGAGATGTGGTCGATGTCTTCAGACTTACGACCACGAACGATGGTCGTCGGCTTCCGATGTACGACCATGAGCCATTGTCGAAGGCTCCCAATTTAGGACCACGATCGATTGTCGACCGCTGCCAACTTACGACCACCAGCGATGGTTGACCGCTCCCGACCTCACACGCGATGGTCGACGGCTTCCGACTTACGACGACGATGTGTGCTCGAGGGCTTCTAATCTACGACCACGAGGTGTGGTCAATGTCTTTCGACTTATGACCACGAGGCGTGATCGACGACTTCCAACTTACTTAACGGATTTAAAAACTTTTAGAATATGTTTGTATGTATATTCTAAAAATTTTTACCAACCGTGAGTTTTAAAACACACAGATATTCAATTAGTGTACATTAGACGAGCGAGTAGGGATGTCCAGCACGGAGTGGAGAAGAGAACGAACGGAGAGATTCTTTTTTTTTTTAAAAAAAGTACTTACTTTCTTAGATAGTGGATAGATAAATTCCAAAAGTCGGGAGATTAGATCATATACCCTCCCTTTAGTTGGGAAATTGAGGATTTACCCTCCACATCTCAATGACACGTGGGGTCATCATAAGTCACTGACACGTGGATCAGGAGGGTAAATCCTCAATTTCCATCTAAATGGAGGGTATATGATCAATTTTTTCATTCCAAAATATTTATTCGGTTTGCAATCAATTTGGACCAAATAAAATGAAGATGTTCTACTCCATTCACCTTGATAGATTAGATTCCCAAATCAACATCGATCCCCATCAACAGGACAAGCAAGCAAGCAAACCAAGATGCCAAGATCCATCCATCTCTATGTAGTATATATACCACCACCATCTCTTCAACCTCGCCTTCCTCTCCGCCATTCCAACCATCTCCCGGGAAATTGACTGAGAGATAATGGACGTGACGACGCCGCCGCCGCCGCCGAGGCGCGGCCTGCGGTACAACTCTCCGCTGGCCCAGGTGGCTCTGATCGGCCTGGTGTGCTTCTGCTGCCCCGGCATGTTCAACGCGCTGTCCGGCCTGGGCGGCGGCGGGCAGCTCGACGACACCACCGCCGACAACGCCAACACGGCGCTGTACGCCTGCTTCGCCGTCTTCGGCGTCCTCGGCGGCGCCGCCCACAACCTCCTCGGCCCGCGCCTCACCCTCCTTCTCGGCTCCCTCACCTACCCGCTCTACGCCGCCTCCTTCCTCTACTACAACCACCGCCGCTCCCAGGCCTTCCCCATCGCCGCGGGCGCCCTCCTCGGCGCCGGCGCCGGCCTCCTCTGGGCCGCCCAGGGAGCCATCATGACCTCCTACCCGCCCCCCTCCCGCCGCGGCACTTACATTTCCCTGTTCTGGTGCCTCTTCAACCTCGGCGGCGTCCTCGGCGGCCTCCTCCCCTTCTCCTTCAACTACAACCGCGGCACCAAACCCGCCAGCGTCAACGACGCCACCTACATCGCCTTCATGGCCTTCATGCTCGTCGGCGCCGCGCTCACCCTCCTCGTCCTGCCGCCCGCCAGGATCGTCCGCGACGACGGCACGCTCGCCACCAGGGTCACCTACTCCTCCGTCTCCACCGAGGGGTGGGAGATCCTCAAGCTCTTCGCCAACTGGAGGATGCTGCTCGTCCTCCCCGCCGCCTGGGCGAGCAACTTCTTCTACACCTACCAGTTCAACAACGTCAACGGCGTCCTCTTCACCCTCAGGACAAAGGGCCTCAACAATGTCTTCTACTGGGGCGCGCAGATGGTCGGCTCCGCCGGGATCGGCTACTTCCTCGACTTCGGCTTCGCCAGCCGGAGGAAGAGGGGGCTCGCCGGGGTCGCCGCCGTCGCAGTCATGGGCACCGCCATATGGGGAGGGGGCCTGGCCAACCAGCTCAGGTACACCGACGGCAAGTGGGACCACCTCATCGATTTCAAGGGCGGCCGCCGCTACGCCGGGCCATTCCTGCTCTACTTCAGCTACGGCCTGCTCGACGCCATGTTCCAGAGCCTCATCTACTGGATCATCGGCGCGCTCGCCAACGACTCCCAGATCCTCAGCAGGTACCGTATACATAGGTGCCGAATTGCCACTGAATTACTGCTGAATTACTGAGTTGGTACCGATTAATTACTACCTCAAATTACTGAGTTAGGGGACATTTCTACCTCAAACCAGGGTTTAATCTTTCGGGGGGATTTTTTCGTCCACAGGCGGGGGGATTTTTTCGTCCACAGGCGAAAGAAACGAAACACCGAAATTTCGTTTATTTCGTTAAGATTTCGGACGAAAAAAATTCAAATTTTTGATGAAATTTAACCAAAATTTGACTAAATTTTAAATAGTACCAAATTTGGCCGAATTTTAACCGAATAGAAGACATTTCGCTGGGGGACGAAAGGGACGAAATTTCGTCCGAAATGCGAAATTTCGGACGAAATTGAGAACCCTGCCTCAAACTACTCACTAGAGACTTATCTTAACCTTGTTTAAGATGGTGGCACTGGTTAAAAATTGTTTAGATAGGAAAGTTCAGTTCATAGATGATCAATTAGCAGAATACCAAATATATAGATTCCTTCATGTATGGTGTTCGTGAGTTGCTATTTAGGTTGCTCAATTAACAGTGTGATCTGACTACGAATCAGGTTCTTTGGTATAACGTAGAGTGCTAAAGTTGACTAGCAAACAAACAAATCACTGCTTAATAAGAGAACATATGTTCTCCTGATGGGTTTCACTCTGTTTGAACTCCATGATCTGTGGTAGCAGACTGTGCCCAGGAAAGTTTCTCCATGTTACAATGGATAGAGTTACTCCAAATTGTTCTGGAGCTGTAATCCAGGTTCCTCATTTGATTTTCCCTGAGGATCATACCCCTGCATGCCTGTTTTTGTTGGTCAAATTCTGTACATCCGGATTTGGGGGATTCCACTGACTACTTTACAGTTAGTTTTAATATTAATTATCCAATTCTTTATGGTTTTTAGTCACGCATCTACTATGTCATCTTAATCATCAATTTTGAATAGGGTATGCTCTTTTCGTGTAAAGTACGCAACTGAAGAGTGAAGATCTGGGAAGTTGAAGTCATGGACTAATGAATGGCTGCAACATGTTTACAACGTACTCTAGCTAAAATAAGCTGGTTTGTAACTGAAATAATATGTAGTTAACTTAAATTATACTATAGTTGATGATCGTTTATTTGGCGTAATTAAATTTTAAAAAAATTTAAAATAGAAAAAACAGGTTAGCCTTCACAAACAACGTAAACGAATACGGAAAAAAAGAATAGGCAAAAAAGCTCAAAAAAGCTAAAAAGCCAGAAAAAGACGAAATTTAGAAATAGTGAAAAATAAACCAAAAATCAGAAACTCAAGCCAAAATAAGCAGGGTCCTAGAGTCTGGACGCTGGAACCTGTCCCTTGCACGGTCTAGTTACAGTGAAAACGTCATTTCAATCTCACACTTTTTCGCCGGAATTTAGGTGTGTATTTGCCCTGTTCATTTCAGTTTAAGCTTTTGACTTATTTTTCACTATTCATAAATTGCATCTTTTCTGAATTTTTTTACTGGTTCTTTTTTCCCGTATTCGTTTGCGTTGTTCGTGATGAGCTAATATATTTTTTTCTATTTTTAAAATTTTTTAAATTTAATTACGCTAAATAAGTCACCTTCAGTTACAGTGTAATTTCAACCATAAGCCACTATTTTTCAGTCCAACCGAGCAGAGTCTATAGTCTTGCAATTTTGTTGTCTGTCTGGTGCTTCAGAATTCTAGTCCAAGCTCATGTTTGAGAAAAGCGGTCGCTTTTCATACCAAAAGACTTCCAGCAATAAAATTGAGAGGATGCGAGGGATAAAGATTCTTATCCATTTAGCTTTGCTTTGAATTACAGGATCTGTTGAGCATGTGCACATCCAGAAATGGGGAAAGAGAAGAAAACTAGAACACATAATTTCGTGCGAGCTGAAAAGAACCCTCTTTTAGGTCCTGCTCGTTTTAGTTTTAACTTTTGGTTTATTTTTTACTATTCATAAATTTCATTTTTTCTGATTTTTTTCGCTTTTTCTTAGCTTTTTGCTGGTTCTTTTTTTCCTGTATTCATTGGCGTTGTTCGAGATGAGCTAACATATATTTTCTTTTTTAAATTTTTTTAAATTTAATTACGCCAAATAAGCCACCTTCAGTTACAGTGAAATTTCAGCCAGCTACAGTGTATTTTCAGCCATAAGCCACAGTTTTTCAGCCCAATCGAGAGGGCCTTAGGCATGCGTGCACTTGGTGGATGAAAACGGTTGTCTCAATCACTCTCTTCGACTTTTGCTGCAGATATGTTGGATTCTACAAGGGAGTGCAGAGCGCAGGAGCAGCTGTCGCATGGCAAATTGATACCCACAAGACACCCCTAATGTCGCAGCTGATTGTGAATTGGGCGCTTACGACTGTCAGCTACCCGCTGCTTGCGCTCTTGGTGTTCTTAGCTGTGAAGGACGAGGACAGTTCGGTTTCTTCAGTGGAGGACGGCAAAGACAAAGATAGCAAACTGTCTGCACCAACCAGCTTACACTGAGGAAGATCTGCAGCGATGTTGCGATTTTTCGGTGTGTTCGTTCCTCTGCCGCAGTGTACATCCACTTGGAAATAATCGAACAAGTACAGTGATTTAGGCCGTGGTGTAGAAGTAAGTTACTCTTCGCGCAATCTTGCGTGGTGTTTACCGGTGATATGTAGCTTATGGGATTGGTACTGTTCATTGGCAGTTAATATTAATGTCTCTCTTGCCCTGTTGCGATCAGTTTAATTTCTGCAGTTGCAGTATAATCGATTTCTTGTTCCAACCGTTATGCAATGTAGCCAAGTTTTCAACTGCGACTGTAAGATTGTGGGCGCTGCGTGTTTTCCTCTCGGCCCTATTGGCTGAGTTAGTGGTCTGAGGCCACATTTTACTTTTGCTTCACCTCTGATCTTGATATATTTGGCTGGCAAACCTTTTGCCGGCCCCTCGAAAAAAGTTCTCAGTTGCAACGAAGAAATGATGTTCGTTTAGGGCTTCATTGTGATGCACATACTGGTTGTTAGAAATAATCTTGATTTCGAATTCTAGACGTAGTAGAATCTGTCTCCGAATATAACTCAAGTTAAAGTTGAGTCCAACTTGAAGTTCGAATCGGAATACGATTAGAAGAGTATTAGCCTATATATTCAGCAGACTTGTACCCAGTTTTGTATGCAAACAAGAAAAGCGAAAGGAAAAGTAAGGAAAAATGGGAGCAAATAAGAGAATAAAGAAATTCATAAATTTCTTCTATGTTCTCATAGATTATTTACGATATGTGCGTTTTCTTCTGGAATCAAAGTTGTAACAAGTGGTATCAGAGCACAGGGATTTAGAGTCCTGAGATTCGAGAAAAAAATTTGCATCCGAACCAATCCGAGCTTTGCCGAGTCGCCGAATCCGATTCAAAAACAAATCATCGGCGCATCACCTGACTCCGTGGGCCACAGTGCAGCACGTCTTCTTCCCCGTCCGCCACGCAAGCCAGGAAAGAAGACGCAGCAAACAAACGCTAAGGCCCTGTTTGGAATGCGGGAATTTTTTCCGATTCCTGCGGGAATTGAACTGTTTCCTACAAAATTCCTGCAAAATTCCTGTGAAATTCCTCTGTTCCAAACAGGCCCTAAGAAAAAATCTTACAGCAGAGAAAGCAACCAGGAGCAATAAAAGGCGCACGCAACCCGAGGCCAAAACTGCAGATTCAAAAGAGTAAAGAAGCTATCGATTTTGCATGAGACTGGGATTTTTTTTGTGGAGATTTGCTAGGTGCACCCATCAAGTGTATTAGGATTTTCACATTGAAAGAAAAGTCAACAAGAAAAAACAGTGCAGGTTTTTTCTCCGTTTTCTCGGTCCAAGAGCCACTTCAAAGTAGCCTGAGTTCTTGATCTGCGCTCAAGATCATGTCGCGTACTCCGGAAAGTGGTGTCACCGGTGACGAGGCATCATACAGTATGATGGCGAAAGAGAGTTCCGATGTCTTGCTGCATTTTCCGATGCTCACGACGAGCAATTATGCAGACTGGACAATCAAGATAAATGTATACATGAAGGCTCAAGGAGCGTTGGACGTTGAGAAGATGTGTTCGTTGTACAAACTCAAGTAAGGGGAAAAAAGAAATTGGAACATTGAGAAGATGTGTCACCATTCCGTATCAAGTATGAGTTTAGTAAGTCGTAGTTGAGTCTGACTGCCTCAATGCTTTAGAATCTTTGCAGCTGATGGACCCGTACTAGTTGAGTTGAGTCCCTACATGTAGCTTGCATGTAGAACGCTTCATGTGAAGGCGTGGCTGGTAGTTCATAATGCATTGAGACTAAAACTCGAGTATGTCAAGTCAAGATTAAGGGGGAGATTGTTAGAAATAATCTTGACCTCGAGTCCTAGACGTAGTAGAGTCTGTCTCCCAGTATAACTCAAGTTGAAGTTGAGTCCAACTTGAAGTCCAAATCGGAATACGAGTAGGAGAGTATTAGCTTATATATTCAGGAGGCTTGTACTCAATTTTGTATGCAAGCAAGAAAAGCGAGAGGAAAAGCAAGGAAAAAGGGGCAGCAAATAAGAAAATAAAGAAATTCAGAAATTTCTTCTGTGTTCTCTCAGATTATTTGCGATGTGTGCGTTTTCTCCTAGGATCAAAGTTGTAACATTGGTTCTTACGGTTCGTCTTAGTCTATGTGATTCTTGCTCCACTCCAGTTGTTGCCTTTATGAACTCTGGTATAATCTGTAAGCAGGAGCAAAGAACAGTAGCTAGTAGGGGTGGTGTAACATCCCAATTTTTGTGTTGCAGTTCAATTGCATGAAAACACCTACAATTAAAAAACTTTTAATTTCATCGTGCTGTTATTTGAATATCTTGGGTTTATTTTATTATGATTCGTATTTCACCGGCTCAATTCATAATTAGCAAAAGCCCAAACCAGGAATTAAAGAGTGCATGTTTAGACAAACAAAATTTGATTAAGAACCCGAATCTGAAAAAATGATCTAGAAAGTAGCATGGAAGAATTTACCATGAAATCGTGAAATTAATTCAAATAGAAACTTAAAATTCAAAAGAACTTGGAGGCAACGCTAGAACTCGAATTCCAGTTTTTATCAGGACAGACACTTGAATAAAGAGTCACATAAAAGAAATTTTGAGATGAAATGTTGAGTTGAAAGCCAATTATGAGATCAATTCAAAATTTGAAAACTAAATAGGAATGAAATTACATAAGGAAAAACCCAAATTCAAAATCAAATTTGAATTTTAAATCCAAAACCAAGATTGAAAAATTCAAACCTAAATGAAAAATTAAAAAGGGAACATTTGAAAAACAATATTGGGACTGGTCCACTCCCCTCTCCCTTTCTCTCCCCTCTGGCCCAGCCCGATGCACCCGGCCAACTACTCGTCGCTCTAGCTGCGGCTGCCTATGCTCTAGCCACGCCCGCGCCGCCCTCACCGTAACAGCCGCGCCAGGTCCACGCGTCACGCCTACGCTCACTCCCTGATCTAGCCATGCCACAAGCCCTCGTGCTTGGGCCCTGCCCACACTGCGCCGCCCTGACAACGCCCATGTGTTGCGCCTAGGTGCGCCGCAACTGCTCCTATAGCGTCGCCAACACTGTAGCCCATGTCATGGCCTGCATTTGCTATCACCAATCATCGCCGACACATCTTTGCGCCTTTGTCCCATCACCGAGCCAAGCCCCAGCATCAATGCTGCCATTGTTGCGGGCACATTGCCGCCCCTGCTCCACCCTATCATATCGTCTCGGCACGCCCCCCTTGCCCCATCACGTTGCAATAGTACCTCACTGACCGTGCCCTAACCTCCTCCACGTCACGCCCACGCCGTTACCCATCCTTCCCTGTCGGCCACTACGCCATGCTCTTTGCCTGCCTATAAAATCCACCCCAAGCTTTGCTTTAGCTCCCCATGCTTCACTCTCCACCCCCTTCGGATAATCAAGCTCCACCTTGCACGAATTTTGCTGGCGCCACTGTCTTCTCCTTCACCGCCGTTTCTTCCCCTGGTGAGTCTTTGGCCAATTCCTTGCATTTTGAGCAACCTTTTACCTTTCTCTCACCTCGCCCTCGCTCGATTGTGGCAGCCATCATCTCCAGCCCAGCGGTGCCGTGCTCTACCGCTGCTCTGCCCCAGGCCACCATTGCTAGACCTCTCCGCCGCCTCTCTGACCTTGCCAATCGCTCTGATGAGTTCCCTATGCCCCTTAGATGCTCACCAACCCTTTTAATTGCCATTCTCGTCGTCGGCACCATGGTAGCCATGATAGCCGCCCACAGCCACTGCCGCACGCTGTTGTGCCGCCGACGACACCGCCACCACCTATGGGCGTGGTGCAACCTCGGCAATTCATTTTGGGCCTTGCCGGCAACGACCGCCGCCTCCCTCACCAGCAATGAGTACGAGAAGCCGTGCTCTGTTCGGGCGAGAGAGAAGCACTTTAGATAATGATGTCTTAAGAAGTAATTAAGTTAGCACTAATGATGCTCATTAATTAGTAATAATCAATCACTAACACGTGGGCCCACTCATTAAGAACTCTAAATAAAATTGGATTATAGTTGTGAGTCACTAACAAGTGTGCCATCTTTACTGTACTGGCCCCACCAATCAGTCACTCTCCCCGTACTGATAAAAATGAGCAAGTTCAACTTCTCAAGATCTCCCCAGTATTTGCATTACTTCTCTAGCATTCTTTTACCCATTTCCTTGTGAATAGTATCATCACTATGAAACCATTATCGCAGCAAAAGCAAAACATCACCAATCTCATGAAAGAAAATATTAGCTATCACATGTTGCTCGGTAGAATCGCGGAGAGTGAGATCATAGTAGTGTCTAAGAAACTTGGACATCTTCTTTGCATTATCCCAATATGTGCTTTCAAGAACTCTAAGACCTTTCTCCCCACCGAATTCAATTGCATAGGATGGGTCTTCTTCCTCATACCTTTCAAATGTTGTCTCATAAGTTGTTGCAACATTCAACATAAGGTATGTCGAGTTCCATCTAGTGATACGAATGCTTTGCTACCCACTATTGCAAATTCAACATATTTCTTAACTTTGGCCGGTCTAGATGTGGATTTCTTTATAAACTTAACGGCAACATAAACACGAGCAAGTGAAATATCAACTTGTTTTAGGCCATCGGAAACTACCAAGTTAATAATATGAGTAGCACATCTCACACGAAGATACTTGCCTTTAGCAATGCTATTGTTTGCATTATTCAAGACCCTCCTCATGTAATTTAGAGAACTATTATTAGGCTAGCATTATCAATAGTTATTGTAAAAATTTTCTCTATACCCCTATTCCATCAAGCATTTCTCTGAGACAGACTCAGAGAAACAGACTCTGAGAGCGATGCCAAGGACTACTAGCAGTCTCTAATTTCATACATTATTGCCCAGTTGTGTTTGTTTCCAGCCATGGTTTGGATTTGCAAATGCATGTTTTTCTCTTCCTCTTTGACGGGATTTCACTGCCTGAACAAAGCAGATGAGAATTCACTCAGACTTTACCGGAAAAACTATTCAGGAGTAATAACCTAGTACCAGTAGTAATAAACTATTACTCTCTCGATGTTTTTACTTGTTAGTTTGGACATTAGCACGGTGTCTAATACGCATATTTTACCATAACTTTTCTAATTATATATTAAAATAAATAAATAATATAGAAATACTTTTAATGATAAATCTATTAATATTATTTTTATGTGACAAATTAAATACTTTTATCTATATTAATAGTTAAAGTTTTAAAAGTTTGATTACCCACGTTATAAAGCAAGTGTCCAGAACACAGTGTGTAACAATATGCAGCGCATCAAGCCTTTACATACATACTAGTTAGAGACCCGTGCGTTGCAACGAAGTCATAAAAATAGTGAGACAAAACTTACTGCCTGACAAACTTCACACATCAAACATTGAAGAGCAAGCGACAGAGATAGAAAGGGTGGCCAGAATGCGCGAGGAGATGGGGAAAGTGAAGAGGGCGGGCGGTTGTATCCTGAGAGAGAGAGGAGAGAGACGAATCGTCCAGATCAATTCGGATGACTGAGAAGAGAGGAGAGAGAATGCACCAACCACCAACTCACACTTTTATAATAGTAAAGATGTACACGGCCCATGGGACTGGGAACAAATGGCCGACCTTCCTGGACGTTGGTGATGCCGCCGCCGCCGGCGGCGGCGGCCCCAGTAGATCGGATCGACGGGGCCCCCGATACTGAGTTCGGCCCGGCAGCAGGAACAGATGCTGACGCCGGTGGACAGAAGGTGACGGTGCCAGCGTGGAGGTGTCGTCGGCGGCGGCGACCATATCATCGGTTACAGTTGAGCACCAACAAATTTTCCACTAATTTACTTCTTCTTTTAATATCCTCCGCCTTGACCGGCACGAGTGATTGCTTTGCTTAGCCGCCATTAACCTTTGCAGCCGTTGCGAGATGTGCTTCCTTTTGACCGGCACGAGTGATTGCTTTGCTTAGCCTCCATGCGGACCATGCTGGCCGTGGGTGATGATACTAAATACTTACTTGCCTGTCTGAAAGACTTTGCATAACTTACTTGGCAGATTGGTAGTCTTAAGCACATTTCCACACCTTAAAAGGAAGAGAAATCTCTTTAACAACATCAATTAAAGTGGAGGATTATGTAACTAGCGCAAAACATTAGAGTATATATATCTAGAGATCGTTTAAGTTGCACAGCTGGCTGTTTCATGGAACTGAATGAGTGACCCAAATACAGCCTTGAAGTAATAAGTGTTGTAAAATTTGCAGTTTTAGCAACTTAACTTTTCAGAGATAATTCTAGCAGTATTAATTAAAATTAAAGCATATTTTCAGCAGCATTTAAATGACAAGATCAACATATAAATGTAAATCTTTCATGTCATTTAAACAGGATAATATACTCAAAACATAGACCGTGTGTAAAAAGAAAACCAGAGTCTTGGCCCTCACAACAATTATGTCAAATCTTAATCACTAATTAAATATGACAATTAAATTAGATAAATTAGGGCTTGATCTGAGACTAACTCGATATGTAGATTCAATTCATGCAACTCAGGAAAATAATGTCTACTGCCTTCGGTAATTGAAACAGTTGTCAAGCAAATATGACAGTGACAAACAAACGAAGACAGAACAGTACACTGATAGATAGGAACAAAATGGAGCAACTGAGTAAACAAAGGACAGCTAACAAAGGAACAAATCAAGTGTACAGATTAATCATGAATTGCATGACACATTGCTAAGCAGCGAGTCTTAACTCAAAGCCAGATCAAGCATCAATTGTCATATTCAATTTCCAATTTGACACCATCTCATCACAGAGCAATGAACCGAGCCCACAAATTATTTACCAAGTCCCCCAGTACTAGTCTAAGATATAAATTCAACTAGCACAGCACACTGGGGTAAATAATGCTCAAAAGCCAACCAAACATACGATGCAATGGCACTTAAAGCCATCGAGTAGTTAGTCAGGCAAAGCACGCATAAGGCATTGTCCTAGAAAATCAATTGCCTCACTTTGCCGCAAATATTAGATAATGTTGATGGAGATACAATGCCAATCTTCACAAATCGGGACACACCGAAGAACGAAGCCGAGGTACAAGGGTATGCCACACAAGACCAACTGAGATGCTCTGGCCAAAAGCACCTTAGAGCACCAAGTACCAAGCTTACCTCTTCCAAATCGATCTGAGTTGGCCGGATTCAAATCTCAAGGGCAAAATCCCTAATCTATCTCACTGCCACCCCTCAAAGAGAGATGGCGCAAGAAACCATACGGGAGATGCCTAAAGGGAAGAGAACCCAGACCTCACTACCGTCTTTGCTGATAAGGAGCACGGTAGAATAGCAGTTCCAATACTCAAATCGAAATCCAATTGGAGAAGAGGATGAAGAACAAGTGGGGACTCACTTATTTCCGGCGGAGAAAGGAGGAGATGGTGATCGGCTTAAAAGGACGAGCGGCAAGGCAGCTGACGCGGCTGCAACCAACGGCCGGCGACAAGGCGCATGGGCCATTGGCGCCTCCTGTGCCACCGTCGTCGTCGCCGAGGTGCAAGAACCAGTCAGCGCAAGAGACGATCCATCCCAAGAGCCACTACATGCACGGTATAGCGCATGTTTTAGAATCTTTGCATTTGGATGGACCCGTACCAGTTGAGTTGAGTTCCTATATGTAGTTTGCATGTAGAACGCTTCATGTGGAGACGTGGCTGGCAGTTCATAATGTATTGAGACTAAAACTAGAGTACGTCAAGTCAAGATTAATGGGGAGATTGTTAGAAATAATCTTGACTTAGAGTTCAAGTCGTAGTAGAGTCCGTCTCCGTATGTAACTCAAGTTGAAGTTGAGACCAACTTGAAGTCCGAATCAGAATAGGAGTAGAAGAGTTTTATCCCTATATATTGGGGAGACTTGTACCTAGTTTTGTAAGCAAAGGAAGAAAAGCAAGAAAGAGGGGGAGCAAATAAGAGAATAAAGAAATTCAGAAATTTCTTCTATGTTCTCTCAGATTATTTGCGATGTGCGCGATTTCTCCTGGGATCAAAGTTGTAACATCCACATAACGAGGTATCCTGGACAAGTCAAAAGAACACACAAGACTTGCCAGGCATACCTTGTCAATGGACAATTGAAAAACAGATGTGAAATACTCTCGGTGTCACCACAAAACTGACACCTATTTATTCATGCCACCCTCTCTTAAGTAGATTATCCTTGGTTAAAATGCTATTCTGAAGCACTAACAACAAGAAAATCTTTATCTTGAGAGGCACCTTGACTTTCCAAATGAACTTTTGTGGGAAAGAAATGCTGTTCATTTTCAGAAATTAATACAAAGATTTAACAGAGAAAATCCCTTTAGTACCAATTTTCCACCTCATCTGGATTTTCAGATAAAGTAATATTCATGCACAATGGTTGAAGTTTCTGCCACATTTCAAGTGTATCCCCCCACAAAAGCCTTCTAAATCTAATACAACCAAGACCTTCAGAAAAGACATAAGCAACTCACTTCCTTGGTGAAAGTCAGGTTAAGCCTTGGGAATTGTGTGGCTAAAGGAACTCCACTAAGCCAACTATCTTCCCAGAACCTAGTTCTCTCTCCATTCCCTAAGATCATCTGAACATGAGGCAAGAAATACTTCTTAGCTTCCAAGAGCCCTTGACAAAAATGAGAATCCCCATTTTTGACAGCGACCTGAGTCAAAAGTATTGTTGCCTAAGTATTTTCTTCTCAACATTATTTGCCAAAGTCCATCTTAATACTCAAGCTTCCAAAGCCATTTGCACAAACTTATGTTCATCACATTTAGGTATAAAACCCCTAAACCACCTGGTCTTATGGTCTACAAATGTCAGGCCAATTAACAAGATGGCATTTTTTTACCCCCTCCCCTTCCTGCCACAGCAATCTAGCTCTATAGCAATCCAGTCTTTTCAGCACTCCTTTAGGAACTCTTAAGGAAAGAAAGCATGTACATGGGAGTACTGCTAAGGCTAGAGTTTACTAAAGTTAACCTACCACCAAGGATAAGCAAATTTCCTTGCCAACAACTCGGCTTTTTCTCAAATTTGTCCTCTATAGGTTTCCAGGAGACATTCCACAAGCTTTTTGCATCTAAAGGTACGCCCACGTAATTAAGTGGTAGGGAACCAGTCTTACAAGTGAAGATTTCCCCAAACCTCTCCTTATTGTTTGGAGCTGCACCTAAACAATAAATATCACTCTTGAGGAAATTGATCTTAAGACCTGAGAGCTGCTCAAACAAGCACAAAATGAATTTTAAGTTCCTTGCACTAGTAAGGTCATCCTCTAACAAGAAAATGCTGTCATCTGCATACTGCAGAATAGCTAACCCCATTTTTGACCAAATATGCTAAACCATCAGCAGCAATGTCAAAAAGCAAAGGGGATAAAGGATCCCCTTGCCTCAAACTCCTCCTGGTAGTAAAATAGGGGCCAATTTGGTCATTCACTTTCACAGCTACTCTTCCACCCCTTGCTACTCTCATAACCCAATCACACCATTGATCATTCAAGCCTTTTCTGCTGCATGATTTGATATAATAAAGGCCAATGAACCTTGTCATATGTCTTCTCAAAATCAATTTTGAGCAGCACTCCTGATTTTTTACTTTTCTGAATTTCATGGATTGTTTCATGAAGAATCAGAATCCCATCCATGATATACCTCCCTCCCATAAAAGCTGTTTGTAATGGTGCAATAATCCCAATAATCACCCTTGTTAATCTAGCTGTTAGTACTTTTGTAAGTATTTTATAACTTACATTAAGCAGGCAAACTGGTTTACATTAAGTAGGCAAATTGGTTTATACTTTTGAATAGAAGAGGCATCTATACTTTTGGGCAGCAGAGTGATAATCCCATGATTTAGTCTCCCAATAGGTAAAAGACCTTTGTGAAAGTCATCAAACAAATCTTTCGGGTCCTGTTTCACAATATCCCAGTGTTTTTGGTAGAATTCGACAGGAAAACCGTCAAGACCAGGAGCTTTATTATGCTCCATATCAAAAACAGCATCTTTGATTTCCTCTATTCTAAACTCCTGTGTCAGGAAATGCTTATCATGTTCAGATAGCTTAGCCATATCTGGAAAATTACAACTCACATCAGCTAAATTCTGATAATCCCCAAACAATTGTTTATAAAATTGAGTTATGTAAGATAAGAGACGTGGATCACCTTCAATTACCCCATCATCCTGATGAAGACTCAGAATTTTTCATTTTCTTTTCCTACCACTATCTTTCAAATGAAAATAATTAGTGTTATTATCCCCTTCCAAAAGAAAGCATTTTCAACTTCCTTTCTAATTCTAACTTTATTTGTCTATCTTCTGCAGATATACCAAAGACTTCACATTTTTTGTCCAGACAAAATAATTGAGACAAGGTTTCTTTTTTGAGAATGTAATAATGGCCCTCTATATTCATATTCCAACCCTTTAAATACCTTCTAAGGTAACCTATTTTGCCATCTACCAATGCTCAGCCTGCCCTGGACAGGTTTTGCCCAAAAATTAGCAATAAGATCAGCAAAACCCTCTCTTATTAACCAACATAGTTCAAAGCGAAAAATAGGATGATGCACAATCTGACTATCCCCTGTATCCAGCAACAAAGGAACATGATCAGAGACAGCTCCTTCCATAGCCTTAACCACCACATTAGGGTATTTTAGCTCCCACTATGTACTAACTACAACTCTGTCTAGTTTTTCATAAGTAGGATCATCCAGATTATTGGCCCATGTAAAAAGCCTCCACTTAAGTCAATTTCCTTTAGACCATGAGTTTCAATAATGGCATTAAAAATAAAACTCCACTTATTTGAGCCCCCAGGTTTATTCTTTTCAGAATCTCTTCTAATTATATTAAAATCACCCCTATCAAAAGAGGATAGGTTTTTTTTGTGGCAAACATTAGCAAGTTCAGTTAGGAAGTGTTCTTTCCCTTCCATTTGAGCTGCCCTATAAACTACAATAAGGTTCCATTTGAAGCCATTACTTCTATCCAATAACAACATCCTAACATAGTGGTTCCCTTCATCATGTCGTGAATATTGTGGATGTATTCAAGAGGCCTAATATGTAATATATATAGGGTAGGGGACACAAGACTAAACCCTAACGGAGGCCAGCAGCGACTGGCGGTGGCCGGGATCAGGCGGCGGCTGGCCTGGTAGAAGAGGCAAGCGGCGGCTCGGATCTGGGCTGGGGCAGCGCGGTGACGGCGGGATCCCCTGGGATCCACCACGGTGACAGCGGGATCTGGTGTGGGCTGCCCACATCTGGCTCGGGCGACCGAGGCAATGGCGGCGGCAGAGAATAGCCAAGAGCACCGAGCGGCGGCGGTAGCAGAGGATGGCCAAGAGCACCGAGTGGCGGCGGCGGTCCGTGACGAGGACAGCAGCGGCAGCTCGTGCACAGGCAGCGATGGGGCGGCGACCTTGGGGAGGCCAGCTGGATCCGGAAGAGGAGCTGTGGAGATAGCTAGATGCGCGAAGACGGCGGTGACTCTTCAGATCCGATTGGGAAGGAGATGGTATCTGACGACAGCGCGTGCAACGAGCATGAGCCGGCGACAACAACCATGATCCCGCAGCGGCCCGAAGACTAACGCGAGCAGCCAACGATGTGGCCGCCCCCAAGAGTGAAGATCGCTTCTCCCGGGGGCAGCATATGCAGAAGAGTAGCAGTTAGGAGGACGCGGCTACAGTAAATCCTAACCCTAAACGAAACTCTGATACTATGTTATGAATATTGTGTATGTATTTAAGAGGTTTAATAGGCAATATATATAGGGTACAAAGGGGATACAAGACTAAATCCTAATACAATAGGAAATACCTCTAATATCCTCAACACATGAATCTCACCAACACATGGTTGTCACAGCGGAGTCGATGACCATGGCGAGTGAGGGGCGCCTGGACGCCTAGGCGATGCCATGGCGAGCGCCATAACATGTACACTGTACATCGCTACATGCATACGGTAAGTCGGTAACGTATATGATGCCGCTCCCGTCTCTCATACTCTCATACCCCTCATACTCCTCTCCCGCCCTCCTCTCTCTTGCGCCTCTCCTGACCTCCTCTCACTCCCGTCTCTCCCATGCCGCCTCCTCTCCCCGCCGCCGCCTCCCCCATCCGTCGCATCCTCTCCCCGCCGCCACCTCCACCGTCCGCCGCATCCTCCCCCACCGCCTCCAGCCCCCCGCGCCCGATTTCCTAACCCTAGCTGCCGCCAGCCAGTCCGCCCGACTACTCTTTGGCTCCCGCTCTCTCCCCCCATCGCTCTCTCCCTGCCGCCTCCCCACCCCGCGCCCGATCTCTCCCCGCCGCCTCCTTTCCCCGCGCCCGATCTCTCCCCACCGCTGGAGATCGACGCCGGCGGCGGAAACAAGCTGGAGATCAACGCCGGCGGCGGGAGTAGGCCAAAGATCGGCGTCAACAGCAGGAGCAGGCGAGGCGACCAGCTTCGGCGTCTCCCTCCGGCCGCCAGGACGACTTGGCGTCGCCTAGGCGACGCCGTGACAACCATGCACCAACATCTAGATTGGTTAGATTTACCCCCACCAAAACACCACCAGACCTACTCTTAGCAAGAGAGTGATGCCATGACATGTCTTGACCACCACTAATACTCTTAAGCCAATTATCTCCACTAGATTGGTTCATGGTTTCTTGCAAACCAATGAAATCCAATATGTGATCTACTATCATTTCTCTAATAAATCTCTTCTTTTCAGGGAGACCAAGTCCCTTGCACTTCCATATAAGTATTTTCATTATACTTTTTAAATTCTTCCTCCTCCCCCTGGATCGCACCCTAAAAAATTCAGGGGAGCAATGTTTCTTATTTTTCCTTCCTCTTGTAGCTTGCTGAAACTGAGTCAGGCAAGCACTATCAAGGACAAGAATTAGACCATCTTCCTCATCAAGTAATTCTTGAATAAACTCTTGATCAAGACCATCTTGATCTGGGTTAGTCATTATATTTGCATTTTCTTTCTTAGAACAATTTTCCAAATATAAAGTTGCTCTAGCTTGCTCTAGAGACTTAATAACAGCAACAGATTGACCACACTCTCTTGGATTACATCCCAGAGAGACTCCTAAAGTAGTGGCAATTTCGCATAACTCTACATCTTCAGTTTGCAGAAGAGTACATTTGTTATGTCAGAGAACACCTGTGTCCAATAAGCTATCCTTTGCCAGAGCCCTTTCTTTAGCCTTCTCCACTATGTTGATATCTTCATGATCCCTCAACCTGTTACTCCTTCTTGGATTGGCATTGGCTCCTTGAATATTCTTCTTAACAGCTTTTGCATATGATGTGACATTGATCTGAGAAGAAACTGGGATGTGAGAGTCCACATTCCCCTCTTGGTCAACTTAATTGTTGACTATCCACCAATTCTACTCCACATTTTTTAGCAAAACTTTCTGATTCCTGAGTACCACCATATTCTGTTCCCTCACTAGCAGATGATTGAACTCTTTCTTGGCTTTCTTCAGATAAGTTTGAATCATCTTTGTGTTTGACCTCCTCCACCTTGTCCTCTTGAGTAACTGTTGCAACTATTTCCTTGACATTATTCACCTCTGGAATTGCCAACTGTGTCAGTTTTTTCTTGTTCAATCACTTTTTTCTTGTTCAATAACTGTTAATTTTACAACTTACTCCAATTGATTAATGTAAGCTTGTTTTGTTGAGATCTTTAGCTTAACTGGTCATTTTTGTGAAGGTCAGCCATGTACATTAATTTACTTAATCACATAATAAGTTTCGTTTGGCCTACTCTGTTATATATGCATACTTATGATCGGGCAAGCTTTATAAGAGTATGACTTTGTACACGTCAATTCAATTGGTTTAAATAATCTTTTACATTTACCTGGTGTACTTTTCTTAAAAAAAATTTGGATCAATGATATTTGGATGTGAGTTCTCTCTTTGCTATTTATTCCTTTTGTGTCTTGATGCTTATATTGCAAAGGGGGAGAGATTTGTGGCTCAAAATGCTAAATGCTTTTCAGTATGCTTTTTGTGAGATTTAGGAGAGATTTGTGGCTTGTGGCTTAAAATGCTTTTTCGATTTTAGTTCTTCACTTAGACCTTTTGAAGTCATGTTATCTTGAGGTGTTGTCAATGTATTTATCAAGAGGGAGATTGTTAGACAATGTGGCTAGATCTAGAATATTTGAGATAATGAATAATTGATAATGTTATTTATTGATGTTATTTGAGGCATGTGGTGTGTGGACTCATGTTAGTCAAGTTGAAAAAAACTTGTGCTGGAAAAAGATGTTGATTTGGTCTTTGTATGTGCAGGGTACTCGGAGGTGATCGTGGTCTACGACGATGACCGGGAGATGGCTTGGTGCAAGTCATGGTCCAGAGTCAAGGATGCTGGAGGAGACAGTCATGCTCAAGTTGGGACATGTGGAGATCAAAGATGGATAATGCGTGTTAGTGCTACAGAGGTGCGGTCCGGAGGCTACGACATGCGGCAAAAGTTGAAAAATCCATGTTACGTAATTGGTTTGGGTCCCTTATTTGCTAGAATTGGAAAAGAACTCATGTTCTTAGGGATAAGACCATGGTTTGGGTCTTAGACTATAAATAGAGATAGGGTTAGGGGCTAACCCGAAAGCTGATAGATGTAATTTTCGTGATAAGGTTTGAGGGGTGCCAAGCGGGTAGTTTATAGCCAAAAACATGATGATCTAGCAATAAATGGCCTGTTCTTTTTTGTTTCAACTTATGGCTTTTAGTTGAGACTTATAGCTTTCGACTGTTCACAAGAGAGAGAGATTCGCGTGCGACTTTGGCCGGTATAAATGAAGTTGCTTCAGTGTCTAGTACAATTGACTTATAGACCTCATCTTCAAAACACACTCTGTTTAAAAGCTAGTTACTGTAGAAAATCTAGTTACTATAGAAAAGCAGGTTTTAGAAGCTGAAAGGAAGAGGCCCAAAAATTAGATGCAATAAAAAATAGCGTTTGGTGCTCCCCGGAAGAATCGATCTACTCTCGGTGTTGTTTACTCCATGTGTAGATGTCCCAAGCGAGGTGTCCCTCGATTGACCAGGCAAGGCACATCATGGGCTCCACAGAGGTGTATCGAGAGTGTCATCATGCATTACGTCATCGCATCACACAGGAATCAGACGCATCTGGAGACCGCAAGAGGTGGCGCTTCGTGTTCCCTTCATTCATTGTGTTGCCGATTGAAAGTGGCATCTCAAAATTTAATCTGCTACTACAGTCACCGAGCACTAATTGCTACAGTACCACATAGTTGCTACAGTAACCAAAAAAAATATTTTCCCTTCTCTTGTTGTCTTTTGTTTTTGTGTTCTTACTGTGATTGGCAGGTTGAAATAGTAGAAGACAGTAGGATTTGAGGAAAAATCTTCTGGTGTGGATTACAATCATTCACCCTTCTCTGATTACCATTGATGATCCTACATGTCTATTTACCAAAAAGAATATTTGTGGTTGGGACGAAAAAACAGGAAAGAGTGGTTGGAACCCTGGCTTTGATTTCCCTTGAATGGTTGGAACCCAGTGAATATAATAGGTGGATGGAACACTGTTGTAGGGACGGCTCCCACCTAAGCCCAGCCGGCCTGTTAGGAGGTTGTAAAGCCCAAAGATAGGACAAGTATAATGACATAAATGCCCTTGTGAGGGATACTTAGGTGTAAGGATATAATTGTAAAACACTCTCCATGTGAATATATATATATGCCATCCAGGCCATGGGGGAGGCCCCAAGTATTGCTCATCTAACTCTCCTCTACCATACTCTCTCTATTTGGTCTGTAACCACAACAAACCCAAATATCAAAAATAGCATATAGTGGGTGAAACCATGCTCCATAATGGGTGGATAGAACCTACACTACTATTATTATAGTATAGTCTTACACTCTTTGGAACATGATTTAGTCAAAATGCCAACTCTTAGGCTTTCTACTTTTTGTATTTTAATTGTGGCTTTCTAAAAAAGGAGCCACAAGCCTCCTTTTGATAGCCTTGTATATATTATAATTGGATTCTATGCAATGACTTGCTGAGTACGTTTGTACTTACTGTTGCTCAGTTACCATTATTTAGTAAGAAAGAAGGAGAACAAAAAGCTTTACAATCACCTAAGAGTGTTGATAAGACTGAAAGGTGATGAAGCTAAGAACTAGGTTGCAAGCTCCAATTGGTTGCCTATGAGCATATCCTAAGGGTCCTACCTGTGTGTTGTTTCATTTCTGCTACACCGCTCTTTAAAGGTTTCAGTCTGATCGGCCCATGTACAATTCTACTATTGTATTAGTTCTGCTTTTACGAGATATGTATTTGATGTTTAACAAAGTACGTATCTGGGTGCACTATCTACTGATAAAAGGAATAGTGCGATGAAATTACAAAGGATTCCAGGTCTATAAATTCGGGTCCAACATTCTGATACCATTTGTTATACTCTGACCCCCTCGTTATATGTAACAGCCCCTAGATCGGATCAGAGTTATGAGATGCGGCACAAGTGTGCACAATATCAAGAACAAAGTGAATGAAACGAGAGAGAAAGATTTCATAGAGTCCAAGCGATTGTTGTTATGTCATAAAGATTTGGTAAAGAGTACAAGAGATTGTTACTCTCTCATAATCCTCTCGAACCTTTTAGGACAATTGGATTTTTACCCTATATAAGAATCCAGCACTAAAGAATAACCTAGCATCTAATCCTCTCGTGTGTCTCTTGCTTTGGATGAGCTAGTTTCTGGCTTGAGTTCTTATGGCCATATCTCATAGCTTTATATATTCCCTCATAGTTCTACTTCAAAGAAAAGTAAGAATCGTCCTTGTAGCACACCTCTCCATGTACTATGTCGAAACCCGGAGCAACGACTCCTGGATCCTCTGTGTAAATCGCACTAGTCCAGGATCAGCTAGTGCACACAGTGAACAACAAAGATAAATACCAAGCATAATGACCTTTATTTAACTTAAAGAGTACGGCCTTATGGCCAGCGTTTACATCAGTGCGCATTGGCAAAAATAACTGCAAAAGAAACTGCGGAAGCGAAGCTGAAAAGGCGAAGCCCAAGCCTGCCCACAGGCAAACAACTGCAAGACGTGGCCTACTCGTTCTGATCTTCACCGTAGTTGACGTCGTCTTCCTCTGTATGGAAAAAACAAGGTGAGTACAAACTTGTACTCCGCAAGTCACCCGGGAAAATGCAACATAATGATAAAGGCTTCAATGGAAGGCTTATAGGGTTAGTTTGCATAAAACAGCATTTAAGAAATACAATAGATAGATCGAAATTGCTGAATTTAATAAAATAAGTAAAACAGTACTTGTAATTGAAAATATTACCGTCAGTGCAGGCTCCGACCAAACACCAACCTATTCACGGGCATCCCACCCGGACCATCTTTTCCAAAAGCTCACGTATGGATTCCATCCATCCACACGCTTTCACTGCGCAACTCTGATGAATTCCATCCATTCACCAGATTTCAATCTCTCACGGATTCCATCCATCCGCAAGGTTTTCTAAAACATTTTGAAAAACCAAAGTCTAATCCATGAAAAACTTTTACTCAGCATGCCCATGACCGTAGGCACGGCTATCCAGGATAGATTATACACTCTGCAGAGGTTGTACAGCTTTACCCACAAGACACGATCATCCCGTTGTACCACTAGATTACACACTTCCTTAGGTGTGCGGTGGGGAGTCGTGACAAGGCCTTTACAATGCAAAGCCGTCAACCTGGCCAAGCCAACTCTAAGGTTTCACCCCAGTAAGGAATCCACCAGACCGGGACCCCCTCTTGAGCCGAGTGAGACTTCTCATGGCCTACGCCACGCTCACTTTCAACCTACGAAATGGCTCAGGTTGGGACCCGCAAATTATTCAGCCAGGGCTGTCCCATACCAGCCTTGTGGTAGTACGATAGGGCTTTGCAACAGTAGCTCACAGACCGGTCCTTAATTGACTTAGGCCCAACCACATACCCCCGTGCACGACAATCAACCACTGCGGCTCCAACCAACAGGGCATGCCTGCACCCACCACTCTAACCAATTGCCTAAGTCTAAACCAGATTTTATATTTTGCTTTCAAAGTATTTCATCACACCCCTTGACTCACCAAAGTCAAGAGCATATCATTTTATGTAAACAGAGTTATCATTTTATGTGAAAGATATCCCAAAACAAAATTATATGATTAAGCAGGGGCATTTGATTTAAAATTCTCTGGCCAATACTAGTGTACTAACTAGAGTTTGATTCTAAGGTGACAAGGTATAAGGATTTGCAATGTCAAAGGAGGTATTAACAAACAGGTATTAACTAAAGTTAAAACTGAATTGAAATACGTTGAATAGAAATAAGCATGCAATATAATTTAAATCAACATAATTTTATTTGCAATTCTGGGATCAACATGATCAAGGAGGGTGACTTGCCTTGCTCTTCAAATTTGTGCAAATCTTCGTCGAAGAAATCTCCCGAATCGTCGAAGTCTACACGTCAAAATAACCCACCAAATTCAAATAAATTCAAATTAAATTCAAATTAACTTCAAATATTTGAATTGAGGCCATAAATGGATAGAGGGGAATTTTTGATGAATTTAGAAATTTGAATGGGCCAAATCGGAGTTAGAACGAAGGAGAACGGGCTCCGGGAAGATTAAATTCAGAAAAAAAAGGAAAAAGGGAATTACTGGAATTATTTTCCTAAAGGAAAATCTGGATTATTGCGTCAGCAGAGATTTTCTTTTTGGACGAATTATTTTTCAACGGGAAATTCGGATTAACTGCGCCAGCATGACGTCAGCTCAGGGGGAGTCACGCTGACGTGTGGGCCCCTGGTCCATGGACCAGGCCCACAGACCCGAGGATTGCCGAGGTGGCATGCCTGCCCGCGTGGCGTGACGGGGCAGAGGGGGGGACCGGGTGGCGCCGACGTGGCGCTGACGCGGCGCCACACCAGTTGCCACGCCAGCGCCCGAGGCTGCGCGGCGGGAGGCGCACGGCGGCGGCGCTCCGGTGCACGGCGGCCGGCGGCGAGGGCGGGAGCGGGGAGAGGCAGCTGCGGGGAACTCGGGGGAGGGGGCGGCGACTACCTGGGGAGGCCGGAGATGGCCGGCGGCGAGAGGGCAGAGGCGGCGGCGAGCGGCACTTGGCGCGACGGCGGTGGGGAGGCCGGGAGGGAGAGGGAAGTGGAGGGGAAGGGAGTGCGGAAGGAGGGGAGTCCGGTGGGGGCTTTTATAGGGGTCGGGGAGGGCTGAGCCGGCGGACATTTCTCGCCGTAGATGACGCTGGGCGGCGGTGATTGCGCGGGATTGGAGGGAAAGCGGCGCGGGGATGGGGGGGAAACACGGCGCGGAGATGGCGGAGGAGGGGGGGCGCGTGGCTTGAGGGGGAAGAAAGGGGACGGGGCGACGGGGCGCGGGATGGCCGGCGGGGAAGACGGGGGCGGCGTGCGGAGGAAGAAGATGACCGCGCGGGGAAGACACGCCTGACAGGCGGGCCCGGCCGGTCAGCGGCGCTGAGAGAGGGGAGGGAACGGGCGGCGGTGAGCGTGCCACGCGGCCGGGGCGGGGATCTGGTGGCCCGGGCAGAGCGGGGCGGGTGGATGGCTCGGATGAGCCGAGGCGCACACGTGGCAAGCACAGAGAGGGGGTAGGCGGGATGGGGGCGACGGCCGGATGGGCGGCGACGTGGACGCAATCCGGTCGTCCACGTGGCGGCCGGAGGGGAGGAGGGGAAATTATTTTTTTGGATTTTTTATTTAGGATTTTCAGAAAATCCCAGAAAATCCATTAAGCCTCAGAAAAATATGAAATAAATTCCAAAAATTCCAGAAAAATTCACAGAAGTTCCTGGATAAGTTTTGGACTTAATAAAAATATTTCCAACTAATGTTGGTATTTAATTTTCATACTTTAACATACTTTTTAATTTCAAAAATACATTTTTAAACTCCAGAAAATCCAGGAAACCAAATAACAGCCAAATAACTCCAAATAATTAATTTGAAATAGGATTTTCATATAAAATCAAAATATCATTTTATTTAATAATAATTTTAGGTTTTTCTGAAAATGCTTTTCAAATCCAGCTTTTTCAAAACAGAAATTCAAGGCAAATCCAAATTTAAACTTTAGGCAACAAAACTATTTATTTTAATTTTGTTTTAATTGATTTTTATTTCTTTCTTTATTTATTTTGTTTTAATAAAAACCTAGGCTGTTACATACTAATAGGTTAGCATATGAGTCACCTTGCTGGCCTTGCTGTCTTTTTTCCTAAAACAGCATGGAGATAAATCGTTCAGCAATGGGGTGATTTCATCCAATTAATCACTGCCACAATTAAGGTTCTCAAGTCATACGTAAACAGGATACTCAAATTGTAGTCCTGCCTAAATCGACACAAGCAAGGACTTGATGAACCACAGGACATAGTACTAGTAGCATACTGTGGTATAATAATTAATAGGAGGGATGCAATGCAGTTCAGGTCCAGTGTTTTTTGTTTTTTGCCCCCTAGCACCATCTTTTTTACAATTCTGACTCCTATGCCATCTTTTTTTAGATCTAACGCCCTCCTAGAGCACGAAAAAAACGGCGCAGGACGTGTGGCTCCTACCGTGCCCCCAGAGCGTGGCACCTCCGACGAGCACAGAAGCGCACGGCCGGCCACGGCCAATGGCAGGTCCCACCGCCTTACCGCGCCCCGGGCCATGGATACCCTACTGCGCCATTGGGCCGCAGGAGCTTCCTTGCACGAATTAGGCTGGGGAGCTCCCTGGCACCCACCGTGCCGCCCAACCGTGTTACACGCATACAGTACACTCTAAAGTCTATTGCAATCAGTCCTCTCATGTAGTGAGTGTAGAGCTGAATAAACAGACCAATAGTGTCTTATGTGATAGACGGTTCAAAATTTTAGGCTGCAGCTTATGGTTTTTAGTTGTAGTGTGAGTGCTCGTGCGAATGAATAAAGTGAACCGAAAGCCAATCAGCCCGTTGTTCCCCATGCGCTGCTGAAATGGTCCCGGGGTGAAAGATAGCCCTATTTTATCATGAGCCATGAGAGACCAAGAGAGGGAGAGAAGGGAGGAAGGAAGAGCGTAATTACACCTCCTGCCATAGCAAAGTGATGAAATCTTCCAACCAAAGCTAAGTTGCGAGGCATGGAACCTGGAGTATATTAGAGTCCTAGAGCAAATGCATCTTACACGTTGTTACATGCCATGGTGGTTCCGCTAATTGCTTTTGTCAACCTCGTAGGTACTATGGTACGTACGACACAAGCATCCAAACCATGCAAGAATACAAGCCTTTAGAGAAAGCGAAAATATATCGGGTAGGATAGGGGGCTACTATGGAATGGCCTGATCTACTGCGTGGACTAAAGCCATTTGCCCTTCGTTGCGAGGCTAGCACTGTAGTCCTTGCTGGCCACCTTGGCCTTGGCCGCCCTTTCGCGCTCTCTTGAGCTCCTCCTCGTGAGCCTCGAGCTCCTTGCGCCTGCATGCCTCTAGATGAGCTTGCGTCTCCCGGCGGATATGATCGCTATGCTCTTCATTACGCGGCCACTCCTCCGTCCTCTCGCGGTCCATCTCGGCATCCCACTTCTCACGACATCCAACGCGCGAGCGCGTGCCGCGGCATGGGACTATGGGACCGGCTGTTGGAACCGAATCCATCGACTCCGTTAGCTACTCGTCAGGAGAAAACGCACACATGGTTTCTTCCTTGGAACAACTCACGAACACGAGTAGGGAGGTCAAATGAACACAAGAGAGACAACTCTTTGGTGGCAACACACGCCTTTTCTTCTTCTCTGTTATTCACTCGCAACACCTCTCAAATGTTTAACAGATTACATGGCTTAAATAAGCCTCACACATACACTAAGTCGACTAACAACCGACCACAGCTTGTCGACCACATCTTTGACCACGGCTTCATCGACCGCTTCACTGACCACAGCTTGTCAACCAGCAGTAGTACCGCTCACACAGATGGTACTATCGGTCTTTGAGCACTGATCGGGATACTGTAGCTTATGAGTACCGACCGTCGACCACTATGCAGCTACGACTACTGCTACAGTACTCCTCCGAGTACCGACTGCTACAGTACTCTTATGAATACCAACTGCATCGACACACGACTATGACCCCTGCACAGCTCAACTTATGACTGTGACTTCTACGACAACACTGTAGCTATGACTACTATGCTACAACCACTGTAGCTATGACAACTGTAGTATTCATACTCACCGACTGCTACAGTATCAGACTCACTGAGTACATAGACTCTATAGTACTTGAATACACCGAGTACTCGACTATGACCACATTGTACTCGAACACACCGAGTAGTCTCCCACAACCACACAGTACTCGAACACACGAGTACTCGACACACGACTACAGTACTCGAACACACGAGTACAGTACTCGAATAAGATTAGTTCCAACAATCAACCCCCTAATCTTGTTGTCATTCTTCGATGCATTCAACCACACTAGCTTGCCGACCACACAGCAGCCTTCTCTTCTTATAGCAGCATCTTCTCTTCTTGCCGCACGCAGCAGCATCTTGCGCGACCTACACGCCATTGTCGGTCTCCCACCAACACACCTGACACCAGCATTACCTTGCCACACATAGCAGCATCTTGCCTTGCCGGTTATCGATGTCACGCGTCAACTCCTCTGACGATGGCTATGACCAACGTCATTGGCCTCATGCCGACTCCTCATGGCGTGTCCGCACCAGCGCCATTCGTTACCCTTCGCCACTGACATCGCCACTGCGCACATCGCGTGTGACCCTGGTATACACAATCGTCCTTGTCATGGCTGCGCAGAGCTCCGTCATTGTGTTCCTCGGTGCTTGGTGCTGTAGCTAGGTTGTCGCCCTATGCACTTCGGTCCAACGCACGCCGATACATGCACCTTTACGCCGACTCAAGCGCACATTGCCATCCGACCGACACACGATCGGCTATGGTAGCCTCTCGCCTCAGCCCCTCGCATCCAACAGTGCATGGTCAGCTGCGGAAGCTTTTTGCCTCAGCCTCTCGCATCCGACCAATGCATGGTCAGCTGCGAAAGCTTTTCGCCTCAGCCTCTCGGATCTGACCAACGCACGGTCAACTGCGGAAGCTTTTCGCCTCAGCTCCTCGGACCTTGAGGCTCTGATACCAATTATTGGAACCGAACCCATCGGCTCCGGTAGCTACTCACCGGGAGAAAACGCACACATGGTTTCTTCCTTAGAACAACTCACGAACACGAGTAGCAAGGTCAAATGACATAAGAGGCAACTCTTTGGTGGCAACACACGCCTTTTCTTCTTCTCTGTTATTCACTCGCAACACCTCTCAAATATTTAACAATTACATGGCTTAAATAAGGCTCACGCACGCACTAAGTCGACCAACAACTAGTACCTATTCTCACGCTATTGTCTGGGATCTTCTCCATAATCCACACGACTGTGCACTCACCGAATGACTCCTTCGAGTATCGACTACATTGACACGCGACTACGACCCCTACGCAGCTCGACTTACGACTACTGCTTCTACGACAACACTATAGCTACGACTACTATGCTACGACCACTGTAGCTACGACTACTGTGCTACGACCACTGTAGCTACGACTACTGTGCTACGACCATTCTAGCTACGACAACTATAGCTATGACCATTGTAGCACTCGAATTCACCGACTGCTACAGTCTCAGACTCACCGAGTACACAGACTCCACATTACTTGAACACACACAGTACTCGATTACGACCACATTATACTCGAACACACCGAGTACTCTCCCACAAACACAGTACTTGAACACATGAGTACTCGACACACGATTACAGTACTCGAACACACTAGTACAGTACTGAAATACACGAGTACGACCTATAACAAGATTAGTTCCAACACCAGTGCATGTGCACGTAGTCGCGCTGATACGTGCTCGCGGGCGAGGCCAATGGCCAGATGCCACACATTGGGAGAGCAGGCGGGTGGCCATCACTGGGCCCTGTCGTGGTTCGAGGGCGCGGCACCTCTGCGGTGCCGCACGTCGCCCATAGGTACTTCCGTGCTAGCAAAGGGGGGCAGATTTGCAATTTTGTGCCGTAGGGGCCAAATTTGAAATTTAAGTGGTACTACGGAGCTAAATAAACAAAAAAATTCTGCAGGTCCACCGCTAGCACTGCAGTTCAGTGTATCTGGGATTTGGAATTGAAACCATCGTTTTCAGATTTCAACTCAACGACAAATCCAACAAGCACCAATTAACATTGGTGCCCCCACATCCTAGCTACTTGTAGCTGCTTGCAAACAATTGCTCTTTCTGGTCCTGGATGAACTAAAAACAATTGAAGACAATCGGTGCCGATCAGTTGGTCGGTCGATGCACCGACAATTCTGTCCTGCGTCACTTCAGGCCTTTTCGGTTTTCGGTTTTCGATTTTTTTATAGTAATTTGCTTTTAAATAAAATATCTTTTTAAAACGAGGTCTACTAGTTAATTGTAGTACACACAGTAGCGGCTTCATTTATATTACCAAAAAGCACATATGAGTTTCTATTACTCTATAATCCCTCTCACAAACAATCGAAAAACCATAAGTTACAACTAAAAACCATAAGCCGCAGCCATAAAAAACAGACCCTTCAGTTCAACTTAGCTTAGTTATCCCAACAAAACAAAGTTCAACTTAGCTTAGTTATCCCAACAAAACAATGGGAATGTTCTGTTATGGAGTAAACTGATCGATTTGGTTAGGTACTAGCGGACTGGAAGAAATTGTGGTTTCAAATTGATTGGTCAAAGAATGATTGTCTAAAGTCTCGTTTAGTGATCAGAGGTTCAGAGAAAGCATTCCGATATGTATGTCGCGGGATATAAAATTCAGAGTATTCCATTGGAATGCATTCAGTTGCCATTATTTAATTGAGTATACTGTAATGTCTTCAATCCTATGTTATGGTATGGTAAGGCAGACTGCAGAATTAATCCAATCAATGGAACTAACAAACAACAAACATACTAGAAGAAAACATTTTAATAATAAAAGAAAATGAAGGAATGGAATTTTGGATGGAAATGCGGCACCACCTACATAACTGGTAGCACTTTAGTACATGCGTATTCAGATACCAGTGCATCACAAGTATTCTATGTACCCTGTCAGGTTTAAGCAACACTGAAGCATTACTAGCAGCAGCAGCATATGAGGAGCATAATTGCATAATACAAAGAGGTGACTACAGCTTAGCGACAAGGCAAACAAAGACAAGAAAAGAATTGAAGATGGACACAAGAGCCAAGGCAAGCATATGAGACCAATTAATCCATACATGGACATGGAAGAGACATGGATGGTGGAGATTACTGCTGGGATAGCATAGGCATAGCTACTAGTGGTGCGCGGGTTCGAGCTGGTTGACGAGCGCGAGGGCGTTGCTGGTAGCCTGCGCGACGGCGACGACCCTCTTCCTGACGGCGTCCACGTCGGCGCCGCCCGCAGAGTAGGTGGCGAGGGAGTCGAGGCATGTGGAGGTGTCGGTGAGAGCGGCGCTGGCCCAGGTCTGGACGTTGCTGAGTTGCCAGGCGAAGCGGGGGCTCCCCGCGCGACCCATCCGGTTCATCTCCCCCGTCGACTGCCGCAGCCGGTCCTCGGCGTCCCGCAGCGTCTCGGCGCAGTCCTTGATGGCACCGCCGGAGCTCCGGGCGCGCGAGGGCGGGCCGAGGTAGGCGGAGCAGGAGCGCGCGCGGTCGGCGCCCACGGTGAGCGCAGCCTGCGCGAGGAGGCGGGGGCTGCGCCCGACGGCCGGGGCCTGCGGCATGAGGCTCCGTTCGCAAACGCGCGGGTAGCGAGTGGAGCGGCAGGAGCGGCGCACGAAGTCAGCCGCGGCGGCCGGGCTGACCGCGGGCTTGGCCTTGGGCTGCCCCGACGCCGCGGCGGCCAGGACGAAGGCCGCGAGGAGGAGGAGAACGAGGAGGGAAGGAGGGTGGCGTCCCATGTTTCTTTCCTTCGTTTGTGCTGCAGCCTGCAGAGTTGTTACTACCGTAGTAGTAGTAAGCGAAGGAGGAATTTGGCCTGGACCAGACAGGTTTCCATGCAAGTCCGGTGGTCTTATCTTGTTAGGCCGCCGTGCACTGCTGCCGTCGTCGAGTGGCAAGTGACCAGAAAGTTCACTGACTTCACACTAGGACACATGAAAATCTCACTGTGCATTTATTTGTTTTAGGTGTCTAGCTCTGGCTTTCAGCTGTTGGCTGGTCCAAGGTCCAATGATCGATCCTCCTTCGATCCACCTTAGACGGCTGTGCGTATTAATTCCCCCAACGCGTATCTCCCGCCACCCTTCCTCGCACCGCCAAAGACCCGCCATCGACTCGCCTCCCCCGACCCACTCCCCACCACCCCCTTCTTATTTGTTCAAGTCACGGTCTTCTCTCTTCTGTGTGCCGTTCTGCTCACCAGCCACCACCCACCACTAAACCTAGGAAAACGAATAGGATCAATCATACCGGTCCAAGACACAATAATGTTGGCTGTAATAGTTTTGGCTTCAGCTTTTAGCTTCCGGTTTATTTTTTCACTATTCATAAATTTCGTCTTTTTCTGAACTTTTGGCTTTTTGTTGAGCTTTTTTGCCGGTTCTTTTTTTCCTGTATTTGTTTGTATTATACGTAATGGGCTAACATATTTTTTAATTTTTTTATTTTTTAAATTTAATTATGCTAAAATATTTTTTTAGCCAGCTACAGTGCTTTTCACCCATAAGCCACCAAAAATAAGCCCAAATGATCACCACCTTACAGCATAGTACAAACAGTAAAAACGGGTTATGTCGACCCACCTCAACTGAGCGTGTTCTGCTTTCTGTAGTATTACAATAAAATTGCTTGTAGTTGGCAGTAAAATTATATGTGTTTGGGTTACTGCACTCTTTTGAGCGCGGACGGATAACTTGACAATAAAATTACTTGTGACTGGCAGTAAATTTACTTACAATCGGCAGTAGAATTACTTATGACTGGCAGTAAATTTACTTGCGTCTGAAAATAAACTTATTGCTAGTGATCCCCTTGGCCCTTGCCCAGTTGCCCCCTTCCCCTTGGCTCCCTATCAGTGTGCCCCCTTGGCCCTTGCGACCCTGCCCTGCTGCATACCATGCGGCAGCGGTGGCGGTAGAGTCGTTAGGTCCGTTTAGCACGACACGACATGGCATGGCATGAATATAGTTGTTTGGCCTGTTAAGGCATAGACTTTCAAAGTTTTGGAATATTTTTTAGCCATTAGGGGCTTAAAATTTTCAAAAAAATCAAATAATTTCTAAATATCCCAAAAAAAATTAAATAGGCATACACCCCTCCCACATCCAGCCACAACTCCTCCCTTAATCTATTCTCATTTGTGTTATGAAAATTGATATACAATTTATGAAAATCTGACAAAAATTCAAAAAGAATCGTCAAATAGCTAGCTTAAATTTTGGAATATAGCGGCTTTTGACAAGAGAGACTAAAATGTTTAGATTTTTAGTGAGTGGAGCGATGCATGAAGTCGGCCGCGGTGGCCAGGCTGACCATGTGCTTAGCCTTGGGCTATTGCGACGTGGCGACTGTTGGTGTAGCGGCTAGGAGTAGTAAGCGAAAGAGGAATTTGACTTGGTCTAGATAGGTTTCCATGCAAGTCTTGTGTTCTTATTAGAGAGTAGTATTTATCCTACCGTAAAACTTTACTCGTGTCCACTGAAATGAAGTCATTATTACAGTAGTTTCTTTTTATTTCTATTGTACTATTTTTTTACTATCTGTACATTAAATTTTAGTATAGACGTAATAGCAAAAATTTAAAAAATGTTGCACTAGGTCTCTCTTTACAGTAAAGCGTTACTCATGAGTTGTAAAAGAATAACCTTTTTTCAAAAAGTTTCTTTTTATTTATTGTGTTCTAATACTACAATAAGAGTACAATAATGTTTAGTGTTATGACAATAAAATTGTATATTTGTTTCTGCAGGAGCTCGCAACTGCACAAGCAAGTGAACACCAGGAGGTGTTGCCTACATTGATCTAGCCACTACTGCCACCATCGGTGCAGGCAAGGTAATTATGATTGTGTAGTAGTAATATGTATCATAACGCATTGTAATTCCATTATAGTTATATCAATAAAAAGTTTATTTGTATGTAGGCTGTCATTTTGCTAGCCAAGCAGACTAGGAAGGGAAAGAGGATGACCAAAGTTCCAGCAAGCTTGTCTCTGCCAATTGAGATGGCCATCAAGGCTAGGCAGCTCATATTGGATGACTAGAACCTAAAAGGGTAAGATTTTCTCCTTTTATTTTCTCCCATATGAGCGTGTTTGTTTCTTTTCATCATCTGCGTAGTGACATGACTTAACATTGGTCTTGCTACAGTCTGGCGATGCTTTCCTCATTGCCACTGGTGGTGATATTGTGGCCTCGTTCAATGACGGTCACATGACTGAAGACATGTTTGTGTCTTTTTTTTTCATCAACTGCATGCACCACGACGTGGCGCTGAGGCCAGGGAGTGTGGACTACATGATTTTTCTGTCCTGAAAACTTTTGATACATATTTTCTTAGGCATTAAACTCTTTGTATTCTGGTAGTAATTGTTAGATATATGCAATAAATATTAGGTACATGGTTGTGACTTCATATTTTGCAAAGTTGCTAAACGTCGAGGAGTCCTTGAAAAATAAAGAGTACAACAATGCGCTTGTCATGAGTATTTTGGGAGCTCAACTCGGCAAAATGGACCCTAAGGCAGTAAAGTTGGTGAGTTACAGTAATTTTACATTATGCAAGCAATAAATTATGTCTTCATATGGTCATCAAGCCCCTCTGTTTCAATCGTCAGGTCTTCCTCCCCTTGCATCACAACTCCCACTGTTTGGTATACCGCATAAACAATGTGCATAGGTGTCGGAGCCCAGATTTTTCAATCCGGAATCCTCTGTGATTCCACCGCACTATTCTCTGGATCAGTAGATAGTGCTCACAGATTACAGTTCTGAATATCAAAGTACATACCATGCGGAAGCGTAAATATAATAATAGACTTACTCATGGGCCGATTAGGCCGAAATCATTAAATTGTAGCAGCGGAAGAATGAAGCACACAGGTGGGACCTTCAGGACATGCCCACAGGCAGCCAACTGGAGGTTCGCGACCTAGCCCTTGACATCTTCATCTTCTCGGGCAGCGTGTCCAACCTTGTTGCTGAGGCGAGGTGATTTGTTTCCTGATTCTGAATTTTGTCGCAAAAACGAGTGTGAGCACTCCAACCCCGTGCTCCGCGAGCCAATACACAGAATGCAAATAAATAGTATGCATGGCTTGTCAAAGGAGAGGCTCGTGTTATTTTATTTGCCAAAAATCGCCTTTAGCAGAATTATTGTTATTTAACCATAGTGTTGTTATTACTGCCTAAACTTCACACAGCTATTACCATAATTGACTTAATCCACCAAGGACACATTTACCTTACTGATTGCTGTCTAAGACCCCAAACAACGGGTGCCATCATTTAACTAATCCACCGATCTCTTTCTTGCTATATTATTTACTATTTAACCCCCGAAATAGTGAGCGACATCATTTAATTAATCCACCGATCTCTTTTGTGTTCTAATCCCTAACAATCCAATCCTTTTTGTTACTGATCCACAACCATAATTTGCTCTTCCAATTATCACCTTATAATCCATCTCTAACTACTTCACTATTGTATCTCCACCAAGAATATCATTGATCAAGTCTACGAATCGCTAGTATACATCCACCAAAAATGTCATTGATCAGATCTAGAATTCTCTAATAAATATCCACCAAGAATATCATTGATCAGGTCTATGATTCACTAATATATATTCACCAAGAATATCATTGATTAGATCTATGATTCACTAATATATATCCACCAAGATTATCATTGATCAAGATAAATCTCCCATAGTTATTTTCATACCTCCAAATTCCCAAGATTCAAATTATCCATCTAGTATTTGATCATTGTCAACATCTTCCAAGAATTTATACTAAGTATCAGTGTTGTGATCCAACAATTACCTTTATACTCCCTAAATCTCCAAAGATCATTTAAATCATCTATCTAGCCTATATATTCATTTAGGCTCCACCAATTTATTTCTCCCAGAATTCATGTTATCGTTATCCCTATTATGATCAACATAAATTCACCAACTTCTTTATGCAATTACCATAAACAACCATCTTCTTTTCTTACGACTCTATTTATTCTTCCCATATTTTATTTTGTAAGAATAGAAATGCCACTATTTGAAATACAATATAAAATTTCCTGAGACCTAGCAACTTTGGAACAAAACATAATGTTCAAGGAATATTAACATGATTTTTCATACATATGGCATCACACCATATGCCTAATACCACCATAATCTTTCCATACATATGGCATCACACCATCTAACATCCTTCAGCGTTATAGCCGCTTAACTTACCACTGGGACGACACCCAGGACAATTCAAATCAGGGCTTTCCACTGCCCTCCGCTTTTCCATTCCCATTTTTCAAACATTTTTAAATAGAACTATATCTAGTTAAGTTCCCATGTCTGCCCATGACCGTGGGCACGGCTATTCGAATAGTTTTAAACTCTGCAGAGTTTGCACACTTTACCCACAAGAGATAAATCCACTCGTTGTCCCACATGATTTCTTAGCCATGCGGTTGAGTAGACTATCACAGGACCTTTACAATGCATTTTTCCGAGCAGAGTTACGTCCGCTAAGGTTTCCACTTCCTTCGGGGTACGACCACCCTTCCAGAAGCCCCCTCTTGCGCCGTCACGTCGGAGGATGTGGCCATCCTCTACCCGCCCGTGGTCATACCGGCGCAACTCTTGCTAAGTCGATGCAAATTAGTTAGCCCTGCCTACACTTTGCCAGCTTACGGTTGTGCTTGTTATACACGGGGTGACATGACAAGATTCAGTCCTTAGAGTTACCCGGATGGTTCTACCACATTTCACCTTTTGTGCAATCACTGCACCACATACCAGCCCTCAAACCATCCATCCAGGTATTTAAGCAAGTTGGGGATTTTGGAAACATAAAATAATCATAGCCAATATATACCAGTCATTACCACCATGACTGCCCAACCAAATTTTCTCATGATTAAAGTGATGCTTGGGCGTTCTCGCGCCCATGAATACCTATGCGGTACTAAGCATGGCATATAAATTACGAACTTATTTTCGAAAGGTTACTATAATAATTTTGCTAGGGTGACAAGGTTCACACATTCAGATATTCCAAAGGAGGTGTAATATTAATCAAGCAAACAATGGGCATATAACTAAAATCTTAAATTAAACATGTATTTGCATATAAAATAACAGCATGCAATTTGATAATTTAAACAAAAATAATTTGCAGAAAATGTAGGTTCAACATGATCAAAGTATTGACTCGCCTGGCGCGGTTTGCCGCGGTCTTGGGCTCTCTCAAAGCTGTCTCATTTGAGGGGGGCTGCTCTGCTGGTCTTTTCTACACTTTGATCTTGGTCTTGCTTGATCCATTGATTCTTCGGAACTCCAGTTTCTAACTATGCGATAAGCGACTGAATCCAAATAAAAGCAAATAACTCAAGAGATCCAAATAAATCCAAATACTTTAAATGACCGATTTAATTTAATTTATACATTTATTATGATTGGAGAATAGAAGGATGATTTAGGTTGATGTGTTGTAAGCACAGTGGTAGCTGGATTTGAGCAAGAGAACGAGTTGTCTGGATGCTTTACCGTGAGAGAAAATTTTAGAATACGAGGGATCAAAAGTGAAGATGTACCTACAGGAATTATCTGTTTTTGGGAAAGGAAGGTGGCCATACATGGCCGATTGGGGAGAAGCGAGGCTTGACCTTTTTTATTAATAATTTCTTTTATCATTTTTGTATTTATCAAGGATGTCCCGTGAGTCGGGTTAGACCTATAGACTGATGCAGGAGTTTAGTGTACAAATTTTATCTTTAGGGTATGCATTCCTTGCAACTCAGGTTATGGTAAAGGCAAACTGGACTGATGGATGAGATCTGTACTTATTCTATAAATCCTTTAGTCAAAGGTATTATAACACTTGGATATCTTTATTAAGTTTTAGATTAATCTCTGGTATAGGCCTTTACTTACTAATTAGATTAAGATAAATAGCAAAGGCTCAATATTTATTCATATATGGTAATTAATTAAACTTTAAATCTCTAATAATCCCACTATCATATTTTATGTATCTTCATTCATAGCTAGGCTAAATTTAAGTTGATTTAGGATCCGCTCATATGGATCCTAACTTGTTATATATACAATTATGCTCAATACTATTATGTACTAAAGCTAGTGTTAAGATTTAATTAATGGCACTATTATTAGCTTGCTCATACTTTAACTATCCTTAGGCTCATCTCTATCTAATTTAGATTCATTTATCTAAGTAAAGGTTATTGTACAAGGTAGTAAAATATATCGCTGAGACTTGTTTAATGGTAGGATGATAAATGTTAAAGCATATATTTTAACTTCATGCAAGGGTAATATTTGGATAGTTAATCAAAATCATAGTGCCTTTATCAATGTCTTTAATTAATAATAAGTCTTTTAGATAATTATCCAAACCATATAATTAATCATATATGAACTAATCAAAATTTAAATCTCAAATAATCTTATTTACCTTCCTATTAAATGTTTTTAGCTTCTCTAGATTATTCTCTGTTTTCCTTGATTTTTCTTACTGGAAATGACCACAAACATCAAAAATAAAAATGAGAGAAAAAGGGTGCGGCTGGCTGGATCGAACACATGACATAAGGCAACGAAGTGTTTGCATGCTCGGTCTAGCCAAGTGGGCACTGGGTATTACCTGCCTAACCGACGGAACGATTGTAGAAGAGCTGAGGGTAGGCAGCCAGAACAGAGGACCGGCTCGGGCGGCCATGGTTGACGGCGGCGCCGGCGAGGAGCGGCCGGGGAGGGAGCGGGGATGCGGAAAATGGGTTGCTCAGTGCCGGAGGATGCTAGGGGTGGTGGTGCGGCAACCGGAGCGGCGGCGCAGTGGGCAGGCGGTGGAACTAAGCGGCCGGCGGTGAGGGGAAATGAGGCGCCGGCGGACGGGAGGATGGGGAGGGGAACTGAGGTGCGCGAGAGGAGGAAGGGCTCGCGGGGGTGCTCACCGATGGTTTGGCAGGGCCGGAGGGAGACGGAGGATGGCCAGTGGCGTGTGCCTGCGGTGGCGCGGAGGAGCCCATGTCGCCGGCGGGGTACAGGCGATGAAAGGGCCGGCCGACGATGGGGTTGCATTTGTGAGGCCATAATGAAGCTTCTGTGCAGCCGAATTAGATCATGGTGGCGCCATTTGGCGAAATTTGCTCCGGCCGGGGTTGGAGGAGATGCCGCTCGCCGGCGAGCTAGGGGCGCCGGGTGGCCAATTCCGCTAGAGGGGAGGGCGAGTGGATGAGGGCGGCGCATCCTGTGGAGCGAGCCAGCTTTATAGTAGGCGAGGCTGTGCTGGCGCCGCGCGAGGTGATGGAGGCCGGCGGAAATTGTGCGACAGGGCGTGGGCGGCGGCAGCAGACCGGGGCGGCGAACGCAGAGGCAAAAAGGTAGCGGCGACAGGATGGGACCAGGCGACGTCATGATGAGTGAGCAGCGTGCTCTGGCGAGGCGGGCGCATGGGCGCCACCGGGAAGAAGGAGCAGAGCTCTGCAGCGAGAAGAAGGGGGTTGTGCGGGCGCACAGGGGGAAAGAAGGAGGGGGGCCCGGTCGGCAGAGAGAAATGGGGGAAACAGGGAGGGCCCACGCGTAGAGAAAGGGAGCGGGAGGAGGCTCGGTTGGCAGGGAAAAAGGGGAGGAAGAGAGAGGGGAGAGAGAAAAGGGCTGGGCCCACAAGGCATAGAGAGAAAAGGAGAGGAAAACCTGAGAATTGGGATTCTGAATTTTAATTTTAAAATTTTATTTCATATTTATGATTACTGATTTTTGCATGACATTTAGAATTTAAGCTTTACATTTTCAGATATTAAATGAGAGCTTCTATTATTATTATTGTTTCCTATTGCTAAACTCTTTCTTGCACAATTTTTGTATACACATATATGTATATATGTATGTGTGTTTGTAATTTGTTCATCCGCTTTTATTGCTATTTATGCCATTATTTTCAGAATGAGATTTTATATTTTTAACTCAGGTTTCTCTCTTCTTATACTGGATCATCTTTTCAGATTCGCATTTTAAATCTTGATTTTCTATTAATTAAATTTGTTTGCTTCTTCTCGATCCTTTTAACTTTTGGAACCTTCACCAAATTTCTCTCGAAAACATCATAAACTCCAAATTCAAATAAAACATATTGCAAAATAATTCAAAAGCTTCATATTTTCAAATTTCAAAATTTTGGGATGTTACAATAGGCGCATCGACGTGCTAGACTCAAACAACTACATTAAAAAATGCACTGACCCCCAATGATCATCATCATGCCGTTGGCTGCTGAAAGGTAGTTGCCCCGTGACCACTAGGAAGATTCCAAAGTTTGTGAACTGGAGGAGGCCGTTGTTTGCCATACAAAAAACAGGTTCTCCCAAACAACCGCGCCTTCTTCGCCATGAAGTTCTTGGAATTTTACAACGGCAAAGGACAAAAGATCCAAACTGCCATAGAACTGGTAAACAGTAATTTTGTCTCGAACATGCAGTAAATTGTATCATAATATGCAGTAATTTTATGTTATGATATATTTCTTTTGTATGTAGGAGAAGAGCAACGTATATAGAGCAGAGCTACTATTCTGCATTCTCTTCTACGCGCTCAACATTGTCAAGCCCCTCCCTAGTATTCTAGAGAACCTTAGGCCGCTCAGCTCGTCAGATTAGATATTGTGAGTCCCTTTTCGTATATTATGAAAAGTAATTTGCTACATGAATAACAGTAAAAGCGTGTACACAATATGGTAAAACTGCCGAAGTAATCACTCTTCGAAGTAATCACTGCCTTCAGCATTTTCCTCTTGCGCAGGCAGCAATGGCGGCGCGGCGGCTACAAATGGGGCAGCGTTGGACCGGTTCACCGTGCTCAACGGGCCATTAGTAGCCCGTTGGGCTAAGTGTGCCTAGACCAACCCAGCACAGCACAGCCCGACCCCTCTTCGTGACGTGCCTAGGGCGGAGGGAAGACATGTGGGTTGACACGACATGGCACAACAACTTATTCGAACCAGCTGTGTAAGCCTAATCAGATCTTGCCACATCAAGACCCATGCCATGCTGGCTCGGACGGTCTATTTTGCCAGGTGTGACCCACCCTTACATATTGAGCTTAGGGTATCCGGAGTGTATGAAAATAGAGGGTCATAAGCCACCTTAAGGTCGACCTTATACGTTAAAGGGTTGACCTTAAGCAGGCCATAAGCAAAAAAAGGTTTGAGGCCGGTCCTCAAGCTAAACACCTGGCCACAAGCATTAAAATACAATTTT
Organism: Dendrocalamus latiflorus; assembly: GCA_017311315.1. Classification (NCBI taxonomy): domain Eukaryota; kingdom Viridiplantae; phylum Streptophyta; class Magnoliopsida; order Poales; family Poaceae; genus Dendrocalamus; species Dendrocalamus latiflorus. The sequence goes on from CM029628.1 coordinate 736,565, forward strand.
TTTTTAATCCTGTTGTTCTCTCCCCCCACTAGCCAACTACCAATTACCACATGTAACCGAGTGGGACCCTTGTTACAGCCGAGCGGTGGCCTCAAACATAATAAGTCGACCTTAACAATTAGGTGGGGCCCACCTTAAGGTCCATTGTGATATATACACTCCTGATGTCCTTAGAGCAAGGCTAATAATACAGCCTTCAGCTGGCTGTATAGATACTTACAACCCACTTATCAGCCCATTCATATAGTAGTTTACAGCCAGCTGAAGGCTGTATGATTCACCCCCTTCTCTCACAAAGTTTCTTGGTTCTTGTGCTTCAGCTGGCTGTAAACTTACATCCCACCTCTCTTCTCTCTCCTCCTCTCTCTCCTCCACCTCAGCATACAGCCTACTAACAACCTCTTATTATACTTGCTCTTATGGGAACCTGACGCTAGCCCTAAAATTGCCAGAAAAACCTCATCACCAGCCGTCATAACCACCGGGAGCACTAATCACAACGCACAGGCACCAACAACGCAGTAACTAGTGCTTGCCACACAGTATGGTTGCGCGCTCGCAGTCGCAGTGGCTAGCCAGATCTTGGAATTTACGAAAAATAACTCTGCTTAGTGAATACTAATAAATGCTTTCCAATCTCAACATGGCCAGGCCAATCAGATCATGGAATAGTTAGGCCCCGTTTGGCACAGCTTAGCTTCACTAGTGAAGCTGTTTTTTTTGTTTCAGCTTCACGAGCAGCTTTACCGATGAAGCTAAATCTGTTTTGGAAAACTGTTTGGCAAAACAGCTTCACCAATAGCTTCATGTGTGGCTGAGAGAGGGCAATTGTCCAAGATGCCCCTGTCTACCTGACTTGTTCTAACATTTGGAGTTGTATGTTTGTATATGGTCATATGAATTAAAAAATAATATATTTGAATGAGTATGAATTAAAACATTAAAATAAAAAATTAAAATCATTAGGAAGCAATATTAGTGCCTTGTTTTTGTTTCGTGAACGGGAGAGGTGAACGGGATGAACTAGTGGCAAATGCGTGTAATTTTGGTGAACCAGAGGGGCAGTGAGTTCCTAGGACTACGGGCCTGAGGGAGAGAGCTGTGAAAAGCTACTTTTTTCAGCTTCACTTCTCCCCATTCCTTTGTGAGAGCAGAAAAAAAGGAGCTTCACCCATAAAGCTGTTTGCAAAAAAGGTGTTTGGTAAAAAACAGCTCACAACAGCTCATGAAGCTGTGCCAAACAGAGCCTTAGTTTATCTGGCAGCAAGTAACCTTTGATCGTACTCCAATTGTTTCAGTCCAAACACAAAGCAGCAGCAGCAGCTGCTGCAGGAGGAGGCCCACTACGGCACGTCTCTTTGGCTCCTGCCCCCACATCCTTCTTCCTTGCCATTGCAACATCTCCGACCCCCATCGAGAGATCGAGAGAGGCTAGCCTTGAGGAGGAGAGGTTGGACGGGATGGGCGGCGCCGCGGCGGGCACCAAGTGGATCCACCACATCCAGCGGCTCAGCACCGCCAAGGTGTCTGCGGAGGCGGTGGAGCGGGGCCAGAGCCGCGTCATCGACGCCTCCCTCACCCTCATCCGCGAGCGCGCAAAGCTCAAGGTCTTCCTCTTCGCCTTTCTTCTTCCCCCTTCCTCCACCCCCCTATGATCCTCTCTGCTGCCGTGCCGTGCCCTAAAAATCTCTTCTTTGTTCCAGTTAAAAATCTCTTCTTTCGTTTCAGCTTCTTCTCCTGATCCTAGCTTGTACTGCTGTATATTCGATCCGATTCAATTTTAATTGCGTTCCACTGATGAGACGGCCATTGTTAATGTATAAAGTGCCTTTTATGATGGTGGGAGGGAGAATCAATGTCAGTGTCAGTCCAAACCGATCCGAGTCTTTTTTCCTTTCCTCATCTTGTGTCCTGCCTCCTAAGCCCTTCCCAATTAACAGTGCTGCTGTGGTACTGGTACTACTTGGCATATACTAGTACTGTAATAAACTAGTACTAGTAGTAAATTCCTGCGGTCTAGGCACTGTGTTCAGTATTAAGTATCCTTAAACACTACGGTCACATGTCATTGCTTACAGTGTGAGTGTGGTCAGGCTGCCAATAACAAATTGTAAACATCGCCTATTTACTGTAAACTTTTGCTGTACTGCTGTAACCCAGCCTTTACTGCCACACACGAACCCACCTCTGTAGGACAGAGTTCCAAAACCAACACTACTCCAGTGTAGACAGAGGGGTAAGCTTTAGTATCATGTCCTCTCTCAAATGTGGGACAGGCCAGAAACTATCATTCATACAACTCTCGACTTTCGACAGTCCGTGTGACCGTTTCTTTTGTGTGAACCTTGAAACAGTCGTAATGGATCATGAATACCTGGATTGGACTGGTACACTTTTATTTTAGCATTTGAAAACACCATCTGCTACCATATGCTTCGAGTGCTTTGGAAACTTGTTTGCACCTCATGTAAAGATTGAGTCTTTTTGGGCCTATAGCATAATTGCTTAATGACAAGAGGACTAAGATACGGTCAAAGCTGACCACATGCACATGGGCTTGGTGAAGTCTTCGCCTCAGCTGGAAATCCAACATCCTGGTAGCTTAAACTTGTGTTCTTTATTTGAAGCAACTATGTATTATATTTACCATCCCACACCCGGTGAAGAGAGTTGGCAAAAATGTAACATTCGGAAAAAATGCTTGACTTTGTTCACATTTATAATTAAATCCCAAGGCTCATAGATACTAACATTAATCATACATTCCCAGCCAGCTGATCTAAGTGAAACAGTGATAAATTTGTGCAGGCTCTACAGATTATTAAGTTAACTCGTATACCAGGTTGCTGCATGTTAGGATAAGATTGCTTTTAATTTGGCAACTCTTCTGAGTTCTGACAATTCTATTAGCCCTGACTTGTATTTTTGCTTGTATTCAGGCAGAGTTGCTGCGTGCTCTGGGTGGCGTGAAAGCTTCAGCATCCCTCTTAGGGGTTCCTCTTGGTCACAACTCATCATTCTTACAGGGGCCTGCATTTGCTCCTCCCCGCATAAGGGAGGCCATTTGGTGTGGAAGCACCAATTCTAGCACAGAAGAGGGTACAAAATAATATTTAGTAGCATACCTTGCATCTATGGAACATTACAAAAAAATGCTTTTCGTGTTATTCAGGCAAAGAATTGAATGATCCTCGGGTGCTAACTGATGTTGGTGATGTCCCCATACAAGAGATTCGTGACTGTGGCGTCGAAGATGACAGGTTGATGCATGTAATTAGCGAGTCTGTCAAAACAGTGATTGAGGAAGTAAGCATATTATCGCACGATGATCGTTTCCAAAGCTTAATTATGTGTTGATCATCTAAGGCATTTCTGTATCTGTTTTCAGTATAATGTTCAAACTTTATTTCGTAATTAGAAAAATGTTGAAATTCAGCTTTTTTTTCTTAATTCTAGTCAGAGATTGCAAGCTATTGAAGCATTTTTTTTCTTCTTCCACATATTTATTAACTATCACACACCGTCGTATAGGATCCTCTTCGGCCATTGGTCTTAGGAGGCGATCACTCAATATCTTATCCAGTTGTTAGGGCTGTGTCTGAAAAGCTTGGTGGACCTGTTGACATTCTTCATCTTGACGCACATCCAGATATATATGATGCTTTTGAAGGAAACACTTACTCACATGCTTCTTCATTTGCAAGAATAATGGAAGGAGGTCATGCCAGGAGACTTCTGCAGGTAATTGTATTTTTCATCTCTGAGCTTTGCTTGCATTCCAGTGAACTATCGGACTACTATTGAATAAAGTTTTCTCCCTTTTCTGTCCAATTTTAAGGAGAACAATATTAAATATGAAATGTAACCATAACGTTGCATAGTTCATGCTTTACAAAATATCTCATTTGAATGTAGCATCCATCAATTATATCAAGGTTAAAGTAATGGGTTGTCATAAAGCTTTTACCACGCTGGGACTGTTAAGGACTTCTTTTCTTCCATCATTGAGTAGGGATATGCCCTGGACTAACCTTTTGTTGCTCACTTGTCAAGTCTTCCTTCTTATTCTGCTTCTGTACCTTCACACTTATTTTGATGTGTTTCAGGTTGGACTTAGATCAATTACTAAAGAAGGACGCGAGCAAGGGAAGAGATTTGGTGTGGAACAGTATGAGATGCGTACCTTCTCAAAAGATCAGGAGAAGCTTGAAAATCTGGTAAGTCAATTTAACATAACCAGATCAATGTGTATTTGTCTTACTTTATCAGTTGTTCATTTTAACACGCGGACAATTGATAATGATGTACCTTATAATTATGTTCCGCCTGTTGTGTCTTGTGAAAGAATTTCAGTTTGCACTATCAACTTTAGTTGATATTCACAATTGACCATTAATTGCTTATCTTAATTCAAACCAACGTGATAACCTGTTTTTTTGTTGAATTCGTTTAGTTTGCAGATTGTTTTATAACCAAAATGATATAAACTTAACTTGCAACCAACCTTCTTTATTTTCTTGGCAGAAACTTGGGGAAGGTGTGAAGGGAGTGTATGTCTCAGTCGACGTGGACTGCCTCGATCCGGCGTTTGCTCCCGGTGTGTCTCACATTGAACCTGGAGGCCTCTCATTCCGCGACGTGCTCAACATCATTCAGAATCTGCAAGGCGATGTCGTTGCCGCAGACGTGGTGGAGTTTAACCCACAGCGTGATACGGTGGATGGGATGACGGCTATGGTCGCTGCGAAGCTGGTCCGGGAGCTCACTGCTAAGATCTCCAAGTGAGCCAATCAGGACATAATTAATATTACCAATTTCGTCTGAAGCAGCAAGGGGATTTTCCAGGCTCGTTGGTTGTTGAGCTTGGTTCCTATATATCAGCTGTGCCGCATTTTATATGTGACAATCTTTTATAAATTAGGTTGCAATAATATTGAAAGAACTACCCTCCATTTGGCCTGTGCTGCTACGGTTCTTGTTGCTTCTCTGTTGTCTCATCTGTCACAAGGCCTTGGCTTCTTGATAGAATGCATCCTGTCGTTGCAGGTTCTGTCATGCTGTAGAGTAGACACAATGGTTAGAGGGTGTGTGTCAATACAAACTGCGAAGGATTAGCAATTTCTTTTCAGAGAGAGAGAGAGAGAGAGAGAGGTTGTGAATGGTTAGCTCTTGAGCAGACTTCCCGAAAGAAAGAAAGAAAGAGAAAGATCAGAGAAGCAGAAAAGGACCCGAGTACTGGACTGCTAGTCTAGTTGTAAGGAATCAGGATGCTGCCTGCTGCTTTGCTGCTGAGGGCTGCGGAGCCTTGCAACTCTCAACTATGGCATCCGCCGTCGACGCGGCGTCCGGCAAGCCACCGATCCTTCTCCTCCGCCGGGTGGACCCACCCTTCGCCACCGCGCTGCGCGAGCCCAAACGAACAATATAGTGCTTTTGGGTGATTTTCTGAATTCATAAATGATTTAGGCGAAGCAGATCTATGCATGGAAGGATGCCGATATAGTTTGATTTACCTTTCGATTGTTAAAATCTTTAAGGAAACATCTTTCTTAACTAGATTCTCAAATGAGTATCTCTAACCTCCTTTATACCATTCGCAGTTGCTGAGCATGAATGAAGCTTTACCTTTGTGGAGTTTATGTGTGGCCATTCACGCTTCTACAATATTTGCCTCCCTTACTTGTACTCATCATATCTGAAGACGTAATTAAATTGGTAGAGATAAAACAAGCATGATTTTGAGCTTGGGCAGACCATTCAGAAGTTAAATTAGGGGTTGAGGATGGGTTTTTATGGTTACTCCTCTCAGGTCACAAACCTAAAGTTTGGATGTCCTGTTAACACCCTAATATTTCCAATACTTATCTGCCCAAGTCCTAGTTCATGAAATTCCGTATGTCTGTCCATAATCCGCTTTTATGACCAAATTTTTAACATATCATCTGTTGTAATATTTGCGGTATAAGCAAAGATATAAATATAATTCCAATATAATCATATAAGCGCATCAAAGACATCAATTCATATATAAATGACATAGCATATATGAATCTATATGAATTGAGCATATCATCCATGGTATACCACATATTCAATAATAGAAATGATAACATTCTAGACATGAATATGTATGTCAAAGAATAAAGCATGTATCAATTAAGACTAGCAATAAGCTCAAGTTTAATTGATTATTTGTGCTCTCAAATGTAGGGTTGCACAACACTAATCTCGGCCGTCCCGCTACTAAATCATAAACCTTTCATCGATTGGTTATATTAAATTAGAATTCAATCTTTGAGCTCTCAATTATATATTTCAATATATTCACCACATGTATGTATTCAGCTAGAAATTAGCTAGAGCAAATCCAACACATATAAGATGTCTTTTGCAGTAACTGAATCAAAGTTAATAGCAAACTATGACTTCTAACAGATCTGCAGCATATATGTGGAATTTCTACAAGCTAAAGACAGCCTCAAACAAATCACACATACACAGAATATATATGACCAGTGTATATCATGCAAAGTTCACAATTAACATTAATCACAGAACATGAGCATAATCTAATGACAGCAAGTGATAGCAATTAGAGCTCAAAGATTAAATCTACCAATCTCAGAATATGATTTCTTATATCATTGAGCAATCACAAATCCCACAAGCAATCTATGTTACTCAGCACCAGATAAACGAAGATCAATTAACTAGCACTGCCACACAGAGTGCAAAAAGGAGAATCACAGAATCACTCACGACACAGGTGATATTCGAAACCACCAGAAGAACAGGGGCTAGGCACGCTTGCGCGCTGTCCCAGAAAACCTATTGCCCCCACACCACCGTGAGAGAGGTCAGTAGGCACGGAGATACAAAGCCCTCTCGCCGAAGTGAAGCACACGCCGGCCGAGTCGAGGTAGAGGTACGCCGCACAAGCACAGGGGAGGAGCCGGCCAAGCACCTCACCGGAGCACCAGGAACCGAAGTCGTCACACACCACAGGCAAAAACAAAGAGAGAGAGAGAGAGCACTTTGCTTCCGATCTCTCAATCAAAAGAGCCGGCCGCCATTTATAGCCAGAAGAGGGAGAAGGGATGAGCATTCGGCGGCGCCACCAACGGCTAGAGACCGAGTCTCCCGCGCCACCACCACAACCCAAACTCACCTCACATGCCGGATCTGAGGACCGAGTCCCAGGGGAAGGAGAGGAGCCGGCGCAACTCACGGGGGAGATGGGGAGGCGCGAGTCGCAAGGGAGGAGAGGTCGCAGGGGGACCAAGTCGACCCGCCGAGCTCGCCTGCCTCCACCGCGCAGCCCCCTCCGCCTGAATCGCCGCCGCCATCGCCTCCCTCCAGGCGCCCGCTTGGTCTCAGCAACGGGGAGGCAGCGGCCTCCCCTTTTGACTCCCTTCGGCCCACCGACAGGTGGGCCCTCTTTCTTCCTTTTTTTCGTTTTCTTTTATCAAATGGGAAATTACCCTTTTGCCCTTGGTATATACAACAGTCCCCACCAATTTCTCAATTGATAACTGATGCTCAAAGTCTTGTTCAATATACAGCTGTTCGACAATGGGTACCTTTCGGGTTTGAACCCAAAGCCTAGCGACAAGGACTACGACTCTGCACAGACAAAGGAGGACTACGCCTTGATCCAATGCCTTGGTGTGAGAATTTTCGCCCAAGTCACATTCTGTACTGGGCGGCTTGCCCTTTCCCTCTCGGGTTGGGACGTTCCGGTCATGTCCCGTATCTTACTCATGAGCGATTAAGAAAGTATACCCTCAACTTTCTTTGATTGCGACCTCACAATCACACTCACGTAGGTGAACTCTTCTAGGAATCCTGTAGGACGATTCCATAAGTCATATAGACCTAGAGTTCATTAAGAGCCAAAGCTCAACCTTCCATACAGACAGAGCACTGCAGCTAATGGGACCCGTTAGATGTGCTCTCTAATCCCACACAGTTTGTTGTCCTAGAGCCTAGTTCACGGGATCTCCGATCTCCTAGGATAGGTTACTACCAATGTGAGCCTTTATACGGGTATAAGCCCCATCCCCTGTGATGCTGCTTGGATGACCTTTCGCGCCAATCCTTTAGTGAAAGGATCTGCCAAGTTCCTTTCAGACTGGATGTATTCTACAGTAATAACACCCGTCTCTCTGGCATGCCTTACCGACTTAAGTCGGCGCTTTATATGTTTTGAGGACTTCATATTGTCCTTCCTACTCTTCGCCTTAACCAGAACGGTTTGGTTATCGCAGTAGGTCAATACGGCTGGAATAGGTTTTTCCAGCACAGGTAGGTCAGAAAGGAGTTCTCGAATCCATTCTGCCTCTACAGCCGCTGAATCAAGCGCTACCAATTCAGCCTCCATAGTGGACCGTGTAAGAATAGTCTGTTTAGAGGACTTCCACGACACGGCCCCACCTGCTAGAGTGAATACATAACCACTCGTAGCCTTCATGTCATCCGAGTCACTGATCCAGTTAGAATCACTGAATCCTTCCAAGACTGCCGGATGACCAGAGTAATGTATTCCCAAATTAGGATTTCCCTTCAAGTATCTTAGTACTCTTTCTAGTGCTATCCAATGATCATCTCCTGGATTGGACGTATAACGACTCAATCTGCATACAACATATGAGATGTCTGGCCTTGTCGCACTAGTTAGGTACATCAAGGATCCTATGATTTGAGAATACTTAAGTTGATCCTTCCCATGTCCGGTGTTCTTATGTAGCTTTGCATTTGGATCATAGGGTGTAGCTGCTGGCTTACAGTCCTTAAACCCAAATCTGGTTAGGACTTTATCCACATAATGGGATTGCGAAAGAGTAATCCCATTCTCACCCTTTATAAGCTTAATGTTTAAGATAACATCAGCTTCACCCAGATCTTTCATATCAAAATTCTGGGAAAGGAAAGACTTTGTACTATTGATTACATCTATGTTGGTCCCAAATAGCAATATGTCATCTACGTAAAGACATAGAATGACACATTCGCCCCCATTAAACCGATAGTAGACACATTTATCGGCTTCGTTAACACAAAAGCCGACCGACGTCATCGTACTATCAAATTTCTCATGCCATTGCTTAGGAGCTTGCTTTAGACCATACAATGATTTAATCAATCGACATACTTTCCTTTCTTGCCCCTCAACCACAAATCCTTCAGGCTGTTGCATATAAATCTCCTCATCCAACTCTCCGTTTAGGAAAGCGGTCTTTACATCCATTTGGTGTACTAGGAGTTTGTATGCAGCAGCTAGTGCTAAAAGCACTCGAATTGTGGGTAAACGGGCCACAGGAGAGTATGTATCAAAATAGTCTTCACCTTCTTTTTGCGTGAAACCTTTAGCCACTAATCGGGCCTTGTACTTTTCAATAGTACCATCAGGTCTACGCTTTCTTTTAAAGATCCATTTGCAACCTACTGGCTTACAACCAGGCGGGAGATCTGCAATTTCCCAAGTTCCGTTAGCAATGATGGAATCCATCTCGCTACGGACTGCCTCCTTCCAGTAATCCACATCCGGAGATGCGTATGCCTCTGAAAGGGTTCGTGGTTCAACATCCACGACATAAGTGACAAAGTCATCCCCAAGTGACTTCTCGATCCTCTGTCTCTTACTCCTCCTCAACTCCAAATCTGGAGCGGTGTTATCCACACTAGGAGAGATAGAGAGATCATCTATGCCGACATGTCCACTGTCATCATTCGGTCTCATAGGAAACACATGCTCAAAGAATGTCGCATCACGAGATTCCATCACTATATTAGTAGAGATGTCACTTACCTCGGATTTGACCACTAGAAATCTATAAGCCGTGCTATTAATAGCATATCCTAGAAAGACACAATCAATGGTCTTAGGACCAAGCTTCCTTTTCTTCGGCAACGGCACATGCACTTTTGCAAGGCATCCCCACGTTCGAAAATAGGATAAGTTGGGTTTTCTCCCCTTCCATCCTTCATAGGGTGTTTCCTCCTGATTGCGAGGTGGAACCCTATTCAGGACATAGTTAGCTGTGAGAACTGCCTCACCCCACCAATAGTCCGACATACCTGAACTCTGAAGCATGGCGTTAACCAAGTCACAAAGAGTTCGGTTCTTCCTTTCGGCTATTCCATTAGATTGGGGTGAGTAAGGTGGAGTAACTTCGTGAATTATTCCACTTTCTTCACAGAATTGGGAGAACTCATGTGAGACATACTCACCGCCTCGGTCCGATCTTAACCGTTTGATTTTCTTTTCTAGTTGATTTTCAACTTCAGCTTTGTAGATTTTAAAGTATTCAAGTGCTTCATCTTTCGACTTAAGTAGGTAAATGTAACAATACTTAGTCGCATCATCTATGAGAGTTAAGAAGTATCTTTTGCCACCTTTAGTTAATATTCCATTCATCTCACAAAGATCAGAGTGGATTAGTTCAAGTGGAGAAGTGCTTCGCCCTTCAACGCTATGAAAAGGTTTTCGGGGCTGCTTAGCTTGCACACACACTTCGCACTTTGAACCCTTCTCATAATTATAGCTCGGAATTAAACTCATCTTACTTAACCGCGTAATGGCTTCAAAATTAACATGACACAACCGTGAATGCCAAATATCATGAACTTTATTGCAATGGGAAACATTGTAAACGTTTACATTATTCAAATCAAGAATGGATAAGCGGAACATGCCTCCGCTATCATAGCCTTTGCCCACAAAATTACCAAACTTAGTCAAAATGACCTTGTTTGATTCAAACACAAGCTTTATTCCTTGCCTACATAATATTGACCCGCTAAGAAGGTTGCGTGTCATCGCAGGCACGTACAGCACGTCTCTTAGGATGAGTGTTTTGCCTAAAGTAAGCTTCAGGCAAACCTGTCCAATCCCACGTACTGTTGCGGCGGCTCCGTTGCCCATTAGGACGGATCCACCACCTTCACCCTGAAATGAAGAGAAACAAGATCGATCAACACATATATGTCTAGTAGCACCTGTATCAATCCACCAGTCAATAGATGGACTTGCCATAAAGGCCATAGGTACGTACTCTTCTGAGCTGGTGTTAGCCAGCGCGACATGAACCTCAGCCTTTCGGCTCTTGTGCTGACCCGGGGATGGACCCTTGCCCTTGCGATTGCGGCAATGATTGGCCTTATGGCCAGCCTCACCGCACACAAAGCAGACGATGTCCTCCTTCTTCTTCTTCATATTCTTAGGCTGGAGCTTGACTTGGGAATGATTCTTGAACTTGGGTTTTCCAGGGCCTCCAGCACTCTTAACTTGGACTTGATGAGCCTGGACTTGAGCCTTCCCTGCACCGTCACCGGCCCTAGCACGTTCTTCGACATTTATAGCTGCTGACAGCTCATTGAGTGTCAAGCGCTCCTTGATATGTCGTCGTGCAGTCACAAAGTCACGCCATGATGGCGGTAACTTGGCCAGGATGACGTTTACTTGAAACTTCTCTGGTAGGGCGCAGTCGTACTGACTTAAGTCACGTACGTGGAGTTGAAGCTCGTGGAGCTGCTCCATCACCGACCGACCCTCTACCATCTTGTAGTTCAAGTAATTTGCTGTGATAAAGGACTCATTTCCATTATCTCCTTCAGAGTATTTCTCATCGAGCTCATCCCACAGTTGCTTGGCATTCGTGAAGTTGACATAGACGTCAAACAAACGATTAGACAGTATGGCCAGCAAACGGGCTAAGACTGCATTATTAGCATCTTCCCATCTCATCGTCTCAGGGATCTCCAGCGGAAACGCCGGTGGATTTGAGATGATCCAGAAGAGCTTAAGATCAGTCAGCCAAAGTTTTGCTCTCGCCTGCCAACGCTTGAAATTAACTCCGTCAAACACTTCAGGTTTCACGACATCAGATGAGGAAGCCATTTCTTTCAAAATAGGTTTTCTGGATTGTTGTAATATTTGCGGTATAAGCAAAGATATAAATATAATTCCAATATAATCATATAAGCGCATCAAAGACATCAATTCATATATAAATGACATAGCATATATGAATCTATATGAATTGAGCATATCATCCATGGTATACCACATATTCAATAATAGAAATGATAACATTCTAGACATGAATATGTATGTCAAAGAATAAAGCATGTATCAATTAAGACTAGCAATAAGCTCAAGTTTAATTGATTATTTGTGCTCTCAAATGTAGGGTTGCACAACACTAATCTCGGCCGTCCCGCTACTAAATCATAAACCTTTCATCGATTGGTTATATCAAATTAGAATTCAATCTTTGAGCTCTCAATTATATATTTCAATATATTCACCACATGTATGTATTCAGCTAGAAATTAGCTAGAGCAAATCCAACACATATAAGATGTCTTTTGCAGTAACTGAATCAAAGTTAATAGCAAACTATGACTTCTAACAGATCTGCAGCATATATGTGGAATTTCTACAAGCTAAAGACAGCCTCAAACAAATCACACATACACAGAATATATATGACCAGTGTATATCATGCAAAGTTCACAATTAACATTAATCACAGAACATGAGCATAATCTAATGACAGCAAGTGATAGCAATTAGAGCTCAAAGATTAAATCTACCAATCTCAGAATATGATTTCTTATATCATTGAGCAATCACAAATCCCACAAGCAATCTATGTTACTCAGCACCAGATAAACGAAGATCAATTAACTAGCACTGCCACACAGAGTGCAAAAAGGAGAATCACAGAATCACTCACGACACAGGTGATATTCGAAACCACCAGAAGAACAGGGGCTAGGCACGCTTGCGCGCTGTCCCAGAAAACCTATTGCCCCCACACCACCGTGAGAGAGGTCAGTAGGCACGGAGATACAAAGCCCTCTCGCCGAAGTGAAGCACACGCCGGCCGAGTTGAGGTAGAGGTACGCCGCACAAGCACAGGGGAGGAGCCGGCCAAGCACCTCACCGGAGCACCAGGAACCGAAGTCGTCACACACCACAGGCAAAAACAAAGAGAGAGAGAGAGAGAGAGAGCACTTTGCTTCCGATCTCTCAATCAAAAGAGCCGGCCGCCATTTATAGCCAGAAGAGGGAGAAGGGATGAGCATTCGGCGGCGCCACCAACGGCTAGAGACCGAGTCTCCCGCGCCACCACCACAACCCAAACTCACCTCACATGCCGGATCTGAGGACCGAGTCCCAGGGGAAGGAGAGGAGCCGGCGCAACTCACGGGGGAGATGGGGAGGCGCGAGTCGCAAGGGAGGAGAGGTCGCAGGGGGACCAAGTCGACCCGCCGAGCTCGCCTGCCTCCACCGCGCAGCCCCCTCCGCCTGAATCGCCGCCGCCATCGCCTCCCTCCAGGCGCCCGCTTGGTCTCAGCAACGGGGAGGCAGCGGCCTCCCCTTTTGACTCCCTTCGGCCCACCGACAGGTGGGCCCTCTTTCTTCCTTTTTTTCGTTTTCTTTTATCAAATGGGAAATTACCCTTTTGCCCTTGGTATATACAACATCATCATCTGTAACATATGCCGTACATCTGTAACATATCATCATCTGTAAGATATTCCATACAGCTCATAACCAAATTTGCAGTTTGCAAGTGCACTTGTGGACTCTGAATTGAATGATTTCAGAAGACGGAGGCAGCATCATCATTGTTGCTTAACCTCTTTTATGATCTGCCATTGAAGAAACTCAGGAGTCAGGAAGGGATGAAGTTTGTCCCGGTTTAATTAGCAACTGTAGTTCTATACGAAATAAAATTATTGGTGCTACATCGGTTTGGGGAACATTGGCTCACTGGTTGCAAAGAGGCTTGAAGCTTTCGACTGCATCATCTGCTACAACCCTAGAGGACCAAAGGATTCAGTCTCCTACAAATACTTCCCAAACGTTCATGATCTTCCTTCTGAATCCGACGTGCTTGTTGTCGCGTGCGCGCTGAACAAGGAGACGCGGCACATTGTCGTCAAGGATGTACTGGAGGCTCTGGGAAAGGATGGCATCGTCATCAACCTCGGTCGAGGAGCAAACATGGACGAGCCGGAATTGGCCATGGCGCTGAAGGAGGGAAGGATCTTAGGCGCCGGTCTTGATGTCTTCGAGAGCGAACCCAAGCTGCCAGCAGAGCTCTTGTCCATGGACAATGTGGTTCTGACGCCTCACATAGCAGTGAATGTCAGGTCCAAGATCGAAGCTTGACATGCATTTGCAGTATTTTTTTGCCTGCATGCTTGCAGCCAGGTAGCAGCTAGCACTTGGCACTGTCGTTCTTGACGATAGAATCCTTATTTTCCTAAGAGAACATTGCAGTAGTACATGATGCATGTGGCAAGAGTACATCATTACGAAATAAAAACATTAGTCCATGATGCGTGTGGCAGGAGTTGCTGAATTGTTAGCAGAGAAACACGACAACACATCATCTTCAGAGGTTAATGGCACCACCTTTGAGATGAGAGAACGCTAGCTGCTGCCACTGCCAAATCTTGAGCGCTCCAAATTAAGTTCCTGCAGATTTCGACGTTCATCACATGCATATTCAGCAAATTAAGTTTCTGCAGATTTCGACGTTCCTGCAGATAATCTGGAGTGCAGGTATGTATGATCGGTAGCTCCGCTGTTCATCATCAGATGCATCCCAAATTTTGCAGAGGTAGATCCGGGCAGCCCAGACAAGGCCCATTAGCCTAGTAGAGCTTGCAGTAGTGGGCCTGACATCAGGGCCTGCAGGGCCCAACTTTCCAACAGAGAGTGACAAGACCAACGCTAGCTAGTGTTAGTGACAGAAAAAAGTATCTGTTTTTCACGCCATATTTCGAGATAAAAACTCTATAATCCTCCACCAACAATCAGTGTCGTAGGGATGGCCCCCACCTAAACCCAGCAGGCCTGGTGAGAGATTATAAGGCCCAGAATAGGCCATGTGTAATAACATAATTGCCCCCAGAGGGAACAATCAGATGTAAGGGTATAATTGTAAAAGCACTCCTCATGCGCATATATATACGAGCACAAGCTGTGGGGAGGACCCAGGCCATTACACTCAACTTCATCACTCTCCACTACCCCATCTCTCTCTGTTTGGTCTGTAGCCACAACAATCAGTATAGCAATATATAGATAGATTTCGTTGAATTCATTTTGGAAATTATTTCCATATGACGATGATTTTGTAGTCATGAACAATACATTGTGAAAGAAATTATCGGTCGAATTTTAATTTTAGTTTCGAAGATGGCACCTAGCGCCATTGTTTTTACATGGGACATACAGAGCTCTTACCTTTTGACTACAGATCAGATGAGATGAATATTAGGTCTTGAAAATGGTTTAGCTGTTGGACCGCAAAGAGTTTGTGGTACATTTCTTACTGCAAAAATTGGGGATGCCATGGGCCCCGTTCGTTCCGGTTTTAGCTTCTGGCTTTTTTTTACTATTCATAAATTTCATCTTTTTCTGAATTTTTAACTTTTTTGAGCTTTTTTGCCAGTTCTTTTTCCGTATTCGTTTGCGTTGTCCGTGATGAGCTAGCATATTTTTTCTATTTTTAAATTTTGTTAAATTTAATTATGCCAAATAAGTCACCTTCAGGTACAGTAAAATTTCATCCGCTACAATGTAATTTCAGCCATAAGCCTCAGCTTTTCAGCCCAATCAAGCGGGGCGTTGAACTTACTTAGGCCCCACTTGTCCTAATATACCCGAAACCGAATTTTACAGGAATTTTATGGGCGTGCTCTACAAGGCAGAAAGGGGGCAAACAGATGGAAAAAAAACATTACGAGGAGAACAGATTGGTACTGGCCAGTGTACTATGTGGGGGCAGATGCCGAACAATTTGAAGTGAGAGGCAGAGGCGACGGTAACAGCTAAAATATTACATCCAGATCAGATCAGGGAAAAGACATTCTATCAAAAGTACAGATGATGCAGCATCGACAAGTAAAATATTACATGTATGTTAGTATCCCCCGACATAAGGCTATGCCATCTCCCCACCGCCACATATGTAGATGCTCCTTGCATCTTCTCTCTATCTCTCTCTCGTGAAAATAGAAAACAAACACCACTAATAGTAGCAAGGGCGGAGCCACCCTCCGGTAAGTTGGATGACCGCCTAGGCTACCCAGGTTCATTGGTGGTGGACTCCAGTTCATCCCGCAGGGACGAACGATCAAGGGGGAGGTAAGTGGAAGGCAGGCGGGCGGGACAGCAAGCCAACAAAAGCGCAAGGGGCATGCAGGAACAGACGACCGAGAGGGAAGACCGGAGCTAGGAGCCCAGAAGGGGGCACGCAGGGGTAGACGACCGAGGGGACACTACTACAAAGCAAGCTATGCTGGACGTCTCATCACAGACGGTTCATGTGGAGCCGTCAGTGCTTTGATTATTACAGACGATTCATGACTAAAATCATCTCTGAAACTATCACAGACGGTTAGGTTTAAAAGCCGTCTGTGATAAGTCTGAGATATACGTATTATCACAGACGATTTTTAATTAGAACCGTCTATAAAACTATCACAGAAGGTTCGTATAAAAAACCATCTCTGATATGTGCATTATCACAGATGGTTCGTATAACAAAACGTCTCTGATAATGATACGTCACCAATCCGTAGCATATCCCCAGGATTTCGATCTCACCCGTCCATTCTCTCCACATCGAATGGCAGACACCAGTTCTTCCCACCGCTCGGCCCTTATTTATTACTCCCCATCTACCTTCCACCGGCAGTAATGCGTGAGTTCATATAGCTTCCTGCATCCTCTCCTCGAAGACGCCGACTAGCTACCACCATGAGCTAGTGCTTTCTGTAGTAGTGGTAAGAGTGTCTTGTGTAGTCTCACCGTCATGCCACAAAGGTGGTGCTACCGCCATCCGCTGCATCCAGCTTGTTCCTCAACGACGCCAACTACTGCTGTGAGCTAACACCTCTGTTGTGACACCACGGTTGACTATATAGCACACTCTTGTCGTAAGTGTCGTAAAAGTGTCTTATTCAGTCTCACCGTCGTGCTACAAAGGTGGCGCTACCGCCGTCTCTTCATTGCCGGTGATATCCGGCAGTCATCCAATACATCTAGATTCTACTCTCTGCTAAGATCTCTGCTTCTTATATATTCTTGCTGTGTTAAAGAGTTGGGTTTGTTATCTTGTTATACTGTAATGGAATGTGCTGTTGTGTTTGCCACTGTATTTGCTTGTTTTCAAATGCATATATAACATCATTTCTGGAGGCTAGCTAAAAAATAAAAAAAATTTAGGTATACAATGAACTATCACTGACGATTTTATCGTACCAACCGTCTTTGATACTTGCCGATCACAAACGGTTGGTAACTAGAACCGTATGTGATGTGTAAGTATCACAGACGGTTTTTGGTTCGAGCCGTCTGTAATAGTTTTCTTCACAGACGGTTCTAGTTACATACCGTCTATGTTGTCTTTATCACAGTCGTCTGTGTTAACCTCCGATTATAACTGACACATAAATACAGACGGTTCAGAAAACCGTCTGTGATGACTGTTCCGAACCGTCCGTGATAACTTATTTTGTAGTAGTGGGGGGCCGGAGCTAGCCACCTAGGCTCGCCAAAAATCCTGGCGCCGCCACCGAATAGCAGTAATTATGGGAAGGAACACTACTAACACTACTACTAGAGTAACAGTGGGGTTTCAAAAAGAAACATGTTTACAGTAGCTCTGCGTCGTTCCTACCATGCAGGCACGAGGTACCACTGCTAGCTGCTGGTACACGTGCTACGGATGCTAGCCGATTGTTGAGCTCGATCTACATTGAAAGCTCAGCTAGGCAAAACTGCGAGATGCCATGTGCAGATCAAATGCTGCAGCAGCAGCAGCAGCAGTAGCAGCAGCAGTAAGTTAATTTGACGAGGTTGCAGCACAGGGCCAGAGGAAGAAGAAGATAGGAGATATTTTCTAGGGTCGATCGCATTACACCCAAAATTCCAAATGAAAAAGGAAAGGAGAAAGAAGCTTGCCGTGCGGCAGAGCATGGCCGTTTCCGTTGGGATCCGGTGACGTCACCCAACGGCTAGCTGCATCGGTCTCCGTGCACGTGACGACGACGACCGGCCGCAGGAGGCAGAGGAGAGAGAAAGAGATTCCTCCGCGCAGCACTCCCCGATGAGCGCGTCCAGGACCCGCTCCGCCACCTCACCCGCGACGTCGCCGGCCTCCTCCTCCACCGCCGGGTGCCTCACCAGCCGCCGCACGCTCGACGCCTCCAGGTCCGTCTCCACCAGCGCGTCGATGTCGCCCACCACCTTGCAGTCCGCCGCCGGGAAGCTCCGGACCCTCCTCCACAGCTTCCCTAGCAGCGCCGGACCACCGCTCGAAGCGGTTCCTGACGGCACGGCGTCGAGCCCGAGGAGGAGATCCGCGAGGATCTCCTGCGCCAGGTGGAACAGGAGCTTCCTGTTCCATCTGTGCCTCAGGGGCCCCAGCCGCGCCTCGTCCGCCGGCAGCTCCAGCTCCAGGAGGTGGAAGATGATCGGGTCCACCGGCGCCGCGACGGAGTGCCCCTTGATCGGCCGGCTAGGCGTTGTCCGCATGCACCCGCCGCGCTCCAGCACTGCCCGCAGGTAGCTGTACTCGGGGTCTTCCTCCAGCGGCACCGCGGGACTCGATGTCGACGTCATGCCATCATTGTTGCGCTCGACGGAGGAGCTGTCCGTCAAGCTCAGAGGCGCCGCACCCGGAGGTGGTGCCTGGTGGCTCGCTGTCGTTGCAGGCTTCTTGATCCGCGTCGCGAAGCGCTCGCATCCGTCCGGTTTCTTGCACTTGACGGCCGGCGGCGGCGCCGCTCTTGGTGGCGGGTCCAGCGGTGGGGGCGGAGGCGGTGGCCGCGACGGCTTCGCCCGCTGCGGCGGCGGAGGCTTCGGTGCCAGTGGAAGCCTCGGGCCGTGTGGCTGCTGATCAGCTTGTGCTTTCGGCGGCGGCGCGGTCGTCGGCTTGCCTGCTGCTGCTGCTGCTCCTTGTACGACGACCACCTGGTCTTCCAGAGGAATTGGACTCGCGTTCTCCTTGTTGCTGGTACCAGTAGTTGGCTTCTTGCCAGAGGACTTGCGGTTGGCGACCGTCTCCTTGGCCTGCCTGATGATCTCGCGCGCGCGCTCCTCCCGCCGCCCTGTCCTGTGGTTCTTCTTCTTCGCGCCGCACGACGTCGGCGAGGTGGGCAGCGACATGTACTGCGCGGCCCTGTCGAGGACGTTCTCCTTGAGCACCTGCAGCGACAGCCGCGGGTGGTCCACGACGTCCCACGACGCCCTCGCCGACGACGACGTGGACGCCCGCGGCGTGTCTGGAAGGGACCGCGCCTCGCCGGGGCTGGCCGGGACGTTGCAGCTGAGGCTCCGCAGCGGCTGCCGGTGGCCCTTGTTCATCGACTCGGGGATGACGCGCTTCTTCTTCTCCTTGACCGCCGATTGATCCTCCTTAGTTCTGGCTCTGTCCGTGGAGCTGCCGGACGCTCTCGGTTTGGCCTGCTTCCTGGGAGCCGGCGACGGCGACGACTGCTCGGGGAGTCCGTCGATGCCCATGAGGCGCGCGACGAGGCTGGGCGTCCTGGGCGTCTCGGCCTCCGACGACTGCGCGGTGACCTTGGGCCTCATGGCGCTCCTCGCCAGGGCGTCAAACGCCGGCTCTATCTGCACACCAATCTGCAGAAACATGCACACAACCAAGAGCGAGTAATTACGAATTCAGCAAGTGCTAGGTAGCAGCCAACATTGCAAAGATGGGACGAGTTAATCACTCTACCGACCTGAATGTCCTTGATCTGGTCGCCGTCGAGCTCAAGGCTGTTCCTCGGCGCCTCCAGCCCTGCACACATACATTGCAAATTTACATGGAGGAGGTCACGGGCTACTCACGCGGTCACCCTAGCTGGCTCATCGAGACAACTGCGAATCTGCAGTCCTTACCTTTGTTCTGGGAGGAGGAAGAATTGACGACGACGTCGTGGAAATTGGCGGCGTCGGGGTGCGGTGTGACGGCGCGAGAGGGAGGGCGGCCGACGCAGCCGGCGCCGGGGGCGAAGATGAGGTAATGCACCATGGCCATGCAGCCGGGGTTGGCGTCGGCCGCCTCCCCTGGCCGCGTCCTCCCATGGATCTGAGGTGGCGCTTCTGCTGCCCCCGCCGCCGCCGCCGCCGCTGGTTGGTCTCTGGGCATGGAAGAGGAGCGGCTCCGCGAGTACCAGTACTGCTTCTTCATCCTACTCTACCCAGCTAGATCGAACTAGGAGCTGGATGGGAAGACAACCCGATGCCTACTATAGCTGCTGGTCTGCGATGCAACAAGCTGTTGCTACTGACTGGTTTCTGCTGTGATGCAAGCAAAGCAACGAGCTGTTGCTGGGAAGCAGCAGCAGCAGCTACCAGCAGACAGAGAGAGAGAGAGAGAGAGAGAGAGAGAGAGAGGACTAGAGGTAGGAGAGAGAGGAGTAGGTTTGGCTGGTTGGGAGTCTGGTGGAGTAGTTAAGCAACGACCCGTCGTCCCTCCCTCCTCCTCCGAGCTAGCAAGAGGCCAGCAGAGAAAACCGGATCCGTCTGCTGTGCCGGAACAATGGAAAAATTCAGATTCCTAGCTACGTCCATCGATCGACTTCAGAATCAGAGCCAAGTTGTGTCCTTTGAATCCTAAAAGCAGGGGCTGTGATAGCGATACTGCAGTAGTATATGCTGTGCTTGCTTGTTTAACGGAGCTTTTTGGCCCCATCATCAGGTTCGCTTTGGGAGTCGGAAATTAAGGAGGATCATATTCATACGTACTGCATACTTGCATCTGCATCTGTAAGAGAAAGCAACATGACGATGAAAGAGAGAAAGCAACGTGACGATGACATGGCTCCAACGAGCAAACCAAATGGCAGCGTGCAGCCTCACACACCTCTATGCACCTCTCTCTCTCTCTCTGAACGCACTCTTCAGTCATATACAATAATGCGATATCAGCTGTCTATAAATTTTATCACGTAGAATATGAGATGACATAGAAGAGGAAGGTGAAGCATAGAGAATTAGGCCGTCTATTATGCAGCAGTCGACTATAACACGATAAACAAGACATGTTGTGTCATGAAGAAGCTGTCTATAAAGGGCCTGTTCTTTAAGTCAAAAGCTAGCGGCTTTTGACTTTTGCTACAGTACCTAACTTTCAAACGGGGTATTTTCTCAAGACGAGGTCTACAAATTAAACGATCTACACGTTACAAGCTCAACATCTGTACCAGTCAAAATCGCAAGTGAGTATCTGTCTCTCCGTAATCTGTACCGTAAACAACCAAAATTCAAAAATTTCAGCTAAAAGCCATAAGCCGTAGCCGAAAAGAACACGCCCAAAGACATGCAAAAAGATAACCTATTGCATAAATCATTTTTAATGCCGTTTATAGATGATATAAGAAATAGTATACACGATAAGTATTTATACCATTACACATACTCTTTACTAAGGATGGATTACTGGCCGGAGGTGCTACTAGTAGCAATTCGTTGTCGCTGTTAGTTGGCCGATAACGGGCCACGACGGCGGTTCGAGCTCCCACCGGGCGCACTGAAATTGATGCACCAAGTACTGTCCGAGATCCGAGTCTCTGACACTCGCTCATGCACCCGACCCCACTAAGCTTTGCTAATGCTTCCGTGACCACTCACTACCCCGTCTCCTCCTTATCCTTCTCAACATTTGACTATCCTTTCTACCACAACCACCACCACCACTACTACTAATTATCTTCCTCCCTTTGCTTTTTAAAAAAATGAAATCACAGTATTAATTCTTTCTTTGTGTGCAGTTTTGAAACTATATGTAGGGACGGAGCCATACCCTAGACATAGTAGACTTCAGCTCGGGTGTGAAAAAATATCTAATGTACAGCCTGGGTAAATTCAGTCCAGTCTGAGTAACATTTTCATGATCCAGTCTAGACAGTCTAGATCATTCCACCACTGAGTCTGGGGCATAACTAAATCCTGATTCCGCCACTGACTATATGTATCTTCAGAGTGATGCGATAAGATATGTTTGGATGCAGGCATATATAGAGCTTAATTTGCTTGCTTGCTAGAACTGAAGATGCATGGACGGACCGGTACCCCGGCCTGCGTGTCAGTAGATTAATTAATCAAACCTGTACTAGTAGTATCTATATATGCCAGTAAACTAGTAAAAACATGGACGTAGGTAGATCTATGTATGTACGTAGGTAGCTATATTTATGCAGGTTAGGTTAGGTTAGGGATTTGAAACGGAGTGCCACGCGTGATTTCAAAATTGAAATGATACTACTACTGGTAGTACAAGCAGTGGTTCCTCACAAAGTCACATGCATGAGGCTTTAATTGAATCCGTGAATTAATTAATCAATAATGAGACGACAGGGATCGGGTGCATTGTACAACGCTAGTGGATATTGCAATCAATAGGAGGACCATAATTAATTGGCGCTATGGATTGAAATCATGTAGTATCATAGTGGGACCGCTATTCAAGAAGCTGTCTGCGATGACGGTTCCGAACTATCTGTGATGAACTTTAATTTTTATATAGTAGTGTGCTCACCTTCAGGCACCACTCCCACTCTGCGTTGCTCCTATGGGTGTTTCCGTCGGTGAGGTACCTCGGGCGTTTCTGCCGGGGAGGGCCCCAGCTCGCCCTATTGCAGAATACACCCCTGGAGGCAGCAGTACGGGTGGCTACTAGGAGATAGGATGGAAAATTAACTAACTACACTGACCCTGCTACCCCTATTGGATGGACAGATAGATTTTTTTGGTACCTCCTTAAAAGATGAGGGTATTACACTACCACACAAAAAGTCATCATAACCGGTTTTATACCCTCATCACAGATGGTTTCTGAACCATCTGCATTTATACGTCTGTGATAACAGACGATTATCACAGACGGTTTATGAACCGTCTGTAAAGGCCAACTATCATAGACGGCTGTAACCAAAATCCGTCTGTGATATGTAGGATATCATAGACATTTTTATGCACCAACTGCCTGTGATAATCGACCACTACTACAAAAAGGGTCATCACAGACGGTTCGGAACCACCATCACAAATGGTTTTCTGAACGGCATGTATTTATGTGTCAGTGATAATCGGAGGTTATCATAGACGGTTTGTGAGCCTTCTGTGATAAAAACAACACAGACGGTTTGTAACTAGAACCGTCTGTGAAGAAAAGTATTACATACGGCTCCAAACAAAAATCATCTGTGATACTCACACATCACAGACGGTTCTAGTTACCAACCGTCTATAACTGGAGAGTATCACAGATGATTAGTATATAGAACCATCTGTGATAGTCCTTTATAGACGGTTTATAGCACAAACCGTCTGTAATAGTTCATCATATACCTTTGACCTTTGAAAACAAGCAAATACAGTGGCAAACAAAACAACACATTCCATTTCCATTATGATTATAATCCACCATTATAGCATAACAAGTTAATGAACCCAACCCTTTACCACGGCAAGAATATATAAGAAACAGAGATCCTAGCAGACACTAGAAGCTGGATGTATCGGATGGCGGCCGAATATCATCGGCAATGGAGAGGAGGCGGTAGCGCCACTTTTGTGGCACAACGGTGAGATTGGACAAGACACTCTTATGACACTTACGACAAGAGCGTGTTATGTAGTTGATCGAGGTGTTACAACGGAGGCGCTAGCTCACGGCGGTAGTCGGTGTCGTCGAGGAACAAGCTGGATGCATCGGATGGTGACCGGATATCACCGGCAATGGAGAAGTGGCAATAGCGCCACCTTTGTATGAACCGTTTTTAGTGCCGGTGAGGTACCTCGGGCGGCCACCCCAGCTCGCCCTATTGCTGGATCCACCCCTAGAGGCAGCACGTACGAGTGGCTACTAGGAGACAGGATGGAAAATTAACTAACTACACTGACCATGCTACCCCTATTGGATGGACGGATAGATTTTTTTGTACCTCCTTAAAAGATTAGGGTATTACACTACCACACAAAAGGTCATCATAGCCGGTTTTATACCCTCATCACAGATGGTTTCTGAACCATCTGTATTTATGCGTCTATGATAACAGGCGGTTATCACAGACGGTTTATGAACCGTCTGTAAAGGTCAACTATCATAGACGGCTGCAACCAAAATCTGTCTGTGGTATGTAGGACATCATAGACGGTTCTATGTACCAACGGCCTGTGATAATTCACATATCATAGACGGTTGGTACATGAACGTTCTGTGATGTCCTACATATCACAGACAGATTTTGGTTGCAACCATCTGTGATAGTAGTGCCTTCATAGATAGTTTATACCATAAAACTATCTGTGATAGTTCTTTCTATATCTATTTTTTTGTTTTCGGCTAGTCTCAGGAAATACTAGTCATACCTGCTGAAAACAAGCAAATACATAGATATCACAGATGAATTGTGATAATACAACTACACCATATTTACATATATCGTAAAAAAATTGTTACTAAATATGAAAGATTTTATTTATCCACGTCCGAGTGAAACTCACCTTTTCGGTGAATGACCTCTGTCGTTAAGAAGATGGCGAGCTATCCTCGAATTTCATAGAGTTCCTTCATTTCGACTATACCTTTATCGATTTTCATGCCCTATCGCTAGGAAGAGTAAAGTCGTAAGCATATATATGTATACATACATATGTATGTATGTATATGTAAATTAATTGATAAATAGGAAATAATTGTTGCGAGATTCACAAACCTCTAGATCCTTGGGCTTTCCATCCATGATTTCTTTCATATAGCAGCAAACGTAGAATCCACATATGTTACCCTGTATCTGCTAGTGGCACTGCAAAAATATAATTATATAGATAGATTTGTTCAGTTTGAGAGGCATCATTATGAAGTGTGATATAGAACTATTATGTAGTAACGGGTACCGGAAACTTTGTCATATGTCGTAGTGTGGTGCTCCCTTCCATGTGTCTCCCTCCTGTGCCAACGTACATCTCGAATGACCTACGTGATTAAAAAAAGTTAGCCTCAGCCAATGCAATCAAGGGTACATATATCTATGGATGAAATGAGTTTACCTGTTGATTAATTGTTGCATAATTATGAAGTTATACTCCATCTCGTTTAGGGAATCAAGATGTATTACCTTGTTCCATTTTGGTATAATGGTAATTAGAATCCAGTGTCACCTACCCATGTATGCCGCTATAGTCCTTAAAACTAAGTTCATGTTGCGTATGAAATATGAATTAATGAGTATAGTAACGAGTGAAGCACTTACTTTTGGTTGTAGGGTACAAGTATGTACTCCTTGTCATTGTGAGCATGCAGTCCATTTGTTACATAATCTTGGACATAGGATGAATTTTCATTGATGCTTTGCTTGGAGACCAAGTGTGAGTCGAGAAAACCCATTGGTTCTCATAATCATATGGCATGTAGCATCACGTGTCTATACATAAGTAAGGTGTTATGGCATTTATCGGTATGACATAAATGTAGACTGTAATTGTACACACTTACAATATCCAACATCTTAAAAGCGAGGCGTCAATGGCGTCGAGGTTGAAGTGATCAAACAGGTCATCGAAGCCCACCATGAAGTAGCCTGGCTCATGGAAAAAATGCTCCGCCATGTACATGACGATTATACCCGTATGACGTTGTGTTCTCATCTTTTTGGTCTCTTCAATGTACCATGCATGCAATCTCGCAAAAGCTATTCCAAGGCTAGGTACGAGCGTGTCCGAAATCAACGACATTCCAAGCGAGAATGTTCAGAGCTTTTGAGGCACTTTAATATCTTTCGGTTTAGTTTTGTAGCCAGGCTTGTATGTGCTCTTCACGGGAGAGGACTGGGCATGCTGTTGATCTATGAGCGGTGTGGTCTTCATGGGAGCCGATATGGCGGCTTGTCGACGCGAATTAGGCGCACATGATGACATCGAAGGGAGGGTCAGAGAGGCCTCAAGCTGTACATGGTTTGTAGAGAGGGTTGCTAGGTAGATGCCAGCATTACAGGGTCTATGGCGATGTTCCTCTTAGGCCACTGGACGAATGTGTGGATGACATCTCCTAGTGTCATAATCTCATTGTTTGGAGAGTTCTCTAGTGGAACGGCCCTAAGAACGTCATGTACCATGTCCACTTAGACCTTCATAAGACCAGTTCCTAGCTAGGCACTGTGCACCAGTGTCCTTGGCAAGCATGGATACACCATCCCTCACCCAGCCTCAATGGAATGGAGCTAACAAGCCTGACTCTGAGCTTGCACGACATGAGCTCCTACATAATTATACACGATTAACTAAGATATCCAACAGGTCTATCTATATAGTATTCTAAAGATGTACATTACCTAGATATCGTTGTTAGGTAAGTGGATATCACTATGTTCAAAAAGTGGCATGGACACACAGTGACTCCAACGTTGGGGGGACTGGCTTCCACAACAATGGGGGCGGCTTGTGACTGGTTGGTGACTTGATTCAGTTGTTCCCTCAATGATGCTATCTCTCCTCAAAGTTCTATAGCTATCTCTCCTCGAAGTTCTACACAAAGGTCCTATTTGAACCATTCCTTGTGATTGGCCTTAGATCTCTTCCTATTCCTATACGCCTCATAATCGTTTGAGAATCCCTGCCTCCAAGGTACATAAACCCCAAGGTCTCACATGTGACTCGGGTGCTCCTTGTTTCCCAGGGATGTGAATAGTGTGTGTGTGTGTGTGTGTATATATATATATATATATATATATATATATATATATATATATATATATATATATATATATCTGACTACTTCGAAGGAGCATTGGCAAGATTCGGTAGTCAATGTTTACTGCAAGAGGCAGTCATGTTATTTTAGACCCTATGAAGTTACGGACTTATTAACAACTAGGTAGTTTAACATATCTTATCAGACATTAGGACACTTTCTTATCTGTGGGGTTATTCCCTTAATGATGCTATCCCTCCTCGAAGTTCGACAGCTATCTCTCTTCGTAATTTTGCACAAAGGTCCTGTTTGAATCATTTCTCATGCTCGATCTTTGATTTTTTTTCCTACTCCTATACGCCTCGGACTCGTCTGTGAATCCCTACCTCCAAGGTACGTAAACTTCAAGACTTCACGTGCGACTTGGGTGCTCCTTATAGGGCTGTGAATAGTGTATTCCTCTCCTTGACTACTTTAAAGAAGTCTTAGAAAGATTCGGTAGTCAATGTTTGCTACAAAAGGCAATCATGTTATTTTAGACCCTATAAAGTTATAGACTTATTAACAACTAGGTAGTTTAACATATCTTACTAGGTGTTGGGACACTTCCTCATCTGTGGGGTTTTGGAAAGAGACGATGCTCAAAGACGTGGTTGATGACATCACTGTTAACTAGTTTCGGACGTGCTCATTGGTGATCCCAACAATTCTATTCTTGCGTATATTTGAAGTACAATACGATTTGCTTGCTGCTGTTAGTAATCAGCTTTGCGTATATTTGAACTACAATATGATTTATTTGCTGCTGTTAGTAATGAGTTTTGCATCAGTATTTCATAATATTTACCTTTTAGCAAAATTTAAAATTAAAATATTAGCTACATTTCTAACAAGAAGGCCTTCATGGAGTTGGTCAAGGAGAACGGCCTGGACCCGATCAGCATCATCCCGACGCTAGTCGTCAGTCCGTTCCTCAGCGCCGGTATGCCGCCCAGCCTTGCTAGTCACTGCCCCTGGCACTGCTCACAAATTCACAGGTACAAACGAATCCCAACGCAATTGCAAAAGCAATTAATCTGACACACTGACGGCAAGAATGTTTTCGAGTCTGACAAAAAAACGTACGCTGGCGTGCGCGGCATTGGTAGGGAACGAAGCCCACTAGATCCTGAAGCAGGTGCAGCTCGTCCACCTAGACGACCTCTGCGACGCCATGGTTTACCTCTTGAAGCACCCAGACGCCGGCGGCCACCGCATCTGCTCTTCCCACGACGCCGCCACCCACGCCACCGGAGGATGCTCGGGGAGAGGTTCCCCGAGTACGACGTCCCGTTGAAGTTCAGAGGAATCGACCATGACCTCGAGCTGGTTCGCTAGCTTCTCGCCCAGGAAGCTCCTCGATTGACGAACATAACTTTCCTTGAGGATGAGAAATAGAAACAAACAGTGAGAAGCATATATTTGCATGAGATTCACATCTAGCGTCGATCTCTTTTTCTTCCGAACACATCAGGCATCCCATACGTGAGGATCGGTGCCATCTGTGTAGCATTCGTATTCTACCAAATAACGTGAGATGTTAATATGGTAATCTTGCTAAATCAATTCAACACAAGTCACATACTTGTTGATCAATACGCCGAGCGGCGGCAAGATCCGGTGGGAGCGAAGGGAAGAAGGCGTTGGAGCGGGTGGGTGGGCGCGCGGAGCAAGCTGGCGAGCAAGCAGGCGGAGCGGGTGGGCGTGCTGAAGCGCGCCGTTCGGCGGGTGGAGGAGGCCGACCAGCGCCGGTGGCAGCGGCCGGGGTGCGGCAGGTGGTGCGGCTGCTGGGTTTGTCCTGGGAGTCTTGACGCGGCTTTGCTCGAGCGGGAAGGCTTGGTGCGGCGATGGGCGACTTAGTGCGTCGTCGGCCGTAGGTTTGAAAGCGGTTCGTCGTGGAGTTCAAGGGTGGCTATGCTATGGCCTTGAGGCTTGCAGGA
Organism: Dendrocalamus latiflorus; assembly: GCA_017311315.1. Lineage (NCBI taxonomy): Eukaryota > Viridiplantae > Streptophyta > Magnoliopsida > Poales > Poaceae > Dendrocalamus > Dendrocalamus latiflorus. The sequence goes on from CM029628.1 coordinate 765,276, forward strand.
CCCTGGTGTGCTGGTGGCGGTCTTTTCTGTGTGGGGGTAATGCGTAGGGGTGGCAGTCGAGCGCGACCATGCCCGCGCCCACGAGCAATTTTCGTGCCCGTGCCCGTGCCCGCCACCCGTGACAGGCAAAAACCCGTGCCCATGCCCGCCGCCCGCGGGCGCCGTATACCCGCGGGCATGCCCGTTTGCCCGCCAACAAGCCCTCAGGAATAGGGAGGCGGCGCAAGGGAGGAGGAGGGAACCGGCGACCGACGGCGCAAGAGAGGAGGGAGGCGGCGACCGGCGGCGCAAGGGAGGAGGCGGGGGGCGGCGGCGCAAGGGCTCACCTCGGTTGGAGCTGCGGTCGCCGGCGTGGGGGGAGAAAGGGGCACCGAATCTGGAGCGGCGGCGGCGGCGCAAGGGAGAAGGGAGGCAGTGGCGGCGGCGCAAGGGAGGAGAAGGGAGGCGGCGCAAGGGAGGAGGAGGGAGCCGGCGACCGGCGGCACAAGAGAGGAGGAGGGAGGTGGCGACCGGCGGCGCAAGGGAGGAGGAGGGGGGCGACGGCGCAAGGGAGGAGGCGGGGGGCGGCGGCGCAAGGGCTCACCTCGGCTGGAGCTGCGGTCGCCGGCGTGGGGGGGAGAAAGGGGCACCAGATCTGGAGCGGCGGCGCCGGCGGCGGCGCAAGGGAGAAGGGAGGCAGCGGCGGCGGCGGCGCAAGGGAGGAGAAGGGAGGCGGCGGCGCAAGGGCTCACCTCGGCTGGAGCTGCGGTCGCCGGCGTGGGGGGAGACAGGGGCACCGGATCTGGAGCGGCGGCGGCGGCGCAAGGGAGAAGGGAGGCACCAGCGGCGGCGCAAGGGAGGAGAAGGGAGGCGGCGCAAGGGAGGAGGAGGGAGCCGGCGACCGGCGGCGCAAGAGAGGAGGAGGGGGCGGCGGCGCAAAGGAGGAGGCAGGGGGCGGCGGCGCAAGGGAGGAGGAGGGAGGCTGCAGACGGCGGCACAGAGAGCCAGAGAAGGAGGAGCGGGAGCGCAGAGAGCCAGAGAAGGGTGGAAGGCTTGTGCGGCGGCAGTGGGAAACCCTAAAGATTTTAGCTTAGTGTATATATACCAAAGACTCCCAGGGAGGTAGGGGCCCACTTGTCAGTCATGTTTGGCGGGTAAACGGGCGAAGCGGGCATGGGTAGTCACTACCCATGCCCGTGCCCGTTTACCCATCGGGCAAAGGATTTGATCCATTAGTATATCCGCGGGCAAAAAAATTGGAACATACCCTACCCTAATAGGGTTTTTACCCACGGGTAAACGGGTAATCGGGCCCGACTGCCATCCCTAGTAATGCGTGGGTTGCTGTGGATGTGCGGGCGAAAGCCTCGCCGGAGTTCTTTCCGGTCTCAACAACTATGACGCCTTCGGGCACCATTTTCCTTCCTGGAGGGTTGTCATGGCACTCCATAGCCCTCATGTATTCTGTTCTCCAGGTGAAAGCTATGTCTCGGTGAGGCGGGCGGCGTCGGCGACCCTCGTCGCCTTCTTGAAGACGTTGTCTCGGAGGTTCATCTTCACGCAAAGTAGACCGAAGGTGTGATGGCTCAGTTGGATGAGGATAGGGGCTTGGTTGAAAACAAGGACGGAGAAGAAGTTCTGAAACTTAGTCTTTCTAGCTTTTTCATAGTCCTTAAGGTCTCTTTCTTGTTGTTTAGTACTCTTCAGTGTTGACGCTTTGAGCCTAAGAGCTCGTGTAACTTTTGGCTGTATATATCCCAAGTGGATATAGAGGCCGGATTTTATATCCGTTATCTAAAAAATAAAAGACATTTATATTTGTTGAATCAATTCAACACAAGTCACAAGTCAAAAGTCACATACTTGTTGAACAAGTCACATACTTGTTGATCAATATAAAAGACATTTATTCAAGAGACAAAATAACATATTATTTAAAAAATATAAACATAAAAGTGATATAATCATCCTATGATTACCTCTATGGCATATTACTGATATTTTTAACTTTGCCTTAATAAGATACACGGCGAACGGCCTACGTGATTCCAAAAAGTTAGCCTTAATCATTGTGAAGGAAGTAAATACCACAATAGAGTTACCTATGTAGAAAGTGTGTTTACCTGTCGATTAATTGTGTAATAACTGTTTAGTGAGTTTTGTTCTTCTTTAGGAAATCAAAGTATATTACTCTATTCTATTTTGGTATAATTACAACTAGAATCTAGTGGAATCTGCACAAGTATGTCATCATGGTCATTAAGCCTAAGTTCATGTTGGTTATAAAGCACAAATCAACTAGTCACTAGTACAGTACTTACCCCTAGTTGTAGGGTATAATTATGAATTCTTTATTGCGTTGAGCCACCAATATCTTTGTCATGTAATTCTATATGAAGGATGCATTTTTACCGAGCTCAAATATAGAAGACCAGAGTCGTCCAAACCCGGTTCGTTTAGAGCGCTAGTGAAAGGACATGCGCTAGGGGCCCTTCCAAAAGGAAGCCGGATCGAGTGACTTCCAAGACGACAAATAAAAAGAAACGGAAGGAGGGACAAGCAGGTATTTTGAACGCCTGGCCGGGGGTTGGTAGCTGCCGGGCGAGGGGTAGACAGCGCCGTAACTCGCGGCCCGGCGCGTTCACGGGCGGCGCGGGTGCCCCATTAAGACGACGTACCCTACGATGCATCCACCAGCAGGACGACGCAGATCCGAGGTAGGTCTCTCTATCTCTCTCTCTCTCTCTCTCTCTCTCGAGATCGAGATGGACTGCTGCAGCGACAGTCTCTCTCTCTCTCTCTCACTCTCACTCTCTCTCTCTCTCGAGATGGACTACTGCAGCAACAGTGTATTGGGTGAGCTTACGTACGTACGTACGTACTACCATGTCGATCTGGGCGGTACGTACGACGTACGCTCATGGCTGCTTGCGAGCCCAGCAGAGCAGATAAGATTCTCTCGCATGGTCCGAGCGACGGACAGATGGATGGATCGATGGATGGATGGATCCTTTTTTGAAATTTAAAAAGCTCGATCGATCGAGACGAGCCAACTAGGGCAAGCGAGCAGTCAAGTTCGTTATCTGCAGACAGCTAGCGATCGTACAAAACGACGCGCCTTCCGCCGCCCTTAATTAATTCTTGTGCCTTGGACCTCTACGGTGGAATTTTAGACGTTTTTAACACTGTTGCTACTCGAAAATACCAAAAATGGCGCTGAGGAGAACAAAATTCCAATTCTAGCACCCTGTTGACCGCACCACTTAACGGGAGTGTGACACGTGTCAATGGTGCGGTCGGGGACCGCACCACACCGGAGTGGTGCGCTCCCCGACCGCACCACATGGTCACATCAGAGTGAGTGGTGCGGTCGGGGACCGCACCACTCAGGTGTGGTGCGCTCCCCGGCCGCACCATTGGACACGTGTCGCGACGCGGTTAAATGGTGCGGTCAGGTGGGGGCTAGAGTTGGAATTTCGTTTCCGAAGAGGCTATTTTCGGAATTTCGGGTAGCAACAGTGCCAAAAGCGTCCAAAATTCTCTACGGTGAAGGATAACCTATTTTATCCGATATCTATATTAAAAAAACATGAATATAATAATTCAAATTTATATTCGAGAATATTCAAATTCATATATGAGAATGTTTATATCCGTATTTGATAATGTTTATATTCGTATTCGAGGATATTCATATTCGTATTTGAGACTATTCGATCGTGTTCGATCCGTTTCCTCGAGGATGTTCGTATTCGTATTTGGGACTATTCAAATTATATTTGATTTATTTTCATCCCTACATACCACTCTAGGGATGCTTGTAGAAAACAATTTCTGATAAATCATGATTCACAAGTAAGAAGTGAAAATTACTTTGCGTAATTTTTAACTCTATGCATTACACTGCTAGGTCGTGTAGACATGTAGTCATGTTACATAAATTTATTCTACTAGGATTTGTTATAAAAGTTTTAGAATATTCGCATTCGACCGAATTAACTATATATTTGATTCGAATTCGTATTAGTTACAACATTCGATTCGTATTCGAGAATGTTCGAATTCATATTCATATTCATTTTAAAATATGAATTTGTATCTGTATATGTATTTGTTTTAAAAATATGGATTCGTATTCGTATTTTAGACTATCTGATTCATATTCGATCCGTTTCCATCCCTACTTCTGCATGCTGCCTTTTGAGGAGCCTTCCTTTCCTAACTAATTTCCCTTCTTTTCTCTCTCTTTCTTTCTTCCCTCCCTGCGTTTAGGGACAAACTCTATCCATAATTCTATAAATATTCATGGTTAGGTTATCTATCAGCAATTCATAATTTATTGGTTAAACGGCACGTCATCAGTTTTTATTACAATATTATGCACTAGCTATTTGTCACCAAATAGATCGAGCAGGAGGAGGATAAAAAAGGTTTGCATGCCACCCACACGTAATGGAAAATTGTAGGCATGCATCTAAATGAAAAACTCTCGCATCCCCCATTTCTCCGATCCCTAGCCTCTAACACCACCATCGTCAAGCGCACCACATCCCATGCACCGCCCCAATCCCACAGCTTCCCAGCCAATTGAACAGCTCACCCTAGTGCTCCCCCTCCTGTCACTGCCTCCAAGGCACACTGTTTGCTGCATCTGTTGCCTCCTAGTCCCCCCAAAACAGTCATCCCACCCTAGGACCTATGCACCGTTTCCCCACCCCAAAATCCCGAGCAACGCCGCCAATGGAGGAGCCACCACCATAGCCGTAACTACCTAGATCCACCACCACCTCCTCAAACCCTTGCCTCGACCCTCCTCCTCCACCTCCTCATTTACCGTTGCCTCTCACCACACAAGCTAGCTAGTTTTGGGGGATGATAATGCCCTTTACAATCCAACCAGTGGAACCTTAAAGCAGGAGTGAGGAGAGGCTGAAGCTGGTTATCTATTACCTATCTGTAGAGCTAACCACAACCATTTTTTGGCCTTATCTTGATCAAATATTAAAAGGACAAAATGCCAAAATTGGCATGGAATTCATATATTCTTGCCAAGCGCCATCGCAGCCTAGTCACCACTGCCATGCATCCACCATGTTTCTTGACCTCCATCGCCACACTCAAAAGCCTTACGGTCGCCTCACGAAGATCTTATGTCGTTGCCAACTCGTTGGTAATGCATGTACTTGAGGAATACATTAGTCATGTCAACTAAGTGTCTCTAATATTGTAACTTGCCCTGTGTTTTATAATAAGTAGTACCAAAGCCACATAGGTCCAATTTTGTTTAGCATGGAAACAATGAAGTATAACCCTCCACTATTGGATTGCGTTGCTGGCTGTCCATGGACGACAGAGCAGAATAATAGAAGAGATCGTAATGTTTTATCTTGGGTTGGAAGGAGAATCTCACCAACACATTATGGGTGAAGCTGGAACATACATATGAATGACAAATGATCAAATCGACCTGTAAGATGCTTATACACTTTATTCTCACAAGATGCAGAAGGAGGATCATCTAACATTATTTGAAGAGATAAGTTTTTATCTAGAAATATATGCTCACGAACATAATAGGCTATACTAGACGCTTCATCACAGGTAGTTCATTGAGAACCGTCTATATTGTAATTATCACAGACGGTTTTACAAGCGTTACCATGTACCTTTTATGATACGCAACTATCACAAATAGTTCTTATTAATAACCATCTATAATAGTTTATAGATGCTTATTAATACGAACCGTCTGTGATAATTGCAGACATCACATATGGTTTTTAATTAGAACCGTATGTGATAGTTCACATATAGTTATTAATACGAACCATCTGTGATAGTTGCATATCATAGACGGCTTGTGGTTGGAACCATCTGTGATATGTATTTGTATGCATGAATGGTGCTTTGTCTCCCGATGCACGCCTCTTCGATCGTTTCGGCTCCCCGATGCATCTCTTCGTCTCACATGCCGGATGTATTCCTTGTTATATAAAAATAATCATCTGCCACTGAAGATTAATCCCTATATTGCTGATCCTATACGAGCACCTCGTCGATCACCTGCCTATCTTAATTCCTTTTCTCTCAAGAACAAATAAATGGCTCCATATTCTTCCTTGTCACCGGCATTTATGGCCAACCTGGCCATACTGTATGAGCACCTTGCTGGCCATATGCTGACGGATGTTGCGAAAGGACACTGTGGCATCGTGTCCTCCCTTCTATGTTCGAGGATTTGCTAAAGCAGCTGAAGGCTACCTTCCGCCATCTTGACATCCTCCTGCGCTGTGTCTTCCGGTTGGTCTCCCACTTCTAGCGAGCTAACCTCGCCATCGACGTGGTCCTCCACAATAATATTGCATGTCTCCAAGAAGTTGCCATCGCTTGGACTGCTTAGTCGAGATGGCGGGCGACCGAGTCAACCTTCCTGAGACCACTCAAGAAAGGGTAGAAAGCCTATGGGCTCAATTCGGCTTGATTATTTAGTCATATGGTGTTCAGGAGACACTCGAATGAGAGCATCAGTGGGTGGACGCATTTCAGGCTTCCTTCACTGATAATCTTGAACCGTCCAATGCTGACCACATCGCCTACGAAGTTTTGAAGATGGAGATATCATGCTACCTCCGCTGCTAGAAAAACCTCGAAGTAGTTATATTTCTACTTTTTTTATCTTTGTAAGAAGCGACTAGCCACGCTATTTGGCCATATGTAAATATAAGCAGCTGAATTTCTAGTTACTGTCTTCTATATATGTAAACATCTCACTATAATGACATGATCAATGTCATTATTGACTGGTAAAAACAGCAAAGTAATACATATTTACTCCTGAGACATTACTGAATTTGATAGGTCGCATGATGGTAATTTGGATTAGATGCTACGTGATGCAGAAGGGAACTATAGTGAGAGATTTTTGTAATGATTGTCGTGTGCTATATATGTGATCTATTTGCTTATTTCAGAGGGCATGCTAGCATTTCCTGAGGCTAGCCCAAAAATATAAAATAATTTAGCTATTCAAATCGCTATTACAGATAATTTGTAACAATAAATCATCTGTGATATATGATATATCACATATGGTTTTTGGTACTAGCCATCTGTGATATGTAAGATATAACAGACAACTATATTTAAGAACCATCTGTGATATCTTACATATCACAGGCGGTTTTTGGTATTAGTCATCTGTGATATGTCAGATATCATAAACGGCTATGTTTAAAAACTGTTTGTGATATCTAATATATCACAGATGGTTCTTAGTATTAACCATTTGTTATATCTGATATATCACAAACAGCTATGTTTAAGAACCATTTATGATATCTGATATGTCACAGATGGTTTTTTTTTGAAAAACCATCTGTGTTGTAACTTATCACAGATGGTTTAAGAGACGTCTGTGATAACTATCTGCTATCACAGACACATAAATTCGATAACATATCTAGTGCTAATGCCCATTTGGGTGCTAACTTGCTAACAACATCCAGGTCTGTCGGATCCCAGCTGGACAGGCACGATCTAGGCAGGTGGAAACCACCGAATGACTTATGCTTATTTGCAAGAAACCCCCCGCCGCTCCTTTGCCTTCAGTCACAACTCACAAGAGTTTGCTCCTCCCTCCCTGGGCGCTGCCCCTTCCCGACCGCCCCCCTGAGCTCCTCCCCGAGCGCTGTCCTTCCTCGAGCTCCTCCTCGAGCGCCGCCCCTCCTCGAGCTTCTCCCCCGACGCTTACCCCCAGCTCCCTCCCTGGCGCCGCCCCCTTCGGCCTCCCTCGATGTCGCCCCTCTGGCCTCCCCCAGCACCGCCCCTAGCCTCCGCGGCGCCTACCCCCCGGCTCCCTCCTTGGCACCGTCCCCTTCGACCTCCCTCGACGCAGCCCCTCCGGGCTCCCTCAGCACCGCCCTTGGCCTCCCCGATGCTTCCCCCCAACTTCCCCCAGCGCCACCCCCTCTGGCCACCCTTGGCACCGCCCGTCACCCCCGGCCTCCCCCAGTGTCGCCCCCCTCGGTCTCCCTCGGCGCTGCCCTCTCCGGCCTCCCTCAGAGCCTCCCCCTCCCCTCTGGCGGCTGGCACCTCCCTAACCACAGTGGCTTCGACCAACCGCCGTGGTCAAAACCACCGTGATCGAAATCGCTTTGGTCGAAACCTCTGTGGTTGAAACCGACGTGGTCAAAATCACTGCGATCGAAGCCGCCATGGTCAAAAGTGCCGTGGTTGAAATCACCGTGGTCAAAGCCGACATGGTAAAAATCGCCATGGTTGAAGCCGCCGTGGTCGAAATTGTCATGGTCGAAGCAGTGTGTGGTCGAGGAGGGGGAGGCACGGATGGAGGAGGGGGTGGCGACGGGGGAAGCCAAGGAGGGAGCCATGGGAAGCCGGGGAGGGGGGGCGACGCTGGGGGAGGCCGGGGGTGGCGTCGACGGAGGCCGGAGGGGGTGGAGGGAGGCGGATGGGCGGTGCCGGTGGTGGAGGGAGGTCGAGGGCGGTGGTGGGGCGGCGCCCAGGGAGGATGGGGAGGGTGGCACTGAGGGAGGGCGGCGCGGGAGGCCGGGAGGGCGGCGCCGGGGATGGATGCAAGGATATGGAGGTGAGTGATCCGGAGGAGGAAGGAGGGCGCCGTTGGTGGTCGGGAGGCCAGCGGGTCAGAAAGAGCTCTCCCATGGCGACGCCTTCAACGGGGAAGAAGGGAATGACCGAAGGACATTTTCGCTATTGCAATCAACCAGGCGTGGGTGTAAACGCAAAATGCATAAGTGAGGAGCGACCTTCCACCCGCATGAATCATGATTGTTCACTCTAGATCAAACCACCAACGTTCATATTAGCATGTTAGCACCCAAATGGGCATTAGCACTAGATATGCTCCCCATAAATTTGGACAGTTTAGAAATCATCTGTGATGATGGTTTTGAACCGTCTGTGATGACCCTTTCTGCGGTAGTGTGAAGATTTGAGTCTCACCCTTTATGTTGGCTACCTAGTTCCTATTCAACTTATTTAGAGATACTATAATCATGTTCTTCCTGAGGTTCAAATCCAGTATGTCTCTTGTGTCCTTGATTATCTTATTTGTTTTGACGTCCGTGTTTTATGGCACTTGCCAATAAATTCGCGAAGTCACGATGATCTGTTGATGCTCAGTGCTCCAGTCACATCAAGATGGAACACACATAGGTTAACAATTAATTGACCATTACAAATTGAAAAGGAAAAATAATTAAATCTAGAAAGGAAAAAAAGAAGCAGAGTATGCATGTCTTCATGTAACATCATGTGATGTGTGGAGGAAGGTGTACATGTATGCTTCGTTGCTACAATAGCTACACACACGTACGATTGGCATCGAGGCCTCACAGTGATGCATGGTAAAATGCGGCCGGTCGATGTACAGCAAGCTAGCCTAGGTGAATGAATGAATGAATGAATGAAAGGGTTAGAAATTACTAAACCTGCAGCAGCGACTGTATCCGGTACTGTTCACGCGCGTAGCCATTGATTGATCTGGATGGATGGGGCCGGCCAGCTTCTGCCACTTTGTCTCCTAGATCTCTGAGGCAAAATACGAACAAACGAGGACCTCACATATGCGGGTCGAGAGAGAGAAGCATGCAGTGGATAGAGATTGTAGCTAGCAATTAAGAGCAGTACTAAGTACTGGTAGTATATGTATACAGTGAGACTATTGTACGTTGTTGTTGTTGGCGACGTGAGTAGTTCTGGATGCGGTGGTATCTTCTCCAAGCAGATCGATTTCGATATATATTGGTTATATATAGTTCTGGATCCGACGAACTCCGGCTTTGTCTCGGTGGCTGGCTGTGCGAACTAGCTAGATGGAGTATGTTACATGTATATTCAGAATTTCAGGGCATGGGTAGTGGTATCCTGATATACTTCGTACTCGCTGGCATGATGTACTACTTCATAGTTGATGCACGGTCTAATGATCAACCCGCACATTGACAGCATCACAAGACCATTTCTCGCTCACTATTACTCTTATTTTCAGTACATGTATTTGCATGGAATTTCTGGACATTGATCCAAACTAATTCATAAGTTTGTGATGATGGATCTTCTTTTCCCGAGTGTAGTTACTCCCTATGCTATGCACTCAAACTTATAGTGCAATCACGGTGTACTTCAACTAAAAATATCATGAAAAAATCTGAAAAAAATTCTACATGTACTTCTAAACTCGTTTTAAATAAGTACAAAATTTTACATTCAAATTTATTCTATGTTAAGATATTTCTCTTTTTGATAGACCATGTGGATGTATCCTCATGTTTGTGATGAGTAATTGATGGTTGGATTAGAGAGTTTGAGTTTGTTTTGGATATTCTAGGTTTGAGTACCTTTCATTTATGCTATCGTTGATATACTGTTTCGTGCGGTGCTATGTGACGGTTTGCTTGTTTGTGTGACTGCAGGACTTCGGAGCTAGGTCATGGTGAGGCGAGGAGGACCGGGACTAGGCACAGGAGGTGTTGAGGTCCAGATGGTCGGTGATGCCGAAGATGATCGAGACTGGTGAGGTGGTTGCGAGTCGGGAGACGAGGAACCGGAGTTGGAGCTACGGGTGACGGACACGACGGGCAACGACAAGCGAACCAGGACTAGGCTCAAGGAGAAGTCGGAGGTCCAGACGGTTGGAGGTCGATTGCGGTCGTGAGCGACAAAACAGACCATGACTAGACTTAGGTGGAGTCGGAGGTCTCGGTCGGTGTCAGGTGGACGCGACGGGCAGCGGCGAGTGGACTGGGACTAGGCTCAGGGAGGAGTCGGAGGTCCAGACGGTCAGGATGTCGGGTGCGGTCGTGTGCAGCGGAACGGGCCTGGACTAGACTCAGGAAGGAGTCGAGGTCCAGACGGACAGGGTACCGGATGTGGGAAGCTTTCGGGAAGGTGCTTGAGGGGCAAATTGGAGATTTGACTCAAGCAATGGTTTGGAGGCTGGTTTTTCCCTCCAAAAGGCTGGCTTGACTCTTACCTCATATGTGTGTGTGAGGTTTGAGTGGGTGTTGTATGACTCTTCTTGATTTGCTATTAGAGGGTGAGGTCTTGCCTTGAAAAGGTGGTGAGGAAGGCAGCAGTAGGAGCTCATTCCAGTGTAGGCATTCCAGTAGAGAAAAGCTCAAGTGTGTGAGCAGTCTCTATGTGTGTACGTGCTCCTCTCTCAAGCATGTAGTGAGGAGGTAGCATTTCCTTTATCCAATCGCGTATGGGGACTCCTATGTAATCATTTTATCAATATGAGAAGGAGAGTTGTTGAGCTGCATTAATTTCCTGATGTATTCTGTGATGTGTTCTTGCTCTGTGTTCTTCATGGGATTTTGTGTTTGAGTTGATTTCTTGAGTTTTTGGGTTGGATAGCTATGGAATAGTTTTGCTTTGAACTAGGGATTATCATCCAAGCCTTTTGGCTTGTATATCTCTGAGAGCAAACCTTAATAGCCATGATTTCTCCTAAAGATTCCTTGTAGCATTGTTCCTTTGTTTTTCACTCTTTAGGGTTTGATGTCAAGGGCTTCTGGGTTCTTATGATTTTTCTTCATAAGATGGCCTAAGATTTATCCCTTGTGGTTGTGTGACCATGTCCAGCTGAAAGACAAGATTTCATAAGCAAAGAATGGAAGGAACATGAGAAATTTGAAATTTAGCTTCACTCTCTACTCTTTTTCAGATTTCAGCAAAAATCTTGATTCTTTGCTTAGATGATGAATTCCTTTGTTTCCTGAGGCCTTGATGCTATTTAGAACTTATTCTTGCTCTTTTGGTTTGAGGAGAACAGAGGAAAATCACACATTTTGTTGAATTGAGCAAGTCTCTGCATTTTTCAGAGCTTCAGTCTGCACTGTCCTCGGGAGACCGGTCAGACTGCTAACCCTAGCGGTCAGACCGCTCCAACCATGGCGGTCTGACCGGACCCTAGTAGGCGGTCTGATCGGAGGCAACAGGGCGGTTTGACCGGCCCTTAGTAGGCGGTCTGACCGGCCCCAAAGAGGCGGTCTGACCGGCCATATAGAGGCGGTCTGATCGGGCCTTCAGTGTGTGGCTGTTTTTAGTTGTGGTTTCTATTGTTCTCTCATTGCTTTCATGTTTTTGCCTTGCCTTCCTCCCATGTGTGTCCAGAGAGGTTTTCCAGAGAGCATGAGCTATTCTCATCATAGCTTCTATAGCTACTAGTGAGAAGAGTCTCGAGTGGATACTTGGGGGCAAGTTTTTTAAAGAGGCATCATTCACCCCCCCCCTCTGTTGTTATTTCCGATTCTACACTTTTGTTACTTTTAACATATAATAAACTTGAACCTTAAATTTTATATATAAGTGGAGTAAACCATGAAGTATATGTAGAATTTCTTTAGAATTTTTCACGATAATTTTTAGTTAGAGTGCACCGTTATTGCACCATAAGCTTGAGTGCACGGCGCGCGCGTGCGCGCGCGCACACACACAGATATATATATATATATATATATATATATATATATATATATATATATATATATATATATATATATATATATATATATAGAGAGAGAGAGAGAGACTAGAAATAACGAGTGCTCCTTGGTGCCCGGACACTACAGTATAGAATACATATGTATCATGTGCGAAAATTTTTAAAATTTCAAGGATTTCAAGTTCAATTAGCATATGTGTGTGTGTGTGTAATGATGATGATGATTGTGATAAAAATTTTCAATCAAGTCGTATTAGAGTATCTTAGAATTAATATATTTAAGTATACTGAAAGTAATAAAGAATTATAGCACGTTTGTTTATGTGATATATATATATATATATATATATATATATATATATATATATATATATATATATATATATATATAGTCCAACCGAATTGAGGAATCAAAGCCACTTTTGGCGTTGTTTCACACCGTATATACAAAAATAGTAGTATGGCGACAGTATTGACAAAAATGTCGTTTTTGCCGCCGGAGGCCGAGCGGTAGCTGCCGCGGGGTGACACGTGGCGCCTACCGCCCGGTGGCTGGGCGGTAGGTAGCCTGTCGACCAGGGAGGAGGCGGTAGGCTGCCTGCCGCCTGGCCACTGGGCGGCAGGTAATTAGGCCAGCTGATCAGCCAGCCTAAATACCTGCCTAATTTTTTTCTATTTCGTGTTTTTTTGAATTTTTAAATATAAAAAATAATCTCAAAAAATTACAAAAATTTATGTACAACCTCCCGACACAACGTTCCTCATTATGTAATTTTGGGAAATTTTATCTATGGTGAATATTGCTCAAAAATTCATAAAATGTTGATATGTTATGAGTATTTACATATAGCAAATGGGCTCTAGAAATTACAAAATTTTATATGAAGTGTCCCGATATAGAAATGGTTATTATGTAATTTTTAAAAATTTTATGCGGTCCGAATTAGCCACGTTTGTTCGGATTAACTTAACCATGAATTTAACGAAAAAATTCCCGTGGTTAAGTTAATCCGAACAAATGCGGCTAATTCGGGTTGCATAAAATTCCTAAAAAATTTGTAATAACTATTACTACATCAGGAGGCTCCACATAAAATTTCATAATGTTTGAAACTCGTTTGCTATATGTAAAAACTCGTAAAATTATCAAAATTATATGAATTTTTGAGCGACATTCGCCATGGATAAAATTTCTCAAAAATTGCACTACGAGGAACATTGTATCAAGAGGCTGTACATAAATTTTTGTAATTATTTGATCTCATTTGATGTATTTAAAAATTCAAACGAACACTAAACAGAAAAATTTGGTAGGTAATTAGCCAGCATAATTACTTGCTGCCCGGTGACCGAGCAACCCACTACTCCACACCGGATCCCATGCATACATTTACGGGGGCCCGTACGTACGTAGGTATATAGCAGCTACCTAGGCCGGTACTGGTACATGACAGTATGACGCGCGTACACATTCAGAGCCTGCTTGCCTGCATGCATGCATCAATAACGTACTGCTCCATCTCTCGAGATGAAGAATATATGTACTAGTACTACGTACGTACGTACGCCTCGGGCAGAGAGATGATCCAAGAGAATAATGCCAGACAAAACCTTGGCCTGCTGCATGTCTTTTCTTTCAACTTTTGGGACCAAACAAATAGTAGTGGAAGAAGTATTACATATTGATTTTAGTATGATCATATCGAACTCTCTCTCTCTCTCTCCCCCATGCCGTGATGAATTAAGAATGTTTGCCATTGGGTCACATGAACGGCACCAAATCTGACCTATTTGGCTGCACACACGCATGCAGCAATTGGTTTCCTTCGAAGAGTTTGGCTCCAGTTCGAACTGACACAAACATGCATACTGCTATCCAGGAAAGATTGGTAGAAACGTCCTAAGGTCAGTCTCAGTGGGAGGTTTCATATCCCAGTTTCCAAAACTGCCATGTCAGCTTTTCAGGTTTGGAGTGATGAATGAAACATGCTCTCTCAATGCACAGTTTCATTTCACTGTTTCATAGGCTAGCTTTAACATTTAATTCTTGCACTGTGTTGTGATCAAATGTGCCATGTGAACTATGTAGCCATTTGATATTGTTGTAACTATTAGCATATTGGAACATTGTAAAAAAATATATTAATTATATTCAGTATTGGTACGACATAAAATGGAGTCGCATATATGAAAACAATTACATATAATATATCTTAAACTATGTGTTAATATTTCGACGGCGCCCGAACTTGTTCCAAATGTGCTCCACTAAGTCTTTCTTAAGTCGTTGATGAGCTGAACGATCTCGAATATCAGCATCTTTGTCTAGCACTCTTTCAAAGGAAACATAATCTTCAGAGGAAAATTCTGGTTCTTCAACAATCACTGTACTTGGTACCTCATTTAGATCAAGATTCTCTTCAATGTCGTCTTTCTTTTCATCTTCGACTATCATATTATGAAGTATGATGCAAGCTCGCACAACGTTCTCAAGTTGACCACGAGTCTCACCAATTTTGAGCAAACGCTCAGCATCCTCCACAGTTGGGCGCCTCAAATATTGTCCACCAAATACAGCTATGACACCTTCGACAAAATTTTTCATCGCCTCCATTGCAGTAGTCCCACCAATCTTCAGGTATTCATCTAGATGATCCGCTGCACTGCCATTAGCCAATTGACGAATAGTCGCCGTACACTTCTGTAATGGTGTTAGCCCTTGTCGATTAAGTGCATCCACCCTTGTTTGGAAGTAATCAGACCATTGGCCTAAGGCATCGACGATGCGCAAAAATAGTGGCCTTGACATACGGAATCTTCGGCGAAATATTTTGGAAGAATAGATAGGATTCTCCGAGAAATAATCATCTACTAGACGTTGATTATACTCCTCACGTGGCCTCTTGATGTACTTCCTCGGACGCAGTCGGTGATCAGAGGCCTCTTTCTGCAGAGCTTCGATGCTAGCCTTTATAGCCACCGTGGCTTCTGTGACTACATCATCTAGGATGTCATCCTCAGCAATAAACTCATCTAATGAGTATAGAAGATCTGTATTGCTTGCTGGATTTTGATCATCATCAGTTGAGGAAGGATTGGCATGTTCCTCGGACATCTCGTGGATGGGCTAAACGCTAAACAGAGACGTGCAATGCAAGATGACAAAACAGTGAGGATAAGAGAAATAGAGACGATAAAAAAGAAAGAGGAATAAAGAAAGTTCAAACAAACTAAGTTACCTCGAAGCTGTGCAGAACAATACACCATACAGAATGAGATGACAAAAGAATGAGGAAAAGGGAAGGCTTTGATGTGTGTGTGTATATATAGCTGAATACGTATCAGTTTTCACACTTAAAAAATGACAGCATTCACTCAAGCACTAGGTAGCAGTTTCACATTACAAACTGATCGGCTTCGCACACAAAAAATACAGCATTCACACATGCACTACGTATAGCAGTTTCGTATTCAGTTTCACACCCAAAAAATTGCAGCATTCACACATGATAAATGTAGCAGATAAGAAACAGTTTCATATTGCAGCATTCTTCATTAATCTAAATTGCAGCATTCAGTTTCATATTGCAGCATTCTTCATTAATCTAAATTAAGGTAGATAACTAAGATAGATAACTAAGCCAGATAGGAGTTTTCACAACTTAGGCAAAAAGTTGATCACAGCAGCATAAAATGTACAGGGCTTCATCGTTGTTAGCATAGAATGTACTTGCTGCTAGTTATCTCACCTTATGCTTGTTCATGGTTCCCAAACAGCTTCTGTGACATACAAGCCAATGCTTTGTCTCGAGTAGCCTTCGCTTCTTGCATCATCTGACTTATGTCTTGGACCAAGAGCGAAGTATAAGCTTCGAGCAACTTTGCTTCCTTTTGCTCTATTGCAGTCTTAAGTTGATTTCTAGAGATCTCAAGCTGCGCCTCTGTCACCTTTTCACGCTCCATCTTGCGCTCTTGCGTAATTTCTGCTATCTTGTTTATGTTATCACTTAGCATGGAAATACCATCCTTAACTTCTTCCACCTTTCGCTTCCCTTTGCGTTGTGCCTTGGCTGCTTCTCTCCCGATAGGACGTGCTTCCATCCCATCATCACTAGCATCCACATCCACTCTCTTGTTTTTCTCTTTCTCCAATTGTGCAACAAATGCACACCATTTTGGTTCATTTTTTAGGTTCTTCCACCAATGGACCAATGCGAAAGCCTTGCTATGCTTATTTTCATACATTTTTTGTGCTTCTTCCATCAGCATGTCATCAGAGTATCCGCTCTTATTGACCTTAGTAACCGAACTCCAGTAACCATTGAATTCGTTGATCAATTTGCTCAAGCGTCCCCAATGGATCTTCAATACATTGATGTCCCTTCTAAGATGTGGTTGGATGTCCCTATTAAAACTCATCGCTGATCTGACCCCAAAATGTATCACCATTCTTGTCATTCCCACGTATCGGGTCTTTAGAAGTGTTCAGCCAAGCACTAGCCTACAAAAAAATGCAATACCATCATATCAGTAAAAGAGTACAACTTGCTGCTAAAGTAAAAATAATATGTTCTATGTATGTGATTACCAATCTAACTTCCTCATCATGTGTCCAATGTCTTTTCTTTGCTATCCTACTTGCCTCAACAACATCATCCACATCGGTGTCGAGGTTGACAGTATTTTCTGCTGGTGGTGGTGGTGGTGGTGGAGTCCCTTTGGCGTACGGTGTCAGTGGTGGTGGAGAGAATGGGTTGAAGGCCTTAGTAAGTCCAACAAGGTGGAAATTTTCTCCTGGAGGTGGAAATTTTCCCCTAACACATCAGGAACATACAAAACAAATCAAGAGCACATCTGCAGAAAACAGAAAGGCAGTACCTGCTCTGCAACTCAAATGTCTAAACCGTATTGAAGTTAATAACAAAAGCTCAAGCGAAATAGCATGTCTCATGTATTTGATACAGTCTAATAATTGGACTACACAGGAATATTTCTAACAAGTGAGGGCAAATCATGCTATCTGATGGCAAATCGGAAACTTTCCAAATGTTATATAGTGGATTTGGCTACAAAGAAATTTATGGCTACAGAGAAACCAACATATCGGAAACTTCCCCAATGCAATTTCTTGTTCTCAGTTGCTAAATACACTAGCAGCATAAATATAATTGTTTAGATCAAAACAACTCTCCTATCCAAATCAGTGTTTGTCAACATTATTGTAAGTCGTCAGTGCTAGCAAACTCACACCATCACATAGTTACAGCATACATCAAAACCACTACATTTATCCTTTCCTCAAATAAACATATAAGACACATTCAATCTCATAAGATTTGGGGATTTCTATCCTACTCATACAGGAATTAATTCGACCAAGATACGAGCTTACCACGGATTTGTGGATTGATTTCCATGTGGGGAATGGCCTGCACTGTTGCTAACCTCGAATCCAGGCCACAACATCGGCGGTGGTTGTGGTGACGCTGAGTAGGGGAAGCTTGCCTGAGGTGGCGCAGACGGTGGCTGTGGGGCTCCTAGTGAAGAGGAAGACGATGCATGAGGTGGCGCAGCCAGCGGCCGTGGAATTCCCAGTGAAGAGGAAGGCGAGGTGGAGTCGCCATTGCCGAGCCCCGTCGCAGGGACCTCCGCTCGCCGCTGAGTTCCCGCCCCCTTCTTAACTCGGCGCGACGACATTGCCGAGCCCCGTCGCAGGGACCTCCGCTCGCCGCTCGGTTCCCGCCCCTCCGCGTGCCTATGGGGGCTCCTCCGCGGGCCGATGCAGCCCCTCAAAGCGCCGGTGCGTCCCAGCAGCGCCGCCCCCCCCCCCCCCTTGCTTTCTCTCTGCTGAACGAGGAGATGGAGAGGGATTGGAAGAAATTTGCTGAGAGAAGAGGCGCGCAAAATGGTGGGGATGGCGGCAGGCGGCGCGGGGCGGAGCGGGAGGTAATGCGCCCGCACAGCAGATCCTCGGGAGCGGCTGAGAACGAAATGACCCGGTCTCAGTGGGGGTTTCACTGGGTTTCATCGTGTTGGTAACCGGGACGGATGAGTTTCATCCTGATGAAACTCTGTTGCTCTCTCTCCTCATAAATTTCTTGCCAACTCAGCAAATTTGCTGATGTGTCACTGCATTAAATGAGAATGAAACTCCTTTGAAACCCCTACTGAGACTGACCTAATTCTACGTATAAATCAGGATTGGCAATATGGATCGGATTAGAAACTAGATAAGGATTAATGAGTTAAGATTGGTGTATATGGTAGGTTTGTAGTATATGACAGCTTCCATACGTATTGTAGTATATGACAGCTTCCATACGAATGGCCTTTACACCATAGGATAGATGTGAAATGCTTTTTTTCTTCAATTAAGGTAGAAATTTCTAGTTATTTTTTCTCTGATTAATATAATTTTTTTTAGTTTTTTACTCTCCTAAGATTTGTGGTCGTCGGTCCGTTCTCCTTCCTCTCTTCTCAGTCGCCCAATCAAATATCATTCGTCTAGATCCGCCTGTAGGTAGTTCTTTCGCTGGTTGATGTGTTCCGACTTACAACCACAAGGTATCCTCGATGGCTTCTGACTTACGACCACGAACGATGGTCGTCAGCTTCTGATGTACAACCATGAGCCATTGTTAAAGGCTCCTGATTTAGAACCACGATCGATCGTCGACCGCTGCCAACTTACGACCACCAATGATGGTCGACCGCTCCTGACCTACGATCATGCGCGATGGTTGATGGCTTCCGACTTACAATGACGAGGTGTGCTCGAGAGCTCCCGACCTATGACCACAAGGTGTGGTCGATGTCTTCCGGCTTATGACCACGAGGAGTGGTCGATGTCTTCCGACTTACTTGATAGATTTAAAAGCTTTTAGAACATGTTTGCATGTATATTCTAAAATTTTTTACCACCTGTAAATTTTAAAACATGTAATATGATAAATTATGAAAATCCGTAGCAACGCACGAGTATTTAACTAGTTAGATATATATAGATACTGCAGCACTACTATGTTAGTGCGCATGCATGCATGCAACTGCTGCTGTGGCATGTCGACCGGCCAATTGCTATATACATATAGCGCTGTAAGTCGTGCTGGCTAAGCATTTCGCCTCATCAGGGATTACCGTCAGGAATAGTACTGTATGTCTCGCTGGCTAAGCATTTCACCTCATTGGGGTTTACCGTGAGGAAATTATTCCAGACGGCCTCCTGCCATCTTATCCCTGACTAAGCCGTAGGATTAAGGAATCAACTAGAAAATGTGAATATGAGGTTTTAAATACTTTTTATTAAAACCCGATTTTTAGCAAGTATGAACTAAAATTTATTTTTGCATAATTCAAAGCCTGAATAATTTAAGCCTTACTAAGTCCACGAATAAGCTAGTTTGTAATCCTAGGGTGACAACAAGCAATTCAATTTCTAGGAATATAGGTACATAAAGTGGAGAGCTAAAGAGTAAACCACAAGATGAACACACAAGTTTTTTTTTCTCTGTGGTCTCGGAGACTTGTCGATCTCCTCTAATTCACATTGAGGAAGCTTAAACGAATCAAGCCAGCTTTATGCGTGAATGTTGCAGCTAGTCGTGCATCGACCTCGGCGGCGGACTGCGCCGTCCCCGTGATCGGCCACATGACGTGCTCCGGCCAAGCTTGGCCCATCGGCCGACACCCCGGCACGGCCCAACCGACGAGCTCTACCTGAGACCGACGATCGATCGAGCCCCAAAATTCCACTGGTTCGATCCCTGAACATCATACATATGCATCGATCTGCGTCTCTGCACTGCAGGGTAATTAATCGAAGCTGGAAGGCGCGCGTGAATGCATTCGTTCATCCATCGGTCCACCGAATTAAACATGCGTTGCGCTGCATGCGTATTGCGTGCTGAGGCTCAGACTTGTATGTAGCTATGAAGAATGATTAATGCAAGCAGCAGCGGCACTGCAGGCTGCAGCCAACGGGAGCACTCTATGCATTCATCCATTTAATTACTTGTATCTACTGCTGTTGGCGACGGCTGACCACGTACGGACGGAGGGACATACGAAACCACTGATTCGAGGTTATCCTCACTAATTTGAGGTTTCCCGCCACATGCATCACTAATTTTCTTCCCTGTGATCACTCCTGCACTAGTAATAGTTCTTCCCGTAACTTTGCTTATATAAAGATTGGTGATTTTAATGACAACACATACTTTCCAACTCACGCCACATGCGCGCACACACATAGCAGTCGTACTAGCAGACCCAAGAAAGCACAGAAGTGCCTAAGCCAATCTGCACTTATCGGAGTTCTTAGAGTTAAAATCTCAAACCTGAAGAAAAACAACCTAACTTACTAGATATATATTTCGACCGCAAGACGCTCGACCCCTTTGCACGTAGTCGTAATCTTCTCTGCTCGAACGCTTCGACACCGATATGCTCTGCTCAAAACGAGAACAAGTCAAAAAAAACACCCAGAAAACACACCACCGACGTTGGCTAATTTTTCTTGGAATAGATCTGATCTTTTATATCTGAATCATGTTCTATGGCTACAAAGTGCCCTCATGGCACCCCTCAAACTTCAGCACAAAAACTCTAAATGCTTTCTCCCCAAAAGCCCTACCAAAACCACGATTAACTTCTTAACATCTTCCCTCTATTTATATGTTAGAGTCTCAAACCGTGTCCTCATCAAACTGGACATGCAATTCTAACTGCCTCCGAAAATCAAGGGACCCGAAACCCTTCCAAACATCGGTTTTTCATTATCTCTAACCCTTTCAGTTATGGATAACTTCCATAACCCCTTCTAACTCATCACGTGTTGAAGCCTCCAAGACTGCACCTCCTGTAGTTTCTCCACGTATCAACCACCTTTAATCTCCACGTGCTCCAGTACGAGCCTACCATCTCATAACATCCTCGATCGCCTAGACCTCAGATTTCCTCTCCTAGTCCTGGTCCTATTTGTCACCGACCATAACCGTCTCCATGCCCAACCTGTGCATGCAAAGACCAAAGAATATTTTTTCCGTACAAGTTCTTCCCAACTTGACCGACATTAGACCACACACGCAAACCACACCCTTAACTATCAATAACTACGAACCAGATCATCCATGATCTCAATTTCTATGCTCTCCAAAAATCAACTTCAGACCACTCAGAAAAGCTGGTCTGACCGCCATGCACAGGCCGGTTAGAATGCTGGCCGATCAGACATGAGTACTCTGAGTACCCGAAGGTTACAAGAATTGAAACACTCGAAGTGTACGACTACCGATCGCGAAGTCTATGGCAACCGATTGCAAAGCCTATGACTACCGATCGCGAGGTCTACGACAACCGATCATAAAGCCTACGACTGCCGATTACAAAGTCTAAGATAACAGATCGTAAAGCCTACGACTATGACAACAGATCGCGAAGTCTACGACTACCAATCACAAAATCTATAGCTACCGATCACCAACTAGGCACAGTAGCTTCCGAGTATCGACCGGTTAGTGTAGCATCCGACTATCAACCTGGTACTGTAGCAATGACCACCGACCAGGTATTGTAGCTACGACCAATGAACAGTCACTGTACCTCTGACCATCAACCGATTCACTGTAGCTCCGATCGGTTCTCTGTAACTCTGACTGTTTGTGGTCGTTCTGCCATGGTCGTTTGGCCGTGATCATTCTATCGTGTTCGGTCCACCGTGATTGACATGCTGTGGTCGTTCTGTGGTGGTCGACCTGCCGTGGCCGATTTGCCATGCTCATAAACTCTCAGACTTCCGATCATGGTTGAAGCCTGCCGATCGGACCACCCAACACAAGGACGATCGAACTACCGACTACCGATCGTAGTTGAAACCAGCCAGTCAGACCGTTCAATACAAGGCGATCAGACCGCTTAACATGAATATTTCAGTAATTCCAGTTTTTCAAAAACGCATCGACTGAAACTTTCATAAACACAAATTTCAAAGTAACCCAAATGTCAATTATTCATCATCACTAAATTCACAATCTATTCACGTGGTCTAACATTTTTTTTCTTTGTGAGCCTTTCAGTGTCGTGCATTGGGAGAAGTCAAGGCATGGATGACTCCTACGCAGATGGTTGAAAAGCTTCCGTGTATTGGCTGCTGATTCCCTTTGTAACCTCGTGTCTGATTGACTTGACACAAGCACTGATGAGTATTATATGTTACTTGATCCTTTGCCCTGTTTGGAGGAGGGAGATGGAATTAGGATTTGGTTTCCCAAACATGCTAGGAAAATCGTATCCTGCGTGTGAGCAATTGACGATTGATTAACCACTTGCATGCACTGCTAGCTCGTGATAAAGTTTTCCCGCATAGATTAGAGGCTATGAATAATGTTCAAAATCTTGACAGCTGAATGGCAAACAAGCCAGCAAGCGGCTATTATTACAGTGTTCTGTACGCCTGTATGCCCCCCGGAGCTTATATTTATCTGTATAAATCATCCATCATTCAGTGCAGAACAGAACAGAACATATATAAGAGCAGTATGATGCTACTCCACGTAGCTAGCATGTTCGACAGATAACGTACAAGAATTCAGAAGCATCATCGTCGTCATATATTAATACAGAAGTGGAATCGTCAGTCCATAGCTGACAAGTCACACCATACAAAAGCACAGCAGCATGAGGGAGGTGCCCATGCAGAAGCTGAATAATGCTCTTAATTTTCTCTCTCTAGCTCATCAAAGCTTGTATGATTGTGTCATCGTCTTCATGCATATCCAACAAGCAAGACGATATGATACTTACTTTGATGCACGGATGCACGGATGGATGGGATCGAGCACTCAAGGTCGACCAAGGCAAACTGAATCGAAGCTAGGCTCGCACAGCCACACGCGCGTACCATGGCAATGCAGGTGTAGATCACACACAAGCAGTCAAGATTAATGTAAGTAGCTCGTCTCTCACTCAGCAGCGCATGCAGGCAACGCACAAGCATGCTGAGGCTCCAGCAGCCCTTGAGCTTGACGGTCTCGAGGTTGGGCGCGGACATCCTGCGCCCGCAAATGCGCTGCAGTGGATGCTCTGTTGGGACAAAGCCAGGATCACACACTCAACTGACCAATAGAGATATTAGGAAACTTAAACAACTCGGCTAACTACTAGATGCATGCAGCGCATGATCCACACAACACACGTCACTGCACGACTCGACTCACTAACTAACGATGTTATGCAACACATGCACGTGCACCTATTGACTCAGCCTACTAACACAACTATATGCATCAGCTAAAACCTGCACACACATATACAATCTTAATTATTCCTAACAATCTCTCCCTAATCAAGATGGCTTACAACAGTTCTGGTTCGTCGTTGGCATCCGCCTCGATGAGAAGCATCTGCTCCTTCTTCTTGCGCCATTCGAAGCAAAATGTCCATAGTCATTACAGTTACAACATCTTACTTTAGCCTTGTCGAATTTGCGATTCTTATGGCTTCGGCCACCATTGCCATCGAAAACACCACCTTCACGCTTTGATGATCGGGCCTCCCACTCGGCCCATGTGAGGAGAAGATGTTCGTTATCGTTGTCACCGCTTGGAATGCATAGACACTCCTCATACGCCTTGAGGTGGTCGATTGCATCTTCCATTGTCATTGTCTTCAAGCCCCCAAATTGCTTAATGGTTGAGATAATCTGCAGGTACTTACTCGGGACGACATGGAGAAGCTTTTTCATGACGTAGCTCTCCTCCATCGTATCACCAAGACCATGAATCTGGTTAATGAGAGTCATCAATCTCACGGCGAAGTCGTCCACTGACTCTATTTTCTTTATGCACAAACCCTTGAACTCACTCTTAAGGGCCGGTCTGCATGCGCATCTCCTTAACGCAGTTGGTGTTGGCGTACATCATCATGAGTGTGTCCCGCACGGCTTTCGCTATCTCCTTTTCGGTAAGTAGGAGGAGGGTCTCCTCTAGGACTCCTTAGAAGATGGGCGAAAGAGCCATCTGATCTTTGCGCTTATCAGCATCGTCGGCCACCATAGCTTCCCAAATGCCTTGGGCCTTCATGAACACCTCCATCTTGATTGCCCACGCACCGTAGTTGCTCTTGTTCAACATAAGGTATTGAAGAGAGACGTTGCTTTCTCTTCCTGGTGCCCTTGACGAACGACCGTCGTCAACGATGGTGCGGCCCGACGGTGACACTGACCTTGTCCTCAGCATGGCTCTAATACCAAATATTGGAACTAAGCCAGGACCACATACACAATTTTCCCATGGACACACACTTTCACGAGGGAGACGATGAACACAGAGAAATGGCGATGCTACCACTGCTAAGCATCTTTTCTGATTTCTATTATTCAACACCTCAACTCTTACAAACTGAATGCAGACCTTTAAATAGGGAAATGCATCTTGAAAGGAGTCATTATGTTCTTGGAGGCGCAGCCCACTCGCTTAACAAACTCAATTGACCAATAGAGATATTAGAAAACTTAAACAACTCATCTAACTACCTACCGGATGCATGTAGTGCATGATCCACACAACATATGTCACTGTGCATGACTCGAGTCACTAACTAACGATGCTTGCAACACATGCACATGCACCTATCATTGTATATCATTGTAAAAAGGTTTGTTTTATTTTTATTTTTGAGAACTTGAATTATTATTTAAGCCAATAAACACAAAATAAGTCATGATGTACATTTTAAGCTTTCTTGATCATGATTTTACATATGTAGCTAAGCAAGGCCATAATTAGCTATTTATTAAATTTTGTCATTTCAACAAACAACATGGCAAGGCTGAATTCTTTGGTTAAGTTTTGTTTAGAGTGATTACTTCATGAGATGTGTCATGTTTAAACATCTAATTAAATCCTGATTGTAGGTCAAGTCTAAGTTTGAGCCATTCTAGATCTTTTTTGAATCACTTTTAACTTTTTTAGAAATACATGTGGCAAATTGTGGTGAAATTGCTAATTATGTATGCATCTCAACATTTTTTTTCCTATGAGACAGCTTGTCATTGTACTAGGTATGAACTTATGGGTTTTTATATGACCGAGATCATGAAACCTTAAACTACTTGCCTTGGCATGATCAAAAAGTAAGGCTTGAGATGCTATAATTAATGAAATGTGAATCAAGTTGGCTCAAAAGGTCATTATAAATGAGCTAAAACTAATTTGGACTGAAGCTCAGAAGTCCATTGTAGATGGCTCCCAGTCTAGGACGTGCTTTGCTGAGATAAGCCATAATTAAGTGTCAATAATAAAGTGCTATGTGTTGAGTTATGTAAATCTATGTTATGCTTTGTGCCTTAGTTTGGCACTTGTGGCTCACTTAGTTTTTGATTTTAAAATCTAGATTTAAATCTATATTTTTATATGGCTATCTTCTTTAGTGGGGTCTTTAACTTAACTGGTTTTTTTTGTGAAGATTTGTCATGCACATTAATTTGCTTAATCATATTATAAGCTTCTTTTGGCCTGCTTTGTTATATATGCATGCTTATGATCAAGCAAGCTTCATAAGAGTATGACGTTGTACATGCCAATTCAATTGATTTAAATAATTTTTTAAGTTTTCATGGCGTGTTTTTTTTTAAAAAAACTAGATCAATAATACTTATATGTAAGTTCTCTCTTTTCTATTTTTTTTCTTTTATGTCTTGATGCTTACATTGCCAAAGAGGATGAGATTTGTGGCTTAAAATGCTAAATGCTTTTAGGATTGCTTTGTGAGAGATTTGCGGCTTGTGACTTAAAATGCTTTTTCAGCTTCAGTTCTTCACTTAGACTTGTTTGAAATCATATTAACTTGAAGTGTTGTCAATCTATTCATCAAGAGAGAAATTGTTGGACCATATGGGTAGGTCTAGAATATTTGTGATGATGAATAATTGACAATATTATTTGAGGCGTGTGGTATGTGTGGACTTATGTCGGTTAAGTTAGAAAGAACTTGTGCTAGAAAAAGATATTACTTTGGTCTTTGCATGTGCAGGGTAACTCAAAGTAAATCGTGGTCTGCGGCGAGGATCAGGAGATGGCTTGGTGTAAAGTCATGGTCCAGATGGTTAAGGATGCTGGAGGAGACGGTCGTGCTCGAGTTGGGATATGTAGAGATTAAAGATAGATGATACGTGTTGGAGGTACGAAGGTTCGGTCTAGAAACTACAACACGTGATAGTTTTGAGTGTCCAAAATTAGATAGTATGATAAAATTTAAAAATCATATATTACCTAAAGGTTTTGGATGCCTTATGTGTTACGTAAAGATTGAAGGATAAGATTATAGTTTAGATCCTAAAATATAAATAGAGACGAGATTAAGGATAACACTAAGATAGTAATCCCGTTTGACACAGCTCTAGCTCCGAGATCTATGCTGGATCTGTAGTTTGTTGACTAAATTAAAGTGATTTAAATATTTTTATTTAATATATAATATAAATAAAATGAGTCATGTAAATGCACTTAATATGCCTGCAACTCTAGATCCAGGATTTTATAGAGCTACAGATGACTAGCTCTAGTAAATCTACAGATTTCTTAGAGTTAGAGCTCTGCCAAACAAGGTCTAAATATATATAATACATGCTCATGGCTCTCTGCATGGTCATCCCGTGACGGAAGACAAAGCCACGACGGAAACATCTCGCAGGAAGCAGCCGAGCCTTTTGGTCAAAAGAGTGCAAAGTTCCATACCTCACGAATTTTTAATCAGCCGGCTGAAGCAAAGAAGCGAAAGTGACGTTTCGATTTTTTTTATTGTATGCTACAGTACCCGAACGGTAATTGCAATAGTACAACAGCAGTAAAAACACTGTAGGTTCATTACTTCTACAGTGTCAGGTAGAGTAACAAAGTAATTTTTTTATTTTATTTCTTTGCTGTCTTTTGTTTTCGCTTAGCTTCTATTACAATTATTCACCTCCTCTTAAATTATTATCGACGATCTTATAAATATAGTGTTTAGAGATAATAATTAGGAATAATATAACAATTTTATTATTCTTTTGGGCTATGAGTGACATGATCCTGAGAATCTTCTTAGTTACTCTCCTTTTGGATTTGGAAGCACCGGCGTCAGCAGCGGCTGACCGGAGAAGAAGCACTCCAGGTTACCGATGGCCTGCTCTCGCAGGATGGACCTCGACTCCGCCGTCAGGACAGCCGCGTGCGGCGTCAGGACCACGTTGTCCATGGCCAGCAGCTCCGCCGGCACCCTGGGCTCGTCCTCGAACACGTCGAGCCCCGCGCCGGCGACCCTCCCCTCCCCCAGTGCCCTGACCAGCTCCGGCTCGTCGGCGTGGGCTCCCCGGCCGATGTTCACCACGGCGCCACCCGTCCCGAGGGCCTCCAGGACGTCCCTGTTGACGACGTGCCGAGTCTCGTCGTTCAGCGCGCACGCGACCACGAGCACGTCGGATTCGGCGGCGAGGTCGCGGACATTAGCGAAGTACTTGTAGGAGACTGGTAAGTCCTTTGGTGTTCTCGAGTTGTAGTGGATGACGCAGCCGAAGGCCTCCAGCCTCTTGGCGATCAGCGAGCCGATGTTCCCCAGGCCAATGATGCCCACACGCTTGCCACCCACCTGCAACCCAGAGGAGCAGAGAATGCATGCATCAAAACAACTCTGAAACTTGAAATTATACTGTCAACAACAACTGATCGATGATGAAGTTAAGTACAAAAAATGTATTTCTATATGACAAAACAGAACATTAAAAATTTTATTTATATATGACAAAACACCACATGATTGAACAAGAGAGAGTCTGCATGCATGCACTCTGTGACTCGAATCAACAGATTAGCACTCCTCTGCGCAGAGAAGAGAAATTGTTTACCTGTCCTAAACAATCACTGTATAAGCTCAAACATGAATGTTCAGATTATCCCTCAAAGCAGAACAGAGTGTAATCTTCCTCTGTTCTAGTCAGAAACTCAGAATGGTATCAAAGACGATCAGACATGAAATTAGCACATGAATGGACACAAGAAGTTCCATAGTTTCATGTCTAGCTGTGCTTCCCCAACCTAAATCATTTAATCCAAGAAATGGTCCAAAAGTAACATTGTTCCTTTGCAAGCCCGGCCCCTAATTAACATCTTCGAGAAAAGGCGCCTAATTACCTATGTCGAAAACAAAGTAGAGGAATTATTTCATATTTTCATTCCTCTAGAAAGTCTGTCACTTTCATCCATATAAGAAGTTCACAACAAATTACTAATTCTTTCCCACACTTTAAACATTTTACAAGAAAAGAGATGGTACAAAGAAACTGTACCTGAAGCTTGTAAATTAACTAAGCATGTTGTCCTAATTAAGACCACACCAAGAAGCTGCACTATCATTCTAGCAACTAAAGTAAGCATCTGAATCAACCAAAAAGTAATTTCTTTTACAACGACAATTATCAGTATATGGGGCAACAGGACTAGATTCGTAAGCAACCAATGCCTTAATTAATTCAGCTTGAGAAAAAAAAAAGATTTTTGCCTCTTTTTGTTAGCACTGTGATGAAGAAGCCAAGCAGGAGAGGACAACACACACCTTGGAGCCAAGCGGGTAGTCCCCCTTGGCCGGCCAGAGCCCGCTCCGGACGTAGCGCTCGGCGGCCGTGATGCGGCGGAGCACGTCGATGACCAGGCCGACGGCGTGGTCGGCGACGTCGACCGAGTAGGCCCTCCCGGCGTTGGCGACGACGACGCCGCGGCGCGCGCACTCGGCGAGGTCAATGTGGTCGACGCCGGTGCCGGTGGTGACGACGCAGCCGAGGCTGGGCACGGCGTCGAGGAAGGCCCCGTCCACGCGGACCAGGCCGCCTCCGACGACGAGTGCGGCTCGCGGCGGGTCGGGCTCCGCGGATGCCGCTGCAAGGAAGGCGGGGAGCGGCTCGCCGGAGGCGAAGAAGTCGAGGACGCGGAAGCGCGCCCGCAGCGCCGCGGCGAAGGGCGGGTCGAGGCGGCGGAAGAGGAGTACGGCGGGCTGCCGAGCGGAGTCGTCGGATGTCATGGTTGGTGGAACGTGTGGTCTACCTTCCTTCCTCAGTTCCTCTCTTTCTTTCGCTATTAAGAGCAGCAGTGCACCCTGCCGGCCGGGTGCCTGCAATTACAGACACAGTGTCCACATCTTATAATAATTGTAACCATAATCATGCTCCCAGAGTGATTGCATTGCACCCTGCAAAAATCTGTGGATCTGTGGTTGCTACTGCTGCTGCTGCTCCTTGTGAGCTCAGTAGATGGAAATTTCAACTACTTCCTCAGAGAAAGGAGGCCAGCCTCTTTATTGTTTGAGGCATCAGTCATGAAGGATGTCCTCTGCTTACTACATTGCAGAGGGAAAATCTTTACGATTTCATCACTGCTGCTCCTCCTGCTAGTGAATTGGTGATCTTTACCAAGACAGTGATTGGTGCCATCAGTCCGTTAAGTTATACGGATCTAAATTTATCATTGATCATATATCGTGAAGAATATGCACCTGTATCAACTTGTATGAAACAATTTCGTTTGGTCTTCTGGAGTGGTAGTAGGCGACGCAGCCGAATGCTTCGAGCCTCTTTGCGATTCATGAGCCGATGCTCCCCAAACCGATGATGATGCCTACGCGCTTGCCACCTAGCTGTTACAGCATCAGAACAAATATTGACATTGTCATTGCTTTTCGGTTGAGGTAAAATGTATGTATGCCAAGAATAGAACACTGTGAATCGGTGATCATTGATGAATGATGAACACACTGACAATGAACATTTCCAGTCAGAAATCAACAGACAAATGGCGGCACATGTGCGCATGTAGAGATATTGTCTAACGATTACAGAAAAGCACTGACACGGGAGTAAGCTAAAGCCTCACATGATAAGATCTGCTGGGTGTCGTCCACATGAAAAATTCTCCGATTTAGGGAGCACAGCAGTGAGTGTTCTTATGTCTGAGTCAACAGAAGGCTGTAAATGAGAAATATGTTGTTAATTGTTGCAATTTTACATTGATTGTACCAGTAACTAGAGCGAAAATCAGAAGAAAAACTAAGGATTTACATGCAAAAAGATAATGTGCACTATCTCTGTTACTCCAATGGCACACCTAGATTCGATAAACCAAGAGTCGCACCTTGGAGCCAAGCGGGTAGTCCCCGCGCACCGGCCAGAGCCAGCGTCGGACGTTGTCGGCCGCCGAGACTCGCCGGATGACGTCGATCAGGAGGCCGACGGCTTGGTCGGCTACGTCGGGGGAGAAGATCTTGCCGGCGCCGGCCACAACGACGCCGCGGCGCGCGCACTCTGCGGGTCAATATGGTCAACACCGGCGACCGTGGTGACGATGCAACAGAGGGATGGCGTCGCGTCGACGAAGGCGTCGTCGACGAGGATGGCAACGCCGGCGACGACGACGGCGGCGGCGGCTCGGGCTCCGCGGCTGAGGAGGCGAGGATGTCCTGGAGGGGAGCGCCGGATGAGTAGAAGTTGAGGACGCGGAAGCGCGAACGCAGCGCGGCGGCTGGGCAGTCGTTGGTGCGGCACGGGAGGAGGACCTGTGGCTTGCCGCCGGAGGCAGGCGTCGCGGCTATGGGAGACGGTGGTTGATGTTTCTTTTTCCTCTTTATTTTGTTTGGTTTCGTGTGAGAGATTACAGAGTAACAGAAACACACGTACGTTTTTTACCAATATAAATAAAGTCGATACAGTATGTACTATAATTAATTAGTATATCATATCTTAAAAAGACACTTAATTTAAAAATTAGTTACTGTAGAGAAGTCAAAAGCTGAAAAAAATATATCATATGTTTCCTTTTCTCCTTTATATTATCTTGTATTTTAGTGAAATGATTTATAGTCAGCTGACATATGGGCTTATCTCACGGTGGTATCACTTTAGGAAAGCAACGATGCCAACGCATGATAGCAACTCCAGAGCCAACGCCTACGCCATCACGCTCGATCTCTTGGTTCGACTTCTAAGTTCTAGCGAAATGCAAGCGCCGCAGCCGGTGCTCGTGCTCTGCCGCCTCTCGCCGGCCACCCTCGCCGAGCTCGCCGCCCGCTTCCGCCTCCTCGACTTCTACGCGTCGTCGCTACCTGTCGACGCCTTCCTCGCCGCGGCCGCCGCGGACGGCGACCCGCCGCGCGTCGCGCTCGTCTTCGGCAGCGGGCCCGTCCGCGTCGACGCCGGGTTCCTCGACGCGGTCCCGTCGCTCCGCTGCGTCATCACCATCAGCGCTGGCCTCAACCACATGGACCTCCCCGAGTGCGCCCGCCGCGGCGTCGCCGTCGCCAACGTCGGCGGCATCTTCTCTGCCGACGTCGCCGACTACGCCGTTGGTCTGCTTGTGGACGTGCTCCGCCGTGTGTCCGCCGGCGAGCGCTTCGTCCGGCGCGGCCTCTGGCCGGACCGCGGCGACTTCCTTCCTCTCGGCTCCAAGGTCCACGCATTAATTATCTGCATCAATTCTACCTCGCCTCTTAAATTCTTGTCGATGCATTAGTAATTCTTTCTTTGCCAGCAACATCGGTCTAATTCTTGCCCCAGATTGGCGGGAAGCGCGTCGGCATCATCGGCCTAGGCAACATCGGCTCGGCGATCGCGAGGAGGCTGGAGGCGTTCGGCTGCGTCATCTCCTACCACTCCCGGCGGCGAAAAGACGAGGCCTCCTACACCTTCTTCCCCAGCGCCCGCGACCTCGCGGCGCACTCGGACGTGCTGGTCGTCGCGTGCGCGCTGACGTCCGAAACCCGGCACATCGTGGACAAGGGCGTGCTGGACGCGCTGGGGAAGGGCGGCGTGGTGGTGAACATCGCGCGCGGGGCGAACGTCGACGAGGCGGAGCTGGTGAGGGCGCTGGTGGAGGGCAGGATCGCCGGCGCGGGGCTGGATGTCTTCGAGGACGAGCCCAACGTGACGGCGGAGCTGCTGGGGATGGACAACGTGATGCTGACGCCTCACCAGGCCGTGTTCACCCCGGAGTCCTTGTCCGACCGGCGCCGGCTCATCGTCGCGAACCTCGAGGCGTTCTTCGCCGGCGAGCCGCTGCTTACGCGCGTCGTCTCGGACTGAACCCGCAGCCTGGTTTTCCTGTATATTCATTCTGAAAGAGCTTATACCACGAATTGGGAGCCACTGCCATTGTTTGCTCGCGCTCTTGCGAACTGGGCTGGTTTTCCTGTATATTCATTCTGAAAGAGCTTATATTCACTCACTACTCTTTGTATCCAAAATTACTTGTGAGCTCACTACTCTCTGTTGTTTTGTGCATTACTAAGCCTTCTCTTCTCGATTTACGTCAGGGAGTCTCAGTAGATCGGAGAATTTTACACGACGAAATTCTTAACACACACTGCTGTTTCTTCCCCTCCAACCGATTGGTGATTCATAGGTTGGGAATCCCAATTTGTCGTCATCGATACTTCCAGTCTCCACCGACTCAAGTCTCAAGCAACATGCACACCGTTGCCGTGTGGTAAAGGTTGCAGGCCGATTTAGGGATGGGATGGCCAGACACTACTAAAAAACGGATCATCCCTCACGGGCTTTAGTTTGTCTGACGGGTCCACATAGAACGTGAGGGATATCAATTTTTGTAACGGGCCCACGTATCACCGTCGCAAAAATAAATTTTCCTGTCAGGCTCCTTAAGCCGCCAAGGAAATATACTATTTTTGTGACGGTATTACATGAACCGTGAGGATAATTGGAACTTAAAACCCGTGAGGCTCCTCCAGCCCGTGAGGCTCCTGATCCAGCCCGCCCGCTAATTTCATGCAGCGCGCCATTGGGACTCAAAACCCTAAGTCCCAATTTTTTCCCCAAACTTCACAGCCGCCGCGCGCCCCCATCGATCTGCTCTCCTCCGCCCCATCCCCTTGCCCGCCTCCTCCGCCCCATCCCCTCGCCCACCTCCTCCGCCCCATCCCCAGGTCTGCCCCGCCGCCCCAGCTCCGCCCCGCCTCCCCAGGTCCACCCCGACACCCCAGGTCCGCCCCGCCACCCCGCCTTCCCAGGTCTGCCCCGCCTCCCCAGGTCTACCCCGACGGCCCAGCTCCGCCCCACCGCCCTGCCTCCCCAGGTCCGCCCCATCCCCTCACCCACCTCATCTTCGGCAACACTAAGTCCCCCACCTCCTCATCTCCGACCCGACGGCCCAGCTCCACCCCACCTCCCCAAGTCTGCCCCGCGCCCTGACGCCCCAGCTCCGGCCCGTAGTCCTACCTCCCCAGCTCCCACCGTCCTCCCCCACCCCCGACGCCCCAGCTCTGGCCTGTTGCCCCAAATCCACCCTGCCCCCCGACGCCCCAGCTTCGGCTCGCCGTCCCGCTGCCCATATCCGCCCCGCATTTGTCTCTTTCACTGTTTCAGTGAGTTTTTTATTTGGATTTTGCCTTTGATCTTCTCTCGCAGATGAGACGGCCAAGTGGGAGAAGATCACCTACGTTGGGATCGTGACGTGCACCCTCCTGGCAGCATACACCCTCTCCAAGGGGCACCCCCACCACGAGGAGCCGCCGGTCAGATCTCGTCCTTGGTATATTCATATACACATATCTGCCCATCGACCATTGATAATTGATACATTGAAACAATTGTATAGTGGCTGATATACAAATGCAAATATAGTGACTGATATATAATTGTATACAAATGCAACATACCTAGTTTTAATAAATATAATTTTATGCCTGGTATATTCATGTTATGCACACAGAACTATTTCATGGCAGACCATGAATGGATGTATAGTGGCTGGCAGCGTGGCAAACTACACAGTTCTTAGATCATGCATTCTCAAATCCTAGGATAGTTGAAGGTGACACCATTAAGTGTCCATGTGCAATGTGCAGGAAGTATTTTGGCACAACAGGCATATTGTAGAGCTGCACTTAAGTAAATATGGGTTTAGGTCAAACTATCAAACATGGACAACACATGATGAACACAACCCTTCAATAGATCACGAGGAAATCAATGAATGTAATCGGATGGACAATCTGTTGATTGACCTAGGCGGTGACCATCCACCGGGAATTGATGAGGAGCCAACGGCATTTGCCCAGGCTTTCTATAGAATGGTCGCTAGCGCTGACGCAACACACTCAAGTCTGTCTGCTGTCGCTCGTTTGCTAGCTATGAAGTCACAATACAATATGTCAATTGCACACTATGACGATGTATTACAAATAATTCATGAACTTTTGCCTCCGGAGTCTAAGTTGTCCGAGGACTTCTACCGTTCAAAAAAGTTGTTAGAGGGTCTCGGAATGCCATATGTGAAAATTGATGTGTGTTATAATAACTGCATGCTTTAATGGAAAGATAATGAGCATAAAGACAAGTGTAACTTATGTGATACCTCTCGTTACGAGGTAGGCCATAATAAAGTCCCACGTAAAGTATTACTGTACCTACCCATTATAGATAGACTACAAAGGTTGTATGCACACGAGGAGACAGCAAAGCTAATGCGGTCACATAGTCAGTCAACGTCTGGTAAGATGGTGCATCCATGTGATGGGGAAGCTTGGCAACAATTTGACGAGGACTTCCCAAACTTTGCAAGTGATCCTAGAAATGTACTCCTTGCTATAGCAACAGATAGTTTCACACCATTTAGTTTGGGTGCTGCTCCTTACTCATGTTGGCCAGTGTTTGTGGCTCCATTAAATATTTCACCGGGCATGCTCTTGAAGTCGGAGTACATATTCCTTGGCCTTGTTATCCCCAGCCCTAAACATCCCAGGAAAAAAATAAATATTCTAATGCAACCTTTAGTTGATGAATTTATCAAGTTGTGGGAGGGGGTACAAACATGGGATGCTTCACTTAAGCAAAACTTTACAATGCGGGGAGCATATCTATGGTCAGTTCATGATTTTCCTGCATATGGTATGTTTGCTGGTTGGAGCACACATGGTTCGTTTGCGTGTCCAGAATGCTTGGGTGACAGTAAAGCATTTCAACCCCGTAATGGTCGCAAGGCTTGCTGGTTTGATTGTCATAGATGCTTCCTACCTAGAGACCACGAATTCAGAACCCAAGGTAATGCATTTCAAAAGAACACAATAGTACTTGAGGAGGCACCTAGGCATTTAAGGGGAGAGGAAGTCGAAGCCCAAATAGACAAGTTTGTAGGTGATACGAAAAACTTTGGTAAACTTCACCATTGGACCCACAAAAGCTGCTTTTGGCAACTTCCATACTTCAATAAATTAAAGCTTCGACACAACATTGATGTGATGCACAATGAGAAAAATGTAGCTGAAATTATATGGAACACATGCTTTGACATACCCGATAAGACCAAGGATAATGTGAAGGCCAGACAAGATTTAGCTGAGATTTGTCACCGTCCTTCACTGCACTTGGAGCTGAAGAACAATGGGAAATGGCACAAGCCTAGGGCACCTTTTTGCATCAATAATAATGACAAGGCAACCATCCTTAAGTGGTTTCAAACATTGAAGTTTCCTGATGGATATGCATCCAATATTAGGCGAGGTGTTAACCTTCTACAAAGGAAGATATTTGGCCTCAAAAGTCATGACTTCCATATATTCATGGAACGTTTGCTACCAGTTGCATTCTGTGGCTTCCTTCTTGAAAATATATGGCTATGTTTGGCTGAGTTCAGTTTTTTCTATAGGAAGTTGTGTGCTAAAGAGATTAGCAAGGATGATATAACCTCACTAGAACAGAATGTTGCAGTGCTTCTATGCAAACTAGACAAAATATTTACTCTTGGGTTCTTTAATCCTATGCAACATCTAATCATACATCTTCCTTATGAGGCTCGACTAGGAGGTCCTGTCCTGGCCCGCTGGATGTACCCATATGGGAGGTAAAATAATTAATACCGCTATTTTATCTTTCTAGCCTAATGATATATGTAATTAATTGGTCTACACCATGTAGGTACATACAAAAAAATTAGGAAGAAAGTACGGAATAAGACTCGAGTTGAGGGTTCTATTGTTGAGGCTTACCTAGTTGAGGAGGCTACAAATTTTCTATCATTATTTTTTAACCCTAAAGTCTGGTTAATTCGAAACAAGATACCTCGGTACGATGATGGTGCCTCCACATTTCAAAGTTCATGTGACCTTGTCATATTTCAATACCCGGGTCGATGCATTAGCCCTCGTGGCTGTCGTGATCTCACAACAGAAGAGTACAAGGTTGCTTTCTTGTACATATTGACAATGTGCCAAAGATGGATGATTACTTCGTGTATGTGCTAAAATTATGCAACCCAACTTACATTTCTTTAATTATATTTATGTAATTACAACTAAATCTTTTTTTGTAGTAAACTATATAAAGAACATTGGAAGAGCAGAATGAAACCAACTGAAAAGCAACTTCGGGATTTAAGGTTAAATGGTTGGAAATCGAGCCGCCCTATGCATCCTAGGCCCAATTTTTTTGATTGGTTTAAAACTCAAGTAATTATCGTCAACACTTCAACTTATAACACTTGAGAAACATCTTTGTAGCAATCTGAAATCACCTAAAGCTAATACAATTAATTGTCTATTTGCAGTGCATGAAGTTATCTACCATTCCTAATACCTTACGCCAAATGTCTTATGGTTTCGCACAAGAGTTGCCACTTATGGATGCTATGATGTGAATGGATACAGATTTCGCTCATCAAAGTATGAGAGCGGGAAATCTGGACTGACTACAACTAACAGTGGTGTTTGTGTGTCTAGTGTTGACGAGAACAACAATGTGTTGGAGTATTATGGTGTCATTGAAGACATCATAAAAATTACTTGGGAAGGTAGCATGCATCTTGAGCTAGTTTTATTTGATTGCTAATGGTTTGATCCAACACCAAATGGAGTTAGGCGAACTGAAAATTTGGGCTTGATAGAGGTCAATCACACATCTAGGCTTCCAAATTTTGATCCATTTGTCATGGCAAGTCAAGTTACACAAGTCTATTACCTGCCATACCTGTGTAAGACTAGACCGGATATATTGGAATGGTGGGTTGCATATCATGTAGCCCCACATGGATATATTGCTCCAAATAGTATGGATGGTGGTTTCAACCCTTCTGAAGGACCAATAGAACAAATGGAGTTCTATCAGGAGGATGGTTTGCAAGGCACCTTTGTCATCGACTTAGGGAATGACTTCGAAATTACACTTCCATTGATCTCAGACGAAATAACAAATCCAAAAAATTTGGAAATTTTGCAACACCAGAATGTTGATCCTCAAAAAGAAATTGTTGAAGACGAAGATGAATATGAATATGATGAGGATGAAGATGAGGAGCTCCAACCTCCAACTTATGATCCAAATGATTTCTAAATTTCCTGTTATTGTGCTTGAATTGTTTCTTGTAAAATACCTTGTGTAGTTTGTACATGTTTGTTTGATGTTTGGAGCTGGACTATTGGAACTACCAATTAACTTGTTCTTTGTTTTGTGATATCTTTTTGATTTGATTTTTCATGTGGTGGTAACAAATGGTCATTTGATTGCATTTTATTTCATGCTTTATATATGTAAATATTGATAAATTGGCACTAACTTCATATTTTAACAATGCAGGATATGAATCATATTCGTCCCATTCAACGTGGAGGTCGCCAACCTGGAGGTTGTACCTCGGAAAGGAGAAGTGGTGTTGGCAGTAATTGCAGTGGCAATGGCTCCCAAAGGAGCAATGAAGCTGCTCAACAAAGGGGGAGGAAGAAGAAGTCACGGACTAAATTACATATGCCATCGTGTGCCGGCAAGATTGCCCTAATACCTCAGGGTGACAAGTGGGTACAAACTGCATTATAGGAACTTGAGGTTATACATAGGAATTATAGGAACTGCATTATAAATCTTCAATTGTTATTAACATATATATGACTACAGTGCCAACTGACCTTGCCGTGGTTAATTCCTATGTAGACAATTCAAGTATACCAATTACCAGCCCAAGAAAGACTACACATATCAAGCACAGCTTGGAGTTATTATCAAACATGAGTACCCAGGTGTTGTGGACGACAAGGATGAGCATGGTACTATCTTCAATACCCGTCCTGCATTGACATGGGATGATTATTATGTCAATGAAGACGGTGAGGGAATAACCGCTGCAGATCGAGTAAAGCGAGAGTTTTGGGTAACTAATATTTACTTGTTAGTTCATATGCATAAATACTTTAGTCGACTACTAGCTAGTAACTACCCTTGTTCTGTATGTAGCATTTGTTCGAAGTAAGCACAAACGACAATGAAGAAGCAGATCTTGTGTTCGAAAATTATGCTGCGGACCGTGTGAAGCATATGATGTATCAAGCTCATGTTGATGCAGTCAAGGAGTACTACAGAAAACAAGAAGATGATATTGACGACACGTTGGCACGTCCAAGGGAACTCCAGTACGAGCAATACTTGGATGGTAAGATTTGGTGGTGCAATGACATAGTATGGCCACATCTTTGTCGTCATTGGTGTACCGAGCAATTTAAGACTAAACGAAAGAGAGGCCAGGAAGCACGGTTGAAATATGATGATGTTGCTCAAAATCGAGGAGGTTCGCGACCATACGTGGAGACCCAACAATACCTGGTATGAATCAAGCTCTTCAGACCATGACAATTAACAAAACATGTCGCATTACAACTTATAACACTATTCAAGGCTATAACCTGGGGTTTCACCATGTTGTAGGAACACAAATATAGACTAGAG
This sequence comes from Dendrocalamus latiflorus, assembly GCA_017311315.1. NCBI lineage: Eukaryota > Viridiplantae > Streptophyta > Magnoliopsida > Poales > Poaceae > Dendrocalamus > Dendrocalamus latiflorus. The sequence goes on from CM029628.1 coordinate 804,476, forward strand.
AAGGCTACTTGGCTAAACACATATGCTGTAATGAAATTAGGCATGAAGAATGTGGATAGTAGTGGTAGTAGTGGTCTAATCAGCAGCCAAAAAGCACAAAAATACATTGTAAGTGCTCCCTTGTTTGTATTCTTACAAGTGAACTTAGCTTTCAGGAAAGATGATTAAATGTTGCTTTTGTTCTAGGATGATTACTCTACTGCTGCTATGGCTCAACACGAAAGATGATTGGGAGCATCGACCACTCGATGCAAGCATATTGTACAACATCAATGGTGGCACGCCCCATGGCCGTGTTCTGTTCTAGCAATTGCCAAATCAAGAAACATCAGGCCATCCAATTCCATCTCTTATCAAAATATGATTCGACATAATCAAGAACTACTCCAGACACAAGAAGTTCACCGCCAGATGATCTTGGTAATAATGTTCATTCACACACATTGTGGTCATACCAATGCATTATCCATGAGTGTGCACATGAGTTGTTTTTGTGAGAGACCAATTTGACATTCTGTTTTCTATACATGATGGCCCACTATTATTGTCCACATTTATTTCAGATCATCACACATCTATTGTTCATTTGTCTTTTCCACAAGTAATAATTTACAAATATTAGGCACATGAAGGGACCAAAACTAAACTAGCTGTTACGGGACAGCCACCGAATGTTTTGTTTATGATCTCACTCAGAAACATCACTTCCTTCTGACATGAATTGTAGTGTTAAATGATTAGTCAACAATAAATATGCATGCAACATAACTTTGCTATGCATTTAGAAATAAAATTCTCATTGCCATGTTAGTACAGATTGTACATGTCTTTGCTTGCATTGCATGGTTAGTACAGATTATATAGTTCAACTTCAAATGGTACTTTCCAACTGTAGATGCTTTTTGAGAAGATGGGTGAACAACCACCACCAAAGATGCTACGCCGTGGAACACTTACACAAGCACAGGTAATATCGTTTAATACCTACAATTATTGCCTTGTGTACAAACAAAATTCCCTACGAACTATTATTTTTCCTTGTTCTAGAGTTCAACTGCAAGTGGTACTTTCCATCTGTCACCTTTGTCATACGGAGGACCATTTGTACTATACAACTAATCTTTTTTGGTGTGTCAGACTGTCAACAAGCAGTACAGCAGTGAGCGAGTGGACTCATGTTGGATGTTCTAAATATGGGCATAACCTGAATCTCATTTACTTATGGTTGATGGTAAAGTGGCAAATGACTTTTCTACTAGTTAGTACACCCATACTTGTGAGTTGTTTACGAGGCTAAACTAATCTTGAGTATATGCCAACCTGCAGCTAGCAAAAGCAGTACATATATAGCTACATTCTTTGCACAATTTTATGCTGAATTAACAAGAACACTTAGATCTTCACATGCATTTATGTACTGATTACGTATAGTCATGTGGATTTCTCTATCCAACTCTCCTTTTTTGTTGCTATGGTCTTTTGTGTAGTTATGAAAACTAGTTACCGTGCATGTTGTACAAGACATGATATTGTGGGATGTGTATTTAATATAGGACTGTGATAATTCAAACAATATTACAAGCCATTACGGCTTCTTCAACTCAAGTTGACATAATGTTTTCACCTTGCAGCAAGGGACTGGGACTGGGCTTGGGACTGGATCCTCTCATGTGGGCTCACAACCGGATGACGGTGCTGTCGATGGTAACGTTGATGTAAATGACAGGGACAACTACAGTGGCAACATTGATGGCGACAACAACCATGCTGCCATGTGATTTTCAGTGATCTCTTGTAGTTCTTTTGACTAGCTGAACTTGAATGTAATGGAAATAGAGACTTTTGTATGTGGTACTTGATTTTAGATGTCTTTTGGATGGATGAACCAATCTGGAGGTGAAATTTACGAATTGGTATGCTTGTGTGAACATGAATCAATCTAGGGATTGTTTATGAAAACTGAACTTTTTATATGTTTGTTTAATTATATGTTTCTTGATTGATGCAAGGATGGTGTTGTGATTAATTTGATTATATGATGCACAGATGTGTAAGATTTAGATATCAATGCTTATCTCGTAAGTTGTTTGCTAATTCATTGTCGGCTGAAAAAAAAATCTGTTATAACGATTCAAACCGCCAGCCTATATTTTCTTGACGGTAACACAAACAGTCAATGAAATAAATTTTCCTGGCGGTTTGACCCCCAGGAAAATTTATTTTTCTGGCGGGTCTGATTAATTTTGCCGACAGCTAGGCCCCCTCAGAAAAATCCATTTTTCTTGTGGGTCAAGCTATTGTATTGACGGTGACTGAACCGTCAGTAAGGAAAATTCATTTTTTAGTGATGGTTAGTACCGTCAGGTTAAATTTCCCTGACGGGTAACCGTCAACCAAATTTAATTTTTCTTTCCAGCCAGCCCTAAGGGGTTTTGCCTGACGGGAACCCGTCAGGGAAATTTAACCTGACGGTTTTTTGTATTTTCCTAACGGTTTTGAACCGTGACGGGTGATCCGTTTTCTAGCTGTGAGAGGAAAATTACAAATTTTAATGTAAATTATAAATTGATTTTAATTGTCGTTAATTAGCTATACTATAACCTTAACTTTCATTAATAATACTTAATCATACGCTAATCAACGCCCCATTAAGACTGACGGTGAATAATGAGTTATAACAATTTGAAGAAATGCATGCAACGCACCTACCTAGTGGAGGAGGCACCTGACGGTGACGAGGTGCAAAGCTTGTCTTAGCAGGTTGCGACGACACCAATGAGGAGCCCATAACGGCAGAGCTTAGTTTGCGCTTGCGAAGACCATGCCTTGGTGGCGATGGAGCTCGGCTCAAGGCTCACATAGAACAATCATGGTGATGGAGGTCAGAATGTCACAGGAGCTCACGAAGGCTACCAATGGTGCTTAAACAAGGCAGAGACGGTGTCCACTTGGGAGCTCGAAGCCCATATGAAAACTCGTCGGAGGAGGCAGAGTTACCTGTGAACTTAGAGAAGACGCTAGTGTCTCTCACGGCTCATTGCTCCCACACCGTAGCACATGGGGGGCCTCACCACCTCTGTCGTGTTGCGCGACATGCGGTGACACCACGACAGATGAGATCAGCCAGGTTAGAGATGAAGTCATGGAGCAAGAGAGAAGCAAAGCAACGTACATCAGCAAGCGATCAAAAAGGAACGACCGGGTAGATAGAGAGTAGCGGAGATCGTCAGAGGATGGATGCAGAAGTGTAGTTGGTTGGACATAGTGTGGATGGAAACGAGGCACGTCTATATGTCTGGAGCGCTCGAACATCAGGATCGAGGTGCTTTCCCAGTTATCACTCATCATTGCTAATCGTTGTTAAGCGCGTCCCATCCCACTTCATTCAGCAAATTTCGTTGTTGATAATATTTGAATGTTACTTTAGCAAACAATGTTGCTAAAATCCTGCATGCATCAATTGGATAGCACCAATTGCTTTGAGTATTCGGGATTCTCCATCGCCTCAATCACCTGGGTGGAATCAGACTCACAAGCAACTATGTTGCACCCCACTTATTCTTCTAGCTTTAGTCCACACAGGAAGGCCTCCACTTCTATTGAAAATACAGTCCAAGTACAGTCCACAAAGGTGAAGAGGAGCCCAACTACAGTCCACAAAGCCCAACACTTGTGGTCTATTGGTTTTTTTTTATCAATGGTTGAGATGCCTTCTTGAAAGAGGAGAGAACACATAAAAACCTTAGCCACACCTTGCCTCCTTGAGAGAGAGAGAGAGAGCACTCGCTGTTGCTACTGCTACTTCTGTGAGAGTGTGAGAAAGAGAAGCACACAACACCCACAACAAGAGAAAAGAGAAGAGAGGAGAGAAGTGAAGCTCTGTCCAGTTGATGGCTCTATTTGATCTTCTTCAAACTTATGGTTGAAGGCTCGAACGTGGATGGATTGACTCCAAACTTGATTAGTATGTTTTACACTTAGAGCACATCGATTTGGTCAGTTGGTTTGAGGATTGGTTGATTAGAGCACCAGATTTGAGTGGGGTTTATTCAGTTCGGTTTGTAGTGGACTCAGAGGTGCGTAGTCTTGATAGTTGATCTGTTTGAGGGGGTCAAATGGTGTCGGATCGGGCTGAAATTTTGATAGAATGTTAAAGACTCATTGATCCATTACCTAGAGCATGTACAATGGTATAGACAACTGCTGTCTATAATATCCTCTATGTCATCTATAGACTGCACTAAAACGGCTCATATAATATGTTGTCTTGTTTGTATGTCTCTATAGACAGTTTCTTTGTAACACAATGTGTCTTGTTTATCGTGTTACAGTCGATTACTATATAATAGACGGTCTAATTCTCTATATGGGCCTATTCTTTTTAACTGAGGCTTATGATTTTTGACTGCGGCTTGTGGCTTTTGGGCAGTTCGTGCGAGAGATTACAGAGTAATAGAAACTCACGTACGGTTTTTGCCGATATAAATGAAGTCGGTACAGTATATACTATAATTAACTAGTAGACCCTATCTTAGAAAGACACTTCGTTTAAAAGCTAGTTACTGTAGAGAAGCTAAAAATAGAAGCCAAAAGCTAAAAAAACATAGCATGTGTTTCCTTTTCTCCTTTATATTATCTTGTATTTTACATGATATGATTTATAGTCAGCTGACATATGGCCTTACCTCACGGCGGTGTCACTTCAGGAAAGCAATGATGCCTCGCACCACAAGTGCGCGGGTAAAGCTCCACCTGATAGCAACTCCAGAGCCAACGCCTACGCCATCACGCTCGATCTCTTTGTTCGACTTGTAAGTTCTAGCGAAATGCCAGCGCCGCAGCCGGTGCTCGTGCTCTGCCGCCTCTCGCCGGCCACCCTCGCCGAGCTCGCCGCCCGCTTCCGCCTCCTCGACTTCTACGCGTCGTCGCTACCTGTCGACGCCTTCCTTGCCGCGGCCGCCGCGGACGGCGACCCGCCGCGCGTCGCGCTCGTCTTCGGCAGCGGGCCCGTCCGCGTCGACGCCGGGTTCCTCGACGCCGTCCCGTCGCTCCGCTGCGTCATGACCATCAGCGCCGGCCTCAACCACATCGACCTCCCCGAGTGCGCCCGCCGCGGCGTCGCCGTCGCCAACGTCGGCGGCATCTTCTCTGCCGATGTCGCCGACTACGCCGTTGGTCTGCTTGTGGACGTGCTCCGCCGCGTGTCCGCCGGCGAGCGCTTCGTCCGGGCCGGCCTCTGGCCGGATCGCGGCGACTTCCTTCCTCTCGGCTCCAAGGTCCACGCATCAATTCTACCTCGCCTCTTAAATTCTTGTAGATGCATTAGTAATTCTTTCTTTGCCAGCAACGTCGGTCTAATTCTTGCCCCAGATTGGCGGGAAGCGCGTCGGCATCATCGGCCTAGGCAACATCGGCTCGGCGATCGCGAGGAGGCTGGAGGCGTTCGGCTGCGTCATCTCCTACCACTCCCGGCGGCGAAAAGACGAGGCCTCCTACACCTACTTCCCCAGCGCCCGCGACCTCGCGGCGCACTCGGACGTGCTGGTCGTCGCGTGCTCGCTGACGTCCGAAACCCGGCACATCGTGGACAAGGGCGTGCTGGACGCGCTGGGGAAGGGCGGCGTGGTGGTGAACATCGCGCGCGGGGCGAACGTCGACGAGGCGGAGCTGGTGAGGGCGCTGGTGGAGGGCAGGGTCGCCGGCGCGGGGCTGGATGTCTTCGAGGACGAGCCCAACGTGCCGGCGGAGCTGCTGGGGATGGACAACGTGGTGCTGACGCCTCACCAGGCCGTGTTCACCCCGGAGTCCATGTCCGACCAGCGCCGGCTCATCGTCGCAAACCTCGAGGCGTTCTTCGCCGGCGAGCCGCTGCTTACGCGCGTCGTCTCGGACTGAACCCACATCCTGGTTTTCCTATATATTCATTCTGAAAGAACTTATAACACGAATTGGGAGCCACTGCCATTGTTTGCTCGCGCTCTTGCAAACTGGGGCTGTGAGCTCACTACTCTCTGTTGTTTTGTCCATTATCAAGCCTTCTCTTCTCGCTTTACGTCAGGGAGTCTCAGTAGATCGGAGAATTTTACACGACGAAACCACAAACCGCAATCAAAAGTCATAAGCCACAGCCAAAAAAGAACAGGAATTCTAATTTGTCGTCGTCGATACTTCCAGTCTCCACCAACTCAAGCAACATGCACAGAGTTGCCGTGCGGTGAAGGTAGCGATGAGGAGGGACCTGAAAGGCTCACTTGGCCAAACATTTTGGTTGCTTCTTTAGCATTTCAATCGAGTACACGATCGACTAGCTACAACTACAAAGCCCGTCATATAGAAGAGACCGTGTTAATTTGGCGATAGCTCTTGGCCATCTTATTCCTATGTCAAGCTCCGCCATTGGCTCCAGTACTGCCACCTCGTCGATTCCGCGGTTAAACCATATCATATCATGAGAGACGAGAGTATAAGGTAGGTATCTCGTTTGTTCCGATCACATGGAGTACGAGTATGTGCATGCCGATTTAGGGATGGATGGCCAGAGGAAAATTACAAATTTTAATATAAATTATAAATTAATTTTAATTGTCGTTAATTAGCTATACTATACAACTTAACTTTCATTAATAATACTTAATCATACGCTAATCAACGGCCCATTAACACTGACGGTGAATAATTATCCCTTATCAACGCTAACCTTACACTAATAACCACTAATTTAACACTAAAATATGCTAATTATTACTGGACGTGCTAACGCTCGGACGTACAATGGGAGTTTTCCTATCGTATACTTCTCTCCACTGTCGACACATCTGACTTAAAATGGTAAATCTAAGCCATCTGATCCGGTGCAATAAAAATCGGTGAGACACAACAATTATTTAATAAGTCTGCAACAAATCTCCATCCAATGCACACAAATATACTGTATTACAACAGTGCAAGTAACAAATTTAGCCCTTGATTTCTTTACTTTATTTCTTGCATAAATTGCATTGCAAAAACTGGTTACAAGCATCTCAATATATATGCTAATAACTCCTACTAACACACGTATTAGGATTTCAAATTGGACATCACTTCAACTCGAATTACACACGAAAACGAACTCAATTACGACTAAGACTCTAAGTCAAGATTAATTTTAACAATCTCCCCCTTAATCTTGACTTTCTAACTTCTTTCCACCTTACTTGAGTTTGGACGGCGAACACATCTCAAACATCCCTAACTCAACTCATCATCAGAGCACTTCATCTTCGTTGAGCGCTTCAGCAACAAACACTTTCTTCATCTTCGGCTTTTGGCATTCTGAAGCAAAGTGTCCATAATCATTACAGTTATAACACCTCACTTTTGCCTTATCAAACTTCCGACCTTTAAGGCCTTGGCCATCACCCCTGGAAGTGTTCTTGCCTTCACGCTTCGATGATCGGGACTCCCACTCAGCACGAGTCAACAAGAGCTGTCCTTCACCTTTGTTGCTATTGTCATGGATGCGTTCCTCATAAGCCTTAAGACGACCGATGACCTCCTCCATGGTCATTGTCTTTAGGTCTCCAAATTGCTCTATGACTGAAGCAATCGAGAGAAACTGTGAGGAAATAGCACGAATGAATTTCTTCACCACGTACAACTCTTTCACCTTCTTACCAAGAGCCTGTATCTTGTTGACGATGACCGTCAACCGGACGGCGAAGTCATTGATCGACTCCGTTTCCTTCATACGTAGCACCTCGAACTCGGTCTTGAGAGTTTGTACCTTTGCTTCCTTCACACGATCTGCGACAAGATGCATCGCCTTCAATGCCTCCCACGCGGCTTTGGCCGTTTCTTTTTCGGCCAGTAGGAAGAGCATCTCCTCTGGGATGCCCTGGTAGATGGCCGCCAATGCCATCTGATCTTTGCGCATATCGACATTGCCGTTCTCGATCGCATCCCACACACCTTGAGCCTTCATGTACACCTTCATCTTGATTGCCCATGCTGCATAATTGCTCGTCATGAGTATCGGATAATGCAGCGAGATAGCGGAACTCTCCTTCGCCATCATACCGGATGATGCCTCGTCACCGGTGACACCACTTCCCGGAGTACGCGACATGATCTTTGAGCACGGATCAAAAAATTCGGGCTACTTTGAAGTCTCTTGTACAGAGAGAAAACGGAGAAAAAACTGATGTCTTTCTTTTTCTCTTGTTTTTCTTAAACTTTGCTCTTGCTCTTGCTTGGACTTGCGCTCTTGGGTCCTGGCTCTGAAGTCCTTTTATTTTGGTGCTTGGTTGATTTGATCTCGAAGACGGAAAAACAAAAAAAAAACTAGTTCGGCTCGGAGTCTTCTTCGGTATCCGGCTCGGGTTCCTATCTTCCAAGTGATACCACACTGAGAAACTCCACGGGTCTTTTGTTTCCGCCGCTTGGTCTTCTTTCTTCCGTGGCTCCTCCTCCAAATCACCTCTGCGCCGCTTGGTTTTCCTTCGCCATTCTTCCTCTCCGGCTCGCACCTCGGCATCTCTGTCGGCCGCATGCGCAAGCACTCCTCCCCCCACCGCCACAGCTCCGCGCCTTCATCACGCCTCCCGTTGCCAGTCGCTCGACGACGCCTCCTGCGCGTGCAGCCCCTGCAGCGGTGTCTCCACGGGTGCCGCCTCCTCCACCTTGGGCTCCTCGGCAGCAGCCTCCGCCGGCGCCTCCGTTTTGGGCTCCTCCTGCACCGGTTCCTCGGTCTTGGGCTCCTCCTGGGCCGCGCCATCGCGCTCCTGCCACGGGTGGACCGGATCTGGCTGGAGTACGTCCGCGTGGAGGAGGTCCTCGGCGCTGCGACCTGCGCCACCTTCTTCCTCGGCGCCGGCCTCCGCTCCAGGCGTCGTGCCCCTTGTGCAGCGCCTCCGCCTCGATCTTCTTCTCTGTCGACTGGGTTGCTGACCTCGCCCTCAGCCTCCTCTCCTGTCGCCTCCGTGCTTCAATCGCCCCCCCTCGGTGTGGACGATGGCAGTAGCTTCTCCGAGGGCGGCCCGTGGCGGCGGTGTCCGGCCGGATCCGGCCGCCTTCGTGCGGATCCGGGTGGATCTACTCGGTGGCGACGGCGACTGTGCCTCCACAACGATCGGCCTGGTTCTTCACTCCAGCGTCAGCGGCATCGTAGGGGGGTTTCTCGGCGGCCATGGACGTCTTCTTGCTGAAGGAGCCAGCAGGGGAGAGGCCCTTGGGCGGCGGCGGCCGAGAGCAACGGTGGCCGCCCCCGGGAGCGGAGATTGCTCCTCCCGGGGGCAGCAACAGCAGAAATCAAGGTTGGCTCTGATACCACTTGTAACAAATTTAGCCCTTAATTTCTTTACTTTATTTCTTGCATAAATTGCATTGCAAAAACTGGTTACAAGCATCTCAATATATATGCTAATAACTTCTACTAACACACGTATTAGGACTTCGAATTGGACATCACTTCAACTCGAATTACACACGAAAACGAACTCAACTGCGACTAAGACTCTAAATCAAGATTAATTTTAACAGTGCAGAATTCTCTCTCAATGACATAACAAAGTTTGCAGCAAGTGCAACAGTTAGATTTATGCATGCAACAAAATACCCCTCTTGTTGCAAACAAATTCATGGCAACAGAATAGCGCGGCAAAACTAGAAGGCACTATGGCAACAAAAAAATCCACAGTGCAACAAATCAACAACCCATTGCAACAAACAATACTTGCTACAAAGATTTGGGAAAGATACGTTTCAACAAACAAAAGCACTTGTTGTAACAATCGAGAAAATGAGTCATAAAAATTTGAAGAAATACATACAACATACATACCTAGTGGAGGAGGCACTGACGGTGGCGAGGCGCAAAGCTTGTCTTGGTAGGTTGCGGCGACATCAACGAGGAGTCCATAACAGCAGAGCTCAGTTTGCACTTGCGAAGACCACACTTTAGTGGCGATGGAGCTCGGCTCGAGGCTCACATAGAACAATCATGGTGATAGAGGTCAGAATGCCAGAGGAGCTCACAGAGGCCACTAATGGTGCTTGAACAAGATAGAGACGGTGTCCACTTGGGAGCTCGAAGCCTATCTGAAAGCTTGGAAAAGGAGGCAGAGTTACCTGTGAGCTTAGAGAAGACGCTAGTGTCTCACACGACTCATTGCTCCCACACCGTAGCACTCAGGGGGGCCTTACCACCTCTGTCATGTTGCGTGGCATGCTGCGGCGGCACAACGACAGATGAGATCAGCCAGGTGAGAGATGAAGTCATGGAGCAAGGGAAAAGCAAAGCGACGTACATCAGCAAGCGATCAAAAAAGGAACAACCGGGTAGATAGAGTGTGGCGGAGATTGTTAAGAGTATGGATACAGAAGTTGAGTTCGTTGGATCTGGTGTGGATGGAAAGGAGGCACGTCCATGTCTGGAGCGCTCGAACGTCAGGATCGAGGTGCTTTCCCAATTATCACTCATTGTTGCTGCTTCATTCAGCAAATTTCGTGGAATATAGAGGAAATATTCACCCAAAAGGAGTTGGAATGAATCTATCCCACGTTACGGCAGAAACCAAACACAGAAATAATTGGTCCTGACAACCAAACACTGTACCTTCTATTTTATATTGCACAGGGTCAGCGTGCACCTAACCTAGCGTTGTCTTCATCAGCTCATGATTGGTCGGTGTTCACCGTCAATCGGACCAAAACTCGCGACGACCAAGTGCTGCTCCTCTTCTCTTCTCTTCTCAATGGAAGAGAAATCTCCACCGCCCGCCGACGCTGAGAAGCCGCTGGTGCTCCTGCGGCTGCCGCTCTTCCCGGAGTTCGCCGCCGCGCTAGCAGGGCGCTTCCGCTTCGCTTTGGTTGCCGACGCCGACGCGGCCACCACCGCGGAGGCGAGGGTCCTGCTCGTGCCGGGCCTCGCGCCGGTCAGCGCCGAGCTCGTCGACAGGCTCCCGGCGCTGGAGCTCGTGGCGAACACGTCCGTCGGCGTCGACCACGTCGACCTCGACGCCTGCCGGCGCCGCGGGGTCAGCGTGACCAACGCCGGGGCGGCGTTCTCGATCGACTCCGCAGACTACGGCGTCGGGCTGGTGGTTGCCGTGCTGCGCCGGGTGGCCGCCGCCGAGGCCTACGTCCGGCGCGGCAGGTGGGTGGCCGACGGCGACTACCCTCTCACCACCAAGGTTAACTAACTAGTACAAATTCTTGACCACTTGAACCTGCAGATCGGCTAGTGGTAGTTGGTTTGATTCTTGCGTCCATTATCGACTCAAAAACCAATCGACTCATTCGCGAGCAATTAATGCAGGTGAGCAACAAGCGAGTCGGGATCGTCGGGCTCGGGCGCATCGGCTCGCTCGTCGCACGGCGGCTCGCCGCCTTCGGGGCCACCATCGCCTACCACTCGAGGACGCCCAAGCCGTCCGTCCCCTACAAGTTCTTCCCGTCCGTGCGCGACCTCGCCGCCGACAGCGACGTCCTGGTGCTGTCCTGCGCGCTCACAGAGGACACCAGGCACATGGTCAACCGGGAGGTCATGGAGGCGCTAGGCAAGGACGGCGTGCTGATCAACGTCGGCCGGGGCGGCCTCGTCGACGAGCCGGAGCTGGTGAGGTGCCTGCGGGAGGGCGTCATCGGCGGCGCCGGCCTGGACGTGTACGAGAACGAGCCGGCCGTGCCGCCGGAGCTGTTCGCCATGGACAACGTCGTGCTGTCGGACCACAGGGCCGTGATCACGCCGGAGTCCATCCGCGGCGCGCTCGACCTCGTCGCGGGTAACCTGGACGCCTTGTTCTCAGGGAGGCCTCTGGTCAGCCCTGTGCCACTCTGAAATGGCACAGTGTGCTACTCGTTTATCTGCAATAAGATTCATCTGAATTGGAAGTGGCGACACATGGAAAACACAATGTGCTACTCATTTATCTGCAATAAGATTCATGGCCCATAAACTTCCAACACCAACCAACTTTGTTCCAAAGTATGGATGAATCACATTACAGAATTAAAGAAGATCGCACCATCAGGTTGCAAGCATCTAATTATTACAGCCCGCGATGTCTGTAATACCTAATGTTCATTGGTTTCTTCGGGTGCAGCTCTTTGTCACAAAGGCAAAGCATATCCTATATCACCAAATATAACAGCAAGTCAGACCTAAGAATAGATGACGCAATACACAATCCATTACGTTAATTCAATAATGAGTAATTTTTCAGGCTGATTTCTAGCTCATAATAAAGGAATAATGTTTGTTCCACTATCACTCCAGGTATTTTTCCAGGATCAACACAAAATCAAGGTCAAGCAGGTTACAAGGAGCTAACATTTTGCATGCTCCATTATTGTGTTAAACAAGAGTACATGCATGATGGAGAAACATCAAAAATAGATGAGATACATGTTCTAAGACAATCTGCAAATAAATGCACTTTGTTTAAACTCAGTGTCTTCACTTCTCTGCTGTGCAGCTCCTAGCCGTGATCAGATGCGCTTTTTTAAACCTATAACAACCACAGTCAAAAGATAGAAACTCCATCCTAAGAACAGATGAAGGAAAAGCAGTATGCAAACAAGTTTTCCAATATTGCATGGTAGTCAACAATATCAACATTCCTAGGAGTGTTCAATTCATTTCAAAGGTAATAGCCAAATTTAGATGAACCCCTGTTGTAAAAGGCAAAAAGAAGTTTGATATGCAAAGAGTAAGAGCACCTCAGGCAGCATCAGCATTTAATGTGTTGGATCTAACAAGTGGGGTGGCAAGAAATACAAAGCAAGAGCAGAGTAGAAGCTGGAAAAGCTCAATTGAATGTTGGAACTTTTCTCAAGTACTAGAAACAAGGGAAAACATTACTCTCATTCATACTCAAGGTTTACATGGACATTTATAAACTTTTCATCTTGGATATATAATTTATCTTTTTGAGATGAAAAAGTCAAGGTGCATTTGTCTAGTATGAGATGCATACTAATGCAACAGTGACGACAAGAATTTAAGCCTAGCTATGTTAGTAATGGAGGCTTCATTATGTTGAGCTGTAAAGCAATGCAAGAAGTAAAATAGGATTTGATCATTCACATGGATAAGAATTAGAGTGCAGACTGGATACTTCAAGTCGGCTGTAATTATCAAGCTGTAGTGTTTGTATTGAGTCAGTAACAAGAAGAAAAATGCAAGTTGGTTACTGATTTGACCAGCTGATTATTAGCTGTACAAGTATTGTAAAATAATATTTGTTAGAGTAAGCCGGTTTGTAAAAGCTATATAAGGATGACTTTGGCATCCTCTTGTGTTAAGTGCATATGAGATCAAGTGGTAATCGTGTAAGCTTGGAAGTTCAGATGAAAAATTTGTAAAATTCCATGTAAACCTTGAGTATGAATGAGAGTATTGTGTTCCCTAGTTTCTAGTACTTGAGAAAAATTCCAACATTTAATTGAGCTTTTCTAGCTTCTACTCTGCTCTTGCTCTATATTTCTTACCACTCCACTAGTTAGATCCAACAATATGCATTCCTGAGTATTAACACACCAAAAGGGGGCACCTAGTCTCCAGTCATTTCTGGGGATAAAGTTTGGAATACTATGTCTTACTGCCAACATGCTGCCCCAGCCAGGAATACGTTTGTTTGACTTCCCCAAAGGAGCTCAAGAAGATCAAATTACTATACCAAGCCAAGCCAAAATCTTAGTGTCTACATGACAAAAAGCTAGTCTACCAAGCCAGAGCCACACTATCACATCAATATTCTACAAAACACCAACCAATACTAGCCGCAGTGAGCCCCTGGGGGGTTGAATTCTATCTGTTTGCGAGAGATTACGAATTTGGGGACAGTTGCATGTGATTTTAGATGGTACAATTGTAGTCAGTATTGTGTCTACTACAACTGATTAGTAGACCCTACTTTAAAAAAAACGAACCGTTTGAAAGCTAGTTTTTGTAGTCAAGTACAAAAGCCTAAAGCCATGCAGAACCCAGCCAAAGACTGAAAGTTCCAAAGGAAAAAAGTAAATCTTTCTGGTAACCATTAGATAGCTGCCGAGGCATCCCAACAGCCGACCACAAACTATAATTTGTTCAAAAACCTATGAAACCATAAAGGGAAAATTGTGACAAAGACCATCAAGTCAATAAGAAATAAAATAATACAGTTCTCATATCAGTGTTCGAGAAGGCGCTGGGCGGGCGGCCGCTTGGCGCCGCCTAGCAAACAGTGTCAAATGGCATATTCATGTATCAATGAAACACATGGATGCAAATGGGAATGGGATCAAGTAGATAGAACAGCTTCTGCCCCCTTTGACCCGCCTAGGCTACCCAGCTGGCCGATTATGGCCAAATGTAGCACCTTGCACCTAGACGCTGCCTAGTCTGCTTTTTAGGATTTATTTTGCTATGAACTGCTAGCGTCTAAACACTTGTGGAACTCTGAAAACCATGTCAATCAAACTCATTCTTCATCACAGCACAACGATCCTTAATTGATAAAATGTTGTGAAGATTGCAAGAAACACAAAGTTCCAAAAGGATTGAACTACTATGGAAGTTCTCAATTAACCAAATCTGCATGGTCCCATGTAGGCACTGGCATTGACAATCAAATAGTCAAAAGAACCAACACATGGTCCGAGCTACTATAAGATCAACCTCAAACAAAAACTAATAAAATAAACTAGTTGTGGATGACTCAGGTTTTGACTCAGTTAGACAAACCCTTTCATAAACAAATAGACCAGACAATCCAAAATTTTAAAGCAGATCAATCTTTTTATGCAAACAATAATTCACCGCGAACAAGGAGTTAGTTTGATAGCTTGGTGCTAAAACAATGGATGTTAATGTACAAACTACCTTTATAGAAGAACGATAGCAACAGGTATTAACGAACAGCAACCTCAAAGTGTTGTAGCGTCTTGCGGTACATGGGGTCATAATATTACTTGCAGATAAAAAGGTGAATAGACTACAAAAGGAAATGAACACCAATGTGTTTTATAGTCTCAAATTCTCAATAAACCAAGAGTTGGCAACAGTTATCATCAGAAGCTATTTAACTCGCGTAGTGCCTAATACATGGAGTTCACTTCATCAATCACGTTTGTTTCTGCAGAGAGATTAATTTGAGAAAACATTGGCACGTTCAAGATAACGTGAATCTCAGAATGCGCAACCAATCCCACAGAATCTTCGCACAGCATGCATCAACCAGTCAATAACATATCCGAGCTAATGGTAATACGGTATTGCCGTCGTTACAAATGCTTTGCAGGAGGGTGCAATAAGAGAACTGAAAGGGAAAATAAGAGGGTGCTTTGCAGGTTTACCTTGGGAGAGGGAGCTCCAGCAGGAGGAGTCGACGGCGATGCAGGACCTTAGCCGCGCGGCCGCCACCGCGCTGTGCAGAGGCATCAGCGTCTCCAGACCCGCCGTCGCCGACCTGCAGAAGTCTCGAAGTAAGCACATGCCCATCTATCTATCCATCCATCCATCATTCTTTCAGTTACCAACCTGCGAAGGATACGGGCGGCCCGGGCGATGGAAGGCGACGCCAGGGATGGGAGCGGCGAGCTGCGGACGCGGCAGGCCAGGGGTGCCGGGCGGAGGGCCGATCTGGCGGCGGAGGCGGCGGCGCGGGCCAAAGATGTCATCTTTCTGGAGACGGCGAGG
Source organism: Dendrocalamus latiflorus (assembly GCA_017311315.1). Taxonomy (NCBI): domain Eukaryota; kingdom Viridiplantae; phylum Streptophyta; class Magnoliopsida; order Poales; family Poaceae; genus Dendrocalamus; species Dendrocalamus latiflorus. The sequence goes on from CM029628.1 coordinate 820,134, forward strand.
GCGGCGGTGCTTGTGGGCGAGGGAAGTGGGCGGCGGAGCGAATCTACGTTTGGACCGGCTGGCCTTGTTTTCTACAGAATTAGGCTGGATGATTGGCCCACAATTAAGGATTTGAGCCTCAATTCTCTTTGCATCCAGATCAACAGGAGAATAATACCGTTGAGCGTTAGCATCTACGAGTTCCACTTTAATTACGGTAGTAGACATGGATAGTTTGACAAAGATAAAAAATATTGCTCCTGAGATATGCTTATCACTAAACTGCCAGATTCAGACACAACCAACATCAAACGGAAAGCCTTGTTCCAGCTGGACGGCCTGTTCTTTTTAGTTTTGGGTTATAACTATTCGCTGCAGTTTATGACTTTTGGGCTATTCGTAAGAGAGAGTATGAAATAACATAAACCCATGTATAATTTTGGTCGATATAAATGAAGTCGCTATAGTGTGTACTATAATTACATATAGACTAAAAAAACACTTTATTTAAAAATAAGTTATTATAGAAAAACCGAAAAATAGTTTTTAGAAACTAAAAAGAAGAGCCAGTTACACATTTGAGAGCCAGTGACAACGAGTTCAGTACTCCTTTCCTCTGTAAGGGTAAGTGGTGTACCAGAAGGAGCTCAACAGAAGAATGAAAAAACATAAGAGTAAACAAAACCAGAAGATGGCAATGGCATACATCATGTCTTTCTACTGAATTATTCATGCATTAGCTTCTCATCTTTACTGATAAGCATCCAGAGCGCGTGCTTAATTATTCCAGAACATCAAGTAATGAATCGATTAATACTGCGGTTTTATGCCATGAACCGCACGGTAGTAGGGCTCGTCAAACCCCCATATCTTCCTCCACAGCCCTACCAACAGATCGAAATATTGGTCTCCACGATCGTCTTCTTCCTGGATAGGATCGCCACCAGGAACATCCGGCTTACTGGTGGTACTGTCCAGAGTAGTCGATGATGGTGCTTCTGCTTCGGCAGGTGAGTCGTTCCTGGCCTCCCGAGGAAGAAGAAGAAGGCGAGCTGCTGCGCACGTAGTTTGGAATGAGCTCGCTGCAACGAGCAACAAGAGTAGCAGAACTGTGGTGCCAGTGGCTCGAGCCATTGGATGCTTGAAGAATAGTTGTTGATCAAACGATGTTGAAGCCGTGAAGGTTATATATTGAGACATACGCAAGGGCATACAAGTCACTTGCCTACTTAATGTATGAAACGCAGGGTTTAAGCGAATGCTGTTGCAGTTAGAGGTGGCCGGGTTGCTCGTTAATTGTTCTGAGAATAACTCCGAATTTAATCAGGGGAGGTTATATTATGTTTGTGGCTGAAAAATTTAACATGTAGCTAGTAAGGATTAACTGACACGAAGGAATATGAGTAGGATGCATGGACAGACATTTAACTTATGCGGACGCGTCATGTAGGTCACAAAACTTTTTAAATACATATCTAGATAACTGATGTGACATAAATAGATCATTAAACCATCCTAATTGTCCACACTGGTAGAGTTCATATAAGTGGCATGACAGGTAAGATTCAAAGCAGTTGACGGAACATTTGTAGAAAACTCTTGTGCAAATTTGTTTCGTTTAGCCCTACTTATATGCCCTTACTCGAACCGGACCGTATTCTATACATTCTCGTTATCTTTTCTTCGACTCTTTCTATACATTCTCGTTATCTTTTGTTCGACTCCCAAGCGATTCGTGTCAGGAGATCATGATTCGTGCATCGTAACTTCATTGGTTAGAGTGCGACGAGTTCCACGAGAACCAACCCATACTCCACTGCCGTCGTCTCAAGGGTATGCAGATGGAAGAAGAGGATAAAGCCTTGACTGATAGGTGCAGACATATTCAGTATGGCTTGACCAGATCAGGATAAGTGCAAAGGAATAGGATTAAACACACACGCTAGCTGAATGCCCGTACGTTGATACAAAATAAAAAACATATTGTATGCTCTAAAACCCCTAAAATATTTTATATTTCAGTTATCGTATATTTTTCAAATTACATTGTTGGAGAAAGAATCTATTAAAAAAGTATGACATAAATGAAACTGACTGAGCCAAGAGATAGCATCTCAATATGTGATACAACGCCTTTTGTTACAGATATTGTGTCTCCACCAAGAGGATATCCCACAACAGTTTCTAAATCCAGAGATAAGCCATGAAAACAATGTCCAATGGCAATAAAACAAAGTATGTGGCATACCATCCAACATCAACTAAATATTAAGAATCCTAGCAAATATAGATACAAACAGTATAATGAATTCTTGCTTCATTTGAGGAGAGTGAAGAACAACTTAAGCTCCAACAAAGATGTTTACGCCATTAGCATGTTACCAGTAAGTACATACTATTCCATTAAACTATGTTAAAATGTAGCCTGGTTTAATAATGTCCAATAGCTAGCCGCTAGCAAGATAGACCTCGCAAGACTAACATAACAAGGAGAGCTACATTTGCAAATGTACATAGATAGCACTGTTTTTCATCTAATTTGTACTGTGTAAGGGGAAAAAGAAATTTGGAAAAGATAAATTACTTTATTCTTAGGCCCGTTTGGCACAGCTTCACCACCAGCTCCTTGGAGCTGTTTGGAGCTGTTTTGTGCCAAACGGGGTAAAACAAAATAGCTCTACCCAAGGAGTTCCTTAAAACCTGCTGAGACAAAAGTAGCTCCACCCAAGGAGCTGAAAAAAGTAGCTTCACCCGGCTCCACTTGTGAAGTAAAAAAAAACAGCTCCACTTGTGCCAAACGGGGCCTTAAGTAGCTCTTTGATAAAATATAGATACGAATATAGTTTAAACAATATCTAATCCGTTTTCATTCCTCCAGCCGTCCATGTTGCACGAACACTCCTCCCCTCCCCGCTTCCTCCCCAGATAACCGGAGAAGCTTCCGGACGCTGCTCCGAGAGAAGACAGGAAGAGTCTGGAACTCGCACGAACGCACGTCCGAGCTGCTCCCGCCCGTTGCAAAGGATGGAAGGCACTGGAACACCTGCGAAGCCTCCCATGGATCCTCCTCATCCCACTATAAAGCACCACCTCTCCTCCCCCTGTTCGTCCTACGTGCCTACACCATCGTCGCGACAAGGAAGCTCGCAGCCAATCGACAAGCAAGCTCGCTCCCTGCTCGCGGAGCAGATTCCTTTCCGTCTCCACCGAAGCCCGGCGGTCCTTTCCGGCGAAGCGCGCAGAGCAGACTGCCCCTGACTGCAATGGCGGACGTGCAGATGGCCGCGGAGACCGAGACCTTCGCCTTCCAGGCGGAGATCAACCAGCTGCTCTCCCTCATCATCAACACCTTCTACTCCAACAAGGAGATCTTCCTCAGGGAGCTCATCTCCAACTCATCAGATGTGCGTATCTCAGTAGTTCTTGCTACCCTCCCTCTATTTCTCGACCCACCTGTTCTCTGTTTCTTTCTCTGCTCTGTTTCTTGCCTTCCTTCCTCTGTTCTATTTGTATCCTCTGCTTCTCTCTCTGCTCTGTTTCGATCCTGTGTGTTCTTTCTTCGCTGGGTTACCATGGATGATTGCTCACGCCACGGTTTGTGGAAATGCAGGCGCTTGACAAGATCCGGTTCGAGAGCCTGACGGACAAGAGCAAGCTGGACGCGCAGCCGGAGCTCTTCATCCGCATCGTCCCCGACAAGGCCAGCAAGACGCTCTCCATCATCGACAGCGGCGTCGGGATGACCAAGTCAGGTGAGTTCCGGTCCTGATCACGTCCATCGCAACCTCAGTTAACCTTGCACTCGATCAATGGATTGCTGACGGAATTCTACTGTTGCACGCGTGCTTTGGTCTCAGACCTCGTCAACAACCTCGGCACCATCGCCCGCTCCGGCACCAAGGAGTTCATGGAGGCGCTCCAGGCCGGCGCGGACGTCAGCATGATCGGCCAGTTCGGCGTCGGCTTCTACTCAGCCTACCTCGTCGCCGAGAAGGTGCTCGTCACCACCAAGCACAACGACGACGAGCAGTACGTCTGGGAGTCCCAGGCGGGCGGCTCCTTCACCGTGACCCTCGACACCGCCGGCGAGCGCCTCGGCCGCGGCACCAAGATCACGCTCTTCCTCAAGGACGACCAGCTCGAGTACCTCGAGGAGCGCCGCCTCAAGGACCTCGTCAAGAAGCACTCGGAGTTCATCAGCTACCCCATCTACCTCTGGACCGAGAAGACCACCGAGAAGGAGATCAGCGACGACGAGGACGACGACGCTGCTGCTGACTCCAAGAAGGAGGGCGACGTCGAGGAGGTCGACGACGACGACAAGGACAGCAAGGATAAGAAGAAGAAGAAGGTCAAGGAGGTGACGCACGAGTGGGTGCAGATCAACAAGCAGAAGCCCATCTGGCTGCGCAAGCCGGAGGAGATCAGCCGGGAGGAGTACGCCTCCTTCTACAAGAGCCTGACCAACGACTGGGAGGACCACCTCGCCGTGAAGCACTTCTCCGTGGAGGGGCAGCTCGAGTTCAAGGCCATCCTGTTCGTGCCAAGGCGCGCGCCCTTCGACCTGTTCGACACGCGCAAGAAGATGAACAACATCAAGCTCTACGTGCGGCGCGTGTTCATCATGGACAACTGCGAGGAGCTGAGCCCCGAGTGGCTGGGCTTCGTCAAGGGCGTCGTCGACTCCGACGACCTCCCCCTCAACATCTCCCGCGAGACGCTGCAGCAGAACAAGATCCTCAAGGTGATCCGCAAGAACCTCGTGAAGAAGTGCATCGAGCTCTTCTTCGAGATCGCCGAGAACAAGGACGACTACGCCAAGTTCTACGAGGCCTTCTCCAAGAACCTCAAGCTCGGCATCCACGAGGACTCGCAGAACCGCGCCAAGCTCGCCGACCTCCTCCGCTACCACTCCACCAAGAGCGGCGACGAGCTGACCAGCCTCAAGGACTACGTCACCCGCATGAAGGAGGGCCAGAAGGACATCTACTACATCACCGGCGAGAGCAAGAAGGCCGTGGAGAACTCGCCATTCTTGGAGAGGCTCAAGAAGAAGGGCTATGAGGTGCTCTTCATGGTGGACGCCATCGACGAGTACGCCGTCGGGCAGCTCAAGGAGTACGACGGCAAGAAGCTCGTGTCGTCCACCAAGGAGGGGCTCAAGCTCGACGAGGAATCCGAGGAGGAGAAGAAGCGGCGGGAGGAGAGGAAGGCGGCGTTCGAGGGCCTGTGCAAGACCATGAAGGAAATTCTAGGAGACCGCGTGGAGAAGGTCGTCGTCTCCGACCGCATCGTGGACTCGCCGTGCTGCCTGGTGACCGGCGAGTACGGGTGGACGGCGAACATGGAGCGGATCATGAAGGCGCAGGCGCTGCGGGACAGCAGCATGGGCGCCTACATGTCGAGCAAGAAGACGATGGAGATCAACCCGGAGAACGGCATCATGGAGGAGCTGAGGAAGCGCGCGGAGGCGGACAAGAACGACAAGTCGGTCAAGGACCTCGTCATGCTGCTCTTCGAGACGGCGCTCCTCACCTCCGGCTTCAGCCTCGACGACCCCAACACCTTCGCCGCCAGGATCCACCGCATGCTCAAGCTCGGCCTCAACATCGACGAGGACGCCACCGCCGACGACGACGCCGACATGCCCGCGCTCGAGGAGGATGGCGCCGAGGAGAGCAAGATGGAGGAGGTCGACTAAGGACGATCGAAGATGACGGAAGCTGCATGCAGAGCCCTGCCTGAGTCGATGTGGTGTCGAAGTGTGTCACTGTAGGGTCCAAGGTTGCCGTGTTCTACTCCGGTGGTCTGTAGTAGGGTCCATTGCCATGCGTCTGCAATGTTGTGATGGTCTGTCCCTCTTGCATCTCTACAAATGTGTTAAAGAGTTTCTCCTTGTCTGGCTCAAAAGTACCCTCCTCTGACATGAAATTGTTTGCATTGGACTCGTATTGTTCATATGTGATTTGACAGATTTAAGCTGATTAAATTCAAGTTTGAGCCGATTAAGTTGAACTTCGATTGGAACCGTCTGAAAAATAATACATCAAGTTGAACTTCCATTGGAACCGTCTTCCCTACGCAGAAACCATAAATAGAAGTAAAATAAGTCTGACGTTTGCACCAAGCGTGTCTCTCCTTCCCATTTTCTCTCCTTCACTGCTCTATTGGTCTATTGGCTTAAATAGGGTACGAAGCGCCCGTATTGAATTTTGCTAAAAGTTTTTTTTATGGTTTATGGTCTTTTGGTTGAAAATGTATAATATTGATTGAAACAAGTTGCTTTTAGAAAGAAATGGCCAACAGTGAGAAAAAAAGTGAGATGCGTGCGCGTGAAGAAAATGAAAAGAGTGGGATGTGTGATGCACTCGTGACTTCTTGTTCTATTTTTAGAGCGAGAGACCAAGTGTTCATGAGTTCTAGATTTAGAGTTTGAAAGAAGTTGAGTGTTGTGGTGTGCTCTCTTGTCCTTCAAGTGGTGTGGCTGTAAAACTTTCATTCTCAAATAGCAATATATCAATCTTTGTTCATCTCTATGAATCTCTCTTGTGTTGATTGATTTACTCTTGATTTAATTGATTTTTCCTCTTCTCTCTCCCCTTCTTGATTTTGGTGTGCCAAAGATGTGCAAAGAATCGAGATAACGTCTAGAAATCAATATCCACCCATCTAGACACTTGGTTGGTAAGTTCACAAAAAACTAATTTTTTTTGCTCTTTTTGGTCTCTTTGGGTGATTTCTTGATCTAACTGTTTCTACCTCAATTTTTTGGTGTTCTTACATGTTGGGACATGTGGAAATACATTTAGAGCTATCTTGAATATCATTCACCTATGAGTAAGTTATATTCACCATTTGTGGCTTTTGACCTATTTTTAGTGCAATCCGCCTTCAAACAAAAAAAAGGTTAAAATTGTGACAACGATTTTCTTGATCGTTGATTGCAGTGTTCAAGAAGGCAGCATTAAGCGGCTACCTAGGTGCTAGGTAGAGCCCCACCGTTGCGCCTTGGCCAAAATCGGCACGCTAGGCGGCCAACCCGCCTAAGTAGCCTTTGGCAGTCAAAGGCGGAGCCGCCGCAGCGCCAAACCCACTGGGACTGCACACTACCGAAGGCTCCACCTCATTGCAATCCGCCGTGCCACCTCTACCTCGCTGGAATCCGCCACGTCGCGACCAAGGTTCGTTCTCCTCCTCCCTCTCTGCCATCTCCCTTGTGTCTCCTCCGTCATCTCCCTTCGGACCTATCCTCTGTCGTCTTCCCTCCGCCAGCCTCACGGCCTCACCTCCCCTCCACGGCATGGATCTGCGAAAAGAGGTGCGTGAGCCGACGAGGGGAGGTGATCGGGAGAGTTAGGCGGGCCAGCGAGGGGAGACGAGCGGGAGAAGGCGCACACGGGGGGGGGGGGGGAGAGCAATGGCGCGCGGGGGAGAAGTGAGAACGGGGAGAGAGAAAAGAGATAAGGGGGGTGAGGCACTGAGGAGAATGGGAGAGAGAGACGACGAGATAAGGGGCTGCGTGTGTGGATGTGTGCGATGACGATGAGAATGGAGAGAAGAGATCTGGGGGAGGAAAATGGGCCAGGGGGCCGGCTACATCCATAAATAGGTCCAAGGACTAAATAGACCAGGAAAAAATGCATGGGCCAAATAAGAAAATAGATCAAAACAGAAAAAAGAAAAATAAAATAAAAATTAATACATCTTATTTTTAATTTAGCCGCCTAGACCCCGCCTAGGCCCCCTAGGCGCTAGGCCTCACCTTGCCGCCCGCCTAGCGTCTACTTGAACACTGGTTGATTGGAATAGGTCACTGACATTCTAGAAAACGTGTATACCAAATTTCAAGTGATTTAAAGTTTTGATTTGAGAGTTAGTTCATTTCTAGGTTTTTTGCCCGGTTTTGGTGCAGCAGAGCTTCACGAACCAAATAAATCCAAATTCTCTCAAGTTCTTTCAGGTTTATTTGGTTGGGATATGTTCTTAAGATTATGAACTAGATTTATTTCAAGTTTTTTGAATTGATGGATCAAAAGTTTCATGGTTTTTCAGATTATAAATAATACTCTTTTTCACTATTCATAGGATGGAATATCTATAGCACCAAGATTTTTTTTATTTTTAGCTTCTTAATCTTCATACTTTTTATAGCTATTGGAATAAAGATTATGAAAATACTTGAGAAAAATTTAAAGATACTATTCACTCTCTTTATTACCATACTGGTCCTACATAGTACAACCTACATATGTTGAGCTGTTATAAGGAAATCCATCGAATGCTAAGCTGTTACAAGGTTCAGCACAGTCTTGCACCAGGATGTCGAATCACTTTCTGGAGAAGTATTTACTGAGATGTGAATGATGACTACATGTCTTTGCAGTTACAACAAAAATGAGCTGGGAGGATGAGTAAGGTAGGGTGCGATTGGGACTGGGATCTAGCATGGAGTTGATGAGCTCACATCCGGTTTCAAGGGCTCGTGCAAGAAGAGCCTGGCAGGTGCAGCAATTCCTGTCTGATGAGCTCACATCCGGTTGCTGAAAAAGCATAGTTATCTGTTGTTCTTACAATTAATTATTATTATTATATTGCAAAATGAATACATCGAGCATTCTGAAACTTGGTAATCAAGGGCGAGAAAAATTAGAAGTCAATTATGGATTTTTCACAAAAGAAACAAGAGCCCTGGACAGAAAACACACATTTGGAGCTACCACCCCCTTGGCCCAAGGTGGCAAGCCCTCTCTCCCTAAAATGTTTTTTTAATTATAAACATTTCCATTCATTTTTTTAATTTAATGCTATCCCACAATTTATTTATTTTTTTCCTTTCCGCGCTTTACCGAAACCCCGGGCGACTCCGCGATTATTTTTAAAACTCACGCCGAAATGACGTTCAGGAAACTACAGATGATCAAATCACTTTAAAGCAGTCAGGCATGCAAAGAAGATCCTCCAGCAGTTCAGTTTGAAGGACTGCAATTCATGTAAGGTTCCAATGGAACCGAAACTGCAGCTAGGAAAAGACCTTGAAGGAGAACCCGTGGATCCAACTGAGTACCGATGTGCTATTGGAAGCCTGGGATATTTGCTACACACCCAGCCTGATCTTGCATGCCCAGTTGGACTGTTAAGTAGATACATGGAAAGGCCAACAATTATGCATCAAAAGGCGGTTAAGCATATTCTTTGATATCGAAAAGGTACCATTGAGTTTGGTTTGGAATACACGAGCGGAGGAGATGGAGAGCTAGCCGGGTTTACAGATATCAGTCTGGCCAATGACATTATTGACCGAAGAAGCACTTGTGGTATGGTGTTCTATCTCAACAAATGTGCAATTTCATGGGCGTCACAGAAGCAAAAGAGTGTTGCTTTGTCATCATGCGAAGTGGAGTTCATGGCGGCAGCGGCAGCCACATGCCAAGCGATGTAGATGAGGGAATTGTTGAGTGAAATCACTGGACATCCTCCAGAAACAGTCACATTGTACGTTGACAATAAGTCAGCAATCACGTTGATCAAAAACCTAGTGTTCCACGGGAGAAGCAAACATATCAACACAAGGTTCCATTTTATCCAAGAAGAGAGAGGAGAGATTGATGTTCAGTACATTCCTGGAGAAGAACAGCATGCAGATATGCTCACCAATCAGTGGCCAAGCTGAGGTTTTCAAAGATGCGTATCTCAATTGATGTTAAGGATCTTGCACAATCAAGTCCAGATTAGGGGGGAGGGGGGAGTCTGTTGGAACTAATCATGACGACTTGGTGTCCAGCAAGGGGTGAAGTGCAGATTTCATTTGGAGTTCAGGTCGGTTTGTAGGTTTAATCTCGGAGTCCAGTTAGAAGTTCAGAGTTAGGAAAAGTGTCAGTTTCTAGTTTGTAATCGGTAATAGTTTTTCTATCCTTAAGATGTAAACTTCAGTATAAATAGAGAGCAGAAAACCTCAGAAAAGGTGAGCTGGTTTTGGCACCAAAAGATCTCTATCGATGTTCTGTCTTTGCTGTGTTCTGTTTTGCCGGTACTGTTCACCGTATGGTGAAGTTCAGAGAAGTGCCGGGGCAGGGAGTTGTCTCGGCCTGGGACTTGGGCGTGTGACCCTGGGGCGTTTTTCATCAATATTTGTGCCGTGTTTACTTCTCTTGTCATTAAGTTCAGCGGTGGTAATTTCATTCTTGCATTGCGTATAATTAAATGTGACTACCGTTTTGCAGGGGCAGATTTTGAAGAAAAAGTCATTGGGGTCACCGTAGACATATTGGTGTCGCAATTGGACATGAATTAGCCAAGAAACTCTCAAATATCATAACGAGTATCAACTTCCTCATGACTGGGCTGAAAAGCTGTAGCTTATGACTGAAATTGCATTGTAACGACTAAAATTTCACTGTACCTAAAGGTGGCTTATTTGACGTAATTAAATTTAAAAAAATTTAAAAATAGAAAAATATGCTAGCACATCACGGACAATGCAAACAAATACGAGAAAAAAGAACCAGCAAAAAAGCTCAAAAAAGCCAAAAGTTCAGAAAAACGAAATTTATGAATAGTGAAAAATAAGCCAGAAGCTGAAGCCGAAACAAGCGGGGCCCCTCATATGCTGGATCCGCCCTCGCCGTTTTGTATTAAGAATAGACAATCCTTCGCCCATCGTGCATAAGATATTCTTATTTGAAAAAGCACTATAATTGATCCTGTGCACTTGTGGGGGCATCAAGTATATGGGTACGTTCTTTTCAGCTATGGCTTATGGCTTTTGAGTTTTGACTGTTCACGAGAGAGATTACAAAGAGAGAGACAGTCGCATGCGATTTTAGCTGACACAACTGAAGTCGGTACAGTATATACTACAATTAACTTATAGATTCTATCTTAAAAAGACGTACTGTTTAAAAGTGAGTTACTTTATTCGTAGTGACAATCATTAAGAGTATGTATTCTTTTCTCGACGGTGGTTGCAGGGCTGCGTAGGATCCTGCCTGGTTTATGGTGTTAATAAATTGATTGATTTTTCGCGCGAAACACGCGGTTGAGTGTAAAATTGTGTTATGACACTCCTGTCCTATTTAAAGGGCCAGACTGCGTTTGTACATCACTCCTGTCCTCTCATTTTGATCGATTCCCAGTGAAGTTCGCCCAAGCTGCCAACCACAAGAAGGTATATATAGCTCGCCAGCTAGCTGTGTAATCTAGACATTTCTCTCTATTGTTAACTATTTTAGCATTTCTTTTAATTGACCTGTTATTCAAGGCTATTAATTTGTTTTATTTTTCTATTTCACCACACATATATATGTCGTCAAAATTATACTTCAAACATCGCTACTTCTCTTTAATTTTATGATTTACATATATTATTTCGCTTTCTTTCTTTCTTTGATTGATTAACTCTTCTTTAATTTTATGATTTTCACCTCTTCTCCTCGTCGTCTTCTTTAATTTCATACCTGTTGTTAATCTTCCCATCAAGGAAAGTTAACTTCCTTTTGAATTTGTTAATATCTCTGTTTCTCTCTCTATATTTACTATATATAAAGTTGCCACCGGGGAAGATGAGGCTCAAGCCTCACTAGGCTCCCCCGGTGGCTACGCCCCTGCCGGCGGCTAAGGATATTTTTCTAGGACCGTCGGCAGCATTCTTTCTTAAACGTATGAAAAATGCATATTACAGCCAGGCCAAGGACCGGCCTAGCACGCAAATTACTCAGGACTTGACCAATTCCAGTTGGTGTTGCCCCCGCGTTTTACATATGAAGCTCACTTTAGCCTTTTATTTTCTTCTGGAAGAGACGGAAAGATTGTAAACGGAAGAGAGGTAAACTTACATCCCAGGAGGTTTGCAAAATTTACCCAAGGATAGAAATTTGAATTTGAATTTTGCAAAAATTTAGGATTTCTATAAGAACAGGTTGTGAAAAATGGTAGAAATGAACTAGATACCATGCGCTCAGTTCGGTTTAAATAAGCTAGCTTATGGGTTTTTGCACTGTATGTAGCTGCTGGGGACTTTTGTGACGTAATTAAATTTAAACCTTTAAAAATAAAAAAAGGTTAGTCCATCAAGGACAATACAAACGAATATAAAAAAAGAAAAGACAAAGAGTCTAATATTAGAAGTAGCCTCCATGTGTATGCAATGCTATTTCTTTTAAAGAACAGTCCATATCAAGAGACAGAAAGTCCTAGTATGCGCAGATTGTTTGGAATTTTTAACGTTGAAAAAACGAGAAACGTGTTTGGGACTTTTGGATAGGGGTGGAAAATGGTAACGGATAATTCATTTTATCCGATATTCGTATCGAGAAAACACGAATGTGATAAGCAAAATCCGTATTCAAAAATATTCGTACCTGTATTTGATAGTATTCGTATTCGAGAATATTCGTATCCGTATTCATATTCGAGACTATTATATTTATATTCAACCCGTTTCTAGAACCCATGAAAAATCTGTACAAATTTTGTGATTCAAAATTTGAATTTAGGTGGTTTAAAACCTGTAACCGGTGAAAAATCGGCAAAATCGCTAGGAATCCGTTTTATCCGATATTTGTGTCCGAGAAAATCCGTATTCGAAAATATCCGTATTCGTATTCGAGAATATTCGTATCCGTATTTGAGAATATTCGAATTTGTATTCATTTTAAAAATATAAATTTATATTTGTATTTGAGACTATTCGACCATATCTGATCTGTTTTCACCCCTACTCTTGGGGTCCTGACGCTCCATGCATGGCCATATTTAAAGGCCCAGCAGCCTGGCCCTATTTGCTAATTCATTCCAAAGCTCCTCTCGTTTTGACCGGAGGTTTTCTGCAAAAGCCAAGCTTTTAAGTGGCATCACTATGGGATCTCATTCACCTTTATTACGGTCCACGTCACTATGGCATTTTAGCATTGAAATAGCCATTAGCACTAAATATATATGTATATATGTATATATACGTATATGTATATATATATGTATATATATATGTATATATGTATATATATATGTATATGTATATGTATATATATATATATGTATATATATATGTATATGTATATGTATATGTATATATATATGTATATATATATATATGTATATATATATGTATATATATATATGTATATATATATGTGTGTATATATATATATATATGTGTATATATATATATATATATATATATATATATGGGAAAATTACATAAGGCACCATGGTGCCTAGGCACCAACATCCGATACACGTGTATGATTGATAATTTTTTTGAGTTTGGGTATGAAAATGTTTTATACCTTTGATATATTTATGGTAAGTAAGTTTTGAACTCAGTTCAAATTAGTTTGAACTACTTTTGAGTTCAATGCAACTACAGTGAGTATATACCATAAAAATAGTTTAAACTAATTAAACTGAAGTTGAATTTAAATTTTTTCGGAGTTTGACATCTCAAATATACTTTTTTATGGGTATATGAAGATACCCACATCAAACATTGCGAATCTCGAAGCAAATCAACGGGTATTGATATTGGTGCCTAGGCACCATGGTGCATGAAACACTCGTCCTATATATATGTATATATATATGTATGTATATATATATAGTCTTTAGCCGTATATACGTAGGCTACGTGTGTGATCTGCCGGCCAGTAATTAATTGATATATATATAGAGAGAGATGGATCCATGCGGTACTTAGCTAATATATCTATGAGCATCATCAGATGTTAATTCCCTTTCTCATAAAATACTCCCTCTTATTGCAGTAGATATATATGATTCCATTTTTAAACAGCTCCTCTTAGCTAGAGAATTCACACTAATTAACTTCCACCTCAACCTCGCTAGTTAACTTGGTTATTTATATTTCTGGACGATTTATAAATTAAGTGTCTCAACGTTAGGTTTGTGTTACATCATGACCACAACCACTGTGTGAGGAAACATGCCGTAAAATTTCGTAGGTTACAAAGTGCTCTATCTGCTTCTTTGTCCTAACGCATAATTAATTACAGCACAGATCAATAAATCATCAAATCTAAGAAAATATTAATGGCATGGTTGCCCCTATATAATACGTGACAATCTACAACTTTATATCCAACCTCTTTTACAGCATTAAGGTAGCTAAGTTTAGATAGTGGAAACATTGTGAAATGGCTTCACCGAAGAAAACGGACGAATTAACGTTACGAAACCGAGGGAGTAGCTAGATGTTCGGTTTAATAAAACCAACTCCCCAGCTAGGAATTTATACAGTGAGAAAAAAATTACGTACCGTTACACTTTAACTGTTCGAAATGTCCTTACACATTGTATTAACTAACTAAACGGACGCAGAAGAAGTATTCGAGAGTTTCAAGGATGAGAATGGAAACTTCAAGGACGCATTTTGTAAAGAGCTTCATAATTTGATTCCTAACGATTTTTTCATTTAGGTTTTGATGTGCACGTTTTGACCGTCAACAAATACACCCTCACTATAATTAATACACATTTAGTACCAAGTATACAGTAGACATGCTTGGGGTCCTGACGCCCTATGCCTGGCCTAGAGCATGATCCAAAGCTCCTCTCGTTTTGACCGGAGGTGATCCATGCTTCTTTGTTCATTCCCTTTCTCACAAACACTAGTTTTTCTTAACTACGGTGCATTATATGTGTGTGTGATCTGCCGGCAAGTAATTAATTGATATATCTAAACGCATGCATGCAGTCGAAGAAGAAACTAGTTACCATGGAGCATCAACATCAGAAGAAGAACCCTAAGCGGCCGTCGGTGAAGGTCGAAGACAGCAAATGGACTGAATACTTCATCGACCTCCGCCCTTTGCCTTGCACTCACCAGGTACATGTAACTAATTAAGAGCGTGTGTATGTGTGTGTTAAATTTGTTTTGTTTCTTTGATTTGTTTACGTTTAATTATTCTATGCAATATATCGAAATTAAGCCCGAGACGATGATCAAGGAGAGGCGGGACGAGCTCGTGCGCAAAGTTGGCTGCATGATCCAAGAGTATACAAGCAGGAAAGAAGGATATTTGCTGCAGGGGATGAAGACGGTTGATGACCTAGAACGCCTTGGTGTTGGCTACCATTTTGAGCAAGAGATCGCCATGTTTATGGACATTCTCAACAGCACGCCGGTTAGGGATGGTGACTTGTGTGCAGTCGCCCTCCGCTTCCGCCTGCTGAGGCAGCACCGCTACGACGTTCCATGCGGTACTTAGCTAATAATATATCTATGAGCATCATCAATTGTTAATTCCCTTTCTCATAAAATACCCCCCTCTTATTGTGGTAGATATATTTTATTCCTTTTTAAAACAGCTCCTATTAGAGAACTCACACTAATTAATTTCCACCTCAACCCCTCAACTTGACTTGTTTATTTATATTTCAGGACGATTTATAAATTAAGTGTCTCAACGTTGGGTTTGTGTTACAGCATGAGCACAACCACTGTGCGAGGAAACAAAGGACTATATCTGCTTCGCAGTATTTGTCCAAACACATAATATAATTAATCACAGCATAGATGAGAAGACACCAAATCTAAGAAAGTGTTAATGACATTGAACCATGCATGCCCCTATATATTACGTGACAATCTAAAACTATATATCCAACCTCTTTTACAGCATTAAGGTAGCAAGAGTGTGGAAATATGTATTGTAGTAACTGCGCACTCTTGGTTTCTCCAATGGACAAACGTTGTGGAACGACTTCACCCAATAAAACGGACGAATTATCATTGGGAAACCGAGGGAGTAGTAGTGCACTTTCTATATATATAGTACTAGATGTTCGGTTTAATAAAATCAACTCACCAGCTAGGAATCTATACAGTGAGAACAAATTAAGTACCATAACTGTTCGAAATGTCCTTACACATTGTATTAATTAACTAACTAAACGGACGCAGAAGAAGTACTCGAGAGTTTCAAGGATGAGAATGGAAACTTCAAGGACGCCCTGCGATCTGATGTCGATGTCCTGCTCAGTCTGTACGAGGCCGCTCACCTTCTCAAATGCGACGAAGACGTCCTCAGCAGCGCCATCATCTTCACCACGGACTGCCTCTCATCCCTAGTCAAAGGTGGACAACTACCTGAGCCCATCTTACAGAAAGTGCAGGACGCTCTGGCTTCACCGACGTACCGGAGAATGCAGAGGCTCGAGGCCAGGCTCTACATGCCCATCTACGAGAGTGACAAGGATAGCAACCAGGAGATACTTGAGCTTGCTAAGCTAGACTTTCACATCCTGCAGCTGATGCACCGTGATGAGGTCAAGAGGATCTCACTGTGAGTACTAAATCCTGCGGCTCATACCCTCTCCCGTTCTCACCTATATAACTCACCCCCACAACCTAACCCTAACCCACTCCACAGCCATCCGCCGCCACCACAGCCCCGCCACCGCTCCTTCTCTCCGGTGAGAACCCCCGGACCTC
Source organism: Dendrocalamus latiflorus (assembly GCA_017311315.1). NCBI lineage: Eukaryota > Viridiplantae > Streptophyta > Magnoliopsida > Poales > Poaceae > Dendrocalamus > Dendrocalamus latiflorus. The sequence continues at coordinate 836,560 of CM029628.1, forward strand.
CCTCCTTCCAAGTCTCCGCCACCGGTTCCATCACCGCGTTCCACCATCTTCTAACCGTTCGTCCTTGTCACCCCCGCTGATCTCCACCGCCCACCACCGTCCTCTGACACACGGCACCAGTGGAGCATGAATCACAACACAAAATCAAAGGTTAGAAAACGGACAAAGATTGAGTAAAAATTCAGGCGATTGAGATTTAGCAATCCCGATACACAAATGGGAAAACTGAGCACATTTGTCAAATTTAAACAAGTCTTATTTATTCTCATGACATACTCTACTATTAATGTTGAATTTGTTCCCTTTAATTACTAAATTAGGTGGTATAAAGACCTTAATCCTGGGAGCACGCTGGGTCAATACATACGTGAACGGCCAGTGGAGTGCTACTTTTGGGCACTTGGTGTTTTCTACGAGCCACAGTATGCCAAGGCACGGATGATGTTTGCAAAACTTATCAAGATGTTTTCACTTTTGGACGATACATTTGATTCATATGGCACCATGGACGAGCTTCCTGAGTTCAACCAAGCGGTCCAACGGTAAGACATCTTGGATTTTCCTTTAAATTCTATTGTTAAACTTGAGGATCCATCGGATGCATGGTTGCTCCAGCTGTAAGTTGTTTTATGCAAGGTTGTCAGTATCGCATAGTATCTTATGATCCTAGTATCACATCAGATCATGTCAATTCTAATCCTACATAGGATAAAAATTATGAATAATAGTGAAGATCTTACGATTTGTAGAATAACGATTTTCGAGACTAGATCCTATTACGATCATATGATCAGATCCTGTAATCCCGATCCCACCAACGTAAAAACGATCCTAGTCCTGATAACACCATTGTTGGTTTTATGTGTGTTTTTTTTTTCCAAATTCCTGATAACATAAAAACGATCCTAGTACTGATAACACCATTGTTGATAACGTCCCGTCTTATAATGCGACTAATTAATCAATAAATTCCTACGTACTTGACTTGTCAATAATATTTCAGGTGGGACGCAAAAGGTGCCAAACACGTAGGAAAGTGCTACGGGAACTGAATTTGTGGCTGACGGTGCCACTGTCAAAACACGTAGGAAAGTTCCTATTTTGCCAAGACACTGGAAGAATTTGTGGCTGACGGTGCTTCACCCTTTGGAACTGAATGTATTAAGGAGACTGTAAGTAAATATATAGTACTAGCTAGCTTTCACAATTATTCATATTCACGTGAATTCTTTCATGTTTTGCACACCACAATTAGTATATATGTAAAACGTACGTAAAATGTAGATGAAGAAGGGGGCCATGTGCATGTTGCAAGAGGCGATATGGAGGGAAGAGGGGCACGTGCCCCCCGTGCGTGACCATCTCGAGGTCACTACGGTAACCGGCATGTACTGGACACTGGCATGCGTATCCTTTGTTGGAATGGACGCAGGCGACGATGTTTACACCTGGGCGCGCTCGTTCCCTAAAATTATACAAAATGCAGCAGTGATGTCCCGCCTAATGGACGATGTTTCTGGTTATGAGGTGACACATGCACACATATATTCAACTTGATTTGCCATACATAGATCATCAACGCATTTTAAAAGATGATATCCATCCATCCAACGTTGCTAATTAAGGATTTTAAAACTTCAAAGATGACGATCATCAACGCATTCTAAAACTTGATAATGTGCAGTGTGAGAAAGAAAGAAGCAACATCGCTACTGCGGTGGACTGCTACGTCAAGGAGCATAAGGTGACGGTGCAGCAAGCCAAGGAGGCGCTGCTGTGCGTCGTGGAGGAGCAGTGGAGGAGCATCAACCAGGAGTTCCTCAGCAAGACGCCCATGATACCGGCTACGGTGCTGACACGCGTGGTGAATCTCGCGCGCGTTATGGAATGCATGTACAAGAACCAGGATGGCTACACCCACACTGCAGAAGTGGCAAAACCCATACACAAGCTGCTCAATGAAAGCGTCTACCAGTAATTAATACGCTTTAACTATTGCTTGCTTGCTAGGGCAAGTTGCTGGAGATATATGTGTGTACGTGGAGATATAGAGCGCATGTGCTAGCTATGTACTATGTGTGTACGCACGTAGCATGCACACGGGCACGTGTAATAAATAAACCTTGCTTGATGTTGTAAGTGTAGTGATATTTCGTCTCATGGAGATGATCATACCACTTTTACGTTTATAAACTATTTGAATAAAATGATATTCTGTTCCTTAGATAATTATAATTTATATTGATTGGTAGGTATGTGACTTATCCATGATACTCTTCATTTAAATTATGATGTTATTTTAAATAATCACTGGTTTAATATTATTAAGTGGGGTACCTATGATTTATAGACCATCATATGTGTTAATTGATGATCATGTTTCATGGATCATAGATGTGAGATATCAAATTGATAAACTGGATACATGTTAGAGAACATAGTGTTGGATTGACTAACCTTGAGACATACTGGAATATTCCTAGGTGCCACCAACCAGTCTTAAGCAATGTTTATGTGGGGTCCTTTGACTTGAGACCGTTATGATGTCCCATGCATATATGTAATTGTTCACTTAGGGGCTATCAACGCTATTCCGTAATTGAATAGTCATAAAGGTGGCCACTGGCGACAAGAGTGGCAGAGGAGAGATGGCGGCAGCAACCTCCATGGTGTGGCGGCTGAGAAGCTTAGCTGACGGCATAGTGATGATCAATAGGTCGAGGCAGAGGGGATGATACAGACAGTGTGGGTAGAGTGGTGCAGGAGCAGCGGAACTCTCGCAACGGTGGGGTGGCGCGGGTTTACAGTTTTGTGGCATGCGATTTGGAAGAAAAGTGGTGACTCTTTGAGCCCTACACTACTACAGAGAAGGTCATACTGGACACCTCATCATAGATAGTTCTATATAATCTATCAGTACTAAGCTACAACATAATTATCTCAGACGGGTTTACTAGCTTGACTGTCTATGTTGCAACCAATGCTAAGAACTATCTGAGATAACTTACTTATCACAGACAATTTTGTACACAAATCATCTGTGGTACATCACAGATGGTTTGTAATAAAAAACGTATGTTATTTATGGACTTATCACACATGGTTTTTGTGAAAAGATGTTAGTGATACATCATAGACGACTATTGTAAACAACCATCAGTGATGACCTACTTATCTGTAACATCCCAGAAAGAGAACTATTGTAATTAGAAAATTTTTAAAATCTTTTCTTTGTTTTTTTTCCATTGTTATTTAATAAATTTGGCATTTTATTCAAGTTTCTTGATTTGGTTCTGTTGTGGCTACTTTTGGGCACTTGATGTTTGCAAAACTTATCTAGTTGTTGTCACTTTTGGACGATACATTTGATTCATATGGCACCATGGACGAGCTTCCTGAGTTCAACCAAGCGGTCCAACGGTAAGACATCTTGAATTTTCCTTTAAATTCTATTGTTAAACTTGAGGATCGATCAGATGCATGGTCGCTGCAGTTATAAGTTGTTTTATGTAAGGTTGTTACGATTCGTAGAATAACCACTACTACAGAAAAGGTCATCACAGACGATTCGAAAACGTCATCACAGACAGTTTTGTGAACCGTCTGTATTTATGGGTCAGTGATAATCGAAGGTCATCACAGACGGTTTTCGAACCGTCTGTGATTGTCAGCTATCACCGACGGTTTTTACTCAAAAACTGTCTGTGATATTCCCTTCAACCCCTACATATATTTCTGTTTATTGGCTAGCCTCAGGAAATGCTAGCCATGCCCTCTGAAACAAGCAGATAACAAGTATATGTATACATACAATTCACATCTCAATTCATTTGACAAACATCCAATTCACATCACATTTCATTCACAGACATAAGGCATCCATTTCGCAAATGAATTAATTGAAATGAAATAAAATATCCATTTACAAATTCGCATAAGAACAAATTCCTTATCGTTGAACAGGATACACTGGAGTGTGTCACTTGCTTCATGCCCCTTGAAGGCCTATGTGGCATATACTATTACTACAAGGTCTCTAAACAAAGGTCTACGAAGCAAATGACACAAACTAGTGTATCCGGTTCATTGAACAAGAACACTAGAGTATGTCACTTGCTTCATTTGCTGTTTTTTGGCTAGATACATGGAGCATTTGGGTGGAAAGATGAACTGTTTTGTCAGGCGCATGACTGCCAATTCGAAGCATAGCATAGCATCCGAGGCACATCCGAGGCCTGCTGCTGTGTCTTGAGGAATGCCAAGAGCTGGTCTTCAGATGTGGCATTCCTCAAGACACAACAGCAGGCCTCGGATGTGCCTCGGATGCTATGCTATGCTTCGAATCGGCAGTCATGCGCCTGACGAAACAATTCATCTTTCCACCCAAATGGTCAATGTATCTTTTGCAACAATCGCAAGATTTCTTTATGCGCAGGTGACATGTTGCTCATTTTGTGGGTCTATTAAGATAAGATGAGAAAGTGATCATATTGAATTGGAAGAGAGGAGAGTAGAGGGGAGGGGGAGAAGGGAGGGGGTGATGTGTCTATCTTAGCACATACTTTAGTTTCTAATACTATAAACCAAATAGCAAAGTCCCTAAACAAAGTTCTATGAAGCAAATGACACAAACCAATGTATCAAGTCCTTCTTTTTCCCGCAAAATTCAAGGCAATTTTATTACAACAGTGCAAAAAAAAAGACATTCCCAGATTCTTCGGTGAGCAGCCGACATAGCCGACTTCTTCGCTGAGCGACTATCCATCTGCTTCTTCCCACTTCTTTTCTTCATCTCTGGTCTCTGGATCACGTACGCCAGTAGCGATGATTCATCTAACTCAATCATCGCTACTGGCGTACGTGATCCAAAGACCAGAGATGAAGAAAAGAAGTGGGAAGAAGCAGATGGATAGTCGCTCAGCGAAGAAGTCGGCTGCTCACCGAAGAATCTGGGAATGTTTTTTTTGAACTTTTATAATAAAATTGCCTTGAATTTTGTAATACTATTACTACAAGGTCTCTAAACAAAGTTCTATGAAGCAAATCACACAAACTAGTGTATCAGGTTCATTGAACCGGATACACTAGAGTGTGTAACTTGCTTCGTGCCCCTTGAAGGTCTATGTGGCATATACTATTACTACAAGGTCTCTAAACAAAGTTCTATGAAGCAAATCACACAAACTAGTGTTTTAAGGTCATTGAACCGGATACACTAGAATGCTTTACTTGCTTCATGCCCTTTGATCATATACTCTTCCTTGATTGGTTAATTTGTGCTCTCAAATTGTAGGGTTGCACAAGATTAATCTTGGCCGTCCCGCTACTAAATCATATACTCTTCAATCTTCAGTATTTTGAGCTCTAGATACAAACTCTACAATCTCAAGATCAAGATATATTCAGCATGCATATATTCAGACAGCAGTATACATGAATGCAACTAACCATATACATAACAGTAAGCATATACATGAATGCAACTAACCATATACATAACAGTAAGCAACTAACAGTAAGCCCTAAACCCTAACACTAAGTATGAAGCATCAAACATCAACCCTAAACCCTAACAGTAAGCATGAAGCTCGGGGAGGGATTTGATGACCTTAGGGTTTTGGTGACGGAGGAGGAGGCGGCGACGATGGAGGAGGAGGAGGCGGGAACAGAGGAGGAGGAGGAGGCGGCGACGCAGGAGGAGGCGACGGCGGCGACGGAGAAGGAGGAGGAGGCGACGACGACGGAGGAGGAGGAGGCGGCGACGGGCCCGGGGAGGCGACGGGCTCGGGGAGGCGACGAGCCCGGGGAGGCGGCGACGACGGGCTCGGGGAGGCGGCGGCGACGGCCCGGGGAGGCGGACGGCGAGGGCTCGAGGGAGGCGGCGGCGAGGGCTCGAGGGAGGCGTCGGCGACAGCTCGGGGAGGCAGATCGGGATTTAGATATAGAATAACTGCAGAATACACAGAAAACCCTAGCTAGAGGGTATATATAGGGGATTATCACAGACGGTTCTAAGTTTAGAACCGTCTGTGATAAGCCTACTATCTCAGACGGTTCTAAACTCAGAATCGTCTGTGATAAGGCAGTTTACGAACAGTCTGTGATATTAATGTATGAGACGGCGGTTATATACGAAGCGTCACGGTCTGTGATATTAATGTAAGAGACGGCGGTTATATACGAAGCGTCACGGGTGGTTTCGAATATGAACCGTTTCTGATAATGCTTATATTTGCACGCACTATTCCATTTCTTCGATCTAAATTGTCCTCTCCCTCATCTTCTTCGATCATCACCACATTTCTCAACAATGACATCTAAAATTTTGTTCATCTCCTTCCTCTCGTCTATCCATCATGAGTTGTTCGGCCGCAACCTTACACAGGCGGCCAAAAATTTACGTCTGGAGCAGCTCCTCCGCTCACGCCCTGCTCTCCTTCCTCGACTCGCTTCCAATATCGTCCGTCAACTAGACCTCATCATCCGCCGTCGACGGAGGTTTCTCGTTTCTGCTCACGAAAAGGAAACCGCCCTCAGCCTTGTTCTTCTCTACAATGTCCACAAAGCGGAGGAAGATCTTGCGGAAGTGCAGAGTGTGATAGATAACCTTTCCGATCAAGCAGAATCGGCCGATTCTGTTGAAGTTTATCATGGCAACCTCTTTGAGATTATGGGCCATGCAAATGATTTACCCAGGCTAGAGGAGGAAGTGGAGAGGGCAAGGACAATCTTCACGACATTCGAGAACTCAGCGGCTGATCCTTCAACTCCAGAAGTTGAAGAAGAAGCATATGAAGCCCAGAAGATTAAAATATGGGAATCTCGTTTTCTTTTAGATTTGTAATAAATTAAATTTGCCTTGAATTAAAATCTGGGAATCTCTGTTTGTCGAACTTTTGCTGTCTGTGGTGTTTGTGGCGGGAAAAAGGAGTATTATAGACGGTTTATGTTTAAAAACCGTCTGTGATAATTTGGAATATCACAGACGGTTTTGTAATAAAAATCGTCTGTGATATTCCATTATCACAGACGGTTCAGAGGTAAGAACCGTCTGTGATACTCCTTTTTCCAACCACAGACGGCCTCCAAATTAAAACCGTCTGTGATAGTGTACGTCACAGATGGTTTCACAAAACCGTCTGTGATTTGGCGTCTAGTATTAAGCTTTCTGTAGTAGTGAACGATTTTCGAGGCAAGATCCTACTACGATCATAAGATCAGATCCTATGATACCGATCCCACCAACATAAAAACGATCCTAGTCCTGATAATGTTGGTTTTATGTGTGTTTTTTTCAAATACATCCCGTCTTATAATGCGACTAATCAATAAATTCCTACTTGACTTGTGAATAATATTCCAAGTGGGACATAGAAGGTGCCAAACACGTAGGGAAGTGCTACGGGTATGTAATGTCCCATCTTTCCAAGACACTGGAAGAATTTGTGGCTGATGGTGTTTCACCCTTTGGAATTGAATGTATTAAGGAGATTGTAAGTGAACATATACTAGCTCCTCGATTACTCGTGTTGGCGTGAATTCTTTCATGTTTTGCACAACACAATTAGTATAGATGTAAATCGTACCAACACTCATGTTAATTACTGAAAAAAATGTAGATAAAGGAGGTGACCGTTTGCATGTTGCAAGAGGTGATATGGAGGGAAGAGGGGCACGTGCCCCCCGTGCGTGACCATCTCATGGTCACTCTGCCAACCACGATGTACTGGCCACTGGTGTGCATATCCTTCGTTGGGATGGACGCAGGCGACGACGTCTACACCTGGTCATGCTCGTTCCCTAAAATTATAGAGAATGCAACAATGATATGCCGCCTAATGGACGATGTCTCTGGCTATGAGGTGACACATGCACACATATATTCAACTTAATTTGTCATATATAGTTCACCAAGGAATTTTACAAGATTATATCCATCCAACCAACTTATAAAGTAGAATATTGGGCGACCAAAAGACATCATATATAGAAAATAAGTGTAGTGGAGATAAGGATGCTGCGGTAGATCTATGGTCACACAATGCGGGATCGCATCTGCAATGATGATATACATGATAGGGTGGGGGTAGCACCAATTGAAGAGATGCTTGTCTAACATCGCTTGAGGTGGTTTGGACATCTCCAACGGAGGCCTCCTGAGGTACCAGTACGTAATGGAATTTTGAGATGTACTGAAAACATAAGAAGAGGAAGAGGTCGACCAAGACAAATGTGGGAGGAAGTAGTTAAAAAAATTGAGGGATTGCAATGTATGTAAAGAATTAGCTTTAGATAGGAGTGTATGGAAGTTAGCGATCTACGTATCGGAACCATAAAAAAGTTAGGGCAGTGTTTTAGCCTCTCAGCTCAGAGAGTAGGGTGTACAGCTTAGAGTTTTAACATTGTAGGTTTTATTTCAAAGCTCCCATCTCTTTGATTTTAAGAAGGTTTCATTTCTAGACTACACTAACTTTGTTGTTGCTGTATATCCCTCGAACCATCCATCTATAATGTGCAGTGTGAGAAAGAAAGAAGCAAGGTCACCACTGCAGTGGACTACTACGCCAAGGAGCACAAGGTGACAGTGCAGCAAGCCAAGGAGGCGCTGCTGTGCGTCGTGGAGGAGCAGTGGAGGAGCATCAACCAGGAGTTCCTTAGCAAGACAACCATGATACCAGCTCCAGTGCTGACACGCGTGGTGAACCTCGCACGCATGATGGAAAGCATCTACAAGAAATAGGATGGTTACACCCACTCCACAGAAGTGGTAGAACCCATACACAAGTTGCTCAATGAAAGCGTCTACCAGTAATAAATAAACCTTGCTTGATGTTGCAAGTGTTAGTGATATATCGTATCGTAGAGATGATCGTATCACTTTTATGTTTATGAACTATTTGAATAAAATGATATTTTGTTCTGTAGTCTCGTATGGCGCAATCAGATGGGGTGAATGATTGCCTCCGCGTTTTGAAACCTGAAACCAAAAACTCAAAGCAGAGAAAAAATAATCTAAATTACCGGATATAGATTTCAACCACAACCCGTTCGACCGCTCACTCGACTGCTAGTCGAACGAGTACAAGCCAAAGACAACACCGTGCTTGTAGCATGCCGGTTATTTAAGCCGTGTTATTGCTGTTAAGTAAGTTGAAAAAAGAGAAAAGATTGAGTGAATCAACCCCAAAATTTCTATTAGTCTCCCCTTGTGTGTTTATCGGAGTGATAAGATAGAGGATTGAGCGATTCAGTCCCAACAAAGCTCACCATCGTCGTTGAAGCTCACCGCGCGCGCCGCCTCGGATCATCACCGCTAGCCTACCTTAGCTCACATCCACCTTCGTCTTCTACACTGGTTAGTCCCCTTGCCATGTAGATGCTCATAGCACACTTGGATTTGTTGAGCAGCCGCTATTGGCCCGATTGCTATGGTGGCAGTAATGCCTCTACCATTGTGCACAGCTATGCCTCTGCTGTAGGTCCCTGCGCGTCTTGCCGTCACCACGCATAGGGTCACTAGGACCGTGGCAACCTATATTTGGGATCGTCGACCACTGCTGTAGCTCGGCTCACTGGCAATTGACGGCTTTGCCCAGGAACGCACACACACGCGAACGCGAGGTAGAAGAAGTACAGTACACACACGGAATGGTTTCTGGCGACGAACGCCGGAACAGCGACTCAACGCCGGGCTTCTCAGTTTTTTTTCTCACGGCAAATAACACACTGCTTACATGAGGTTTTATTTAACACCTGAGCAACTAACTCTGACCCTCGCGCGCATGTCCGCCCGAGCTCCACGCGATCCAGCACGATTTCAGCGTGAGCTGCTTCCTCATGCGTATGATCCGGTCATCCCCGAGCTGTTCGCGAGCTTCCGCAACTAACACACGCAGACACACGCGCACACGCAGAAACTTGCGTGGTTTATTCCAACAGCAATGAGCTCGATCGACCCGCTGGTCTAACTCCTTTGTTTTGAGGAGAGAGAGAAAGAGAGGAGATTCATTGTAGCCAGGCCCCACCTTTCATTTGGCCTTTTCCAATTAAAAAGTAAATCAAAAAATAAATTAAATAGCTGGGTCCCACATGTAAATCACTTTCATATTTCTAATTACAAAATAAATCAAAGGAAAAAAATCAGTGAGCTCCAGCTGTTAGGGAGAGATACCCTCTCTCCTCTTTTATTTTTAGGATTTTCCAAATTCAAACTTTGGAGAGAACGTTCTCTTATTTTAACTCCAAATTTACTGATTCTTATTTCTAAATATATCTAAATTCAAACCATACCTAATAGTTCCAAAATTTTGAATTTTGAGTTTAGTTGAATTTGTTTGAATGCATGTATGCTAGTTAGGCTCCACGTAATTAAATTTTAATTAAGTCGATTTGGTAATTAGTGTACCACTTACACATGGCCCGTAGGCCATTGGCAATTCTTTTAACAGTGCAAAATTTAATATGATGTATGTTGTGGTTACAGACTAAACAGAGAGAGAGAGTGTGTGGTAGTGGAGAGTTAGGTGAGCAATGGCTTAGGGTTTCTCCCCATGGCCTGTGATGTATATATATATCCACACGGGAGTGTTTTTACAATTATACCCTTACATCCGAGTATTCCCCTCAGGGGTACTCATGTCATTACACATGTCCCGTTTTGGGCCTTACATCCCTTTAACAGGCCTACTGGGCTTAGGTGGGGGCCACCCCTACAACAATGTATGAATGCAAACTGGGCCCGAGTAATTAGATTGAACTAGATTAATTAAGTGTGACATTAGTGTTTACGCTAACATTCAAATTAGATATAACATATGAATGACAAAGATGCCCCAAAATTAATTAATCTAGTTGGAGGTTAATTAAGATTTGATTATGTGTTCCGACACATAGCGCCCATGCGTTAATATGTAGAATTAATATTTAGCTAACACCGCTAGTATGGCGAGTGTACCCTATCCTTCGAGGTGGTGGCAGCAGAGCTGGCACCTTAGTCAAGGTAGACGCGCGAGCGCTCCGTCCCCTACCCTTCGATGTGGTGGCAGCGGAGCTGGCGCCTTAGTCGAGGTAGACGCGCGAGCGCTCCGTTCCCTACCCTTCGAAGTGGTGGCAGCGGAGCTGGCGCCTTACTCGAGGTAGACGTGCAAGCGTTCCGTCTGATGCTAACGCTGCAGGATGCCTACGGAGGCGAGCCTCTGCTGCCTTTGATGCGAACGTTGTAGGGTGTGCTCGGAGGCCAGCCTCTTGTGCATCGTACCGAGATTCACGGTGTATGGACGCATCATCCACACGTCGTTTCATACCCCCTTTTGTGCATGGGACTATCGACCACGTCTTATTTATACTCTGGAGAGTACGCGTAGGGATAACGCCTATGCGTGCGCGGGGGCATCCGCGTCTTGTTTATACTCAATAGAGTGCGCAGGGACAACATCCGCGACTTATTTATACTCCGTAGAGTGCGTGCGGAGGCAGACCTCGGCGCTACGTCTTATTTAGAGTCCGTAGACTGCGCGCGGAGGCAAGCCTCCGCGCGTTGCGGGCGGTGAAGTTGCGTGCGGAGGCGGACCTCAACACTACATCTTATTTATACTCCGTGGAGTGCGTGCAGAGGCGGACCTCGGTGCTACGTCTTATTTAGAGTCCGTAGACTGCGCGCGGAGGCAAACCTCCGCGCGTTGCGGGCGGTGAAGTTGCGTGCGGAGGCGGACCTCAACGCTACGCCTTATTTATACTCCGTGGAGTGCGTGCGGAGGCGGACCTCGGCGCTACGTCTTATTTAGAGTCCGTAGACTGCACGCGAAGGCAAGCCTCCGCACGTTGCGGGTGGTGAAGTTGCGTGCGGAAGCAGACCTCAACGCTACATCTTATTTATACTCCGTGGAGTGCGCGTGGAGGCGTCCCCGCACGCGTCTTGGTTTATACTCATGCCCGCGTTTTTCACGGAGAGTGCGCGTGCGAATGCGTGTTTTTATTTAGACTCATGCTCGTGTTGCTCACAGAGAGTGCGCGCGCGAACACGTGTCTTTATTTATACTCATGCCCGTGTTGCTCACAGAGAGTGCGCGCGCGAACGCGTGTCTTTATTTATACTCATGCCCGTGTTGCTCATGAAGAGTGCGCGCGTGAACGCGTGTCTTTATTTATACTCATGGAGAGCGCGCGCGAAGGTTATTCTTCGCGCGCTTTTTGCAGGAAACGAGACAATTTTTTGCAAACAACGAACTTTATTAACTTCCCGTTTGCGCGGGTGAGCGATTACAAAAGGTGGGGTATTGATCACTGACCGTTTAGGGACGGGAATGGTCGCAGCTGTTGCTGCGTGGCGATGAGGCAGTGCACGGTGGGAGCCTCCAGTGCCCGGCGAGGTGCTTTCCGGGGCCGCCAAGGGTCTACACACTTGCACACCCGGCAGGGTTGTTTCGTCGAGCCTCCTGGTGCGGACCCCTGGTGCCAAGCTCTATGCGCCGAGCCATGTCCTGGTCGCCGTGAACGGTGATGATGGCCCGCGGTCCGGGGAGCTTCATACACAGGAAGCCGTGGTGTGGGACTGCCCCGAGGGAGTTTAAGGTTGGCCGCCCCAATATAGCGTTGTACAGGTACGAAATGTCAACGACGTCGAAGGTGGCATCCTCACTCCTCACATTGTCGTCCCGGCCGAAGGAGACTTGGAGACATATCTGGCCCAAGGCTCGCAGGGGTTACCCTCCGAAGCCCTGCAATGGGATGCCCGAAGGGCCCAATCGACTCCGGGGGATCCCCATCTGATCGAAGGTTGCAGCGAACAAGATGTTCGCGGAACTACCTCCGTCGACTAGGACGCGCCTGACCTCACATCCTGCGATGACGACCTGGACAACCAGGGGATCTTGATGGGGGAATTCCATGCCCTCGGCGTCAGCGGACGTGAAGGTGATTTCGTGGTGATTTCATGTTGCGCCCACTCCGGCGGTGCCTGCGTTGGGTACGCCGCGACATGGTGCAGCCTCCTCGCATAAGCCTTCCGCTGCCGCGCCGAGGCGAACTCCAACGAAATGCCCCCAGAGATGACGTTTATGACCCTGCGCTGGGCTCCTTCCGGGGCTTGTAATTGTAGGAGGCCCTCCCGAGGTTGCTGCACGTGGGCCTGAATCCGCAGGGGGCCTTCCTGGGGTTGTATTCTGTGGTTTTGGGGGTGTTGGACGTGAGCCACGACGGGCGCACGCGCCTCAGGGTTTCTATCTCTGGCGACGCTCTGCCGGAGCGCTGCGATGGTAACACACGCACGCGTGTCATGGCTGCCCCGACCGTAGACTTCGCACCACTGCCCTTGGTGTTGGTCGTTGTAGTCTTCGCGGGCTTTGTCATCACGACCCCGCCCACGCCCCCGTCCCCGGCCACGGCGACCTCTACCGCCACGACCAGCAGGGGTGTTATCTTCGGAACCACCCTCGAAGTCGAAGACGTAGCGAGGTTTCCGGGATTTGCGTTGGTCGCGTTTGGGCCTGTCGCCTAACGAGTCTTTATGCTGGACATCCTTGCGTTCGGAGGCGTCCTTCGACGGCTCCTGCTTGCGCTTGCCTTTCGAGGAGCCTTCCTTTGGCGAGCCATCGTTTTTTGCTGAGCCCTCCACCTGATTGGTGTTGGAGTCATCACCATGTCGCCGCCGCACATCCTCTTCCGCTCTGGCGTACTCTTCCATCTTGTCGAAAAGCTTTGCCACCGTCTTGATCGGTTTTCCGTGCGTTGTATTCGGCCATCGGTCCTGGGCGGAGGCCTTGTACCGCTGCATTGATGACGGTTGTTTCATTGACGTCCTTGACCTGGCAGCATACCTTCGCGAAGTGCTTGAAGTAATCCCGAAGCCGTTCCGAAGGTTTTTGCTTGACTGTGAAGAGCTGGTCTGCATCGACACACTCGACGTAGTTCCCCTGGAAGTTGTTGTAGAGTCGATCGCGGATCTGCTCCCATGCATAGATGGAATGTGGCTCGATGGTGAAGAACCAAGAGAGCGCCATCCCCTGCAATGCGAGGGGGAGCCCCTTTGCCTTTGTGGTGTTATCCCCACCAGCGGCTTCGATGGTGGTCTCATATACGCGCAATTCGCGCGGGTCCGTGTCACCTTTGTATGCCTCGATGACACTCGGGAACGTGAAGTCGTCCGGCCATGCCGTCTGCTGCAGGCCTGCCGAGAGCGGGGACTCTGGGTCCACACGCCGTAACGGGACGCGGCTGGATGTGGGGAAGTTGCGGCTGTCCACCCTCTCCGGTGTAGGCTCCGATGCGACCACCGGTGGGGCCTGTTGGCTCCGGGCCTCCTGTATGTCTCTTACGGCCCCGCGGAGATCCGTTAGCTCCCGTTGAAACGCGCTGTGGGCCGTCAGCAGGGCGTTCTCCACCGTGGGCGTGGTTGCAGCCATCGGCGCGACCGGGGCGGCGGCAACCACGGCCTGCGCTCCCGGACTGCCCGCTACACCGGCGTGAAGAACTCCGAAATCAGGGACTAGGCCTGCGCTACCGTCGGAACCGCTCCCCATGCCTGCACCGGTCAGAAGAACGGACGTCGCGCCAGCGTGGGCACCGGCGTCGCTACCTCCTACCACCCGAGCGACACCGTCGGTGACTGTCGCCGTACCTGCAGTGGGGCTACCTGCCATGCGTGTAGTGGTTACGACCGTCGCAGCAGCGGTGGTGGTGGGGTTGATCATCAGGTTGATCGTCGCAGCGATGGTGGCGGGGTTGATCATCGCGGCGATGGTGGCGGGGTCGATCGTCATGGCGATGGTGGCGGGGTCGGTCGTCGGGTTGATCGTCGCAGCGATGGTGGCGGGGTCGATCGTCGCGGCGATGGTGGCGGGGTCGGGCGTCGCATCGTGAACACCGGTGCTCGCGACCGCCACACCTGCACCGCCGCCCGCGCCCGCGGCTGCCGACGCCGAAGCTCTGGTATTGACGCGGGATTCCGTCGCTTCCACCTTCTTCTTCGCCGCCGACGATGAAGCTTTCTTTGGTGCCATCCTTCTTCGGATCTGGAGGCTTGCTCTTGTCCTCCCCACGGACGGTGCCAACTGTTGTGGTTACATACCAAACAGAGAGAGAGTGTGTGGTAGTGGAGAGTTAGGTGAGCAATGACTTAGGGTTTCTCCCCATGGCCTGTGATGTATATATATATCCACACGGGAGTGCTTTTACAATTATACCCTTACATCCGAGTATTCCCCTCAGGGGTACTCATGTCATTACACATGTCCCGTTTTGGGCCTTACATCCCTTTAACAGGCCTGCTGGGCTTAGGTGGGGGCCACCCCTACAACAATGTATGAATGCAAACTGGGCCCGAGTAATTAGATTGAACTAGATTAATTAAGTGTGACATTAGTGTTTACGCTAACATTCAAATTAGATATAACATATGAATGACAAAGATGCCCCAAAATTAATTAATCTAGTTGGAGGTTAATTAAGATTTGATTATGTGTCTCCGACACATAGCGCCCATGCGTTAATATGTAGAATTAATATTTAGCTAACACCGCTAGTATGGCGAGTGTACCCATTAGTAACGTAGGAATAAATTTTAATATGAAGATGAGATGGACACACCTACCAATGGACCCTCTGACCATTCGATTTTATTGAAAAATTGGTTATCTAAGATAATTAATTTGGGTAAGATTTCATTCAACAACATACTCTAGGCCATTGTTTAAAGCTAATAATAATTGATTAATGTCTGGTAGGACCCATATAAGTTTTAAGTACTTAAATGAGATTTGGAAATCAAATTAGGAGTCGTTAACATGGCCTGCTCACTAGTGTTGGTATTTCAAAATGTAAATTAGAAATAGTGTCTGACCCTTTAGTTAAAATATAGGCTCAATTTAAAATAAATTATTAAATGAAAGTAAACTATCGCTAGGATTTACATAGGGTTTAATTAAGACCTTAAGCAAAAAATCAGTTAGGAATGACCCAATTAGTTCACAGTTAAATAGGGATTGATATTAGACCAACATGTGTAGTTAAAATATAGGCTCAATTTAAAATAAATTATTAAATGAAAGTAAACTATTGCTAGGATTTACATAGGGGTTAAGAACTTAAGCAAAAATCAGTTAGGAATGACCCAATTAGTTCACAGTTAAATAGGGATTGATATTAGACCGACAAGTGGGCCCATGACCTAATCACTATTTCTGTGGTCCGATTCCACATGGATTGTGGCCCCATGTGTCCTTAATATAATCAAGTTAGAAAAGTAAATATAGACCCTAGCCAGCTCCACCTGTAATACATTGTTAGTCTTTCTCAAATTAGAAAATA
Organism: Dendrocalamus latiflorus; assembly: GCA_017311315.1. NCBI lineage: Eukaryota > Viridiplantae > Streptophyta > Magnoliopsida > Poales > Poaceae > Dendrocalamus > Dendrocalamus latiflorus. The sequence continues at coordinate 852,862 of CM029628.1, forward strand.
AACAAAAAACAAAACAAAATGCCTTTGTCTCCCATGTAAGTCACTGATAAGTGTAATCAAATTGTGAAATAAATAAAAAATAAATTGAAGTCCAAAGACCCATTTCTTCTCCATATTTCCTCCTCCGATAAATCTTCTGGCAATTGGATCTCTATTATCAAACTCCGATCAACCCAACCTTTGGTTCTAACTTCGTCTAAAATCAAAATCCACATTTTGTTACCAAATATTTGGATTCAAGATTTTGTTTAGATTTATTTGCACTCATTTGGTTGTATTCAGGCGTTATTTGAATTCAATCGTATTTCGCACAATTAGAATTGGAACCCATGGATAAGCAACAATTCGATCAAGACCAAGACTATCAAGATTTTGAGCAAGAGCAAGACCCATGGTAATTTGAGCAAAGCAAGTCATCATTTTGATCATTTTACACCTATGTTTTGAATGCAAACTATATTATTTTAAATTATCAAATGCATGCTAAAGGTAAACAAAAAATAGTCTTTTAGTCCATATCTGAATGCCATGCTTAACCTTACTCAGATATATTGACATATGGGTATTAATTCACCCCGACATTATTCAATCATCAAAACTTGATTTGGGTAGCCATTGGTCGAAAATGGCTGGTATGTTGAAGTTAGAAATTATTTTCAAAACAAAAAAGCTCAAAAACTATTTTAGACTTAGGCGGATGGTAAGTGAGGTGGGTGTGGATGGAGCATGAGATCTTGTAATGTGGTAGACTCGCCCAAGTCAATTAAGGACTGGATCTTGTGATGACCTCTCGAGCACTAACAGTACAACTATAAGCTATAATGGTGTTGACTTGGATAAATAATTTACACTGCTCATCATTTGTTAAGTGATCTGGTGATATACATGAACTATGTTGGATAGAGACCTTTTTTCGTATGGCACAAGGGAGCCTCCAGCTGGATGGATGGAATCCCTCAGTGGTTGGAACCTTAGAGAGTGTAACTACGTTGGAGAGGTGCATTGTAAAGGCCTTATGATGATCTTCTTGGTTTGCTGTGCAATCTCTTGTGGGTAGAGTAGTGCAATATCTGTAAAGTGAAAACTATTTGGATAGTCATGCTCACAATCATGGGTGATTTTACGATAACTTGCTTGGTTAGTCTTTATTTTACAAATACCATTTGTGGGAGGGATCAAACCCTAAATTTCTGTCCAGGGTAGATAGAACCTAGTGGATATTATTGGTTGGATGAAACCCTAAAATGATTATAGCATATGGTGGATAGAACCTTCGCTACTATTATACAATGATCACTAATTTTTTGTTAAAACTTGATTTAGTTAAATGGCTAAGTCTTAGGTCTTGTCTAATATCTATTTTCATTCAAATGTGGCTTTCTGCAAATGAAAGAACCTCAATCCTTCCCTTGTTTAGCCTTACATCTATAATAATTGCATTCTTTGTGGTGACTTGCTAAGTATCTTCGTACTCATTGTTGCTCAATTAATATCACTCAGTAAATGAAGAAGAGGAAAAAAAGCATGTGATCACTTAAAGGTGTCGATAGAAGTTGGAAGATGATGAGGCCAAGAACTAGGTCGTGAGACCCAGTCGATTGCCTATGGGCATATCCTGAGGGTCCTAGCTGGGCATTGCTTCCGTTTCTGCTACTAATCTTTAAAGGTTTTGGCCTAGTTGGCCCATGTCATAAGTCAAGATCATTAGGTCCATTTATGTGTTGTTTATTATTATGTATTAGTTTTCCTCTGATCATTCACAAGCAAGATCTATTGACCATACTAGATACTTTCAGATAAAACCTTCCTTTCTCCTCCTCCTTTGGCATGAAGTACCAAAAAAGAGATCAAAATAGAGCCTAGGAAGATGGGGTTGTTGAAGAGGCGAAATCACCATATATAGCGACCGCGACCACATCCATAGCGATCACAATATACAATAGGAAGATGATGCTCAATATTTGCCACACGATAATCAAGACTAGTCATCCTCCCATCTATAGAATTGATCCTCCCATTTATTGCCACTTGCCCATCCTTTATCTCTTTTGCCCAAGTGCTCATGCCATTGAACCTAGTATCCATGTTTCCAAGGGTTGCACTTAATTGAGCTAAACTAGTCAAGTTAGGATCCCCTTGCTGCCCTTGATGTTGCACTTGTTGCTCTTGTGGTTGTGGTTGTGGTCGTTGAGGTGGAGGAGCATCTCTAGGGTTGTACTCCTTATGCTCCATATCGCAAGAAACGTTGAAATTAGTTAGTTTATAGTTGAACACGAGGATTTATCAAGGGTATACTGCCTACATGAATACAAGGATAGAAATATAATTGCTCAAATATTTTTAGATTATTTGTTTATCTTCCATTAACATTATCTACTATTCCAGGTGAATCGAAACCCTAGGCTTTAATTCCATCTGTTACATAAATCGTACTCTAGTTTAGTCGTACTCTAGTTCTTTAATATTTGCTATTTTAGTTCTGCTTCATTATTAATATTATTGTTATGTTTAACTGGTTCTAAGTTGCAGGAAATAGATAGATTGTTGGACTGGTAACATAGGCTGCAGTGTTCTTTGGGTTCGATAACCTTGGAATACTTCGAGGGAAAGATACATCACATCCTCTACACTTGCAAATCATCAAGGGGTTGAGGATGGTGGTTTCTTTGTGTTGGTGGTGGCACTAGGGTTTGTGGTAGATTTGAGGCCAAAGGTATGGTTCATAGTGGATAGCGGTGAGGCTTGAGGCCAAAGAAGCCAAGCTGGACTAAAGGGCGTGAGGTGGTGGAGAGTGGAGACATGGCAGCTGGAGGGGATAGTGTATGGGAGTTGGCGAGGAGCAATTTGGAGGGTTTGGGAGGGTGGCGAGTCACGGGAGAGACTAGTATTTTACTTGGAAACCCATTTTCAGATCCCTGATGGTCACATCGACATCAGGATCTATAATATCGTTCATATCACAGACCGAACCATCTGTGATATAAACCATATCACAGATGGATAATAATAAAAACCATCTATAATATCATTCATATCACAGATGGTTAATACAAAAAACCATCTGTGATAGTCGAATATCACAGACGGTTTTATGAAAAATCGTCTATGATAGTTGAGTATCATAGATGGTTTTTCTGAAAAAATGTTTGTATTGTAAGTTATCACAGACGGTGTGGGAGCCGTCTGTGATAACCACCTATTATCACTGACACATAAACACAGACGGTTTTTGAACCGTCTGTGATGATGTTTTTGAACTGTCTGTGATAACACTGTCTGTAGTAGTGTATGGTGGTTTCTACCACATTAGTTACGACCACGTTGGTTTTGACCACGTTGATTTCAACCATGATGGTTACGACCACGTTGGCTATGACCACGTTGGTTATGACTATGTTGATTTCGACCACGTTGATTTCGACCATGTTGGTTATGACCACGTTGGTTTTGATCATGTTGGTTTCGACCATAGTGGCTTCGACCACGTTGTCTGCCTTTCGACCACGTTGCTTTTCTCTGCTGACTGGTTGTGTTTAGTTTGGTAGTCCGGTGCTTTTCGACCAGTAGTCATAATCGACCACGTTGTGTTTCCGACGAGTGGTCGTAACTTGACCACGTTGTGCTTTGATCTGATCATACTGAGCTCTGTGTTTCTCTGGTTTTTCAAGTAGACTTCACTTCCTAATCTTCATAGCTTTGTAGCCATCATAGTAAATGATTTATGAATATTTGAGAAAAGTTTAAAGACACCATTCACCTCCTCTGTTGCCTGTCTGGTCCTACAAGTGGTATCAGAGCCATGTTGGCTCTTTGTTTGATCTTAATCGATCTTGAGCATGACAACTAGTAGGGAACCATGCACACTTTTAATCACCCCATTCCTTTGTATTGCTCGTACTGACAAGGTTGAATAGCATAGGTGGGTGCAGCGCCCTATAAACCGATGAGGCTATGGATAACGTCAATGCCACATCTGCATCAACCATTCATCACATGCATGAAGAACGTGGAGCAAAGACTGAAGACGACGACCAATGCGCAGCTTAATTGGAGGTATTCCGTGGGTTTGTCCTACGGATGTAATTAACTGGGAGTCTTTCGAGGCCCTGGGAACCAGGAGATCACATCGCCTATATCAGATCTGCTTTGCAAAGGAGGCCATGGAGCACACATATATAAAGGAAAGTTGTAATTTTATTATTCTCAAATGAATGAATAAAATACATGTTTTCCCTGCCTTTTCTTGTGTTTATGTATTTTTGTGTACGTACACTGGTACGCTCGCACCTTATACACCAAGGCAAAAAAAAATCCAAGAGCGATTTCTTGTGTCAAACATGCATCTAAGAAAATAAGAAGATCCATGTGCCAACAAAATCATAGTGATTCTGGGTAAAGTGATACATGTTTTGTTTGCACAATACTTTATAAATCATGAATTCATACCTATCTCCTAGATTGGAGGCTATGGAAACCAATGGAGGTTTTAACTATTTATACGAGTAGTGTTAGTAGTTTTCTAAAATAATAATCCAAAATATTTCACAACATAAAAACCATTATATTCTATACCGTGAAGATGAGAAAGAGCATGACAACGAGATGAGAGAACAGAGATAGATAGGAGCATACAGTGCATAATTGCTACAAAAGCTGCTAAGTACATTGTACTCACTTTTGCTATTATTTTCCTTGTCTAGAGGATAGCCAGCTTGGATCTATATTGGGAGGGGATGAGACCTATGCAGAGGAGCCCAACTACGAATGGGAGGAAGATTGTGCTGAGGTAGAACCGTATTAGAGTTACACCTTATACGAGGATTGGGACAACTAGAGTTCTAGGAGCGGCACGAGCTCGACCTTTAGGGTATTGTACTATAGTGTATTGTATTTGTACCCATTTCTCTTGTATAATTAGATTGTTGAATTAGACTATCTTTCTGGTATTGTAATAACTTCATTGAACAGGTTGTATGATACTTTTGCAAACTATAGTCTCTAATTATTGTTTTGCTACAATACTCTGATGCACTTATTATTTGCTAGAGCGATGTTCTATTAGCTAAAATGAATAATAATTCGTTGACTAATGTTTTTACCCCATAGTAAAAATTCTGGTCGTCTCATAGACATAGTAATTCTTTTGGGGGTATTTAGCCAAGAAACTCTCAAATATCATAACGATCGAGTATCAATCTGTTAGACCATGTGGAGGCCGTGATTAAAAGTGATTATGAATAATTGATATTTGGATTGCTTTGGAATTTGTGTTTGTGAAAGTTTTGGCCGATTGTAGTCGAAGATTTTGAATCCGAGGGATCTCATTCAGTTCTGAGTTGCTCCAAGTGGTTTTTGTTGCCTCCTACTGGTTGTGGTTGCTCTTACTGGTTTTGGCCTACTTCGAGTGGTTTTGGTTGGCTTCGAGTGGTTTTTGTTGCTCCGAGTGGTTTTGGTCTACTCCGAGTGGTTTTAGTTGGCTCTGAGTGGTTTCAGTCGATTTCGAGTGGTTTTGATTTGCTTCGAGCGGTTTTGATTTGCTTTGAGTAGTTTCAGACTAGTCTGATCGGGTCCGAGTAGCATCGGATGGTTTTCGAGTAAGCAATGGAGGATTAGGCGATGGTTAAGTGCCACCAGAGGATTGGATGGTGTTTGAGTGGCCCAGGAGGATGGAACGACGTTCGAGTACCACCGGAAGATCAAACAGCCTTCGAGCAGTGCGATCAAAGATTCAGATGACGGATCGGTAAAAGCTACATGTTTTTTATACGCCCGAAGCTACAGTGATCTGGTCAAAACTATACGGTCGAAAGAATAGTATTTGGAGGTGAATAGTGATTTAGCTAGTACTTGGAAGAGTATTGTGGCAGAGCTTGGCTTTACGACCACGTCTAACTTTGACTACAACTTACTTTAACTGTGTCTACATGACCACGACATTTCAACTACGTTTGCTTTGACCACAACAACTCGACTACAACATTCCGACCACAACAGACTTCGATCACATCTGGCTTCTATCACGTTTGACTTCGACCACGACAGAATGACCACTGAAGGTTATCGTGGCTACAGTACTTTTTCATGGTTGTAGTTACAGTACTTTTCCACTATTGTAGCTACAGTACTCGATAGTTGTAAACTTTACTGGTCAGTACTCGATAGTACTGGTTGTATTCGGTAGTCAGAGATTTTTTCAGGTCAATAGTTGAAGGCTTTGCGGTTGAGATGTCATGTGAGGTGATCGGGTTCATGCTAGAGCACATGATGATGTGTGGAGAAGCTACAAGAGGTGCAGTCCTAGAGGCTTTCACACGGGAGTTGGTGATGCGTGATGGAAATACAGGAGGTGCGTCCTAGACGTTTCGTCACGTGGTGAGATTGGAGATGTTATGGAATAAGTCCGTAACGGGAAGGTTTAGAGATATTGTAAAACCTGTATTAGGAAGGGTTTCGGGTCCCTTGATTTGAGGAAGAGATAGAGTTGTGTGCTTGTGTTTGAGGCGGACACGGTTTGGACGTTAGCCTATAAAAGTAAGAAGAGGCTAAGGGCTAACGTGTGATTTCTAGAGGGCTTTCGGGGAGGAAGCTTGTGTGGTTTTTGAAAGGGCTTTCGGGGAGATAGCTTGTGTGGGTTTTTAGAGGGCTTTTGTCGAGAGAGCTTTTAGGGATGCTGTGAGGGCACTTTATAACCATATCCATGATACAGAAATAATAGATCAGATCTGTTCTAAGAAAAGTTTGCTGGCATTGCCAACGTATTTTCTGAGTATCATTCTTCTTCTGTCTTTGGCGTGTACTCGCTTGAGCGATCGAAGTATTCTAGCAACTAAAGATTTCGAGCGGAGGGATATTATGACTACATGCATTGGTGGTTGTAGCGAGCAGTCGTAGTGAGCGATTGAAGGGAGCAGTTGGATGATCGAAACGTTCATCGAGCATGGACGAGCGAACCAGCGTCTTACAGTCGTAATCTACGGTAATTTAGATTATTTTTCTTCTGCTTTAAGTTTTAGTTTAAGATTCTAAAAACAGAAATAATCATTCACCCTCTCTGAATGTACCATACAATCCTACACAATCAACTTCCTCATGGTTTAAGTTAGATGGCATTGGGTCACTTCACCACAACCCTCGTGTGCTCGATCCGCCCTCACCGTTTTTTGTATTAATAGGCCAGCAATCCTTCACTCGTCGTGGATAAGATACTCTTATTTGAAAAAGCACTATAACTGATCCTGTGCACTTGTAGGCATCAAGCATATGTTATGCCACATGTATGGAACACGACTTCCTTGTTCCCTTCTTCGTGTTCCCTTCGTGTTCCCGTCGACGTGGCAAACATCCAGAGCACTAGGGGAACATGAGGGGGATAGGGAGGATACTCTGTATGTTTGCCACGTCGACGGAAACACGAGGGAAACACGGAGAAGGGAACAGGTAAGCCGCGTTCACATGTATGTGGTATCTCACTCGTGTAAGCGAAATTTTGGTTTAATACGCACAAAAATTTCTTGCCCCAATTTTGAGCAGGAAATCTGTCGAACGAAATTGTTTTTTTCCCCCTTCGGTTTGTGATTCTGTGAACCCGTCAGTGATTAGTGATTATTCGTAGTGACAATCGTTAGTGTGTGTATTCTTTTCTCGACGGTGGTTGCAGGGCCGCCAGCAGAAAGCTGGATCCTGGTTTATGGTGTTAATAAATTGATTGATTATTTCGCGCGAAACACGCGGTTGAGTGTAAATTGTGTTATGACAATGGTTAGTGAAATCGCTGGATTGAATATTTCACATGTAACACGCGGTTGAGTGTAAACATATGTGAGGACTTGACAGGAGGTTAGGTATTTTCCTTCTTCTTCTTCTTTATTGCCCATACGTGTCCTTTTTTTCTTTCTTTTGCTGACCGTGACGACGCGAAATCACAGTTTTACTTCATTACTTATTTTCTTTTGTTCTATTTTGCAGTAGCCGTGGTTGCGAGATTTTGTGGCTTCGGCCTTGTAGCTGCCTTCTATTTTCTCTCGCAATGCATTGGCAGAGATTTCAAAATAATTTGTTTTATTTTGATACCACATGTCATGTCCTTCGTAAATTTGCCAGAATAGCTGTGTATCTGATACGAGTCGATCGAGGGCTTCAACAGGGAAATTCAAATCTGTACCAAGCATATATATGCACCTAAGTTATTAAAGTAGGAGTATATGTGAAAAGATTCACTACTACAGAAAAGGTCATTACAGACGGTTCAAAAACGTCATCACAGACAGTTTTCTGAACTGTCTGAATTCATGGGTCAGTGATAATCGAAGGTTATCACACACAGTTCGATATCACAGACGGTTTTTAACTGAAAACCGTCTGTGATAGCTGATTATCAAAGACGGTTTTCAGTTAAAAACCGTCTGTGATGTTCTTTTCTACCCATAAATCTATTTGTGTTTATTGGCTAGCCTCAGGAAATGCTAGCCATGCCCTCTGAAACAAGCAGATAAACTAGTATATGTATACATACAATTCACATCTCAATTCATTTGACAAACATATAACATCCAATTCACATCACATTTGATTCACAGACATAAGGCATCCATTTCGCAAATGAATCAATTGAAATGAAATAAAATATCCATTAACAAATTCACAATTACAGAGTGATAAGTGCAATAAAAAATCATTGTGCGCAGTAGAACTCTCCATCTGGTCTTATGACTTTAGACCACAAAAACCAAGCGCACTCTCCTCGAATTTTTGCAAAGTCCGGCTGTTTTAATGCAGTTGTAGAGATGGGCGCAGCCTGTCAATAGGAATATCAATGCGCGTACATATATAAGCTGAAAAGTATGAAATAAATGTGGGAAGATTGACAAACCTTAGAATTGGTGCGTACATATATAAGGGGACGCATCCGACGATGATGTTGAAGAATGCGCGGGTGACAAAATTTAGTTGCTAATACTATGAAGCAAATGACATATATTATTACTACAAGATCTCTAAACAAAGTTCTATGAAGCAAATGACACAAACTAGAGTATCAGGTTCATTGAACAGGATACCCTAGAGTGTGTCACTTGCTTCATGCCCCTTGAAGGTCTATGTGGCATATACTATTACTACAAGGTCTCTAAACAAAGCTCTATGAAGCAAATGATACAAACTAGTGTATCTGGTTCATTGAACAGGAACACTAGAGTGTGTCACTTGCTTCATGCCCCTTGAAGGTCTATGTGGCATATACTATTACTACAAGGTCTCTAAACAAAGTTCTATGAAGCAAATGACACAAACTAGTGTATCAGGTTCCTTGAACCGGATACACTAGAGTGTGTCACTTGCTTCATGCCCTTTGAAGGTTTATGTGGCATATATTATTACTACAAGGTCTCTAAACAAAGTTCTATGAAGTAAATGACACAAATCATAGCATCACATAAAGGCCAGACAAGGATACCTTAGTGCTTATGCGTCGGGGAGGCGGCCGGCGAGGGCTCGGGGAGGCGACCGCAGGCGATGGGTGAGCGGAGGCGCCGGGCGTGGAGGCGAGCCGACCATCGGTCTTCGAATGCGGACGGCTCGGGGAGGCGGCTGGCGAGGGCTCGGGGAGGCGGCCGGCGAGGGCTCGGGGAGGCGACCGCAGGCGACGGGCGTGGAGGCGAGCCGACCGTCGGTCTTCGAATGCGGACGGCTCGGGGAGGCGGCCGGCGAGGGCTCGGGGAGGCGACCGCAGGCGACGGGCGAGCGGAGGCGCCGGGCGTGGAGGCGAGCCGACCGTCGGTCTTCGAATGCGGACGGCTCGGGGAGGCGGCCAGCGAGGGCTCGGGGAGGCAGCGGCGACCAGACGGATCGGGATTTAGATGTAGAATATAACTGCAGCATACGGGGAAAACCCTAGCCAGAGGGTATTTATAGGGAGGCTTATTACAGACGGTTCTAGACGTAGAACCGTCTGTGATATCAATATCACAGACGGTTCTAAGTTTAAAAACCGTCTGTGATAAATCTTATCACAGACGGTTTTTTATAAAAAAAATCGTCTGTCATAAGCTTTATCTCAGAACGCTTCGTGTTTCGATCGTCTAATTAACGTCTCTCGATCGTTATACGAAGCGTCTATATCATTAATGTTTGGGTATACGAACCGTCTGTGCTAAAGGTTAAATATGCGCGCCTAATTCAGGTCTCTTCTACGTATGTACAATATGGCTTCTACTATTCTTGTGATCATCTCCTTCCTCTCATCTGTTCATCAAGAATTGTTCGGCCGGAACCTTACACAGGCGGCAAGCAATTTGCATCTGGAGCAGCTTCTCCGCACACGCCCTGCTCTCCTTCCCCGACTTTCTTGCATCCGTCAACTCGACCTGATCATCTGCCGTCGACGGTGGCGTCTCGCTGCCGCTTAAGAAAGGGAAACAGCCCTTACTCTGGTTCTTCTCCACAATGTGCGCAAAGCGGAAGAAGCTCTACACGCATTGGAGAGACTGATGGATAGCCTTCCCGATCAAGCAGAAACGGCAGATTCTAAGGAATCTTTTCATGCTATCCTCTACGACATTATGGGCTATGCTACTGATTATTTGCCCAGGCTGGAGGAGGAAGTGCTGAGGACAAGGACAATCTTAACGGCGTTCGAGAAGTCAGTGGCTGATCGTCCAAGTCCCAAAGTCGAAAAAGAAGCGTACGAAGCCCAAAAGATTACAATCTGGGAAACTCTTTACCTGTGCAACTTTTGTAATAAATTTTCCTCTAATTGAAATTAATAAATTTGCCTTTAATTTGTGATCTCTTGTCTCAGTAGTTCTGTAGTTAAGTTATTAGAAGCAATGTGTACTTATATATTAACCTCTGATCGATCATGAACAGAATATGACAGACAAAGGGACATCACAGACGGTTCTTGTCAAAAACCGTCTGTGAACATTCACAGACGGTTCTTAAGAAGAACCGTCTGTGATAGTCTACACAACATAGACGGCTGTGATAATTCCAGATTATCACAGACAGTTTTTAATAAAAAACCGTCTGTGATACTAAAGTATCACAGACGGTTCATCGGTAAGGACCGTCTGTGATACTCGACCACTAACATAGACGGTGTCCAAATTAAAACCGTCTGTGTTAGTGTCAATCACAGACGGTTTTGTCAAATCGTCTGTGATTGGCCGTCTAGTATTAGGCTTTCTGTAGTAGTGATTGTAGCAACCACACATTTAATATTCTTAATAGATTTATATTGTGAAACAACACTTCATTAAAAAATGAGAATTATATTGCGGAACTGAGGCAGGAATTAAACTCTGAAATCAGACTCTCAGGACAGTTCGGAGTTCCAATCGCGAAAAGAAAAGGAAGGAAATTTTGCTGCCCTATTTAAAGGGCCAGACTGCGTTTGTACATCACTCCTGTCCTCATTTTGACCACTCCTGTCCTCTCATATTGATCGATCCCCAGTGAAGCACGCCCAAGCTGCTAATCACAAGAAGGTATAGCTCGCCAGCTAGCTGTGTAATCTAAACATTTCTCTCTATTGTTAACTATTTTAGTATTCCTTTTAATTAACCTGTTATTCAAGGCTATTAATTTGTTTTATTTTGCTATTTCACCACACACATATATTTGTCATCGAAATTATACTTCAAACATTGTGCCAGTATCTAAGATGACATGTAAATTTGCGGATCTGACAGGATACCATGGGACAGCAGAACCCTAAGCGACGGGTTGTGAAGCTCGAGGATAGCAAGTGGACAGGATACTTCATTGATGGTCCTCCCTTGCCTTGCTCTCGCCAGGTATCAGGGCGTACGTACAAAACATTTGGTCTATTGTATTCTTGGTGTTCCTGTTTTAGAGAGTACCCAAATCAATCATGATTTTTGTCTGCTTCATTTGTCCTGTGAATCAAAAGCCCAGGGAATTGATCAAGGAAAGGCGTGACGAACTCGTGCAGAAAGTTCGTCGCATGATTCATGGGTATATATCCAACAAGGAAGATTTGTGGAAGGGGATGAAGACGGTGGATGCCATAGAGCGCCTCGGTGTTGGTTACCATTTCGAGGAGGAGATCGGCAGGTTCATGGATGCTCTCAACGGCACAGTGGTCGGGGACAGTGACTTGGCCGGAGTCGCCCTCCGGTTCCGACTGTTGAGGCAACACCGCTACGATATTCCATGTGGTAGTTACACTGCATTATAAGCAAACATATACTACAATACATATAGTTTTCTTGTATCAGATATCTGTCTTAACAAAATTAAATTTCTAGAAGTATGTAGTAGTGATAAAGCATGACGATTACTTGATTGAAATGTGCTAAAGTTTATGAACAACATACCGGATGTAGATGTAATTGAGAATTTCAAGGATGAGAATGGGGACTTCAAGGACGCCTTACGATCTGATGTTGCTGCTCTTCTCAGTCTGTACGAGGCAGCTCACCTTGGCAAATGCGATGAGTGCTTGCTCAACGACGCAGTCGTCTTCACCACCAGCTGCCTGTCATCCCTAGCAAAAGATGGCCAGCTACCGGCGCCCATCTTAGAGAAACTACAGCATGCACTGGCTTCGCCGACGCAGCGGAGATATAAGAGGCTGGAGGCGAAGCTCTACATCTCCATCTATGAGAACGATGAGGAAAGCAACCAGGATATACTGGAGCTTGCTAAGCTAGACTTTCACATCATGCAGCTGATGCACCGTGACGAGGTCAAGAGCATCTCGCTGTGAGTAAATTAACTAATCTCATTACGATTAATCATACAAGTGCACACCTGCATATATAGCAGCACTGAGCACGTTTTGACAATTTGAACAAGTCTTATTTATTCTGATCGAAGACAAATTACAACTAGTTCACAGTATTGAAATAGCCAGCATGTAAATAAACTCACAAGAAATTGACAGTACATTTATGATAAGTTTTGCTTGCTTTGATTACCGAATTAGGTGGTATAAGGACCTTAATTTCCGGAGCACGCTGGGTCAATATATACGAGAGCGGCCAGTGGAGTGCTACTTCTGGGCACTTGGTGTTTTCTACGAGCCACAGTATGCCAAGGCACGGCTGATGCTTGCTAAACTTATCAAGATATTTTCATTTTTCGACGATACATATGATTCTTATGGCTCCTTGGAAGAGCTTCGCCTGTTTAACCAAGCGGTCCAAAGGTAATTTATTGTAAAATTTTGTTTAGGTGGTTATACTTCAGGTTTAGATGGCTATACGAGAACCTATAACGTACAATTAGCAAACCTTAAATTAATGTGGTACAATAGAAATCCGGAATATATTGTAGCCATCACTTTTCGAACATATATGCATGACGTACAATTAAAATACGCACAAACTTTTTGTGTGCCAACAACTAGTTCTATATTAACATTCTTTTCTGCATTTTTTAGTTTCTTCCTGTCATTCTAATACTACACTATATTTCTCAACAATAATGTATAGTTGGGATGAAGAAGCTGCGTCACGCATAGGTAAGTGCTTCGGGCATGTGATGTCCCTTCTTTCCAAGACGCTGGAAGAATGCTTGGCGGACGGCGCGTCACCCTTGGGGATTGACTGCACTAAGGAGACCGTAAGTGATGGCTATCCTTGACTGTCCCCGTTAGGAATCACCGTCGGGGAATATTTTCCTGACGATTACACGTCAGGCAATTGTCAGTTCGGAAACGGCCAGGTCCGAGTGCTTATGCTTGACGGTTGCCCGTTAGGAAAAGTATTCTAGACAGACTATGCCTTAGTTAATTAGTTTATTCATCGATGATGGGTTTCTGTGATTCTTAATTAGCCAGAGAATTTACCTTTTTATCTTTTTACTAATTAATACCAAAAAGTTTTAACTTCCGTCCACACCACTGTTTGATTATCTTTCATAGTTAATTACTGATATTTCGTGAAAATGTTTTGTGATACAAATTAAAGCTACTTGCTGTGGAAATAACACTACTTCCTTACCCAATGTAGATCAAGGAGTTAAGCAGAAGCATGCTACAAGAGGTGACATGGAGAGAAGAGGGACAGGTGCCACCTGTACATGACCATCTCAAGGTCACTACAATATCAACGTGTTACTGGGCATTGGCATGCATATCCTTCGCAGGAATGGGCGCAAGCGACGATGTTTTCACCTGGGCAATCTCGTTCCCAAAAATTATAGAGAATGCAGCAATGGTATCGCGCCTAATGGATGACATTTCTGGACATGAGGTATGCCATTGCATGCATATTTATCCAATATTATCGATCGACTTTCTAGTTGATCTGATCGATTTCCTTAATTATTCTTGGTGGCAGTGTGAGAAAGAGAGGAGCAATGTTCCAACATGCGTTGATTGCTACGTGAAAGAGAATGAGGTGACGGTCGAACGAGCAAAGGAAGCGCTGTCGTGCCTCCTAGAGGACCAGTGGAGGAGCATCAATCTGGAGTTCATCAGCAACACCATGATACCAGTGTCGCTGCTCACTCGTGTGATGAACCTTGCACGCGTCATGGAAAGCCTTTACAACAATATCGATGGTTACACACACTGCTCAGGAATAGTTGACTCCATAGACGAAGTGCTGGATAAATGCGTATGCCATTAAGCTGGACGACACAGGCAACGCGCTCCATAGTATGTATGTAGTATGTTCACTCTTACGTACTAGGGACATGAAAGCCTGTGTGCTCTGTGTGTGTGTATAGCGCGCGCGCCAACACGTGTAATAAACATTTTGCTTGTTGTTGCAAGCTCAAGAATAAAGTACACCTTAGAAAATTAAACACGGCTGCAGGCCAGCTCAACGTTTTCAAGGGCCCTAGGGCGAATTCGGCTCTCTGGGTCTTTTACTATAATTTTTTTCTACTTATAAAATATGCAGTTTAAACTTTATATTGTCTAAAGTGATACAAATCAATAGTTCTAACATGATAAACTAATTAGGTACTAACTAGTTTATAAACCAAATGTAACTAGTAAGAATTAATTTACCTCAAATAGGAACGACAAATATCCAATGTCTTTCATAAAAAGGAACTTCTTCTAGCACTTCTTGATGCAAAATCATTAATAATAACATCGAGATCAATGTCATCCAAGATATTCTTCTCAATGCAGCACATAAGCAATCGGGAGTCTCGGGCTGCGACGATCCAAGAGGCGACGAGCAAATAAGCAAATAAGCAATTCAGAGAAATCAAGTATTGCCGTATTGGAGTCTCACGGCCACGATGTCGGCGCAGCACGCAGGAGTCAGGAGACGATCACGTCGAACTGTCGAAGCCGCGGCCCGCGGACGGAGTTTACGACTTCACGTTCGGCACTTCGGCGAATCGGCGGCGCGACGGCGCGGCGTTCTTCTGGCCAATCTGGCGTTAGTCGAAGCGTCGAGGCGTTCCGCGTTACGGGCTTACGGCGTTAGTTGAAGCGTCGCATTGTCGCAATCACAAAACGTTACGTGTATGCATTAATGCATGGCTCAAATGCTCAATCACAAAACGCATGCATGTAGGCTTCTGCCTTCTGGGAACTGGGCTCTGGAGTCTGGCCGACTGGCCGTAGTCTGATGCGGGCCCCGGGGGGTGGGCCCTCCCTGGCCCGGGGCCCTAGGCTGGCGCCCCTCCGGCCTACCCCCAGAGTCGGCCCTGCACGGCTGAAGCATTTACAGAGTAAATGTCGGACCCGGGACACATGACAACACAGGCAACGGTCTCCATATAGTAAGTACGTAGTATGTTCACTCTTACGTACTACGGATATGAAAAGCCTGTGTGTATATAACAAGGGCACCATAGTGCGCAGGTTTTATGATTAAGACTTTTTATATATGATTGAGATTTTCTATCCATGATTAAGACTTTTCATCCTGATATATTATATATCATTGCACTTGCACGTATCTAAAAGTAATCTAAAGGCAGGAAGACTTAGTGCTCAGACACCATGGTGCCCCATTTCAGTGTCACACACACACACACACGCACATATATATATATATATATATATATATATATATATATATATATATATATATATATATATATATATATATATATATATATATATATATAGGAAAAATACTTTTTACTCCCGGGTGTAATTACACCCACCTCTAATATACCACCTAAACAAACTTGAAATACTCCTTTATCACTTTAGGTATACTCGTATACTAATTATAAGATATTCTAATGTGAACCACACAAAAAATTGCAAGGGAATCCATAGTTTTTACCGTATTTTGTAAATACCGTTATATACGTACATAAAAAGGAGTATATTGAAATAAATGTACATACCACCTCTGAAAAATTGTTCATACCACCTATATGATCTTAAATACTCGTATACTACATGTACATACCCCTTGTTACGCGAGATACTCCCTACGTTGTGAGATACGCCATAGGGTGTAATTACACCCGGGAGTAGAAAAGAGCCTTCATATATATATATATATATATATATATATATATATATATATATATATATATATATATATATATATATATATATATATAGTGCGCGTGTGTGTATGTACATAGAGGAGGGAGCTAATCATGCTGCGGAACTCCTTTTGGTCACCGTACTCATCATCCTTATCATGATCTAGAACTAGAGAAATGACCAAAGGAGCAGTGACACACTTGCTGATTTCCCATTTCAACGAACCGAAGAAGGTTCTTGATGTAATTGTTTTGATGAATGAAGGTACTTTTCTTCGATTTCTTGATTTGAAAGTCGAGGAAGAATGCCAGCTCACTCATCATACTCATCTCGAAGTCTCTACTTATTGTATCTGAAAATCTGGACACCAAAGTATAAGAGGAGTCATCGAAAAATATGTCATCCACATAAATCTGAATAAGAAGGAAATCACTACCATGTTTGAGAGTGAACAGGGTTTTATCTACCATTCCTATTTTAAAGTCATTTTTTTAGTAAGAAACTCTTAAATCTGTCATATCAAGCCTAGAGGCTTGCTTCAATCCATACAGGAATTTGAAGAGTTTACAGACATGGTTTGGGAACTTGAGATTTTTAAAATTAGGTGGCTATTTAGCATAGAACTCTTTTTCTATAAAACCATTTAGAAATACACTTTTGATGTTCATTTGAAATAACTTAAAGCCCTTAGACGCAACAAATGCTAGCAGAATACGAATAGCTTCTAATCTAGCAACAAGTGCAAATGTTTCCTCAAAATCTAAACCCTTTACTTGAGAGAAACCCTTAGCTACTAGTCCAACCTTGTTGCAAAACACTAACTCATCATCATTTTGCTTTTTTTAATGCCCATTTTGTTCCTATGACATTATAGTCGAGAGGGGGTTCAACTAAAGATCATACTTTGTTTCTTTTAAAGTTTTCAAGATCATCATGCATGGCAATGACCCATGAAGCATTAGATAAAATATGGGTGATATCTTGGAGCTCAAAGAATGCAACAAAAGCAAAATAAGTATAGAAATATAGAGAGATACACCTAGAGCTAGTAACTCACTCATGAAGATTCTCAATCATCTGCTCCGGAGGGTGTCATCGCCGAATATGAAGCGGTGGCCTTGGTATAGATGTGGCTTCTACCTCATAGACTATAGATGTAGGAGCAAAGCTACTTGAAGCGCCATGAAAGGAGGAGGAGGCTGCTCAACGAACGCTGAAGTAGTGAAAGGAGCCTCTCCAACCAACTCAAGAGCAACAAGAGGAGATATTAGATCTCCATCATCATATATCTGTATATCTACACTGTTGAGTCTAGTACTAAGACTAGCCCCATCAAAAATAACTTCACAAGTCTATAAGATTTTATTAGCATCCAAATTTAAAACATAATAGTCACAAGTATGAGTAGGATATCCAAGAAATATGCCATCAGAGGATCTTGATTCAAATTTATCTAATTTGCAACGTTTTAGAATGAAGCACTTGTAACCAAATATCATAAAATGAGATACACTAGGCCTATAACCGAATCTCTAGAGGGAAACTCTAAGGAGAGAACTGGTGGTCTAGACCTCACTCAGCTTAGAAAATGGCAAAAGATAAGTTATTAAATTCAGTGCTATATCACTGCTAATAACTCTCGAAGTTCCTAAGAGATTAATAGTTAATCTAAGAACCAACTCTCTAAAGTGCCTCATTTGAAGCCTGTCTTCATGTGGCACCGTCAGGGATGCAATATTTAATCGACAGAAATTAACCGTCAGGAATAAGTTTGTCGGTTCGATCACAAACCAGACTGAGATGCATTTTTATGATGGTCATTGACAAGGATAGTTCTCACGAACAATTTTCAGATAGTGACCCATCAGGGAATTGTTATTTCCGTGTCACCCGTGACTGCTGATGGGTTTTTCCTATTTTCATGTAGGTTTTTTTGCCGTAATGAATTGAGGTAGTGGAATATATTAGGCCTGATTCATGTCCATCCTAACAAGTCCTAAGCAGGGAAAACATTATTGGTGAAAATAAAATTCCGTACCCCTTCGAGAGAACTGATTTTCACTAAATTCAGAAATTTTCGTCCAAAATATTCAAAATACCTCACCAAATTCAAAAAAAATTCAGAAATTTGAATACAAGTCGAAAAAAATGCAAACCCAATGATGTGACCATGGTGGGCCCCTCCACGACGGGCTTAGGGTCTCCGCGTATCCACTCCGGCAATGACGTACGGCTTTGCATCTCCTTCTACGGCGGCCACCGTGTCTCCTCCTTCTTAGGAGGTAGTCGTGTCTCCTCCTCCGGCAGCGGCCGGGGTCCTTCTCCTCAACTCCTCTGACGGCAGCGGCCTCCAATTTAGGGTGGCGACGGCCTCCGATCTGGGCGGCAGCGACCTTTGAGTAGGGGTGGAAAACAGTAACGGATAATTCGTTTTATCCGATATTTATCCGATATTCGTATTCGAGAAAACGCAAATGTGGTAAGCAACATCCGTATTCGAAAATGTTCGTATTCATATTTGAGAATATTTGTATTCGCATTCGTATTTGAGAATATTCGTATTCGTATTTGAGAATATTCGTATCCGTATTCAAGACTATTCGATTCGTATTCGATCCGTTTCTAGAATCCATGAAAAATTCGTACAAATTTTGTGATTCAAAATTTGAATTTAGGCGGTTTAAAACCGGTAACTGGTCAAAAACCGGTGAAAAATTGGTAAAACCGCTAGGAATCCGTTTTATCCGATATTCGTATCCGAGAAAATCCGCATTCGAAAATATCTATATTTGTATTTGAGAATATTCATATCTGTATTTAAGAATATTCGAATTCATATTTATATTCATTTTTAAAATATAAATTTATATTCATATTTAAAACTATTCGATCGTATCCAATCCGTTTTCTCTCCCTACCTTTGAGTCTCGCTCGAGATGGGGATCGAAGGAACAGACTAACGGAGTCGGGAAGAGCACACGCTGATCTTTGGGTTCCACGTCTAAAAGGGCAACATATAGGCTATGGTGATATAAGCCATAAGCCACAGCCCAATCGATCACCACCATAGCCTAGCATCAGATCGGCCCTAACCTTGGTAAAATTTTCCTACATGGCCTAGCTATGTAGCTTGAGGCTAGAGACGGAAGAATTTCGAATAGTACTTAAGATCCTCCGTTTTTTATTATCTAATAAATCTTTTAATGAAAGTATTAACCAGTACTAGTTTACTTAGTGGTATTTTAGTATTATACAAAGTCAAGTAAATAAAACTGTTAAGTTTTTCGGTAAAGATGCTGTCCAAATGGAACGAAGTGTACTTAGGGCATGTACAACGGGTCTCTTCCGCCCGTCTCTTGGTTGCGGTTTTTTGCAAAAAGCACCCCGCGTCGCTTGGAGACGGATGGCGCGTCGCCTCGCGAGGCGACGGCCCGCGCTCGTGCTCCCAGGCGAAACCGCCGGCGCTGCGAGCGTTGTACGAGCCGTCGTCTCCTACCGACGCGAAGCGGATCCAGATGCGGGCGCGCGAAATGGCGGCTATTTCCTTCCGCCGCGCGCCAAATCCAGATCCAGATGCGGCAGCGCAGGAGAGGAAGGCGGCGGCGCCATGCCGCAGGAGCAGCACCAGGCGGCGGCGGCGCAGGAAGGAAGGCCGGCAGGGGAGCTGAAGTGGCTACTCTCCTCTGCCCTCCGCTCCAGTCTTCTTCCTCCGGCCTCGCCGCCACGCCTTCCCCTGCCGGATTGGAGATCCGGATTCCCACCTGCTCTGCTCGGTAAGCCCTAATCCAGCCTTGTCCAATCCAATAGTTGGTTTCTTGGGTTGGTTTCTTGACCCGTTGCTTTCGGGGGGACGGGGATTGGCCAGTTTGGTTGCGGTTTTTGGTGGGTTGGAGCTCTGAATCTGAAGGGGGCGGGCTCCCTTTCTTGGTGGTCAATTTGCGTGTGGTATCTCTTTTTCTTGATGTGAACCCTGAAGTGACCAAGACCTAGCCCTTTAGTTTTTAGTTTAGTTCTTATGCTTTGTTTGATTAGCCTGCTCTTGTGATTCCTCGCGAAATTTGTAGGCGGCACTTGGAAAAAAAAGGTTGTGTAGTCTTCTTTAGTGTTTATCCTCTCCTTTTTCCGGCGAGTGGGCCGGCGGCCAGAGCCACGGCATTGGCGCCCAGATCTGCTCCAGCGGCAGCTCGTACGTCGGCGAGTTCAAGGACGGCGTCAAGCACGTCCTCGGCTGCTACCATTTCAGGTGAACACCGTAACATCACAGATGTCCCATCTTTTGGTGCCCAATCAATACCATTGCATTGTTGCGAACTGCTCCATTGCTAATTCTTGTTCCATCAACAACATCCTCTGCAGGAACTCAAATTGTTTCATTGTGCAACTAGGCTGCTCGAAGGGCTGCAGAATGCGCCTTTCACCTCCCAAGAGTAGAAGAGCAGGTACCGTAAATGTTAGAACATAATTTCAGTTTTAATGATGACTCATCTCAGTGCTATTTAACTATGATCTTTTGGAGATCAGTTTTGGCTTTTGATCTTTAGTTTAGGTTGTTTTTACTGCCCTATAAGAGATAGTACTGAATGCTGTTTTTTCACCTTTAAGAGTTTTATTTATGTTTGTAGGACATGAATTATCATGTACCTGCTTCAGATACTCATCTTAAAGGTTAACAATATCACACTATTGCTCTAGTAGTTTCCAAAGATGAATTATCATGTACCTGCTTCAGATACTCATCTTAAAACTTTGCTCTAGTAGTTTCCAAAGATGAAGCAGTTCCTTTATCCTTTTGAGTTTCTTACGAAGTAAGTTTTGTTTACCATGTTGACAAATACATGTTTGCTACTTTTATTGACTGTTTATATTTTATATTTGATGGTTTTGTGAAGCCAATTTTGCTAGCTAGGCCTAGTCTCGTAGGACTGCTCTTCATTTGTTTTGTGACTGCACATTCTAACCTTTTAGTATTGTTTTACTGGAGGTGTTTTCAGATCTAAACGAAGCATGGTTATGTACTACTGTTACCTTGGGGGTTATCTGGCTGCTTCAACTTTTTTTTTTGTCCAAATCAAAAAGACATTTCCTTATGCAATGCTTGCTGCACACTGTGCAACCTACAGATAACCTTGTCTGTATAAGTGTATATGCTTGATTGTTCTATCTTGGCCGCAAAATCATTTGAGTTACCTGCAAATGGAACTCTCTATTCACATGCATATTGTACTTAGCTTTTTTCCTAGCCTGGTGTAGTTCACTATTGCCACTCAGAAACAATATCAACTATGTTTGAAGGGAATTGTGGTGGTCTGATACTCTTATAGTTGATTGCTGCAGAAATCTTGCATATATCCATTTTGTTGTTGGAATGTTTGTGCGATGAACTTTGGTCTACAAAGACGTGTTGATGAAAAGCTTTCCTATGGGGGAACTGGGTACCTATTTTTTTTCAAGTCCGTAATATTTCTGTTTGTGTTTGTATTTGGCAGTCTACAGGTGAACTGCTCATACCAGGCTCTGTCAAGATGTCTGACAGCCATGAAACTGATAGGAACATTGATTTCGATTGCCATATGTTGACATTATAGTACTGATGCTTGGGTTGGTTAAGCTGTATGAGCAGTGATGCTTTGGGCAGTTAAGCTGTTTGCGTGGAACAACTGTTTTCTGGTTGATATGACAAACTAACTGTGGTTGTTCTATTATAGTTCAAGGAGCTAGCTCAGGCTTATGAGGTTCTGAGTGATCCTGAGAAGCGAGATATCTATGATCAGTATGGCGAGGATGCCCTCAAGGAGGGGATGGGAGGTGGAGGAATGCATGATCCATTCGACATCTTCCAATCGTTCTTTGGGTCAGGTGGTAGCCCCTTTGGAGGTACGTCCCAAAAGAAGCAACTAAATTCAGTCTCTGCCATTGTGGTTCGCCTACATTGCTGACTCAAAATTTATGTCACTGTGTTCCCACCTGAAGTGCGTACAAACGACAACCCTAATTCATGCTTCGCAGAGGTGCTTCGGAGGAATTTCGCTATCAAAGCTCGGCCAACACATAGGCAACTCAAGAAGGATCTAATCGAGCAAATATGGCAGCGCTACGGAAACAAAGAAAATTAGACAAAAATGCTGCAATTATATATAATATATCATTTATATTGATGATTTTTTAAAAAATATTGTAATCATGTTCATCTTATTTAAGTTTGATCCGTTTTCTATCAAATAGCAACACAATGGTATACAAAATAGTGTTCATGATTGATCTTGGCTACATGCAAAGCATTAAACAGCTTGCAGACAGTGAAACAGACTCTCCATTGTAGGACCTGTCTTTTTAGCTGTCTGTATGTCAGATTCTAGGCTCTTGCAGACGACCCCCGTCTGTGGGTTGTACATGCCCTTAGGGCCTCTTTGGATTGAAGGGAAAAACAGGAATTTTTGAGGAATCTATTCCTATGGAAAAAAAATCACATGTCAGGTTTTGGTTCAAAAGAAAGGCTACCAGAGTTCTTTTGAAATTCTTACCGTACGGCATACTTTCATAAGAATTTTAGAGAAAAACAAACATCCACTCAAACCTCTTGGAAATTTTCCTCTAGTCTATGACAACCATAGCAATCACCGAAATTCATGTGTTTTTCCTATAGTCCAACCAAACAGCACTTGTTACTTATTCCTGTGTTTCTAATTTTTGTAGGATTTAACAAAGCATCATATCCAATTCCAAAGTTTTTCATATTTATGTGTTTCTCAATTCCTACAATCCAAAAAGGCCCTTAGTGGCTTGAATCATTTTTAAGCAAATTATGAAATAATTTTTTTAAAAAAAGTTGTGCCTCCGTTTGCTACACTTAAATGAGAATGGACTATGAAAGTTGTTACATCAAGTCCGAGAAATTCAGGTGTTGGGGGAGTGGCCCCCACCTTGGCCTAAATGGTCCACGGTGTCAGTAGGATAGCCGGCAGCTTCGTAGAAGCTTATAGGGCCAGGGAAATAGTATGTGTATCCCTATAAGGGTAGACTTAGATAGAGGTATTTATGTAACTTCAAGTAGAAGAAAGGACATGTATGCTCTTATAAAAATAGGGATAAATAGGGATATCTGTATAACTAAGCCCCCTATGGCTATAAATACTTGCTTGAGTACGCCATGGGAAAAAGGCAAAACTCTCTTTTTAGCCAAGAGCCAGACATCACGAACTTTCATATATTAGTACAGACTTCTATTGCTATCTCTAGTGTGTGTAAGGCTACGGACAACCCCTCTACGGTCTCCCTGTAGCCCCCTTATTTTACTATTTGGTGTGTAACCATAATAGTTGGCGCCATCCGTGGGGGTGGCATAGAAGCTATGAGCTAAGGTAAGAGTGGCCGGAGCCAATGGCACCAAAAAAAGTAGAGACGTCGACACCAAAGAAGACGTCGACCCTGAATAAGGCAATGGCGTCGGCCACCAAGTGAAAAAGAAGCACAACCTCCAAGCCTGATGCAGCAAGGACGATGGAAGCAACCCGTGAAGGACCCTCGGAGAAGCAACGTATCGACACAGCAGCAACGGAGGTAGCAATGACTAACGAGGAGGCCTTTCGATGACTACCCAAACAGCAAGGTAGAAAGAGTGGCGAATGGAGGTGGTAGCTGGTGCAAACCCCAGAGTTGAAACTGGCATCAGTGTCATCACCGTCATTGCGCAGTTGGCGAACTTGCAGCGAACCATACACGAGATGAGGGAGAACCAAACCCAGGTAGCTCCCGCCTTGGCAACAGAGGAGGTAACCATGGCCGGAGTATAGGATCAACAGGCCTACGTGGGAACCTCTCGTCGCATGGATTCGGAGTCACCTCTCTCTGCTGGGTTGTAGCAGAGCACCTAGCCGAAGGACTTTAAAATGCCTACTGTGGAGCCATATAAGGGCGAGATGAACCCCACGAATTTTTTGCATCTACGAGACGGTGATCGAAGCAGCGGGGCTGGTGACACGATGAAGGCTAAGGGGTTGCCCCTCGCTCTCTAAGGGGTGGCACTCTCTTGGTTTTTCACCATCGCCCCTAGTTCTGTGTATGCATGGGAGCAGATTCGGAGCCTCATGCATAATAACTTTCAGGGAAATTACGTAGAGCGTGTTGATGCCAACTAGCTCTTTGCAGTAAGGCAGGAGCTACGAGAAAAGCTACGGGCCTACTTCAACCGCTTCGCGAAGGTCCACTACCAGGTTCAAGACATAAACAACACCACCATAATCAACGCGGCCATTAGAGGCCTCTAAAAGGGTCCACTTGCCAACTACAATGCGCAAAAAGCCCATACAGTCGATGGTCAAGCTCTTTGATAAGATGGAAGAATATGCTAGGGTGGAGAAAGTCGCAACACGGCGAGAGGCCTAGACGAAGCCAGTGGCCCCTGAGGCGAAGGCTGTCCCACGGCCCCCAAGGAAGAATCAAGTCACAAGAAGTGGAGGGGCTCATTAGAAATATGTCTTCGGCATCGAATGAGCCAACGAAGGTAGCGCCATCGGAGGTTGTGGCCGTGGTCGGAGGGGCCACATGCGTGGAAGGGGACGAGGCCGCAAAGAGGCTTTGGTATGAGGTACATGGCCACAGAGGTCACCTCACCTGTGACTGCTCCTCCATCGTGGCCCTCCGCGAAAGCGTAGCCAGGGACTGAACTCAAGACGCTAATACACCGGTAATAGCACACGTACAGTAGCGCCTGGAGGCACCCCAGATTCAAGCCCCCTCCTACCCTATTGTAGATTCAGGGCCCAGAGCCCACCCCATGCCGAGTGATTAATGCCATCTCAGGTGGGTCATCCCTGGACTTCCCCTCCAAAAGGCAGAGAAGGGCCTATGCCCGTCGGATCCATCATGTTGCAGCATACCCGATGTAGATGCCTCCAGAGTGGGCTCATGTGGACATCATGTTCAGGGTGGAGGATGCCACAAGGATAGACTTCCCCCACTAGTACCCCTTGGTAATCACAACCAACACTGTTGGCTGTGAGGTGCGGTGGGTTCTAATCGATGGCAGAAGCTCCACAGACCTCCTATTCGCAAATGCCTTATATAGGATGGGCCTCCCTCGAAGCAGACTAGCGCCGGCCCGCATACCACTTCAAGATTTCAGTGGATGGCCAGTCAATGCCATAGAGCAAATAGCGCTTGAAGTGCTCTTCATGCAAGGGGAGCAGAGTAGGCACGAAGTCGTCATGTTCGACATAGTTGATCTGCAGTACCCATACAATGTTATTCCAGGGAGAGCCTCCCTCAACACATTTGGCATAGTCCCACACCACAACTACCTCTACATGAAGCTCCCGAGTCTCGAAGGAATCATCACGGTACTAGGCGATCAAGACCTCGCACGACAAATTGAAGTCAATGCGTGAAGCCCACATCGAAAGGTCCATGCTATGAGTGACAGACCCACCATGACTTCTGCTCCAGATGGATGCCCAAGCCGAAGCCATGTGGCGATGTGAAGATGATCCCACTCCAACCAGAGGACCCAGCGAAGCGAGTATCGATCAGAGCTGGACTCACCCTGGAGGCAGAACAAAAACTCATGGCCGTGCTTCGCACGAATGCGGACAGCTTCGAGTGATTGCCCAATGACATTAGGAGGTTGAGCGTTCCATCATCGAGCATAAGCTGGGGGTGCACCCCGACACAAAACTAGTTAAACAGCGAATGAGATGGATGTCCCTCGATCGCCAAGAGGATGCCAAAGCGGAGGTCACCAAGTTGAAGGCCTTCGGCATTGTCAGAGAGGTAGTCCACCCCAAGTGTCCTGCCAACCCTGTGTTGGGTGAAGAAATCCAATGGGGGCCTGGTGCATGTGCATCGATTTCACCAACCTCAACAAAGCCTGCCCCAAGGACAGGTACCTGTTGCCAAGTATCGACCAACCGGTCGATGCTGGGTTGCCTGGCTACGGTTAGTCACTTTCTGTCTAAGGGGCGGAGCGCATTGCCTTTCTTCAAAACCTGCACGGTTCATGTAACATCCCGATTTTTTTCTTCAAAATTTGGTATTTAAATTTCAAATTGATCATTTGTAAAATTTTATGCCTATTTTAAAATCTTCAACAATTTAGTAAAAGTGTCGCACTAAATTAAAATTTATATAATTAAATTGAATTATTTGAAAGGTTGCACTAAAATTTTAATTTAATTTGGTTTTGTGTTTTTGCATGCATTTAAAAAAATCATGTCATCATATAATTTCATACACTCACCGCCCTTTTCTCTAGTTCGACTGACAATAGAGAAAAATACCTATAGGTGATTCTTTTCCCTGTCTTCTCTAACAAGCCAGCGAAACACTTTGTTTTCTTATTTAACCACCCCTACACTACATAGCCAGACCAACCACTTGCGCTGTCATTTTCTTTCCTCCCCTCTTTTCTTACTCCCCAAACCAAACAGGTTTTCCCCTATTCAACCCACTGCTATCCCCATCCAATAGTTAAAACCCATGTGCCACCCTTCCCATTATTTATCCAGCACTACTGCCATATCTCCCCACTCATTCACTCCTCTCCACTCATTCAACCCCACCAGTCACTCAGGTGCTGCTTGGTTACTGCCCTGGGCCACACGCGCCTGGCCAGGGGTGTGCCGAGTATGCACTTGGTTGCTGCCCTTTGAGCATGCAAAGTCATTTGAGTAAGTTAGAGAGGAGTAGCAATGGCACTGGCTTCTGCGAGCCGGGAGCAACGAGCAATGGGCTACACAGCTAGAGGCAAGCAGGGCAGAGGTGTGGCTAGGGGTGGATATCGAGCCAACTCCTCGTCTTATCGAGTTTTTCCTAAAATTGATATAGTTTGATTTAATATCATTTTACGTATAATTTGAAAGTGTTTTTACAAACGAGCTAATGAGCCGAGCCGAGCTAGAGCAAAATTCAAATTCATTTGAAATCAACTCATTTTAATGTTTAACTAATTAACAAGTATAATTAAAGCAATTTTGAACTGAGCCAACGAACCCCACTAATGAGCTTTTATTCCACCCCTAGGCATGGCCATGCCAAGCAGCCGAGCAATAGTGGCTTGCCGTGGCACAACTCGGCCGAGCGATAGCCGAGAGAGGTGGCAGCTAGAGCCAGGATGGTGTCCAGCAGTGGCAACGGCGCCAAGCCAGAGGAGGTAGTTGGGGCAATGCGCAGCGATGGCTTGGAGTTGGTACAACTCAGTGCGCTAGCAACGGCATGCGGCCAAGCGACGCTGGTGGCTCTGTTAGAAATACACTCAGGAATCACACACTCGATTCATCCATGAATGCACACTACATAGGGAAGATGATAAACAATAGAATAACTTTTCGACGTGAACTCGACTTGTATTGTCTTTTTTCACTTTTGTCTAATATTCACTGCTTACATAATAGACTGATTACAAAGATATAAATAGATATTCTGTGATCTGGTTTTACCGGCCACGAATCCATGACTTGCGCACTACCCGAAAGACTCGCTCAACTTATTAACTCGGCTATTACTCAGACACCCAGCCTCAATCACGGCTTCTCGACTATGGTACGACTGCTTATTGCTACAACACTCATGATTGCTATATTACCACGACTGCTATAGTACCGTGACTGCTACAAAACCCCACGACTACTGCAGTAACTTACGAGTACACTGCTACTTTGAGTATTGCACTTCAACTCGATGCTTAGATCATGACTCCTACAACCATTTACAAATTATCAAGATTAATTCTAACATTTTCTCTCTTAATCTTGATATTTTAACTCACAAGATGAAGTCCAATCTCCTGACGTGTCTCCAAGGAGTTTTGTTGCCTTCTTGTTGACCATGCTGCTGGCGACATAACTTACCAGTGTCTTTCACATCTTCATCACCGATGACACACCTCGCCGAAGACTTTCATCTCTTCCTGATCTACAATTGTCTTTCACCGGTGACACAACTTAACAGTGACAAAGGCTCTCATTAGAGCGCACACACATAAGAACTTGGACACAACTACAAGAACTCACACACACATGCATCATGCACTGACTCATCTACGTGCATGACCATGAAAAGACTATGCGCACATATGTAACATACCTTCTACATGCACAAACAACTCATAATGCAATCGTGCACTAATACTTATATATGGACTCAACTACAAGCAAGACAACACTTAAACGATGCTGCCGCTACTTTAGACATCACTGTATTTGTGACACCTTACACCATGATGTTGCTGATGGTGGAAGAACGTCGTTCGCCGTTGATGCCACTCGCGCCTTGCAGCTCACCTGTGCTGCTCGTCGTCGCCACACTACAGTGATCATGTCGCCGCCACCGGTGTTGACATCACATGTGATTCTGACACACTACGCTGGCCTCACCATGGCTGTGCGAACCTTCACTACCGTGCTCTTGAGCGCACGGTGCTGCAGTCGACTCATCATCAGCACCTGTGCACCTCCACCCGATGCACATCGCTATGCACACCATAACACCGACTAGTGGGTCATTGCTAGGCAGCTTCTCCTTGCACCTCACTCTGATACCAAATGTTAGAAATACACCCAGGAATAACACACTCGATTCGCCCGTGGATGCACACTACATGGGGAAGACGATGAACAATAGAGTACTTTTCAATGCGAACTTGACTTGCATTGTTTTTTCATTTTTCTCTATTATTCACTGCTCGCTTAATAGACTGATTACAAAGATATAAATAGACATTTTGTGATCCGGTTTTACTGACCATAACTCCATGACTTGCGCACATCGCGCACTATCCGAAAGACTCACTCAACCCTGGCTCTGATACCACCTCTGTCGGGCCTCCGGATTATCAAACCCGGACCCTCTGTGTATTACAGCACTAGTCCCAGATCAAAGCTAGTGCACACAGTCAAACAGAATGGAAAACATCACCATCAACGATTTATTACAATAATTAAGAGTACTGACCACCGGGTCTCATTATTACAAAGGAGGTTTAAGACCTCGCACACAAGAAATAGAGCGGAAGCAAATAAAACTCGAGGATGACCCATCAATTCGCCACAGGCAATTGACTGGGGAAGCGCGACCTAGTCCTCCGGGAAGAATCCATCACAGCCACAAGCGAAGCAGTAGTCGTAGTCACCTTCTTGAGCTTCAACTTCCTCTGAGATTTTATTTTTAAGTGTAGCATGTGAGTACATAAAGTACTCCGCAAGTCTTGGGAAAAATGCATAGATGCAAGGCTTAACAAGGGAAGGCCATATGGTTCTTTTGCACAAAGCAATATTTGAAATCTCAATTACTACTAATTATTTTTGAAGGCATCAATGAAGTAAATGTTTTAACAGAATTAACTTTCTAGTGAAGGTTCCAACTACCAACACTAGCTAACCAATTACCATTGGTCAAGTTTTAAACTGCGGGTTCCATCCACCCTCTCTGGCTCCATCCGCCAGGATTCCCTTCCGAGAGTTCCCTCCACCCTCGGAATACAAAACTTTTGATTTTAAAACAAAGCCAGAAATCTACCATGTGAATGCATTCCTTGCCCGCCCTTGACCGTGGGCACGGCTATTCGAATAGTTTTACACTCTGCAGAGGTTGTACAACTTTACCCACAAGAGATAAAGTATCCTAAAAGTCAACACGCTTCCTTGGCATGAGACCCAGATAAAATACCACAAAGCCTTTACCTTACTCTAATCTAGCTAGATACCACCCGCTGAGGTTTCACCGCAGAAGGGTTAAATCCGCCCAATCTGAAGCCCCCTCTTGCGCCATATGAGTACAGTAAATCCCTGTCCCTCACTGTGGATCACCAGTCCATCCCTGGCACCCACTTTCCACTGGTGGCACCTAAACTAGACTATCATAAGTTAGTCAGCTAGGTCGTACCCATATAGACTTGTGGCTGTACGGTTAATGCTCAGTTTGGACAAACACAAGCGTCGGTCCTTAATTGACTAGGGTGGAACATACACTTAACAAGTTCTCGTGCTTACTGCACCAACCCAAACAGCCATCCACCCTAATCTAAACCAACTTTCACATTTTTATTTTATTTTAAAATCACAGTGACAACTCCAATTGCCACTTCACTTTCAAACACAAGGATTTAATAATAAACCATAATTTCCCATTTTCAAGATTTTCCAAAGGATATTAGATAGCATGACTAAGCATTATACTACCATTCTAATATTCACAAAGATTAATATTAATCTCATTATTGAGACAAAGGAAGTTCTAGGGTGACAAGGGTACATGGCATTCAATTTCAATGGAGGGCATAGCAAGTTGGAATAACTAGTTCCTAAAGATTTGAACTAGTGACTTTAGGTAAATAGCAATGCACATAATTTAAAGTATTTTAAAAACATTTCAAAAGCATAGGTTCAAGATGATCAAAGGAGACTTGCCTTCTTGTGCACTGGTTGGTCCCTCTTGCTGCGGTTCGACAAACTCTTCGGCGACGTCGGGTTCTACGCGCGAAACGACAAAACAAACAAAATAAATTCAAATAAAATTCAAATGAACTCCAAAAACTGCAAACCCAGAACCAAAAGATAGATCTCAATTTTAGATGAATTTAGGAAAAAGATTCGGGTCAATCGGAGTTCGGACGAAGGAGAACGAGAGATCTAAAGTTTGCCGGGGCGAGAAAATGCTGGAAATTCACAGATGTTACTGTTCATCCGAGAACAGTACTTTTAGCGAGAAGGCTAGCGCTGGCGAGAGGAGGCATGGGAGATGAATCTAACTAGCAAGACCCAAGGCACACATAGGAACTGACGGCACGCCAAACGGAGACCGTTGACGGCACGGGCGGCTACAACGACATGGGTAGGAGAGAGGAATAAAATCCAGGCAAGGAACGTGGAGAAGTAGGGTGAGCACGGGCTGGAACACGGCTTGGTGAAGCTAGGAAAATTATCGGCTTGGCCAGAAACCCACCGGAGACGACGCAAACGACGTTTGAACGACATCGGGAAGGAAAAAGAGAAACTTAATATCTTGGTGCTCGGTGAACGAAATCTAAAACCACTTGGAGGGTAGCTACCTGGGATGGTTTGGCACAAAGTGACGTGAACGGATTGGTGAAAACATCACCGGGTAGATGGGGGACACGAGATGCCATTGGCGGCCATGGCGAGGTTCGGAGGCAAAAATTTGTGGAGGCTTTTCGGGGAAACGGAAGTGAGCACGGCGTAGAACGCGGCGAGACAAGTCTAAGAAAAATTACGGCAAGGGTTAAAGCTTACCGGAGATGACGAATCGACGTCGGGAAGCGCTCTTGACCTAGATTGGGGAAAACTCGATTTCGGGAGATTGGCTGCACCAAAACCAAATTAACTTGGCAAGAACGTAGATGGCACACAATGGCACAATGTGACGCGAAAGGATTACTGAAAAACTCACCGGATGGCTCGAGACGCGACGAGCAAATTCGAGACCGAAGGGCCTCGATGCCGACGGCGTCCTGAGCTTTGAGGGACTTGCCACGGCTTGGGATGAGTTTAGAGGGGTCAAGGGGTCCTATTTATAGGCTTGGAAGAGGTAGAAACCGGCTCCAATTCGCGGATTTCGGTTTAGAATCCGATTTGGAAAATAGGAGATAAAAGGCAAACAGATGAATGAAATGGAAAGAGGTCAATTGGGATGGATTCCTTGCGTGATTTGGCACAACTTTCCTTTTGGGAGGATATTGAAATAATGCCCGGATTGGAAGTTATGAAGAGAGAGGAAAAGGAAGGAAAACTGTACACAGAACGAACAGATCGCTGGAGGTTGAAGACGCATGAACAGTACCGCACGGGTACTGTTCATTCTCTCTCCTCTTTTTTTTGGAAATTTCAAATTGAGCTCAAACAAACTCCGAAAAATCCAAGAAAATACAGAAAAATTCCTTGTGACACAAGGAACACAAATATAATACTTTTGGCAAATGTTAATATTTAATTTAATCATATTAAATATTTTTATTTAATAAAAATTCCAATTAAGCTTTAATTAATTCCGAAAAAAATTCAAATGGTGAATTTTATTTTTAAAAGCTTCAAAAAGGCTCTGAAAATCAGGATGTTACAGTTTTACTGACCATAACTCCATGACTTGCGCACATCGCGCACTATCCGAAAGACTCACTCAACTTATTAACTCAGCCATTACTCAGACGCCCAGTCTCGATCATGGCTTCTCGACTACGCTATGACTGCTTATTGCTATAATACCCACGCTGCTATAGTAACTTACGAGTACATTGCTGCTTCGAGTAGTGTACTTCAACTCGATGCTTCAAAATTCACAGACGGTTCTAGTTAAGAACAGTCTGTGATAGTCTATTATCACAAACGGTTCTAGTTAAGAACCGTCTGTGATTGCATTCTCCCATCCTCATAAATAGGCCTCCTTTGGTTCATCAAAATTCACTAAATACGCTATAAAACAGCGTAATCTGATAATACATACGAATTAAATTAGGCATATTTATGAGAATAAGATCATCGTGCAATAAACTTTGACGTCATGTCTTCATCCTGTAATAAAATATAAATTTCAACAAGGGCCGAAATTCTAGCCATCCATCAATCATCACAAGAATGAAGGCATCAATAATTAATTTTCACATGCAAGAACATCAAGATTTACATGGCCAAAACCCTACCCATCCAAAAATTACCCATCCAAAAATTTGAATGGGGCATATATCACCAGTGATGAAGGAGAGGCGGCGACAGCATCATCATTGTGTTACGACAGTGACACTACACAAGACACTCTTACGACACTTAGGACAAGAGTGTGTTGTGCAATGAACCGTGGCGTCACAATCGGAGGCAGTGGAGCTCATGGTAGTAGCCAACGTAGTCGAGGGGATGGGGTGCTTCGGTTTGGGGGAGGAAGTAGGAATAAGGAGTAGATGAACTAGGAGCAGCACGAAATGTCCACATCGGTGTTGGTTCTTAGAGTAAAGTTGGAGGAAAGGGAGAGGAGTAATAAGGGAAAAGAGGTGGGAGGAGATCGGTGCCTGTCATTCGATACGGAGAGAATGGATGGGTGAGATCAAAACCTAGGAGAGATGCCACAGATCGGTGATGTGACATTATCACAGACAGTTCAAATTAAAAACCGTCTGTGATGTATGCTGACATCACAAATGGTTTTTAATCCGAACCGTCTATGATAATTACGTATCACAAACGGTTCTAGCCATCGCTAGTAACGTAGACGGTTACGCTTTTAAAACTGTCTATGATAATTGTAACACTGATAGTTCTCTGGAACCGTCTGTGATGAGGCATTCAGTATAGCTTTTTTTTGTAGTAGTGGCCTTTGCCTGTGCAGGGTAACCCGGAGGCGATTGTGGTCTACAGCGAGGACCGAGAGGTGGCTTGGTGCGAAGTAATGGTCCAGAGAGTCAAGGAAGCTGGAGGAGATGGTCGTGCTTGAGTTGGGGCATATGGTGATCAAAGACGGAACATACGTGTTGGAGCTACAGAGTTGTGGTCCGGTGGTTACGACACGTGATAATTTTGCAGTGGGTAATGTGAAAAACATGTGTTATGTGAGGGTTTTGGGTTCCTTAAAAAATTATTGGGCCAAAAGCCTGGTTGTTGTGGGTGGCCCAATCCCAAATAATTGGGCCTTACAACAGACCTAATACAGCATAAAGGAATATACCAATGTGCCCTCACCTTTTGTAATTATTAAGGAGTAGGATGCATGGTTATTAAGGCAGTGCGGCGTGGCGCGGCGACTCACCACCTTCACACAACAATATTGCTTATGGCATATGGCGTGGCGACGCCATAATATCGGACTTCTGGAGGGCCTAAACAGAAGAAATACAAAGAGAGAAGGACTTTATTGCAATTTTAGAAAATGAGAGGACTAAATTGCAAAATGCTAAAATCCTGCATAACCCTAGCCGCTGCCTATTTTCTTGAGCTCGACATCTCTTCCTTCGTCCCCATTGCCTCTCTCCCTCTCTCCTTCCCCCATCTCCACCACCTTCGGTGCCGGCGACCGCTCCCTCTTCGATCGCTCCCTCTTCCACCGCCACTCTTCACTGCCCCCAAGCGGTAGCCACGGAGTAGTAGGCGGTCGAGAAGACTCGCTGCCCGGGGAAGCAAGAGGCGGCGCCACGGAGGAGCCCCGATCTGGTGGAGGCAGTGGATCTGGCAACGGCGGCGGCGGAAACTGCAAATCCGGCGGTGGCGACAGCCAGGGACGGATCCACACCCCGGGCAAGGTATGCTTCAGCCCGGGGTGTGGAAAAATATCTAGTGTATAGTTTAGGTAAATTCAGTTCAGTCTAGGTAATATTTTTATGGTCCAGACCAGATAGCCTTGATCATTCCACCACTGAGCCCAAGGCGTAACCAAATACTGGCTCTGCCACTGGCGACAGCAGATCCTGCGGTGGCGGTGATTCTCTCCTCACTTTTTTGGTGGCGGCGGAGACTTCTCCTCTACTTCCCAAAACCCCCAAACTCAATCTAAGGTATGCGTCTGGACTCGACTTTTAGCCCCCACCCCTTCTATGGTGTCCGCTAATGACGCCTTACCGCATATCGTCGGCGACGATATATCGTCGATATAGCGACGGCTTAATAATCATGGTTGGATGAAAATTCTCTCTTCTATCCTATTCATGTATATAAACTCCAAGAGCGGTTTGAGATGGCCAAATCTACTTATTTTCCCCTAGCTCTCTCTATTGGTTAGTTCTCTTAGGCCCCGTTTGGCAGAGCTCTAGCTCTAGGAAATCTGTAGATTTCCTAGAGCTGGTCATCTGTAGCTCTAGGAAATCCTGGATCTAGAGTTGCAGGCATGTTAAGTGCATTTACATGACTCATTTCATTTATATTATATATTAAATAAAAATATTTAAATCACTTTAATTTAGTCAACAAACTACAGATCCAGCATAGATCTTGGAGCTAGAGCTGTGCCAAACAGGGCCTTAGTTCTGTATCCTTTAATGAGTAAAAGGATATCCGGTACCTACTGTTACACTTATATCATAATACTGGTAGAATTGGTAATTTGTCTGACTTGATTTTGGTTAATTAGTTTTTTTTTGTTT
This sequence comes from Dendrocalamus latiflorus, assembly GCA_017311315.1. Classification (NCBI taxonomy): domain Eukaryota; kingdom Viridiplantae; phylum Streptophyta; class Magnoliopsida; order Poales; family Poaceae; genus Dendrocalamus; species Dendrocalamus latiflorus. The sequence goes on from CM029628.1 coordinate 888,363, forward strand.
TGGTCAATGTTTTGTGCGCGTGTACCTAAGGCTATAAAAAGCCTAGGGCCGGCGGCCATTGACTTGCGTCGGTCTTTGGCTGTGAGTTGATCAATTCAAGAAAACCTTTTGCCTCTGGCTGTGAGTTGATCAAGTCATGAAGAATTTTTGTCTCTGACGCCGTCTTCTTTTTCCTGGGGGCAGCAGCATGGCCACGCGCCGAGCGCTCCTCGCGTAAGCATCCGGGCTGTGCATCGTTGCTGCAGATCGAGCTCTCAAATCGCGTACATTAACACCCTATAATTTGCATCGGCTATTGTTTGGTTCATGTGTACATTTACACATATACATATAGTATTTTTGCTGTCTTCCGTGTTTTTCCTATGTTGATAGGTTTAGTCAGAAAACAGTTAATTTGAGAAAAAATTTTCACTGTTGATCACAATCATTCACTCTTTCTGGCTGCATACAGCTTTGTAAGCATTTTCAGTTTGACTGGCCAGTGAACGTAAGTCTCTTTAGTTATTCCTTTTTTTTTCCCTCCTTGTGTTATAGTTGGAAACTTAACATATATCGTTTGCAGTTTGTACTAGAGATGCATTTTCCCTCTTTTTGGTACGTATGGTTATAATCTTATTTCCTTGGTCATCGTCATTACAATCATCTTATTATGTCATGTTAGGTACCTTGCTGCCAGCAATATTCACAGGCAGTGATCAGAGCCAAAATTCCAAGTATTATCCTCACGACTATCAAAACAATCGATGAGATATATATATTCAAAATTTACTTTATAGTTTATACTTTACATTATTTCAGTTTGACAAGTATAAAAAAACCTAAAAAATAATACATACATATAATTTATTCTTATTATATATATATATATATATATATATATATATATATATATATATATATATATATATATATATATATATATATATATATATATATATATATAGCCTTATCATTATATAGGTATTTTTAGAAAAATAACGTATCTCGTGTTTACAAAGTGCGCGGACATTAGGTTTGATCAATTTTTAAGCTCGGTCGCCGTTCAGTGATACACAAAACTCTCGATGTCCCAGGTGATGTTTGGCTCAGCAACATTCCGACACCTGCGCTTGGTGATCTCCGACGCCCTGATGTTCATCGTCACGCCCTCACGGCTCGACATCTCCTCTGAGTTACTCCGGCCAGAATCATCATGGCCCAACCCAACGAAATCATCAACGAGGTCATCAAATGGCAGCCCCCCTTCCGGCGGCCACACGAACGTGGGCTTCACCAGCGGCATGACCGGCAGCGCCGCTGACTTCGCGACGACCTGCACCACCTCCACCATGGTCGGCCGGTCAGACGGGTTCGGGTTGCTGCACGCCAAGCCAAGCAGCAACAAACGAGTGGCATCATCCAAGTCAAACTCCCCCGATGCGGTGAGATCGCCGTCGACCGCTTCGAGCAGCCTTCCCTCCCCGTGGAGCCACCACACCCAGTCGGTGAGCAACGGGAATGCGTCGTCCGCCGCACTGAGCGACCTCTTGCCGGTGACGACCTCGAGGACGAGCACCCCGAACGCGTAGACGTCGGTCTGGCGCGTGGCCTTATGGCTGACGGCGTATTCCGGCGCGATGAAGCCCCAGGTGCCGGCGACGCCGAAGTCGGTGAAGGAGTTCTTGTCGAAGGCAACGACACGGGCGAGGCCGAAGTCGCCGAGGCGGCCTCGAAAGGCAGAATCAAGCAGGATGTTGCTCGCCTTGATGTCGCGGTGGAGCACCGCGCGCTCGTACTCATGGTGGACGTAGTGCAACCCGGCGGCGACGTCCTTGACGATATCATAGCGTGTCTCCCACCGGAGAGTTGGCTGCTGCTGGTGGTGGTTTTCGCGAAAGAGGTGCTGTTCCAGGCTGCCATTGGGCATGTACTCGTAGATGAGCAGGAGTTCTCCTTCCTCGTAACACCAACCTGAAATTTTACATATGACGTATATTATCTGTAAATTAAGCATCAATATAAGGTTAGAAATTTTACTGAAAATTTTAAATTGAAATTTGATTTTTTTTATTTTTAGTGAATTTTAGGTGAATCTCAACTTTTGATCGATTTAAAATTTTACCAGAATCCATCAGTAAAATCGGTAAGCGCCGATTACAGGCGAAACTTCGTGATAGATTTTTGCTGCTAAAGACCACATCGTCGATATCAAGAAGAAAAGATAGTCCAAAAGCATAAAAGTCAAGGGTCAGCATTGATGGCTGGTAAGATGGACCAAGAACGTACCAACGAGAGGGACAATGTTCTTGTGGCGGAGTCGGTTGATGATGTCAACCTCGGCGAGGAAGTCATCGTAGCCGCGGTCCTCCTTCTGCGTGAACTTCTTCACTGCCACCTCGACGCGCACATCGCCGCGCTTCCCTGACCGGAGCGTCCCCTTGTACACCGCACCGAAGCCGCCTTTCCCCAGCTTCATCGCCTCATCGAAGTTGTTGGTCGCCTTCCTGATGGTGGCGTGCTTGAACTCCCTCGGCACCCCAGGGAGCTGCCTCAGCACCTCGGACAGCTTCAGCTTCATCTTGAGAGCCCGGTACCGCGATGCGAAGTAGCACGCCGCCACGAAAACCATGGCTCCAATGACAACCACAAGAAGTGAAGGCAGAAGCATGGCCAACCATCGTCTACGTCGTCGGCCACCCATGCCGGGAACGGGAAGCCTGTCCACTGTCAGGTTCCAGCTATAGACCACCGCCTGGCAAGACGGCAAGAGCCTGTTCTTGGAGGCAAAGAAACCAAAGTACGAAGCACCCCAGCTGGAGGTGACAATGCCGCTGATGTTGACCGGCGCGTGAAGTGTAGCCTGCCCTGGTTTGGGTTTGCCATCCTCTACAACGTATACCGATAGGTTGTGCACGACGGCGTTGTAATCAATCCACACGGTGTAGTTCGCCGACGACGCGTTAGGCGCCGGCGCGATGGAAACATACAGGCTGGTGTCTCCTTGATGATAATAGTAGTCTATTCTACCGATCTCCACAGTGACTCGTCGGCCGTCGGACAAATAGTTACTAGCACTAGCCAAGGAGATGTAGGTGGCCCTGTCGAAGCTGGTGAAGGCTTTGGGCAGTATCTCGAACATAAGGCCGCCGTCATCGCCATCGCGCGATCGGTTGGCGCTCATGGTGAAGGTGGTGTTGAAGGACGCCTCAGGCCACACCCCGTCTCCGAGCGGGCGCCACAGTTTGATTTGAGACCCGCTGAGCATGACGTATCCGGCCGACCTGCCCGCATCGGGAGGGTGATAAACCGGCGGCTCGTAGACGTCGTCGGTAGTGAGGTGGAGGGCACCGTCTATGACGCCGGCGTCCCAGGATTTCTCCAATCTGTAGCCTTCCACTCGACCCTTGAACGAGGGGAAGCAAAAGCTGACGACGTCGTTCCGCTTGAGCTGCTCTTGGGTGCAACAACTGCAAGATATCGCACAGCACAGGACTGTCAGTAAAAAAAGGATGCGTCTCAAACCTCTCAGTGCTACTGCAAGCTTGAGCTCCGGCGGAGGAGGCATTGTGGCGGGCACCTAGACTGAGGACTGAACAATACTTGGCGCACTAAGCCCAGATTTGTATAGCGCCTGGTCTCTCCTGAACAGAGCTTTCTCCGTCGCCGCCTCGTCCAGAAGGACGCGTCCTCCTTCCGGCCATGGGACCTTGACGCGACGTGACGATGGAACGATCTTGACGTGATGGGAAAAACAACACAGCGAGCAAATCAGCACCTCTTGCTTCCTGTAGTCTTCACATCATCGTGTTGATGCCCTGCAAAGCGTCCTGCTGGAGCGAAGACAAATACGCCCGGGAGCACAGATTGGTTTTTTCCGGGCGCACAAATCGCTTTCTTCTTTATTGCTTCTCACGTAAAACTGATTAGCTCTTTTTATTAAGAGTAAACGACTATATATATTCGATGAAAACTCTATATTTGAAAAGGATTACAATCCAACTCTAGCATCTTTAACGAATGCTTTCTAAATACGAAGCACAAACTCTCCAAAAGTAACAAAAACTATCAAAATAAGATTAATTCCACCTATCATCTCTTAATCTTATTTCTTAACCTAATCACACAAACTTATCCGCCCAGCGGTTTCGTCGTAATATCAGCGAAACCAAACCAGGTGACACACTAGTGGCCATCACCATTGTTTTCCTTAATTCGGGCAAATCTGTATGTGCGACAAGGGTTGGTAGACGGCTGGAAATGCGTTGGCGGTGCGTGAGTAGTACGTTAGGCCTTTAGTGTCGGGCAAATCAAAATGCTGCATTTGTCAAACCAAACACAAACAGCGTGACTAGTGCATTAGGTCGTACGTCTCGTAGCATATATAATAAGTATGTTTCTTAAGATTATTTTTTAAAATTTTTATCTTATTAAAAAATAGCATTAGAGATAATCTCTTTAGCAGTAAATTATTTCTCTAACTATTTTATACTATTTTTATCATAATTTTTTGTCTCACACCTTCTCACTGTTTATGTTGGTTTGTGGATTTAAATCATCTCTTATATAAGAGATAATATATTATATTTTCTCACCTTCTTTTTTTATATAGTATTTTATTTAATATGTGTAAAGGATAGGTAAGATGAAATTATTGAAGATACCCTCAAATGCATGATTGGAGGTGAACGAGGCAAAAATCGATCGTGGCCTATAGCTTGCTGCTAGCTAATTGCATGGTTAATTCTGAAGTATAAATGCAGAGATGAAAAGAAGGCGATGCCATTTGCCAACGTGCACACAAGCAACCACGGATCACAAGCAGCATCTATATTATGTAAAGAAGAGTATTACAGAAACACCGGGCGATCGTTCACTAGTTATGCTCTAAAACCTATTTTCTATAGTAAATAATTATTTTATAGTATTTAACTTTTGAATAGAGTATCTTTTCAAGCTATGTCTATTAATCGATTGTAATATACATTGGAGTGACTTCATTTATATCGATCAAAATCATATGTGAGTTTCTCTCTCTTCGTACCACTCTCTATAAGCTATTAATATTTATAAGCTAAACTCAAAGATCATCAACAAAAATCAATATAAACAGGTCATAGGGAACCCATGCATGTACTTTTGTAAATGCACGGCGTTTCCGCACTACTACAGAAAACCATTTACAGATGGTTCAAAAACGTCATCACAGACGGTTTCCTGAACCGTCTGAATTTATGGGTCAGTGATAATCGAAGGTTATCACAGACGATTTGTAACTAAAAACCGTCTGTGATATTCTTTTCTACTCCTAAATCTATTCCTGTTTATTGGCTAGCCTCAGGAAATGCTAACCATACCCTCTGAAACAAGCAGATCAACATGTACATGTATACATACAATTCACATCTCAATTCATTTCACAAACATAAAACATCCAATTCACATCGCACTTCATTTCACAAACATAAAGCATCCATTTCACAAATCAATTAATTGAAATGAAATAAAATATCCATTAACAAATACACAATTACAAAAGATCTACATTGCATTTGCACTTAGATGGTAACATTGCATTTTTCATTTCTCTATCACTCTAGAATCGAGGTCTCGCTAAAGGAACAGATCCATAATCAACGAACTTGTCAGGCTGAACAAGTTATACTTGGATGGTGCATGATTGCCATTCAAGTATTGTTTGTGCAGCTGACAAGTTCATTGATTATGGATCCGTTCCTTTCGCGAGACCTCGATTCCGGAGTGATAAGATCAATAAAAAATCATTGTACGCAGTGGAACTCTCCTTTTGAGTTTATGACTTGAGCCACCAAAAAGTACGCCAACACTCCTCGAATTCGTGAAAGGTCGCACTGTTTCAATGCAGTTAACAGGATGAACGCAGCCTGTCGATAGGAATATCAATGTGCGTATACATATAACGTGATAAGTATGAAGTAATTATGGGAAGATTGACAAACCTTGGAATTGGTGATCCTCAAGGAATCGAGGAGCGTTGAGCGTGAAAAGATCGAATAAATCCTCAAAGGTGACCACGAAGACACACTCGTGTGCACTGTGCTGTAAATGATCTGACACGAATTTGACAGTGATACCTGAGCTCCGTTCTCCCTCTAGCTTATTGGACTATTCCATATACCATGTGTGCAATTGCTGGCAACTAATTGCTAGGGGTTGGAGGCCCTTTTTCTCGAGCAACGGCTTGCCAAGCGCGAATTTGCGGGCCAATGGCAGGTACGGGATATCATCATTGGTCTTCTTTGCTTTGCCCTTGCTGCCCTTGCTACCTTGGCTATAGGTCAACTTTAAAGGTAGCACCGGTGGTGGAAGTTGCACTGGTGGAAGTTGCTGCACTGGGAATAGCGCCTGTGAACATGACACCAGTGCAGGTAGCGGTGGTGGAGATGGCACCAGTGCATGTAGCTGATCTGGCTCAGGTTGCCCTTGTGGAGATGGCACCAGTGCATGCAGTTGATTTGCCACCGGTGAAGAAGCCTCCAGGCAGATATCGCATTTGGGCCACTGGATGAAAGTTCCAATGGCTTGCCGTAGAGTCACGAGCTCGTCGTTGGTGGGCTTCGGTAGCGGGACGACCTCGAAATTGGAGTGTACACCATCTACTAACACTTTTCCGAAGCCTAGAGCTAAAGCTTGACGGTGCAGCATGACTCCTTGAGCAGACGGATATGCCATGCCCTAAACAGCGCACAAGGCAACGGAGGCATATCTCACTTGGAGCTTGCACTTCGTAGGCTCCTACATAACAATACAAAATTAGCTACTCCAATTAATAGGCTTATCAACGGATCGAGCATTGCAGAGATAATAATTATTACCAGGATGTTGTCGACAGGAAATCTGGCCATGTTCTCCGTCGTAGGATTGGACGTGCAACTACTCAGATGGTTGGGTGGGCTAGTTAGCACAGGAGCGGCGGCGGCCTGCTGATTTTCTGTATGTCTCCGCACCTCATCTCTGACATAATCAGCCAGCTCTTCTCTAAGAGATGCCTTGATCTCTTCTCGTAGCCGTGCCTCACGCTCGGCTTTGGTTCTCTTCCTACGCCGATACATTTCAGAGTCATTTTGGAAACCATGTTTCCAGGGAACGTAAAGCCCAAGGCCTCTCGTACGACCCGGGTGCTCTTTGTTTCCCAGGGCCGCAGAGAGCATATCATTCTCCCTTGTTCCCTGGAATGATCCCAGGGTAAATTCAAAACTCAGCTCTTCCTACAAGAGCACGACATGTTATTTCACTTCGTACGAAATTGTGGAGTAATTACAAGCTACCTAGTTCGATTGATATCTTACCAGGCGCTGGGACACTTGCTGGTCTGCAGGGTTTCGAAAGGAGACGTCCCCCGATGTCGTTGTAGATGACCTTGCTCTAATCCAATTTCGAGCGTGGTCATCCGGGATATTGGCAAATGGTAGGGCCATGTCCTGCAGGGCTGCCAGTTCATCCTCCCTCCTACACTGCTGGATTTTACCCGTATACCCAGCTGTGCCAAGTCTGTGGGGGTGTGTGTTTTTTGCCTGGAGGGCCTTATGCGCCGCACTTGTACTTTTGAAATCTTCGGTTGTTTTCATCGCCTTGAACTCTTCCCATTGTGGTTTTAGGAATGGGTATTTATGAAAGGGCATTTCGTCCGTCTCCACGTATTTCTTGACAAGCGTGCTCTTGAAGTTCTTCCATGCTTTACACGCCGCTAGCAAGGTTTGTCGTTGCACGACGTCTTGGTGTTCTTCTGGGATCTCGAACGATGCCAAAATTTTGGTCAACAGCTCACGTTTTCGAGTCTCAGGCACGCTCTTCCACGAATTGAATGTGATCTCAATTCGTTCTCGTGCAACTATTCCGACCATTCTTCGGAATGCGCTTACTTCTTTGGGAGGAAGGAGAGGGGTCCCAGATCCATCGACCTCTATGATGGTAAATCGGCCCTCAGGCTTCTTCGATAGCCCTCTTCCTCGGCGTTGTGATTTTGGAGCGGACGCATCCAGCGATGATGTTGAAGAATACGCGGGTGACATGTTGCTCAATTTGTAGGTCTATTAGGATAAGATAAGAAAGTGCCATACCATAAGATAAGAAAGTGCACACTCAAGGAAAGTGAAGGGTCAGCATGAGCAGTCCCACTCAAATTATTGTCACCAAGATAAAGCTGGCCCAATTGAGTAATGTTACCTATCGAGGAAGGTATCTGACCTGATAATTTGTTCTTGGATAGGCCTAGGATAAATAGGTTGTACAATTTCCAAAGTGTAGAAGGTATGCTCCCTGAAATTTGGTTCGCCCCAAGCAATAAACCTTGTAGGTTTGTGGATAGATTACCAATGTAAGAAGGAATATATCCAACAAGCATATATTCATATTTAATTCCAGCCAATTTAAACATATATTCAACATATTTTCAGCACAACATGAATGACATAAATTGCATATAAACATGTAATTCCATCTTGCCATTCATATACAAGTAAACATTCAAAGAACATAGACTCAAAGCTGCTGAAAATAACATGTATACCAGTCCTATGAGCAGTAAAGCAGTAAACAGACTGGATGACAAACTTATAGCATATAGAGGAAAGATCACTAATGCCCTGACAGTGGAAATCAACCCTCTAGAACTCAAAACCCTAGTCCAATTACCAGATCTACTTCAGAGATCAGTTTGTTCATCACAGAGCATGTACTCCGAGCCCACAAGCAAACATGTCATATAGTAGTTCTAGATCTAAAACAGAACTAAAGAACAGATACTGCCGACAAAGTTTGCTAAAAGTTAATAATACTCACAATGCAGACGGTAATCGAAACCGTCTAGAGGAACTCAAACCAGTGAAGAACAGAAATCCAGGGGAGGCGGCCGGCGAGGGGCTCGGGGGAGGCAGCCAGCGAGGGGCTCGGGGGAGGCGGCCGGCGACGGTCTCGATCGGGGCTTCGGGAGAGCGACGGGCTCGATCGGGACTTTGGGATCTAATAACTGCGCAGTGTACGCGCAAAACCCTAGCGGGGGTTATATATAATGCTTATCACAGACGGTTCTAAACTTAGAACCGTCTATGATATTTATACTATCACAGACGGTTGTAAACTTAGAACCGTCTGTGATAAACCTTCCCCCGGCTGTAGTTATTAAGACAAACACCAACCAGCTGCATTCATATACAAACACCAACCAGAGCTACATTCATATACAACACCAACCAGCTGCATTCACACAGTGTATTTCTTTACACATTTTCTCATTCTCAAAATTCACTACATTCACCAACCTCACATATACATAAATGCAAATTCACAAATACATCACACACATGCATTGTTGTATACATAAATGCTAATTCACATATACATCACATACATGCATTGTTATATACATATATGCAAATGCCCACATATATGTCGCACATTCTCATTCTACTTGCTTATTTCCTTTAAAAATTAGCCCTTCATGATTATCAATGTGTACGTAACTAGTTTCGTCACGTTGTTCATCGTCGACCCTTATGCCATTTTCAAAAGGAGGTAACTCATCAAATTGATTGCATTCTTCCTCGTCCACTACATTCTCTACTCCGACAATTCTCCTTTTTCCACGAAGAACTACATGACGTTTCTTATTTGCCGGGTCGGTTACATAGAAATCTTGAACAACTTGGTTGGCGAGTACAAATGGTTCGTCTTTGTACCCGACACGTTGGAGGTCCACAGTAGTGACACCGTACTTGTCAACGTTCACCTGTGGGAGATGCACCCAACGGTAGTGAAATAAAGGGATCTTGAAATCCACGTAGTCGAGCTCCCAAATCTCTTCTGTGAACCCATAGTATGAGTTTCTTGACCCATCCGTACTGAACGCATCTATGCGGACACCGCTGTTCTGGTTAGTGTTCTTTACATCCTGAGACTGTGTATAGAATATGTACCTATTTATGTCATATCCTTGCCATGTCACAACTGTAAATGTTGGCCCTTTTACCAACCATGTCAGCGTCTTACTTGGCGAGCTTCTAGCAATTTGCTCCTTCAACCATTGGTTGAACCGACTGTTGTGTTGCCTCATGATCCAAACATCTGGCCGCTCCAGATTCTGTTGCCGAAGTACATCCTTGTGCTGGTCAACATAAGGCGCCACTTCAGTCATGTGTTGCAAGACCGTGAAATGGGCTTGAGTATACGTGTCAATATCTGCAGTGATTGCTTTCCTTCTGATAGTTTCGATACCCTTTAGCCTCCCCTCATGACGAGATTGAGGCACACCTATCGGTTGAGTCTGAGCCATATAATCGACACAAAACTCAATGACCTCTTCGCTTGCATAACCTTCGACGATGCTACCCTCCAGCCGAGATCGATTCCGTACGTAGGACTTGAGAATTCCCATGAACCTCTCAAATGGGTACATGCTACGTAGGAATACGGGTCCGCATATTTTTATCTCCCACACAACGTGAACAATGAGATGGATCATGATATCGAAAAATGAATGAGGAAAATACATTTCAAGATGACATAGAGTCATCACCACCTCGTCCTGCAGAGCATCTAATCCTTCGGGATTGATGACCTTCTGAGCAATTGTGTTAAAGAAATAACATAGTCTCATGATTGTCTCTCGGACTTTCATCGGCAAAATATTTCTAATTGCAATAGGGAACATCTGTGTCATCAGCACATGACAATCATAAGACTTCATGCCATTTAATTTCAAATCTTGCATCGAAACAAGTTTCTTCACGTTTCCGGAGTAATCAGATGGAACTTTGACACCATGCAAGCATTGGCACAGTTCTGTTTTTTTTGGCCTTGGACAGAGTGTAACACGCAGGGGAAGGTACGTTCGTCCATTATCTATTATTGTCGGTGCTAACTCAGGCCTGGTGTCCATATTAGCCAAGTCAAGCCGTGCGTTGACGCCGTCCTTTGTTTTATCATGAATGTTCAGTAAGAGACTAATCAAGCTGTCACATACATTCTTTTCTACGTGCATGACGTCGATGCAGTGTCGAACATCTAGGTACTCCCAATAAGGTAAGTCCCAAAATATTGATCTCGTCTTCCAGGTGTTCTTCTCATGAGTCCTCAATTTACGTCCCTTTCCGAGGACAACATCTAAATCCTTAACCATATCATAAACCTCGTGTCCCCTTAAATGCTTTGGAGCTGAACCGTCTTCCTTCTCTCCGTCAAATTGTTTCTTCATCTTGCGGTATGGGTGAGCCCTCTGAAGGAACCGACGGTGACGCATGTAGACAGTTTTGTGTGAGTGTTTCAGCCACACACTCTCTGTACCATCTAAACAGTGGGTACAAGCTTTGGCACCTTTTGTGGCAAAAATCCGATCCACAATCGACATCATCCGGCGGCGTGTCATTCACTTCACCGGCGATGTCATCCGGCGGCATATGATCATTGACTTCACCATAACTGGTCCAACACGTATAACCCTTTTTGAAACCCCTCCGAATCAAGTGCGCTTCAATTTGCCCTCGGTTCTTAAACATCTTTAAATTCTCGCAGTCAGTGCATGGACAGTACATATATTCCACCCCCTTATTCAGCATATCCTCCTCGGCAGCTCTTATAAAAGCAGACTCGCCATTAATGTACTCTTCACTCACACGGCTCACGACATACATTCAGCTTCGGTCCAACGTTATGTATATATAACAACTTAGTATTAAAAATTAAATTAATTATTACTACATATATACCGACCACATGCATTTAGGCTTAATTTGCTAGCTTAATTCATATTATAAACACAACTGCTATTATATAACTAACAATTTTGCAAACCATCTTCAATAACACTCACCAATTACTTAGATCTAAATTGTAATGCAAAGAAAGATAACCAGGAAAGTATGAATCTTCAAAGCTCAATCTCTACCTCCTCCCACCAAATTAATTGGCCTGAAATCACCTAGCTTGTCTCCTGAGCGAAAGAGTGCAGCACCGGCTAGATTTGGATCAAAATGAAGACAGATGCGGTTCTGAGCAGCGCAATAAATGCCTAGCGTCATTATCACAGACGATTTTTAATAAAAAACCATCTGTGATAATTTCAGATTATCACAGACGGTTTTTAATACAAACCGTCTGTGATACTTTAGTATCACAGACGGTTCATTGGTAAGAACCATCTGTGATACGCGTTTTCTCCGACGCCACCAACACAGATATTGTCCAAATTAAAACCGTCTGTGTTAGTAACGGTCACAGACGGTTTCGTCAAACCATCTGTGATTGGCCATCTAGTATTAGGCTTTCTGTAGTAGTGCCGGTAGTTTACTCTTAAATTAATGAAACATGGCGTATACGTAACATAGCTAGCTAGCGTTGAAAATTTCATCATCCAGCTTGCCTTACTTGGTTACTGTTCTCTGGAGCATTGTTGGTGATTCTTATGCTTACAGATAGTTATCCGTATGTGCATGGAAATAGTTGTGTAACACTTCACCTTGAATATTCCAGGGTATCATTTTATCCTCGAGAAGCAATATGGCTCAGAGATATCAACTTAACTATTTGACTACTTATCTTTTGACTTTCCAAACAGGGTGTTGTTAAACAATAAGTAAACTTTAGATAAGTTCTGTCGATAAATATATAGTCAGGAATCTGTAGGTGGTAGGGGTGGAAGCGAGTGATTCCTCGATAGTAGTCCTTTTCTTTTCTAAATAGAATAAAATGATATCTATCTGTGAAACAAAATACAACACACTAATAACCGTTTTCATGAAAGTTAGACTAATTGTTGTCACTAACTTAGCCTAACTCATAGGGACATGGCTGAACTAATTCCGAAGAATCTCTAGATAACACCCTATAGCCGTGCACTACATAAGAGTATAAGCTCTGCACACATATAATTAAAAGTGGTGAATCGGGATTGAGCGCTAGCAATGAAGTCTAAAGTGTGTATAGCCCCCAACGCTAAGGCTCGCAAGCAACTATACAACAAAGACGTTATGCCTTAGATCTAAGGGTAGCTCAGCCTTTCCACTATAGGACATACCGGTACTACTAGTCGGGTCTTACGTTAATCTACAAGAAAGATAACAAGATACTAGATAATGATCACTTTATTGAAATGATAATTCATTCTTACAAAGTAAAGTAGGTGCAAGGAGCTCGGCACATAACGGGATACCGAAGAGGATGACTCTTGAACTATTGGCGCGCAGGTCGACTCCTTTCCTACTACCCTATTAGGCTACTAGCGACTCCCGCGTCACTATATATACTACTATAGGACTTATGTTGAGTATCTAGTCAATTTTCGGCATATTTTAATCCAGAAATTTAGCATATAAATCATGACAAAAATATGCATGAGTGATCTATCAACGATGTATTCATATTCGCTAACGAACAAGCTAACAGCAGAACCTATTAACATATTCATAGCGCACATAAGCAAATACACCAGAAAAGTTTTCGATTTATACCCTCGGGCGGGGCCAGTGCCGGAGGCACCGGATGCGCCGTTACCATCAGTCGACATGATGGCCTATTCGATGTAGTCGATCGAGGCGTGATGCAGGATGATGCGTGATGCAGGAAGATGTTCGCAGTGCAGTCCCGCGAATGGTTCACCACCAGAAAGTAGTCGCGTACAGCACACACCGCCGGGAAGTAGATGTCGCAGATCGAGTAGTCGCGCAGATGCGCTCCCCAAAAACTTGATCGCCCGTCTACCTGTGCAGGTACACAAACGGACGGAGTTCCGGAGGCCTACTCGCCCAGAACCTCGTGCGCGCAGGGTTCTGGACCGGAGATTGCAGAGAGCAACAACAAAAACAGAGAGAGAGTACTGTTCGTTCGTCACCTTTTGCGTATGGAGAGGAGAACCTTCTTATGCTCTGTTCTCTTGTAACAGCAAAAACGAAGAGACCAGTAACTGCAGCCATTACTCGAAAGTAACCGCAGCCATTATGTGATAAACCCTTTGTAAATTGGTCTGCCAGATTCTTAGCTGTCTGGACATAGTCCAGTGCTATCACTCCGGTGTTTTTCAGCTTTCTGATAGACTTCAACCGCCTCTTAACATGCCTAGATGACTTCATGTTGTCCTTAGAACTGTTCACCTTGATAATCACAGTCTGATTATCACAGTTCATCAGGATAGCCGGTATCGGTTTTTCAACCACCGGCAAATCCATAAGGAGTTCGCGAAGCCACTCAGCCTCAACAGTTGCGGTATCTAACGCTGTGAGTTCTGCTTCCATTGTTGACCTCGTTAAGATGGTCTGCTTGCAAGACTTCCAGGAAACAGCACCACCTCCAAGTGTGAACACATATCCACTCGTGGCTTTTATCTCATCAGCATCAGAGATCCAGTTTGAATCACTGTAGCCCTCCAGTACCTTTGGGTACCCAGCATAGTGAATGCCATAGCTCACAGTTGCCTTTAGATAGCGCATCACTCTCTCAAGAGCACGCCAATGATCATCTCCCGGATTTGAAACAAACCGGCTTAGCTTGCTCACAGCAAACGAGATGTCAGGCCTCGTAGCACTAGCTAAATACATCAATGAGCCAATGATCTGGGAGTATCTCAATTGATCCCTTGTTATTCTTCGGTTTTTCCTCAATAACACACTAGGATCATAAGGAGTAGAAGCAGGCTTGCAGTCACTATAACCAAAGCGACTCAAGACCTTATCCATATAGTGGGATTGCACAAGTATAACCCCACCATCACCTTCTCTCAGTAGCTTAATGTTAAGAATCACATCAGCCACTCCCAAATCTTTCATCTCAAAATTCTTGGACAGAAAATCCTTGACCTCCTCAATCACATTGAGGTTGGTCCCAAAAATCAGTATGTCATCAACATACAAGCACAAGATCACTCCTTCTCCCCCACCATAGCGATAGTATACACATTTGTCAGCTTCATTCACAACAAAGCCAGCAGATGTCAAAGTTTTGTCGAACTTCTCATGCCATTGCTTAGGTGCTTGCTTTAGGCCATACAAAGACTTTAACAACTTGCACACCTTTTCTTCTTGACCTTCTACCACAAACCCATCTGGCTGATCCATATAAATCTCCTCCTCTAACTCTCCATTTAGGAAAGCTGTCTTAACGTCCATTTGATGAACGAGAAGACCATGAGAGGCAGCCAGGGCAAGTAGTACTCGAATTGTGGTCAATCGGGCAACAGGTGAATAAGTATCAAAGAAGTCCTCGCCTTCTTTCTAGGTATAACCCTTGGCCACAAGGTTTGCCTTGTACTTTTCAATTGTACCATCAGGCCTAAGCTTTTTCTTGAAAACCCATTTACATCCTACAGGTTTACACCCATAAGGACGGTCAACGACCTCCCAAGTTCCATTAGACATAATAGAGTCCATCTCACTCCGTACTGCTTCCTTCCAATAGTCAGCGTCAGGAGAAGAATATGCCTCTTCAATGGTTCTTGGAGTGTCATCTACGAGGTATACAATGAAATCATCACCAAAAGACTTTGCAGTCCTCTGTCTCTTACTCTTTCGAGTAACTTCATTGTTATCCTCCTCAGGATTTTCCACAGGCGTTTGCTCAACATGTTCTATCGGCACAAAAGACTCAAGGGAAATTATAAGTTCTTGACTAGATAAGCTAGGTACATCACTTTTCATAGGAAATTCATTCTCAAAAAATGTAGCATCTCTGGACTCTATGATTGTACCAACATGCATGTCAGGTACTCCAGTTTTTATAATTAAGAACCTATAACCCACGCTGTGTATAGCATAACCAAGAAATACACAATCTACGGTTTTTGGTCCAAGTTTGCGCTTCTTGACAATTGACACGTTAACTTTGGCCAAACATCCCCAGGTGCGCAAGTATGAGAGAGTCAACTTCTTCTTTTCCCATTCCTCGAATGGTGTTACTTCTTTGTTCTTTGTAGGAACTCTATTTAGGACATGACATGCGGTCAATATAGCCTCACCCCACCATTCCTTAGAAAGTCCCGCAGTGTCTAACATGGCGTTAACCAAATCAGTTAGAGTGCGGTTCTTTCTTTCGGCAACCCCGTTTGATTCGGGAGAATAGGGAGGCGTCCTCTCATGAAAAATTCCATGTTCCTCGCAGAATAAAGTAAACTCATTTGAAAAATACTCTCCCCCACGATCAGACCTTACCCGCTTGATTTTCCTTTCAAGTTGGTTTTCTACCTCAGCTTTATAGATCTTAAAATAATTCAACGCTTCATCTTTTGTTTTCAATAAGTACACATAGCAAAATCTAGTGCAATCATCTATAAGTGTCATGAAATATTTCTTTCCCCCTTTAGTCAACACGCCATTCATCTCACATAAATCGGAATGAATAAGTTGTAACGATGCCAAATTCCTCGCCTCTTTTGCTGCCTTGTGAGGCTTGCGAGGTTGTTTCGATTGAACACACGCATGGCACTTAGAACCTTTGACCAAAGTGAATTTCGGGATTAAACTCATATTACCTAAGCGCGTCATACACCCAAAATTAACATGACAAAGTCGTGAATGCCAAACATTAGACTCATCATCATCATTACACACATGGTTCACAATTTTATTACAGGAATCCATCAAAGAAAAACGGAACAAACCTCCGCTCTCATAGCGTTTACCAACAAATGTTCCATACTTAGACACGACACATTTATTGGACTCAAAAGCAAGCCTAAAACCATCTCTACATAGTAGAGATCCGCTAACGAGATTCTTCTTTATGGAGGGGACATGCTGCACGTTCTTCAACTGCACGGTCTTTCCCGAAGTAAACTTCAGATCGATCGTACCAACACCATGAACAGCTGCATGTGATCCGTTCCCCATCAACAAGGAGCAACCTCGACCGACCTGATAAGATGAAAACAAGGAAATATCAGCACACACATGAATATTAGCACCAGTGTCAACCCACCACTCAGGTGATTGACAGACAGAAAGAACTGTAGGTAAATAATTACCATACCCCGATGTTCCTCCAGCGTCACTAATAACCATGTTGGCAGACTTCTTCTGCTTATCCTTGCGGTCTGGACAATCCTTAGCCCAATGGCCAGAATCACCGCACACAAAGCAGCCGCCCTTTCCTTTGCCTTTCTTCTTAAACTCAGTAGTAGCCTTGGGCTTGACAATAGGCTTATTTTTCTTCTTATTGTGGAAAGCCTGAGAGTTCTTCTTCTGCACCAAATTGGCACTAGACCCTCCCTCAGCAGCAACTTTCTTGCCACGAGTATCTTTTGCCCTCGCCTTCTCCTCAACACCAAGAGTGCCAATGAGATCAGTAACACTGAACTCCTGCCTCTTGTGCTTTAGAGAGGTAGCAAAATCCGACCAAGAAGGTGGTAACTTGGCGATAATACCGCCAGCCACAAACTTGTCCGGTAACTCGCACTTATTGTTCTCAAGCTCCTTTGCCAGCGCCTGAATCTCATGAGCTTGCTCTACTACAGAACGGTCATCGACCATCTTGTAGTCATAGAACTGCTCCATGACATACAGCTCACTGCCAGCATCGGAAACTCCGAACTTGGCCTCAAGTGCATTCCACATCTCTTTGCCCGTAGGCAAATGCATGTACACATCCACAATGTTGTCTGCCAGTATGTTGACAAGTGCACCTCGAAACAAGTTATCCGCTACATTGAACTTGCGTTCATCCTCATCAGACAGAGGCTCAGCGGGCTTGCCTTGTGCAACATGAAAACATTCCATGACAGTAAACCACAGGATTGCACGTGCACGCCATCTCTTAAAATTTGAACCATCAAACGGAGGATGTGGCTTAAGCGACGCAGCAAAGCCAACTACCGAAAACGACCTATCAAGTTTTTGGATTGTTGAGTATCTAGTCAATTTTCGGCATATTTTAATCCAGAAATTTAGCATATAAATCATGACAAAAATATGCATGAGTGATCTATCAACGATGTATTCATATTCGCTAACGAACAAGCTAACAGCAGAACCTATTAACATATTCATAGCGCACATAAGCAAATACACCAGAAAAGTTTTCGATTTATACCCTCGGGCGGGGCCAGTGCCGGAGGCACCGGATGCGCCGTTACCATCAGTCGACATGATGGCCTATTCGATGTAGTCGATCGAGGCGTGATGCAGGATGATGCATGATGCAGGAAGATGTTCGCAGTGCAGTCCCGCGAATGGTTCACCACCAGGAAGTAGTCGCGTACAACACACACCATCGGGAAGTAGATGTCGCAGATCGAGTAGTCGCGCAGATGCGCTCCCCAAAAACTTGATCGCCCGTCTACCCGTGTAGGTACACAAACGGACGGAGTTCCGGAGGCCTACTCGCCCAGAACCTCGTGCGCGCAGGGTTCTGGACCGGAGATTGCAGAGAGCAGCAACAAAAACAGAGAGAGAGTACTGTTCGTTCGTCACCTTTTGCGTATGGAGAGGAGAACCTTCTTATGCTCTGTTCTCTTGTAACAGCAAAAACGAAGAGACCAGTAACTGCAGCTATAAACCACTAGTAACTGCCAGGGAGTCAGTGCGTTTCGATTTTCGAATAGATAAAGAAAAACGCGCCCGCACCCGACACGCCTGCACGCACTGCACCGCGCCGCGCGTGTAGTGGCTCTCTTCAATTTCACAAGGGGTTATCACGTTCCACCTTTTAAAGTGGTGTAACTCCCATTCAATTCTCCATATGGGACTAAACAGTTTTTCCCTATAGCACTAATAGTGGGCCTAGGAATTTCATTTGATTAATTGCTAAATTAAAATGGACCAAGTCCAATTAATCCAACAACTTATTCTAGAGTGAAGTGATGCAACGTGATTGAGTACTTCTTCTTGATGGTGTCCAATTTAATGAATAGGAGATGGTACCTTCTATTTATACACTTGCCTACCCAACCAAGGTCGGTTGGGCAATCGGCCAGGTGTTGTCCACGAGGGCATGCTGATTGAAGTTGGTGGAGAAGGGGATGCCTGGCCGACCGGGAAGCATTGATGGGCTACCCGGCCAGGAGTTGATGGCTTGGATGCCCTATTTTGGCGCAAAGCTGAGTCCATACATGTGCACCACCCAGAGAGGAGCTGACTTGGCCGAGTGATCAAGTCTCCTTGATTTGGCTAAGGCGGTTAACGGCTTAGGCCGAAGGCATTGGAAAACTAGGCCAACCAGCCTAGTGGGCTTGCCCAGTCGGGGAGCGTTGGCTAGTTGACCTGGTGAACTTGGTCGGCTGGTGTGTAACAACCCGATTTTTTGAATGTAGATTATTTAAATTTAAATTGATCATTTGTAAAACTTTTTGAGTATATATATTTTTAAAATCGACATTTAATTGGAAGTGTCCCACTAAATTAAAATTTAATATTTAAATGAATTGTTTGGAAGGTTGCATTAAAACTTAATTGTTTTGATTTTCGGTTTTGCCTGCATCCAAAATCATGTCATCATATATTCATTCGCTATCCCGCTTCGTTAGTTCGATCGACAATAGACAAAAACACCTGCGGGTCACTAATTTTTTGTCTTCTCTAACCAATCTATAAAATTAAGGGCCTGTTCTTTTGTGGCTGCGGCTTATGGTTTTTGGCTGTTCGTGTGAGAGATTACGGAAAAACTGAAATTCACGTGCGGCTTTTACCGATATAAATGAAGTCGGTACAGTATATACTACAACTAACTAGTAGACACCGTCTTAAAAAGATACTCCGTTTAAAAGCTAGTTACTGTAGAAAAGCCAAAAGCCACAAAAGAACATGCCCTAAATCTCTCTCATTCACTCCCACTACCAGTCACTAACATATCTCATACATTTGGCAATTAATTAATAATTATATAAACAATTAAATACAAAATCAGTGAGATACATGCAATAAACAGTAGAGAAATAATGTGTCATTTGGGCGCGTCAGAGCAGGATGAGAAGACAGGAGGAACGAGAAGGCAGCCTATTAGTCCTCTTCAATAGCCGTTTGTGAGTTTATATACTGCCCGCCAGTGTCTCGTTCTTCAATAACCCATTCGGCCCATTTACCATCCCAACCTATTAGTCCACAAGTCCGAACGGAAGCCAGCCAAAATAGTGGGACCCGTGACACAACCCCAAACAAGTGCACTTGTACGTTACATCTATGCTGAATTTCAACTAAGAAAATCAAAACAAATAAAAAAGCAAAGTTGTTCATCCTTCCTAGGCCTAATATACACTGTTTTCTTCCAAGTGTTGGAAAATTCAAGGGGAGACCATGGCCCATGTTGACCTTACTGAAGTTCCGCCCATTGAGCGCCCAGCGCCAGGACTGAAAGTAGCACACCACCACGGAGACGATGGCAGTAGTGGCCACACAGACCCGAGCACCGAAGAAGCCGACCAACGCGGTCTAGGTGGTGCGGAGGTTAATCTGATCGCCGGCAACGACTAGGGCGCTGGAATTAATCTGATCGCCAATAAAATCACCAGGTTAGATGAAATCTGGTGAATGCCACCCCTAAAATGAGCTAGCTATCATAAAAACGTAAAAATGACTATTCACTGGATTATTTAAACCGTAAGTCTGCTCTATAACGCAGAAGACGAACCGGGTCAGAAAGAGGTAACTAATCCGGTCACAGTTTATACCGAGGTATTCTGCACATACGAAGGTAAGATCATCCTTTGATCACTTTAATTAGTTATGTTAATTAATAAAACTAAATTCTTTATGGCATATATTATCATCTGTTGCATTAAAAATCTTTTTAAAAGAAATGAGGATACATGAAGAAAGAAAGAGATAAGAGAAAAGGGCAGTCCGCTGAAAGGAGTGGCTATAATAGGAGGGTAGATGGTGTCCTGGTCAGGAAAAAGAGGGAAAGATTAGGGCCCTCTACATATGGTTATAGCATAAGGACCAAACAACTTTCTCTCGGGTGAGGGCCATACTTCTAGTGTCAACCATTTTCTCGTCTTGTGACGAGCAAAACAAATGCTACCTTGTTGCATTATTATTCTTTTCACATTGGTAAGTAATATAATTAGGTGGAGGAAACCAGAACTGGTATAAAACCCATAAGTGATAGATCCAAATAGCATATATTAAGGCAATGGAGTGTTGAGTGTGGGAGAGACCACCCAACCAATGACTATTTCAAGGTCGGTGGGTGTCGGGTAAGGGTAAGAAACTACCCTGGACCACCGACTAAGAATAGTTGGGTGGAGATATAATAATGAAATTAGGGGAAACATTCTGTACTTTGGACTTAGCACCACATCTAAGGAAAAATGGAAGACCCAGTTTTAAAGAGCTCAGAGTAGCTATGGGTAAAATAACACAAGCCTACTTAGTGCTAAATAAAATTATGAATTCATGTGTCTCTTGGAATGGAGGCTACGGAGACCATTGGAGGTTTTCTTCTCACCAGAGTGACTAGTAGTATTTGAAATACTAAAACTTGCAGAAATCCACTCTAATTTAATAATCTATTTTTGTGAACAAAGAATAGATAGAAAACGAATTGATGATAAAGAGATAAGTCATACAATTGCATCTATAGTTATTAATGATTGTTAAGTATGTTTGTACTCATCCTTGCTATTAAGTTCCTTGTTAGATCTCAGTCCAGCCAGGGAATACCTTAAGTGAAACGTGGGGTATCCAGGTTCTGAGGATGCTGCGTGAGACCAGGGTGATTGTGTTGAGGACTAGGACGAGGCAGATACCCTATTTGGCAGTTAGGATGACTAGGCAACCTATAGTGCCTCACCGCCGAGAGATAGGATATATAAATAATCTGTATCTCCTTTTTATACTTAGTATCTGTACTAAAGACTATAGCCATGCATGGATAAATGTTGTAATAATGCACAATTTCTAGTTATTATTCTATTATGCAACTCTAGTAAGGCTTATTATTCCCTAAGTGTTGGGCTTAGGGAATAGTAATCCATTGCCCTGTGTCATGTTCTGAGGACTGGTAAAGTACACGTGTATTGCAACGGAGTCTCAAAAGATGGTGATACATACCATCAAATGTGATCCCAAACTGTACAATGAACCTAAAGGTTCTCTTACACGTATATCAAGCGAAACATATATGTACAGGTCAGTACAGAAATTAAATCAAAAACAAATATCCACGCTTAGTAGTTGATGTTGTTTCTTGTCCAACATAAATACAAAAAAATACCTAAGACATCGGGGACGCAAGAACAGCTCCATATAATATTATTGGTAATGTGCCAGATGAATTGAAGCTCCTATCCTTTTCCAGCGCAGCAACTATTCTAATCTTGCTCCTTGTAGTAGCGGTAGCCAGTAGCTATCTGTTAAAAGTTACTTTCATAATGTCGCATATAATGAGAATAATACTTATCTAAGTCTATAACATGGGTGTTAGCTTCATAGAAAATCACTAAGCTACACTAACCTTCATGGTAATAAAACAAACAAGGGAAAATCCGAATAAGTTAACAAATTATATTTTTCAAGGAATTCATCAAATTAGGAAGGGCATAGATTATTCAGTAGAGAAACTAATGGTAGCCATATTTTCATTTCTAGATGTTACTCCTTACTAGTAGACATGTTATGCCATGTCAGATGTGATCCACCACTCCTTTCCACTTCCTTCTGATACAACATACATACATAACAAAGAATGAATTGGCATACTTACAAAATAAGAGCATTCTCCATGTAGAACAACAACTTCTTTTATGATGACCTAGATGCACTGCAAGAATTTAAATTATGATATGCATATTTAAGTCTAAGGATCTGTGTTAGTTAAGCAAATATGATAAATTCAAAACTATATTTTGTAGCATTGGCCAAAAAAATAGAACACTTTCTGTAGAGACTATGTTCAAGCCTAGCAAATTTGCTACTTGAATAGAAATTCAATATCATGTCTATAGCACAACAACAATTTAGAGAGAAGAAAGACAATCGATGGATATTTCTTCTCTTTAATTGGTGATAGAACTAACTCTTTGAGATAATTCATTGAGTAGTCAGTATGCATAGAAAATTGCAGAGTCAAATTCTTAGAGAGAATTTTGTTCAGACTTTAAGCAGCAGACACACAAGCTAATTAGATGCATACTCCACGAGCAAACAAAGGGGAACACCATATTCTAGTTAATTGGAATTTGTTTGGGGCAATTCACCAAGCATGTCCCGTGCACACATAAAAATAGAAAATTAATAACCCAATTTGTCATCTTGTCTGCACAAAATATTTGTAAGAAATAAAACTCATCCTAATCATCTCTCAACCAATTTTGGGTGAAGAGCAAGCATATGCATTACAATGGTTCTGGGGAAGGAACAATCACAATTCAAAAAACTTTTGCAAGTGGTGGGGCTACGGGAGATATGCATTATTCTTGCATGCTTGCATGTGTGTGATGGTGATGCTAGTCAACTTGGGGACAATGTCTAGTACTAAGAGGGTAATCCTGGTGGATGGCTTATAGGTTAGGACTCATCTTCAAAGACACCAGTGGGAACAAATTAATTGATGAATGAAAGATTCAAAAACTGAAGTCTAAAGTGAAAGAAACAGCCACATATGTTGACTGAACAAGTGGATTCCATCCAAACCAATAACCGAGAGAAGGAAGAGGGCCCTAACCTCGATGGATTGCTTCCTCCACCTATTGTGTTGCCAAAGAGGTCGATGGGATGAACGCATCTCCAATGCAGGCAAGTTGTCATTGTCACCATCAAGGCAAGGTGACTGAGGAGATCCCTGGTTGTGAGCACCACTGTAGTCAATCCCTACATCTAGAGTGCCCCCAGTCCCGACTTCTTCTTTGCCACTAGTCACCAGCTTGAGAGGTCACGCCGAGTTCCATTGGGATTTAGTGGAGCCGCTGCAGATTAGGCTCATGCACCGCTCAACCAGATCCAAAGCCCCACCATTGTTCTGTCTCCTCCCCTCACTCTCCATGGCTACCACTGCTGGCGGCAACTTCCATCAGGGTCGAGATGATGTGGATTATGAGGGGGAGGGAGAGGACCGGGCGGGAGGGTAGCTAGATTGAGGTTGAGTGAGAACCCATTGCCAACATCATCTAGAGGGAGGAGAACGCCCGGGATATCCTAGATGGAAGGGGAGGGGAGGGTTCCTCAGTCTGGCTTTATTTGGTGTAGTGTAAAAGTGAGGAGATGGTGGAAGACGTGGGGGATCGAGCAGTTCGTGTAACAGGAGAGATGAAGGAGAGAGCTTGACGATCAGGCCCACTTGTGGGTGCTCGTTTCCCCAGACGAGCGGACAATGAGGGTAAGGGTGATGAATGGACAAACCCCCCTTTTATATTAGTAGAGAAGAGATAATGACATGAGGTGTCACAATATAGCGGTCCTCTAGGGTTTCAGCAACACGAAGGGGTTTGCACCGCCAAGAAGCCGAATACCACCTTGATCCCTTTGATTTGGCGAAGCTATCCACATGGGGTATGGTCAGGTTTGACCGTACCCTAACCCATATTTTCTTCTAGAGGGTCAGTTTTGCAGTGATCCAAGTATGATTTCCTTCCTTTTGACAATATCTCTCCATTACAACTCCATGTGCGTGATTCCCTTCGGACTCTGCTGATAACAATAACTAACATATACTAACAATTAATTAATGATTATCGGAACAATTAAAGATGAAATCAGTGAGATACATGCAATAAATAGTAGAAAAATAATGTGCCATAGCGCATCAGAACTGGATGAGACGACAGGAGGGAGGAGAAGGCAGCCTTTCGTCTTCTGTTGGATCTCTCCTCCTAGCCGTTTCTGAGTGTATATGTACTAGCCCAGCCTATTGGTCCACAAGTCCGAGTGAAGCCCTCCAAAATAGTGGGAATTTCAACTAAGAAAATGAAAACAAACAAACAAAAACAGAGTTGTTCATACTTGCTAGACCTAATATACACTGTTTTCTTCAAAGTGTTGGAAAATTTAAGGGGAGCCCACGGCACATGTTGGCCTCTCTGAAGCTCCGCCCCCCGAGCACCCGGCGTCGGGACAGAAAGTAGCACACCACCACGGAGACGATGGCTGTTGTGGCCGCCACCGACCCGAGCACCGAGAGCACTATCACATCCCACGACGTGCCCTCCTTCCCGTCGCCATCGAACCTGTCCACCGCCAGGTCCTAGTCATGTACGCCGAGGATGACATGGCGGACCGTGGCGGCGAAGAAGCCGACCAACGCGGTCTTGGTGGTGCGGAGGCCTGTTGTAAATAATCTTATTTAGAAGTCATGTACAAAATTTGGTTGTAATCGGAGTCGAATTGCAGCCGTAATTAGAAGTCATAGCCGGAAATAGAGGAGAAGTCGTATCGGAAGCGGAGTCGTAAAACGTAGTCGAGTCGGAGTCGGAGTCAGAGTTGTAATCGTAGTCGAACCCGTGTTAAAGTCGCAGAACCGGGTATAAAAGGAGGGGTAGACATGTAACCAAAGATGTACCGAGCCATTGCAAGAAGTAAAAAAAGAAACAGGAGAAAAGCAAACCCTATGAGTTGTTTTCTGTTGTGTGATCTCGCAAGACGTGGTTGTAAGGACTCACGACCATGGCAAACGTGGTCGGGAGATCCTACGACCACGGCAAAGCAAAATCGGAGGTGATCGAAGAGGCTATCGACCACATTGAAGGGGCGTTGAACGTGGTCGTAAGGGCTATCGACCACGGCATAAGGCGTTCAACCACGTAGAGAAGCCTGCGACCACGGTGAAGGTGGTCGTAAGGAGTTGCGACTGCACCGAGAAGACCAGTACGTAGTCAGAAGCGACTCCGACCACGTTGCAAGAAGTGAACGTGGTCGAAAAGGTGTTTCGACCACGGTGAACAGTGATCGCCAGCATCACTGCGTGATCGTAAAAGGTTTCGATCACGGTATTTCGAGCGGCTGAAGGAAGGGCAGCGAAGCGATAAAGAAGAGTGGTCGTAACTTCTACAGTAAGTTTACGACTACGAAGGAAAAGCGATCGGTTGAGCAATTGGAATGGTTGGAACTGGTCGTAAGCACTCAGAACCGGTCGTAAACAATTCTAACCGGTCGTAAACGACTTTAACCGGTCGTAAACGGTCCTGGGAGGTCGTAAGACTTTCCATCAGTTGGTATCAGAGCCATGGCAGAAGCGTCGAAGGCTAAGGAGAGCGTGTCGCTGCAGTACCCGATCCTCAGTTCGGATAATTACCCAATCTAGGCGATGAAGATGAAGGTCAACATAATCGCGCAGGGTGTCTGGGGCCTTGTTGAACCAAAAGGAGAAAGACAAGGTCGTTGATGAACGACTTGACAAGATGGCGATGGTGGCGATCTATCAAGCCGTTCCCGATTCAATGATGCGACAGCTGATTGGGAAGGAGACCGCTCGAGATGTCTGGACTACTCTGCAGACAATGCATCAAGGAGTAGACCGAGTGAAGGAAGTTCGACTCCAAACATTAAGGAGTGAATTTGAAGACATGAAGATGGGGAAGAATCAGACAGTAAAAGAGTTCTCTGGTCGATTCAACGAAGTCGTGAATGAGATCAAATCTCTCGGTGATGATTTAAAGGACGAGGTGGCGGTGAAGAAGTACTTGAGAGTACTGCTAGAAAAATTTCTCCCAGTCATGACCACACTCACGTACTCGCAAGACCTCTCGAAGATGAAGATTGAAGAGGTGACTGGAGCACTTAAAGCCTACGGGCAACTCCTGAAGAGTTATCAAACTGAACATGGAGCACAGGCTCTACTCGTAAAAGAAGACTTGAACCGAGGCGGAGAATATTCTTCCAGAGGAGGTCGTGGTCGTGGTCGTGGCCGCGGCACGTTCCAAGGTCAAGGGCAGGGCCGAGGCTATGCGCCAAGAGGTCGAGGCTCTCAATCCGGAAGAGGAGGTAGAGGTGGTCGTGGAGATAGGGCTGGTCGTGGAGGCGGCGATTACCAGACAGACAAATCTGACGTCCAGTGCTACACGTGCGAGAAGTTCGGTCATTACGCTGCCAAATGTCGGAGCCACATCCAGTGCCATAACTGCAAGAAGTATGGTCACTATGCTGCGAATTGTCGGGGCAGGAAGAAGGTGGAGGAAGCAAACTTGGCGCAAACCACAAAGCACAAAGAGCCGACACTACTGTTGTCGCTCTGCACTGTAGATGAACCGACATGGTTCTGTTGAATGAAGAGAAAGTCTTTCCAAATCAGATGAAGCAGGGAGAGCAGACACAAGCCGATTGGTACCTCGATAACGGAGCAAGTAACCACATGACGGGCACACACTCGATGTTCCACGAGTTGAATGAGAATGTACTCAGAAAAGTCCAATTCGGAGATGGGTCGTCGGTTCAGATAAAAGGGAGAGGCTCAATCTTGATGCAGTGTAAGGACGGAAGCCAGAGAAGGCTGTCGGATGTGTATTACATACCGAGCCTTCAGAGTAATATAATAAGTCTTGGACAATTAACAGAAGAGGGCTGTCGGATCGAGCTCAAAGACAATTTTCTAAAAGTGTTCGACCGCAGTGAACGACTATTGATGAAGGTACAAAGGACAATGAACCGTCTGTACAAGATTCAGATTGAAGCATGCAAATCAAGGTGTCCGAAGACTATGACCGATGATGCAGCCTGGTTGTGGCATGAGAGATTCGGTCATATGAACTTCCAGAGTCTCAACATAATGGCAAGAAAGGAGATGGTGGTCGGACTGCTAAGGATCGACCACCCGGAGCAAGTCTGCGAAGGCTGTCTGGTGGCGAAACAAACCCGTAGCGGTTATCCACAGCAGACGAAATTCAGAGCTTCACATCGACTTGTGCGGACCGATCACACATCGCACTGATGCCGAAAATCAGTACTTCATGCTGATCGTGGATGAATACTCGAGAGCCATGTGGGTGTACATGCATAAGAGCAAAGATGAGGCAAAGTCAAATTTTCAGAAGTTCATAGGTCTTGCCGAAAATGAAGTCGGCAAGAAGGTGAAATCGGTCAGGTCTGATCGAGGAGGAGAATTCCTCGCAGAAGAGTTCAACTCGATCTGTGAAGAGAAGGGCATTGCAATATTCTTCACGGCTCCGTACTCGCCTCAACAAAACGGAGTTATAGAAAGAAGAAATCGAACTGTGATGGCAACAGCGAGAAGTCTTCTGAAAAGCCGTTTTCTCCCCGGGCGTTTTTGGGCCGACGCAGTGAGGCACGCAGTCTACTTACTCAATCGTTCAACCACACGATCATTGGATGGAGTCACACCATTTGAACTGTGGTCGGGGAGGAAACCGAACGTCAAGCATCTGAAGGTCTTCGGCTGCTTGGCTCATGTGGAGCAGTCCACTTACCTGAAGAAGCTAGACGATCGGAGTAGAAGGATGATTTACCTCGGGTCTGAGCCGGGCACCAAGGCATATAGGTGCTATGACCCGGTCGAAAAAATTCTACATGTGAGCAGAGACGCGGTCTTCGAAGAAGGCAAACACTAGGAGTGGGAAGAACATCATGACATTGAAAAAGACATGTCGAAGTGGGTAACGTTCGAAGTCGAAGGTGCCGAGGCCGATGGCACAGACTGGGAAGAAGTTACGACCACATCACAAGGCTCAAGTTCAGCTGGCGCTATCGATCGTGAAGTCGTACCTGAAATAGAAGACTTCGATGAGGAAGAGTCAAACGACCGAGTACCGAAGATGAGGAGCATAAGTGAGATTTATGCACAGACTGAACCAGTGCAGTCTGAAGAACTGTTGTTTTACACAACTTCAGAAGAACCTGAAAATTATGAAGAAGCAAAGGAAGATGAGCATTGGAGGACGGCTATGCAGGAAGAACTGAAGTCGATTGAAGATAATGACACATGGGAACTCACTGATCTACCGAAGGGACATCGTGCGATCGGCCTGAAGTGGGTGTTCAAAGTGAAGAAAAACTCTCAGGGAGAAGTCGTAAAGCACAAAGCTCGATTTGTGGCAAAAGGATTTGTCCAGAAGCAAGGAATCGATTACGAAGAAGTCTTTGCTCCAGTGGCTCGGATGGAGACAATTCGAGTACTTCTTGCGTTGGCAGCAAATGGTGGATGGGAAATTCAACACATGTACGTGAAAACGGCGTTTCTGAACGGAGACATTGAGGAGGAGGTGTATATCTCTCAACCGTCGGGTTTTCAGTTCAACAGACAAGCTGAGAAAGTTTTGAAGCTCAACAAAGCTCTCTACGGGCTCAAACAAGCTCCACGAGCTTGGAATCTGAAACTCGACAAAAGTCTGACAACACTCGAGTTCAAACGGAGTAACTCGGAACATGCCGTGTACACGAGAGGAGACAAGAAGACAAGACTGATCGTGGGCGTATATGTGGACGATCTGATCATCACTGGGTCAAATCCAAAGGAGATTATGAAGTTCAAAAATGAGATGAAGAAGCTGTTCAAAATGACCGACTTGGGACTTCTGAGCTATTATCTCAGCATCGAGGTGAAACAAACCGACAACGGCATATCAGTTTGTCAGTCGGCGTACGCCCGGAAAATTCTGGAGAAGTGCAATATGAGAGAGTGCAATCCATGCCAAATCCCAATGGAGAATCATCTGAAGTTAAGCAAGACAGGCCCAGGATCGCCAGTCGATGCCACGCAGTCAGGAGTATTGTCGGAAGTCTGCGGTATCTGGTGCACACCTGACCGGACATTTCGTTTGCGGTCGGATATGTGAGTCGCTTCATGGAGAAGCCGACCCAGGAGCATATGAACGCCGTAAAGCACATCCTGAGGTACATCAAAGGTACTCTGAACCTCGGGATTCACTACAAAAGAGGAGGTGGGAAGGTTTTTTCGCTGACGGGCTACAGTAACAGCGACATGGCAGGAGATGTTGACGATCGAAAGAGCATGACAGGCGTAATGTTTGTGCTGGGAGAAAGTCCTGTCAGTTGGCAATCACAGAAGCAAAGAGTGGTCGCATTGTCGTCCTGTGAAGCTGAGTACATTGCAGCGAGTGCAGCATCGTGCCAGGGAGTTTGTATCGCTCGCCTGTTAAGCGAGTTGTCGAACGAAGCAGTCCAGCAGGTGACGCTCAGGGTTGATAACAAATCTGCAATATCACTTAGCAAAAATCCGGTTTTACATGATAGAAGCAAGCATATAGACACAAGATATCATTTTATCATAGATTATGTCGAAGAAGGGAAGATCGAAATTGACTACATCAGAACAGAAGAACAAAAAGCTGATATTCTGACGAAGCCGCTGGGGCGGATAAAATTTTCAGAGATGAGGAGAAAGATCGGCATGATCGAAGTCGAAAAAAAACAAGATTAGGGAGAGAATATTGTAAATAATCTTGTTTAGAAGTCATGTACAAAATTTGGTTGTAATCGGAGTCGAATTGCAGCCGTAATTAGAAGTCGTAGCCGGAAATAGAGGAGAAGTCGTATCGGAAGCGGAGTCGTAAAACGTAGTCGAGTCGGAGTCGGAGTCAGAGTTGTAATCGTAGCTGAACCCGTGTTAAAGTCGCAGAACCGGGTATAAAAGGAGGGGTAGACATGTAACAAAAGATGTACCGAGCCATTGCAAGAAGTAAAAAAAGAAAAAGGAGAAAAGCAATTCATGTGAGTTGTTTTTTGTTGTGTGATCTCGCAAGACGTGGTTGTAAGGACTCACGACCACGGCAAACGTGGTCGGGAGATCCTACGACCACAGCAAAGCAAAATCGGAGGTGATCGAAGAGGCTATCGACCATATTGAAGGGGCGCTGAATGTGGTCGTAAGGGCTATCGACCACGGCATAAGGCGTTCAACCACGTAGAGAAGCCTGCGACCACGGTGAAGGTGGTCGTAAGGAGTTGCGACTACGCCGAGAAGACTAGTACGTGGTCGGAAGCGACTCCGACCACGTTGAAAGAAGTGAACGTGGTCGAAAAGGTGTTTCGACCACGGTGAACAGTGATCGCCAGCATCACTGCATGATCGTAAAAGATTTCGATCACGGTATTTCGAGCGGCTGAAGGAAGGGCAGCGAAGCAATAAAGAAGAGTGGTCGTAACTTCTACAGTAAGTTTACGACTACGAAGGAAAAGCGATCGGTTGAGCAATTGGAACGGTCGGAACTGGTCGTAAGCACTCAGAACCGGTCGTAAACAATTCTAACCGGTCGTAAACGACTTTAACTGGTCGTAAACGGTCCTGGGAGGTCGTAAGACTTTCCATCAAGGCCGGCGAGGTCGAGGGTCGTGTCGAGGAGTGCTTTGGATGGCCTCGGCTGGCCGCCGGCAGCGAAGTACACCCACAGGCGGTGCGCGACAGCGTTGTACTCGATCCACACGGCCCCCGTACGGTTGGGTGTGATGGTGATGTTGAGGCCGACGTTCGGAGACTCCGGGGCGTACGACTTCACAGTGCCGACCCCGACGGTGGCGGGGCCGCTAGTGGCGTTGGCTAAATTTCAGTCCAAATGTTTGGAATCGTTTTAAATATAAACATATCTAAATCTTAAAAAAATCACCCTGTTATTTGTAAAACATATAACATATAAATCTTTATTCTAATTTAAGAGGTAAGTATAAGAAGGGAGTGTGAAATGAAGATTGAAGAACAAAATATAAAACCTAGAAAGCAAAAGAAATCTGAAGTAAATTTAAGAGCTAAGAACAGCAGAGGCATGGCCGTTTCCACCGCCACCACCTTCACGCCGCCATAGTGAAGCTACCTTCTCTTCTTCTTTTGGAAGCATAGTGCTGCTACCTATTTGGAGAATCGTTCATCACCCGGAGCAAAGGAAAGAATGACCTGATAGAATAGGAATTCATTCACCAGTGTTCAGCTCATGGGAACGATTTGTCATTCTTGTGTAAAATGCTTAAGAAAGAATTGGTTGAAATGGCTCTCTTTAGCTGTTCCCATCCGAGCTGCGATTTGTATTTTGGTGGAGTTGGGTGACAGCCTGACAGGGGGAATGTTATCCTTTGAAACAAGAAGAAAAATTGAAGCGATTGAGCACTATATTAACTGAAAAAATTATTTGTTCAGTACACCTTATACCTCTTCACTAATACATGCATATAGGTATTGTTAGACCATGTTGATGGTTGTGAATAAAATGATGTTGAATAATTAATATTTGGATTGCTTTGGATTTTGTGTGAATAAAAAAATTATTTGTTCAGGACACCTTATACCTCTTCACTTATTTTCTTTTGTTCTATTTTGCAGTAGCCGTGTGGGCGAGATTAAATTTGTGCCTTCGGCCTTGTAACTGACTTCTACTCTCTCACAATGCATTGGCAGAGATTTCAAAATAATTTGTTTTATTTTGACCACATGTCATGTCCTTCGTAAATTTGCCAGAATAGCTGTGTATCTGATACGAGTCGATCGAGGGCTTCAACAAGGAAATTCAAATCTGTACCAAGCATATATATGCACCTAATTTATTATTTTTTTATATATAAAGGTATTCTTTTCGTTGCAAAAAAGTATTCTTCGGCTCAAAAAATTCCCCTGTTGCTCACAGGTTCTTGGAGAAGTTTTTGAGTCAAGAGTTTTGCTTTGCATAAAAAACCGTGCGCATTGGCTTAATCAGGGAATAGTTAATCGTTAGCTGTTACTTACATGTTTTGACACATGATAATTAGCCCCAACAACGACATAAATGTAGTCTTTGGTAGTTACTCCCTCCATCTCGCAATATAGGTCTAAGTCTACCATATACATAAACGAAATAGCTACTAAATTTAATAAAAAGTTAATATTATTGAACCATACATATCTCTATGAAATGATATACTGCAACTACTCATCTACTTTTTCAGCATTAAAGTAGGAGTATATGTGAAAAGATTGTAGCAACCACACATTTAATATTCTTAATAGATTTATATTGTGAGACAACACTTCATTAAAAAAAATGAGAATTATATTGCGGAAAAGGAAAGGAAGGAAATTTTGCTGCCCTATTTAAAGGGCCAGACTGCGTTTGTACATCACTCCTGTCATCTCATTTTGACCACTTCTGTCCTCTCATTTTGATCGATTCCCAGTGAAGTTCGCCCAAGCTGCCAATCACAAGAAGGTAGCTCGACAGCTAGCTGTGTTATCTAGACATTTCTCTCTATTGTTAACTATTTTAGTATTTCTTTTAATTAACCTGTTATTCAAGGCTATTAATTTGTTTTATTTTGCTATTTTACCACACATATATATGTCGTCAACATTATACTTCAGACATTGTGCCAGTATCTAAGATGACACGTAAATTTGCGGACAGGATATATACCATGGGAGAGCAGAACCCTAAGCGACGGGTTGTGAAGCTTGAGGATAGCAAGTGGACAGGATACTTCATTGATGCTCCTTGCTCTCGCCAGGTATCAGGGCCGTACGTAAAAAACATTTGGATGGCCTGCCTTAAAAAAAATATGGACGGCCGAGTTTTAACCATAAGATCTCTTCAACGGTGGGAGTTCGTTCTGTATTCAGGAGGAAATTAAGAATAGTATGTTCGGCAATAATTGAAAGGCAGCAAAGTCATTTCATATGTTTCTTAATTTTTACGCACAAAAAGCTAAAAATTCGGCTTCGGCTTCTGACTTCTGGCTTATTTTGCACTATTCATAAATTTCGTCTTTTTCTGAACTTTTGGCTTTTTGTTGAGCTTTTTTGCCGGTTCTTTTTTTCCCGTATTTGTTTGTATTATACGTAATGGGCTAACATATTTTTTATATTTTTAATTTTTTTAAAATTTAATTATGCGAAATAAGTCTCTGTCAGCTACAGTGCTTTTTTCAGCCAGCTACAGTGTTTTCAGCCATAAGCCATGAGCTTTTAAGCCGAACCGATCACCTAGATCTAAAATCCGAGGGAGTACAAAATAAATAACATTCTCATAAAATCTCTGTTGTATTCTTGGTGTCCCTGCTTTAGAGAGTACCCAAATCAATCATAATTTTTGTCTGCTTTCATTTGTCCTGTGAATCAAAAGCCCAGGGAATTGATCAAGGAAAGGCTTGACGAACTTGTGCAAAAAGTTCCTTCCATGATTCATGGGTATTGTTGTGGTTACAGACAAAACAGAGAGAGATGATAGTGGAGAGTTGGGAGAGAGTGTTCTCTCTTCCCCTGACTCCTCCCTGATATATATATTCATAGGGGGTACACTTTTACAGTTGTGCCCTTACATCAATATACCCTCATCAGGGGTATTTAAGCCATTACACAAGATCTATTCTGGTCCTTGTAGCCTTCTAACAGGCCTGCTGGGTTTAGGTGGGGGCCACCCCTACAACAGGAGCCTCTCATGGTGAAGGGCTTCACAGGGCCGAAGCCATGTTGCCGAGTCCTTTGGCCCCCTCCGTCCCTGCGGCCTGTGAATCTTTTCGATCTTGCAGAGCCTGAATGTGCTGCGGAGGCCGGGGTCTGAGGCCAGAGCCGCAGCTGAGTCGACGTAGAGGCGCGCGCGCTCCGTCCCCTACCCTTCGAACGGGTGGCAGCGGAGCTGGCGCCCAAGTCGAAGTAGAGGCGCGCGCTTGGACGCTGCTGTGACCGAGCGGTCGGGTAGTGTGCTTTTAACGATTGTTAGTATCATGGCGACGCTTGGCCTGCTAGAGGACAGGCTGTCGCGGCGTGCAGTCTGCTTTGACGGGAGTGGGGCACGTGGCGACTTGTAACTGGTGCGTCGCGAGATGTAAGCAGATGCGTCTGTCCATTACGCGCAGCTGAACCGGCGGGTACCCATCCGTTGTGCTGCCGCCGGTTGGCGTGCCGCCGATTGGCATCTCACCATGCTGGCGACTCTTCACCGGGTGAGCCTGGCTATAAATATGCTGGTGTCGCGGGCTGTTCCTTGGGCACCCCTGGCTACAAATCCCGTACCTGCGCATGGTTAGCTTCTCATGTGGACATGGAAAGGCCTGACTTGCTCTCGTAGACAGATATGAAGTCATCCGCATCCGCTGGTTGTGCGAATGAGCATATGTTGGTGTGGTGGAGCATATCTGTCTACGAGAACATGTCGGCGCTTGCCGCAAATCAACCTTCGTGTTTTCGAGTTACTAGAGTCGTATGCGCTGTTCCGTTTGCTTCGAGAAGGGTCGCCTCTTCGAACGGGTGGCAGCGGAGGCTGGCGCCCAGTCAAAGTAGATGCGCGCGCGCTCCGTCCCCTACCCTTCGAACGGGTGGCAGCGGAGGCTGGCGCCTATGTCGAAGTGGAGGCGCGCACGCTCCGTCCCCTACCCTTCGAACGGGTGACAGCGGAGGCTGGCGCCCAGTCGAGGTAGACGCGCGCGCGCTCTGTCCCTCACCCTTCGAACGGGTGGCAGCAGAGGCTGGCGCCGAGGTCGAAGGAGAGGCGCGCGCGCGCTCTGTCCCCTACCCTTCGAACGGGTGGCAGCGGAGCTGGCGCCTATGTCGAAGTGGAGGCGCGCGCGCTCCGTCCCTCACCCTTCGAACGGGTGGCAGTAGGGCTGTAAACGAGCCGAGCTCGTGCGAGCTTGGCCTTCCAGGCTCGAGCTCGGTAGAAGCTCGAGCCGAGCTCAAGCCGAGCTCGAGTAGGGGTTCGAGCTTGGATCTGGGCTCGAGCTCGGCTCGGCCTAAGCTCGAGTAGGCTCGAGCTCGGCTCGTTGAAGCTCGTTACAATTAAAATAATTTATTATGCACTATTTTTCAATAATAAGAAAAGCTCGAGCTCGAATTCGGCTCGAGTAAGCTCGCTAACGGTTAAAATAATTCAAATATACACTAATTTTCAATAATAAGAAAAGCTCGAGCTCGAATTCGGCTCGAGTAAGCTCGGTAAGAATTAATATGTATTACTATTTAAGCTCGAATCGGGGCTCGCAAACTATTCGAGCTCGGCTCGGTAAAGCTCGCGAGCTCGAGATCAAGCTCGAGTTCGGCTCGTTTAAAGTTCGAACCGAGCTCGAATCGAGCCTGGAACGAGCCGAACTCGAGTAGCTCGCGAGCTTCGAGCTTTTTTTACAGCCCTAGGTGGCAGCGGAGGCTGGCGCCTAGTCGAGGTAGACACGCGCGCGCTCCGTCCCTCACCCTTCGAACGGGTGGCAGCGGAGGCTGGCGCCTAGGTCGAAGGAGAGGCGCGCGCGCGCTCCGTCCCCTACCCTTCGAACGGGTGACAACGGAGCTGGCACCTATGTCGAAGTGGAGGTGCGCGCGCCCCGTCCCCTACCCTTCGAACGGGTGGCAGGGGAGGCTGGCGCCTAGTCGAGGTAGACGCGCGCGCGCTCCGTCCCTCACCCTTCGAACGGGTGGCAGCGGAGGCTGGCGAATATTCGAGGTAGACGCGCGCGCGCTCCGTCCCTCACGCTTCGAACGGGTGGCAGCGGAGGCTGGCGCCTAGTCGAGGTAGACGCGTGCGCGCTCCGTCCCTCACCCTTCGAACGGGTGGCAGCGGAGGCTGGCGCCTATTCGAGGTAGACGCGCGCGCGCTCCGTCCCTCACGCTTCGAACGGGTGGCAGCGGAGGCTGGCGCCTAGTCGAGGTAGACGCGCGTGCGCTCCGTCCCCACCCTTCGAACGGGTGGCAGTGGAGGCTGGCGCCAAGTCGACGCAGACGCGTGCGCGCTCCGTCCCCTACCCTTCGAACGGGTGGCAGCGGAGGCTGGCGCCTAGGTCGAAGGAGAGGCGCGCGCGCGCTCCGTCCCCTACCCTTCGAACGGGTGGTAGCGGAGCTGGCGCCTATGTCCAAGTGGAGGCGCGTGCGCTCCGTCCCCTACCCTTCGAACGGGTGACAGCGGAGGCTGGCACCTAGTCGAGGTAGACGCGCGCGCGCTCCGTCCCCCACCCTTCGAACGGGTGGCAGCGGAGGCTGGCGCCTAGTCGAGGTAGACGCGAGCGCTCCGTCCCTCACCCTTCGAACGGGTGGCAGTGGAGGCTGGCGCCTAGGTCGAAGGAGAGGCGCGCGCACTCCGTCCCCTACCCTTCGAACGGGTGGCAGCGGAGCTGGCGCCTATGTCGAAGTGGAGGCGCGCGCGCTCCGTCCCCTACCCTTCGAACGGGTGGCAGCGGAGGCTGGCGCCTAGTCGAGGTAGACGCGCGCGCGCTCCTTCCCTCACCCTTCGAACGGGTGACAGCGGAGGCTAGCGCCTAGTCGAGGTAGCCGCGCGCGCGCTCCATCCCTCATCCTTCAAACGGGTGGCAGTGGAGGCTGGCGCCTAGTCGAGGTAGACGTGCGCGCGCTCCATCCCTCACGCTTCGAACGGGTGGCAACGGAGGTTGGCGCCTAGTCGAGGTAGACGCGCGCGCACTCCATCCCTCACCCTTCGAACGGGTGGCAGCGGAGGCTGGCGCCAAGTCGACGTAGACGCACGCGCGCTCCGTCCCTCACCCTTCGAACGTGTGGGAGCGGAGGCTGGCGCCTAGTCGAGGTAGACGCGTGCGCGCTCCGTCCCTCACCCTTCGAACGGGTGGCAGCGGAGGCTGGCGCCTAGTCGAGGTAGACGCGTCCGCGCTCCGTCCCCTACCCTTCGAACGGGTGGCAGCGGAGCTGGCGCCTATGTCGAAGTGGAGGCGCGCGCGCTCCGTCCCCTACCCTTCGAACGGGTGGCAGCGGAGGCTGGCGCCTAGTCGAGGTAGACGCGCGCGCGCTCCGTCCCTCACCCTTCGAACGGGTGGCAGCGGAGGCTGGCGCCAAGTGGACGTAGACGTGCGCACGCTCCGTCCCCTACCCTTCGAACGGGTGGCAGCGGAGGCTGGCGCCCAGTCGAGGTAGACGCGTGCGCGCTCCGTCCCTCACCCTTCGAATGGGTGGCAGCGGAGGCTGGCGCCTAGTCGAGGTAGACGCGCGCGCGCTCCGTCCCTCACCCTTCGAACGGGTGGCAGCGGAGGCTGGCGCCTAGTCGAGGTAGACGCGCGCGCGCTCCGTCCGAAGCCGGAGCCGGAGCTTGCCGCTGCGGAAGCTCAACGATGTAGTTGAAATTGAAACTGCATACCGTGGATACCGCTACGCCTGCGGTGATTGCTACCTCTCGATTTGGTAGTGCGCTTTAATGGTTCCGGGAATCGCGCCGACCCCTGGTGTATCCGGGCCAGGCTGTCCTGTCGTGGGGTCCGCCTCACCGCGCGTAGGGCACGCGGCGGTTTGTGATTGAAACACCGTAGGGTGCGAGCGGATGCGTGACCACGGCTGCTCGCCCCTTCCCGAGGGAAGGGGATACGGGGTGGTGCCCTCCTCCGGGCGCGGCCCCAGGTTGAGCACCTGAGGCTTCCCATCCGCGGGCGAGGGTAAGGAGGCTGCCACACGGTGGGAGGCAATTGGAGTGTCACACGCGCGGCGTGTCACTGTCGTGCCCCGTCTTCGGTTATGGGGAATCGTGCGGGACAGGCCTCTGTACGGCTGCGGTTGCGCTCGGCACGCGGACCGTCACGACGCTTCGGGGGCAGCCATCGGGGCGAGGCGGCTTGAAATAGCCCCCGTAACGGCACCTCCGCGCCTGTACGCCCTCTTTTCGCCTGCACCGCCCTCTATACTTCGTGACATTCTCGCCACCCCTCCTCCGTGAAAAGCAATGGCGTCTGTCAGCGACCGCGACCAGACGGCGAGTGGCGGCGGTGTGCGCCGGCGGTCGTCCCGGCTGGAGGTGGAATACTCGCTCTGCGAACGCGATCCAGTGATGGTGGACAAACGGTGGCTGGCGGCGGAGAAGGGGGGCTCGTTTTTCGGCGAGCTGGGCCCATCGCTCGTGACCGAGAAGACCATCCAAGGGTTGCTGCGCGATGGGAAGCTATCCGACCCCCAGGCGGTACGATTACCTTCCGCCGATGAGACAGAACCGCACCCCGGGCCGTCGGAAGCGATTGTCTTCGTCGCCTTCTTGGACGCAGGGCTCCGTATCCCGGCGGTGGTGCTTGTGGGTGACGTGCTGCGGACTTTCGGGCTGGAGCTGGCGCAACTGACTCCGAACGCCGTGGTGCGCCTCGCCGTGTACAGTTGGGCCTTACGCTCGGGAGCGTGCTGGCCCAGTGCCTCGCTGTTTGCGTACCTGCACGAGGCACGTTTCCAATCCAAGGATCGGAAGGGCGGGACACTATCGAACTTCGGCAGCGTCACCTTCATTCTTCGGGGATCCTGTGGCAAGCTCTTCCCTGCGAATGCGACTCGCGGGAAGTGGGAGTCTAATTGGATGAAGCGGTGGTTCTACCACCGTGTGGCGAGCGGGAGCGGCCTCGAGTGCACGGGCCGGCCAATCGCGTTCAAGACCTCCCCCGGCCGGACGCTTGACGAAGAGGATAAGCGGAGGGCCCGCCGACTCGTGGGTGTGACCGCTCGCTTCAACATGCGCGACCTCGCCGAAGAGTTCGTGATGTATGGCGTGGCGCCACCTGCGCACGATTGGCGCCTCGCCGCTGAGCGGTGTCGCGACGACAACGTTGAGCCGGCAGTATGCGTGCTGCCGACGCCCCTGGTCCTCGTAAGTCTTGACCGTGACTCTCCTCTTGTTTGTACGGAGCATGCCACGCGCTAATTGTTGTTTCGTGTTTTGCTTTGTCATAGCGATTAGCCTGGAGGACGCGGAGCAGGCCGCGCGCGTGTTCCTCGGGCCGTACACCGTCAGGTAGCACGAGCAGTGCGCGTCCGCGACTGCGGAGGCGGGGCTGGGGCGGATAAACCGCGTGTGCGAGGCCTTGGACCTTGCCGTGCCGGACCGCACCCGTCCGACCTCGCAGCCTCAAGGTGACGGCGCCGTAAGGACGAAGGCGCCTTCTCGCAAGAGGGGCCGAGGTGGAGCGCCTGCCGTGCTTGGTATAGCCGCTACCCTGGCTGCTGCCGCTGGCGCGGCTGATGCAGAGTCGGACTCCGCGAAGTATGCCGACTTGGGCTTAGAGGTCGGGGACGCCGAAGGCGGCCATGGAGGGGAAGCCTCGCCGCCCGCGGCGGTCGTCGAGATAGAGTCCGCGGCGACCGGCGATGTTGGCGCGGAGCCTCCGACCGTGGTCGCTGCGACACCGGAGGCACAACCTTCGGCCGTAGCTACCGCGACGACGGAGGCACAACCTTTGGTCGCGGCCATAGCAACGCTGGAGACGCCGCCTTCGGTCGCAGCCGCTACGGCGCCGGAGGCGTCCTCTGTGGGGGTGCGCAGAGCCGGGCCTTTGCCGACGGCCACCACCGAGGACGAGGTGCCTTCCACGGGGGCTGCCTTTGTGGGGTCTTCACCCACGGATGCTGCAGCCGCGGAGACCCCTCTTGTCGTGGCCAGCGAGGCGGAGCCGTCGTCGCCCGCTCCGGCGAAGCGGCCGCGTCTGCGGCCAGAGCTCCACCGGACCTCGAGGGGATTCACCGTGGTGACGGGGATCGAGAGCTTGTGGGCCTCGGGTGCGCACGCCGAGGCTCCTTTGGCGCGTCCGCCCAATGCTCCTCGAGCTACGCCGTCCCCCACGCGCGAGGAATCGACGCCGGCCCCGGGCGCCGAGACGTCCACTCCTTGCGAGACCATACTCCTGCCGAGGGCCGGCACCACTGCCGCCCCGCCTGGATCTAGGGAGGCGGTTTCCCGAAGTCCTCCGTCTGCTACCGAAGGTAAGACGGCGTAGTTTACCTTGGTGTATTCTCCATAGTATCCTGTAGTGCTCTCACTTGTATATGTTCGTGCAGCATCGCTTATTCCGGAGGAGTCTCCGCCGGAACATGGAGGGCCCAGCGCGGTGCGCCCGAGCCCGGCGGACTTCGTGCCTCCGTCGAATGCGCTAAGAGCGTGGCGCGGGATTGCAGATGATGCGGCCGCCAGCGTGGGTCAGCAGGCGTTGCAGACCTACGGGCGCTGCGTCTTGGAGACGCCTTGGAGGTGTCGGGCGTGACGGTATGCACTTGCTTATGCGTCCGTGCTTGGCCACGCCTAGCCTGCTGACTCATTTTGCCTTGCAGACACTCGTGTTGGGGCAAGCCTTGCGGACAGCCTTCCTTCGGGAGCAAGGGGCGCTTGAGGACAGGCTGCGGGCCGCCGAGGAGGAGCTGCGCGAAGCCACTAGGGCCCGTTCCGCGCAGGATGCTCGCATCCGCCAGCTGGAAGCGGAGTGCGCCGAGGCGAAGGCGCACGCCGAGGGACTTGCCGCGTCGGCGCGGGAGTCAGCCGCGAAGGCGGCGCAGGCAGGGTTCGCCGCGGAGCGAGACGGGCTTCTGCAGCAAGTTGCCTCGCTAGAGAAGGAGAAGGGGGAACTTGCCCTGACCCTAGCGGAGCGCGAGCGAACACTTGGCGAGGCCTCGGTAATCGCCTGGGATGCCATGCTGGCGCTGGAGGGCCATCTCAAGGGGCTCATGGCTGAAGTGCCGGACCATGCCTTCGGCCCCGAAGAGCTGCCGCGGACCCTTCGCTGGATCAAAGCCGGCACCGATGCTGCGCACAGCGCTGCGACATCCTTCGGCAACCACTGTGCCTACGCAGCGTCATGCTTGGTGTGCGCCCTCCTTCGGCACCGCGGTTGCATGCACCTCGCCGGGCTAGAGGACCCCCGGCTGGAGATGCCCGCCGGGGCCGGGGTGATGTCCGGTGCCGTCCGCGCCGTGCGTGGCGCCGTCGGTTTCTTCCACGAGCGGATCTGGGACTACGTCGGGTTTGCCACCGCGC
Source organism: Dendrocalamus latiflorus (assembly GCA_017311315.1). NCBI lineage: Eukaryota > Viridiplantae > Streptophyta > Magnoliopsida > Poales > Poaceae > Dendrocalamus > Dendrocalamus latiflorus. The sequence continues at coordinate 929,863 of CM029628.1, forward strand.
GGGTCGAGCTCCGGAAGTCCCTTCACGGGGGGGAGCGTCGGCCGATTTCTGGACGAAGTCCCACGGCGCGACGAGGGCGACGCTGAGGCCTCCGAAGGTGCCGGAGGCTCACAGGTGCGATGCTGAAGTGGCTGGGTGTGGGCGTGCGTTGTAATGTTCGCCCCTTTAATGAATAAAGTGCGCACTTGCTTTACGAACTGACTGTTTGACCTGTGTTCCGGGCAGTTTCCTTGCTGGGGATGACTGCTTGCTCCTGACCTCGTGACCCGGTGGCGCCTTCGACGCTGGCGAAGGGCCGAGGAGTCGCTGAACTTTTGGGCAGGCCGACCTTCTGCGGGCGATGCCCCGGCTTTAGCGCATGTCAAAGATGAGCCCGCCGAGTAGCGGCTTAGGGCGGCGGAGGTGTTGACGAACCTCTCTGCTTGTACGACTTGTCGGATATATAGATTGTTTGGCACTTGATATGCGTTGCATGCTGACTTCATTTCAAGTTCCCCGATGCACCGCCATCGTTGTGTGCTACGATCTTGTTTAAAGTCCGTAGACTATTGCGCGCGGAGGCAGACCTCGACGCTACGTTTAGAGTCCGCAGACTGGCGCATGCGGAGGCGGACCTCGGCGCTTTGCCTTTTTATAGTCCATAGACTGGCGCGTGCGGAGGCGGACCTCGGCGTTTCGCCGTTTTATAGTCCGTAGACTGGCGCGTGCGGAGGCGGACCTCGGCGCTTCGCCTTTTTATAGTCCGTAGACTGGCGCGTGCGGAGGCGGACCTCGACGCTTCGCCCTTTTATAGTCCGTAGACTGGCGCGTGCGGAGGCGGACCTCGACGCTTCGCCCTTTTATAGTCCGTAGACTGGTGCGTGCGGAGGTGGACCTCGACGCTTCGCCTTTTTATAGTCCGTAGACTGGCGTGTGCGGAGGCGGACCTCGATGCTTCGCCTTTTTATAGTCCGTAGACTGGCGCGTGCGGAGGCGGACCTCGACGCTTCGCCTTTTTATAGTCCGAAGACTGGCGCGTGCGGAGGCGGACCTCGTAGGTGGGGGTAGCCTCTGGTGCACCTCGCGCTCCTCCTGCTTCCTCCCTGGGAGCAGCCTCTGGTGCGCTGTCGCCCTCGCTCAGAATTCTTTGGGATTGGACCTCGGCAGCGTAAGTTGTGTTCAGCTTCCGGGGCGCACGACGGCGAGCCGCGACTCCTCGACAGGGTGACCCGTGTGCTATTTATACTCCGTGGAGTACGTGAGATCAACATCCACATCTTATTTATACTCCGAGGAGTACGCACAGGGACGAGGTCCCTGGCGTGCGCGGAATTCGTGTCTTGTTTAGACTCCGTAGAGTGCGCAGGGAGAACATCCGCGTCTTATTTATACTCCATAGAGTGTGTGGGATCAACATCCACATCTTATTTATGGTCCGTGGACTCGCGCGTCCGGAGGAATGCCTCAACGGTCACGTCTTTTTTAGAGTCCGTAGACTGGCGCGTGCGGAGGCGGACCTCGACGCTACGACTTCATTTATAGTCCGCAGACTCGCGCGTGCGGAGCGAAGCTCAACGCTACGTCTTATTTAGAGTCCGTAAACTGGAGCGTGCGGAGCGAAGCTCAACGCTACGTCTTATTTAGAGTCCGTAGACTGGCGCGTGCGGAGCGAAGCTCAATGCTACGTCTTATTTAGAGTCCGTAGACTGGCGCGTGCGGAGCGAAGCTCAACGCTACGTCTTATTTAGAGTCCGTAGACTGGCGCGTGCGGAGGCGTCCCCCCACACGTCTTTGGTTTATACTCAGCCCCGTCACCTTTTGGATACGGCGAGTGCACACGCGAACATGCGTCTTCGATTTATACTCAGACCCGCACCCCAGGCTACGGCGAGTGCACATGCGAACGTGCGTCTTTAGTTTATACTCAGCCCCATCACCCTTTGGCTACGACGAGTGCATACGCGAACGTGCGTCTTCGATTTATACTCAGACCCGCACCCCAGGCTACGGCGAGTGCACACGCGAACGTGCGTCTTTAGTTTATACTCAGCCCCATCACCCTTTGGCTACGGCGAGTGCACACGCGAACGTGCGTCTTCGATTTATACTCAGACCCGCACCCCAGGCTACGGCGAGTGCACACGCGAACGTGTGTCTTTAGTTTATACTCAGCCCCGTCACCCTTTGGCTACGGCGAGTGCACACACGAACGTGCGTCTTCGATTTATACTCAGACCCGCACCCCAGGCTACGGCGAGTGCACACGCGAACGTGCGTCTTCGGTTTATACTCAGCCCCGTCATCTTTTGGCTACGGCGAGTGCACACGCGAACGTGTGTCTTTGATTTATACTCAGACCCGCACCCCTGGCTGCGGCGAGTGCGCACGTGAACGTGCGTCTTCGGTTTATATTGTGGGAGCGCGCACGAGAGCGGGGCCTGCGCGCGTTCTCGCCGCACATTTTTGCACAACAATAGGAGATTGGCGACAAACGGCGATCTTTATTACATCCCCGTTTGCGCGGGTAAGCAACTTACACAAAGCGAAGGTACTGACCGCTTGCCCCTGGTTCAGGCGGAGCCTCTAGCTCCGTAGGGCTTGCCGAGCCGCCTTCGTATGATGCTGCGGATCCCCGTGCTGCGGTGCCACTGCTAGGCGTGCTATTGAGCGTCACGACGAGGGTATCTGGAGCCATGCTCGATGCGCCGAGCCATGTGCTGATCGCCGCGGACGGTAATGATGGCCCGTGGCCCTGGGAGCTTCATGCATAGATACCCGTGATGTGGTACCGCGCCGAATGAGTTAATGATTGGGCGCCCCAGTATGGCATTGTAGGGGTACAGGAGGTTGACGACGTCGAATGTGGCATCCTCGGTTCTGACATTGTCGTCCTGGCCGAATGAGACCTGGAGGCATATTTGGCCAAGCGCCTGTAGAGGTTGTCCTCCAAAGCCTTGCAGCGGGACTCCCGGCGGGTCGAGGCGGCTTCGGGGGATTCCCATTTGGTCGAAGGCTGCTGCGAACAGGACGTTCGCAGAGCTGCCGCCGTCGACTAGGGCGCGTCCCACATCGCATCCCGCTATAAGGACCCGGATGACCAGGGGGTCCTGGTGAGGGAGGTCCACGCCTTGGGCATCGGCAGGTGTGAACGTGACCTCATGTTGCGCCCAGTCCGGTGGTGCCTGCGCTGGGTATGCCGCTACATGGTGTAGCCTGCGTACGTAGGCGTTCTGCTGCCGTGCCGAGACGAACCCCAGCGAGGAACCTCCGGAGATGACATTGATAACCCTGCGGTGGGCTGCCTCCGGAGCCTGCAGCTGCAGGACACCCTCCCGAGGCTGCTGCACATGAGCCTGAATCCGCAAAGGGCCCTCCGGGGGTTGCATCCCCTGTGTCTGGATTTGCATGGGGGCCTCGTATGGGTGCTGGACGTGCGCCACTACGGGCGGGCGCGCCTCCGGGTTCCTATCCCTGACGACGCTTTGGCGAAGCGCCGCGATGGAGGTGCACGTGCGCGTGTCGTGCGTACCGTGACCATGGACTTCGCACCATAGCCCGTGTTGCCGATCGTCGTAGTCTCCATAGCCTCTGTCATCGCGGCCCTGGCCACGGCCGCGCCCTCGACCTCGGCGCCCCCTACCACCGCGACCAGTGGAGGTGTTTTCTTCGGAGCCGCCTTCGATGTCGAGGATCTGCCGGCCTCACCGCGACCTCGGCTGACCGCACTTGGACCTATCGTACGGCTCCTTGTGCAGGGCGTTTCCGCGCTCCGGAGGGTCCTTCGATGACTCCGGCTTGCGCTTTCCATTCGAAGAGCCGTTCTTTCGCGAGTCTTCAACTTTCGCCGAGCCCTCGGCTCGGTTGGAGTCGGAGTCGTCGCCCTGTCTCCGTCGTGCGTCTTCTTCCGCCTTGGCGTATTCTTCCATCTTGTCGAAGAGCTTTGCCACCGTCTTGATTGGCTTCCGCGCGTTGTACTCGGCCATCGGGCCTGGGCGAAGGCCCTGTATGGCTGCATTGACGACGGTGGTTTCATTGACGTCTTTGACTTGGCAGCGTATCTTCGCGAAGCGCTTGAAGTAGTCCCGGAGCTTCTCCAAAGGCTTCTGCTTCACGGCGAAAAGCTGGTCCGCGTCGACTCGCTCCACGTAGTTTCCTTGGAAATTGTTGTGAAGGCGGTCGCGGAGCTGCTCCCACGCGTAAATGGAGTTTGGCTCTATGGTAAAGAACCAAGAAAGCGCCACTCCTTGCAACGCGAGGGGGAGCCCCTTCGCTTTTGTGGTGTCGTCTCCGCCCGCGGCCTCGATCGCGGTTTCGTAGACGCGCACGAACTCGCGGGGGTCCGTGTCGCCTTTGTATGGCTCAATGATGCTGGGAAACTTGAAGTCTTCGGGCCACTCCGCCTGCTGTAGTCCTGCCGAGAGCGGGGACTCTGGGTCAACACGCCGCAGCGGCACACGGCTTGATGTAGGGGCGTCGCGGCTGTCTGCCCTTTCCGGGGTGGGCTCTGGCGCGGCGACTGGTGCAGCCTGCTGGCTCCGAGCTTCTTGCATGTCTCGGACAGCGCCGCGGAGATCTCCGAGCTCCCGCTGGAATGCGTTGAGGGCCGCCAGCAGGGCGCTTTCCACCGCAGGTGCAGTCGGGGCCGCCGGCGCGACCAGCGGATGGGTCGGCGTGGGGATGATCGCTTCGCGAGGTCCCGAGCTGTCGGCTGCTCCGCCACGGCTACCTGCAATGACCGGATCCGCACCGCCGGCGAGCGTTGCGGCGAGGGTGGGGGGAGTAATCGTCGTCGCGGTAGCGGCGGGGTGAGTCGTCGTCGCGGTGGTGGCGGGGTTGGTCGTCGTCGTCGCGGTGGTGGCGGGGTTGGTCGTCGTCGTCGCGGTGATGGCGGGGTTGGTCGTCGTCATCGCGGTGGTGGCGGGGTCGGTCGTCGTCGTCGCGGTGGTGGCGGGGTTAGTCGTTGCCGCGCGCGCGTCGACGTCCGCGACTACCGCGCCCGCGTCGTCGCCCGTCCCCGCGACAGCCGACGCCGAAGCCCTGGTGCTCACGCGACGCTCTGATCCCGTCGTCTTCTTTCCCTTCGCTGCCGTCGTCGAAGCTTTTTTCGGTGCCATCCTTCTTCAGATTTCGGGCTTGCTCCCGTCGTCCCCACGGATGGCGCCAACTGTTGTGGTTACAGACCAAACAGAGAGAGAGATGATAGTGGAGAGTTGGGAGAGAGTGTTCTCTCTTCCCCTGACTCCTCCCTGATATATATATTCATAGGGGGTAAACTTTTACAATTGTGCCCTTACATCAATATACCCTCATCGGGGGTATTTAAGCCATTACACAAGATCTATTATGGTCCTTGTAGCCTTCTAACAGGCCTGCTGGGTTTAGGTGGGGGCCACCCCTACAACAGGTATATATCCAACAAGGAAGATTTGTGGAAGGGGATGAAGACAGTGGATCGGTGTTGGTTACCATTTCCAGGAGGAGATCGGCAGGTTCATGGATGCTCTAAACGGCACAGTGGTCGGGGATAGTGACTTGGCCGGAGTCGCCCTCCGGTTCCGACTGTTGAGGCAACACCGCTACGATATTCCATGTGGTAGTTACACTGTATTATAAGCAAACATATACTACAATACATATACAATACATATACAAAACATATACTGCATATATAGCAGCACTGAGCAAGTCTTATTTATTCTAAAGACAAATTACAGTTAGTTCAAAGTTTTGCTTGGGTCAATATATACGAGAGCGACCAGTGGAGTGCTACTTCTGGGCACTTGTGTTTTCTACGAGCCACAGTATGCCAAGGCACGGCTGATGCTTGCTAAACTTATCAAGATATTTTCATTTTTCGACGATACATATGATTCTTATGGCACCGCGAAGCCATCGCTTCCAACGCTGCGCGTGTCCATCGTCCACCTGGTCAAAGCACGTCTTACGCTATCGTTTTTCCGCTCGCCAGCACAAGGCACGTGCTAGCGCTTGCTATTATAATAGATTAAAAATACAGAGAGATAGAGAGAATTTCTGGTCTTTGTTGCCTTCTTTCTGATTTCGTATACAAAACAGCCAACAGTACTCTTTATTTATAGCCTAGTGGTGAGGTGCTCACCATGGGCCAATGCTTTAAGCTCAGTCCCAGGTTTCTTAACACTTCCCCTTGGGCACTTATTTGACACGTTCATACCTCGTCAAAACTCCATAAAAAAACTAGTGAAAAAAATTTGGAGAAAGAGTACAAAATACATATTGTGCTGCATTGCACGAATTGCCTCATTAAAAATCTTGACCAAGAAACTTCAGGAAAACTCGTCAAGGGAAAAAGAGTACAATCCACCCAATTTCATTTAATCTTCAGGACTTATTCTTTGGGACTCGATCTTCATGATCAAGTTTTAATAACGAGCTTGAGAAAATTCTCCTCCTGAATTCTGCACTTCTCTAAGTCTCATTATTCCAATTCCTCGTACGCATCTTTCAAAACTAGATACTGGAAGTGACTTAGTGAATAAATCTGTAAGATTTTCACATAACTTAGTATGCGGTACCTTAATTTCGTCCATCTTTTGCAATTCATGAGCATAGAAGAACTTGGAGTTGATATGTTTTGTGAGATAACTCTTCACGTAGCCCGTCTGCACTTGTACAACACAAGCTGCATTATCTTCATATATTATTGTGAGAGCTTGCACAATATTCATTTCTAAAGGTAATTCCACTCATGACTAGGGAGTAGGTTTTTTCCTAATCAACTCCTGTATGTTAAGTGAAACCTTGTGCAAAAACCTTACTTTATATCTTGCAACTTCATTTCTTTCATTTCTCTTTCGAACAAATACTCAGTTATGCCTTATAGGGTGCACATGGGGAGGTGTACAGCTTACGGGCCCATCATCATGAGTTGCTTCTTCTGGTGCTTCTCCTTGCTCATCGCTTCTTCCAGTTACGGTGGCAAGCCCTTTAGTTTTAGGCTCTAATGTGTGCGCACACATCCATGCCGATTTCTCCTTCCATGGGGACATGAAAGCCTGTGTGTTGTCTCTCTCTCTCTCTCTCTCTCTCTCTCTATATATATATATATATATATATATATATAGACACACACATATATATAGTAAAAATAACGAGTGTTCCTTGGTGCCCGGGCACCATGTTCTAAAATAGATATGTATCGTGTGCAAAAAAATTTAAAATTTCTTGGATGTCAAGTGTTGTGGTTACCGACCAAACAGAGAGAGAATAAAATACGTCAACACGTGTAATAAACATATTGCTTGTTGCTGCAAGCTCAAGAATAAAATACACCTTAGAAAATTAAACACAGCTGAAGCTTTTACAGAGTAAATGTCCGGGGAAAAAAATCCTTCACGCCATCCTGCCCCTGTGCTTCTTCTCGTGCGCGTCCATCCGTCCACCTGGGCAAAGCACGTCTTACGCTATCGTTTTTCCGCTCGCCAGCACGAGGCACGTGCTAGCGCTTGCTATTGTTAAGAAACTATCGCTGACGACCAGTTCGATTAATTTCTCTATTTATGTAAAATCAGATCAATAACAGAAAACAGAAAATAGTAGATTGAAAACATAGAGAGATAGAGAGAACTCCTGGTCTTTCTTTATTGCCTTCTTTCTGATTTCGTATATAAAACAGCCAACAGTACTCCCTATTTATAGCCTAGTGGTGAGGTGACTACTATGGGCCAAGGCTTCAATCTCAGGCCCAAGTTTCTTAACACTCTCCCTTGGGCACTTATCTGACACGTTCATGCCTCGTCAAAACTCCATAAAAACATAGTGGAAAAAATTTGGAGAAAGAGTATAAGATACATATTATACTGTGTTGCACGAATTGCCTCATTAAAAAGCTTGGCCGAGAAACTTCAGGAAAACTCGTCAAGTGAAAAATAGTACAATCCACCTAATTTCATTTAATCTTCAGGACTTATTCTTTGGGTACTCGATCTTCATGATCAAGTTTTAATAACGAGCTTGAGCTAATTCTCCCTCTGAATTCTGCACTTCTCTAAGTTTCATCATTCCAATTCCTCGTACGCATCTTTCAAAACTAGATGCTGGAAGTGACTTAGTGAATAAATCTGCAAGATTTTCACATAACTTAGTATGCAGTACCTTAATTTCGTCCATCTTTTACAATTCATGAGCATAGAAGAACTTGGGGTTGATATTCTTTGTGAGATGACTCTTCACGTAGCCCGTCTGCACTTATACAATACAAGCTGCATTATCTTTATAGATAATGTGGGTCTTGCACAATATTCATTTCACATGACTGCTAGATGTGGTGAATCATTTGTTGGAGTCAAGCACATTCTCGTGCAGCTTCGTACAGTGTTATGATTTCTGAATAGTTCGTCAAAGTCGTTACAAGGTTTTGCTTAGACGATTTCCATAAAATTGCAGTTCCACCATAAAGAAATACATAGCATGTTTATGACCTTGCGGTATGTGGGTTCGACATGTACCCAGTATCGACATAGCCAGTCAAGTTCAAGTCTTGATATATGTTGACATCACATATGGTTTTTAATCCGAGTCGTTTGTGATAATTATATATCACAAACGGTTTTAGCTATCGCTAGTAATGTAGACGGTCACGTTTTAAAAATCATCTATGATAATTGTAATATTGACGATTCTGTGGAATCGTCTGTGATGATGTGTTCTAGTTGAATTAGTTAGTTCTGGTTCTAACTAATTTGGTGCGATGAAGTTATTCAACACGGACGGTAGCTAGCTAGCTAGGATCACATTAAATAATTGAAGAGGGTACTCGATCGTCGGAGGGTGCACTGCAGAGTCCCTCCGAATTCGTCGGCAGCGGCAGCAAAAGTCGGAAGAGCGAGTGGATGGATCGTACTAGCCAAGCGGGGTGACGCACGAGTGAACACATGGAAGCAAGGTGGCATGCAAACAGGACCGCAAGCTGGCGTCCTTCCGTACTACTACTATCTTTTCATATCCAATTGGACCGCAGGCAGGCAGAGTCGTCTCTCTCATCTTCTTTCGCTGAGGAAAGGATAAGGATCATGAGGTTAAACTAGGCGTCGGATCCATAACTACGGTCCAAACGTTCGGTGCATAGTTGCGTCCATGTTCACTGCCTACTGGAGTTTATTGCAACTTCACTGCCTACTGGAAAGCGATCGAGCAAGGGATCCGGAGTCCGGACAAGGACTGGCTGGCTGGCTGGTTGCCATCGAGGTCGCGCGGTGGCGTGAACCGTGAGGAAGCTAGCTAGCTTTGCTCTGAAATTTTACGCTAGCATGTACAGTAGAGGCAGCCACAGAGGTGGGAGATGGATGGATGAGCAAGCCTGGCATGCAGTTACTAGGCAAGCGGGAAGTTAACGCGGCCATGTCCATGTGAGGTGATGCTGCGATTGCGACGCTAATCTGGACGAATGCGAGGAGGAGACGGTTGGCCGGAGAACAATCAACTACTACCACTATATTGACGCGCTCTTCGTTGAATCGGCTACTTCAACTCTATTTTTACTGCACTGCGCATCTAGTGATAACGATTTATGATATTTTACTCGGATGGTTTCACTACTACAGAAAGCCTCATAGTAGACGCCTCATCACAGACGGTTTTGTGAAACCGTCTCTGATGAACACTATTACAGACGGTTGTAATTAGGAGGCCGTCTGTGGTATTTGTGGCGGGAAAATGGATTATCACAGGCGGTTATTACCGAAGTATCACAGACGGTCTGTATTAAAAACCGTCTGTGATAATCCCAGATTATCACAGACGGTTTTTAATAACCGTCTGTGATAAGCTAGTTATCACAGACGGTTTTTAACTAAAACCCGTCTGTGATAATTCACAGACGGTTTTTAGTTAAAAACCGTCTGTGATAATGGCTAAGGCATTTATTGCACTGCTCAGACCACATCTGTCTTCATTTCGATCCAGATCTAGCCACTGCTGCGCACTTTTTCACTCGGGAGGAAGCTAGGCGATTTCAGGCCAGTTAATTTGGTGGGAAGAGGCAGAGATTGAGCTTTGAATATTCAGTCTTTCCTGGTTGTTCTAGATATGGTTAGTAATGTAAGTTATTTTTTCTTTAATTGCATTACAATTTAGGTCTAAGTAATCCATTAGTGGTTATTGAAGATGGTTAATTTGCAAAATTGTTGGTTATATAATAGCTGTTGTGTTTGTAATATGAATTGAGCTAGCAAATTAAGTCTCAATATAATAAATGCGGCCGGTATATATGTAGTTATAATTAGTTAATCTAGATTTTAATACTAAGTTGTTATATATGTACGTAACGTAGGACCGAAGCTGGATGTATGCCGCGAGCCGTGTGAGTGAAGAGTACATTAATGGCATTTCTGCTTTTATAAGAGCCGCCGATGAGGATATGTTGAATAAGGGGGTGGAATATATGTGCTGTCCATGCACTGACTGCGAGAATTTGAAGATGTTTAAGAACCGAGGGTAAATTGTAGCGCACTTGATTCGGAGGGGTTTCAAAAACGATTATACGTGTTGGACCAGTCATGGCGAAGTGAATGATCATATGCCGCCGGATGACATCGTCGGTGAAGTGAATGATATGCCCCCGGATGACATTGCCGGCGAAGTGAATGATATGCCCCCGGATGACATCGCCGGTGAAGTGAATGACATGCCGCCGGTTGATGTCGATTGTGGCTCGGATTCGGATAGGTTGCACGATGATAATCTGGATCAAATGCTTCGCGATGTAGAAGAGAACTATGATGAGAGAGAGTATGTTAAATTCCGTGGCTTGATGGAGGACTCAGAGAAACCTTTGTACACGAGCTGCAAGTACACGAGGTTGTCGGCCGTGCTTGAACTGTTGAAATTGAAGGCAAGCAACGGTTGGTCCGACAAGAGTTTCACGGCGCTGCTAGGTCTTTTAGCGGACATGCTTCCGGAGGGAAATGAGTTGCCTAAAACCACGTATAAAGCCAAGAAGGTTCTTTGTCCGTTGGGAATGGAAGTAGAAAGAATACATGCATGCCCGAACGACTGTATCCTCTACCGTAAAGAGTATGCAAACATGCATGTATGTCCGGTGTGCAACGCATCCCGATACAAACGTAACAATCAATCAGAAGATGGCGACGGAACAGAGGCGAAGAAAGGACCTCCTGCTAAGGTGGCATGGTATTTTCCTATAATTCCCCGTTTGAAAAGGTTTTTTGCAAATCCAAAGGAGGCAAAACTGCTTCGTTGGCACTCGGAGGAGCGCAAGAAGGATGGAATGATAAGACACCTTGCTGATTCCGCGCAGTGGAGAAACATCGATAGGAGTTTTGCAGAGTTCGGTGCAGAACCAAGGAATATAAGGTTTGGACTGAGTACAGATGGAATGAATCCTTTCAGTAGCATGAGCAGCCGACACAGCACATGGCCCGTGACTCTCTGCATCTATAACTTTCCTCCTTGGTTGTGTATGAAGCGAAAGTACATTTTGCTGTCGATACTTATCCAAGGACCAAAACAACCTGGGAATGATATCGATGTGTTCCTAGCACCGTTGGTGGAAGATCTAAAAGTACTGTGGAACGAAGGGGTACAGGTATGGGATGCATACAAACAAGAGAACTTCACTCTGCGCACCTTATTGTTCTGCACCATAAATGATTATCCTGCCCTTGGTAACCTATCAGGCCATAGTACAAAAGGTGCCAAAGCTTGTACTCACTGTTTAGATGGTACCGAGAGTGTGTGGCTGAGACACTCACGCAAAACCGTCTACATGCGTCACCGCCGGTTCCTTCGGAGGGCTCACCCATACCGCAAGATGAAGCAACAATTTGACGGAGAGAAGGAAGACGGTTCAGCTCCAAGGCATTTAAGGGGACACGAGGTTTATGATATGGTTAAGGATTTAGATGTTGTCCTCGGAAAGGGACGTAAATTGAGGGCTCATGAGAAGAACACCTGGAAGAAGAGATCAATATTTTGGAACTTACCTTATTGGGAGTACCTAGATGCTCGGCACTGCATCGATGTCATGCACGTAGAAAAGAATGTGTGCGACAGCTTGATTGGTCTCTTACTGAACATCCGTGATAAAACAAAGGACGGCGTCAACGCACGGCTTGACTTGGCTGACATGGACATCAGGCCTGAGTTAGCACCGACATGCACTGATAATGGACGAACGTACCTTCCCCCTGCGTGTTACACTCTGTCCAAGGCTGAGAAAACAGAACTGTGCCAGTGCTTGCATGGTGTCAAAGTTCCGTCTGGTTACTCCGGCAACGTGAAGAAACTTGTTTCGATGCAAGATTTGAAGTTAAATGGCATGAAGTCTCATGATTGTCATGTGCTGATGACACAGATGCTCCCTATTGTAGTTAGAAATATTTTGCCGATCAAAGTCCGAGAGACAATCATGAGGCTATGTTATTTCTTTAACACAATTGCTCAGAAGGTCATCGATCCTGAAGGACTAGATGCTCTGCAGGACGAGGTGGTGATGACTCTATGTCACCTTGAAATGTATTTCCCTCCTTCGTTTTTCGATATCATGGTCCATCTCATTGTTCACGTTGTGTGGGAGATAAAAATGTGCGGGCCCGTATTCCTACGTAGCATGTACCCATCTGAGAGGTTCATGGGAATTCTCAAGTCCTACGTACGGAATCGTTCTCGGCCGGAGGGCAGCATCGTCGAAGGTTATGCAAGCGAAGAGGTCATTGAGTTTTGTGTCGATTATATGGCTCAGATTCAACCGATAGGTGTCCCTCGATCTCGTCATGAGGGGAGGCTGAAGGGTCTCGGAACTATCGGAAGGAAAGCAATCACTCCAGATATGGACACGTATACTCAAGCCCATTTCACGGTGTTGCAACACATGACTGAAGTGGAGCCTTATGTGGAGCAGCACAAGGATGTGCTTCGGCAACAGAATCCAGAGCGGCCGGATGTTTGGATCATGAGGCAACACAACCGTTGGTTCAACCAATGGTTGAAGGAGCAAATCGCTAGGAGCTCGCCGAGTGAGACGCTGACATGGTTGGCAAAAGGGCCGACATTTACAGTTGTGACATGGCAAGGATATGACATAAATGGGTACACATTCTATACGCAGTCTCAGGATGTCAAGAGCACTAACCAGAACAGCGGTGTCCGCATAGATGCATTCAGTACCGATGGCTTCATAGAAGAGATTTGGGAGCTCGACTATGTGGTTTTCAAAATCCCCTTATTTCGCTGCCGTTGGGTGCATCTCCCACAGGTGAAGGTTGACAAGTACGGTGTCACGACCGTGGACCTCCAACGTGTCGGGTACAAAGACGAACCATTCGTACTCGCCAATCAAGTTGTTCAAGTTTTCTATGTAACCGACCCGGCAAATAAGAAACGCCATGTAGTTCTTCATGGAAAAAGGAGAATTGTTGGAGTGGAGAATGTAGTGGACGAGGAGGAATACAATCAATTTGACGAGTTACCTCCTTTTGGAAATGGCATAAGGGTCGACGATGAACAACGTGACAAAACTAGTTACGTACGCATTGATCATGATGAAGGGCTAATTTTTAAAGGAAAATAAGCAAGTACAATAAGAATGTATATGTCAAAATGTGTGATGTAGTCAATTTTGAGATGTATATGTGAAAATGTGTGATGTAGTCAATTTTGAGATGTATATGTGAAAATGTGTGATGTAGTCAATTTTGAGATGTATATGTGAAAATGTGTGATGTAGTCAATTTTGAGATGTATATGTGAAAATGTGTGATGTAGTCAATTTTCAGTTGTGTATGTGTGACAAAAATGAATGCAGATTGAGAAAATATGTAAATGAATGCAGCTGGTAGGTAGTTGATCATGAATGCAGATGGTTGTCTGTTGATCATGAATGACTACAGTCGGGCATAGGCTTATCACAGACGGTTCTAAACTTGGAACCGTCTGTGATATTAATATCACAGACGGTTCTAAGTTTAGAACCGTCTGTGATAAGCCTACTATCTCAGACGGTTCTAAACGTAGAACCGTCTGAGATAGTATGCTTATTACAGACGGTTCTAAACTTAGAACCGTCTGTGATAGTCTTATCACAGACGGTTCCAAGTTTAGAATCGTCTGTAATAATCCGCTATGTATACCCGTGTCTAGGGTTTTCCGTGTATTCTGCAGTTATTCTAATATCTAAATCCCGATCTGCCTCCCCCGAGCCCTCGCCGCTGCCTCACTCGAGCCCTCCCCGGCCGCCTCACTCGAGCCCGTCGTCGCCTCCTCCTCCTCCTCCGTCGTCGGCGGCCGCCTCCCCGAGCCCGTCGTCGCCGCCGCCTCCCCGAGCCCGGGGCCTCCTCCTCCTCCGTCGCCGCCGCCTCCTCCTGCGTCGCCGCCGCCTCATCCTGCGTCGCCGCCGCCGCCTCCTCCTGCGTCGCCGCCGCCTCCTCCTCCTCCTCCGTCGTCGTCGCCTCCTCCTTCGTCACCAAAACCCTAAGGTCATCAAATCCCTCCCCGAGCTTCATGCTTACTGTTAGGGTTTAGGGTTGATGCTTGATACTTCATACTGAGTGTTAGGGTTTAGGACTTACTGTTATATGCTTACTGTTATGTATATGGTTAGTTGCTTACTGTTATATGCTTACTGTTATGTATATGGTTAGTTGCATTCATGTATATTCAAGTTTGTTAATCTTCCATATACTGAGATTGCCTGTGGGATTACAGTTGCTCGATGATGATAAATTCATATACTGAGATTGGTTCATTCGGTCTTTGAGCTCTAATAGCTGTTATATACAATCTTCCATATACTGAGATTGCCTGTGGGATTTACAGTTATGGCATCGTTCGAGTTCCCAGAAGAACACTTACACGCTGTGGAACGACAAACCTACCAAGCGGCGTGCAAAGCATGGAAGAACTTCAAGAGCACGCTTGTCAAGAAATACGTGGAGACGGACGAAACGCCTTTCACTAAATACCCATTCCTAGAACCACAATGGGAAGAGTTCAAGGCGATGAAAACGACCGAAGATTTCAAAAGTACAAGTGTGGCGCACAAGGCCCTCCAGGCAAAAAACACGCACCCCCACAGACTTGGCACAGCTGGGTATGCGGGTAAAATCCCGCAATGGAGGTTGGAGGATGAGCTGGCAGCTGCAGAGGATATCGCCCCGCCGTTTTCCAATATCCCGGATGACCGCGCTCGAAATTGGCTTAGAGCAAGGTCATCTACAATGACATCGGGGGACGTCTCCTTTCGAAACCCTACAGACCAGCAAGTGTCCCAGCGCCTGGTAATATATCGATCGAACTACGTAGCTTGTAATTACTCCACAACTTCGTACGAATTGAAATGACATGTCGTGCTCTTGCAGGAAGAGCTGAGTTTTCAATCTACCGAGGGATCATTCCAGGGAATAAGGGAGAATGATATGCTCTCCGTGGCCCTGAGAAACAAGGAGCACCCGGGCCGTATGAGAGGCCTTGGGCTTTACGTTCCATGGAAACATGGTTTCCAAGATGACTCCGACATGTATCGGCGCAGGAAGAGAAACAAAGGCGAGTGTGACGCACAGCTACGAGAAGAGATCAAGGCATCTCTTAAAGAGGAGCTACTGGGTTCGATGGCTGATATAATCAGAGATGAGGTGCGGAAACAAACAGAAAGTCAGCAGGCCGCCACCGCCGCTGCTGCGCTAGCTAGCCCAAACAACCGTCCGAGTAGCTGCGCGTCCAATCCGACGCAAATCCAGTCCAAATTTTCTGTGGACGACATCCAGGTAATAATTATTACCTCTCGAATGCTTGCTCCATTGGTAGGCCTATTCGAGTAGCTAATTTTGTATCGTTATGTAGGAGCCTACGAATTGCAAGCTCCAAGTGAGATATGGCTCCGTTCCCTTGTACGCTGCTTGGGGCCAGGCATATTCGTCTGGTATCGGGGCCATGGTGCACGGTCAAGCTTTAGCGCCAGGCTTCGCAAAAGTTAATGTGGATGGTGTGCATGTCAATTTTGAGGTGGTCCCGCTACCGAAGCCCCCAACGACGAGATCATGACTCTAGGACAGGCCATCGGAACATTCATCCAGTGGCCCAAAAGCGACATCTCCCTGGAGTCTTCTTCACCGGTGGCAGGACCAGAGCAACATGCACTGGTTCCATCTCTATTACAACACCAGTCGGTTCCACCACCGGATACTGCACCGGTGCTATCTCCACTGGTCATACTCTCGCCAGAGCAACTTGCACTGGTGCCATCTCCATTACAAGACCAGTCGGTTCCACCACCGGATACTGCACCGGTGCTATCTCCACGGGTCCTATTCTCGCCAGAGCAACTTGCACCGCTGCTGCCGACTGCCGTTAAGTCGGCCTATAGCCGAAGCAGCAAGGCCAGCAA
This sequence comes from Dendrocalamus latiflorus, assembly GCA_017311315.1. Lineage (NCBI taxonomy): Eukaryota > Viridiplantae > Streptophyta > Magnoliopsida > Poales > Poaceae > Dendrocalamus > Dendrocalamus latiflorus. Next base: position 946,220 of record CM029628.1, read on the forward strand.
GGGCAAAGCAAAGAAGACCAATGATGATATTGCGTACCTACCTTTGGCCCGCAAATTCGTGCTTGGTCAGCCATTGCTCGAGGAAAAATACCTCCGAAAGCTACCATATAGTTGCACGCAATTGCACATGTGGTATATTCAGCAGTCCAATAAGCTAGAGGCAGAACGGACTTCAAGTATCAGTGTCAAATTCACCGAAGAAGATTTACACCACAGTTTTCAAGAGTGTATGTTCGTGGTCGCCTTTGAGGATTTATTCGATCTGTTCACGTTCAACGCTCTTGACGTCTCAATCATTCGATGCTGGACGCTGTAAGTGTGTACAATCACAGTCTCCGTTAATGTCATACCGATAAATGCCATATCTAATTTTTTGCTTTCGTGTGTATATATATAGACACATGCTGATTAAAGCTAGATCATCCAACTTATCAGTTGGTTTCTTGGACCCACAATTGGTCGCCAAGGAAACCATCGACCAGGATACACCCCTCGTCGAGAGGTACATTGCAGCAGGACTGCTACGTTGCGTCAAGAAGGATTATGTACTTATGCCCTTCCTTCAAAACTTTCATTGGATTTTAGTAGTAATGGTACCAAAATGGAACAAGGTATATTACCTTGATTCCCTAAGTAAGAATAAAATGGACTTCACAGCTCTCAGCCAAGTAATCGATAGGTAAGCACATATTTCCCATACATATCTACATTGTACTTTCTTTCCTTCCGAATGATTATGGTTAACTTTTTCGAATTACGTAGGGCGTTCGCCACCTACATTGAAAAGGGAGGTGACTCGAAGCGCGGGGCCAAATGCCTGCTGACACATGTTCGAGATTTTAAGGTATTCGCTATTTCACATTAATTAATCCTATGCAACAGTTGGTACTAATGCCTCTTGAACTAACACATTCCATTTTTTGCAGTGTCACCAGCAGGAGCCGGGCAACACATGTGGATACTACGTTTGCCAACATATGGAACTACTCCTCGATTCCTCGAGGCTCACCAATCGCAAGGTTTGTCACTCTTCCCATAATTACTTCATACTTAACACGTTACATATATACGCACATTGATATTCCTATCGACAGGCTGCGTCCATCCCGTCAACTGCATTGAAACAGCCTGTTCTTGGAGGGATTCGAGGAGAGTTGGCGTACTTTTTGCTGACTCAAGTCATAACGCCAGGAGGACGGTTCCACTGCGCACTATGATTTCTTATTGATCTTATCACTAAGTGCAAATGCAGTGCACATCTTTTGTAAATGAGATGTGTTAATGGACATTATATTTCATTTCAATTCAATTAATCGATTTGCGAAATGGATGCATGCTTTATGTTTGTGAAATGAAGTGCGATGTCAATGGGATGTTTTATGTCTGTGAAATGTATCTGAAAGGAAATGAGATGTGTGAATTGTATGTTTTTTGTCTGTGATTATCTGCTTGTTTCAGAGGGCATGGCTAGCATTTCCTGAGGCTAGCTATAAACAGAAATAGATTCTGCTGGGGGGGGGAGGAGTATCACAGACGGTTTTTCATTAAAAACCGTCTGTGATAACTTGGATTATCACTGACCCATAATTTCAGACGGTTCAGAAAACCGTCTGTGATGACGATTTCGAACCGTCTGTGATGACCTTTTCTGTAGTAGTGTTTCCTGATTTACGCTGTAGAAAATTTTAATTTGCGTTAGTGTAGCCTACTCGTATCCCTACAAATCATCTTACCATTAACCCACCTCTCCGCTCTTGATTTTGATAACTTACAAGTTCTTTATTGCAGTTATTTGAAGTCCCCTTAATGGGAAGGAAGCATCCCTAAGATACGCCTCTGCTCTTGTTCAAGGAGCTACCAACGTTTTTTTGTATGATGTCAACCATAAAAACTCGAAACTGTTGTTGACTGATATATAATTGTTAAGTCATTAACTCCAAGCTATTTGTGCTTACTGACCAGAATATTGCAATGATGTCTTTTTTTATTTCGCCCGAAACTTTCCCAATCTGATATAATTATTTCCTGACAGGATTGACATTCAAACCAATACGAGGCACTTCCTCCCATTGTATCATGTAAGCATTTGTCTGTTAACACTTGCTCTACCTCATTTGTAAACTGCATTGCATGCATTTTTATACCATTCAGAACATGCTTTGTTTCTTGAACAGTCGTCCCATATCAACTAAGATATCATTACAGGTTACTCTCTCTGCATTGAAATAAATCTATTGTAGTTTTTTGTCAAAGCATGTCCGATAATATTTTTTCCGTCTTTAATTTATGTATTTAACATTGTGAACAGGCTGGTGCCTGGTAGGAATCTTTTCCTCCTACTCTCCAGATTCTTGCTGTTCTGAGATTAGATGAGTACAGTTTTATTGCTTCTGAGTAAGAGTTAATTTTAGAATAATTTCATGTTTCCGCTGCAAAAGTTAATGTTGATTACTCTTTTAATTAAATTCGAACCAACGGGAGAATTTAATTTTTTGAGAATTGTTGTGAATTATGATATTGTTATTTTCTGACCAACGTTGATAATAACAGTATTATAATTTTAATTGATGAATTTTATGCATTGTCTCTATTTCTGCCCAACGGTGATGTAGATATAATGTGTAAACAACTGTATGTTTTAATTTTAACCAACGTGGGAACCAAGGCATGCAGTTGTTGTTATTATGTTTAAATGTTCTCACTGTATATGAATTGTGTTTTCAGGAGGATACTCTTTGATGGGCTACATCAGGGATATCCCGGTTCTCAAAGGAGATAACTACGGTGAATGGAAGAAAAAGATTGACCTGGCTTTCATCTTGGCTGAGGTGGACTGGGTAGTCACCACACCGTGTCCCACAGAACCTGTGGCACCGGTGAGGGATGAAAATGAGGCTGATGCTGCTTGGCAGACTAGACAGAGGGACTATGCTCCCATAAAAATGTCATATGATCTTGATCATAAAAAGTGGGTCACTGCCAACAAGAAATGTTTGGTTGTGATAAAGAACACGATTGAGCCTGCAATTGTGGGCTCAATCGCAGAGTGTGACACTGTCACAGAGTACCTTGAGAAAATAAAGAGTCAGTTTACTGGCTCTTCAAAGACTTATGCTACACAGCTGATTAAGCAGCTTGTGACAGAAAGGTACTCTGGTGGTGGCAGTGGCATAAGAGAGCACATACTAAGGATGAGCAACTTGGCATCCAAGCTTAAACCAATGGATTTGGCTCTCAAGGATTACTTCCTTATTCATTTGATTTTTGCTTCCTTGCCGAAAGAGTTTGACACCTTTGTTGTCAACTACAACATGCAGCCCGAGAAATGGGACTTAGAAAAGTGCATAGCTATGTGTGTGCAAGAGGAGGAAAGAATTAAATCTTCACATGGTGGTTCTATCAACTATGTGAAAGACAACAAGAAAAAGAACTTTAATCATTCCTCCTCAAAGACAGGAAAGCCTCAGCATAAGCCTCAGCAACAAAATTTCACAGTGGAGAAAGATCAGTGCCTTCATTGCAAGAAAAAGAGACATTACAAGAAAGATTGTCCCGATTTCTTGAAAATGATTATGTCAAAGAAAGGTGAGAACATCATTACGTTCATAAATGAGTCCCTGTATGTACAATATTCAAAATCTACTTGGTGGATTGATTCAGGTGCAACTATTCATGTTGCCAATTCTTTGCAGGGATTCCGTTCGACGAGGACTACGCAAAGAAAAGAAAGATGCGTTAAAGTCGCAAATGGAGTCCAAGCTAAAGTTGAAGCCGTTGGCGATCTTTCATTAGAGCTAGCTGATGGCTTCACTCTTTTACTTAGAGATGTTCTTTATGTTCCCTCTTTACAGAGGAATTTGATTAGTGTTTCATGTTTGGACAATGATGGTTATGATTGTTATTTTGGAAATGGCAAGTGTGAAATAATATTTAATAAAGAATGCGTTGGTCTTGCCATCTTACAAAATGAGCTTTATTTGTTATCATTACGTGATGATGTGAATGTCGTATGCGATAATGGGAACGTCTCGTGCGAGAAAGTGAATGAATCCTCGTCTAAGAATGTACACAGGAAACGAAAGAGAACTCTAGATGCATCGTCGAAATTATGGCACTGTCGTTTAGGCCATATTTCGAGGGGTAGAATAGAAAGACTAGTTAAGAATGATATTTTTCCTCCATTAGAGTTCGCAGACCTAGAACAATGCAGAGAATACATTAAAGGAAAATATGTAAAGAAAATTAAGAAAGACGCCAAAAGAAGCACAGGAGTTCTACAAATTATTCACACAGATATTTGTGGTCCTTTTCCTGTGAAAAGTGTGGATGGTTATGACTCGTTCATAACATTCACAGATGATTACTCCCGTTATGGATATATTTATCCAATCAAAGAATGAAATGAAGCCTTAGATAAATTCAAGATATTTAAGGCTGAAGTTGAAAACCAACACGATTTAAAGATTAAGATAGTCCGATCTGACCGTGGGGGGAGTACTACGGTCGACATACCCCATATGGACAAGTTCCTGGACCTTTTGCAAGGTTTTTACAGGAAAATGGCATAGTGGCCCAGTATTCTACACCGGGCGAACCTCAGTAAAATGGAGTAGCTGAAAGACGCAACCGTACCCTGATGGATATGGTGCGAAGCATGATGAGCTATTCCACACTGCCATTGAGTTTATGGATGGAGGCGTTGAAAACCGCCATTCATATTCTCAACAGAGTGCCTAGTAAGTCGGTGCCTAAAACACCGTACGCGTAGCCGTACGCGTAGCCGCTGCCGTGGTCGTGCCGGAGCCCGAGGTCGTGTCGTCCTCGCCGTCGTTTCGCCTTCGCCGATCCACCGTCGTCGGTAAGTCCCGCCACCGTCCCTAGTCACCGCCGACCAGATCCCGCCGCCATCCGTGGTCGTAGATCCGTGGTCGTAGATCCGTGTGTCGTAGACCCGTGTGGTCGTAAGGTTCTACGACTACGTTGTAGAGCCTTAGTCGTAAGCCGTAAAGCCACCGGTAAGTTCGATCATGTGGTCGTAAACAACTTCATGGTCGTAAGTCTGCCTGAGTAGTCGTAGCCGCTGAGTAGTCGTAGCCGCTGTGTAGTCGTAAGTTTCCTAGTGTAGTCGTAGTCGTAGATTGGTTTGTGGTCGTAGTCGTAGATTGTTCTCTGTGGTCGTAGTCGTAGATTGTTCTCTGTGGTCGTAGTCGTAGATTGTTCTCTGTGGTCGTAGTCGTAAGTTTCCTAGTGAAGTCGTAGTCGTAGATTGTTCTCTGTGGTCGTAGTCGTAGATTGTTCTCTGTGGTCGTAGTCGTAAGTTTCCTAGTGTAGTCGTAGTCGTAGATTGTTCTCTGTGGTCGTAGTCGTAAGTTTCCTAGTGTAGTCGTAGTCGTAGATTGGTTTGTGGTCGTAGTCGTAAAGTTCTTCGTGGTCGTAATTTCTCTGCGTGGTCGTAGGGATCCTTTGTGGTCGTAACGACTACCCGTCTGTCTCTTTTTCTCTGAATTAAAACTTCCCAGAGCCCGTTCTCCTTCGTCCTAGCTCCGATTGACCCGATTCTTTTTCCTAAATTCATCTAAAACTGAGCTCTATCTTTTGGTTCAATTTTGAGAATTTTTGGAGTTCATTTGAATTTTATTTGATTTTATTTGTGTTTCGATTGGCGTTCTCTCTCGTTAGATCACGCGTTCGAAGGAGCGGAAGTTGGATTTGAAGATCAAGAGCCGTCAACTGAGTAAGGCCAAGGCAAGTCGTATTCTTTGATCATGTTGAACCCAGTTTGCAATCTATTATTTAATTATTTTGTTTTAAATTATCTTGCATCGCTATTTTTATTCAAACCCTTGTATTGGTAGTTATCGTCCCAATTGGTTATTTCCCTCCTTGATATTTGGAATACCTTGATGCCATTGTCACCTTAGGTTGGGAATTTAATTAGTGATGCTATGTTATTTGTCACATTGGGTTGGTACGATTAGAATGCTTAACCTTGCTTATTTTGCGAAAGGGTTCATCATCACATGTGGTTAATTAATCTTGACTTAATGATATACTTGAATGTGGTGGTTAACCACGGTTATAAAACTTGTTGCCATGGCATGGGTAGTGTCATTGGTGTTGGTTATACAAAACTCGGCTTTCACTTGGGCGAATGATCGTGCAGTAAAGGGGGTGCTGGTCGCACATTGGGATGTGGAAGTTTCGCCTGGGTAACTCTTAAGGACTTAACTTTGTGCGCCATTGATCTGAGCTTAACCGTGCAAACCACATGTCTAGTATGGGATAGACCTGGCATAATAATTTGTGAAGTCTCCACTTTGGTTTTACTACTGATGTTGTTGTGGCGCAAGAGGGGGCAATTATCGACTAGGGGGTTACCCTACTCGACGGCGAAACCTTAGCGAGTGGGATCAGGTGGAAATGGATCATTGTAAAAGCCTTGTTGTGATTTCCTTAGCGCGAGGCTAATCACATCGTGTGGGTACAGTTGTGCAACCTCTGCAGAGTGTAAAACTATTCGAATAGCCGCGTCCTCGGTCATGGACAATGCTCGGTGATTTCACGCGAGGTATAGTTATTTCTAAAAAGTTTTGGACAGTGGATGGTTAATTCACTGTTGGTTTAACTTGTGGATGGGAGGTTCATAAGTGGTTGGTTTAGCTTATGGATGGGAGATTCATAAGTGGTTACTTCAATTCCTTTGATTGTTGTTTATTATTGTTTTACTTCAAATGCGCCTTCAATCTATTTATTGTATTTTCAAATGTCGTTTTATGCAAATTAACCTTTCAGCCATCCATTGGTAAGCCTTGCATACTATATTGCATTCTTTGTTACAAACGACTTGCTGAGTACCAATGTACTCACGGCTTTATGCCCCTGTTGCTCAGTTGAGGAGGAGGAGTATCACCAGCAGGAGGTTCCAGAAGGAGAGTACTTCGACGTCTTCGCGGATTAGGCTTCGTTCTCCACTCGATAGCCTGTGGGCGTGTCGATTGGCTGCTGCGCTTTCTTTTGGATTTCCGCTGCTAGTTTTTGTTAAGCCTTTCAGGCTAATAATTGTAAGCTTGACCATAAGGTCGTACTCTGATGATTATTAATAATATTTGAGTCTTTTCCTAGTAAATCGTGATATGTTCGATATTTCATCTTTGTTTATACTGTGTGCACTAGCGTGATCCTGGACTAGTGCAGAATGCACAGGAGAGTCCGGATTTGTATATTCGGGTCTCTACAGAGATGGTATCAGAGCTATTTTGACTGTAGGACGGAGCCCTAGTTAGAATGGCCGAATTAGTCAAGATTTCAAAATTTATTTTCTAAATCAAATCAACCAAATGATTGTATAGTAATTCTTTATTCTTACCTCATTCTTAGGATTCTTTCTCCTTGCCTCCTCTGAAATAGTGTTTTCAAATCTCAATTTGACTTCTTATCCCCATAATGTCCATAGATGTCCCGAGTGTCCCTCGATCAAAGTGAAAGTTGGCATGGAATTCTTCAAGCTGTGCTGTGAAGTTTGGATCAAGGAAGCATCCAATATGTCAAGAAAAGATGGGGAATTTCCGGGAAGATTAGGAGCCATTAGCTTTGAACCTTGTTATAGTTTTAGTATCGTGTAGATCGTCTTGCTTCTTATTTGCCGTTGGGTGTGATGTGAGCTGCAGTTTTGCTTCTAGCATTATGATGCAGTCATGTCAAACGTCCTTTTGTGGAGTTTATTGCTTCTTTTGTTAGCCTTTTCGGCTAAGTGTTTGCTTAGTTTTAGGATTGCCATTAGTTACCCCCTTAGACGAGTTTACCACTTACCTTTGCTTTTCCCTCTTACCTATTGAGCCTTGAAGAGTCAGTTCTCAACAAATGGTTTTTTCCTTCAGAACAGAGCAGAAATGGTTGACACCCGGAGCTCCGCAGGACGCGGTCAAATGAACCAAGATCCGGAAGGCAGTAATGGAAACCAAGCAACTCCAGAGCAGCATGCGAATCCGGCTGGTTTAGATCCGACCTTGAGTCAGTTCATGGCTGCCCAGACCCAACTAATGAATACCATGATGCAGAATATGAACGCAATGATGAATCGGCAGAATCCAGAAATGGCAATGCCCCAACCAGTTCGTCAACAGTCTAAATTTGCAGAATTCATGAGGACAAGGCCACCCACTTATTCACGATCTTCGGAGCCTTTGGAAGCCGATGACTGGATGCGCTCAACAGAAAAGAAGCTTAATCTTGCCCAGTGTACAGACCGCGAGAAGGTTTTGTATGCCGCCCACCAGCTAGAAGGCGCTGCAGCTGAATGGTGGGAAAACTACTGTGCTGCTCATGAAGATCAAGATAGCATCACTTGGGCGGAGTTCGCCGCAGCTTTCCGTCATGCCCATGTTTTGGACGGAGTGATTGAGATGAAGAAGGAGGAATTCCGGGAGTTACAGCAGAAGAACATGTCAGTGAGTGAGTATCTCAATAAATTCACCCAGCTAGCCCGTTATGCCCCGGAGGATGTCGCTACAGATGATGCCCGTCAAAAGAGGTTCAAAAAAGGACTAAACCCCGGTCTGAAAGTTCAAGTGGTGGGAAATGACTACGCCAGCTTTCAAAACATGGTGGACAAAGCGATGCTCATTGAGGAGAGTCGTCGTGAGTTAGAGGAATCCCGCAAGCGGAGGATGATGCAGCAAGGATCACAGATGCACCAGGCTCAGAGGACCCGCTTCAGTACGTTTCAGCCCGCTCGTGTTCCACAGCAGTCAGGATTCAAAACACCTGCACCAGCTCCTCGCCAGTTCTCATCAGGACCAAGGCCAATTCCAGTTGGAAGCCAACAGCAGAGGATCACCAAGCCCATGACAGCAGTTACCTGTTTCAAATGCCATGAAACGGGACATTATGCCAACAAATGCCCGCAGAATCAAGCCTTGACACCAGTTCGTTTCAACTTGGGCTCTACACCAGATCGGACTCCCGCAGCAGGGTCAGGGCGCGGAGCACTGCAAACATCAAGTCAACCCAACAGAGGATCGCAGACCGTGATGCGCGGCCAGGTGAACCATGTCACCATGGAGGAGGCTCAAGCAGCACCAGATGTTGTGATCGGTAAGTTTCAAGTAAACTCAGTTCCTGCCACAGTTTTGTTCGATTCTGGAGCTTCACATTCGTTTGTTTCCCGGAGTTTTGCTCTAAAGCATAAGTTGGAGGTCGTTGCACTTGGTTCCATTTTATTGGTTCAATCCCCAGGCTCTGAGATGAGTACAAACCTAGGATGCCCCAAGGTTAGGATAGCCATCCAAGGAGTAGAGTTCTCCGCGGATTTGGTTGTGCTGAATATCCAGTCTTTGGACGTAATTCTGGGTATGGATTGGCTCAAGAAACATCAAGCAGTGTTGGAATGTGGAAGCCGAGCAGTCACCTTGGACGGTCCCGATGGAAGCAAAGTGAGATTTGAGGCCGATATGAAGCAGCCAGAAAAAGTGATGGTATGCCAAAGTAAAGGGATTGCCCTAAATGAAGTGCCAGTTGCCAGAGAATATCCAGATGTTTTTCCTGATGATCTCCCTGGGATGCCACCAAAAAGAGAAGTGGAGTTCGCAATTGAGTTAGCACCAGGCACATCACCGATTTCCAAGAGACCTTACCGAATGCCCGCCAATGAGTTAGCAGAATTGAAGAAGCAAATACAAGAATTGTTGGATAAAGGATATGTCAGACCTAGTACCTCTCCGTGGGGAGCACCGGTACTGTTCGTCAAGAAGAAGGATGGTAGCCAGCGGATGTGTGTGGATTACCGAGCTCTCAATGAAGTTACCATCAAGAACAAGTATCCTTTGCCCCGAATTGATGATTTGTTTGATCAGTTAAAAGGAGCTGGAGTGTTCTCCAAGATTGATTTGAGGTCGGGATATCACCAAATGAGGATTCGACCGGAGGACATACCCAAGACAGCCTTCTCAACTCGTTATGGATTGTATGAGTTCACCGTGATGTCCTTTGGCTTAACCAATGCCCCAGCCTATTTTATGTACCTGATGAACAAAGTGTTCATGGATTACTTGGACAAGTTTGTCGTTGTGTTTATCGATGACATCCTGATCTACTCCAAGAATGAGGAGGAGCACGAAGAGCATTTGAGGTTGGTATTGCAGAGATTGCGGGAACATAAGTTATATGCCAAGTTCAGCAAGTGTGAATTTTGGATGAAGGAAGTTGCCTTTTTGGGTCATGTGTTGACAGCAGAAGGAGTGTCCGTTGACGCAGGTAAAGTACATGATGTGCTTACTTGGAAGGCACCCACGTCAGTGACCCAGGTCAGAAGCTTCCTGGGAATGGCAGGTTATTATCGTAGATTCATTGAAGGATTCTCCAGTGTAGCTCGACCTCTCACCCAGCTATTAAAGAAGGAAAAGAAGTTTGAATGGACGCCAGAATGCGAAAAGAGTTTTCGGAAGTTAAAAGAAAGTCTGACAACAGCGCCAGTACTAATTCTACCCGACATCAAGAAGGACTTTGAGATCTACTGTGATGCATCCCGCAAAGGTTTGGGGTGTGTGTTGATGCAGGACAAGAGGGTGGTGGCTTATGCATCACGCCAGCTGAGACCACACGAAGAGAACTACCCCACGCATGACTTGGAGTTGGCAGCAGTTGTGCATGCCCTGAAAATTTGGCGTCACTATTTAATGGGTAACCGAAGTGAGACCTACACGGATCATAAGAGCCTGAAATATATTTTCACACAATCGGAGCTCAACCTAAGACAAAGAAGATGGTTGGAATTAATAAAGGATTATGACATCGGAATCCATTATCATCCAGGAAAAGCCAATGTAGTGGCAGACGCGTTGAGTAGAAAGGTGTATTGCAATACAGTGATGGTCAAGGAAAACCAACCAGCTCTACACGAGGAATTTCAGAAGCTTAGTTTGGAGTTGGTTGAGGAAGGGATGTTAGCTACCTTGGACTTGCAGCCGACCCTGGATAGTCAGATTCGTCACGAGCAACCAGGGGATGAAAATATCCAGAGAATCAAAGAAGGTTTAAAGGAAGGCAAAGTACCCGGCTTTGTGGAGGACGATCAGGGAATCATGTGGTATAAGACGCGTTTGTGCGTACCAAACAAGAGGGAACTGAAGAAGTTATTACTTAAGGAAGCGCATGAGTCCTTATATTCAATCCATACCGGCAGTACCAAGATGTACCAGGATATTAAAGACAAATATTGGTGGCCAGGTATGAAGCGCGAGATAGCCGAGTATGTAGCACTTTGCGATGTGTGCCAAAGAGTGAAGGCTGAACATCAAAGACCAGCAGGTTTGCTGCAACCCTTGAAGATTCCTGAATGGAAGTGGGAAGATGTGGGAATGGACTTTATTACAGGCTTACCCAAGACTAAAGAGGGCTACGACTCAATATGGGTAATTGTGGATCGACTAACAAAGGTCGCTCACTTTCTTCTGGTCAAAACAACTTATTCTGGAGATAGATTGGCCGAGTTATACATGTCCAGGATTGTGAGTCTTCATGGGGTGCCCAAGAGGATAGTATCGGATCGTGGGTCGCAGTTTACTTCACGATTTTGGAATAGCTTTCACGAGGCAATGGGTACTCACTTGAACTTCAGTACAGCATATCACCCACAAACTGATGGTCAGACGGAGCGTGTGAATCAAATCCTGGAGGATATGTTAAGAGCTTGTGTATTGGATCACGGAGCTAAATGGGATAGTTGTTTACCTTTTGCGGAGTTCTCCTACAATAACAGTTACCAGACTAGTCTACAAATGTCACCGTTTGAAGCCCTGTATGGCAGAAAATGTAGAACCCCTCTCAATTGGAAAGAGACGGGGGAGAGTCAAATCTTCGGGCCAGAATGTCTTCAGGAAGCAGAAGAGAAAGTGCGTTTGGTTCAAGAAAGGCTAAAGGCAGCCCAAGCCAGACAGAAGAGTTATGCTGATACTCGCCGAAGAGATTTAAGTTTTGAGCCAAATGACTATGTGTATCTCAGGATCACACCCTTCAAAGGTGTTAAGAGATTTCAAATGAAGGGAAAGCTAGCGCCAAGGTATGTGGGGCCATTTAAAATTTTAAAGCGCAAAGGAGAGGTTGCATACCAGCTGGAATTACCAAACACCTTGAGCGGGATCCATGATGTTTTCCATGTATCTCAACTAAAGAAGTGCTTGAGAGTGCCAGAGGAAGCAGTGCCCGTAGAGGCGATGGATCTTCAGGAGGATCTGTCTTATAAAGAACATCCTATAAAAATTTTGGAAGTGGCAGAGCGTGTAACCAGAAGAAGGACAGTTCGCTTTTGCAAGGTTCAATGGAGCAACCATTCCGAGGAGGAAGCAACCTGGGAGAGCGAGAAGGATCTTAGAGCGGAGTTTCCAAACCTATTCCTTAGAGAGCCAGAATCTCGGGGTCGAGATTCCGTTTAAGGGGGGGAGGTTTGTAACATCCTGATTTTCAGAGCCTTTTTGAAGCTTTCGAAATAAAATTCACCATTTGAATTTTTCTGGAATTAATTAAAGCTTAAATGAAATTTTTGTGAATTAAAAGGATTTAATATGATTAAGTTAAACATTAAATTATGCCACAAGTATCTTATTTGAGTTCCCTGAGCCTCAAGAGTTTTTCTGGCATTTTATGTGATTTTTCTGGATTTATTTGCTATTTTCTAGAGCTCAAAAGTATTTGTTTGAATTTCTGGAAAAAGAAAAAGGAAAAGAAAAACCAGTCGGTCGAGCCACAACCGCTTCCGCCCCCGCCGCGTGTCAGCCACCCAGAACCCCGCCCCCGCATCGCAGCCGCCCGCTGTTAGCAAGTCGTACTCGTATACGAGTAGGACTCTCAGGTCGTTTCCCACCCGGACTCGTACTCGTGGCCAACCAGGACACCTCTACGACCGGGTATAAAAGGGCCCGAACCCCTGGTGTCTCCCTCGTCCCAAGTCAAGCCTCGCCTCCGAGTTGAGCCGCAAACCGTAGTCGTGCCGCCCGCCGCTGTGGTTGTACGCGTAGCCGCTGCCGTGGTCGTGCCGGAGCCCGAGGTCGTGTCGTCCTCGCCGTCGTTTCGCCTTCGCCGATCCGCCGTCGTCGGTAAGTCCCGCCACCGTCCCTAGTCACCGCCGACCAGATCCCGCCGCCATCCGTGGTCGTAGATCCGTGGTCGTAGATCCGTGTGTCGTAGACCCGTGTGGTCGTAAGGTTCTACGACTACGTTGTAGAGCCTTAGTCGTAAGCCGTAAAGCCACCGGTAAGTTCGATCATGTGGTCGTAAACAACTTCATGGTCGTAAGTCTGCCTGAGTAGTCGTAGCCGCTGAGTAGTCGTAGCCGCTGTGTAGTCGTAAGTTTCCTAGTGTAGTCGTAGTCGTAGATTGGTTTGTGGTCGTAGTCGTAGATTGTTCTCTGTGGTCGTAGTCGTAGATTGTTCTCTGTGGTCGTAGTCGTAGATTGTTCTCTGTGGTCGTAGTCGTAAGTTTCCTAGTGAAGTCGTAGTCGTAGATTGTTCTCTGTGGTCGTAGTCGTAGATTGTTCTCTGTGGTCGTAGTCGTAAGTTTCCTAGTGTAGTCGTAGTCGTAGATTGTTCTCTGTGGTCGTAGTCGTAAGTTTCCTAGTGTAGTCGTAGTCGTAGATTGGTTTGTGGTCGTAGTCGTAAAGTTCTTCGTGGTCGTAATTTCTCTGCGTGGTCGTAGGGATCCTTTGTGGTCGTAACGACTACCCGTCTGTCTCTTTTTCTCTGAATTAAAACTTCCCAGAGCCCGTTCTCCTTCGTCCTAGCTCCGATTGACCCGATTCTTTTTCCTAAATTCATCTAAAACTGAGCTCTATCTTTTGGTTCAATTTTTAGAATTTTTGGAGTTCATTTGAATTTTATTTGATTTTATTTGTGTTTCGATTGGCGTTCTCTCTCGTTAGATCACGCGTTCGAAGGAGCGGAAGTTGGATTTGAAGATCAAGAGCCATCAACTGAGCAAGGCCAAGGCAAGTCATATTCTTTGATCATGTTGAACCCAGTTTGCAATCTATTATTTAATTATTTTGTTTTAAATTATCTTGCATCGCTATTTTTATTCAAACCCTTGTATTGGTAGTTATCGTCCCAATTGGTTATTTCCCTCCTTGATATTTGGAATACCTTGATGCCATTGTCACCTTAGGTTGGGAATTTAATTAGTGATGCTATGTTATTTGTCACATTGGGTTGGTACGATTAGAATGCTTAACCTTGCTTATTTTGCGAAAGGGTTCATCATCACATGTGGTTAATTAATCTTGACTTAATGATATACTTGAATGTGGTGGTTAACCACGGTTATAAAACTTGTTGCCATGGCATGGGTAGTGTCATTGGTGTTGGTTATACAAAACTCGGCTTTCACTTGGGCGAATGATCGTGCAGTAAAGGGGGTGCTGGTCGCACATTGGGATGTGGAAGTTTCGCCTGGGTAACTCTTAAGGACTTAACTTTGTGCGCCATTGATCTGAGCTTAACCGTGCAAACCACATGTCTAGTATGGGATAGACCTGGCATAATAATTTGTGAAGTCTCCACTTTGGTTTTACTACTGATGTTGTTGTGGCGCAAGAGGGGGCAATTATCGACTAGGGGGTTACCCTACTCGACGGCGAAACCTTAGCGAGTGGGATCAGGTGGAAATGGATCATTGTAAAAGCCTTGTTGTGATTTCCTTAGCGCGAGGCTAATCACATCGTGTGGGTACAGTTGTGCAACCTCTGCAGAGTGTAAAACTATTCGAATAGCCGCGTCCTCGGTCATGGACAATGCTCGGTGATTTCACGCGAGGTATAGTTATTTCTAAAAAGTTTTGGACAGTGGATGGTTAATTCACTGTTGGTTTAACTTGTGGATGGGAGGTCCATAAGTGGTTGGTTTAGCTTATGGATGGGAGATTCATAAGTGGTTACTTCAATTCCTTTGATTGTTGTTTATTATTGTTTTACTTCAAATGCGCCTTCAATCTATTTATTGTATTTTCAAATGTCGTTTTATGCAAATTAACCTTTCAGCCATCCATTGGTAAGCCTTGCATACTATATTGCATTCTTTGTTACAAACGACTTGCTGAGTACCAATGTACTCACGGCTTTATGCCCCTGTTACTCAGTTGAGGAGGAGGAGTATCACCAGCAGGAGGTTCCAGAAGGAGAGTACTTCGACGTCTTCGCGGATTAGGCTTCGTTCTCCACTCGATAGCCTGTGGGCGTGTCGATTGGCTGCTGCGCTTTCTTTTGGATTTCCGCTGCTAGTTTTTGTTAAGCCTTTCAGGCTAATAATTGTAAGCTTGACCATAAGGTCGTACTCTGATGATTATTAATAATATTTGAGTCTTTTCCTAGTAAATCGTGATATGTTCGATATTTCATCTTTGTTTATACTGTGTGCACTAGCGTGATCCTGGACTAGTGCAGAATGCACAGGAGAGTCCGGATTTGTATATCCGGGTCTCTACACGCTGCACCGACGGTGCAAGACACTGTGGTGCCAGCACCTGTTATTGTTCCTCTTGTGGCAACAATGAATGAGAATGAGGAACCTGTTCTTCAGGATCCTATAGAACCCATTGCCACAGATGAGGGGGAGCAACAACAGCCTCAAACAGAAGATGTACCAAATGAGGAGGCCCCGAGGAGGTCTCAAAGAGTAAGAAGATCAGCTATTTCTGATGATTATCATATTTATCATACAGAGGAATTTCAAATGGAGGATGATCCCACCTCATTTGAAGAAGCCATGAGAAGCGAAAATTCTTCAAAATGGCTTGAGGCCATGGAAGAGGAAATGAGGTCCATGAAGGCTAATAAAGTCTGGGACTTGGAAATTATTCCTAAAGGAGCCAAAACAGTAGGCTGTAAATGGGTCTACAAGACAAAGCTTGACTCCCAAGGGAATGTAGAAAGATACAAAGCGCGACTTGTGGCAAAAGGCTTTACGCAAAGAGAAGGGATTGATTACAATGAGACCTTTTCTCCAGTCTCATGTAAAGATTCCTTCAGAATCATAATGACATTAGTAGCACATTATGATTTAGAGTTACATCAGATGGATGTAAAGACAGTATTTTTTAATGGGGATTTGGAGGAAAATGTTTACATGGCACAACCGAAAGGTTTTGTCGTGGAAGGAAATGAAAGAATGGGATGCCGCCTAAAGAAATCAATTTATGGGTTAAAGCAAGCTTCAAGACAGTAGTACTTGAAGTTTGATAGTACTAGGGATGAAAACGGAACGGAAATATCCCGTACCGAACCGCATCGTTTTCTACATTTGACCCGATCGAATTCGTATTTTCGGACAAATTCGAATTCAGTTCGAAATACGGAATACCAAATTCGAAAACGGAGCGGAAACGGTTTAGGCGTTTTCCGACCGTTTTCTACTTTTCTACATTTTATTCGGAATATACCGTATTGTAAATTCGGTTCGAAATACGGAATACCAAATTTTTTGTTCAGATTCTAAAATGGTTGGATCAATTGTGAGTGATCTTGAGGTTGAGGCTTTGGCTAATGTTGTGGCTAAACTGAAAATTGAGGTATGTGTATGTTTATTGACTGCTTGCTCTGAAATATGCTATTGCTATATCTAATTTTAATTTACTTTGCAAACTTGTAGGAAAAGGACAAGGAGGGGGATGAGGACTTTGAGGAGGACAATGAGGAAGCAAAAGATATGGAAAGCGATCCTGACCTCATGGATGATGCTGATGAACTGTAGATATTCTGCTAGCTGTTAATTGCTTGTTCTAGACTTGTATTGTATTTGTATTTGTGTCGGCTATTGTGTTAATACTTAAGACCAAGGGTCATGCACTTGTTAATTATTATATGCACTTGAACTTGATCATGCACTTGGTAATTGTTATGTACTTGGTCACTTGTTAATTGTTATGCACTTGGTCCTACAGGTCGGTATTCCGTATTGAATTTTCGTATACCGACCGTGTTCGACATAATTCCGCTCGAATTGGTTTGTTTTCGAAATTCTCGATATTCCGTAAGTTCGCGTTCGTTTTCGTGTCCGGCTTTACCGCTTTCGCTTTCGTTTTCGTATTCAAATGTAGAAGTAGAAAACGATTGAGGAGTTTTTCGACCGTTTCCGACCGTTTTCATCCCTAGATAGTACAATAAGAAAATTTGGGTTTAAAGAGAATGTAGAGGACAACTGTGTTTATGCAAAGTTTAAAGATGGGAAGTTTATCTTCCTAATCCTGTATGTGGATTATATCTTACTGGCTAGTAGTGATGTCAGTCTACTACTGGAGACAAAGAAGTTTTTGTCCTCAAACTTTGATATGAAAGATCTTGGTGAAGCTTCGTTCGTTCTAGGGATCGAAATTCACCGGGATAGAAACAAAGGGATATTGGGACTGTCACAAAAGGCATACATAGAGAAAGTCTTAAAGAAATTTGGTATGCATAAATGTAGTCCTTCACCTGCACCTATAGTCAAGGGCGACAGATATGGGGATTTTCAATGCCCTAGGAACCAGTACGAGCTCGATCAAATGAAATCGGTTCCATATGCTTCAGCTGTCGGAAGCTTGCAGTATGCTCAAGTGTGTACGCGCCCTGACTTAGCGTTTGTTACCGGGTTACTTGGCAGATTCCAGAGCAATCCTGGAATAGAACATTGGAAATTAGTAAAGAAAGTCTTGCGTTATTTGCAAGGAACAAAAGGCCTCATGATGACATACAGAAGATCAGATTCACTCCATATAGTGGGGTATACAGATTCTGATTATGCAGAAGATGATAGAAAGTCGACATCCGGATATGTGTTCACTCTCGCTGGAGGAGCTATATCGTGGAAAAGCTCAAAGCAAACCGTCACTACATCGTCCACAATGTATGCCGAGTTTGTAGCATGTTATGAGGCTACGGAGCAGGTGAACTGGCTAAAGAAGTTCATACCCGGTTTAAAAGTGGTTGACGACATCAATAGACCACTTAAATTGTACTGCGATAATGAACCAGCAGTAACGTATGCTCACAACAATAAGTCAAGTGGTGCTGCCAAACACATTGACATAAAGTACTATGTTGTGAAAGATAAAGTCCGGGATCATATCATAAGTCTTGATCACATAAGTACCACAAAGATGTTAGCGGATCCGCTTACAAAAGGCTTACCACCCAACGTGTTCAGAGAACATGTAGCCGGCATGGGTTTAAGGGAAAGCCTATGATTCCTGGACTATAAAGGGCCCAAAATTAAAGAATCTGTTTCAGAACAGAGATGTGTATTGTAGCTGTTAAATCTATCGGCGATTGACCGTGACGATGAAGCATGCTCTATGCACTAATCTGTGATGAAATAGGAAAAGAAGAAAAGGTATGATATGAGAGGAGATCAAGGGGGAGAATGTTAGATTGATCTCTCCCCGATTAGCCCAACGGCTAATCGGGACCTTGATCCGCGCCCTGATCGGGGGCGCCCAGCCCAACTATTGGCTGATGGGCCCCCGTCACGCTACGCAATAAATAGAGGGTGGGGGCCGGCGGCTCGAGTCACGAGGTTTGCCTGAGCCGCAAACCCCACCCGACAAACCCTAGACCGATCTAGAGGGACGCACAGTCGGCGGCGGGAAGCTCCATCGCCGTCCCCGTCACCAGATCTCCGCCGCCGCCACCGCCCTCCTCTTCCCCGACCGTCGCTGCCCGTGCGCAGACTTCACCGAGCCAACCAGCGATGGCCAACTCCTCCTCCAATGCATCAGACGGTCGGTACCCCTAACCCTAATCCTCTCTCCCTCTCCCCTTCTCTCTCGAATCCGAACAAGAACACCCCTCTGATCTAGACCTAGAAGATCCTAAGGACATGACAATGCTCTGATACCATTGTAAGGAACAGTAGATCCGTATATACGAGATCAGATCGAGGAAGATGAACAGCACACCTCAACAGTAGAGAGAGACCATCGCGGTGTTGCCCGTAGCCCGGCGGCCGGCGCGGCGGAGGGGGAGTCGGGGAGGGGGAGGCAGCCGGCGCGGCGGAGGGGGAGCCGGGGAGGGGGAGGCGGCCGGCGCGGCGGAGTGGGAGCCGGGGAGGGGGTGGCGGCCGACGCGGCGGAGGGGGAGCCGGGGAGGGGGAGGCGGCCGGCGCGGCGGAGGGGGAGCCGGGGAGGGCCGGGAGGCGGTCGGCGTCTCGGCGCTGAGGGGGAGGCCAGAGGCGCCGGCATCGGAGTCGGGAGAGACGGCGTCACAGTCTCACGGAGAGTCAGAGAGGATGAGGTGCTCTGGCGCTGTGTTTCTGTGGATTGGAAGGTGTTGAGGTGTGCGCTGTGCAGCACTGAGGTGAGGGCGTGAGGCCTTATGGCCTGGTGAATTGGTGCTTTGCGCAGTTGCCGGTCGCCGTGACGCGTGACTCCGTGGACCGTGGGGACCGACGGTTTGCAGCACTGAGCCACGAACACGTGACCGGTGACTCCGTGGGGACCGACGGTCAACCGGCGACAGTGGATTCCCTGGTTTGGTTGACTGTTCAATGTAAGTGAATGTCCTACTTTATTTTCGTTCTACCAATTAAATTAGCCAAATTGTTTAATCAGTTATTAATTAGTTGTTGATACAAAAGATGGAGAGTTTTGAATTTGTGTTCATCATGTATTTCTTGATAGACTTATTGAGCATTACACATGAGTTGTCACCAGATCGGTACTCACATATTTATGAAGATTTGGGGGCACATTATCCATTAGTAAGGTACTAAATTTTTTGTATTGTACATTTTCAATTTGTTCTCTTCGGCTCTTCCTATTTATGTACGAATTTGATATTCCAATGGCAAAAGACTAGTGGATGTAGCTTTGATATATTTATTTTGTGCTATAGTCTTAACAGTAGAGCTCCCCCTCTATTTTCATCCTGGATTCGCCACTGGTGGCTTATTTGGCGTAATTAAATTTAAAAATAGAAAAAGCAAGTTAACCCGTCACGGACAGTACAAACGAATATGAGAAAAAAGAACCGACAAAAAAACTCAAAAAACAAAAAAAAATAGAAAAAGATGAAATTATTGAATAGTAAAAATAAGCCAGAAACTCAAGCCAAATGAGCAAGCCATGCGACGTGACAAATGACTAGACTGTGGCTTCAATTCACAACATATTAATTCTTAGTGCAGCCCTCAGCACGTTATCTAGTCATGGGAAGAAGTATATTAACTGCACCCTATAATTTGCATCGGCTATTGTTTGGTTCATGTGTGCATCTACATATATACATATAATATTTTTGCTGTCTTTCTAGTTCCTGTTTTTCTATGTTGATAGGTTTAGTCAATCAGAAGATAGTTAATTTGAGAAAAAGTTTTTATTGTAATCATTCACTTTCTCTAATTGCTATGCAGCTCTGTAAGTATTTTCAGTTTGACTGGCCAGTGAACGTAAGTCCATTTAGTTTTTCCTTTTTTCCATGCTTGTGTTACAGTTGGAAACTTGAAACATATCGTTTGCAGTTTGTACTAGAGATGCATTTTCCCTCGTTTTGGTACGTATGGTTATAATCTCATTTCCTTGGTCATCATCTTTACAATCATCTTATTATGAGATATATATATATATATATATATATATATATATATATATATATATATATATATCCATATCGTTATATAGGTATTTTTAGAAAAATAATGTATCCTGTGTGGATGTCGTGTCAAGATATCCGTGTCCGTGCATTATAAATACAAAGTGCGCGGATGTTGGCAAAGAGATCACGATCACTCACGCGAACTCACAACATTGAGACAAGAACAGATGAAGACACAATGCTTTTGTGTTGCCTGATTGCCACACCTTTGATCTCTTTATTTATAGCAAAGCAAAACTCTAATATGGGCAAGCAAAAAACCCAAAACAAACTCCTAATCGAATTCCGAAACAAACTTCTAAATGAATTCCTAAACCTCACGGTCACGTGTTCAACACGAATACGTAGCAGCACCAACGATTGTATGGTGCCGTGAGCTGCCGTACAACTCCTTAATCCGCGCAATACTACCTGAACTCGATTGAGGTGAACTCCCCCCTCGATCAGTTCACAAAATGCGCAAACGCCGCTCGGTCTCGACCTCGACACTGGCCTTGAACTGCTTGGTGGCGGTAGGCGACTGATCCTTGCTCGTCGGGAGGCGAAGCCACATGTAGCGGCTGCAATCATCGACAAGAAGGAGAAAGTAGCACCAGCCACCATGAGTCGTTGGTGAGATGGGCCCACACAGGTTGCCATGCACGAGGTCGAGCAATCCTTCGGCACGGTAGTGGGCCACTACCGAAAATGAGGCGCGCCTTTGCTTGCCAATGAGGCAGCTGTCGCAAACCTCATCGGGATGATTGATCACCGGGAGTCCGCGCACCATCCTATCTTGAGCCAGCCTCTTCAGGGCATCGAAGTTGAGGTGGACGTAGCATGCATGCCACAGCCAAGCCTCATCATCCTACCGCGCCATTAAGCACACTGGCCTCGCAAATGTTCAAGTTGAGCATGTATAGGCGGTTTTTGACGCGCTTCACCTTGGCAAGCAGTTGACGTTGCCGATCGCGGATCCGCAGCACTCCCCCGTCAATCAGCACGTGGCAGCCATGCTCATCGAGTTGGCCGACGCTAGTAATGTCGCTCTTGAGCCTGGGAATGTAGTAGACGTTGCTAATCGCCCGGTGTTCACTGTTCTGGCAGGTGAATAGCACTGTGCCGCGCCCACGAATGTCGACCAACGAGCCATCGCCGAACTTCACCGATCTGATGACACCCGTGTCCAGTTCCGTGAAGAGGTTGTTGTAACCGATCATGTGGTTATTGGCCCCAGTGTCCAGGTACCACACGTCACTCTGCTGTTCTCCATCACACCCCAGATTCACCTGGGCATGCGTTTTGTCGAGCTTGATGAAGTTTGGCGGCATCTGCTCAATGTCG
Organism: Dendrocalamus latiflorus; assembly: GCA_017311315.1. Taxonomy (NCBI): domain Eukaryota; kingdom Viridiplantae; phylum Streptophyta; class Magnoliopsida; order Poales; family Poaceae; genus Dendrocalamus; species Dendrocalamus latiflorus. The sequence continues at coordinate 968,148 of CM029628.1, forward strand.
TCAGTGAGGGGGCACACCTGCGCCATGAGCAGCGTCTGGTCCCCATCATCCTCCTAGGTAAGATGGACCTGCTCGCGCTGTGGTTGTTGGCAATCCTTGGCCCAGTGGCCAATCTTGCCACAGTTACGGCACTTGTCGCAACTGACGTTGCACTAGCGCCCTGGTTCACGCCCGTCACGTCCGGCATCGTGGCGCCAGTTACCCTTACCGTGGCGACGGCCGCTACCACCAGGCCTGCTCGATGATCTCTCGCCGCTCTTCTTCTCCTTGAGGTGAGCCATCCATTCGTCCTCAGTCAGCAAGAGTTTAACTTCCGAGGTAGTAGTCAATGGCGACGATTGCGGGATGCAACGATCATCGGCGCCTTTCAGACGCCCAGTGACCTCCTTAAAGGACAGCTTGGAGAGATCGAGCATGGTTTCCATGGTGTAGACGACATGACCAAACCTGGGCGGAGCAACACGAAGGTACTTTTCGACGGCCTTCTGCTCGTCGACGGGTTCGCCGTACTCTAAAAGTTGGCCGACCAGGCAGCTCAAATGAAGTGCGAAATCCTCAGGATCTTCACCTTCCTTGAACACGAGCATCTCAAACTCGTTGCACGGCTTCTGGAGCTTCGACTTGCGGACATGATCGGAACCAATTCGCATAGACTTGACATAGCCCCATGCTTCCTTGGTCGATCGCTTGATGGCAAGTGTGCGAATCATCTCCTGCGGGACTACCTTGAGGAGTGCCTCGAGCGCCACACGATCCTCCTGCAGATTGGCTTTGCCATACTCGACGGCGTCCCACAAGCCCCTTGCTTGGAGCATCACCTTCATTACGAGCGACTAATCCGTGTAGTTGTTGCGCATGAGCATCGGATAAGACGCGCCTCCAACCTCCCGCACCGTCTTCTGGATCACCATGTCGCGCCCATGAGTGCGACCACGACGAGGGACGATCGGCGAGGCCAAGCACCGCCTTCAGCCTCCACAGCGCAGCGATAGACTCCGGTCACCATCGCTTACTGGAGCCGACATTGCGCAGGGATCGAATAGCCTTGCTCTGATACCAATTGTTGGCAAAGAGATCACGATCGCTCACACGATTTCATAACGTTGAGGCAAGAACAGATGAAGACATAATGCTTTTGTGTTGCCTGATTGCCACACCTTTGGTCTCTTTATTTATATAGCAAAGCGAAACTCTAATCTCGCAAGCAAAAACCTGAAACAAACTCCTAATCGAATTCCGAAACAAACTTCTAAACGAATTCCTAAACCTCACGGTCACGTGTTCAACACGAATATGTAGCAGCAACGAATTATACTAACAGCGGACATTGGGTTTGATCAATTTTTAAGCTCGGTCGCCATTCAGACCTCTTGCCGGTGACGACCTCGAGGACGAGCACCCCGAACGCGTAGACGTCGGTCTGGCGCGTGGCCTTATGGCTGACGGCGTATTCCGGCGCGATGAAGCCCCAGGTGCCAGCGACGCCGAGGTCCGTGAAGGAGTTCTTGTCGAAGGCAACGACACGGGCGAGGCCGAAGTCGCCGATGTTAGCAATTAATCCTGTGCACGTTAACTACTCAGTTAAATTTCAGTTTTGTTTTCTTTTCAGTTTGCGCTGCTGCTATTTGATTGCGCGAGCGGCAGTTTCCTGAGTTATTTTCGCCTGGGAACGTACGTGTGTTAACGTCGTTTGATGGCATGCATGGCAGTTTCACTGCCTTTCCATTTCTTCAGTTTTTACATTTTAATTGTAATCTTTATAAATAGTTGAGTAAAGCATCAGAAAAAGCTGTGCAGTTTGAGCAGCACCATACACTTGTGTTATTCCATTCCGTGAGTTTGTTTTTGTGAGTGATTGCGTGTTTTGCGAGTGAGTTCGCCGGGGCGCTGCTGACAATTGGTATCAGAGCAAAATGTCGGCCCCCGCCTTTGCCGTAGGCCACTCCCGTACACCGCAACGACACGGCCGTGGACGCTCGCCGTCCCCACCGACGCGCCGCCCGCAACGACGCAATGGCGGCCAGCGTGAACTCGTTGTCCAGCGGGTCGTGAAGGAGAGCAGTGGCTCCATCTCCTACCCCACGCTCACACGCTCAAATTACTCCGATTGGGCGGTGTTGATGCGAGTCAACCTGCAGGCTCAAGGCCTGTGGGACGCCGTCGACACCGGTGATGTGCCATACCAAGAAGATCGCCAGGCCCTTTCGGTGATCCTGCGCGCGGTGCCTCCGGAAATGCTCCGGCCGCTCGCCGAGAAGGATAACGCCAAAGAAGCCTGGGACGCCCTCAAGGCGATGAGGGTTGGGGCGGATCGAGTGCGTGAATCCAAGGCGCAGAAGCTACGCCAAACATTTGAGTCCATGCGATTCAAAAATGGCGAGCACGTGGAGGACTTCAGTCTCCGGCTCCAGGGTGTCGTTAGCGACCTTCGCCTCCTTGGGGAGGAGTTGTCGGAGGAGAAGGTGGTCCGTAAGCTGTTGCGTATTGTTCCCCGCAGGTATCGCCAAATCGCCTTGTCAATTGAAACCTTGGTTGACCTCAGCACTCTATCCATCGAGGACCTCACCGGCCGGCTCCACGCTGTCGAGGACCGTGGAGAGTCGGACGATGAGGAAGGAGACCAGGTTCTACTCACAGAGAAGGAATGGTCGTCGAATAACACCAAGGCGAACAGCGGGAACACGTCACGCTCACGCCAGCACGGCCGGCGTAGCCGCGGGCATGACGGGGGAGATGAGGAGCCAAAGTCTGGGCCATCCCAGGCCGCGTGCCACGACATCTCCAAGGACAAATGCCGTTATTGCGGCAAACTCGGCCACTGGGCCAAGGACTGCCGAAAGGCGAAGCGGGATCGTGAGAGGTTGGCTCAGGCGAATCTTCTCCAAGCCGAACTAGAGCAGGCTGAGGGCGAAGATGAGCCCACGTTGTTAATGGCTCAGGTCTGTGACCTCTCTCCCGCCATCAACATCGAACCAGCAGGCGCCGAACTCGTTATAAACGAGGAGCGCGCCCTTGTCACTCTCCGCGACGAGGGAGAACCAGTCGATCCAGAATGGATCCTGGACACCGGCGCATCAAATCATATGACGGGCGCACGGAACGCATTCTCCGAACTCGACACCAGCGTGCGCGGTTCCGTCAAGTTCGGCGACGCCTCGCGAGTCCGCATCGAGGGGTGCGGCACTGTGCTCTTCGCCTGCAAGAACGGCGATCACTGCGCACTCACCGGCGTCTACTACATCCCACGCCTCCGCAGCAACATCGTCAGCCTCGGCCAGCTGGACGAATCTCGCTGCAAGACGGAGATCGAGAATGGCGTCCTCACACTGTGCGACCCCCAACTCCGGTTGTTGTGCCGGGTTCGGCGGACTGCCGGACGTCTCTATGTGCTCAACGTCAACATTGCACAGCCCGTTTGCCTCGCGGCGAGGGGCAAGGAGGAGGCCTGGACATGGCATGCGCGTTTCGGCCACCTCAACTTCGACTCGCTTCGCATGCTCGCTCGGCGCGGGATGGCACGAGGCCTGCCGGAGCTTGAGTGCATAAATCAGGTTTGCGACAGCTGCCTGATTGGCAAGCAGAAGCGAACGCCGTTTCCCGCCGCGACGACGTACCGCGCGTCGGAACGCCTTGATCTCGTCCACGGTGATATATGCGGGCCCATCTCGCCGGCAACCCATGGCGGCAAGAGGTACTTCCTATTGTTGGTCGATGATCTAACCCGCTACATGTGGCTCTTTCTACTGGCGGCGAAAAGTGATGCTCCTGTAGCCATCAAGCGCTTCAAGGCTGGCGTCGAGGTTGAGACCGGCTGCAAGCTGCGTGTTCTTCGCACTGACCGCGGCGGTGAATTCACCTCCGTGGAGTTCGGCCTCTACTGCGCCGAGCAGGGGATTGGGCGCCACCTCACTGCACCCTACTCACCACAACAGAACGGCGTCGTGGAACGCCGTAACCAGACAGTGGTGGCCATGGCGCGGTGCATGATGAAGGCGAAGGATATGCCCGGCGAGTTCTGGGGGGAAGCAGTAACGACAGCGGTCTACATCCTCAACCGATCGCCCACGAAGAGCGTCCCCGACAAGACTCCATACGAGGCATGGCATGGTCGAACGCCTGCCGTGCATCATCTCCGCACGTTCGGGTGCGTGGCGCACATGAAGGTGGTGAAGCCGCACATGAAGAAGTTGGAGGATCGTAGCAAGGCCATGGTGTTCCTTGGCTATGAGCCCGGCAGCAAGGCCTACCGCGTCTACGACCCCGCCGCCAAGCGCGTGTGGGTCACACGCGACGTGGTGTTCGACGAAATGAGGAAGTGGAACTGGGGGGGAGCATGAGTCAGGTACGGGCGCATCGATTGATTCATTCACGGTCCATTATGAGGTGCAGCCCGTCGACACCAACACTGCTTCACCAAGCCCACCGCCTTCCAGTGCGTTGCCGTCGGAATCAGCGGCGCCTCCCTCCGAGTCGCCGAGTCCACAGGTGGAATTTGTGTCGCCCCCCACGGCGGACCCGAACCTCGATGACATTTTCGGTGCTCCACGACGCTACAGAAGCATGACCAACATCTTCGCCACTTCGAAGCCGGTGGAGCTCGACTCCGACGAGCTTCATTTAATTGCAACTTGAGCGCATCAAGTTTTATGAACTTCGCAAAAAGGCGGGCATCGTCGAGGTCGTCACACGGCAGCAGGATTAGGGGGAGAATTGTTAGCAATTAATCCTGTGCACGTTAACTACTCAGTTAAATTTCAGTTTCGTTTTCTTTTCAGTTTGCGCTGCTGCTATTTGATTGCGCGAGCGGCAGTTTCCTGAGTTATTTTCGCCTGGGAACGTACGTGTGTTAACGTCGTTTGATGGCATGCATGGCAGTTTCACTGCCTTTCCATTTCTTCAGTTTTTACATTTTAATTGTAATCTTTATAAATAGTTGAGTAAAGCATCAGAAAAAGCTGTGCAGTTTGAGCAGCACCACACACTTGTGTTATTCCATTCCGTGAGTTTGTTTTTGTGAGTGATTGCGTGTTTTGCGAGTGAGTTCGCCGGGGCGCTGCTGACAGCCGAGGTGGCCTCGGAAGGCAGAATCAAGCAGGATGTTACCGCGCGCTCGTACTCGTGGTGGATGTAGTGCAACCCGGCGGCGACGTCCTTGATGATATCATAGCGTGTCTCCCACCGGAGAGTTGGCTGCTGCTGGTGGTGGTTTTCGCGGAAGAGGTGCTGTTCCAGGCTGCCATTGGGCATGTACTCGTAGATGAGCAGGAGTTCTCCTTTCTCGTAACACCAACCTGTAATTTTACATATGACGTATAATATCCGTAAATTAAGCATCAATACAAGGTTTGAAATTTTACTGAAATCCCTAAAGATATCATGAGACAATACTATAGAAAATTGGTAACAGGAAATGCAGGCAGGGATCTACTAATGTGGCTGGTAAGATGGACCAAGAACGTACCAACGAGAGGGACAATGTTCTTGTGGCGGAGTCGGTTGATGATGTCGACCTCGGCGAGGAAGTCATCGTAGCCGCGGTCCTCCTTCCGCGTGAACTTCTTCACTGCCACCTCGACGCGCACATCGCCGCGCTTCCCTGACCGGAGCGTCCCCTTGTACACCGCACCGAAGCCGCCTTTCCCCAGCTTCATCGCCTCATCGAAGTTGTTGGTCGCCTTCCTGATGGTGGCGTGCTTGAACTCCCTCGGCACCCCAGGGAGCTGCCTCAGCGCCTCGGACAGCTTCAGCTTCATCTTGAGAGCCCGGTACCGCGATGCGAAGTAGCACGCCGCCACGAAAACCACGACTGCAATAACAACCACAAGAAGTGAAGGCAGCAGAATGGCCAACCATCGTCTACGTCGTCGGCCACCCATGCCGGGAACGGGAAGCCTGTCCACCGTCAGGTTCCAGCTATAGACCACCGCCTGGCATGACGGCAAGAGCCTGTTCTTGGAGGCGAATAAACCAAAGTGCGAACCACAGTTTTCCCACTCCCTGCAGAAGCGCCGGGAGCTGACAATGCCGCTGATGTTGACCGGCGCGTGAAGTGTAGCCTGCCCTGGTTTGGGTTTGCCATCCTCTACAACGTATACCGATAGGTTGTGCACGACGGCGTTGTAATCAATCCACACGGTGTACTTCGCCGACGACGCGTTAGGCGCCGGCGCGATGGAAACATACAGGCCGATATCTCCTTGACGATAATAGTAGTCTATTCTACCGATCTCCACAGTGACTCGTCGGCCGTCGGACAAATAGTTACTAGGACTAGCCAAGGAGAAGTAGGTGGCCCTGTCGAGGTCGGTGAAGGCTTCGGGCAGTATCTCGAACATAAGGCCGCCGCCATCGCCATCGCGCGATTGGTTGGCGCTCATGGTGAAGGTGGTGTTGAAGGACGCCTCGTGCCACACCCCGTCGGTACCGAGCGGACGCCACAGTTCGATTGCAGTCCAGAGGATGACGTTTCCGGCCGACCTGCCCGCATCGGGAGGGTGATAAACCGGCGGCTGGTAGACGTCGTCGGTAGTGAGGTGGAGGGCACCATCTATGACGCCGGCGTCCCAGGAGGACAGCAACCCACCGTGGTACTTGAACGAGGGGAAGCAAACGCTGACGACGTCGTTCCGCTCGAGCTGCTCTTGGGTGCAACAACTGCAAGATATCGCACAGCACAGGACTGTCAGTAAAAAAAGGATGCGTCTCAAACCTCTCAGTGCTACTGCAAGCTTGAGCTCCTGCGGAGGAGGCATTGTGGCGAGCACCTAGACCGAGGACTGAACAATACTTGGCGCACTAAGCCCAGATTTGTATACCGTCTGGTCTCTCCTGAACAGAGCTTTCTTACACGCGAAGGACCCAGCTGCAGCGTGCGCTCGGGCCCGCCTGGTCCTCCGGAACGCTGCAGAATTGACAATCTTGTTTCAGTAGATTTTGTTATCGTAGAGAGTTTATATTTCGTATTCAAAAAGTATTTATTATAGATATTAGAATTAGTTTGTAATCTCTTTTGGATATAGAGAGTCTTTATCAAATATGTATAGTCGTTGGTTCTTAATAAAAAGGCACCCTATAATTAGCTTTACGTGAGAAGCAATAAAGAAAAAAAAGGAAGCACATTATTCTCCCGAGAAAAAACCAATCTGTGCTCCCGATCGTGTTTGTCTTCTCTCCACCGGGACGCTTTGCAAGGAATTTTTGGCGCTTTTGGTATGTTTGTAACTCGTATTTATAAAAATAACTGTATGTGCGTTGAAATGACAAAAATGACACTTCTGCCGCCCGGTCACTGGGCGGCAGCGCCCTACAGTTGACACTTGGGCCATCGAAGCCTGACCACGGGAGGCAGGGGCCTGCCACCCACCCACCAGGCGCGCCCTCCTTGCCCCTCGCCACCTGACGATTAGCCAGCTTAATTATCTGCCTGAGTTAGTATTTTTTTATGTACTATTTTTTAATTTTTAAATACAGCAAATGAACTTAAAAATTTATGAAATTTTATGTGTAACCTTCTAACACTACGTACTTCATTGTGTAATTTTATAAAATTTTAGCCGTTGTTAATGTTGCTAAAAAATTCATACGATTATGATAATTTTAGCCGTTGTTAATGTTGCTCCAAAACGTACAAAATTTTATGTGCAGCCTCCTAATGTAACGTACTTTATTGTATAATTTTTTTAACTATTTTATCCATGATGAATGTCACTCAAAAAATTATACGATTATGATAATTGTAGGAGTGGTTCCATATAGCAAACGAGCTCCAAAAATTACAAAATTTTATGTGCAGCCTGCCGACATAGCCATTGTAATTGTCTATTATTTTGGGAATTTTATACATTATGAATTTTGCTCGATTGATGGTGGCAATGATTCGTAAATACAAAGCTAAGTAATATTACGATGCAACAGAAAATTCATACATGGATGAGAACTTTGGAAAGATAGCGTAACGATACCAAAATAGACTTTATATTAAAGCTGGAAATAACATGGTGCACAGAGTTTGGTTACGTGCATAAGAAACAACATTATGCACGATGCTACAAATCGAAGTACTCCTACGATACATATGTGCCTTTTTGGAATGGAAACAAATTCGACATTCAGGAGACTAGTTCAGAATGGCCTGACCTACTGTGTGGACTGGGGACATCTTCCCTTCCCTGCGAGATCGGCATTGAACTCCTCGGTGGCCTTTTTGGCCTTGGCCGCCATTTCCCTCTTTTTCTTGCGCTCCCTACGTGTGCACGTCTCGAGATGAGCTTTTATCTCCCATTGTATATGCTTGGTTTACTCGTCATTGCGGCGCTCTTCCTCCCGGATCACGTAGCCCCTTTTGACATTCCACTCCTTGTAGTCGAGAGTCCACTGGTCATGTGGGTGGATTTCTAAGTCGATCCACTTGCGGTAGCCACATAGTGGTTCTGGGCTCTATGGGTAGACAGAAGAGATTGTTAGTACATACTTTCAAAGAGAAATAATAGGGGAACACACTATAACTGGCACTTACCGGCTGCCGATAGCTGCTCGTGTCCCAACGACGATTGGGATAGTCACAGGAGTAGTTTGCGCAACCCTAGTAACACATATCTAGATTGAGCTGCTTCTTATACTTGAAGAACTTGCATGGGTCCCTGCACTAACAAAGGGGCGGCGTCTCCCCCTCAGGCGGGTATTGTAACAAACGCTCGGTTGGAACGTTCAGGACGGGATTGCTGTTACGGGGGGCATCATTGCGGGGAGATGATCTCTTGGCATGCTCCGCTTGCTTGTCTCGGGCCGCAGCAGCTCTTGCTTGTTCGTCGTGGGTCGCAGCAGATCTTGCTAGTTCGTGGGTCTTCTCCTATATCTTCATCATCTTGTCCTTTCACTTCTTCTACCTCTTGTCCATCCCGACATGGTGAAGCAAGCTTTGGTGTAGTGTTGAGTTTAGTTGTAAGTGTTCTCTCCCAGATCTCTTCCACCTTCTTTTATAAGCCAAAGGGTTAGCATGGTGTGGTTAATTTCATGTGAGTAGCCTGTGAGGCAAAGTGTTGCCTAGTCTCTCTGAAAAGTTGCTGATGAGGCAGAGTATTGTCGCGTCTTACATTGCAGGGAGTTGTCATTTCCTGCTTTGCAGAGTCCTATCTTTTTGGTCTGAAAAGCTGAGAGGTATACTATTGTCATGTCGATCTGAAAAGTTGACGAGCTAGAGTATTGTCACGTCTTACTTTGCAGAGTATTATCACGTCATGCTTTGCAGAGTCATTTCTTTTTGGTCTGAAAAGCTGAGGAGGTCAGTGTTGTTAGCTCAATCTGAAAAATTAGCAAGATAGAGCGAGATCCCGATTGCGCATTTAAATGCCCAGTTAATTTTTATTAGTTGATTATGAACTGTAGAAACCCACTAATAAGTATTCTAAACTATTTGAAGAAATTCATAGCCATCAGAAGATTTGAAACTGTTCGTGACAACTAAAATAAACCGCGCTAATTTAAAATAGTAAGCCGTGATTTAAACTCGTGCACGCTGATTAAACTTGTACATAGTGATTTAAATAGTATAAGTCGTAACAATGCACAGCTAGCTAAAAATAAAACTCAGAGATCTTGCATACGCGAGATCGGCTAGGATTAATGTTTGCCGTTATATTTGTATATGCATTTAGTTAGTCCCGTGTAATCGAAAAATTGCTAGGAATCAACAAAACGCCGGGCATACATGCTAAATAAACCATATCTCATAACGCTAGTACGATGATGTCAAATGACGAGTAGCGTATCGAAAGTAATCTCGACTACCGCGATCGGGTTAAACTGAGCGAAGTCTTACCTTAGGAGCACAAGTACATCGACACGTCGTATTTTATTCTATTTTTGTAAATTAAGTCGTAGCCAACGTATTTAATTGCAGGCAGCAATCCAAGCTACGAGAACAACTTCACCTGATCCTAATTGAATCTAAACATATGATTAAAGTCCAGGCAAGCATTCCTTTGAACAAATCTTCAGAGTATATTTTGTAAAACAAGTATTTTTGTATTAATATAGTATCACCCTGCATGAAAGAAATAAAGAATATTTAAATCGAGCAATGGCTATAAGAGATAAGAGAAAAGAGATAAATGGCAACTGATGGAGCAGTTGGCCACCTAAGTTAATTAAGAAGGTGGGCAGAGGTTGCCTTGGCAGGTGACCAAGGGGTAGGTTTGGGAGCTCTGCATAAGAATAAAATGTAAGGAATCACAAGCTTCATCCATGTGAACAGACCGAACCAAAATGTATCAACCAACATCCCGTTTTGACGAACAGACTAGTAGCTCTATCAAAGTATTATATTCTCCACATGGGTAAGTATTAATTGAGGGGAGAACCCACAAGATTTGGGCCAGCATCTGGGTGCCGGGTGGAGGACCCACAGCCAGGAGAACCCACAAGATTCGGGCCAACATTTGGGTGCCGGGTTGGGGATCCACAGTCGTAGGAACCCACAAGATCTGAGCCAGCACTTGGGTGCTGGGTAAGGGATGCGGGGCGCATATATTAGCACGGGTGGAGTGTTGGGGAAGGGCAGGGTTGCCCCAACCAATAACTATGTTGAGGTCGGTGGGCACCAGGCGAGGGTAAGAAACCACCCCGGCCCGCCGGTTGAGAATAGTTGGGTGGAGATATAATATACTGAGATAGATGTAAAAGTATTGTACTCTGGTCTGGGCACCGCATCAAAGGAAATGCAGAGACACGGGAGCCAACAGGATCAAAGTGGTGATGGGTAAAGTGGTACAAGTTTGCGCAATGCTATACAGATCATGAATTCATGCATGTCTCCGGGAAAGGAGAATTACATAAACTTATGGGGGTTTTGTTGTTCATACGAATGTTCAGTAGTGTTCTAAATTAATCTGAAATTCTTTCAAAACCTAACAAAAAAAACCTTATTTTCTATAAGTCATGGGAAAGAAAATGAGCAAGAAAAAGAATGAGCAAGAGATTGAGGATAGGAATTGCTATTCCTAAAAGTGTAGAAAAGCATTCCGTGCATTTTGCTATTAACGCTTGTTGAGTACTTTTGTACTCACTCTTACTATCATCTTCCCTTGTTTAGGAGTGTCAGTTCGGAGAATAGTTAGGATCAGGCGAAATCTACATGGATGGAATCTTGTGAACTCAGAATACAAGGAGTACCAGGCAGACACCCCGGGTGGAGGTTGGGGGAAGTAGGCAACAGTTAGGAAACGTCTTTGATATGATGAAACCGAGTACGACTAGGTGTAGTTTCATTGTCTTCTTTTCGGAATAGAAAGTAGTTAGAATATTTTATTTCTAAAGATTGTGATATTCAAGCCCTTTGAGGCTTTGTAATAAACTTTAACTCTACGTGGCGATATTCTTGTAATATCGTATTTTGTTTCTAATTAGTGTTCTGGTGCAACACTTTGATAGGCTTATTATTCTTTAGGGCGATATTCTATCGGCTAAAATGAATAATAATCCGTTGACTATCATTTTTACCCCATGACAATAACGCGGGTCGTCACAATCCGTCCGTGCATGAGAAGAGAAGAGATGGGGAAGAGGTTTTATAGCTTGGGAAACGTTGACAAAATCAAGCTAGCTTGGCTGGACGAAATGTGTGACAGCTGAAATAAGAGCAAGGCTAATAATACAGCCTTCAGCTGGCTGTATGGACACTTACAGCCCACTTATCAGTCCATTCATATAGTAGTTTACAGCCAGCTGAAGGCTGTATGACCCACCACTTTCTCTCACAAAGTTTTTTGGTTCTTGTGCTTCAGCTGGTTGTAAACTTACAGTCCACCTCTCTTCTCTCTCCTCATCTCTCTCCTCCACCTCAGCATACAGCCTACTAACAGCCTCTTATTATACTTGCTCTAAGTGCATCGGTCTAACGGAGAAGAAGAAAGGTCGGAGAAGATAGATCAAATCTAGCTAGAAAGCTGATTCCACGCACATGCATGATTGAAGAAGGCGACGCACACAAGCAACGCAATCGTCCATCACAGACAGGCCACGTTTCAGGAAGCATCGGACTAACTAAGCTGCATGCATGAATGCATGTACGTACGCGTTGAAAATACAGCATACATCCAACTTGCTGCTTTACCTGCTTGGTTTAATGTCTGAGATTGCATCGACCAGGCCCTGAGCTAGCTAGTTCGTTTACGAAACGTGTGTGTTGCTTCACGATCGATCCATCATATATAGCTAGTTCATTTTTAAGATGATGACTTCTTGCGCGATGCTGGTGCTAAATTTCAATCCAAATGTTTGGAATCGGTTTTAAATATAAACATATCTAAATCTTAAAAAATTCACCCTGTTATTTGTAAAACATAAAACATATAACTCTTTATTCTAATTTAAGAGGTAAGTATAAGAAGGGAGTGTGAAATGAAGATCGAAGAACAAAATATAAAATCTAGAAAGCAAAAGAAAATCTGAAGTAAATTTAAGAGCTAAGAACAGCAGAGGCCCAGTTGCTTCTGGCCTGCCTGATCCAATCCCCTCCTGTTTATTTTAGAAAACGGAATACAATCATATTCCGGTCTTGATCATTCCACTCGAATGACTACAACCATTCAGATCCAAACAAAACAATCCGACCAACACTCCACCACACGGTGCTACAAAACCTCGCAAGCACAGAACACACACCAAAAGGACTCACTCCTTTAATCTAAAACAAGTACTCCATCCAAACTTGCTGAAAAACTCCAACACCACTCTCTCAAGTCTTTTACATCCTTTCAAGTGTGCACTTCTCGCTTCCTCTTTAGACAGTAGTGACCAGCATCTGATCCAGTACGTCCCCCTGAAAATGACCTGCACAAAAGAGTGAGCATTGTTCCTTTTGAAAACAGCGTCATTTCTATTCAACCATAGGGCCCAACAAAAAGCCGCTATTCCCACAAGAATCAGATTTCTAAGCTTCAAAGAGAAACCTCTAAGCCAAGAACCAAACAGCAACCCAACATTATTAGGTGGTTGAAATCCAAAACTAATGACTACCACATTCCAAAAAGCCCTAGCCACATGGCAGTCGAAAAAAAGATGTTGAATGCTCTCATTAGAGGGGCAAAAACAACATTTGATACTACCTTGCCACTTTCTTTTTGCAAGATTATTTTTTGTTAAAATAACTCCTCTTTTCAAAAACCAAAGGAACACTTTGATTTTAAGCGGTAATTTTGCTTTCCAGAATAAATACTTTTCTGGAATACTATCTCTTATCATGAGATCTCTGTACAAAGACTGAACAGAAAAAGAACCACTCTTATGCAAATTCCATACTAACCCATCTTCTTGCTCATTTAGAGAAACTCGTACTAACATACGCACCAAATCAAACCACGCAATCCTCTTTTCTTCCACCAAAGCTCTCCTAAAAGAAATATTAAGTGGAGAAGTACTGAAAACTTGCGCAACAGTCACATTCTTCTTTCTAGCAATTCTATAAAGCTCAGGGAATTTCGACATAAGCGCTTCCTTCCCAATCCAAATGTCCTCCCAAAACCTCGTTTGCTGCCCATTATTAACCTTGAATCTACTCCTCGTTAGAAAAAGATCTTTAACCTCCATAAGACCACTCCAAAATTGAGAGTCCCCTCCTGTTTATTATCTCCTCTCTTCTTATCCAATCCCCTCCTGTTTATTATCTCCTCTCTTCTTATCCAATCCGATCCACCGTCTCCCGCGCTTCACAACTCTACACCATTCCCTGCTCCCATGGCGCTCCTCGCCATCCAGGGCATGGTCGTTTCCACCGACACCACCTTCTCCTCCCACCACCACACGCCGCCATAGTGAAGCTACCTTCTCTTCTTCCTTTGGAAGCATAGTGCTACTACCTATTTGGAGAATCGTTCATCACCCGGAGCAAAGGAAAGAATGACCTGATAGAATAGGAATTCATTCGTCAGAGTTCAGCTGGGAACGATTTGGCATTCTTGTGTAAAATGCTTAAGAAAGAATTGGTTGAAATGGGCTCTCTTTTTAGCTGTTCCCATCTGAGCTGCGATTTGTATTTTGGTGGAGTTGGGTGACAGGGGGAATGTTATCCTTTGAAACAAGAAGAAAAATTGAAGCGATTGAGCATTATATTAACTGAAAAAATTATTTGTTCAGTACCCTTATACCTCTTCACTAATACGTGCATATAAGTATTGTTAGATCACGTGGATGGTTGTGAATAAAGTGATAATAAACAATTGATATTTAGATTGCTTTGGATTTTACGTTTGTGAAAATTTTGGTCGATCGCAGTGGAAGGTTTTGAGCTTAAGTAGTTTCAATTGGTTCCGAGTAGTTTTGGTTGCTTCGAGATGTTTCGGTCTTCTTCAAATGGTTTTGGTTTACTCCAAATGGTTTCCGTCTGCTATGAGTACTTTCGGACTAGTCCGATCGGGATCAAGTGGCATCGGACGACTTTTGAGTTACAACGGAGTATTGGACTGTGTCCGAGTAGTTTTGGTGCATCAGACGGTGTTCGAGTGGTATAGGCACTACGACCACGGTGTTTCGACTATGAGCATAGCCGACTTTGACCACGGTAAGTTCACCACTGTATGTTTCGACCACGTCTGACTTTGACCATGTATATGACCACAGTAGGTAATCGAAGGCTTCGACCATGTACAGTACTTTTCCATATGACCACAGTAGGTAATCGAAGGCTTCGATCATGTACAGTACCTTTTCATGGTAGTAGTTACATTACTTTTCTTTGGTCGTAGCTACAGTACTCGATAGTCGTAGATTTTTCGGTCGGTGATTGATAGTCGAATTCTTTGTGGCCGATAGTTGAAGGCTTTGCAATCGATGGTCATAGATGTTGCGGACTGCGTCATAATCATAGACTTCGTAGTCTTGTCATTATAGTCGTAGACTTTACAGTCTGCTATCGTTGTCTTCAGTAGTCAAAGATTTTGTGATCGGTTGCTGTCGGTTTCAAGGTCGGTATTCATAGACTTCATGGTTGGTATGAGTACTTCCATTCTTATGATCTTCGAGTACCTTGAGTCTTCGTGTTGGACCAGTTGTTGACTGGCTTGTGTGTGGTGTTCGGTGCTTCGAGGTTGTTGCTACAGTACCAAGTAGGTACTCGGTGGTCGGTGCTACAGGTCTTGATGATGATAGTCAGTGTTGCAGTGGCTGGTGTATGGTGGTCTGTGATTAGTGAACAGTACTTGAAGGTTTCGGTACTCGGAAGATGGAGGTAGTCCGAAGGACTTGGTACTAAGAAATCGGAAGGACTTGGTACTCATAGTCGAAAGGGTTTGGTACTCGATGGGTCTGTAGTTGGTAGTGATGGAATTATGTTCTGAGTGATGGTAATTCCCGAGTACTTGTGATTTTTGAGTACTCGATGAGCTAGTGGTCATAATGAGTGGTCTAAGGATGAGTTCTAGGAAGCGATAGAATATGTGGTCATAGACGACCTAGTTGATGGTCGTGGTTAGATTGGTTCTTGTCTATGGATAGACAAGAGTGGTGTGAGTGTGTGTGTGCTAATGACGGTGAAGTTGTGGAGAACTTGTGCTGGGAGAAAGTTTCTTTAGTCTTTTCATGTGTAGGTGAGTGTGGAGATGATTATGGTCGGTGACGAGGAGGACTAGAACTAGGAGGGGGTAATCTAAGATCCAGGTGGTCGGGATGTCACGCGAGGTGGTCAGGTTCATACTAGAGCACGTGGAGATCGAAGGTGGATGATGTGTGGAGGCGTGAAGATGGTTACGGTTGGTGACGAGGAGGACTGGGACTAGGAGGGGGTAATCTGAGGTCCAGGCGATCAAGATATCACGCGAGGTGATCGGGCTCATGCTAGAGCACGTGATGATGAGTGGAGAATAAAGCTACAGGAGGTGCGGTCCTGGAGGTTTCGACACGGGAGTTGATGAAGCGTGATAAAGATGCAGGAGATGCGTCCTGGAGGTTTCGTCACATGCTGAGTTAGAAGTTTGTGGATGGAGTCCATAACTTGGAGGAGGTAGAGTTTGCTTAAAATCCGTGTTAAGAAGGGTTTTTGGTCCCTTGGTTTTCGAAAGAGATTAGGTGTTCTGTTTATGTTTGAGTCGAACACAGTATGGACGTTAGCTTATAAAAGTAGGGAGAGACTAAGGGCTAACGTATGGTTTTGGAGTGGATTTTTTAGGGCTTTCGTCGAGAAAGTTTTTAGGGGTACAGTGAGGGTGCTTTGTAAACAAATATGATAAAGAAATAATAGATCAGATCTATTCTAAGAAAAGTTCATCGGCGGCGTGTTTACCTGAGCATTGATTTTTTGTGTTCTCGGCGACGTGCTAACACATCGTGATCCGGCGTGCTGCTTGCACGGTGTTATCTTCGACTTGTACTCGTTCGAGCGGTCGAAACATTCAAGCGACGAAGTGTTCGAGCAGTAGAAGCTTTTCAAGCGGAGGGAGATTACAACTATGTGCATAGGCAATCGTAGCAAGCGGTCGTAGCAAGCGATCGAGGCGAGCAGTCGGACATTCGAGGCATTCACCGAGTACGTGCGAGCAAACCAGCTTCTTACAGTTGTAATCTACATCCGGTAATTTAGATTGTTTTTCTTCTGGTCTGAATTTTGTTTCAAGTGTCAAAAAGCGAAGGCAATCGTTCACCCTCCTCTGATTGTGCCATACGATCCTACAAGTATGGATCCACTAAAGTCCTGAATCAACTCTGGTTTGAAGTTTACAGTGTTCAGATTAAATTATCCAACACAGATGTTAACTATCAAGCAAGCATCCATATCTATAGCAAAATCCCTATCAATCTGAACTATTTGTGACTTGTTGCATCTATGACACTCAAAGATGGAGGTAATAAGGGAAAAAAATGCTACAGAAGTAATTATAAATTAGAAACTAAGTTCAAATTCTGATAGCCGAATGCTGGTTTAGAATACTTTTTAATATCTTGAATACGAGAAGCCAACTGGGATGCACGCCGTTTCTGCATCTATTTACAACCGTAATTATGGTCCTACGGCCTGAAGAATTTAAACTCTCCTTTGTGTCATCAGTTTACTGTGGAAGAGGGGGGACAAAAACAAAAAGAGGCAAAAGATTCAACCACTCATATGGGAATGCGAGTCCTCTAGCACAATCTCTACCCGATTCTTCTGCTGCCATTCTTAGCTGTGCGATCAAGTTAGGCAAGGCCCTGTAACAAGAAGAAGGGAAAATTGCTCTCATGCCACAAAGTTAAGCGCCATCCTCCCATTTGCCACATAGTTGACTGGCTTTGTTATTATGCCACACACTTCACTGTTTTTTCTTTGTTTTGCCCCTTTTGCATTTTCAGGGACTGGAAATGACCCTTTTGCCCTCGTCAACAGTGCAGCGCGCGTCGGAGCTGTCGGAGCGCGGGCGCGGGCGCGCGTCGGCGGCGCGGCCGGCGGATGGCGCGCGGAGGCGGAGCGCGAGCGCGGGCGCGGTCGGCTGGCGCGGCCGGCGGCGGATGGCGCGCGGAGGCGGAGCGCGGGCGCGCGTCGGCGGCGCGGCCGGCGGATGGCGCGCGGAGGCGGAGCGCGAGCGCGGGCGGCGGCGCGGCCGGCGGATGGCGCGCGGAGGCGGAGCGCGAGCGCGGGCGCGGTCGGCGGCGCGGCCGGCGGCGGATGGCGCGCGGAGGCGGAGCGCGAGCGCGGGCGCGCGTCGGCGGCGCGGCCGGCGGATGGCGCGCGGAGGCGGAGCGCGAGCGCGGGCGCGCGTCGGCGGCGCGGCCGGCGGATGGCGCGCGGAGGCGGAGCGCGAGCGCGGGCGCGGTCGGCGGCGCGGCCGGCGGCGGATGGCGCGCGGAGGCGGAGCGCGGGCGCGCGTCGGCGGCGCGGCCGGCGGATGGCGCGCGGAGGCGGAGCGCGAGCGCGGGCGCGCGTCGGCGGCGCGGCCGGCGCGCTCCGCCTCCGCGCGCCATCCGCCGGCCGCGCCGCCGACGCGCGCCCGCGCTCCGCCTCCGCGCGCCATCCGCCGGCCGCGCCGCCGACGCGCGCCCGCGCCCGCGCTCCGACAGCTCCGACGCGCGCTGCACTGTTGACGAGGGCAAAAGGGTCATTTCCAGTCCCTGAAAATGCAAAAGGGGCAAAACAAAGAAAAAACAGTGAAGTGTGTGGCATAATAACAAAGCCAGTCAACTATGTGGCAAATGGGAGGATGGCGCTTAACTTTGTGGCATTAGAGCAATTTTCCCCAAGAAGAAGGGAACAGGCCCAGCATTGCTCTATGCCCCTCCAGCGCCTCCCAGGAAGGACCATTTCGATGATGGGGAGATCGCTCCAATCGAGATCGACGAGGACATCCTGGAATAGGTTGTCCGTATTTTCGCTTGTTTTACGGTTTTCCTGAAGGTAACTCGTCTAGCCTGTATGAAATACAATTTCTTCGAAGTGATTAATTGGTCTTCCTGTATGAAATACAATTTCTTGGAAGTAATTACTTGGTCTTTCTCTACATAATGCAGATGCATCCGTGTTTTTGGCTGGTTACTTCACTGCTTATTCTGTATGCAATACCAGAAGAAGCAAAACCCACATACAGATATATTCATCAAACTTCTTTAAGTTTCTGCTGTCAGAAACTAGGGAAACTGGAATATCTCATGTTGTCTAGCTCTGTTGATGAGCTCAAGCACATTATCGAAACATTCTTGGAATTTGTTTTGAGGAACTGGGAAGCCTTCCTAAAAAACCTGTCAATAATCATTTTTTTTTTATGGTTGGAACTAGTGTTTTTATAATCTGTTAGTTTTCCATGCCTTGTCTGCTGAATTCGGTCTTAGTTATGAACAAGTTCTAATGATTCCAGCTGAGTCCTGTTAGAAGAATTTTACTAAAAAAACTTTCTGTGACTGTGAGGCTGTAGCAAGTTTTGTGTTTAGCTATGAACGTAAAAATCTGTCGGTTCTTATCTGTAGTTGGTAACTAACTGCCTTCAGTCTTTGCTGATGAAGTGGTTACCATTAGTAACTGGCTAGAAGCTGGTACCGAGCACCTAGTAGTAACTAGTAACTGATCCAATGCTTGTTTGCAACCTTATACAGCATACCAATAAACAATATTATGACTGAAGTGAATGACAGCAGGATTAGTTAGTAGTGAACCTTATACAGCTAGTCTTTGTCTTATGAGTTATAATTCGTCCCAAACAGGGAAATATGATCCTAAATGGTTTTAAATGGAGCAAAAACATGTTAAAGACAAAATAATAGTGAAGAATTTCAATCTTGTTTCCTGAATTGCACAATGTGGCAAGAAGGGCCAAGTACTATTCAATGCACTTGAAACACTCTCAAAGTTACATTTCAACTCATATATTTATGAATATAGATTAAAACCATCCACATAGCGTATCTAGGATAAATTGCAATGTTATTTCCGTTGCGCATGTGATGCATGAAGTGCTGATTTTGTACCAGATATCTTCGAGACGCCAAGTTCATATGGGTCCCTTCAGAGTTGTGATTTTTTTAGGGAAACTTCATAATTGTATCTTCATTCAATCATTCATTCATATGGCACAATAGGTTGGAATGATAAGGGTCCGGTTGGAGGTTCTTCGAGTGGGATAATATCTGTACTCGTATTGGATAAAGATCCAGCTTGATACTTTTCGAGTTGGATACAATATATGATCGTATCGGATAAAGATCCGATTGAAGACTATATAAAGAGGGCTGCGGGGCTGAGGGAGGAATACCGAGACACACCCATCGAAACTCTAGCTGCCATCTCTTATAACCCCCTGTTGTGTTCGCTAGTACTAGCACATCAACGCACGGCGTTCCATCTCTAGACGTATGGATCTTGGTAGAGGCACTACTGCGACTATGGTATTGATCGGAACGATCGCGAGAAGACGGTTGGCCAAAGGGCGATCGACTGCTTCCACTACACCAACACATACTTCTTTGAACCTACTACTTCAACTCTACTTCTGCAGCACCGCGCGTCTAGTGGTAATGATCTATGATCTCTTACTCATATGACTTCCTAGTTTATGTAATAGAAAATTTTAATCTGCGCTAGTGTAGTTTACTCGTATTCCAACAGAAAGGTCCACAAACATGGCAATCTTTTACCCAAAATGATAGCCAACACAAAGGTGTTCTAGGTCATCAACAGTCTTCATCACCCAGCAAATCTGCTTTCTTGCTTGTATACTCTTGGATCATGCAGCCAACTTTACGCACGAGCTTGTCCCGCCTCTCAAACATCTTGTTTTTATGAATCCGATGAAGTATTTCCTTCAGTCATAAAACAATGTTGTTTTGACATATGTGCAGTCAAATTTTGAAACTTTGGCTATCACTTTATTTTTAAATATTTAGATTGGATACATGAAAATTATATTGTAGATTTGTCTCAAAAAATATTTTCATAATATTATAATTTTATAAGGTTTTATAAATATATTCGGGGAGTATCTACCCATCATTTACATTATTTATTTGGTACAAAACATTCAGATTTTATGACCATTAGATCTCTATCCAACTATCCAAAGCTATCCCCTTTTTACCATATATAATCCTCGCCCAAGCCTCCACACCACAACCCTAGCATAGCCTCTTGCCCTTCCTCACCCCTACCACTACCCTGCATGTTGCCGCCGGGCCTCCCCCCCTCCAGCAAGCCCCTCCCTGTTATTGCTGCCTCCCACACCGTGCCCCCCTCCTCTGCCGTATCTCCACCTCCCGTCGCTAGATACGCAACTGTCTCTTTATGCCTCCTAACCTCTTTCTTTTTTGTCGCCCCCCACCGCCCTTCTCCAAGACTACGGTCGAGGTGGCGCCACCATCGGGCTGCCCCTTGGCGGAATCTAAGGTCGGGGTCTCAGTAAACACTGACCCTGACGAGGTTGAACTTCAACCCTAAAGAAGCTCACAGGAGCACACCGGAGTTAGAGACGAAGGTGGGAGGCAAGGAATCTTCAAGGTTAGAAATTCGACTGATTTTCTTTCCAAAAATCGTGTGAGAGTTGTATAGCAATTTTGATATATTAGAGTAGAAAATAGTAATAAAAGTGACGTTTTGTGGATCATGTCAATATTTGGAACAATATTCTTTTATGACAGAAGGAGCAGCAATTCCTTTATAAAAGTTAGCGCCGGGTCGTGCTCGGATGGAAGGAACAATGCAAGATGGGAATGTACGTACCTCTAGTGAGCGCAGGCCGCGAATTGATTGCATACGTGGTATTTATAGCAATTTTTTTTCAATTCTAGTCTCCCGACACATCAATTTTCAATGTTAGTTTCCTCTGTGACCGTGAAAATAGTGACAGACAATATATATCATCTACCTAGCTTCCATGGCGCTGCAGGTTCAGAATCACCTGCCGAACTAGACGACCTCGGTAGGTCAGCGATGGTGCCGAGTGTACGAGCTTGACAGTCATCTGCACATCAATTAATGCTTAATATAAGTATACAATTAGTGATTAAGCATGCAATTAGAGTTTAACTAAGCATGCATTATCTCCTGCCACGGCCGCCTAGTGTGGGCAGGTACTCACCCAACCTTTCATGTCATCAGGGTTTGACAAGAGACATATATGGTCTGTTCTTGCTTCTGTTGTTATGGAGAAAGCTAAAATTAAAAATTCACGCTGCATGAGACCAGATTTGAAAAAAAAATACTACATATCACGTATGCAATCAACTCGCAAGGATTATTGCTAGTTGGTAGCAGCGGGCTGCAGCACATGCAAACGATGAACTAATTTGATCATATATAATATAATCAATGTCCTTCCGATCCCCTTTCGTCTTAAATCCCCCGACCAATTCTCCTCCCAAGCTTGTCTTCAAAATTCCTCCCAATCCAACTTAGGGTACACTCATGATGCGCCCCAGGAGCCAAACTGTCGTGCGCGCCCCATCCTCTACCCGTGCATTAGCTAGTCTGCAACTACTTCGCTAATGTGCTCAAGAAGCGTTCTTGTCAGGCCAGCAAGATGCGTGTAACAACAACGTGCTTCTTACGTGGCGCCCCGGTCCACTCGGCTTTGGTAGGGCGTCAACATATGTGCATGTCACACATGTAAGGGAACGTTTGCAGGAAGGCGTTGAAGGGTGCGATAATGAAATGTGACCTTGTTGTGTACATCAGCTGGACCAGCCAAGAAAACCGTCCTTTTGGTTACTTCAGTGCTGATCCCAGTCGATTTTTCTTTTTGAAATGTCGTTTTAGCTTTGTGCACGCGCACATAGTGAGTAATTCTGAGATACGCCCTCACTTTAAGTTTATACGACATATTTTTAAATAGTTTTATCTATAAATATAAAATATATTTTATATTCGAATGGAAACGGGTGGTGATCATTTGGGATTTTTTGTGGCTTATGGCTGAAAGCACTGTAGCTGGCTGAAAAAATACTGTAGCTGACAGAGACTTATTTAACATAATTAAATTAAAAAAATTAAAAAATATAAAAAATATGTTAGCCCATTACGTATAATACAAACAAATACGGGAAAAAAGAATCGGCAAAAAAACTCAAAAAAAAGCTAAAAGTTCAGAAAAAAACGAAATTTATGAATAGTGAAAAATAAGCCAAAAATCAGAAGCTGAAGTCGAAACGATCACAACAATTCTTCTATACCCCTTAGTAAAAATGTAGTATTACTTTATATTCTCTATATACATGTATTGAATGATTGAATATAGTGTTCAGGGGTAGTAATTAGGGTGATCTAGTCATTTTTAATATCTTTTTGATCTATGTATAAAATATGTTCTATAAATTTGGACAGGAAAAGAGTAGTTTGACTGAAAAAGTTGCATGATCCAAAGCAGTCTTACTAGAACGAGTAGCGTCTGAATCGCACCGTATTAACATCCATGGTGAGCAATCCGATCAGGATTCAGGAAGGTTTTTTCCTCGGCAAGAAAAAACGTGGGCTTTTTCCTCGGCCGACAAGATCCCGATCGGACGGTTGATGAGGGATTGCGACGCAGGTGCGGCGCATCCCAAGCTGTGAAATAAATGTGAACCCGGCTGACTTCCCCTCCCAATCTGAACTCATCTGACAGGACACTAGCAGCACTACTACTGTAGTAGTGCACACACTTCGCCGAAACCGAAACGTTAAGGGGCATGTTCTTTTTGACTGCGGCTTGTAACTTTTGGTTGTGTTTTGTAGCTTTTGGACTATTTATGTGAGAGATTAGATAGTAACTGAAACTCACGTACGGTTTTTACCGATATAAATGAAGTCGGTACGGTATGTACTACAATTAACTAGTAGACCATATCTTAAAAAGACACTCCGTTTAAAGAGCTAGTTACTGTAGAAAAGCTAAAAGTTGAAAAAGAACAGACTCCTTACCTGGCACCTTTTATTTTTAACTCTTGACATCTCCGCAAGATAAAAAAATCAAATATTAAAATAAAAGATCTTTTCAAATAAATTATTTAGACTATTTTGAAAATATAAAACTATATGTGTTATATATATATCAATATCTTTATCATCTACTATCGTATCTAAATATACCAAGAAAACTCATTGATCATAGATAAAAATTATCAACCGCGGAAAAAAAGAAAGCCCTTGAGTCAACCCCGTCCTCCTGTGCTGCCGTGCCCTCAAAAACGGCGCAGAGACGCCGTCTCGCACGAGCAAAACCTGCGGAATCCGGCGGAGAGAGATCAACCAGTAGGCAGCCAATAATGAAGCCGGCGCGGCAGCCGCTGCGTCTGCTGCTCGGCGCCGTCGCGGCTGCGGCGGTGCTCTCCTTCCTCCTCGTTCTCTCCCCGCCTGAGGGACTCTTCCTCCTCCCCTTCGCATCCTCGTCCTTCTCGCCATACGCGCACCGCCCCAAGCTCCTCTTCCTCCTCGCCGGCCAGTCCAACATGGCCGGCCGCGGCGCCGTCCCCTCGCCCCTGCCCGCGGCCTACCTCCCGCACCCGCGCGTCCTCCGCCTCGCCGCCTCCCGCCGCTGGGTCACCGCCGCGCCGCCGCTCCACGCCGACATCGACACACACAAGACATGTGGCCTCGGCCCCGCCATGCCCTTCGCCCACCACGTCCTAGCTTCAGCTTCCCCTTCCCCTTCCGCTTCCGAATCCGACGACCCCCTGGTGCTCGGGCTGGTTCCGTGCGCGGTTGGCGGCACCAGGATCTGGATGTGGGCCAAGGGGCAGCCGCTCTACGAGGCCGCCGTCGCCAGGACGCGCGCCGCGGTGACGGACGGCGGCGGGACGGTCGGCGCCGTGCTGTGGTTCCAGGGGGAGAGCGACACCATTGACATGGACGACGCGCAGTCGTACGGCGGAAAGATGGAGCGCCTCGTCGCCGATCTCAGGGCCGATCTTGGCTTGCCCAATCTGCTCGTCATCCAGGTCAGGGCGCGACTTTCTTCCCTCCACCATGTGATTGAATGATTGATTCAGTGGCGTTACCTTAATTTCAGCTCCCAATTGTTTCTTGGACCGGCCAATTTTGGCGTAATTGTGCTTAAAGTTAGCACCTTTATGACTTAACGTCAGTGCGAATACTACTTGATAGCGTAATGTTGAGGTCATCCGTGTGCTCACTGGAGGAATTTGATGAATTTTCGTCATTTGGGGCAATCTTACTTCTGTGCACATGCCAAAGAACTCGGTTGCTTGGAGCTCAGTTCAAAGTGAACTATTTGCTGCCAAGATCCTAGTAATCGTTAGTATGAGACGGATATCTAATGTTCAACTTGCCAGTCTGTCCCATACGATGCATTTCACTACACTGCTTTCCTAAGTTCATATCAAATCAAGGTGAATTCAAGGATCACGTCTAAAACATACACCAGTTGGGAGAAGTATGTACCTTAGGTTGCTACTAGCCAGGGAACTCAATCCCCATGAAAGTATTGCAGATATTAAGAAACACATAACCCAAGGAAAGTACTGATTAGATTATGCATGGAGTACCACAAGTTCTCTAGTAATTCTTGTGTAAAACACCCATCTCATTGACCGTCAATCTTTTACCATTCGTGCTTCATAGTTATTTTTAGTTGCTAGGTATGGAAATATAATACAGAGGCATTCTGAGAATCTGCAATGACTGATTTTAATAGAAAATGAAGTTAGCAGTGCTGCATATCTCACATGTTAAGTAAATCATTTGGTGGATTATCAACTAGACATGGGGATGAGGTGAAGCATTGCCAGGATCTAGTCTGAATGAAAGCTTCCACATGAGCATGGAATGACTCAATTACTCGACCTAGATGCTGCAAGAGTCTCAGCATGGGGAGGGAATGATGTGTGCTGATCCACTAGAGTTAGGAAGTAAATTCATCCTGTGGAGTTTGATCTCGGACATTTGTGTCCAATCCAATGTTTTGAAGTTGTACTAGGATTTTGTACCAGTATGATGTGTCTTGTGACCCTCCAGAAGTACTCCAGTAGTTTAGCAATAAACCTGCCAACTAGGACCACCTCATGATCTATCAGAAAGACAACAGCCTTTTAGCTACCAGGCCTTCCATGGACAATATCTCCTACCATAAGTCACTAGTCCATTTCATATAAAATGGCAGTATATCATAGTGCCAAACACCACCAAATTAATCCTAACAATCATGGAAGAAAGAACCCCAGATTTACATAGAAGTGTTGTCTCTGTATTACCCATAACTTCAAAGCATTGTGCACCGTTCTGTTGCTCTTGCCAAACTATCTTTGGAATATATCTTCCTCAAAGCAACACATTAAATAGCACACCACCTAGTACCTACCCGTCTCTTATATCGCTATCATTTTTCTTGCCTTTAACTCAATGTGGTTATCTTTATGGTGTTTATGAGCAGATAGCATGACTGATGACCGATTCAACATGTTTCTGATCAATACTATGATAGATCTATTTTATTAGTACTTTAATCCAGACGTCTCACATCTTAAAGCAAGGGCATGTTACCACCAAGAGCCAGTAGGTGGATATCTAGTCACTCCATGGTCTACCAGGGCTAATGTTGTTTGTGGATGTTGGACTTTAGTTGAGTCTGGATGAATGTTTAGTTGTTCACTGCAATATTTTGCCCTAATATAACAGAACTTACTGAATAGAAAATTGGTGATCTTTACAAAATTTCATTTGGTGCAGCAGGCTATTTTTTTTAAACCCACAATTTCTCTTGTTGTTGCTGACTTTCTGTAGTCTATCTAGGACTTGCATTGTTTGCATAAAGGCATAATAATGATTCGTGCATCATCAGGGAAATGATCTATGTACTAGTGAAGTTTGTAGGGAAATGATTTATGTACTAGTGAAGTTTTAACAAACTTGTACAAAAGAAGTGATCTGGATTCTGGTGTCTGTACTCTTGGTAACCTGCTGCACGTACCCTTGATCTACGAACAGCTACCTCTGATTTGCACTTCTGCACTCCCCAATCCATTTTTTTTTCAGAGAAGAAATTGTAAACATAGTGGTGCTCTTTTTCATGTCTGTCTAGGGTGAGACATAAGAATTTTATGTGATGGTTCTTTCTCTTGTCAGGTTGGTCTTGCATCAGGGGAGGGAAATTACACCGATATTGTCAGGGAAGCTCAAAAAAATATTAATCTTCCTAATGTCATTCTTGTCGATGCTTTGGGCTTGCCACTTCGAGATGATCAGTTACACCTCTCCACAGAAGCTCAACTCCGGCTGGGTAACATGCTGGCGCAAGCCTATTTGAACTTTAATTTATCCAGATATTCCAAGCTATAGCATCGATAAACATTATCGGATTTGTTAGGTGTAGAGTCAATGACAAATACCATCATTCTTTCGAATATTCTGTTGTAGTGTAGATCATTGTACAAGGGAAGATCTACCGACGGACGCCTTGTTGCTCACTGTACAATAATAAATGACTTCTGAGTTGTGACAGAAATTTAGGTCAAACTATTCTAACGTTGTACATTACAGGGACGAGAGAGAGAGAGAGAGAGAGAGAGAGAGAGAGAGAGAGAGAGAGAGATTCTGTTTATTGAAATATAGTTGAGCAGCATTTTGTGGTGGGATCCTGATGCCATTCCCATCCAATTTGATCCTATTCACAGCTCGTCAGTCATGTTTAATGAAGCAGATGTGGCTAGTGGGATAGTGATGTCTTTCAGCAATTTTGTATTTCTGTTATCCGTGTTTTTTTTGTTTCAAAAGAAAAAAAAGAGACATTGTTAAGCACCGTCTTCAGACGGATACGATGTCGATATGAAGGCATCAAGCATCAGCACGAGCAGAGAGCAGTATTCGCAGAGACGACGTAACTGAAACCACCTTGACATGTTTAATATGAGCACTGTCAAGATGATGATGAGCGCCTTGCTCTGCTGCATGACTTAGCGGCTAAGGGTGCATACGATGTGCTACCGGAAAAGCAAAACCGCATGTACACACGGTGCCGTTGGATGGTTTGCCAAAAAACCTCTCCCTTCCACACTCTCCTCTCCCGGCTCCGGCGCACGGGATTCGGTGAGGGAGGAGATAGGTGCATGATTTTCGTGAGAAGGGTGAGAGAGATCCACATATCAGTACAGTTTTTTTTGTGAGGAGGGATGGGAAAGAACGGACCAACCACCAATTCAAACTTATTAAATAGTAAAGATAAAGGCATAGTGCCGTTGGATAGCTTGCAAAAAAACCTCTCCCTTCCACACCCTCCTCTCCCGGCTCCGGCCGGCACCCGAGCCACGCCGCACAGCCGCGCCGGGCCGCCCGTTGCCCCACGCCGCACGCCGTCGCTCTCGACGTGGTACACATGCTTCAGAAAAGTATCCGGCCGTCGTGAACGCATCATGCCGAGAATAAACGGGTGGTAACTTCCCACCGGCTACTGGTCTACCGTACCGGCCGGAAGGAGGTGCCTTTGTACTTCACAAGGTACACCGATTCACAAGATGGAAAAATCCAACATTACAAGCGGCCACTCGAGGACTTGTGCGTGCCTTGCCTTAGATGCAGCTGTAACACTTCCGCTTAACAAAAAATTGAAATGTCACTCATAACCACAATCATCACCAATTTTAATCAAAATAAGTACTACCAATAACTGGCCTTCAATAATAGAATACGAAACATAAATTTCAGCAATATGATATACCATAAATTGAACTTAAGATGAACCAAATAATTGTCAAGATAAATTATAAATAAGTCTAAACTAAGAAACATATCAAGTAACAACATTACAAACCAAGGAACTAACGGAAATCATAAACTATCTAATTGTTATAATGAAAGTTACTAAATTGTTCATAACTATAAGCGATGAATTGCTAGGTGGAGTGAAGAACTATAAGAGTACAATATTCCATATTCTACTTCCACACAATGCATGTCACTGTCAACGATTACCTAAAAACAGTAAATAAGTAAATACGAGTCCACAACTCCGCAAGTACATAATAAAACAATAGGAACAGCAACATACTCATTTCACATTTTGTTTTCCACCATTCTCTTTTCCTATCTTAATTTCTTTCAGTGCAATACAATACTTATGCTCATGTCTCTTACCGTAGTTTATACCGGTATAACGAAATAAAACACACATCTATGTTCTGAATCCTAATCTAAATTAACAAACAGAGATAAAAATAACCACACGACGAACGCCAAAGTCACACTCTTCTCACTTTTCTTTCCTCCTCCCTTCTAACCTTTACCTCTCCAATTCTTCCCGGCTAACTTCCTTTATGTCTCTTTTCGTAGCTTATACCGGTATAACAGAAGAAACACCCATCTATGTTCTGAATCCTAATCTAAACTAACAGACAGAGATAAAATAACCACACGACGAACGTCAAAGTCACGCTCTTCTCACTTTTCTTTCCTCCTCCCTTCTAGTTCTAATCTATACCCCTCCAATTCTTGCCGCCTAACTTCCTCGCGGCCACCACGCAGCGCAGCATGCCGTTCGCTAGAACTCTGTGTTGTTTGCTAGAGTTGACCTGCGTGTGTTGCGCACGACCCAGCGACGAGTGATTGACACTCCGGCAGATCGGGTGATGTGACATTGGCGCGCGGGCAGGTGGCGACTTGACTAGCTCCGGCGCGAGAACCGGCGACGCAAAGGCAATTGGTGACGGTGCATGGGGAAAACGAAGTGGTAAGGCTTGGGTTCTCTTCTCCCCCCTTTGATTCCTTGCATAACGACACAAGATCTAATCAGATTTCAATTCCCTGTATGACTTGTTCCAAGGATGACTCCTCGAAAATTTTAAATATCCTATTTTTATATAACCTCTTTTCACTAATTATGTATAGATCCTTGAGAGGGTATTTTCGAAATATTACATTCCACCCTCAAACAGAATTCGACCTCAGATTCTACTCCTCACGACTCCAACTAGAAACACAACTGAACTGAAAATTAAACCACACATACTTGAAGTGAACAACTTCGGATATTTCTCACGTATGTGAGACACCAGCTTCCAAGTTGCTTCCCGCTTAGACTGATGCGTCTAAAGCACTTTGACATACTTTGATGTATTGTGGCTTAGGGCTCGCTCCGACTCCACTAGTATTCGTACTGGCTGAGACTCAAAGGTAAAGTCTTGCTCAATGGTCAACAGGTCTAACGGTAACTCATTCTTTGTATCTCTTAGATATTTCCTCAATACGAAAACATGAAATACATTGTGCACGCCGTGTATGGACTCAGGAAGGTTCAAGCAATAATCCAACTTTTCAATTCGTGCCACGATCAGGAAAGGTCCAACGTACCACATGCTAAGATTCCCTTTAGTACCAAAGTGCACAATGCCCTTAGTAGAAGACACTCTCAAGAACACCTGATCCCCCACTACAAAATCCAACTCTTGCCTCCTCACATCAGCATAACTTTTTTGTCGGCTCTGAGCGGCAAGCAGATTCTGTCTAACATCTGCCACTTGGTCAACAGTGTGCTGAACCCAGTCGGGACCTAGAATTGCCCTCTCACCAACGGCATCCCAGCACAACGGAGACCTACACAACAAAGGCATCCCAATAGGGTGAACATCAATGGGTGGTCCTTCTGCTATAACATTATAAGTTATAGAAGGAGACATAAGCATGAGCATTATATTGCACTGAAAAAATTAAGATGAGAAAAAATGGTGGAAAATGAAGAGTGAAATGAGTATGTTGTTGTTTCTATTATTTTATTATGTACTCATTGAGGTATGGACTCACCCTTACTTTTTGCCAAGGTGAAGATTTGTCATGTATAGTTATAATATCCAGTGTCTGGTATAAACTAGGTGTCTGAGTTGAACATATAACTGGGGTATAAATATATACCGCCGATCTCTTTATAACCCTGATCATGAAAATAAACTTCTCATACAGACGGAGCCGCTGTGATTCAGCTCAGGGGATGTAGGTATTACTGAACCTCATTAACAAATCTTCGTGTCTCTTACATGCTTTTGCGCTTACTATGATTGTTCTCTCCTGTTAGAGCTGCTGTCGGTTTCAACATAAACTAATAATTTGAACTACATTCACTTCTCCATATTGATTAGTCATGTGGAAGAAGAGTATCACGACAAGCAAAATTTTCCATCGCTTCGAAACGACGAGAGACTGAGGGGAATTACACTGATATTGTCAAGGAAGCTCAGAAAAACATCAATCTTCCTATTGTCATTCTTGTCGATGCTATGGGCTTGCCACTCCGAGATGATCAGTTACACCTCTCCACAGAAGCTCAACCCTGCCTGGGTAACATGTTGGCGCAAGCCTATTTGAAATTTGACTCATCAAGAGATTCAAAGTTATAGCATCAATAACATGACCGGATTTGGTAGGTGGAGTCGACAAATACAATCATTCGACAAATACAATCATTCTTTCGGATATTCTGTTGTAGAGTGCAGATCATTGTACAAGGGAAGATCTACGACGGCTGCCTTGTTGCTCACCGTACAATAAAAATGGTTTTCTGACAGAAATTTAGCTCAAACTATTAAAGTGTTGTACATTACACACACACAGAGAGAGAGAGAGAGAGAGCTTCTGTTTACTGAAATAGAGCTGAACAGTATTTGTGGTGGGATTCTGATGCCATTCCCATCCAATTTGATCTTATTCGCAGCACTTCAGTCATGTTTGATGAAGCAGATGTGGCTATTGGGATCATGGTGTCATTCAACAATTCTGTATGTGTATGTATCATAGTATGACGCTGATATGTGCTCATGAGTGGTTATCCGTGTTTTTTGTTTCAAAAGAAAAAATAGACATTACTAAGCACTGTCTTCAGACGGATACGATGTTCAATATCAAGGCATCAAGCCAGCGACTAATCTTAAGCGTCAGCACGAAAAGAGACGCTGCAACTGAAAACACCTTGACAAATGGTCGGCATAGGAAAACTCGAATTTTCCAGTTGGAAGAAGGGAATGATATAATAAGTGGTGATGCTCAACTTAAAAAGCATATTACCAATTATTATAAAACACTATTTGGCCCATCGGATAATTCGACCATCTCTTTGGATGAGTTACAAACCGAGGATATTCCTCAAGTTTCTGCACTGGAAAATGAGGTTTTAACAGCTGACTTTACAGAAGATGAAGTAAGGACTGCAATCTTCCAAATGGATCATAATAAGGCGCCAGGACCGGATGGTTTCCCTCCAGAGTTTTATCAGGTCTTCTGGACTTTAATTAAAGATGATCTGATGGCTCTGTTTAAGGATTTCCATCAGGGATCCTTGCCACTAAACAGTCTTAACTTCGGAACAATAATTTTGCTACCTAAGCAGCAGGATGCGAAAGTGATTCAACAATACAGACCAATTTGTCTGTTGAATGTCTCCTTTAAAATCTTCACCAAGGTGGCAACTAATAGATTATCTACCGTAGCCCAGAAGATTATTAGACCAACACAAACAGCCTTTCTTCCTGGCAGGAATATCATGGAGGGTGCGGTAATACTCCATGAGACGATACATGAACTTCACTCGAAGAAGCAGGATGGGGTTATTTTCAAAATTGATTTCGAAAAAGCATACGACAAGGTAAAATGGAGTTTTTTTACAACAAACACTAAGGATGAAAGGATTTTCACAAAAATGGTGTAGATGGGTGGAGAAGTTCACGCAAGGAGGAAATGTTAATATTAAGGTTAATGACCAACTAGGTTCATACTTCCAAACAAGAAAAGGCTTAAGGCAGGGTGACCCAATGTCGCCTATACTATTTAATATAGTGGCGGACATGCTGGCCATACTGATTGCTAGAGCCAAGGAAGCA
The DNA here is from genome assembly GCA_017311315.1 of Dendrocalamus latiflorus. NCBI lineage: Eukaryota > Viridiplantae > Streptophyta > Magnoliopsida > Poales > Poaceae > Dendrocalamus > Dendrocalamus latiflorus. The sequence goes on from CM029628.1 coordinate 1,000,374, forward strand.
GGGCGAGTTGAAGGGGTTATTCCTCATCTTATTCCAGATGGATTATCCATTCTCCAGTATGCGGATGACACGGTGATTTTTATGAGTCATGATGTTGAGAAAGCGATAAATATGAAACTAATACTTAGTACTTTTGAACAACTATCAGGGCTCAAAATAAACTTTCATAAAAGTGAGATCTTTTGTTTTGGGAAAGCACAAGATCAGGTAGTGTACTATTCGCAGTTGTTTGGTTGTAAAGTGGGGAAGTACCCATTTCGCTATCTTGGCTTACCAATGAATACTAGGAAATTAACCAATACAGATTGGCAAATGATTGAGAACCGAATTGAAAAGCGGCTCAGCGGGTGGAAAGGCAAAATGCTTTCGGTTGGGGGTCGATTGGTCTTAATAAACTCGGTGCTCTCTAGTTTACCGATGTTTATGATGTCTTTTTTTGAGATCCCACGGGGAGTGTTAGACAAAATCAATTGTTTTAGATCAAGATTTTATTGGCAAAACGATCAACACAAGAGAAAATATAGACTAGCCAAATGGGAAATCTTGTGCCAACCGAAAATACAAGGTGGTTTAGGCATACAAAATTTGGACATTCAGAACAAATGCTTGTTGAGTAAATGGCTATTTAAATTGTTAAATGAGGATGGCATGTGGCAGGAACTTTTGCGGAATAAATACATAAAAGATAAGCCACTAGGGAGCTGCGTTAAAAAACCAACAGATTCTCAATTTTGGAAAAGCTTGATGAATGTAAAAGACACCTTCATGGGTTTTGGTTCCTTCAAAGTGAAAGACGGGTCGCAAATCCGATTCTGGTTTGACACTTGGTTGGAGAGCAAACCACTCAAAGATAGATTTCCATCGTTGTTCAACATCGTAAGAAGGAAACAAGACACTGTGGCACAAATACTTAGTTCATCCCCACTAAATATTTCATTCCGCCGTAATTTAGTGGGCACAAACCTAAGGGATTGGCACAGAATTGTTGCCTCTTTACAGGATGTAAACTTATGTGAAGAAAGGGATGTTTTTGTGTGGGCGTTACATTCATCAGGAATTTTCTCTGTTAAATCCATGTATGCTGCGTTAATTAACAATGGAGTGCGAGTGTCACAAGATATTTGGCATATTAAGGTTCCTTCAAAAATAAAAATATTTATGTGGTACCTTAAAAAGGGGGTGACTTTAACTAAGGATAACCTAGTTAGGCGGAACTGGAACGGTGACACGAAGTGCTGCTTCTGTCATTCTCTAGAAACTATTCATCACCTTTTTCTGGACTGTTTCTATGCTAAGTTTTTGTGGCGAGCGGTACATTTACTGTTCGGACTAACACCTCCACATAGTATAGATGACCTTTTTAATGGGTGGTCAAAGAAGGGTAATAAGAAACAAAACGCATTGTTATTGACAGCAGCATCGGCACTGTGTTGGGCAGTATGGATAACAAGAAACGAGGTGGTTTTTGACAAATGTAGACCAAAATCTTTTTTGCAGGTACTATTCAGGGGAACTCACTGGCTCCGACAGTGGGCAAAGTTGCAGCGACGTGATGATCTACGGGATCGCTTGGTCTTAGCTGGGCAACATCTTGAGTCGTCAGCTTTGCAATTCTTCGGTTCCAATGGATGGTTATCAACAAGATTTATTGGCCTTTCTTAGTCAAAACTTTACTTGCGTTTTATTTCTCCATGTGTTTTGCTGTAAAGTTGGAACCTTTTCCAGCTTTTGGGCCAGCCTTTGGGCTACCTTTTGTAATAATTGGCCTGATTCTATCGGTTGATAGATGAAGCCGGATATTTCTATCCTTTATCTAAAAAAAAATATAATGGGATAAAAGTACCTTGCCAAGAGAAAAAAAAACCGTAGGAGCTTCCTAGCAGGGGTGTTAAATGGATCAAATACGAATCAAATAGTAGTCTTCTTTCACATTTATATTCATATCCTTTAAATGAATACAAATTCAAATTCAAATATGTTCAAATAATAATACGAATTGAATGTTGTAAATGTTAATATTAGAGCAGGAAGGTAGGGATGAATAGCCTGTTGTATTGCACAGCCTATATGGGCTAATATATAGAGTATATAGACACAAACCCTAGAAACTAGGAAAATATACTTATACCTTTAACATCACCCTCAAATGCAAGGCATATACAGAGCCTGTTCTTTTCCTCCGAAGCTGGCGGCTTTTGTCTTTTGCTACAGTACCTAACTTTCAAACGGAGTATTTTCTCAAGACGGGGTCTACAAATTAAACGATGTACACGTTAAAAGCCCAACATATGTACCAGTCAAAATCACAAGTGAGTATCTCTCTCTCCGTAATATGTACCGTAAACAGCCAAACTTCAAAAATTTCAATCAAAAGCCATAAGCCGCAGCCAAACAGGCCAATAGCATTGCATTTGAAAAGGTTGACATTAAAGTAGGAAAAATCCAAAGTCTGAGTCTTGAAGATGTCATTATAGCGTACGGCTCTTGAAAAATTGTGTCAAAGTACTAACCATACAGAATCGTGCAACAGTCTAGAAAACACAAAGCGCAGGGGCGCGGCGAAGAGGATCGGATCTAGCTCGAAAACGACCGGATCCAAGCGAAGAAGGGCAAGCTCGAGCAGGGGGCAGCGAGACGAGGCCAGATCTAGGCGGGCGCGGGACGGAGAGAACCAGATCCAGCTCGGACAGCCGGATCCAAACAGAGATGGGTCAACCCAAGCAGGGGGCCAAGATCCAGCGGCAGGCAAGGTCATGGCCATATGGGAGATGACAAGGAGCTTGCACCGCCGTAGGATCCAATGCCCAAGCCGCTGCCGAGGAAGGAGGCCAGATCTCGACGTCGTGTGCGTGGAGGAGATGGCCTGTCCTAACGGCCAGGAAGTCGCCAAGGTGGAAAGCCACCCCTAGGAGTGGAGATCATACCCCCGAGTGTAGCAGCAGCAGAATCAGATTGAGAGCTCTAGAGCTCTGATACCATGTTAATATTAGAGGAAGAGAGGGATGAATAGCTTGTTGTATTGCATAGCTGGCTAATATATATAGACATACAAACCCTAGAAACTAGGAAAAGACACTTAGGGGGTGTTTGGGACTGCTCCACTCCACGTTTTTCAGCTCCGCTCCACATTTTTTAGCCAAACAGGTTCAACTCCACGCACTCTGTTCGAGGAAAAAAAAGTGAAGTTGTGAGAGCACCTAAAGGGGTGCTCCACAAACTTCAGGTTTTTTGTGGAACTGCTCCACGATAGAGTTTGTGGAGCAGAGTTTGTGGAGCAGTCCCAAACACCCTCTTATACACTTAATAGTAAATACGGAGACAGGATTACAAAACTTCACAAGGTACACCGATTCACAAGATGGTAAAATCCAGCATTACAGTCTATCATCACTGTCCAATTACTAAAGAAATAATTCAATTTTTACCAAAAATCCAGAAGGTAGACTGATACACTGCGGAAACATTTTATTCAAGCGCTCAACATAAATAAATGGCAAACTTCAACAAACATCTAGCAAAACAGACACGAACATTTGACGGCAGCAAAAGCCCTGCAGAATCAAACCCCAAACGGAACAATCCTGGCGGCGCGGCTACGAATCGGCGGCAGCAGAGCCAGGAAAGTTCATATCACTTCCAAGTGCCACGTAGCAAAGCACAAGCAAGCTATAGCACACCAGGGTGAACTGAAGACTCTTTCTGAGTTTTGCACCTGCAACACAAAACATTTTCTTTCCCAGTCAAAATCATAAATCAACTTGCTTTGGTAGAAAAAATAAACGGGAAACAGTAAGCAGTGAGAATGGACTAATGATATTCAAGGCATGATCATGGGCTAAAATGATAACGGTGAGGTAATGGCGGATTGATGCTGAAACATCAATACCTGGGAAACATAAATTCAGATTTGACCGAGGCCATAGGTGAATTATTAGCCATAAACTTGCGAAATATTCAGGTTGAGATTAGATATGGCTGAGGTAATCACTTGATAATATCGAACTGACTGACCTAATACGGATGGTGTTTATGTAAACCAGTACTACTTCCTAGGCTTATTTATTGTCAAAGCTTGTACATTTCAATCTAAGTAACACAATTGAAATAAAATTTCTGTATCTTTAGTGAGGACACGAATTCAACTAACATATTTTATAGCAGTAAAATTTTAAATTTAGCTAACTGTTCACTGAACAAATTAAATGCAGATATAAAGCCAGATATAGAAACAAATACTATTGCCAGTTATGGATTTGCATTTCCTTGTCAAATTTCATTAAGATTTTGACTAAAGAGATTAACTCAGATACACAAGCATGCACAAGGTGCTAATTAGTGCATTTAATAGAGTAAGCATAACAATTCAAGCACACTTATATCTTGAGTTATTCAATGCACACTTGGGGCATGGAAGCAGCACACAACTGCACTCCAACATTTATCCAGGACACGCATAAAGCATAAAATTGCATCCTACTTAATAAGCCATCAACAATCAAGACATACATTTGTATGTATGGCCACCTACAAGAATGACGTGAGCTTAAGGGGTAAACATGACATAATTTCGTTGCAGTTATCAAGGCAGAAAACATAATTGCCATCTTGAAGTGGCCTCTATATACATTATAGTCATCATTAATAAGGACAACTTCAACTACAAGCATTCCGATGAACATTCCAGAATCAAGTTCAGCTAGCCACAAGTGGTTTAATCATGATTAAAGTGAGAATATTTAGCCCAATAGTTTTGTATAACAAAATCATGAAATTAGAGTGCATTCTCAAACGGGAAAGAAAAGAATCTGCAGATACATTCAAAAGATTAATTGAGCAAAATCAATGCTTGTTGAAGCAAACGAGATGAGGGCCTAACCCATGAAGATGAACCCAAAGATGCCAGAAAGTAGTACCTGTTGCAAAATGCACGAGATGCATAATTGTGATTGTTGCAGTTGCTGCACATCCAGTCTCCTTCACGCCATTTGGCTCTGTAAGGTGCAAGAGCATATGTACTCAGTTAGCTAAGCAAGCTTCCATAGATGAAAGTAAATTATTCATGCAAGTTTCATACAAAATTAGCAATAAATACTTGCATAAAACAGCTGGTTTCAGGACACATTTGTTCATCAATAAGTACAACCAAGATTGTGAGTCATGGGACTTCAAATAGTTCAACTTTGTTGAGAGTTAGTACAAAAAAACTAGAATGTATCCAGTACCAATTTCAATTTTGTGCTACCAACATAAAATGGCCATGCACATGATTACAAAAAGAACATGAAAAATTTTGAGTAGACACTATTTTGTCAACCACCTCACAAAATTCATATCTAAACACAACCTATTTATTACAATCCATTGTTTTTCTCAAAATTTTCCACCAGATTTGTTCAGGTATAATTTCCTTTGACCTTTCACCTATCTATTGATCCTAATAGCCATGGACTCATAGCTCATAATTTCTTTTTCAGTTTTTTTCTATAGTAGCTATCCCTATTAAACGTTATTCAAAATGCAAACCCTACTCCAATTGGCTTTGTTTATAATGGATCACACTTCAACTATTCTCTCATCAGTCATTCCACAAGAGGTTGTTGCAAAAATTAACATTAGCAACCCCTATATTAGCATCCTAAGACAACGATGGTAACCTCATAATTCTACCCTGACCAGTGTCTTGCACACATTAAATTCCCCAGAGCCCCTAATGCATTGAACACCAAACACAATTTTTGGTACCACTTGGTTTGATACAGGGCCTTAATCCGTAATACCCCCACCAATTTGGTGAAAGCAGTGCATATGTATAGGGCCTTAATCCGTAATACCCCCACCAATTTGGTGAAAGCAGTGCATATGTATAACATTACAACTCATAAAACATGTATTTGATTTGTATCATGAGCATCTTCGATTTATGAAGTTTTACCCTTTTCCAATAAGACCAGGCATCGCTGAAACCTGTCCAGACGGTAACGTTATTGAGTTCCCATTGTCAAACATGGAATTACTGCTTCCAGCCCCTGGCTCAATACCCATGAATAAATTATCTGAACCTGCTGTCTTCAATCAGATTGGAAATAAATCAATACCAAGTAACAATTAAGGTAACCCATCAATAAAAAGTAAAATGTTCCACAAATACATACTGAAAGTGGATAATTTGCATTTCCTGGATTTAGTCTTTTATTAACCCAATCATTGGCAAGCTCCTCTGATGCCAAACGTTTAATGCCTAATGCTGAATTAAGAAGAAATTGCAGGATAGCAATTAGATTATGCATTGATATCAATTATAAAAAGTAGCAAGAGAATTGCCACTGTAATACTACATGAAGCACAAGAAAGAATGCACAATGTGATTAAGAAAAAGGAAATACATGTTAAAATTATGGTACATAAATCACTACAACAGCAAAATCAACAGATTGGAAAACCAGAAAATGGCAAATATGAAATAATCCCTAACTCATCAGAAATCGCAGAAAGATTTTTGTGTGTGTGTGTGTGCATCGGTTTATAGCATGATGTAAAAAATAATATGTTGTAAGTGAGAACAGAAATGTCTTACTGGAAGAAGTGTCTGATGCTGAGGTTTTAATTGTTGTGGAGGGAATGCCTGATGGTACAGGTGCATTACACTCTTTGCACTGGAAAAGATAGAATAAGAAGGAAGATGCCCAGTCACTACATAAGAAAAGACGTACTGCGGATACTCTGAAACTAGAGTTAACATCCAAGTAGATCATGAATGAATAGCAAGAGGTGATATTTCTAATAAATGGCAAACCAGTAACAATTTAAGAATGAAAGCAGCAAAACTAAGCGCAAACTTAGAAGGTAGGCAAAGCAACAACAACAATATCTGACATCTTACAAAAGGCTCTAGTGTTGACCTGAGAACTGATAATATTATTTGTTAACAAAATTTCAGGACCAAACTGAGTTAGCAACAAACTGATATCCCACACAATCTATGAAATAGTCTATTCTATTATGTTTAAGAAGGCAGGGCAAAACTATAACAATAATGATTAATTGATTATATTTATGGGTGAGAATGACAAAATCATTTAAAGCACGTTAACTTGAAATTACCTGGGTACGAGAAGAATAGTTATGAAATCCACAGCTACAGAGCCAGTCACCATTACGCCAATCTTTTGGAACAGCTGGAAACTGATTTGTGTTGCTGCCACTAAATGGCCAACCAGAAGGTTGCGGACCATATCTACCAGCCAATGCATAAGGCCAGTTTGCGTTTGCAAGGAGCTGCTGCTGCAAAGCTGAATTGCCAGCCATCCCAAAGTTCATGTTCATCTTAAAGCCAGCAAGGCCTTGTAGTCTAGCAATATAATTTGCATAAGCTGGCATAGACATTCCTGCCATTGATAATGCTGGCATTGCTGCTTCCTCCTTCGGCAGGCCACATTTTTTGCAGTTCTTTCTGGATGCATAATTATTGTTACTGCAACCTATTCATCCGTTTGCCGCATAAACCAACCAGCACAGCAGGCAGCAAGACAACGCACCGAAGTACACGCACACCAACCAGCCATCCCGCACAAACCCAAGAAAGGAATAAACACACACACTAGTCATTTACTCAGCACACTTATTGGTAGTTTTCTAATCTCATCTACAAACATCAATATTCAATGAATAAAATACACAGCAGCAGTTATTAAGATTTGAACACAAAAGGTAGGCAATTACAAGCATGGTCCCTACTTTCTGCAAATGTTTCATGTATGTTTGATGATGAATGTGTTCTCTTCCCTATATTTCAACTACAAACAAAATGAATCCATAAGATGTTTTCAGAACCAACCAAAGTATCAATTTTTGTGCAAGATGTAGCGCATGTTCAAACAATACTGAAACTTCCCCTCTTCTCCTCTGTGTTTCTCTTTTTCCCCCTTCTGTTTCTCTTGTTAATGCAAACTAATCAAATAGTAGCTAATACTCCTTTTTAACATCTTGTCCAAATTCCTAGACCATACAGAATTGAGACAAAAAAAAAAGGCTCCAAAAATTCCTAGACCCCAGGCTTCAATCACAACCATATATTTTGTTACGCTAAACCTTAAATACTGCAAGCACCAAATAAACCTAAACAAGTAAAGGGAACAAGAATAAATGCTATGCCCCGCAAACCTCTGATGGTGGTGCGCGGAGGTAGATCATGCATGAGCCTAAGTTAATTAGGATTCCCTTCCTAAGGGGGGAGATCACCACCACTTCCAGCTCTACTCTTGATTCCCTTTCCGCTCTACCTCAGGTAGGAATAGGATCACGGGAGGCACCCTAGTTAGTCTAGGAAGGGGGGAAAAATCTCTGGATACCAAATCACGGCGCGAAGCCTAGCACGCGAGCGTGGATTGATTGAGGCGGTTGATTAGAGCAGAGATGACTGATGATTGTACCGGTGCAGATCCAGTCCCCGGCGCGGGGGAGCCACTTGGAGTCGGGCGGGGTGTGGGGGTCGACGAGGAGGCGCGGCTGCTTGCAGCGGTTGCAGAGGGAGCGGAAGGCGTAGTTGCGGTTGCCGCAGCCGCCGCAGTGCCAGTCGCCCTCCCTCCCCCCCGACGACGAGCCCGCGCCTCCGGCTCCGGCCATCGCCTCCCTCCCTTGTGGTGCGTGGCTAGGGTGGAGGTGGAAATGGAGGTGGTGGGGTTTGCGAGATTTGGAGGATCCGGCGAGGCGGAGGGTATATTCGCCTTGGCCTCGTAGAGTGTAGGGTTCAAATCTCTTCTTCTTTTCCTAATTATATTAAATCTCTTTTTTTTTGTCGTCCCGTTTTTTGGGCTGGTTGGGCTCAAAGGATGTCCATGCGCACGTTTTGGCCCAGCTATACTAACTTGTCTTACTTTTTTTTAAAAATAAAGTCTATAGATAAATTATAATGTAAACTATATTAAATTTAGCTGTACCGGCTAAAATCGTATGTGACTATTTTTCTCTATATACTACCTCCCATGAACAGATCAGAATTCAAAAACCAGAACCATAAACCCTAAATTTTGCTGATTCAATTCTTACCGAGAATGAAAAAATTTCTCAGTATTCAATTCTTACCAGGAATGAAAAAATCCTCTCGGTCCATACACATCGTAGATTTTTCACGTGAGGAATTGAAGTGTATTCTCGAATAAGCTAATTTCACATCCATAGCCCCGACATCGAAAGCCTTGTCGAATGTGCTGCCTTTCGAATGCCATTGACAGAGTAAAGATCGCAATCGGCCGCGGAAGCAAAGAAGGGCCGTTTGTAGCTTTGTCCCGCTCGTTTCAGTTTCTGACTTCTAGCTTATTTTTTATTATTTATAAATTTTATCTTTTTAGCTTTTTTTTAGCATTTTTGCGGGTTCTTTTTTTCGCGTATTCGTTTGCGTTGTTCATGATAAGCTATCATATTTTTTCTATTTTTAAATTTAATTACGCCAAATAAGTCACCTTCAGTTACAGTAAAATTTCAGTCGCTACAGTGTAATTTCAACCATAAGCCATAACTTTTTAGCCCAACCAAGCGAGGCAATGTAGCGTAATCAATCAAACTAATTTGATCTATTCCAAGTGTTCCGGATGTTTACACAATTAAACTCTTTTCTAATTTGATCAATCAAACTAATTTCCGGATGTAGCGTAATCAATCAAACTAATTTGATCAATCAAACTCTTTTGTCTCTTTCCTGGAAGCTTCTTGTCTCTCTCTCTGTCTGTCTGTCTGTCTCTCTCTCTTATGTGGTGTCCATGTATGTGGTCGACTCGACTGGGCAGGTTGACGGCTGACAGAAGCCCCCTGAATTTTGATTCTAAGTAGGTTAATAAAAGAAGTTGCTTCTGAAATCACAGGACAAAAACCTGAACAAGCAACCAAAAAGGGAGCTTTCATTTTGGCACCACCAGCAGAACTTTCATATTGGGACCTGATGCGCTGCCACGAAATTGCTGGTGGCATTTAGTACAAGCTTATTAGTTTCTCTCCTTCCAGGAAGCATCCGTTTGTTGGGTTTGGTTTGGTTTGTACTATTTCCTATACTAACTTGCCACGAAAAAAAGCCAGAAGCCAAAGCTGAATCGTTTCGGCTTCGGCTTCTGGCTTCCAACTTATTTTTCATTATTCCTAAATTTTATCTTTTTCTGATTTTTTGGATTTTTTAAGCTTTTTTACCGGTTCTTTTTTTCCGTATTTATTTGCATTACACGTACTGGGCTAACCCGTTTTTTCTATTTTTTTAATTTTTTTTAAATTTAATTATACCAAATAAGTCGTCATCAGAAGTGTAATTTCAGTCAGCTACAGTGAAATTCAGTCATAAGCAATAATAATTCAGCCCAACGGAGCACCACCAGTATAAGCTTATTAGTTTCTCTCCTTCCAGGAAGCATCTGTTTGTTTCTTTGGTTTGGTTTTTGCTCACCTCAGGTAGGCTATAATCCAGAGGGGGGAAGAAAAGTGGTTTAATTCCGAATTTTTTTTACGACTAATCCATTTTTTATTCGAAATTACATAAATATACCTGCAACAAAATTTTTTACAAAAATAGGCTCCAGTCGCCCCCCCATTGAGCGACTACAGGTAATCGTCCAACCACAGCGCGACACATAGGCAGTTTGGTAACGATTGGGCGAGTTATTGCTGTCGCCCAACTGTTGAGCGACTAACATGCAGTCGCTGTACTGTTGGGCGACAGCGATTCCTGTCGCTGTACTGTTGGGCAACAGCAATTCCTGTCGCCCAACGGCTGGGCGACAACAACGGGTTAAAAGCAGCGGCAAGCCCGGCCGCGGCCGCGCTGTTCAGTGCTCGCGCATCCGTTCGGCGACGCGAGAGAGGAGCGGAGAAAGAAGGGAAAGGAGAGAAGAGGAAGAGAAAGGAGGAGAAGAAGAGGAGGGGAAAAAGAGGAGAGCGCGGGATCTTCAAATTAAGATATTTTTCGAAAGTTTTTGTAGTATATTTAGTATAGAAATCTTTATTATATGATTCTTTTGTGTAGAAATTTTAGTACAATTGTAGTATAGAAAATTTAGTACAATTTTTAGTATAGAATTTTGTAGTATAGCAATTTTATTTTAAAAAATTTAGTACAATTTTAACATATATAATTTAGTATCGAAAATTTAGTATAGAAAATTTTAGTATAGAAATTTTAGTACAATTTTTAGTATAGAAAATTTAGTATAGAATTTTGTAGCATACAAAATTTTAGTGTAGAAATTTTTAGTACAATTTTTTGTATAGAAAATTTAGTATAGAAAATTTTAGTATAGAAATTTTAATACAATTTTTAGTATAGAAAATTTAGTATAGAATTTTACATTATAGCAATTTTAGTATATACATTTTAGTACAATTTTTAGTATAGAATTTTGTAGTATAGCAATTTTAGTATAGACATTTTAGTACAATTTTTAGTATAGAAAATTTAGTATAGAATTTTGTACTGTAGAAATTTTAGTATACACATTTTTGTACAATTTTTAGTATAGAAAATTTTAGTACAATTTTTAGTATTGAAAATTTATTATAGAATTTTGTAGTATAGCAATTTTAGAATAGACATTTTAGTACAATTTTTAGTATAGAAAATTTAGTATATAAAATTTTAGTACAATTTTTAGTATAGAAAATTTGTAATGTAGATCTAGCTAGACAAAGTTAAATATTTGTTATACTAAGTTTATTAAACATGTAATTTTACAAAAGTAACAACATGCGTATGAAATCTGCATGCAGGTATGGCGCGTGACTGTCAGTATCCCCTGTTGGACGAGCACGTGGACCGCATGCATCGCGTTTCCCGTCGTGTGCCGCCACCGGGGAGCGCGGACGAGCCGGTTGAGGTGGGAGTGGTCCGGACGTGCACACCTCGCGTGGCCTGGAGACTCGACACCCGTTGGACAACCAGGTTTGCACTACGCCCATCGTTTTAGTGTTGCCGTAAGAACGTTCCGTGCTAACTTTCACTTTGTTTGCAGGCTACGGGATGCCGGGCTACTCCCTGTTGCCCGGATGGTGCAGGCCACGGAGGAGGATGGACCCGCCTTGGCCACGGGCGGGGACGAGGTTGAGGATCGATCACGACGCTTCCCGTTCGACCGCTCCCTACTGACGGCTTTGGTGGACCGTTGGCGGCCCGAGACGCACACCTTCCACCTCCCATTCGGGGAGATGACGCCGACCCTGCAGGATGTGTCCCTACTTCTTGGCCTTCCGATCGCGGGAGGCGCTGCCTTCCTACCGGAGGCCCCGGTCGAGTGGCGCGATGACCTACTCGCCAGATTCGAGGGGGTCCTTCCACCGGGTGCCGTGGGTGAGTACTACATCTTTTCCTCCGAAGCTAACTGCTTTTGGCTTTTGCTACAATAACTAACTTTCAAACGGAATATTTTCTCAAGACGGGGTCTACAAGTTAAACGATCTACACTGATGAGGCGACGGGGTCTCGATCTTCCAATTGGATGATAACTATCGATTTTGGTGGATGTGACTCTTATGATCCGACTACAACCGTACAACGTCGCTTGCGCCTTAGCAATCGCTGAACTAACCACAAGATGTTATCAACCGTGCTAAGAACGCGGTTGACCTAACCACGAAGGTCTATTCCTGCATGCAATCGAAGAACACGTAAGAACAAGATAACAAGCAATCTAAAATTGCAAATATATAAATTGAGATCAAAAGGTGGGATCCCGAAGGTAGTCTTGACAGGTGGTTATCTGACACAACTGAAGAACAGAAGTTTGCATAATAGCTAAATCTAAACTCAACGAAATCCAAGTCCTAGCAACGGAGGTGACGGCTCCTATATAGGGAGAACGACCCCCTAGGGTTACAAGGCCCATGGGCCCAAGTGGTGGTGGCGCAACACCTTTTTTGACTCGGACTCAGAAACCAGTATGGACTCTTTTGATGATTGCGGCCGGCTCAGATAGAATTTGAAGATGAGGTTAGATCCATTAGAAAGTCGACTTCATAAGTTTTCCATGAAGTACAAGAACGTCCCAAATGAAGTCTGTATGAGGAAGTTATGTCCATTTAAACTTGCACCATTGCAGCAGTCCGAATCTGATTCAAGTACGTGCCCAACACGGACGCTTTTGACGATTGCGGTCGGCTCGGATAGAATTTGAAGATGGGGTTGAATCCTTTAGAATGTAGACTTGATAATATTTCCATCAAGTCCAAGGACGTTCCAAACGGAGTCCGTATGAGAAAGTTACATCCGTTTAAACTTGCATCATTGCAGCAGTCCGAATCCGATTCCAGTACGTGCCCAACACGGACTCTTTTGATGATTGCGATGCATACAGATAGAATTTAGAGGTGATACCAGATCCATTGGAAAGAGGATGAGAAAATTTTTCCAACAAGTACTCGTGGATCTCAAACGGACTTCATATGTGAAAGTTATGCACATTTGAAGTTGGGCCTGTCAGGCTGAATCCGAATTGATCTGGAGGCCGAATTGGATTCCAAAACGTGTCCATCTTGAACTCTTGCTTGAATTGGTGTAAAAGTGACGTGGTGCTGTAAAAATATATATTTTCATCATTAGCTAGCATCATATTCTCATTTTAAATATGTTGAGGCTGAAGAAACGAATTCACCTTTATTTTAATCTTGATCTAGCTATATAAAATTTCAATAACTAGAATGTAAGTGCAAAAAAGTAAAGACAAGAGATAACAACAATAGGGACACGCAAAGTTTTTTCCATGATATAGAAGACTTGCCGATCTTCATTAGTTCACGTTGAGATAAGCCCAAACGGATTGGACTAGCTCTACGAATTAAGCCTAATGATCTCAATTCCACTATGATTGCTCTTTTTTCGCTTCGGAGATGGCGAGCACCACACCACTCAAAATCAGTGTCGACCCTCTTCACAATCTTCTTGAAGAGATCACTACGCAATCTTCTCCCAAGCCGTCTAGGTGCCGGCAAATACTAAGAGTAACAAATCATATCCCTTTCTTAAGAAAGTATCAAGTACCAAGAGGATGAACAAATGATGCAAAAGTACTTCAATACTCTCAACTACCTCCAAAGTGAAATAAGTGAAATATGAGCAAATTGAGTAGTAGAGTGTGCAGCAATGGCTCTAATGTATTCAATGAGTTCAAGAGTTGGTGTCATGATGTCGGTGAGGGCGTATTTATAGCCTCAACTATCAATTCGACCGTTGGGGGGCTAAAATCCCACAAAATCAGTAGGTACAATACTACTACTATGTATCGATCGGTACTACCGTACCTGCTGTTCAACAACTGTTTTGTATGCATTTAATAAATCTGAACTAGCCATTGAACTTTAAGTGTGATACTACTACCCTCGCAAGGGCTGGTACCACTGCACAGCGTTAGTACTGCTTAGCACAATCAGTACTACCGATTTCCAGGGTCTCAAAAAGTGTCCAAAAATATGTTCTCTAGAAATTACGTACCGCCAACTAAATATTGGTACTACCGTACTGCGGTAGTACTGTATTTTAGGGTTAGTCATACCACTGGCCGGTAGTACTGCCATGGTGCCTGTGGTCATACCACTTTTCTTGACAATGATTTTTCAAGTGCAGTTAAAGATGCATGCATGACTCTTAGCAAATTTGGGATTCCAAGTCATAGCAAAATCCAAACCACGGTAAAATTAAGACTTAGCCAAATTTTTGACCATCCAAGCCATGGTAAATATACAGACTTAACCAAATTTTTAAGCATCTAAGCCACGATAAAAATACAGACTTAGCCAAATTTTAGGCATCCAAGCAATGGTAAAAATGCAGATTTAGCTAAAATTTTGGGCATCCAAGCCACGGTAAAATCCAAACTTAGCCATATTTTTGGGCATTCAAGCCACGGTAAAAATCCAGACTTTATAAAATTTTTAGGCATCTAAGTTATAGTAAAATCGGATGGATGGAATTGAAGAAGAGATAGGGAAAAGAGAGAGGAGTAGAGGAGAAGTGAGAAGAGAGAAGAGAGATGAGGAAATGAGGAGAAGAGCCGACCAAGCCTTCTATTTTTACTGAAAATTTTGGCAAGGAGAAGTAGAGGAGGAGAAGTGAGAAGAGAGAAGAGGTGATGAGGAGAGGAGTGGAGGAGAAGAGAGAAGAGGAGATGAGGAGAAGGTCAGCATTTTAAAGAGCAGATCCAGCGAGATGAGTGAAAAATTCAAATTCAGCGAGGTAAGTTAAAATATTATCACAGACGGTTTAATGCATCTGAACTAGCTGTTGAACTTTAAGTGCGGTACTACCACCCTCATAAGGGCCAGTACTACTGCACGACAGTAGTACCGCTCAGCACAATCGGTATTATTGATTTCTGAGGTCTTAAAAAGTGTCCAAAAATATACTCTCTAAAAATTATGTACCGTCAACTAAATATTGATACTACTGCACTGCGGTAGTGCCGCATTTCAGGCGTGGTCATACCACTGACCAGTAGTACCGCCATGGTGACTGCGATCATAACAATTTTGCTGACAATGATTTTTCAAGAGCAATAAAAGATGCATGCATGACTCTTAGTTGATCATGATAGCACAAATTTGAATCCTCAAGCTACTAGCCATAATCGCCTTTATAGTACGACGTCTAGCCTACAAATCTGGTCTTTTCTTTAAACATCGAGGTCGGCAAAACTATAAAAAGGATCCTTAAGCTATATTTTACCTTTGTCTTGAGCCACGTCAATCCTTCACAGTTTTTGCATGCCATTATTGTGCTATCATCCATAATCCAGGACTAAATCTTGAAAACATCTTACTAAATTTTTAGGGACCTAGATGCTTTCAACCGCCCGCCTCCTCTTGCGTTAGCGCCCCCTTCGCGCCACACCGCTCGCCTTCTGTGGGCGCTATTTTTGAAGGTAGGGGAACAACGGTTCGATCTCCCTGCCTCCGAGTGCGTTAGTGCCCCCCTATGGCCCTGTCGCTCGCCCTCCCTAAGCACTGTTTTTGAAGGTAGGAGAGCAGCAATTCGGCCTCCTGCACCACATGCGTTAGTGCCCCCTTCAGGCCATGCCGCTCACCCTCTATGAGCGATGTTTTTGAAGGTAGTGGAATGGCGGGTCAGCCTCCCTACCTTCGCATGCGTTACCGTCCCTTTTGGTCTACGCCACTCGCAATGCATGGGCAATATTTTTAAAGATAGGTAGGTGAACGACGATTCAGCCTCCCTGCCTTCATCGGAAGGTCCTTCGGGCTACCGCTGCATTCAACCGCCTTGTTTTCCGTAAGGCGCGCGATCGCCTCTTCTCACCAGCATAGGGTGCGGTAGTTCCTGCTTGTAAATTGCACATACACCGCGTGCAGTAGTTCCTGCTGGTAAATTGCACGGTGGTGCTTGTGGAGTATAATTCAATATGTGGACAGTTTGTTGCTCATATCCGCCAGAAAATAATAATTAAAAAGACAGCCTTTATTGCATAGATGAACATGTCCAGTTACAGAATAACAATAACAATGCAGCTTCAGCTCAATTTGTCCAACTCTTCAGCTCATAATATCATGTTTTTAAAAAAATGAAGAATTGGAAAGATTTGATCACATCAATCAACTATCAACCTAAAAAGTTAAAAGAACAAAAGAAAAACACTCAAATGATCTGAAAATTTTATGCATCCACGACTTCCCGCCATTGAATAGTGTCATAGTCAAACAGTAGCTTGTCTCATACAGGAGCTACAGCCACTTCTTCAGCTTGCAAGCTATTGTAGTAGTCGACAAGAACTTTCCACCCACCAGGGCACATGAAACCATCAGGAGGGTTCTCCCCAGTTCTTGCATAAGTGCGCATCTGGTTGATTTGTAAGGTTAGCAGAAGCAATTTATATTTACTACAAAGAACTATATTGTAAATGTGGTTAAAAAAACTAATGCATCTACCTTGGTTCCTGAGATGAACAGAAAATCTTTACTACGTGAAGGATCGAAGAAGGCCATCTTCTTTGCCAACGTATCATATGCTGCTACCTGATGCAGATAGTTAAAACATAAATCAAACAGACGGTGGTAGGAAATATGAAAACAAGAATGCGCTCAAGGGACGATGAGAACACAGCACGTTTTGAGAATACACAACTGTTTTCTTTCTTCCGAGTTTTCTGAAACTACTTGTACTACACACAGAAATGGAACTTTACCTAGACTCCTGATAATGGAACTTTACCTAGACTCCTGATAAGTACCACTTTAGCTACAACCTCTACAGGAAGTAGGGAGACATGGTTCGAGTTTAGTGCACACATCAATTAAACCTGTCTTTGTTAAATAGAAACGCTTCCATATCTTGCCCAAGAAACAACATAAGATGTGATGCTCATATGCTATGGTTGTCTGCCGTTCATTCTCAGCTCCACTCATAGGACATGGCTAGAACAGAGCAATGATAAATGCAAACAACACAGGACACTGGTACAGTGGATCTCACATGAACAGGGAAACAATCTCTTACTAAGTTTTCATTATAAGGCAATCATTGGTCCATATTCTAGTATCTGCACTGAAAATGAATAAAAATGAAGCAATGATTACGAATAATGAAAAATAACAGTTGTTGGTTTGCTATTCAAAAGTAGAAATAAATAATAATTCTAATGCAAGAAAGCAAACACATGAGGATGTGCTTGATTCCAATCAAATGCTGAGTTATACTTTGATATTCTTTAGGGGGTTTTTAATGAACGTTAAAGGAGGTTTCTGCGTATCAATTACCTTGAAGGGCAATATGTTAAGTTTTTCTAAACCTGGAGCCACACTTAGGACCTTCTTCCCATGGTCCGGGTTGTAAAGGTCCCTCTTCTCTATTGGATGGCCCATCCCAGCAGGATCACGGCCTACTATGTAGAAATTAGCACCAGCATTAATCCGCGCCTTTGCATGCCACTGCACCTCTGTTGGACCAGCATAATGCATTGGAGAGGGAAATATAGACACTACAGTAGTCTCGGGATCAAGGACTCCATCTTCTAAGACCTGTCATGAGCTTAATTTTAATAATTTGCATGACACCAACTAGTAAACAGCTGTTTAAACAACCAAATACCTTGCTGTGTTGTTCCATTCTAACAGGCAGTGGGACATCATCAGCTTTTGTAAAACCGCCTAAAGGGTGTAGCAGTAGAATGGGATTCTTGTAACCCATTTCCAAGAGACGCCTTCTAGTGTCATTCATCAACAGTGCGTGTCCATTGTGCACTGGATTTCTCAATTGGAAGGCAAACACAGCATCAGCCCCCCGCTTGTCGAATTCATTCCTAAGTTGCCGGGGTGAAAGTCTGTAGTGGTCAAGACCATCATTATATTTGATGGGTTCCAGCACCTCCAGATCACCACCGATTAGCCAGTTCCCAGCTGGTGCTATTGCCTCATCGACATAAGGTAAACCAGGTGCAGTTGTCCCCCATGTTCTTGCTATCCTTTCTTCTTTATTGTGAGGGTATATTTCAACTCTAGAAGCAGAAAGTGTACATATCAGAATAAAAAATTCTGGTCATAACTGGACATACAATACCACGAATAACACATTTCATTAGTCACGAAAGTTCTCACAGCATGTCAGTTAAGTTGCATCAATATGGTATATGGCCATAAAGGTAATTCGTTGCTACAGTGTTACTAGTACAGGCGCTTCAAAAAGGAACAAAATCGAAGTCAAATCATGAAGGAAAAGGGAGGGTAACATTGACATGGCTCTGTAAAACCCAACCTTGATACAATCAATATTTCATCACGATTGCCACTTCATGGTCCACAGTCCACAATAAAAGCTACTTGTATGCACAAGAAAGAGGAATAAATTTTTTCGGACATCAATATCTAAAAAACTGTTCTTTTCGGACATCAATATCTAAAAAATTGTTCAATAAACTCTAGAGTAGGTCAGAAATTCTAGTAATAGTAGAACTATTAAAGGAACTTGGGCAACTTTGTTGGGTATGGATCACTCAAGGAAGCAAGAGGACAAAATTAAAACAGAGGAGCTTCAGCTCTAAAAACTTTTCCTTGCATTGATATCACAATCTTAGTACAAGAGGATGCCAAAATCGTCCTCTTATAGATTTTACAATATAATTCCTTATTCTTCAGCTCTAAGATGTCTTATGTATAATATGTTATCCATACGATCTGACCTTAGCCATGCTATTGGAATTCTGAGTAAATACCAAAAGAATCTTGGATTTTTATGTGGCTCTCAACATTTATTGTGGTTATTATCTGTTTAACTCAATATGAAATTATTCATATTATTGATGCAAGTGATAGGAAATAATTTGATGTGAAGTTTAACTCGAGGAATTAATATTCGAGGTGCTAAAGACGGTTGTGCTGGAATATGGTAGATATATTTATTGAGATCAAGTCTACTGAAATTTAACATACACACATTGTCAGGGGTGTGGGCCTTGGGCCCAAGGCCTAGTCGAGTTATTATTAGGAATTAGAGATTGGTTTATATTTGAGTTAGAGATTAGTTTCCTTGTGTTAGAGATATAATTAGAGATATGATATGAGCTTCTATATTTGTTGGAGATATAGTTGGAATTAGATTCCATCTGTTAGGGGGAGCCATCTATATAAGAGGGCCACCGCATGCTATTGTAATTAATCAGAGTAATATCAAAGTCTTTCTAGTCTAAATCTCTCTCTCTCTCTACGCCGACGCCATCCGGCCATCTTCTCAGTGGTGTTTATCCCGCATGAACCCCGGTTCATGACAACTTGGTATCAGAGCAGTCGATCCCTCCCCACGACTTCTGCTACCATGGTTTCTACGACTCGTCCTACTGCTTAGTCGTTGGCCATAATAACGTCCGGGAGGGGTGTAGTGTCAGGGGTGTGGGCCTTGGGCCCAAGGCCTAGTCGAGTTATTATTAGGAATTAGAGATTGGTTTCTATTTGAGTTAGAGATATGATATGAGTTTCTATATTTGTTGGAGATATAGTTGGAATTAGATTCCATCTGTTAGGGGGAGTCATCTATATAAGAGGGCTACCGCATGCTATTGTAATCAATCAGAGTAATATCAAAGTCTTTCTAGTCTAAATCTCTCTCTCTCTCTACGCCGACGCCATCCGGCCATCTTCTCGGTGATGTTTATCCCGCATGAACCCCGGTTCATGACACACACACACATATGTTTAACCCGGGTACAGCACAGGGCAAAATAGTTGAGTTTGTTTTGCAGGATCGATTCTTCAAGCTATTGACCCACATGATCAGATTGGAGTTGATCTTGTAAACAATCTGATCATGACGCATGACACACATGCGTGTTAGGAACTAATATATTTTACACTCATAAAAATGGCATGTCTGATCGTGGCTGGTGACATGATTCGAGAGTCTCACCATATACCGAAAATAGGTCTCTACCTTTTAGGTTCGTAAAACACTTATAAGTGACACAACGAAAAAGGCAAAGGAATAGATGGTAAACCAAAAAATCTCCACAAAATCAATCTAGGGTTTAAGAAAATCCAACAATATATGCGCTTCAAAAAGAAACAAAATCGAAGTCAAGTCATCAAGGAAAAGAGAGGGTAACACTGACATGGCTTTGTAAAACCCAGCCTTCATACAATCAATATTTCATCACGATTGACACTTCACGGTCCACAGTCCAAAATAAAAGCTACTTGTATGCACAAGAAAGAGGAATAAGTTTTTTTTTCGGACATCAATCATCCAAAAAAAAACTGTGCAATAAAATCTATAATAGGACAGAAATTCTAGTAAGTAGTAGAACTATTAAAGGAACTTGGGCAACTTTTTTGGCTATGGATCACTCAAGGAAGCAAGAGTAGAGGACAAAATTAAAACAGAGGAGCATCAGTTCTAAAAACTTTTCATTACATTGATCTCGCCATCTTGGTACAAGAGGATGCCAAAGCCATGCTCTTATAGATTTTACAAACTGATGCTAGAGAGACCTACTTACTCTAACCGACTCAATAAACACCATTTTTTTAATACTTGTACAGCTATCTTCAGCTAGTACTTATCTGTACTATAAACTCTACTGCTTAGTCATCCATTAATCAAATTGAATTTTACTTCTTGTAACCGACTCAATGCGAACTTTACAGGTCAAAGTTACAGCTCGGTGCTGCTTCACATCTCTGAACGTTGACACAGCACTAAACCATCTTGACTCCAGGAAAAAACTACAACTCATGCCAAGCATGTAGATGCATCTAAAATTCTAAACAGAACTAGTGTATTCCAAAGTTGGTAACTCAAGTACAATTATCTTCTGAAAATGAATTAACTGCAACAAACTTTACCACATGCCATGAAAATCAGCACATAAATGCATTTTTGCGCAATATCTTATTTATGACATATCTTCATGCTTTAATAAACCTAATATTTGATGTCTCAGAGTTAATACAGGAAGTTGTAATGGTATGCTTCATGGAAATGAAAAAGAGATCAAAATATTAAACAGTAAATGTATCTTTGGATCATCTGTTCGGCATACTCCTCATCAGCATGTCACATTGACTAATGTCGGTCCCATTCCACGATCATAATTTCAGAACAGCCAAAGCACGAAGGAAAAGAATTAACTATGCCCAAAATTTACCTTGAAAGAAAGCTACGCCGAGTTTAATACTAACATATCATGAAAACAGTTGCATTTTGTAGTATATGTAAAATTATAATTATACCTCACAGCTATGCAAAAGAAATTACTATTTAGGATTTAAATATAAATTGTTTGTAACAGAAATAGTTCAAATACTATTAAATGGGGGTGAACTGTCATGAAGTGAACTGTTGTCATATGCGACTAGAAATCATGTCAACATGTCAATTTGCAGGCTCCACATAAAAAGTATCATTGCTGTAATAATCAACTACTAAATTACTAGGCACAAACATCTTTAATTTTTTAAATAACATCGCTTTTTTCCCTTCATAAAGAGAATTGTTCAGAGACGCCATCAATGGTCACATAACCATTCTCCAAAACTACGAGGAAACCATAGTTGTTGCTGTGTATGTCAATTGTCAACATAACGTCTGTAAACGGTCACTTCTCTCTCTTAATGACTTACAAGCTATGCAAAACGTTGTGTGGAGCTACTAAGAATCAAGTTGATCACCAATCACATGGTCAAATACACACCACAAGGGAATCCTTATGCAATAGCAATGAGAGGGACATCTTGGAAAAGCTAGAGCGCCACCAAGGACAACAACAACTTTAATTTGTGCCAAAAAATTCTCGTCCATTGAGCCTGCTAGTGGCGCTACGGATCCGAACCTGCCAAAATGTGGACTAGATAGAAGATGCAGCATAGCGTAAGATGCTTCCACGAAAGCTTCCCACAATTAAAGGACAGCCAGTACCGCATTCATTGGTTCTGAACTTCTGAGAAAGTTGGTTGAGTCAAAATAGAATTCCTTCAACCGGCAATGCTTGCTACATTCCTTTGCCTTCAGATTTTCACCCGATTGCAAATGTATCATGGCAAACAGAATTTTCGCACCCAAAATGCAATAGACTTGAACGAATTTACCATATCCTAGTTATTTGTATACGAAAGCTGCAACCTTCGTGTTTGATCGAACCAAGAACCATCAAGATGGAAGCATCTTTAGCATCAAGAACACATAATAAGAACAGGAAAAAAATAAACAGACAGATCGACAAAATGGGCAAACGATCATGAATCATGTGCCACCACAAACGAAAACCAACAAGATAGGGAGGAGCAGCACAGAGAACGAATCGGACCTGCGCAGGATGGCGAGGAGATCGCCGCTGGGCCCGACGAGCGCGACGTCAGGCTTGTCCCCGATGTCCTCCTTGTCCCTGTCGCCGATGGCGAGCACGATGGGGAGCGACATGTTGACGAGCCCCGCGCCGTCGGGGAGGCGGACGCAGTTGAAGTGGAGGCACTGGAGGTACTCGTGCTCGCGCATGAACCCGCGGAGCGGGCTTGCCCATCCCTCGGCGAGCACGTGCGCCCACTCGACGTCGACGGGGGCGAGGCGGACCCGAGGCAGCGCCTCCGCCTCGGCCCGCAGCGCGGCGCGGCGGTCGGGAGGAGCGACGAGGTCAACGAGCGCGCCGCCGTCCGGGTCGATGAGGGAGCTGCGGACGGTGGCCGACATGGCGCGGCGGCGGGGGCGGAGGCGGAGGCGGGGGGAGGCGGTGAGGCGGCAGAGGAGGAGAGGGTGGTAGAGGGAGAGCGAGGCGGTGGCGCGGAGGCGTGGGAGGGGAGCGGAGGAGGAGGAGGGGTGGAGGCGAGGGCCAGTGAGGAGGTGGACGGCCATGGTTGCTGCGCGCGAGGTGTGCGGGCGGTGCGGTGGGCTCCAACTCCATGGGTGTTAGAGATTTTAATACTATATTTTCTTGAGAGAAAAAAACTAAAAATGTACTATTTGAGCAGCGATGGCATGCATGTTGGTCGGTGCAGTAATAATGTCGGCCATGGAGCACGCGGCTGGAGTTTGGCTGAGGACCTGTTTTTTGGACTTTTAAAATCGGTTTGTAGTTTTTATTATAGTGCCTAACTTTCAAACGGAGTATTTTCTTAAAAATATTCTACAAGTTAAATGATCTATACGTTAAAAACTCAATATCTGTACCAGCCAAAATCACAAATGAGTTTTTGTCTCTCCATAATCTGTACCATAAACAGCAAAAATTCAAAATTTTTAGCCAAAAGTTATAAGCTACAGCTAAAAAGACAGGTCCTAAAGCCTTTCTACCGGCTGTTATTAGCTTCCTAAGGGACAATAACGAGATTAGCTGTAAAAGTAAAAATGTATAAGCATAGAACTAGGTCGATAGAGGAGATACCATGTTACTGGAGGTTTCTCCAGTAGTAAATAAGTAAAAAAAAAACGGAAATTGGCTGCTTAGATGGATTAGCTGGAGTTTGTTACATATGGCTGGACACTAGTTGTACTAGTGCACGAGCTGGTTCTTGACGTCATGTATATTGCACTGTAAAAATATACTCGATGAGATTAATGAAACGTAGCATGAGGGGTTAGAGCTCTACTGCCCCTCTATTTGTATTAGCTTCACTCTGTCCTATTATTTTCGGTGTGAGTACAATCTCCAAAAATGGGTTGCTTTAGATTATTACAGAGGGAGGCTGAATGGCAAATGGACGACATGCGTATGGTTTCGTCCTTGTTGACCAAATCTTTGACAATGTTTCAAGGTTTTTTTTTTTAAAAAAAGGCACCAACAATCGTGTACTTGTTTTATTTACCGCTTCAATTTCGGAGCTTGAAAGAATTAGGACTTTTGGTTTATGAAGCTCTGCTACATTAAAACCAGATCAAAATCTAAAATTGAGCTAACGCTCAAACAAAAGCTACGAATCACTTTGAAATTTAAGATGTTTAGTAGAAAATACACCGTAGAAATTTTTTTTCATTTAGAGTTTTTATCTAATAGATTCTATATTGGAACAAGAAGTTAAATTATCTAGTTTCTGAGGTCTATCATTTACCTTGTACGTTCATCTTGTTGCTTCAATTTCTTGTGCTCATAGGATGTTTTAGGGTATATCATGAAGGTTAACCAACTAATGAACAATACCGTTTCTTTGTCAAAGCCATGGATGTGCACTCTTGGCGTTAACCAACGGAGAGGTGTAGTATGTTCCGATCCTGCTGCCGCAGGATGGATGCTCAGCT
The DNA here is from genome assembly GCA_017311315.1 of Dendrocalamus latiflorus. Taxonomy (NCBI): domain Eukaryota; kingdom Viridiplantae; phylum Streptophyta; class Magnoliopsida; order Poales; family Poaceae; genus Dendrocalamus; species Dendrocalamus latiflorus. The sequence continues at coordinate 1,025,056 of CM029628.1, forward strand.
CACGCAGCGAAAAAGCGATTCCGATTAACAATTTCTTCATAATGATGAAGCTGAAAAAAATGGGAGCCTTACATGTGTGTGGTCGGAACTAGGGGTGAAAAATGAATACGAATTATCTGTATTATTCGGTTATTATTTTTGATAGGATGTGAGTATAGTATAGATTTTCTATCCGATTAACAATTTCTATCCTATTCTTATTCGTATTCGAATTCACATAAAAAATATGGATGCGAATATGGTATAAACTTTACCATCCAAAATATTATTTTATCCAAACTATCTGTATCCGTATTTATATTCGACGAAGCAATATACATATTTTATTACAATATGACTAATTAGTTGGATAAATTTTTAATTAAACGTGAATTTATGTTTCTTTAGGTGAAGTAAATAAATTACAATGATTAAGCATGATTGTATGAGCATAAAATATCTGTATCCGACCGAATTGAAGTAGATATTCGATTTAAATTTGTATCCGACGTTTGTTCGATTCATATTCGAATCCAAGAAAAAAAATATAGATGCGAATATGATTTAAGCACTATTTAATCTGTTTTCACCCCTAGTCGGAACCATAGGAGAGAAGTATATGACCTGAGGTGACGCTTCATTTGGACCTTGATTTCAGAAAAAATGCTTCATTTGGACACCAAAATGCTATGCTTCATTTGGACTCCCATTTTCGCTGAATCTGGGCGCAGGATTCAGGGCCGCCTGGCTTAAGATTTTAGCTTTTGGCTTCTAGAAGACATGAGGTCACTCACATCTATTCCCACATGTCTTAGTAAGAGGACTTAAGCAAGACATTAGGCTAGAATTCCCACAAACCTGAAATAACAAATCTAGCTCTCTCACAACCATGGAAGGGCTAGAATTCCCACAAACCTAAAATAACAAATCTAGCTCTCTCACAACCATGGAAGGAGACAAGTTTATAGAGCAAAAATAAAATCTTAGAATCCTTGAAGCTACCATCTCCTCTACCCCTTCTAAATATCCAGCATAACTCTTAATGGGTCCAACCCATTAAGTTTACCAAAGAAACTCGTCAATCCCACTACACCGGTTTTACACACATACACGCATGTTTCTCAAAGCACTTACAAGGATCAACCCACTAACATACTAGCATTTGATCCACTCCACATAATCGATTCTATCATAACTCTAAACCACCTCCTTTGCGCCTCCCTACGTGTGGTTTTAGTGTAGCCCTCAAATCTGATTTTGAGTATTTTCCCAAAACGTCCTCGATGAAGCTTTTCTAGTATCTTCTCTTGACTCCGTCTTCATCATCACCTGAAAGCGCACATAGGACATGGTTGAGTCCTCTTGGCATTAATTTCCTTTTCAATCTTCATAATAATGGAGAAGTGCATCCTTGTCAATTTCTACAAGGCGTCGAATTGATTTTGAGACAATAGCGAAAGATTCGACAGGGTCATCTTGTAAAAACATCCTCTTACGACTTCGCCCTTGTTTAGTTCCAGTTTAAGGATTGCTGCTATGACATGGTCCTTGTGAATGAGAGTCATCGATACTATCCTTAGTTGTATATATCAAAATTATGGTGGATTGTTCTTCATTAACTTCAAGCTGATCTCCTGGACCTTTAGCCTTGCCTCCTTTAGCTAAATCGCAGGTATAAATCTCATAAATCTTTTCATAATTCACAAAAGGCTTTCCCGTACAGAGCTGCGGCACCTTGCCGACTCTGCAGTACATGTTGTACAACCGCCAAGGAAAATGATAGTATGGTTTACTAGGAAAGTAGGAATGAGAAATGTAGGTACAAAAAGAATTGCATTGCTTATACACATTCCCTGTAGCCAAATTGAATAATGAATCATGCATTTGACTTCTCCCATCCATATGAAACCATGGCATTAGATAATCGGCCAACACAATTGATTGTGATAATACTGCCCACACATCCCTGAGCTTTGCTTTGGCCGCAATGTAAGAACAAATGTTACATGGTGGTCTAGGTTTCCGACGACGTAGGGAACCTAGAACATTGATTCTTTCGCTACGTTTTGTTTATTGTAAGTACTTCATTTCCTATTTATACTTTGACTCATGCATCGCTTGTAATCACCTCATCTTTCTTACAGACCACGGATTGCAAGTTCATCGAATGAGTGGATCAACCGTATCTAATCCATGCCGAAGTTTACATCCATAGACTGCACATCCACCTAGATAAGTTGCGAGAAGAGCTCTAGTCCGAAAGGATCAACAACGACGACGAGCTCCGCAGGTAGAGGATTGGGAAAAGGAAAGATGAGGAGGTGATTCAGCTCAGCAGCGACTACCATCCGTACTCTTATTGCGCCAACCTAAGTTGCAATTGTGCCTCTCATTGCCACTTCAACCAGCAATGTCCATGCCACCCTAATGACCGTCACACCATGTGGTTGCCCTATTAGATCTACAACCACCATACCATTTATATTCCACAAAATGCACATGTGTCTTACATGTAGTTTAGGTTAATGGTTCATACATATTACCATTTGTATCGTAGTAGTAGTGATGTAAACATATGCACAAAACCAAATCTGCATGCCATGTAATTCGCATCTTCAGAATGAAATGTTATGTCGTGCTTGAAATGGTTTGTTCAAACAAAAATCATCAATGCAACCTGATGCGCACTACTCAAATTCTGTCTTTAATTGTTAGCTATTATTTCAAAACTACTAAATAAAAAAGATTTATCATAAATAATACATTTTTAATTAGGAAAATTGTATTACTAAAAAACAAAAATAACGTTTTCATCATTTTAACTGGCGACAGAACCTCTGTTGCTATTTGAATTGACGACAGGGTCTCTCTTGCCAAATAAATTGGCGATAGAGACATAAACTCTATCGCCAAATGAATTGGCGACAAAGACTTGCAGACTGCCACGTAGAACTCTACGTGGGACTGTAGCTGTCGCTATCTAAAATGACGACAGTGATTATTTTTGTATTTTTGAGGTGTTAGAGCTCTACTGCTTCACTCTGTCCCATTGTTTTCGGTGTGAGTACAATCCCCAAAAATGGGTTGCTTTAGATTGTTACAGAGGGAGGCTGAGTGGCAAATGGACGACATGCGTATGGTTTTGTACTTGTTGACCAAATCTTTCGAAGTGTTCCAAGGTTTTTTTAAAAAAACAAGAGCCACCAACAATCATGTACTTGTTTTATTTACCCCTTCAATTTCGGATGGCCTACTAAAGAGTGGCAGATGCAGCAGTAGGGGGAAGCACTTTTCTATAGAGGAGGGCCTCATATGAGGCCCCTCTGTATCCGTCGTTCATTATATGAGTTCCACACCAAGTTAACGTAGATGGGGGGGGGGGGGGGGGGGGGCGACGCCTCTACGTTAACTTTATGGAGTTTTTTTTCACACCAATTTTTTTTCGAACCTCTCTTCGATGCTCCTCCAGTCTACATTATAGAGTTTTTTTTATGATGCATTGGTATACCTAAATATCTGAAGGGATATTCACCTGCATCACATCCGAAGAGCTCAATGTATTGGTCCTGAAAATCTTTTGCTTCGCCATAACAAAAGATTTCGCTCTTATGAAAGTTGATTTTGAGACCGGACAATTGTTCAAAAACACACAACAAAAGTTTCATGTTTTTTGCTTGTTCCAGGTCATGGTCCATAAAGATAATGGTATCGTCTGCATATTGCAGAATTGACAAGCCATCATCTACAAGGTGTGGGATGACCCCCCTTAATTGTCCATCATCCTTTGCTCTTTTAATTAAGAGTGCAAGCGTATCTGCTACGATGTTGAACAAAATAGGTGACATTGGGTCACCTTGACGTAGACCTTTTTTTGTTTGGAAGTAGCGTCCAATGTCATCATTGACTTTGATACCAACATTACCCCCAGTGACAAAGCTCTCAATCCAATTGCACCATTTTGGTGAGAAGCCTTTCATTCTCAAAGTTTGTTGTAGGAAGGAGCACTTAACCTTATCATGGGCCTTTTCAAAGTCAAATTTGAAAATCACCCCGTTAAGCTTTTTAGTGTGTAATTCATGAATGGTCTCATATAATATGACCACGCCTTCCATTATGTTTCTGCTTGGCATAAAGGCCGTTTGTGATGGACTCACCACTGCCTGTGCTACTTTGTTGATTCTGTTTGTGCCAACTTTTGTGAAAATTTTAAAACTGACATTAAGTAGACAAATTGGTCTATATTGTAACGTTGAGGTGGGTTAGATCTATTAGTCCAAACTACACGTAATTTTTCTATACTAAAATGTCTGTACTCAATTTTTCTACACTAAAATGTATATACTAAATTTTTCCATACTAAATATTTCTATACTAAAATGTCTATACTAAATTTTTCTACAGTAAAATGTCTATACTAAATTTTTCTATACTAAAATGTCTATACTAAATTTTTCCATACTAAAATGTCTATACTAAATTTTTCTATACTAAAATGTCTATACTAAATTTTTCCATACTAAAATGTCTATACTAAATTTTTCCACACTAAAATGTCTATACTAAATTTTCTACACTAAAATGTCTATACTAAATTTTCTACACTAAAATGTCTATACTAAATTTTCTACACTAAAATGTCTATACTAAATTTTTCTACACTAAAATGTTTATACTAAATTTTCTATACTAAAATGTTTATACTAAAATTTTCTATACTAAAATGTCTACACTAAAATGTCTATACTAAATTTTTCTACACTAAAATGTCTATACTAAATTTTTCTACACTAAAATGTCTATACTAAATTTTTCTATACTAAAATGTCTATACTAAATTTTCTACAATAATATAACAAAAATACTATACAAAATTTCTACACTAAATTTTCTACATCTACAATTTTTACTAACACTAACAAAAATAATATACCAAAAAATTACCTGGATCTGAATCCTCCCTCTCCTCTCCTCCTCTCCCTCTCCTCTTTTCCCCCTCCTCTTCTTCCCCTTCTTCCTCTCCTCTTCTCCTCTCCTTTCTCTTCTCTTCTTCTCTCGCGCTCGCTCGATCGGTTGGGAAATGAAAACAGTGCTACGCGGCGGCTGAGCGCGCCGCGCCTTTAACCCACCCCCAGTCGCCACATGGTTGGGCGACTGGAATCAAGTCTCTCAACGGTGGGGCGACTGCAATAATCACCCAACTGTTGGCAGATTCGCCAGGTGTCGCCGCTGGGTTGAGCAAAAGGCTCCAATCGCCCAATGGGGGGGGGGGGGACTGGAGCCTATTTTTGTAAAAAAATTTTCCGCGGCTATTTTTCTGTAATTTCGATTAAAAAATATGTTATTGGTACAAAAAATTTGGCATTTTTCTATAGGGGAGGGCCTCATATGAGGCCTCTCTCTATCCGTCGTTAATGAGATGAGTTCCACAGCAAATTAACGTAGATAGGAGGGCATCACCTCACCTTAATAAAATTTAGTAATTCAGCCAAACAAAAGCTTTACATGCATGTACTCTGTCTGTCTCAGTTTGAGGAGTATGTATTGTAGCTGGCGTTATTTGCTAGTAGCAACTGCGTTTGAGGAGCACAAGTGCATGAGACAAAGCAGTAACTAGAGATTAACAAGAAGGCAAACAAAGACGAAAAGAATACAAGAAGCAAGGAAAGCATCTGGTGGTGATTAATCCATACATGGACACGAAGGAGACATCAGACATGGATGGTGCCGAGATAGTTGTGGGGATTTGCGGGGTCAAGCTGGTTGGCGACGGCGAGGGCATTGTTGATGGCCTGCGAGACAGCGACCACCCTCCTCCTGACGGTGTCCACATCGGCATTGTCTGTAGAGTAGACGGTGAGGGAATCGAGGCAAGTGGAGGTGTCCATGAGCACGACGCTGGCCTAGGTTTGGACATTGCTTTGAGGCACCAGGCAAAGCGGGGGCTGGCGGCGTGGCCCATCCAGGTCATCTCCACCGCCGACTGGCGCAAGCCCTTCTCAGCGTCGCGCAACGTCTTGGCGCAGCCACCTTGGGCTCGGCACACTCTGAGGGGTGGGGGGCTCTGGCCATTGGAGGGTAGGCTAGAGCCTCATGAAGCCTCCCCGGTGGCTCCGCCCTGGTTAGAGCTATACTATCCCTTTATTTATATTAGCTTCACTCGGTCCCTGTGTTTTCGGTGTGAGTATAATCCCCAAAAGTGGGTTGCTTTAGATTATTACAGAGGGAGACTGAATGGCAAATGGACGACATGCATATGGTTTCATACTTGTTGACCAAATCTTTGAAAATGTTCCAAGATTTTTTTTTAAAAGGAGCCACCAACAATTAATCATGTACTTGTATTATTTGCCCCATTCAATTTCCAATGGCCTATCAAAGAGTTGCTGATGTAACAATAGGGGGAAGCACTTTTCTACAGGGGAGGATAGGCATTCTCTACCTGTCGTTGATTAGATAGGTCTCACATCGAATCAATGGTGGATAGGAGAGCCTCATCTCACACTGAATTTTCTTTGGGAGGGGGGAGAGGGCGAGGACCATGTGAGTGGCCAATTGGCAGGTATGGGCGTTGGAGGCGGTACAAACGATAGAAACAACGACGGTGAGCCGCCGAAGATACAAAAGAAACAGAGAGGCTATAATGGCATGCCAGTGGGTCGTGGTCATGCCAGAGGGTGAGGCCGGCAACAAGGCAGGCAGGATGCGAAAGGGGCAGGTTGGCCCATTGGACTACTGCATCACTCCTTAAATTTGGCTCCATAGGGTAATAGACTGGACCACGAAATTAAGAGATCCAAATATAGGTTAGACGCATGGACGTTTAGGGTCGACCTGTCCCAGACTCATTTCCCTTCTGCCTCTCCAATCCCCTCGAACTCCAAGCTCACTAAGGGTGCCTTTGATTGAGCTTTTGGGAGCTGCTTTTGCTTCCAAAAAGCCAAAAGCCAACCAAAGGGTTGGAAACCAGAAGCTGTTTTTTCAGAAGCAGTTACTTTTGGGTAGTACAGTTTTGAAAGCACCTTGGACCTTGCTTTTAGCTTTTGGCTTTCTTCTTTTTGAAATGATGAAAATAGAGAGCTGTTTCACAGTTGTTTCAAGGAAAATAGAGATAGGAGGTAAGTTTTATACTTGTTTGAACCAAACAGCTTACAGCTTTTCCACAGCCCATAACCTACAGCAGCTTTTCCACAGCCCACAGCTTACAACAACTTTTTCAGAAGCCACAGCTCAACCAAACACACCCTAAGTCTTTCCACCGCCTCCAAGCTCCCCTAGACCTCCTGCACACAAAGCAATTACGACGTAGTAGTTCACGAAGGAGCCTCAGTGCCGCCGAGCCCTCCTCCCCCTCCTTCGACCGCTTCCCCATGGCGGAGAACACGGGTGCGGATGGTGGTGGGGGAGAACACGGAGCTCCCGTCCATGCAGATGTAGATCATCAGGGTCACCTCCTCTTGGGGCGTCTTCCCCGTGCAGATCGGGCGCCTCTCCTCCTCTTCCTCCAGCGTCTTCCCCGAGCAGATCTGGGGCCTCCCCCTCCTCTGACCACGTCCCAAGGCAGATCTGGCGCTACCTCCACTTCTGCCGCTCCCCTGTACAGATCCGTTGCCATCTCCAACTACGGTCGCTTCTCCTCATGGATCCGCCGCTGCTTGCTCCTCCGGTTGCTTCCCAACTGGGTTGAGTACAGGGCTGGCCCGTCCCGCCCCTTTGCATCCCTAGGGCTAACGGTTTCCCACAAACTCGGGGGTTTCGTGGCACCTGCAGCTAGCGAGCACGGCGTGTTTGGGTAGAGGTATATGGAATGATCTTGCTTAGACGACGTGGTTTGTTCAATTCGACCGAACAGTATGATATAATATCTAAACAAAATATTTTTTTTATTAAATCATCTGGATAAAATCATCTTATTTGAAATAGAATAACTCTATGCACCAAATCAAACGCGCCTACAGGGTGCTCGCCGACCAAGCTGGCCATTTGCTAGACTGCACGCGTTGGGAAAACCACCGCCGCTTACAGCTTGCATGCATGCATCCTTGATGTTGAGGAACCGTCGCTGGCGACCAGTCCGATCGATTCCTTAGGTATACACAAGACAGATCAATCATAGAAGATGCAAATAGTAGATTGAAACAAAGAGATAGGGAGAGCTCTTGGTCTTTCTTTATTGCTTTCTGTTGTGGGGATGGCCCAACCCCTCGTGACTGGGCCTTGCAACTGGCCTAATATGTAATAGGCCCGACAGTGTAGAGCAATATACTCATGTAAATATACCGATATACCCTCATCCTTTGTAAGTACTAAGGGGTAGAATGGGGATTTCCCATTCTACCGCACTCATATATATAAACCCCTAGGAGGGGCAGGAGGAGGGGCATCCTCTCATTCTTACTAACTTTCCCATAGATTTGGCTCTCCTTCCTCTTCTACTAGTTCCCCTCTTTACTGTTTGGCCTGTAGCTACAACAGATGGCGCCGTCCGTGGGGAGCGGAAGAAAAGTTGCTTGAGGAGCTAAAAATTGTTCTTGGGAGCATACTGCTTCATTCGTGGCGTCGGTACCATCTTGCGGGCCATCGGCGACAAATTAGTAGTTTGCTCACTAAAAATTCAACCATCTTGACTACAGAGGTGTATGGGCTTTGTCTGCATACTTCGATCTGTTTTGTAGATGCGGTATTGAATAGATCTAGTTGTATGGGCTTTGCCTGTACACCTCGCCATGTTTTGTAGATGGTGTATTGAGTAGATCTATCCGAATTGCTCATCCCTATATTGCTGTTATCTCCCCCCTGCTGGGGGTGTTCATGCAGGGAGATGACATCTTGGATGACTTGGTGGCTTGATCCTTCTAGCCAAGGAGGTACGCCATTGAGCTTAGCTCCACCACGCTTCGCCATGACACCGGCCGGCACACACGCTGCTACTGGCCATAGGCCTCTGCGTGGTCAGCTTGTGCGCCTTCGGCTCGACCACGCTGGACTCCGCGCGAGACGAGGATTTCCCCGACCGTGGACTCGGCACAGATGAACCGGGCTCCGCACAGGTGAGGTGCGACTCTCCGGCATCGAAGTCCTCCACAGTTGCGGCCTCGGCGCAGCACTGCACAGGTACGCGCCGTGATGACCTCCGCGCGCACCAGGCGCCACTCATCTTCACATACGTCCATCCATACATGCACAAGTACAAATATCATGTACATACATCCATCCATGCTTCGAAATATCCATTCATGCATGAACCCCAAATATCCTCCCACGTATCCATTCGTGCATCCATTCATGCACATGCATATGTGTCTTCAGTCACGTATCCGCGTATACGTTCGTGTATCCATGCACGAACTCCACTATCCATCCTTGCATGCCCTCGAAGCGTCGAGCCTCTACGACTGAGCCCCTGTGCCGAGCCTCTACACACATTTTACGGAGTATAAATAAGACGTAGCGTCGAGGTCCGTCTTCGCACGCACTCTATGGAGTATAAATAAGACGTAGCATCGAGGTCCGCCTCCGTACGCACTCTACGGAGTATAAATAAGACGTGGCGTCGAGGTCCGCCTCCGCACGCACTCTACGGAGTATAAGTAAGATGTAGCGGGGGGACGCCTCTGCGCGCACTCTACAGAATATAAATAAGACGTAGCGTCGAGGTCCGCCTCTGCACGCACTCTACGGAGTATAAATAAGACGCAGATGTTGTCCCTGCGCACTCTACTGAGTATAAACAAGACGCAGATGTCCCGCACACGCGTGGATGTTGTCCCTACGCGTACTCTCCGGAGTATAAATAAGACGTGGATGATGTTCCCACGCATTCTACGGAGTATAAATAAGACGCGGATGTAGTCCCTACGCACTCTACGGAATATAAAAACTACACGATGGCCGAGACACCAGGGAGTGCCTCGCTTTTTCCGGCGCACCACCTGGATATCGCGTCTTTGCGCGCGTTGCACCAGGGAGTGCATCGCTTTTTGAAGGTAGGGTAATGGCGCCTACGCCTCCCTGCCTCCGTGCGCGTAGCGCCCTCGGCCTACACCGCTCGTACCCACCCTCCGCGAGCATGAGTTTTTGAAGGTAGGGGAACGGCGGCTCCGCCTCCCTGCCTCCGCGCGCGTAGCGCCCTCGGCCTACGCCGCCCGCGCCCACCCTCCGCGGGCGCGAGTGTTGGAGGGTAGGGGAACGGTGGCTCTGCCTCCCTGCCTCTTTGCGTGTAGCGCCCTCGGCCTATGCTACCCGCGCTCGCCCTCTGCGGGCGCGAGTTTTGGAGGGTAGGGGAACGGCAGTCTTGCCTCCCTGGATTCACGCGCCCACTCTCCGCGGGAACCGTTTTTAAAGGTGGGGGAACGGTGGCTCCGCCTTCCTGCCTCTGTGAGTGTAGTGCCTTCGGCCTACGCTGCTCGCACGCTTCGCAGCCCGCCTTGTAGGCATCGCCTCAGCGGGGCGGCGCAACCCCAGCGCAGGACTTCGCCGCCCGCCTTGTAGGCATCGCATTGGTGGGGCGGCGCGACTTCGGCGTAGGACTTCGTCGTCCGCCTAGTAGGCGCTGCCTCGGCGGGACGACCCGGCTTCGGAGTAGCACCTCGCCGCCCGCTTTGTAGGCATCGCCTCGGTGGGGTGGGGCCACTTCACCGCCCGCTTTGTAAGCATCGCCTAGGCGGGGCATCGCGACTTCGCCGCCCGCCTTGTAGGCATCGCCTTGGTAGGGCGGCGCGACTTCGGCGCAGGACTTCGTCGCCCGCCTTGTAGGCACTGCCTCGGCGGGACGACTCGGCTTTGGAGCAGCACCTTGTCGCCCACCTTGTAGGCATCGCCACGGCAGGGCGGCGCGACTTCGCCGCCCGCCTCGTAGGCATCGCCTCGGTGGGGCGGCGCGACTCCGGCGCAGGATTTCGCCGCCCGCCTTGTTGGCATCGCCTCGGTGGGGGTGGTGCGACTTCGGTGCAGGACTTCGCCGCCCGCCTCGTAGGCATCGCCTCGGTGGGGCGGCGTGACTCCGGCGTAGGATTTCGCCACCCGCCTTGTAGGCATCGCCTCGGTGGGGCGGCGCGACTTCGGCGCAGGACTTCGTCGTCCACCTAGTAGGCGCTGCCTCGGCGAGACAACCCGACTTTGGAGCAGCACCTCGCCGCCCGCCTTGTAGGCATCGCCTCGACGGGGCGGGGCCACTTCGCCACCCGCCTTGTAAGCATCGCCTCGGCGGGCCGGCGCGGCTTCGCCGCCTGCCTTGTAGACATCGCTTTGGTGCGGCGGCGTGACTTCGGCGCAGGACTTCGTCGCCTGCCTTGTAGGCACTGCCTCGGCGGGACGACCTGGCTTCAGAGCAGTACCTCACCACCCGCCTTGTAGGCATCGCCTCGGCGGGGCGGCACGACTCCGGCGCAGGACTTCGCCGCCCGCCTTGTGGGCATCTCCTCGGTGGGACGGCGCGACTTTGTCGCAGGACTTCGTCGTCCGCCTAGTAGGCGCTGCCTCAACGGGACAACCCGGCTTCGGAGCAGCACCTCGCCGTCCGCCTTGTAGGCATTGCCTCAGCGGGGCGGGGCCGCTTTGCTGCCCGCATTGTAGGCATCGCCTCGGTGGGGCGGCGCGACTTCGCCGCCCGCGTTGTGGGCATCGCCTCCATGGGGTGGCGCAACTCCGACGCAGGACTTCGTCGTCCACCTAGTAGGCACTGCCTCGGCGGGACCACCAAGCTTCGGAGCAGCACCTCGCCGCCCACCTTGTAGGCATCGCCTCGGCGGGGCAGCGACGACTTCGTTGTCAGCCTTGTAGGTGTTGCCTCGACTGGACGACCCGGCTTCAGAGTGGGATTCCGTGGACCTCTTCGTAGGCATTGCCTCAGGGGGCTGCAAGCTACTAGTTGCATCGGCTCGCCAGTCGGTACCCTTGCGCTTGCTGTCGGGGAACGGGGGGCTGGGATAGTTTGGCATGTCAGCTCGCCCATCGGGACCTCTGCGCTTGCTGTTGAGGGAGTACTGTTGTGGGGGTGGCCCAACCCCCTGTGACTAGGGATTTCCCATTTTAGCCCACTTGTGTATATAAACCCCTAGGAGGGGCAGGAAGAGGGGCATCCTCTCATTCTTACCAACTCTCCCATAGATCTGGCTCTCCTTCCTCTTCTACTAGTCCCCCTCTTTACTGTTTGGCCTGTAGCCACAACACTTTCTTTTCCATGTGTATACAAAATAGTAAATGGGGCTCTCTATTTATAGCCTAGTGGTGAGGTGCCCACTATGGGCCAAGACTTCAAGTCCAGGCCTAGGTTTCCTAACACTCCCCCTTGAGTACTCATCCGACATGTTCATGCCTCATCAAAACTCTATAAAAACTTAGTGGAAAAAATTTGGAGAAAGAGTACATGATACATGTTATGCTGCGTTGCACAAATTGCCTCATTAAAAACCTTGGACGAGAAACATCAGGAAAACTCGTCAAGGGAAAAAGAGTACAATCCACTCAATTTCATTTAATCTCCATGATTTATTCATTGGGTACTCGATCTTCATGATCAAATTTTAATTACGAGCTTGAGAAAAATCTCCCCCTGAATTCTGCACTTCTCTAAGTCTCATCATTTCAATTCCTCGCACACATATTTCAAAACTAGATGCTAGGAGTGACTTAGTGAATAAATCTGTAAGATTCTCACGTAACTTAGTATGCAGTACCTTAATTTCGTCCATCTATTGCAATTAATGAGCATAGAAGAATTTGGGGTTGATATGCTTTATGAGATGACTCTTTACGTAGCCCGTCTGCACTTGTGTAACACAAGCTGGATTGTCTTCATACATAATTGTGGGAGCTTGCATGATATTCATCCCATATGACTACTAGATGTGGTGAATCATTCGTCGGAGCCAAGCACATTCTCGTACGGTTTCGTACAGTGCTATGATTTTTGAGTGATTTGTCAAAGTCATTACAAGACTTTGCTTAGACAATTTCCATGAAACTGCAATTGCACCACACAGGAATACATAGCATGTTTGTGACCTTGTGGCATGCAGGTCCGACAGGTACCTAGCATCTGCATAGCCAGTCATATTAAAATCTTGATTCTTTCTGTAGAATAACCCAAGGTCCTTACATCCTTGGTGGTATCAGAAAATATCCTTTATTCCCTGCCAATGCAATTTGGTAGGTTCTGTACTATGCCTTGCTAATAGGTTTACAGCAAATGTAATGTCCGGTCTAGTGCAGTTTGCTAAATACATAAGTGCTCCTACTGCACTTAAGTATGGAAATTCCGGTCCCATGATTTCCTCCCCCTCTTCCCTAGGTCGGTATGGATCTTTTGTTTTGCTATAAAGATCTCCCGATCATCGGTACTTTCGATGGGTATGCCTTCTCAAAGCCGAATCTTTCTAACCCCTTTTGAGTGTAGGCTGACTGATGTACTAATATTCCTTCAGGGACATGCTCGAGCTGCAGGCCTAAGAAGTATTTGGTTTTACCCAAATCTTTAATTTCAAATTCTAACTCCAGGTAAGAACTTGCTTCTTTTATGTCTTCCATGGTCCCGATGATATTCAGATCATCTACATATACTGATATTATACAAAATCTATTCTGGGATCGTCATATCAATACATAGGGACAATTTTCATTGTTCGTGTAGCCTTTCTTGAACAGAATGTCGCTTAAGTGATTATACCACATCCTGCCTGATTGCTTGAGTCCGTACAGCGATTTCCTGAGTTTCACACTATACAGATTTCTATTTGCTCTGTCTTGGTTTGGGACAGGAATACCTTCATATAAATTTTTGAATCCAAGTTTCCATAATGGTATGCAGTTATCACATCCATCAATTTCATTTCTAAGTTCAGGTTTACTGCCATTGAGATTAAGTATCTAAAGGTGATTCCACTCATGACTGGGGAGTAGGTTTTTTTCCTAATCAACTCCTAGACGTTGAGTGAAACCTTGTGCAACAAGCCTTGCTTTATATCTTACAACTTCATTTATTTCATTTCTCTTTCGAACAAATACCCCACTTATGCCCTACAGGGTGCACATGGGGAGGTGTGCGGCTTACGGGCCAAACACCTCTCTTTTATTCAGAGATAATAATTCAGTTTCTATTGACTTCTTCCAATCTTCCCAATCTAATATTTTCTTACATTCAGCGAGCGATGCAGGCTCTGGATCAAGATCGATGATTGTGGCAATTTTCTTTGCAAAGTAGATATCAACATTGGCTGTTGTCCTATTCATGGATTCTCCTGTGTGCACAAAGTTTATAGCTATTTCATCATGAGTTGCTTCTTCTTGTGCTTCTACTTGCTCATCGCTTCTTCCAGTTGTGGTGGCAAGTCCCTTTAGTTTTTCGACTTCGATGTGTGCGCACACATCCATGCTAATTTCTCCATCCATGGGAATGTTCAGATCTGGTATGCCCTTTTCTGAAGGTGTCATACTGGTGCCAGGTCTCAACTAGCTCCCCTTCTAGTTCTGGGGAACTTCAGTGATCGGTTGTGTCAAGTCCTTCTTATCCTTTTTCACCAGGCGTCCCTAGTTACTTAGGATTCGAGAGGCCAGAGTTCTCATCCTTTTATTTTGAGGCCTTTGGACGGAATTAGGGATACCTTCAACTTTCTTTGATATTTCAACCCTCTTCGGTGTATTGCGTGTAGGTACATGCGACTTGGTCACGCTCTTCAAATCATTAAAGTGGTCAGGCAGTTGATTTGCTAATGCCTGCAAATCAATAATCTTCTGGACTTCTCTATTTGTTTCACTAGTGCGCGGGTTATGTGTATGGATTCCCGTGGCTTGCCACGTAATTTCCCGATATTTTTCATTAAGGGGTTGATTTTCTTCTCCTAATGTTGAGAAATTATCCTCATCAGCAAAACGGGCAGTATGCAAATCTCTTGTCATGGGTTCTAAATACCTGATTATGGATGCTGTCTCATAACCAACGTATATCCTAGTCTTTTGAACAGGACCCATTGCAGTACGCTGTGGAGGGGATATAGGTACATAAACCTTGCATCTAAACCTCCGGAGGTGAGAAATTTTCGGTGCTGACCCTTGCGCTAGTTGCATAGGTGAATGGATGTTGTAGGCCGATGGTCTAAAGTTGATGAGAGTTGCTGCATGCAAGACTACGTGTCCCCAATATGTAGCTAGTAAATTACAATTATGCAAAAGTGGTCGGGCAATAAATTTAATTCTCTTGATTAATGCCTTTGCTAGTCCATTCTGGGTGTGGGCATACGGTATAGAATGTTGAACTGTAATTCCCATTGCCATGAAATAATCATCAAATGCCTTTGAAGTAAATTCTCCTACGTTGTCCATTCTGATGGACTTTATGTGATGATCAGGGGAAATATTTCTAATGCAAATTATCTACAAGATAAGCTTTGCGAAAGCATGGTTTCTCATAGACAATAAACATACATGTGACCATTTCAAGGAAGCATTGATGAGCACCATGAAATATTTAAATAGCCCTGATAGTGGCTATATGAGACCGCAATGTCTCCTTGGATGCATCCAAGGAATGTAGGGACTTCATTCTTCACTTTCAGAGTAGAAGGTCTAGTAATTAATTTCCCGATAGCACATGCAAGACACACAAAATCTTTGTGATTCGGGAAATTCTTTATATTAATATTATGCCCTTGTGAATTGTTAATTATATTTCTCATCATCCTAAGACCTGGGTAGCCTAATCTATCATGCCAGAGACCGAAAAGTTCAGAGCTTCTAAATATTGTTTTTAGGGCAGTATAGGCTATAGGTACCTTGATGTTGGTGTAGTGTAGCCCAGTTTTTAATGAAGAAAGTATTTCGAATACCTTTTTTCCATTTTCTTCGCGCTCCGTAATGAGCAGGTATTCCTTACCATACTCTTCTTCAGTCGCAACATGGAAACCGTTGGCGCGAATATCTTTGAAACTTAGGAGAGTTTTAGTCCAATAAGGCTTCTTGAATGACCAAAGTTGTGCCCATTGGGAGTATAATTGTGGCTCCTCCTGAACTTATTATACAAGCATCACTATTGGCGATTGTTATAAGGCTGCCAGCATTCTTACTAATCGACTAAAAGTATTTTGTCTCTCTTAAGATGGAATTCGTTGTGCCGCTATCGACTAAGCACACTTCCTGCATAGGGCACCACACGTGTTCTAATATAAAGTATTTTATTAATATGTAGCAGAAGGCGATCAACACATAAATAAAATACTTCAATATCAGAACATATCATGCCATTATAGACTGAATAAATGAATGAATTATTCAATATCAACCAACCATCACGAGAAAACAAAATTGTTTAAGTACTAACCATGCAAATTCTAACTTATTCTTTCACACAAAGTAAATGGCAATTAAAGTCAAATGCATTCCGTGCATTATACTGAATCTGCTAAGAAGTCAGAGATTTTGGCTACTATTTTCTCGGGGGTGATATGCTCTTCCAGAGAAATCATGGCGGTGGTAGCTACAATGTCAAAAGGGGGTGCTGCTGCCAGAATGGTTTTGACCTCCATCAGTGTAGGCAGCTGCTTAGAACTCTCCCCCTCAACAGATGCAAAGTGGGTTTTATGATAACCTTTGCCATCCTTCTTCTTCTGAGCTTGGAAGGCATCGATGACATGTTGTAGCTCTTTACATATCTACGACTAGTGCCCCTAATTGCCACACTTGTAGCAAGATTGGTTTTGTTGACCGTAGGACTTGCCATCCCGCTTTGACTTGCTTGCCTTATTCTCACACGGAGCATCTGACTTGTCCTTCTGGGTTGCGGCCTTACCCTTCCTTCCCTTTTCTTCATTATGGGCTTTTGCACCTTATAGCTCCTCACGTTGGCTTCACGGCCAGCGGAGCTCCTAGGTGGTTGTGTGACGTAGTTCTTACGGAGAACTTCATCCTGAGCCTCTGCAACCTGCATCATATCGATCAATTCAGCACACTCCTTGTAGCCGTCTTGATGATAGTTGCATGCACACTGCACTGCATTGGGGTGGAAAGTGGATAATGTCTTCTTAATCTTCTGCTCATTTGTGATCAGCTTGCCGCAAAGTTGAAGATTGGTACAAATTCTGTGTAGAGCAGAATTGTACTACCCGACCATTTTGAAGTTGGCAAACCTTAGTCGGATCCACTCTTGCTCTGCCTAAGGAAGGACGGTGTGTTTTAGCCTCTCGAACCGCTTCTTGAGTGCAGTCCATAATGCTACTGCATTCTTCTCTACCATATACTCATTCTTAAGAGTGAGACAAAGATGGTGCCTGAGGAAGTGAAGTGGCTGATCATTTTCCTCAGGGGTGGGTTGGGCATCTTGAGATAAACCAATCCTTATGGCAGCGCGGAGTTTCTTGGTTCCAAGTACTATCTTGACATTGAAAGTCCAAGTCAAGTAGTTTTGGCCATCCTGGGCCAGCTCCTCGAACTCCCGGTTCGTGATGCCTGTCATCTACATGTGCACGAAAGGAATAAATAAGTTTACTGCTGATAAACATGCATGAAATAAATTTACTACAGGTAAATGAATTTGATAATGGTACAAAAGATTCTCGTAGTGTTTAAAAAATTTCTATGCATTTTCTATAAATTTTACGTTAATTTCGATGTTTAAATGCAATTTAAATAATTATGATTAATCAAAACTATAAATAAATACAAAAAACATATAAAATAATAATGACAGTGCTAAAAATGCTTCAAATGCTAAAAATAATTCAAAATTTGAATTCCCGAGGCCTTTTTATTCTGGAATATGAATTTTTAGTGAATTCTGCAATTTTCGAGGGCTTATACGAAAACTTTCAGTACAGAGAAAATTTTTGCGTAATTTTTTGATTTTCTGAGGGCCTTTCTGCAAAATTTAGGACCCGTCTGAAAATTTTGAGGAGCCTACCATAATTTTCAGAATTCGGGGGCCTTTTTGCAAATTTACTGGTGCCCCTCCTGGCCGAGCTTCCGACCCATTTTCTCTCGGCCCAATCGACTCGTTCCGACTAGCTCAAAATGAGGGAGAGGGAGGGATAGGGTTTACCCTACCCAACTCTCTCGTGGCGGAGGCGTCTCGAGCGGTCGGCTCCAGTGGGGCGCGCGGCGGGGCGGCCTGCCTCGAGCAGCTGCAGGCCTCGGGCGGCAGCCTGAAGCGGCAGGCAGCGACACCGTGCGGCAGCGGCGGCCTTGAGTGGCGCTACTGGTGGTTGTGCGAGGAAGCCGAGGCGTCGGCGTGTCGGGCGGCCATGTGGGGAAGCCTAGGCGTCAGCGCTTCGGGCAGCCATGCGGGGAAGCCGAGGTGTCGATGTTTGGGGCGGCCGTGTGGGGAAGCCGAGGCAGCGCTGTTGGCCAGCCATGCGGGGAAGCTGAGGCGGCACGGTCGGCTGGCCGTGCGGGGAAGCTGGGGCGTTGGTGCATCGGGCGGCCATGCAGGGAAGCCGAGGCGTCGGCCCTTCGGACGGCTGTGTGGGGAAGCTGAGGCATCGACGCTTCGAGTGGTCGTGCGGGGCCATGCGTGGTGCGGAGCCCGAGGCGTCGGTGCGATAGGCCGGCTCCTCCTGCTGCTTCGGCTGACAGCAACAGTAACGCTCGGACGTGGTGGTGGGCGCGGGTGACCGGCAGCCCCAAGCGGTGGCTTCGGGGCTGGCGCGTGAGGGGAGGCCAGCGGCCGGTGGCGGCTTCACGCGTGGCGGCCGTATGGGGCCAGCCGTGCAAGATTTTTTTCTCTTTTTTCAATTTACAATGCAATCAACATCTACTCTTTCATGTAATCTACCAATCGATATTGTGCTGGCGACTTCAAGTCTGCTCGTGGTAGAGTAGAGCAGATTTGTACCGTAGAAAATAATCTAGAAAGTGAAATCTGCGGAATTTAAAGTGATCTTGATGTAGACAATTCAATGTACTAATGCTAGCGACCAGTCCGATAGATTCCTTTGCTATGCAAAAGACAGATTAATCACAGAAGACACAAATAGTAGATTGGAATACAGAGATAGGGAGAACTTATGGTCTTTCTTTATTACTTTCTTTTCTCATGTGTATACAAAATAGCCAATGGGGCTCCCTATTTATAACCTAGTGATGAGGTGCCTACCATGGGCCTAGGCTTCAATCCCAAGCCTAGGTTTCCTAACACTTGAAACTAAAAACGCACGATTCCACACCAAGAGAGGACTGAGAAAATTAATCTTCAAATGGGCACGACAAATGCACTCAAAACAAAAGTGCAGATATATAGCAGATATTGACGGAGGGACACCTTCCGATCGTGGCTATCCAGACAACGAACTTTTTAAATAATTATTTTTTATTTAAAATCACAAAATTATATCTATGTATATTTTTATGGTTTTGACCGCATGTTGCCGTATAGTTGGCAACTTGGGCTAGTCACCTAACCATTGGGCGACTTGAATAGTAGTCGCCCAACCGTTGGGCGTTGGACTAGTCGCCCAACGGTTCGGCAACTTGGATACGTGTCGCCCAATGGTTCGGTGACTTGGATACGTGTCGCCCTAGCCCAACTTTCCACCAAACCGTTGAGCGACTAGGGGCCCAACGGTTAGGCGACTAGGGAGTATATACTTGAAGCCGCGTGGCCAGTTGAGCGTGATGTGGCTTATTCACGCAAGAGAAATAAAGGAAGGGGGAGATGGGGAGAAGAGAAAGAGAGGGGAGAAGGAGAGGAGGAAAGAAAAGGAGGAGAAGAGAGGAGAGGAGGAAGAAGAGAGGAGGTGAGGAGGAAAGGGAGGGAAAGAAAGGAGAGATCTGCACATCGATGACGATGAGTTTTCTGTATTTTTTGTACAATTATTTTTAAAACATGGTAGGATAGCAATTGAAATCATTAAAGTTGTAGTTTTGAAATCAACGGTAATTTAGTTGTTAATAATTGTAGTGTCGTTTAGATCGCTCTATTGTGCATTTGAAGGCGTAGTTAATTTTGTTAGTAGCTTATGAATTGTAGAAACCCTATAATAAGTATTGTTAATTACTAAAATAACTAATAAGCATCAAAAGATTTTGTAGTATCGGATATGGCAATAGAGGGGGTGAATGGTGCCTATTTAAAAACTTGTCCCCTCAAAGTATCCACTCAAAGGTTTCTCTCCAATAGCTATTAGAAGCTATGAAAAGAAATAGTTCATGCTCACTGAAATCATAAACCTTTTAAAAGAAGAAGCAAGGCAGAAGCACTGAGACACAAAAGCAAAGAAAATCAGCAAAAGGAGTAAAAATCACATGGGCGGTCAGACCTCAATGGACCGGGCGGTCAGACCACAGCAACCAGGCCGGTCTGACCGGTTTCACTTGGCCGGTCTGACCGCTCGGCCAAAGCCGGTCTGACCGCCATCTATAAGCCGGTCAGACCGCCATCTATAAGCCGGTCAGACCGCAGGTTAAGGAGCGGTCTGACCGCTAGGGTTTGCGGTCTGACCGGTTTTTCGCGAACAGAGCAGTCAGCAGTTCTAAAATTTCAGTGACTTGCTCAAATCAAGGGTTTTGTGATTTTTCTTCTTTTCTCCTTGAACCAAAAGGTCACAAACTTGATTTAAATAGCTTAGAGACTCTAGAAAACTAGAAAGTTCATCACATGAGCTTGGGATCAAGATTTGAGCCAATAATCTGTAAACAGTGGTGAGAAAAGGTCCAATCTCCAAATTTCTCATCAACCTCAAATCTTTTACTCATGATCCTTTGCAATCAACAGAGAGGCAACCTCAGAAGAATAAGTATGCAACTAGAACCACTTTTCTCAGATTCACCAAAGAGAACTCATATGCCCCTGACATGAAACCCTAGCACAGTAACTAACAGAGGATATGCAGCTCATGAGTGAAAAATGAAGGATCCATTGATTCTACCATTTTGTTCTTAGGGAGTTAACTGACCAAATGGTCTTGAAGCTCAATCCCATCACAGAGCAAAGAATCAAAAGCTACTCTTTCAAGTATTCATCTCAAAAGCTCAAAGAAACAGAGAACAGCAGAAAAGGCTCAAACTGAAATCCATCAGAGATAGAGCAAGAAAATGAAAATAGCCCAACACAAACGTTCTCATATTGATATTGAGGAAGAGAGATGAATGATTACAAATGATTTTTGCTCACATCTCACTACATGGTTCACTCAAGAACTACACACGCAGTGAACACTCTCACTAGAAGCACACACAAAATACTCACTAGAGCTCACTACTCTACCCTACTGCATTTCTTGCTATGGATGAGCTAAAACCTGCTGCCTCCCACTCACCTTTTGAAGGAAAAAAACTCACCCTAGAGAAGAAATACAAGAAGTGGCATACAATGCCCACTACCAAACCTCACACACCATATGAGGCAATAAGTCAACACACACAACCAGATTTTGGAGGGAAATCACCTCCTCCACTCATTTGCTTGAGTCAAATTACCAATCTGCCCCTCAAGCACCTTCCCGGAAGCTTCTCGCAACCGGCACCTTTGACTGACTAGACCTCGACTCCTCCCTGAGCCTAGTCCGGTCCGCTTCGCTACACACTACCGCACCCGACATCCTGACCGTCTGAACCTCAACTCCTCCCTGAGTCTAGTCCCAATCCTCTCGTCGCTGCTCGTCATGTCCACCCAACACCGATCGAGACCTCCGAGTCCACCTGAGTCTAGTCCTGGTCTGTTCCGTCACGTACGACCGCATCCGACCTCCAAACCGTCTAGACCTCTGACTCCTCCCTGAGCCTAGTCCCAGTTCGCTCGTCGTTGCTCTTCGTGTCCGTCACCGGTAGCTCCAGCTCCGGTTCCTCGTCTTCCGACTCGCAACCACTTCACCAGCCTCGATCATCTTCAGCATCACCGACCGTCTGGACTTCAACACCTCCTGTGCCTAGTCCCGGTCCACCTTGCCTCACCATGACCTAGCTCCGAAGTCCTGCAGTCACACGGACAAGCAAACCGTCACATAGCACCGCCCGAAATAGCATAATCCATATTAGCACAAGTAAAGGTACTAAACCCTAGAATACCCAAAACAAACTCAAACTCACTAATACCACCGTCAATTACTCATCACCAACATGGGGATACCTCCACATGGTCTCTCAGATTTAAGTATTGTTAATTATTAGAATAACTAATGGGCATCAAAAGATTTAAAACTGTTTGTGACGATTAGAATACGACATGCCAATTTAAAATAGTACATGACGATTTAAGATTACACGTAGCGATTAAAATTATAAACGACAATTTAAATAGCATTTGAGTTGTAAAAATCCACAAATGACTAAAATAAAATTTAGGGATCCTGCAGGGTCACCTTTGTATAATTCATATAATTATTATATTTAAGATTTACTTTCTATTATATCTGTAAGTAATTGTGTCATAATTGCTAGATTAAAATTGATTTGCAGATATGGCTCATGATCTTGGTGGTTTGGACTAGCCTTTCGGCTTAATGGACCAACACATGGACACGTAGCACTGTGCGAGCCGTCGTGTCCCACATCCTGAGGGCAGGGATGAGGAGACTGAGTTAGGGGTGGTCCATACGCAGACACCCTGATGGGATTAGAGACTAGACCCACACTGGAGAGACAGATTTGTGTACAAAGTATGGCATGTCTTTTTTACGATATTTCTACTATGACTTATTTTTCGTGTTTTGCAGGTTGAGCGATACCGGCCTTCTACCCCTCGTGTGCTCCAGTCGAGGAGGCCGGGGAGGTCAGGCCGGCCTGGAGCGGTCACAACGATTCCCGTTCGACCGGTTATTGCTGATAGCTCTCTTCGACCGGTAACGGCTTGAGATGCACATGTTCCACCTCCCATTTGGAGAGATTCCCCTACTCTGCAGGATGTCGTGATTCTACTCAGCCTGCCTATCGTGCGAGAGGCTACCTCCCGGAGGGCAGGGATGAGGAGACTGAGTTAGGGGTGGTCCACACGCAGACACCCCGATGGGATTAGAGACTAGACCCACACTGGAGAGACAGATTTGTGTACAAAGTATGGCATGTCTTTTTTACGATATTTCTACTATGTACTTATTTTTCGTGTTTTGCAGGTCGAGCGATGCCGGCCTTCTACCCCTCGTGTGCTCCAGTCGAGGAGGCCGGGGAGGTCAGGCCGGCCTGGAGCGGTCACGACGATTCCCGTTCGACCGGTTATTGCTGATAGCTCTCTTCGACCGGTGGCGGCCTGAGATGCACATGTTCCACCTCCCATTTGGAGAGATGCCCCCTACTCTGCAGGACGTCGTGATTCTACTCAGCCTGCCTATCGTGCGAGAGGCCACCTCCCGGAGGATGCACTTGGCAACTGGCGCAATGACCTGCTGGGCAAGTTTGACGAGGTTTTTCCAGCCGAGACCGCAGCAGTGTACCATGTCTTCCCAGTGTGACTGAAGCATGGCCCGCCCATGCGGTGGCTTTCATAGTTTCAGGTATGTATGCTATCAATTTTTTCTATTTAGTGATGCACTACCCTTGCTATATCGTTTGTGCGCAGGTTGAGTGGATGGACTTGGACGCCAATGTGTACCAGGTGTCGTGACACCTGGAGGCATACTTTTTATGGCTATTCGGCTAGGTACTGTATACCGGCAACTACGGTGACTACGTTGACGCTTGCCTTGCGCGGTATGCGAGGGCCATCGCTGGTGGGGACAAGGTACACGTCAGCTAGGGATCAGGTGTACTTGCTGCGACCTACCACATCATATGTGACGCTTGCCGTAGGACTAGTATAGGTCAGTAGGCCACCTGATCGCTTCACCCTGTTGGGGCCCAAACCCCGACATCCCGCGCTCAGAAAGCCCAAATGGGGACGTACGGGTGGCCACCGACTGGAGGTGGGATGTGGCAACGACGGAGGAGGTGGTGTAGGTGGTTAGCTAGTGGTGAGTAGTGGATCTTTCTTGTGCTATGTGTACTCTTTTAGGTTGTGTACGTATTTTGCTTTTCCTTCCTCCATTTACAAATTATCTATTGCATCGTAATATTGCTTACCTTTCAACTTATGAATCATTTCTATCTCAATCTGAGAGACCATGTGGTCGTGACTCCATGAGAGTGATGAATAATTGACAAGGCTTTAGGTCAGTCGAGTTTGGTTTGAGTGGTTCGGAGTCGAGTCGTTGCATGGCGCAATCGGGCTCGGTCGGACTTTGGTCAAACTTGGTCATTTGGGCTTAGGATGCATATTCTAATGTTTTGACAGGTTTGGACTTCATCAGTGGTAAGTGTGATGGTATTTACGTTTTCATGTGTCGAACGGTGCTATTTGACGTGTTTCTTGTCTGTGTGACTGCAGGACGTCGAGTTGGAGTCGTGGCGAGACACGGTGGACCGGACTAGGCGCAGGTGGCGCTGAGGTCAGAACGGTCCGGATGTGTCGAAGACGACGTGGACTCGAGGTGGTTGCGAGGCGTGCGAGGCAAGGGGCGCGGAAGCTTCCCAGAAGGTGCAGGAGGGGCGAATCGGGAAATTCGCAAGGCTGCACAAGCGGGAGCGGGCTCCGTTGGACGTAGCGGGCGTAACGGGGCGGAGACCCGTTAGCCAAGCGCTATAAAAGGAGAGGAGGGGCTGCATGCCCTCCTAGAGCACTTGTGATAGAATTAGGGTTTTAGAGTCAAAAGAGGCTTTAGGAAGGTTGTTTCCTTTAGCTCTTTAGTTGGTGTGAGTTGGTGGTAGAGGCAGAGTGTGCTCCCTCTGTGTCTCTACGATGGTTTCTATGTGAGTCTCCTCTCTCTGTGTGTTCTTCCTACCAAGAAGTGGTGAGATTCTTAGTGTTCTTGAGGATTGAGAGGGAGATGAGGGATTGAGAGATTGTAATCACTCCTTTAGTCCTAATGTCCATGCGTATCGGGACTCCTCTGTATTCCATTTGATCCAATGAATGAAAATCTGAAGTTTCTCTGTTCGTGCTCCTGTTCTGTTCTTCGTTGCTTTCTTGAGTGATTTTTGGATTTTCGTCTTTTTGAGTTCTTGATTGCTGGGAAGTGCCAAAATGGGTTGCTATGATATGGGTGATGCTCAAAAGCCATTTGGCTATTTAATCCCAAGAGCAAACCTAGTTTGATTCCAGATTTAGTTTTTGAGTCTCCTCTGTTCCTGGTTTCAGTTTCTAGGGCTTAAGGTAGATCTTGATTCCCTTGAGGAGTTGACCTATCTTTTGATCTGAGAGGTCCATTTGCTATTGCTAACATACCTGCAAAACCTCATGAGAAATGGACTTATGATCATGGAGTAATTTGAGTTTGTGTGCTCCTCTCTGAATCTTTCAAGTTCTTCTAGCGTTTTATGGGTTTTTGTGTTTTCCTTGTGGAGATGGCTTGAAACTTGGCTCATAGGCTCCAGTAGCTATTGCTATCATATTCTCCAAGTTTCAGAGTCAAAGGATCCTTTGTTAGGGAGTAATTCAATTTTTGGTGCTGCACTCTGTAAGTTTCAGTTATTTGGGCATATTCTGAAATTTGAGATTTTATTTTGGTTTCCCTGGCTTCCCTTTCCTTCCTTGCTATTTAGATCATTTCTGTGTTTCTCTAGAGTGAAAAAGTTGAGTCTAAAAGCCTCAATTCATCAAATTCTGGAAGGTGTGAGAAACTGCTCAAAGTTCAGTTTTTTCAGGATCTCTGGGCTGCAGATTTCAGCATTCTCTTGCTGCTGTTTTCAGCATTTTTGGACTGCAGTTTCAGCATTTCATTGCTGCTGTTTTCAGCATTTTTGGACTGCAATTTCAGCATTTCATTGCTGCTGTTTTCAGCATTTTTGGACTGCAGTTTTCAGCTTTCCCTTGCCTCAGTTTCAGCACCTTACTGCAGTTTTTCAGCAAGGTTTATGCAGCTCTTTACTGCAATTTTTAGCAAGATATAGGCAGCATTTTACTGCAGTTTTTCAGCAAGTTTGAGTGTTCTTTTTGCTTCAAATCTCTGCTGTTTTGCTCTCCAGTTGGTTCTCTTTGCAGCAGTTAGTTCATTCAGTTTCTCAGCAAAAATTATTTTCTTGCTTCATAGTTTCTATAGCTATTGGAGAAGAATTGAGTGGATTTTTGGGGGCGGTTTTAAAAGCAACATTCACCCCCCCTCTGTCGCCATTTCGGTCCTACACAATCGTCTTCACAAAATTCTTCAGAATTTTCTTGTGCTACAATAATGTACGATGATCGCAAAATGTTATTGCGAGTCTATCATGTTTATGACCATTCACAATCTACGAAGATCACAAATGCATCGAACGACATTATCTGTCCTTTTATTAAAAAACAACTACAAACAAGAATTCTTAAATGTATTACCTACAAAAATTGCCATTTACTCCCCCAATTATTTCCATCGGATTAATATGATAATTGCATAATTATTTAAATCACCTAACCGTTGGGCGACTTGGGCTAGTTGCCCAAATGTTGGGCGACACGTGGCCTAGTCGCCGCACGGTTGGGCGACTTGGCCATGTGTTGCCCGACGGTTGGGCGATTAGCCCAAGTAGCCCAACCGTGCGACAACATGCGGTCAAAACTGTGAAAAATTTCACAGATAAAATTTTGTAATTCCAAATAAAAAATATTTATTTTTAAAAAAAATTCTCCAAACCATGCTAGCCTGCCACCGCCATAGTCCCAAGTGTCAAATTCACACATCCCATCAGTTTTTAACGATGCTAGTAACATTCTGGGACGCGAACAATTTCCAAACACATTGAAACTTACCAAAATTTGGATGCATTTCAAATACTAGTAATATAAAATTTAATAACTTTTTGATGTATTTTGATTTCCGTGGATTTTGTTTGAAGCTTTATTGAGTTTTGAATTTCAAGAAAAATACTAACAAAGTGCACACTTAAGTTAAATCTATGAATTATAAAGACAAATCAAAATAAATTTGAATCCAAATTATTGATGTAACAACCCAAAATTTATATTGTCTTTTAACTATGTTTAAACTATTTATTTATGCATTTATTAGCATTTTCTGCAATTCTTTCTATTTATTAAAAATCTTTTCCTTGTAAAGACAACAATAATCTTTTTGGGGAAAATTTAAAACTATAAAAATATTGGAAATAGTTTTATAGATACTATATTGTATCACGGACCTCTCCAAAAACATTTATATTTCTTGGTGTGGGTTTGCTAATTTTACAAATTGTAACTTGATTTCTGGATTTAATTAAATTGAAAAATGATAAAATTCTCATTTCCTCTTGGGCCAAAATAGTCCCATCGATCCAGCCAGTGGCAATTCTGGCCCATGCACCATTCCGATTAGAGCCGCCTTCCTTTTTTGTTTTTCGTTTTCGTCGCATGGAGGCTCTCACCTTTCTCTCCCTCTTGTTGACACGTGGGACCGAGATCCACTTGTCAAGAGCCTTTGTAGGATTGATGTCGACAATCAGGGAGATATTTAAAATCTTTACTCGAAAGACTATGATATTCAGAAAATTCTGATCATGCCAACACAACGAGGCAAAACAAATTAAGCTAGCAATAAAAGTCAATAAAATCAACAGCCTTACACACAGGCTGGTCATACCACTGTTGAAGGGCCGATCTAACTGCTGGCTGTGACCGATCTAACTAGTCCCCTGTTCCTAGAATTAAAAATTTCTTGGGACAAAAGCTCAAATATCAAGAACTTGCTCAACTCTCATCCAAATACTTTTAAATTTTGTATGAGACTTGTTCAAGCTAATAAGAACCTAAACCAACAAGGAATTATAAGGTTCTTGGACTCAACTTTACTAATTCGAAGAGAATCAAATCTAGGTCACAAGAACACTAAAAATCGTAAATCTCAAATTGCTTCTTGCTCGTGAGGATCTAAGACATGAGTTTTCTCAGATCTATTATCACATATTCTAGCAAGAGGATTTAAGAAAGACATTGGGCTAGAATTTCCAAGAACCTAAAATAACAAATCTAGCTCTCTCACAACCATAGAAGGGGACAAGTTTGTAGAGCAAAAACAAGCCTTAGAATCCTTGAAGCTACCACCTCATCTCCCCCTCTAAATATCCAGCATAGCCCTTAATGGGTCTAACCCATTAAACTTATCGGGAAAACTCGTCAATCCCACCAATACAGTTTTCACACACTCATGCATGCTTCTCAAAGCACTTATAAGGATCAACCCACTAACACACTAGTGTTTGATCCACTCCACACAACCAACTCTATCCTAATCCTAAACCTTCTCCTTTGCGCCTCCCTGTGTTGCGGTTTTGGTGTAGGTCTCAAGTCTAGTTTTGAGCATTGTCCCAAAACACCCCCAATGAAGCTTTCAGGCACCTTCCCTTGACTCTATCTTCATCATCATCTTAAAGTATCTTCATATGCTTTGACACACAGCCCATAGTGCCTAATGGGTAATCATCACATCTTCATATATTTGGACTCTCTTGAACTACCTCTACATTCATCGGCCTCATCACTTGATGCACCACATGTACCAATTCACCTATCCATGAGTCTTATCTTCTCTATGCTCCTGCTTGAGCCATGTAGGCTCACCTAGACTTACATGACCACTCTGGACCTCAGCACCCCTGCTTAGTCCTATCCAATGCCATCGTTCGTAACATCTTCCAAGCTACCTACACATCCAAAGACCAAGCAACTATATCGAGCATAAGTTCTATAGACTTGACTTACTCTAGTTAAAACCATGTATAATACAATGCAACACAAACCCTTATGGCTCTTAAGCCATGAACCAAACTCAAATCAACTCAGCTCAACTCACCCTATTCAAATTAAATCACCACAACTAATCTGACCATCATTAAAAGGCCGGTCAAACCGCTAGGGTTAGTCTGACCGCTGACATGAAGGCGGTCAGACCATCCTAGTCAAACCACCAGCCACTGGCTGGTCTGATCACTTAACTGCACCACAAAATACCCTCTCTGGTATTTTGGTTAAACTCTATTTAGTTTCATCTCAAGTTTTCAATTCTAGTGGTGCTAAATGCAAACTCATCCCTAAACATGCCTACACAAGTGTTTGGTATTGATTTTGCCAAAAGTCCATGACTGGTCTAACGCTCGCACTATGCACTACTACAGAAAAGATTATCACAGACAGTTCAAAAACGCCATCACAGACGATTTCGCGAGCTGTCTGAGTTTATGGGTTAGTGATAACAGAAAGTTATCACAAACGGTTTGCGAGTCGTCTGTGATAACCACAACACAGACGATTCATATAAAGAACCGTCTATGAAGGATACTATCATAGACAGCTCAAATCAAAAACTGTCTGTGATACTCGTATATCACAGACGATTCTACCTACCAACCATTTGTGATGGTTGAGTATCAAAGACGGTTCTATATACCAACTGTTTGTGATACTCGCCCATCACAGACGGTTGGTAGCTAGAACTGTCTATGATATGCGAGTATCACATACGATTTTTAGTTGAAAATGTCTGTGGTAGTCCTTCATGGATGGTTTATACCACAAAACCGTATGTGATAGTTCATTCTATACCTAAATTTTTTTTCTATTTTTTGGCTAATCTTAGGAAATGTTAGCTATGTCCTTTGAAAACAAGCAAATATAGCAGCAAACACAATAGCACATTCCATTTCTATTAAGATTAGAATCCATCATATTACAGCATCACAAGATAATGATCAGGTTACCCATCTAACACTATAAGAATATAGTAAGAACACATCTCCTAATTCTACGGCCCCAACTCTTAAACATGGCAAGAACATAGAAAAGCAGAGATTGCCTAACGAGAAGAGAGAGGTGGGAGTGGAAAAATTTTTGGCGTGGGGGATGGAGAGGTGGAGCTACGATCCGCGGGGTGGGGGTGGGCTCAGTTTTAACGCTCAATGAGGATAACTGCCTAATTTTGAAGTTGATCTGATAAACAAGTTTAGATTTGAGCTCTAACCGTTGCGTATTGTTGTCATTTAATCTTTATCATCTCAAGTTGTTTCGTTTTGGTTATGCTTAACTGAATTGAACCTTCTAGTTATGTAGCATTTCAGTATTCATTAACCTGCACTTCTATTGGCCAAAAGGCTTTCTTGCTAAACTTGAGAATGTGTGATTCATTTTTCACTGTAAGTTAATCAAGTTTTGTTGGCTGACTGAACTTCAGATTCTGTGATCTTTTTGATTGTGTAGGTCCTCTGTTAGCTGAAAGTAAATAGATTGTTATATATTGTGGGTGAAAAGTATCATGATAGTTTACTAAAGCATTTTTTTAGAGCTCAAAGTCTAAATGATGTTTGTCATATCTAATTTGCGAAAAGTATAGATAAAGTATTGAGAAGGCCAAGAATGCACCTTCTCTTGATTTTGTATGTTTTGCTGTCCCTTCTCTTGAGCATATTATCCTGGTTAATTGATATGAAAGTTCTACTCGTTTATATGTTAATTTGGTCAATTAAAAGCTGCTGGAAATATGCTTTAATTACGATCTAGATTGCCAGAATTAATTTGCTAAAGCTGCATATTTTACAACAGAAACATGATCATCAATCAACACACGTGCCGGTCTACCAATCATAGGTGTCCCACTTAATGGTATTAAACCAGTGATCATTTAGAATAACACCATAATTTAAATAAATAGTCTCGTGAACAAATCACATACTTACCGATCAATAAAATTATAATTATCTAAGGATTATAATATCATTTTATTCAAATAGTTCACAAATACAAAAGTGATATGATCGTCTCCATGATACGAAATATCACTAACACTTGCAACATCAAGCAAGGTTTATTTATTGCACGTGCCCGTGTGCATGCTACGTGCGTACACATATAGTACATAGCTAGCACATGTGTTCTATATATATACACGTACACACATATATCTCCTACAACTTGCTCCAGCAAGAATAGTTAAAGCTTGTTAATTACATTTAGACACTTTCATTGAGCAGCTTGTGTATGGTTCACCACGCGTGTCAGCACCGCAGCCGGTATCATGGGCGTCTTGCTCCTCCACGACGCACAGCAGCGCCTCCTTGGCTTGTTGCACCGTCACCTTATGCTCCTTGACATAGCAGTCCACCGCAGTAGCGACGTTGCTTCTTTGCGTAAAACAACTTACAGCTGGAGCGACCATGCATCCGATGGATCCTCAAGTTTAACAATAGAATTTAAAGGAAAATCCAAGATGTCTTACTGTTGGACCGCTTGGTTAAACTCAGGAAGCTCGTCCATGGTGCCATATGAATCAGTGCCCAAAAGTAGCACTCCACTGGCCGTTCACGTATGTATTGACCCAGCGTGCTCCCAGGATTAAGGCTTTATACCACCTAATATAGTGATTAAAGGGAACAAATTCGTCATCAATAGTAGAGTATGTCATGAGAATAACTAAGACTTGTTCAAATTTGGCATACGTGGTCAGAGGGTTAGGTTGCAGGGATGAGTTATATAGGTCAGAGAGGGAGACACTACTACAGAAAACTGTATTACAGACGGTTCAGAAACATCACCACAGACGGTTTTGTGAGCTGTCTGAATTTATGGGTCAATAATGATAGGATGTCATCACAGATGGCTTTCGAACCGTCTGTGGTGCAAATATCACAGACAGTTATCAACTAAAAATCATCTGTGATAGTTGATAATCACATACGGTTTTTAGTTAAAAACCATCTATGATAGTTGATAAAGTTGATAATCACAGACGGTTTTTAGTTAAAAACCGTCTGTGCTATTCTCTTCT
Source organism: Dendrocalamus latiflorus (assembly GCA_017311315.1). Lineage (NCBI taxonomy): Eukaryota > Viridiplantae > Streptophyta > Magnoliopsida > Poales > Poaceae > Dendrocalamus > Dendrocalamus latiflorus. Next base: position 1,056,705 of record CM029628.1, read on the forward strand.
ACCCCTAAATCTATTTCTGTTTATTGGCTAGCCTCAGGAAATGCTAGCCATGCCCTCTGAAACAAGTAGATCAACATGTACATGTATACATCCAATTCACATCTCAATTCATTTCACAAACATAAAGCATCCATTTCGCAAATCAATTAATTGAAATAAAATAAAATATCCATTAACAAATACACAATTACAATCAATGTCAATCTTATCCCAAATAAAAAATCATTGGTCGTTGTGAAACTCTTCATATGATTTTATGACTCTAGCCATCAAAAAGTACGCGCACTCTCCTCGAATTTGTACAAGGTCGGGCTGTTGCAATGCAGTTGTAGAGATGGGCGCAGCCTGTCGATAGGGATATCAATGTGCGTATATATATAACCTGATAAGTATAAAATAATTGTGGGAAGATTGACAAACCTTAGGATTGGTGATCTTTGAGGAATCGAGTAGTAGTTTCATATGATGGCAAACGTAGAATCCACACGTGTTGCTCAGCTGCTGTTGGTGGCACTGCAAAAAAATAGAATGTGTTAATTCAAGAGGTATTACTACCAAGTGTTGTATAGGATTAATTAATGTATACGGCACATGCAACAAGCTAGTATGATTACTAGCTTGCGAAATTGAGATTAGTTAAGTTGCAAAAAAATGAGATTAGTACTCATTGTGAGATCCTCTTGACCTCATCACGGTGCATCAGCTGCAGGATGTGAAAGTCCAGCTTAGCAAGCTCAAGTGTCTCCTGGTTTCTATCCTTGTCACTTTCGTAGATGGGCATGTAGAGCTTGGCCTCGAGCCTCTTCATTCTCCGGTACGTCGGTGAAGCCAGAGCGTCCTGCACTTTCTGTAAGATGGGCTCAGGTAGTTGTGCACCTTTGACTAGGGATGAGAGGCAGTCCGTGGTGAAGATGATGGCGCTGCTGAGGACGTCTTCGTCGCATTTGAGGAGGTGAGCGGCCTCGTACAGACTGAGTAGGACATCGACATCAGATCGCAGGGCGTCCTTGAAGTTTCCATTCTCATCCTTGAAACTCTCGAATACTTCTGCTCCGTCCGTTTAATTAGTTAATACAATGGGTAAGGACATTTCGAACAGTTATGGTACGTAATTTTTTTTCTCACTGTATAGATTCCTAGCTGGTGAGTTGATTTTATTAAACCGAACATCTAGTACTATATAGAAAGTGCACTACCACTCCCTCGGTTTCCCAATGTTAATTCGTCAGTTTTATTGGGTGAAGTCATTCCACAACGTTTGTCCATTGGAGAAACCAAGAGTGCAGTTACTACAATACATATTTCCACACACTAGCTACCTTAATGCTGTAAAAGAGGTTGGATATATAGTTTTAGGTTGTCACGTAATATATAGGGGCATGCATGGTTCAATATCATTAACACTTTCTTAGATTTGGTGTCTTCTCGTCTATGCTGTGATTAACTATATTATGTGTTTGAACATATACAGCGAAGCAGATAGAGCACTTTGTAACCTATGAAAATTTAGGGCATGTTTCCTCGCACAATGGTTGTGCTCATGCTGTAACACAAACCCAACGTTGAGACACTTAATTTATAAATCATCCTAAAATATAAATAAACAAGTCAAGTTGCGAGATTGAGGTGGAAATCAATTAGTGTGAGTTCTCTAATAGGAGCAGTTTTAAAAAGGATTAATATATATCTACGATAATAAGAGGTGTATTTTATGAGAAAGGGAATTAGCAATTCATCGATGATGCTCATAGATATATTATTAGCTAAGTACCGCATGGAAAGTTGTAGCGGTGCTGCCTCAGCAGGCGGAACCGGAGGGCGACTGCACAAGTACAAGTCACCATCCCAAACCGGCGTGCTGTTGAGAATGTCCATAAACATGGCGATCTCTTGCTCAAAATGGTAGCCAACACCAAGGCGTTCTAGGTCATCAACTGTCTTCATCCCCTTCAGCAAATATCTTGCTTTCTTGCTTGCATACAGTATACTCTTGGATCATGCAGCCAACTTTGCGCACGAGCTCGTCCCGCCTCTCCTTGATCATCGTCTCAGGCTTAATTTTGATATATTGCATAGAATAATTAAACGTAAAACAAATCAAAGAAAACAAATTTAACACACACACACACTCTTAAGAGTAGTTATATGTACCTAGTGAGTGCAAGGCAAAGGGTGGAGGTCGATGAAGTATTCAGTCCATTTGCTGTCTTCGACCTTCATCGACGGCCGCTTAGGGTTCTTCTTCTGATATTGATGTTCCATGGTAACTAATTTCTTCTTCGACTGCATGCATGCTTCTACAATAACTTCAGTAGTACCGCTACAGTATGTTAGAGCTCCCCAGGAACTACTCAATCTTTCACGAGATTCTCAATGAAAGAGTACACACACAAAAGGAGAATGGATGGACTCACACGCACTAGTTTTCTGGAAGTTATCAGAGCTGAGAACACACACGCGAACATGTGGAAGGAGATAACACAGAAGAAAGATAACACAGAAGAAAGAAACACGTACAGAGCCTTGACGGTGCTGCAACTGCTTAGCACCAATTTTTCTCACTTTTTATTCACTCTGGACTCCCTAATACACACGTCATGCTTTAGCCCTTAAATACACATGCTAATGACTCACTCCTGCACTCGTTTGGTCTGCCGGATTACTCGTTCCTCTGAGCTATACATGCATGCACTTGATCCTATAAGCAAGGTAACAACTCAGAACGTACATGCACATGCAACCACTAACAATAGCTCATGCAATTAACTCCTAGGCCCTGTTTGGCACAGCTTCACCAACAGCTTCATGAGATGTTGTGAACTGTTTTTTTGCCAAACACCCTTTTTGCAAACAGCTTCATGGGTGAAGCTCCTTTTTTTCTGCTCTCACAAAGGAATGGGGAGAGGTGAAGCTGAAAAAAGTAGCTTTTCACAGCTCTCTCCCTCAGGCCCGCAGTCCTAGGAACCCACTGCCCCTCTGGTTCACCAAAATTACACGCATTTGCCACTAGTCTATCCCGTTCACCTCTCCCGTTCACGAAACATAAACAAGGCACTAATATTGCTTCCTAATGATTTTAATTTTTTTATTAGTTTTTATTGTAATGTTTTAATTCATACTCATTCAAATATATTATTTTTTAATTCATATGACCATATACAAACATACAACTCCAAATGTTAGAACAAGTCAGGTAGACATGGGCATCTTGGACAATTGCCCTCTCTCAGCCATGCATGAAGCTGTTTTGCCAAACAGTTTTCCAAAACAGATTTAGCTTCATCGGTGAAGCTGCTCGTGAAGCTGAAACAAAAAAAAACAGCTTCACTAGTGAAGCTGAGCTGTGCCAAGCGGGGCCCTAATCTCATGTGCAGCCTTTCCACTTTACAATGACTCGCGTACTCACTTGCCGCCTTACACGGCACATCGGCCTCACGCCATGCAGCTAACTAAAACAAGTACTAGTCAAGATTAGTGCTAACACAGTACCCATGATAGTACTGCCATAGTACTTCATTAGTACCGTTGCAGCACTTCGTCAGTACCGCTACATTGCTATATTAGAATCATAGTACTGCTACAGCAGCCTGGTAGTATCACTGCTACTGTAAAGCAGCTTAGGGATAATAAAAACACACGATTTCCAAACGAAAATGATGGGACTTTTGATCTGTTGGTCCAATGATTTGAAACTTGGCATGCACTTTGTTTAGAATGTCAGAAACCTATTCTAATCAATAATCGAGATAATAATTGCCAAAATTCTGACTTTTTTTCATTTGAATGAATAGTGCATCAAAATGGAGCAAAAGAGGAAAATCTTGATATGCTCTTGCTCATTAGTTTTAGATGATCTAGGTAACCTTAAATGGATTCTCACATACCATTGCAAGCTAAATCACAGCATGAATTTAAGCTAAAACAAGCACAAGATCAAAACCCCCAAATCAATTCTTTCTTGATCAAAATCGAGCAAAATCAAGAACTTTCCATGGAAAGGGCCTAGATGGATGGAATCTAATCTCAAAGAAGTATCTCTACCTCTTACACATCCTTAGTACCAAGAAAGATGAAGAGAAGAGAGAAATCCAAATAAGAATGCCAAGAAAATCATAAACACATAAGGGGATTCATGCCACAACTCACTTGGACAAACTTTGGATATTTATTTCACTTGAAGAGGAATGTTTTACAGCCAATCCCTGAGGATAGTAAAGCTAAGCCTAGAGAGCACACAAACAAAGCTCCAATACAAGGAAACACTAACCCTAATATTTCAAATATCTCATAAGACTCAATTCAACACAAGGCTTATATAGTGGAGGCTCCTCACCTCACACCAACTAGCCACTCTTTAGTGGATAACACCACTTACAATTTGAAAAACCTGGTAACACACAAATGGATTTTACATTACACACACTTGCATGCTTTTTAGAGCGCAACATTCCAAAGGTTCCACAAGCCCGATAAGACATTCCAACCACAATGACGTGACCTAAATCACTTAGGCCAGCACTGCAGTTTTTAAACTGCAACTCCACCCGGTTTCAGATAATTTCTCAAATTGCCACCTGCTGGTCTTCACGGTGATGCGATGCACATGACTTATCACCAAGGTCGTATTCTACGCGGAGGCCGTCGCCACTTGAAACGTCCATGTCCCATGGCACACCAATATCACACCATAGTTCGTGATGCCCAATGTTTGCCGTCATGATCTTATATTTGCTTCGAGGAATGTCACCACTTGAAACGCACAAGACCAAATGGCACTCCACATGCATGCATTGCCTCTTCACAATCCTTGTCTTTCTTTCATGCTTCTTGGCTTGGGATGCTGCTCCACCCATACTTACATGACACACCATAGCCTTAGGAACCCTTCTGTAGCCTAGGCAAGGCGACTGCGTGGGAGGCTAAGCGACCGGGGCAAGGTGACTGCCATCGTGCCAACCATGCCCTCTGTGCCGGCCAGCCCGAGCATGGCACGCTATGCTGGGCCAGGTCGTGCCACCCGACAGGTCAGTTTTCTAGGCCTATCCTGGCCCTCCATCCATGCTGTGCCAGCACAGCCCACCACATGTCGTGCCCATGCTGTGCTAGGCCAGCTAGACCGTGGGCTGGCATGCAAAGGCCCAGCCTGACTCCCACTTCTAGACACAACTATTGCATTAAATGACCTAGAATAGTAGATCAATCCATAAGTCAAAAGTTATAGCAAGATCCCCACACCTCAGGGAAGAGAGGGAACTACTCACGTATACCGAGATGAGATGAAGAAGAAAGCTCCAGAACCTTGGTATTAGTTGGCTTTTAGAAGGGAATTAGATGATCTATTTATCCTAACGAGAGCAATAATTATCTGGCTAAAAAACTAATTTTCACAGGAATTTGGAGTTAAACTTCAGAACATGGATGCCTGAACCAAGGGGGAGGCGTTGGTATTTCAAGGGGCTAGTGCCTAGGGTGGCGCCACCCGTAGCCAACTCTGTTTCAACCTCCTTGACTTCCTTTTTTTGTTTTTGGTCTTCTTTGTACGTTTTGAGCACATTTTCCCTTCTGAATCCCCTTCTTCCTTTCTTGTTGATCAAGTAATTTTCAATTCTTGCTGAGATGGAGTTGGTGGGAAGCTTCTGGAGGATTAGAGACACGGAATTGCATAAATTGATCTTTTGATTTGTTGTATGTTTGCATGATTTTCAGCTCTTTCTGCAAAACAAATGAAATGATGAGGTAACCTTGGTTTTCTGTTAGGGTTAGCTACCAAGTGGCACAAATATGCACATTATATTGAATAAAAGCATAATATAGGTGCATGAAGTATGCATAAAATGAGCACCCACATCTGCCATCCCTTTTCTCTTGGGCCACCACCCACTATCGGCCCACTTGCATGCTAGCCTTCACTCCGAAGCCTCCTCCCCACCTTCACCCCATAGCCTCCTCCTCTCCTCTGGCCGCAATCTTTGCACCAACTCAGCTCATCCGCCACCTCATTTTCCCTCCTTGGGCTACCATAGCCCATCCAGCCTAGCCTCACTTTCCTGTTTCCCTCTCAGCCCAACCTCTTCCCCCCATGGGCCACCATCCCTTGCATTGGCCCTGCTTGCTGAACCCACACCATTGCCCCTGGTCGTGCCACGTTGAAGGCAACTAAGCTCGCCTCCACCCTACGCCTCACTGTAGCTATTGCCAATTACCACCTCGCAGCCTCCATCGACTCATCACCACCTCCTTGTGCATGGACGCCATGCTGCACCATAACTTGCCCCATCCAAGCTGTTGAACTTTAGCAATGACCCATCAACTCCAGCTATAAAGCCATCGTTGCCCTCCATTTCTTGTTTTTTTCCTCTGCTCCTCCATCCCCAGGACTATCTCCATCACTGCCATGGCTTTGTCATCATCCTAGGGATTGAAGACCAGCCACTTCTCTCCCAAGCCACCACAACAAATCTGTAAGTCCTCGCCACCCTCCTGCCGTGGGTGTTCCGCCACTCCAGCACCACTCTACCCACGCCATCCATGTCATCCCCTCTGCCTTGACCTCTTGATCATCACCATGTTGTCGCCTGAACTACTCAGCCACTACACTGTGGAGGCTACCATCGCCACCCTCATCGCCAACATCCACATTTATGACTATCTAATTTTGGAATAGTGTTTGACATGCAGCCCCTGAGTGAACAATTACACATATAGAAAACCATGATGGTCTCAGGTTGAAGGATTGCACATAAACATTGTTTACGACTAAATGGTGGCACCAAAGTATATCCCAGCAGCGTCTTAATGTTCATCAATCCAATAGCATGTTCTCCAACATGCATCCACATTATCAATTCGATACCTCATATCTATGATCTATGAAACATGACTATCAATCAAAACATGTGCTAGTCTATGACCATAGGATTCCCACATGATGATATTAAACCACTGATCATTGAGAATAACATCATAATTTAAATAAAGATTCTCACGGGCAAGTCATACACTTGCTTATCAATATAAATGATATTTATTCAAGGAATGTAATAACATTTTATTCAAATGGTTCGTAAACATAAAAGCGATATGATCATATGTATGATTGCCTCTAGGGCATAGCGCTTGCAACATCAAGCAAAGTTTATTTACTAGACCTGCACGTGTACATGCTACGTGCGTACACACATGTATAGCTAGGACAGGCGTTCTTCGTATTTATATTATCACCAGCAACTTGTGCCAGCAAGCAAGCAATAGTTAAAGCTTATTAATTACTGGTAGATGCTTTCATTGAGCAGCTTGTGTATGGGGTCTGCCGTTTCTGCGGAGTGGGTGTAGCCATCCTGGTTCTTGTACATGCTTTCCATAACGCGCGCGAGGTTCACCACGCGTGTCAGCACCGCAGCCGGTATCATGGGCGTATTGCTGAGGAACTCCTGGTTGATGCTCCTCCACTGCTCCTCCACGACGCGCAGCAACGCGTCCTTGGCTTGCTGCACCGTTACCTTATGCTCCTTGACGTAGCAGTCCACCGCAGTAGCGACGTTGCTTCTTTCTTTCTCACACTACACATTATAGATGGATGGATAGGTATCTTTTAAAATGCATTGATGATCTATGTATGACAAATCAAGTTGAATATGTGTCACCTCATAGCCAGAAACATCGTCCCTTAGGCGGGATATCGCTGCTGCATTCTGTATAATTTTAGGGAACGAGCGCGCCCAGGTGTAAACGTCGTCGCCTGCATCCATTCCAACAAAGGATATGCACGCCAGTGGCCAGTACATGGTGGTTACCATAGTAGCCTTGAGATGGTCATGCACGGGGGGCACGTGCCCCTCTTCCCTCCATATCACCTCTTGCAGCATGCACATGGTCACCTCCTTCATCTACATTTTTTTTTGTAATTAACACTAGCATTAGTCGACCAACACGTACGATTTACATGTATACTAATTGTGGTGTGCAAAACATGAAGGAATTCATGCGAACACGAATAATTGTGGAGCTAATACTTACAATCTCTCTAATACATTCAATTCCAAAGGGTGAAGCACCGTCAGCCACAAATTCTTCCAGTGTCTTGGAAAGATGGGACATTACGTACCCATAGCACTTTCCTACATGTTTGGCACCTTCTATGTCCCACCTGGAAAATTATTGACAAGTCAAGTAGGAATTTATTGATTAGTCACATTATAAGACGGGACATATTTGAAAAAACAACACATAAAACCAACTATGGTCGCTATCAGGACTAGGAACGTTTTCATGTTCATGGGTTCAGGATCATAGGGATCTGATATCTGATCTTCGTAGTAGGATCTTGCCTCAAAAATCGTTATTCTACAAATCGTAACAACCTTACATAGAACAACTTATAACTGTAGCGACCATGCATCTGATCGATCCTCAAGTTTAATAGTAGAATTTAAAAGAAAATCCAAGATGTCTTACCGTTGGACCGCTTGGTTAAACTCAGGAAGCTCGTCCATGGTGCCATATGAATCAAATGTATCGTCCAAAAATGAAAACATCTTGATAAGTTTTGCAAACATCATCCGTGCCTTGGCATACTGTGGCTCGTAGAAAACACCAAGTGCCCAAAAGTAGCACTCCACTGGTCGTTCACGTATGTATTGGCCCAGCGTGCTCCCAGGATTAAGGTCTTTATACCACCTAATATAGTGATTAAAGGGAACAAATTCGTCATCAATAATAGAGTATGTCATGAGAATAACTAAGACTTGTTCAAATTTGGCATACGTGCTCAGAGGAGGTGGTGGGTGCAATGAGGACGAGCTGTTAGGAGGTGGCGGCGGATCCGACGGTAGAGACAAGGAAGGAGGGTGGCCCAAGGGATCTCACAACGGCTAGGTTGCAGGGATGAGTTATATAGGTCAGCGAGGGAGAGGATATGAGCCGCAGGATTTTGATCCAATGGTGGAAAAGAGTGACCGAGACATTTTAAATTTTTAGGCTGCTGGAAAATAGACAGTCCCTTTCTGTATTGCTAGTATATATGGAGCTAGAATGCTGCCATCCAGTGCATTACTTGCGAAATTGAGATTAGTTAAGTTGCAACAAGCTAGTATGATTACTTGCGAAATTGAGATTAGTTAAGTTGCAAAAATGAGATTAGTACTCACAGGGAGATCCTCTTGACCTCATCACGGTGCATCAGCTGCAGGATGTGAAAGTCCAGCTTAGCAAGCTCAAGTATCTCCTGGTTGCTATCCTTGTCACTTTCATAGATGGGCATGTAGAGCTTGGCCTCGAGCCTCTTCATTCTCCGGTGCGTCGGTGAAGCAAGAGCGTCCTGCACTTTGTGTAAGATGGGCTCAGGTAGTTGTCCACCTTTGACTAGGGATGAGAGGCAGTCCGTGCTGAAGATGATGGCGCTGTTGAGGATGTCTTCGTCGCATTTGAGGAGGTGAGCGGCCTCGTACAGACTGAGTAGGACATCGACATCAGATCGCAGGGCGTCCTTGAAGTTTCCATTCTCATCCTTGAAACTCTCGAATACTTCTGCTGCGTCCGTTTAGTTGGTTAATACAATGTGCAAGGACATTTCGAACAGTTAAAGTGTAATGGTACGTAATTTTTCTCACTGTATAAATTCCTAGCTGGGGAGTTGATTTTATTAAACTGAACATCTAGTACTATATAGATAATGCACTAGTACTCGCTGGTTTTCGCGACGTTAATTCGTTCGTTTTCTTGGGTGAAGCCATTTCACAATGTTTCCACTATCTACCCTTTGCTACGTTGTATATAAAGTTGTAGATTGTAACGTATTATCTAGGGGAAACCATGTCATTAATATTTTCTTAGATTTGGTGATTTCTACCTTATAACCAAGTCAACTTGTGAGGTTGAGGTGGAAATTAATTAGTGTGAGTTCTCTAAGAGGAGCAGTTTAAAAATGGAATCATATATATCTACTATAATAAGAGGGGGTATTTTATGAGAAAGGGAATTAACAACTGATGATGCTCATAGATATATTAGCTAAGTACCGCATGGAACGTCGTAGCGGTGCTGCCTCAGCAGGCGGAACCGGAGGGCGATTGCACACAAGTCACCGTCCCTAACCGGCGTGCTGTTGAGAAGGTCCATAAACATGGTGATCTCCTGCTCAAAATGGTAGCCAACACCAAGGCGTTCTAGGTCATCAACAGTCTTCATCCCCTCCAGCAAATATACTGCTTTCTTGCTTGTATACTCTTGGATCATGCAGCCAACTTTGCGCACGAGCTCGTCCCGCCTCTCCTTGATCATCGTCTCGGGCTTAATTTTGATATATCGCATAGAATAATTAACCATGAACAAATCAAAGAAACAAAACAAACTTAACACAAACACACACTCCATCTTAAGAGTAGTTATATATACCTGGCGAGAGCAAGGCAAAGGCAAAGGGCGGAGATCGATGAAGTGTTCAGTCCATTTGCTGTCTTCGACCTTCACCGACGGCCGCTTTGGGTTCTTCTCGTGCTCCATGGTAACCAATTTCTTCTTCGACTGCATGCATGCGTTTATATATATATCAATTAATTACTGGCCAGCAGATCACATACGTCGCCTACGAGTATACGGCTAAAGACAATACCATATATACTACTGCTAGGAAAGCAATTTTAGGAAACACCTTTAATTAGTACAGCTAACGACAATATATGGCAACATATTTAGTGCTAATGGTTATTTTAGTGCTAAGGTGCTAATAGCGACATAGACCGTCTCATCTAGATTGTGTGGCTCGGATAGAGGTGGATGAGATCGCCATCCTACTTAAACATTTTTGCAGAAAACCCCCTGTATTTTTCACAAAAATGCTTTGCACTTGACGTCTATGACTATATACTAGCAGCGTAAGCGCGGCGCCATGCCGCGCTAGCTACCATGTGGACCGAAGTAAAAAAGACGACAATTCGCGGGGAAGTTTTTTTTAAAAAAATTCGAGGACAAGTGCGTAATTTTGAGAAAACCGAACGCCTTTTTTGCAAAAAACTGAGGACCTGTATGCAATTAAACGAGGAACCGTATGTAATTTTAGAAAACCGCGGGGTGCTATCCTGCAAAAGGACGGCTTTCATGGATATGCGAGGACCTGTACGTAATTTTGGAAAAGTGGAGGGGAGTTTTCGGGAAAGAACTTGGCAGAGGTCTTTTTGCAAGAACTGAAGACCAAAACGTGATTTCGCAAAATCTAAAAGACTTTTTCACAAAATCACTAACGCGGCAGCACTCCGCCGGTCATAATATAGGATGATATATAAAATGCACCGTAATTAAGAAGCACCAGTGTAAATGCACGGATCACCTCCGATCAAAACGAGAGGAGCTTTGGAATCGAATTAGTACATAGGACCAGGCATGCCGTACACCAGGCTGCTGGGGCTTTAAATAGAGGCCATGCATGGAGCGTCAGGACCCCAAAAGTCCCGAACACGTTTTTCGTTTTTTCAACTTAAAAAATTCCAAACACGTTGCGCATACTTTCTGTCTCTTGAAAACGAGACGTAATCCCAAAGTCCAAACAATCGTAATCCTTGATGCAAGCATGTCTACTCTATATTTGGTAATAAATGTGCATTAGTTATAGTGAGGTGAATTTGTTGGCGGTCAAAACGTGCACATCAAAACATAATTGCAAAAGTCGTTAGGAATCAAATCAGGAAACCTCTTTACAAGTGGGGTGCCATGTTGGGCTGCTAATTGATTGATGTATATGACTGTGAACTCTATTAGTCGTAGTGAAGGAAAAGCAGATCCTCCCTACGAACTACAAATCTCACTCCAGTTTTTCTTTCCTCACTACTACAGAAAGCCTAATACTAGACGGCCAATCACAGACAGTTTGACAAAACCGTCTGTGACCAACACTAACACAGACGGTTTTAATTTGGACACCGTCTGTGTTGACGGCGTCGGAGAAAACGAGTATCACAGACGGTTCTTACCGATGAACTGTCTGTGATACTTCGGTATCACAGACGGTCTGTATTAAAAACCGTCTGTGATAATCCCAGATTATCACAGACGATTTTTAATTCAAAACCGTCTGTGATAAGCTGGTTATCATAGACGGTTTTGAACAAAAAACCGTATGTGAATTATCACAGACGGTTTTTTTTATTAAAAACCATCTGTGATAATGCTCACTAGGCATTTATTACGCTGCTCAGACCGCATCTGTCTTCATTTCGATCCAGATCTAGCTGGTGCTTTAGTCTTTCGCTCAGGAGGCAAGCTTGGCGATTTCAGGCCAGTTAATTTGGTGGGAGGAGGCAGATGTTGAGCTTTGAAGATTTATACTTTCCTGGTTGCTCTAGATATGGTTAGTAATGAATTTTATTTTTTCTTTGCATGCATTACAATTTAGATCTAAGTAATTGGTAATCAGTGTTATTAATTGAAGATGGTTTGCAAAATTGTTGGTTATATAATAGCTGTTGTGTTTATAATATGAATTGAGGTAGCAAATTAAACCTCAATATAATACATGTGGCCGGTATATATGTAGTAATAATTAGTTAATTTAATTTTTAATACTAAGTTGTTATATATGTACGTAACGTAGGACCGAAGCTGGATGTATGCCACGAGCCGTGTGAGTGAAGAGTACATTAATGGTGTGTCTGCTTTTACAAGAGTTGCCGACGAGGATATGTTGAATAAGGGGGTGGAATATATTTACTGTCCATGCACTGACTGCGAGAATTTAAAGATGTTTAAGAACCGAGGGCAAATTGAAGCGGACTGACTGCGAGAATTTAAAGATGTTTAAGAACCGAGGGCAAATTGAAGCGCACTTGATTCGGAGGGGTTTCAAAAAGGGTTATACGTGTTGGACCAGTCATGGCGAAGTCAATGATCAAATGGCGACGGATGACATCGCCGGTGAAGTGAATGATATGCTGCTGGATGACATCGCCGGTGAAGTGAATGACATGCCGCCGGATGATGTCGATTGTGGTTCAGATTCGGATAGGTTGCATGATGATAATCTGCATCAAATGCTTCGCGATGTAGAAGAGAACTATGATGAGAAAGAGTATGTTAAATTCTGGGGCTTGATGGAGGACTCGGAGAAACCTTTGTTCACGTGCTGCAAGTACACGAGGTTGTCGGCCGTCCTTGAACTGTTGAAATTGAAGGCAAGCAACGGTTGGTCCGACAAGAGTTTCACGGCGCTACTAGGTCTTTTAGCGGACATGCTTCTGGAGGGAAATGAGTTGCCTAAAACTACGTATAAAGCCAAGAAGGTTCTTTGTCCGTTGGGAATGGAAGTAGAAAGAATACATGCATGTCCGAACGACTGTATCCTCTACCGTAAAGAGTATGCAAACATGCATGTATGTCCGGTGTGCAACGCATCCCGATACAAACGTAACAATCAATCAGATGATGGCGAGGGAACAGAGGCGAAGAAAGGACCTCCTGCTAAGGTGGCATGGTATTTTCCTATAATTCCCTGTTTGAAAAGGTTTTTTGCAAATCCAAAGGAGGCAAAACTGCTGCGTTGGCACTCGTAGGAGCGCAAGAAGGATGGAATGCTAAGACACCTTGCTGATTCCGCGCAGTGGAGAAACATCGATAGGAGTTTTGCAGACTTCGGTGCAGAACCAAGGAATATAAGGTTTGGACTGAGTACAAATGGAATGAATCCTTTCAGTAGCATGAGCAGCCGACATAGCACATGGCCCGTGACTCTCTGCATCTATAACCCTCCTCCTTGGTTGTGTATGAAGCGAAAGTATATTTTGCTATCAATACTTATCCAAGGGCCAAAACAACCTAGGAATGATATTGATGTGTTCCTAGCACCGTTGGTGGAAGATCTAAAAGTACTGTGGAATGAAGGGGTACAGGTATGGGATGCATACAAACGAGAGAACTTTACTCTGTGCTCCTTATTGTTCTGCACCATAAATGATTATTCTGCCCTTGGTAACCTATCAGGCCATAGTATAAGGCATCTCTTAGAGAGGAGCTAATGGGTGAGCTGGCTGATGTAGTTAGAGATGAGGTGCGGAAATATATAGAAAGTCAGCAGGCCGCCGCCACCGCTCCTGTGCTAGCTAGCCCGCACAACCGTCCGAGTAGTTGCGCATCCAATCCGACGCAAACCGATGCCAGATTTCCTGTGGATGACATCCTGGTAATAATTATTATCTCTCGAATGCTTGCTCCATTGATAGGCCTATTCGACTACCTAATTCTGTATCGTTATGTAGGAGCCTACGAAGTGCAGGCTCCAAGTGAGATATGCTTCCGTTCCCTTGCACGCTGCTTGGGGCCAGGCATATCCGTCTGGTATCGGGGCCAGGCTGCACGGTCAAACTTTAGCGCTAGGCTTTGCAAAAGTTAATGTGGATGGTGTGCATGTCAATTTTGAGGTCGTCCCACTACCGAAGCCCCCCAACGACGAGATCGTGACTCTAGGGCAGGCCATTGGAACATTCATCCAGTGGCCCAAAAGCGACATCTCCCTGGAGGCTTGTTCACTGGTGGCAGGACCAGAAGGGCAGTGCGAACCAGTGCAAATCAAAGATGAAGGATGATGACGATATCCCGTACCTGCCATTACAGTCGACTACCATAAAGTCGACCTACAGTCAAGGCAGTGGCCAGGGCAAATCAAAGATAAAGGATGATGACGATATCCCGTACCTGCCATTGGCCCACAAATTCGTGCTAGGCGAGCCGATGATATTCCCGGAAGAGCACCTCTTAACCCTAGGACTTGGTTGCCAAAGATTTCACGCTTGGTATATGGAACAGTCCAATAGGCCAGAGGCAAAACGACGCTCAGGTATCACTGTCAAATTCAAGCCGGAATATTTCGTGCACGAAGCTCAGGAATGTGTCTTCGCGGTGACCTTTGACGATATATTTGGTCTTTTCATGCTCAACGCTCTCGACGCCGCACTCGTTCGATGCTGGACGCTGTAAGTCTGTACAATCACAGACTCTGTTCACGTAATACCGAAATATGTCACAATTTGTTGCTTTTCTGTGTATATATATAGATTCATGCTGACCGAAGCTAGATCATCGAAATCACCAATTGGTTTCCTGGACCCACGTTTGGTCGCCATTGATACCATCAACGAGGATGCATCCTTCGTCGAGAACTATATTACAAAAGCACTGCTGGCTCACCGCGATAAGGAATTTGTTCTTATGCCATACAATGAGCACTTCCATTGGATTTTAATTGTAATTATACCAAAATGGAACAAGGCTATATACCTTGATTCTCTAAGTAAGAACAAATCCAAGTACACAGCTATCGCCCAAATACTCGATAGGTAAGTACATTGTACTCTTTCTTTCCTTGCGAATGACTAATCTAACTTTTTTCGAATAACGAAGGTCGTTCGTCACATACGTTCAACAAACACGTGGCTCGACGACAGGAGCCAAGCCCATGAAACATGCTTACAATTTTCGGGTATTCGCTAGCTACACATTAATTAATCATATACAACACTTAGTAGTAATGCCTCTTGATTTTACACATTCTATTTTTTTGCAGTGCCACCAACAGCAGCCGGGCAACACGTGTGGATACTACGTGTGCCACCATATGAGACTACTCCTCGATTCCACCAAGATCACCAATTCTAAGGTTTGTCAATCTTCCCACATTTATTTCATACATGTCAGGTTTTATATATACGCGCGTTGATATTCCTATCGACAGGCTGCGCCTATCTCTACATCTGCATTGAAACAGCCGGACTTTGCAAAACTTCGAGGAGAGTTTGTTTGGTTTTTGTGGACTAAAGTCATATGATCAGATGGAGAGTTCCACTGCGCAGAATAATTTTTTATTGCTCTTATCAATCCGGAATGTTACCATCTAAGTGCAAATGCAGTGTAGATCTTTCGTAATTCTGTATTTGTTAATGGATATTTTATTTCATTTCAATTAATTGATTTGCGAAATGGATGCTTTATGTTTGTCAAATGAAGTGCGATGTGAATTGAATGTTTTATGTCTGTGAAATGAATTGAGATGTGAATTGGATGTTTTGTGTATCTGAAATGAATTGAGATGTGAATTGTATGTATACATGTTTGATCTGCTTGTTTCAGAGGGCATGGCTAGCATTTCCTGAGGCTAGCCAATAAACAGAATAATATTTAGGGGGTAGAAAAGCATATCACAGATGGTTTTTAACTAAAAACCGTCTGTGATAGACGATAATCACAGACGGTTTGTAAGTAAAAACCACCTGTGATTATAGCCTATCACAGACGGTTTTTAGTTAAAAACCGTCTGTGATAATCAGCTATCACAGACGGTTCGTAGTTAAAAACCGTCTATGATATTGATATATCACAGACGGTTCGACAACCGTCTGTGATAACATTCGATTATCACTGACCCATAAATTCAGACGGTTTAGAAAACCGTCTGTGATGACGGTTCTGAACCGTCTGTAATACGGTTTTCTGTAGTAGTGCCTTTTCTTTTTTTTTGACAAATAGAACTATTTTCAACTTCCAACGTGTGAGACCCTAGATTAGCAATTCGGAATCCTCTGTGTTTTGTACCGCACTATTCCCTATATTAGTGTTTCCATTGCACTATTCCCTATATTAGTAGCTAGTACACACAGATACATTGTTGGATCATACATATACATCGCATAAACCACACCAAACATTTATATTATACATCAGAGTTTAAAAAACCCATATCGGATAAGGTTTACATTGCGGGCCGATCAATCCAAATGTTACAATACAGAAATTGGAAGTAGAAGCACAAAGCAAAAGATGAGACCACACCTCTCCACAGGCAAACGACTAGGGGTAAATGATGCCATAATATTTTTCAATAGTTTGGATAATAAATGTGCACATAATTATCATCAAAGTCTACCTGTCGGTGTTTTAATACCGATCTTACGTATGATTTTTTGGATTCGGGGGAAACTCTTAAGACTAAGATCTGGTAATTCAGAAGAAAGACACATGGCTTTTATATAGGTTCAGGCCTTCTCCTGGGAGAATAATAAATGTACTTTCTGTGTGGCTATTACTTAGAGAAATGGTTACAAATGTGTAATGCGAAATGCCTTGCACTATTCTTGCTTGGATCAGAATTCGTCCCATAACCCTCCGCTTTCATCCTTTATATAGCTGATGAAGTGATGGCCATTGTCTCACGCCAAAAGACATCTCAATGGTTCAGAAGATAACTGCCCAACAGAGGTTATTGTCAGAGAGAGGGATCATGTGTGATTATTGAGATAAGCGCATGTTGTGGCTACAGGCCAAACAGAGAGAGAGATGGTAGTGGAGAGTGATGGAGATGAGCGTGATGGCCTCCCCCCTCCCCATGACCAGTATTCATATATATACACACATGAGGAGTGCTTTTACAGTTATACCCTTACATCTGGTTATCCCCTCTGGGGGCGCTTATGTCATTACACATGGCCTATCCTGGGCCTTATGACCTCCTACCAGGCCTGCTGGGTTTAGGTGGGGGCCACCCCTACGACAGGAGCCTCTCATGGTGAAGGGCTTCACGGGGCCGAAGCCATGTCGCCGAGTCCTTTGGCCCCCTCCGTCCCCGCGGCCTGTGAACTTTTCCAAACTTGACCCGGGGCTGCGCTGTGGCCGAAGCAGACGCGTACGCCCCGGCCCTCACCCTTCGAACGGGCGGCGGCGGAGGTGGCCCCAGCCGAAGTAGACGCGCGCCGGGGGCGGTGCACTGGCCCAGGTAAGCGTGGAGGGCCCCTGAGCCGTCGCGTGAGCCTTAAGCGATAAGGGACGTGCTGCGACGCTCGCTCTTCCGGCCGTCCACGTGGCGAAGCGTGCTTGGCGCGGTGCGGGCCTTGAGGCGTCGTGATCATTAACGTGACGGCGGACTCCCGGCATTTGGACTTCTACCGATTGGACTTCCGCCGGTTGGCTTCCCTGTTGCTGGGGTATATATATGGCGCTGGTGCGGCGTTGTTCCTGCATGCATTTTGGTAGGAACTACTCCCCTAAAATGGGCCCCTTCCGTGCATCAGCATTCCCTAGCGCCGTTGAGCGGCTTGGGGAATGTTGATGTACAGATGGTGGTCCATTTTTCTTGGGAGCTTGGTCAGCGTCAGTGATAGGTGGCCAGCCGCGCATGCTGCCTTCGTGCTGCGTTTCCGCACACGATGGCAAGGTTTGCCCTATTCTCCTTAGCAGACCTACCTACAGCCGGTGTTCCTTATGGAGCCCGCCCGCATCGCTTTGAAAAAATGCTGATGCACTGTAGGTGGCCTGTTAAGGAGAACGAGGCAGACTTTGCGGTTTGCCGTTATTCCCCGGCGCGGGGCCGAGGCGGGCGGCCAAGTGCCTTAGCTAGAGCGAGGACCCGCCGGTATCAAGGAGTCGACATCGACGCAGCGGGAATGGTGTCGAGTCGGGGTAGACGCGCGCGCTCCGTCTCCTACCCTTCGGACGGGTGGCAGCGGAGCTGGCGCCCAGCCGAAGTAGACGCGCGCGCTCCGTCGCCTACCCTTCGAACGGGTGGCAGCGGAGGCTGGCGCCTAGTCGAAGCCGAGGCGCGCGCGCTCCGTCCCCTACCCTTCGAACGGGTGGCAGCGGAGGCTGGCGCCTAAGTCGAAGCCGAGGCGCGCGCGCTCCGTCCCCTACCCTTCGAACGGGTGGCAGCGGAGCTGGCGCCCAGCCGAAGTAGACGCGCGCGCTCCGTCCCCTACCCTTTGAACGGGTGGCAGCGGAGCTGGCGCCCAGCTGAAGTAGACGCGCGCGCTCCGTCCCCTACCCTTCGAACGGGTGGCAGCGGAGAGTGATGGAGATGAGCGTGATGGCCTCCCCCCTCCCCATGACCAGTATTCATATATATATACACATGAGGAGTGCTTTTACAGTCATACCCTTACATCTGGTTATCCCCTCTGGGGCGCTTATGTCATTACACATGGCCTATCCTGGGCCTTATGACCTCCTACCAGGCCTGCTGGGTTTAGATGGGGGCCACCCCTACGACAGCGCATGTTCTAACCGTCTTGTCAGGCACTATGATGTAGGAGAACGCCATGGATAAAGGACTTGGAGATAGACTAGTCGCAGGAAGGTCTATGACCACAAGGTCGTCGTAGGATAACTTACGAGTACATAGCCGTAGAAGAGCTTACGACTATGTGGTCGTAGAAGGACTCACGATTATATGGCCGTAGAAAAGCATACAACTTGAGAGTGGTCGTAGGAGGACTTACGACTACCCTATTCTCCCTTATCAATAAGGGGCATACTCAGAAAGTATAATGATGTCGTAATTTAAGGATTATTCAATTCTCGCATCTACTCCCCTCAACTTCAAGTGAAAGTAACTTTTTTTTTTGAGAAAGAGAGGATGTAGATGAAAGACGGTTGAAGGTGTAGGACTAGACAGGCAACAGAGGGGGGGGGGTGAATGGTGCCTTAAAATCCTCCCCAAGTATTCACTCAACAGGGGGGGGGTGTAGGACTAGACAGGAAATAGAGCAACTGAGAAGACATAGCAGAGAAATGACCATGGTCGGAGGCCAGCAACGTGGTCGAAATACCACAACGTGGACAAACTTTGACAACATGGTCGAAAGCACACAATGTGGTCGAGAATTGTCTTAGTTGATAATCACGGAAACTAGAAACAACAAGATTGAAAATAGTTGCAATTCAAACTGATGTAGTCATAGACAACGTGATCGAATAATTAGTGTTGTCGTAACCAACCGAAACAGTGGTAGTAACTAACGTGGTCGTAAGCCAACGAGTGGTCGAACAACCAACATGGTCGGAACCACTCTGCAACCAAACCGATCAGCGTGGTCGAAATCAGTATGATGTAGTCTAGAACTTGACCTTCGCTGAAACCAACATATTCGTAAAGTCGATCGGCGTTCTAGACTGTGACTACACCGACTATTACTGCTTCAGTTCAGAATCAACAAAAGATGGCAAGAAACAAACAGATCAGAACGTAGTCGAAAAGAAGAACGCTGTGGTGAGAAACTTGATCGTGGTCATAAACTTCTCGGAAGAAACAGAGGAAGAGCAGAGAGCATGACCGCAAGATCCAAACTATGCAAAACTTTTGATTAAGAGATCAAACAGCCATGAAGCTTTGCACACAAGATGGTGAGGGTCTCAAGAGGTTGCTTTGATCTTTAATTGAAAACATAGCAACCGAAATGAGAGCTTCACAAGATTTTATCAAGAGCACCCAAAACTTAATCCGAAAGAATAAAAACGCAATCAGACCTTGCTCATGGGAATAGAATAGCCAAGATGGCTTTGAGCATGATTCCCCAACACACGGCAAGTCAGATCAGAACCAAGAACGTTTTCTCGGATCAAGAAAGATAGAATACAATCAAAGAACACAGAAGAACCAAGAAAACAGAGAAACATAACCAAACCAACTCAAAGCCATTCAAACAACAATCCTCAACAAGTAGATCAATAAATGATGTATTGTTCTGAGGATTGAGTCTACAACCACTCCATCTAGGAGGACCAATAGCACAAGTGCTCCACACCAAAAACCCTAAACACGAACGCATGCAAGAAAACCAAAAGACACCAAAGACCATAGGATGGGTAGCTCTCCATCCCTTTTTATAGTCTCTCGATATCAGGGTGAGAGACCAGGTGGTCGTGACTCCATGTGAATGATGAGTAATTGACAAAGGTTTAGGATAGTCGAGTTTGGTTTGAGTGGTTCGGAGTCGAGCCGTTGCGTGGCGCAATCGGGCTCGGTCGGACTTTGGTCAAACTTGGTCATTCGGGCTTAGGATGTATATTCTAATGTTTCGACAGGTTTGGACTTCGTCTGTGGTAAGTGTGATGGTATTTACGCTTTCATGTGTCGAGCGGTGCTATTTGACGTGTTTTCTTATCTGTGTGACTGCAGGACGTCGAGTTGGAGTCGTGGCGAGACACGGTGGACCGGACTAGGCGCAGGTGGCGCTGAGGTCAGAACGGTCGGGATGTGTCGAAGACGACGTGGACTCGAGGTGGTTGCAAGGCGTGCGAGGCAAGGAGCGCGGAAGCTTCCCGGAAGGTGCAGGAGGGGCGAATCGGGAAATTCGCAAGGCTGCACGAGCGGGAGCGGGCTCCGTTGGACGTAGCGGGCGTAACGGGGCGGAGACCCGTTAGCCATGAGCTATAAAAGGAGTGGAGGGGCTGCATGCCCTCCTTGAGCATTTTTGGAGGGAATTAGGGTTAGCTCTAGTCAAAAGAGGCTTTAGGAGTTGGTTTTCCTTTAGTCTTTAGTGGTTGGAGAGGCAGAGTCTGGTGCTCCCTCTGTCCCCTACGATGTGTTCTAGGTGATAGAACAGAGGTGTGTTCTTCCTCCCTCATGTGTTCTTGAGTGGTGTTCTTGAGTAGAGAGGGAGAGGATGGATTGAGGAGTTTGTAATCTTTCCTTTTGTATCAAGTCGGGGTATCGGAACTCCTCTGTATTCCCTGTGATTCAAGAAATGAAATCTGAAGTTTGGTTTTCCCTGTTCGTAGCTTCTGTTCTTCAGTTTCCTCTTTGCAAGATTTCTTGATTTTCGTGGTTCTGAGTTCTTGCTTGCTGGAGAGTGCCAAAATGGGTTGCTATGACATGGGTGATGCTCAAAAGCCATTTGGCTATTTAATCCCAAGAGCAAACCGAGTTTGATTCTCATATTTCAGTTTTGGCCTCCTCTGTTCTTGTTCTTCGGTTCTTGGTTTTGGTCCAGATTTTGATTCCCTTGTTAAGATGGCTTGAAATTTGGTATGAAGAGTCCAGAGGCTATTAATTAGCTTCCCTCAAAATTTCATAGCCAAAGGATCAACGGTTGGGAAGTTATTTGGTTTTTGGCTCGGTTCTTGCAAGATTTCAGATCTTTACCCAAATCTGAAATTCTTGATTCTTGGAGTGGATTTCTTGTTATTGGCTCTTGGCTTAGTCTTCTGGGAGTGTTCCCTAGCTTCCCTCAAAGTTTCCCAAGCCAAGAATCCAAGAATCTTGCGATTTTCTCAGTTTTTCTGAAATTTCAGTTTGCTGTTTTTCTCGAGAGGTACTACCGCTCCCCGAGAGGTACTACCGCTCAAAGGTACTACCGCTCGTTCTAGCGGTACTACCGGTTTTGTTCGGACCAGTCTGATCGGCAGCGTAGGAACGTTCGGACAAGTCCGATCGTCGTGCGGTACTACCGCTCCTCGAGAGGTACTACCGCTCAGAGGTACTACCGCTCAGAGGTACTACCGCTCGTCTCAGCGGTACTACCGCTTGCAGTCAGATTTTCTCTGATTTTATTTTTCTTGACTGCTTCTGTTTGGATCTGGCTTTTCCTTGTCTCTGTGATTTCCAGTGAGGGCTTATTTTCCTTCTTCATAGCTCCCATAGCTATTGGAGAAGAAGCTTAAGTGAGGATACTTGTTGGGGGCGTTTTTTTAAAGATCGACATTCACCCCCCTCTGTCGCCATTTCGGTCCTACACAGGGATAACAAGTTAACCCCCTACCTACCACCGGGTTTTCTCACGCACGCTTCTCGAAGCAACTTACAACAACCCATTAACACATACAGGATAAACACCCTTTAATAGAACCACCTCCTTTTTAGGTCTTGAGCAATTTACCATAGTGCCCCTTTACCACCTTCCTGGAAGCTTCCTGTTTTCTTACCGTCCATGCTTGTAACCACCTTGCAGCCTCAGTCATCTTTGGCTTCTCCTGATCGTTCTGAACCTCAACACCTCCCTGTGTCTAGTCCCCATCCTTCCACGCCTTACCATGACCTAGCTCCAAGGTCTTGCAAACATTATTGACAAGCAAAGCATCACATAGCACTGCACTATAACCAAGAATCATCAATTTGCATTAAGGATAGTCCTTTTGGCCTGATGGCTATTCAAACAAAATGAATTCCAGAGAAGTAATCTCAATAAACCGCTGGTCTTAATAGCTTACAACTACAAGACATGAGCTACTCGTAGCACTTGAAGTCTTCCCAGCTGTCTACGATCACCAAGCGAGATGTTACAACCATCGCACAGGCTGCTACGACCATGAAGCAGATGCTACGACCACATAGCAATCACTACAACCATCATTCACAGTGGCTATGACTTTAACACACCTAGTTGCTATGACTTACGATCACACAGGTAGAGCACTACGACCATCGACTATGGCCAGGCAGAGCTACAACTATTGACCATGGCCAGGCAGAGCTACGACTATCGACCACGGCCAGGCAGAGCTAAGACTATCGACCACGGCCAGGTAGAGCTATGATTATCGACCATGACCAGGCAAAGCTACGACTATCAACTACGGCTAAGCAGAGCTACAACTATCGACCATGGCCAGACAGAGCTACGACTATCGACTAGCAGAAGCTACGACGATCAAGTCATAAGGTGCCCTACCGACCACTAAGTCATAAAAGTCTCTACTGACCACAGTCGTAAAAACTGGCTGCAGACCACCAAGTCTAAAACTGACTGCCGACCACCAAGTCATAAAATCAACTGCCGACCACCAAGTCATAAAACCGACTGCTGACCACCAAGTCGTAAAATCGACTGTCGACCACCAAGTCGTAAAATCAATTGCCGACCATGTGGTCGTAAATGCCACTACCGACCACACAGACGAACACAAATGTCATAGAGCCAGCAAACTCCTGCACATACCTCAAAAACAAAACCCACCTTACACTAACTCTAATGCAAATGTCAATTACTAATCACAACCATGGGGTAACCTCCACATGGTCTCACAGAAGGCAAGGCCTTTTTGATTCTTATCGACCAAAAATGAACTTGGTCAATAAAGTAATTTCGCTTGAGTTGAGAAGACAAACAGACTCCAAAACAGAGGAGTCCAAACATTTTTTCTATTCTGTCCATCAAAGCTTTTACTGAGAAAACCGTTCAATTCTCAAGATGAGTAATTGGCTGAGATGATTACAAAAACTTACCGGGAGCTAATTTTTAGTCTTCTCCTTTAACCATTAGCTCCAATCTGCTCGAACCTTCCACCGCTAGCCAATTCCTTTATCCTTCCTCAATCTTGGCCAAATTGACTCCCACCAACCGAAAGAATGATGAAGACTGTATCTGTCTGGGCCGTGTAAGAGATGGACAATGCCAAATTGAAGGCATTGGAGGTTGATGAAAAGATCCCCCGCGGTGATTCATCAAATGGATTGAAGCCGCTGGGCAAGATTGGCTGTCGCGACAAATAAGAGAAATCCCAGTGTTCCAAGCCTACTATGAGTGCGGTGGGGTGGACATGGTAGTGGGCGCGAGCACGGGAGCGACTTGGCTCAATGAGAAAGGAAGGAAGAAGGGGGGCATAGCTCGACTTAAATAGGCAAGGGGCGTTGAGGCATTGTTGTGCTCCCACAGTGAAAGGTAGCGCAGGGGGCATGTGGACACGACCAAGCTGCGCAGCGCATCGGGCACACAGATCATGATGTGTAGTGCGGCGTGGGGGCTATGCGTGCATAGGCATGAGGTGAGTTGGCACCAAGATTGCACGCGCCGGGGATGGGTTGGCGGCTTGTTCGCACACAACACAGGGAAGAGGGGAGGAGAGAGGAAGAGGGAGGGATGCAGCCAGTGTCAGAAGGAGGAAGGAAGAGAGAAAGAGGGGAGTGGCTAGCAAAAAAAAGGAATATTGATCTTTGCTTTTGCTTTTTGTCAAATTTTGATATTTGAAATTCAAATTCATATTTAGCTCAATTCGATATCCAATTATTTTGGCTCTTGATCCGTGATTTTTTATTTTCATTATTTGAATTATTTAGCAAAATCTAAATCAAGAGTATAGGGAAAAATCAAATAACACCGAAATACAACAAAAAATTTAAATTCTTCTCATTTTCAGCAATCCCATATTTGGGATGTTATCACAAAAGTTGGTTAGTACTTGACTAGCAACGATAACAAGAGATGATGAATTTTATTTTCTTTTCTTTTCAGTGAATGGAGATGATGGCCTTCATAAGTGAGAAATCCCGGAGATGTCCTTCTCAACGACTTGTGCAACTATTGGCTCTTAACGGTCATTTTAAGGCACTACAAGTCATTACTTTTTCTGTGGAAGGAAGGGCACGTGATGGACAATGCAGGCATTGTTTTCCCGTAAATTGGGATTTCGTTGACCAGAGATGATATATTTATAACCACGCATGTAAAATACCATCAGAAATTGTCAGATAGATATAAGAAATAGTGCTCGACTTACTCCATATCTTGATCAAATTTTTATGATCTAACACTTTATGGATTGGGAGGGGGGAAATCCAAAGTAATGGTGATAACCTTATTCAAGTTAAGCATCTAGGGCGGCGCCCCTAAGTTAATTTTTGGTGGTTGATATATATCAACCTAATCATCACGATTAATATTTGTGTTACTAGTCATCAACCTGCGCATCCACATAGGCTATATTTTTTATAATGAGTTTGTTTCCAATATTTTCATAAATTTTATTCCAAATTCATATAAAGTTGGGTCACAAAATTTTAGTGAGGGCTTCATACGAAATTTGGAGTCCGCTTGTTTTGTTGACTCAAGAGAGGACGTTGCCAGGTATCTCTTCTTTACACCACGGGAAATATCGATTGTAGTTTTTTCTGAACTTTCGAATGTAGTTCATTCATCCGAACACCACATAGAATTCTCATTTGATTCAAATTCTTCAAAATTTATCTTTCTTCTTCCCAAACTAGCTGTGCGACGTACAACATATACATAATAACTCTAAGATGAAATGTTGGGATTATACCGAAAATATGGCATGTTTGGTTTGTAGCCTAATAATACCTAAGTATACCAAATGTATTTGTCTAACTTGCCAAGTTGTGAAGAAAATTGATGGCAGAACCAAGCATGTCTAAGGGGCTCTTGCCACAAACTTGCTTAAGGGTGTTGTGGCAAACTTTGGCTTCAAATAAAAATTTCCATGAATAGGCATAAAATTTATGAGTTCATCGTTAATTTACAACATATCTAACAGATTATTCGATGTTGCAATCGTTGCGCGGAATTGATGCGCACCTCACGCAGCGAAAGTGATTCCTATTGCATGGCAGTCAGCCTTGTGGTATTTGGTGGAAGTTATAGGAAATAGGACCCACCTGAATAGGAAGAGCATGTAAACAACTAGGTGGGACCTCACAACCTCCACCGACTTGCCTGCTGGGCAATGCATGTACTGTCACAGCCAGGAATATGGCACACCTAGGATCCTATCTAGAATGCCATGACAAAACCTATGCAACATACGTATCTTCTAATCGGCTGATCTGGGGATGGAACCATGACACGATCTCATAGTTGTAGCCTGGTAAGACACTGCTAGAAAACGGATCATCCCTCACGGTTCAAACCGTCAAGAAAATACAAAAAACCGTCAGGTTAAATTTCCCAGACGGGTTCCCGTCAGGCAAAACCCCTCAGGGTTAGCTGGTCAGAAAAATTAAATTTGGCTGACGGTTACCCGTCAGGGAAATTTAACCTGACGGTATTACCCGTCACGAAAAATTGCATTTTCCTGAGGGGCCAAAACCGTCAGGAAAATAATTTAACCTGACGGTACTAACCGACATGAAAAAGTGAATTTTCCTCAGGGGCCAAGCTTTCAGGAAAATTGATTTCATTGACTGTTTGTGTTACCGTCAGGAAAATTGATTTCATTGACTGTTTGTGTTACTGTGAAGAAAATATAGGCTGACGGTTTGAACCGTCAGCAAAATTGGTAAAAACTACTAACATGCTAATTATAACAGATTTGTTCAGCTGACAATGAATTAGCAAACAACTTATGAGATAAGCATTGATATCTAAATCACAACACCATCGTTGCATCGATCAAGAAACATATAATTAAACAAACATATAATATGTAGCAGAAATTTATCATCCACAAACATGGTCATATGTAGCAGAAATTTATCTTTACAGATATACCTTCGCTACACCAAGTAATATTGTTGTAGCACAGAAAACAACATGGACCAAACCAAGTACAAATATGAAGATGTGCAGCTGATGCAATGCCTCGAGTGATAGCACCAAGTACTTGATGTTGGGGACCTTCTTCCTCCTCCAGTAGACAAATTAGCACCTGCATATGTCGTAAATAGATTTCATGAATAGTGTTATATTAATCTAAAACAATAAATATTCCTGCGAGTTGAAACAGTTCCAAACAAGTTAAGATTGCCAAATAGAAAACTAATGTAGAAAGATTTTGTTAAACTAGTTTGACTTCTCCACACCTCTAAGACATTGTATTAAAGATATTACAATCTGGTTCAAAATCTGGGCAACCAATGCTTGCTATATATCATTCTCTGAAAGCATATTAC
This sequence comes from Dendrocalamus latiflorus, assembly GCA_017311315.1. Taxonomy (NCBI): domain Eukaryota; kingdom Viridiplantae; phylum Streptophyta; class Magnoliopsida; order Poales; family Poaceae; genus Dendrocalamus; species Dendrocalamus latiflorus. Next base: position 1,084,069 of record CM029628.1, read on the forward strand.
AATTTTGGGAAACGTTTTTATTCAACAAGGTCTGCATTATGGTGTTAAACTTATTCATAAAGCAAAACATGTCGAAGAGAAATACATATGTCCAAGACTTAAAATATTGTAATACCTGTGTTCAGAAAATGATGGAAATGGTAAATGCATCTCTAGCAGGTAAAAAATAACCATTTTGACAATACAAGTTTGCATTGTAACATAGAATGGCTTGACAAATGCTATAACACACCAACAGATCTGCTTGGGTTATCCCAGGGCCACCTTTCCTTGGTATCTTGAGACATCAATGATGTAGATTATGTAGTCCGCTAGTTCTTGCTGAAGTTGGCAGCCAAGTTATCTGCATAAGAGATATACAAATGGTTTTCTTTAGTGCCTGGTTCTGGAGTTTTTGAAAAGAAAGGCAGAGCTTGGGGGCACAAGGATGTTATACAGGACTGGAGGCATATTATTCAGAAGCAGAGGGATGCTTGAGATATTCAGGATCCTAGATGAAAAGTAGGCTAATTTACACGAATATACATGGTTATAAAAATAGCTAAGTGCTTCCGTTGTTGGGATTCAGTAAGGAAAATACCTCCTCCAGATTCACAGAGTAGCAAATCAGCTTTGTACAAGTTTGATAGCTCCTCCAAAGGACCTAGATTTATGCTGATGTCCTCACGTGTAGCTGCATGAGGGCATCCTCCAGTTTCTACTGCATGTATACGCTCTTCAGGAAGTGCTCCATGCTTGATTCCATCCTCTTTCGTGAATATATCATTTGTGACCTGAACAACAAAAGAGCAAAGAAATCAAAATCACAAGCATGTGCCTTAAGCTTACATGGTGGAGTCTAATAGGTTCTAATGCTTCCGAAAACATCACAAAAATGTCAAGTTCTTATCTTTCAGTGTCAGCCCACTGTAAAACACTTATTGAGATTGACAAACAACTGTAGCTTCAAAATAATCATAAATGCGGCAAATAAGACTTATGTTTTATGAACTAAATGTTTGCAGTTCGGAAGCAGGGCAAAATTTAACTACATGATGAATAAAATATCCTTCAACAGTATGAGGGTGGATGCAAAAAGTATGATGCCCAAAGATACAGCAATGTGTGCGTAATGCAATCGGGAAAACTAGATAACTTCTGTGAAAGAATCAGAGGTCAGGATCATGCTACATACCGCTGCAAGACTGTATTTGTCACGAAGGAATCTAGCATCAGGGCAATCTTCCTAGATAAGGCAAAACAGAGATAAGTTTTGGGGATCGCATGACTTCTGTTAATTTCACAAGTTGCTACAAGCATATGAAATTGACAGCAAAAGATGCTATTTTGCCAACAGGAAGAGAGTGCACACATGCATTTATTCCAAACCAATTAGATCAAATCATCAGTCCAAATGTTAGGATGCTATTGCCTATTGGAACAGAATCCTAAAGCAAGAACAACAGAAGTGCATATTTACAGGAAAGGAGGCATCTCTGTTGGCAAAAAAATTTAGAAAATATACTGAGCCTATGACCATAACAAGCAAATCACAACAAGAACCACTAGTGTGTTTGCATGAGGGGAAACTAAATCCCAAAAAAAATCTACCCAAACTAAACACAAGAAACTAATCTTTTCGGCTCAAAACCATGCTTCAATACAACATTTACAGCATGTCAGCAATAGCAATTAGGGTGTGTGAAACAAGCAGGCAGCATTATCGCCAACGATCCTGAGATACCTAATCTCTCCACCCCAAACCAGCCAAAAGGTCAAGTGTGAGTTGAAATTAGCACCGTTACTATCTGCTAAGTTGGGAAAACAAACGATTTCAGAGAAGAATGCAAAGGAGGCGCCTTTCTTGCCTGCTATCACAAACACGTCAACATTGACCCATTGCCCCAATAAAAACCACACTAAAATTCCCAACCAGAATACTTGTACTCTTACTAATAGATTAGTAGCAAATGCAATGAGCGAGCGATGTTAAGTTGGAGTGAGCATGCCCGGTGCCGACGGGGCCGCCGATGCCAATGGTGAAGGCGCGGTCGGCGAAGCGGCGGGAGTCGAGCGGCGGCGCGCGCTTGCGGAAGTCGCCGGGGGAGTAGATGGGCTCGTGGGAGTGCGTCGCCAGGCCGTCGTGGGAGTGCCACACGCGTCCGTCCTCCTCGACCCACGAGTTCGGCCCCTTCCCGGCGGGCGGGCGAGGGGTTGGGGCGGAGGAAGCGGGCGAGGGGATGGGGAGGAGGCGGCGGGCGCGCGATGGTTTGGGGCGGAGGAGGCGGGCGAGGGGATGGGGGCGCGCGAGGGTTTGGGGTGGAGGAGGCGGGCGAGGGGATGGGGAGGAGGCGGCGGCTGCGAAAATTTGGTGCGGAGGAGGCGGGCAAGGGGATGGAGAGGAGGCGGCGGCTGCGAAAATTTGGGGCGGATGAGGCGGGTGAGGGGATGTGGAGGAGGCGGCTGCTGCGAAAATTTCTTAGGGTTTCCAGCCCCAATGGCGCGCTGCACGAATAGCGGGCGGGCTGGATCAAAAGCCTCACGGGCTAGAGAATTATCCTCACGGTTCATGTAATACCGTCACAAAAATAGTGTATTTCCTTGGCGGCATAAGGAGCCCGACAGGAAAATGTATTTTTGCGACGGTGCTACGTGGGCCCGTCACAAAAATTGATATCCCTCACGTTCTATGCAGGCCCGTCAGAAAAATTAAAGCCCGTGAGGGATGATCCGTTTTCTAGTAGTGAGATAAGTAATGTCCTATAGGGTAATGGTCATCTCTCCCCACCAAAAGCGAAATGTGTGGATCTCTGGTTTGCGGGGTGCCTGATCTTAATGATGTACAATCGATAATGATAACTTGGATCTGAGCAACCTGACGAATCGATGGCGCCAACCACTTTCAAAACAGCAACCTACGATAAAAGAATTTATCCAACTACACGCTCGTGATCATGTCTACTTGACCACAAAGCAGATGCATCGCAGCTCCTAAGAATCAAAAGGAATCACAAGAACAACGTTGTAGAGAAATACTCAATTCCCCTCTAGGTTGCAATCAGATGGCAAACTCTAGGAAGAACAAGCGTATAGCTCTCTCTTGAAAATAATAGAGTCAATCATGGTCTACCAAAAAGTTACGTATTACAAGGCTTATATAACCCTTGGGAGACTCGGAATCTCACAAAAAAGAAATAAAAATAAAAATCCATGATGCTTTTGAAGATAAATCCTCCTCTATTATGTAGCCCTTGAAAGAAGCTTTTCAACAAGTCCAAGGTTATCTCAATTGGACCTCGTATGTGAAAGTTATTGCCTTTATATGCTAGGTATACGGTCAGAGATATAGTCATACTGTTCTGAACACCTCCAAGTCAATCAAACGGGTACAAGCATCTCTAGACAATCCAATAGTAGGATCATTTGGCCTGGTACAAACGTTATCATCAATATCAACCGTCTAAAGTTGATCGAATGACATAGAAGGGCGAACGTTCGGACAGGTCCAAACGTCACCGTTGCTATCGACCATCCAAAACTGATCAAATGTTGTGGCATGAACAAACATTTGGAGTGGTCCAAACATCTCCAAGGTGATCGGACGGTCCGTTGAAGATTGGAAGATATCACTCATTTGGAGTGGCCCAAACGTTTTCAAGGCGATCGGTCTGTCCGTGCAAGATCGGACGGCGCGATCGTTCAGAGCGGTTCGAACGTCCTTGAAACATCTGAGTGTCCAACGCTGATTGAATGGTTTAGACAGTCGAAACTATTCGGACTGGTCTGAACGTTCCGAAGGTGTTGCGAGCACCCAATGTAGATCAGACAGTCCTAAACACATCTTAGGTCGATCAGACCGATCCGAAGGCAGTTTTTTATACCAGTTGAAATCGTTTGAATGTCCAGAGAATCTTTGTGAGTTCAATTGTGTCAGGACCCGGAGCAACAACTCCAGAACCCACTGTGTAATCGCACTATCCCAGGAAAAGCTAGTGCACACAGGTTGAACAGTGATACATATCATGCATGATAACCAAACTTTATTATAAGCAAAAGTACGGGCCTTATGGCCAAGTTTACAATAAAGTGGCTTCATGGCCAAACATAAAAGTAAATAGCGGAAGATAAATAAAAGGAGCAGCCCATCCTGCCTGCCCACAGGCGAATGACTGTAAGACGTAGCCTATTCGTCGCAATCCTCAACAAAGTCGACGTCATCGTCCTCTGGCAACAGAGTTTAAGCAAGGTGAGCACATAAAGTACTCCACAAGTTACACCAGGAGTCACAACAGATTTGATGCATGCATAAGGGGTTACAAAGGAAGGCATATTATGGTTTATTTGCATAAACAACATCATTGGAGTAAATACAGTAAAGTAAGTGCAAAAGCTAAATTTGATACAATACGCAAAATATTCTTTTAACTGAAATATTAACGTTAGTGCAGGCAACAACCTAACACTAACCTATCCACGGGGTATCCCACACGGTCCATCTTTCCAAAAGACTTCACAAGTTTCCACAAACCAGATTTTACCAAACTTTCATAGACTTTCTTGACTCACCAAAGTCAAGAATAGATTTTATAAACCATCATTTTGTGTGAAACCATTCTTCCCACCTAAATTATTCTAAGCATGGCTAAGCAATTCTATAAGATGTTATAGTTAATACTAATGTACCAACTAGGTTTTCATCTTTGGTGACAAGGTATGTTCGTTCAATATCAAGATTTGCCATACACAAAGGAATTCGGCGTAACTAAAGTTTAAATCACATTTGAACTAGTTTGAATAAAAGAACGCATGCATATTAATTTAAAAACAACATAAATAATTTAAATTATTGGGATCAACATGGTCAAAGGTGTAACTTGCCTTGCTCGAAGTCATGCTGCGATTCGTCGAAGAAATACTCTCCGGATTCGTCGTAATCTACACGCGAAGAGCCAAAAGAAATTCAACAGAATTCAAATAAAATTTAAAATTCAAAAATAGTCCAGAAATGGATAGTTTAGGATTTTAGAAAAATTAGAAATTTGAACGGGTTAAATCAGAGTTAAAATGAAGAAGTTATGGCTTTCAGAAGTTTAAATCTAAAGTAAAAGAAAAACGCGGGCGGAACCGGCCACACGGGCGCACGCACGGCAGCACGGGAGGCACATGGCCGGCGGCCAGAGCAGCGGGTGGCGGCGGGGTGAAGAAGGGCGACGGCGGCGGGACCCGGACGGCCGTCTGCGGCGCAAGGAAGAGGCGGCGGCGGGGTGGCGGCCGAATGGGAGGGGAAGGGCGGCGGGGTGGGAGAGGCCGAAAAGGAGAAGAACAATCGGAGCTCGGGGTTTTATAGATGGAGAGAGAGAGAGAGAGAGAGAGAAGAATGGCCGGCGGTTTAGAGGAGAAATAAAGGGAGAAGGCGGCCGGCCGTGAGTGGGGAGTGATAAGAGGGCTTAAACGCACGCTTAAATGGGGATTAAAGTGGTAGTAACGGCCGAGATTAAAAGCTTTTATTTGTCATCCATGGTGGAAGAGAGAGATGGCTAGAGGAAGAAGAAAGGGGAGGAAGAAGAAGGATATGACAGGTGGGACCCATGCGTCGGTGGGAGAGGGAGAGATGAAGGGGTACGGGCCGTCGGATTGGCGACACGTGGCAAGTGGATGATTCATGGTCTTTGGATTGAGATGAAAGGGTAAGTGACTTTGTATGGCTAGGATTAAATCATGGAAAGAGATGGATTCAATCTGAGAGCGACACGTGGCAAGCTGAGATTAATTTGATTTTTATTTTCGGATTGCTTTTCAGAATATACTAGAAACTTTATAAATACTTAAAAATTAATATTTAAAGCTTGAAAAAAATTCATAAAAATTCATGGAGACATTTTAGACTTAGGAAAAATATTTTTAATTTCAGATTTGCATTTAATAATTTTATAAAATACTTTTTAACCTTTAAAATTGATTTTTGATTCCAGAAAATTCTCAAACATTATTTTAAAAAATAGGGAAGGTTGGGAAAAATAAAATAAACTCTTTTTGGCTTTAATAAAATATTAGAAATACATTTTCTTGCTTTAGATTTTGAAATAAAATCCAGATAAATCCAAATAAACTCCAGAAAATCAATAAAATGCAAATAAAATTTTTGGGATGTTACAAACCTACCCCCCTTAAAGAAACCTCGCCCTCAAGATTTGTACTAGCTAGCAAAGAGATGGAGATGGTTGGCTTTCAGATCTTCCTCTCGCTCCCACGTTGCCTCGTCTTCTGTGTGATTGCTCCCTTGAACTCTGTAGAATCTTATGGTCTTTCTTTTGGTCTGGCGCTCGGCTGTCTCAAGAATCTTGATTGGTTGCTCTTGATAGGTGAAATCCTCCCGAAGATCAAGGGTTTCCAGGTCTGCCTGATCTGCGGGCACTCTGAGACATTTCTTCAATTGAGAGACGTGAAAGACGTTGTGCACACCTGCCATGCTCGGCGGCAAATCCAACTGGTATGCAACTTCTCCTTTGCGGCTTGAGATCTTGAATGGTCCAACAAATCTTGGTGCAAGCTTTCCCCTGGCTTGGAATCTTCTGACACCTCTGAGCAGAGATACTCTGAGATACACGTAGTCCCCAACTTCAAATGTCAGGTCTCGACGACCATTATCGGCATAACTTTTCTGCCTGGATTGAGCTATCTTCAATCTGTCTTTGATCTTCCTCACTTTCGCTTCAGCATCTTGAAGTAGGGTTGGTCCCGCATCTTGGAATTCTTCAGACTGCTCCCAATGTAAGGGTGTTCTGCACTTCCTGCCATACAGTGCTTCAAAAGGTGCCATCTACAAACTGGCCTGATAACTGTTGTTGTATGAGAACTCCGCATAGGGCAATGAACGATCCCAACTATTTCCAAAATCCAGAGCACAGGCTCTCAACATATCCTCTAACACTTGATTTACTCGCTCTATCTGGCCATCTGTTTGGGGATGATAAGTCGTACTGAAATTAAGCTTACTTCCTAGTTCTTCATGAAGTTTCTGCCAAAATTTGGAAGTGAATTGATTACCTCTGTCTGATACTATCTTTTTCAGAACTCCATGCAAACACACAATTCTAGCCATGTAGATCTCAGCTAACTTACTTCCAGAATAAGTAGTCTTGACTGGTATGAAATGAGCCACATTGGTCAACCTGTCAATTACCACCCAGATTGAGTCATAGCCGGATTGAGTTCTAGGTAGTCCAGTTATGAAGTCCATACCGATCTCTTCCCACTTCCAATCTGGTATTGGTAAGGGTTGCAAAAGTCCTGCAGGTTTCTGATGCTCTGCCTTGACCCTCTGGTAGGTATCACAAGCTTCAATAAACTCTGCAATTTCCCTTTTCATACTGACCCACCAATATCTTTCCCTAAGGTCCTGGTACATCTTGGTACGACCTGGGTGAATTGAATATGGAGTTTCATGGGCTTCTTGCAAAATCGCTTTCTTGATCTCTTGATTGTTGGATATACAAATGCGATTTTCAAACCAGACAGTCCCATTCTCATCTTCACTGAATCTTGGCGCTTTGCCTCTTCTCATTTTTTTCCTCATTTCTTGAATATCTTCATCAACCTTTTGGGCTTCCTTGATTTGATCAGGTAAAGTAGGTTGAATCTCTAAGGCTGAGAGAAAACCTTGATTCACCGGGTTTATACTGTCGGACCTCGGGTTAGGAAACCCAGGTCCTCTGTGATTCCACCGCACTATTCCCTGGATCAGTAGATAGTGCTCACAGATACATTACTGTATATCAAAAACATACCATGCGAAAGTGTAAATAATACAGTAATACTTACTCATGGGCCGATTGGGCCGAAAACAATAAAATGCAGCAGCGGAAACTTCACACAGGTGGGACCCGCAGGACTTGCCCACAGGCAGCCAACTGGTGTTCGTGACCTAGTCCATGGCCTCAACGTCTTCCAGCTCTGTCGACCCTTTTTAGGCATCGCAGGGCTTGACTTTATTTCCTTTCTGACTGAATGATGGCAGTTAAGCCAGAATGAGTACGATGATACTCAGCAAGCCACCACACAGGATGCAGTAATAATAGATGCAAAGCTGTCAATGGAGGCTTGAGTTTCTTTTATTTGCTAAAAGCATTGTTTTGGAATTACAATAAGTAAAAAAATATCCTGAGACGTAGCAATTTTAATTGAAACATGTTTTATGAAATTGATAGTGGGAATGCGATTATAGTTGTAGTGTAGGTTACATCCACCTTTTAAAGTGCATGGCTACCTCCACCAATGCTAGTTTTCGCCGCTGGAGTACATCTCTCCAGGAAAAGTTCAAAGTCAGAGTACATCTCTCTGATAGGTTTTATCCCACCCACAAATGTTTTTGGAAATAGAACTAACTCGAGTGGGTTCCCATGTCCGCCCTTGACCGTGGGCACGGCTATTCGAATAGTTTACTCTCTGCAGAGGTTGTACACTTTCACCACAAGAGATAAGTCATCTTAATAGCCAACATGCTTCCTTAGGCATGAGACCCAGATGGTTTATCACAAAGCCTTTACCTTACTCCGATTTAGCTAGATACCACCCCGCTGAGGTTTCACCGCTGACGGGCTACATCCACCACAGTCAGAAGCCCCCTCTTGCGCCATATGAGTAAACCAGTGCTATGGCACCCATCTTCCGTGATGATATCTAAACTAAACCTTTGCAAGTTAATCAGCTAGGTCGTACCCATATAGACTTGTGGTTGTACTGTTTTACACCAGGAGGTCAGTACAAGATTCAGTCCTTAATTTGTCCAGGCGGTTCTTACCACAAACCACGGGTTCTCGTGCGACATCAGCACCATCCACTCTCACCAACCGCCCAGACAGGTAAAGCAGATTTCTTTAGGGTTTTGAGAAGCATAAAACATTTGTAGCAAAATACTCAGCCACGTACATCCCATGACTGTTCCAAAACAATTCTTATGTTTTAAAGATTGATGATCAGGGCAACTAGTGCCCTGGACTTTGACAAGACTAGCATGGCATTTAATATGACGTATAGCTAATAAAGTTATCATTAATATCTAGGGTGACAAGGATCAGGTGATTCAAATATCAAGGGATGGCATAGTAAATTTAATACAACATCCAGTGGGCATGTAGCTACCTTAAGCTTGGACATATATTTGCATAGTAAATTAAGCATGCAAGTTGATAGTTTAAAAGAACATAATTTTTCATAAAATGTAGGATCAATATGATCAAAGTGATGACTTGCCTTGCTTGTTTTACCACGGCCTTGATTGCTCTAATTCAAAGCCTTCTCAGTCATTGATCTTAATTTTACTAGTCCTCGCTTTTACCCGAGTCTTGGTCTTGTTCGAATCCGTCGTCCGGTTGAGTCTTCAGATTCTAATACGCGGCAAAGAAAAGAAAGACCAAATAAATCCAAACACTTTAAATGCCCAAGTTAATTTAAATTATACATTTATTACGATTTGAGAATAGAAGGATGATTCGGGTTAGTGTGCCGTAAGCACAGCGGTAGATGAATTGGGCGAAGGAATGAGGTGGCAGAATAGCTTTACCGTGAGGGAAAATTTAGAATAAGGAGGGACCAAAATGAAGAAGTATCTACAGGAATATACCCTCTTTTGAAAAGGTAGAGGTCAAAACATAGCTGATCGGGGCAATGCGAGGTTCGACCATTTATTTGATAACCTTCTCATTATTAACTTTATATTTATCAAGGAAGTCCCGTGAGTCAGGCAGGACTTACGGATAGATAAAAGGGGCTAGCGAAGATAGTAAAGAAGAATTGAACTTTGCATTTTTAGGATGCAGGAGCTATACAGGAGATGAGTAATTTTAATTATTTAATGAAATTTGATATTTCATAAGGCGATATTTATCTGAGATTGCAGTAGCCAGCTTAACAAATCATTATGTTAATGGCTTAATCAAATGATGGGGTTAGCCATTTCAGTCTAGTCGTTATTAGGAGCAAAGTTAATCAGCCGGCTTATTATCAATTATCAATAGATATGGCCAACGATTATGTTTTACTAAAAGAGATGCTGTTACTTTATAGGGATCTTCTTAATAAAGCTATTCCTTTTATTATTAATTACTCTTGACCATCAAATGTTAGAGTTTGCACCACAAATATTTTAAGCACATTTGGGAAAACAACTCTCATGGTATTAGAGATGAGCAAATCACACTTGATATTTTATGTGGCTTGCCGATGATTATTTTAGGCACTAATAAGAGAGATGACATGATTTTAGACATGGGCAATTTATGGTCAATATTTTATGTGGCGAAATCTTGTTAAATCGATTTACTTAGTTTGCATAATTGGATTTAGATCGGCGGATGAAAGATAGCATCTCAATCCCTCGAGATAAGGTTAAAGTTATTATTCGAGTCTCTAGAGTATAGTTTAAAAGCATTGAATTTATATATACATATATATATATAATTTAAGGTTTTATACCTGCATCTTAGATTATCTAGGATTAACTTCTAGCACCTTTGATTTGTAAAATATGGGCTCTTAATTATTTTCACATAATTGATTTTTAACATCGATATCCATTGAATTTATGTTGATTACTAGTCATAAGAAAATAGACCATGCATGATCTTGTCTTAGTTTTACATGGGGGTTAATATATTAACCTTAATTGGCATATAATTATGCCATGTTAAGTTTTTAGCTTATTTACATAAATCTTTTCATTATGAACCCATAATTAATTTCTTATTCCCTTTATTATTTATAGACTACATCATTTCATTAGGAGGAATGTCCCTTAAACTTGATTTACCTAGTTGGGCCCACATGCCATACACAGAGAAAGACACAGGGTGAGGGAGGTGTCTTCGGCTGCCAGGTAGAAGAGCTGAGGCAAAGCAGAGACAGGGGAGGCGAGGTGGCTATGGAGCCGTGCGGCGTCGCCGGCTGGGAGGGGCCGGGGAGGCGACGGCGACTGGAGAAATGGGCTGCGCCGGCGACGAGGAATCTCGGGGAGGTGGCTGCTTCGGCTGAGACGGCGCCCCGGCAAGTTTGCGGCGGCCCTGGCGGCCGGTGGTGAGGGGGGAAAAGGGGCGCCGGCGGCCGGATGGGAGAGGGAGGGAGAAAGGGTGCGCACGAGCTAGAGGAGGAGGCCTAGAGCTCACCTGAGCGGTTGAACGGGTCGGAGGGGGGGCCGAGGCAAGCCGGCGACGTGCTTGGGCGGCGGCGCTGACGGGCTCCCGTGGCCAGATCACTGCGGGGAAGGAGAGCACCAGCCGGCGGTTGGGGAGGCTTCGGGTGGCGGAGGTGGCGCTCCCACCGCGCTGAATCGACTCAGGACCGACCGAGGTAGAGGCAGCGGCGGGAATGGAGTCGGCCGGCGAAGATGGAGGAGGAGCGGGCGTGACGCACTCGGGCGGTGATTTCTCAATTAAACGCGTGGGGAGGCAGTGAGCGACCGGAGGCTCGCCGTGACGCGGTCGGCTCGCGGAACACTCGCCGGAGGCGGCCGAGACGAGGAGGTGACTGGCGGCGCACACAGGGGGAGCTCGAACCGAGCTCGGTTTGAGGGAGAAGGAGGAGGAGACGAGCTCGGGCTCCTTTTATCGCCAGCAAAGGCCACTGGAGACGAAGTGACTCGGGGTACCTCAGGCATGGGCGCCGGCATGGGCAGGGGTACGCCGGCATGGCAGCGAGTACGGCGGCATGGGGGTGGCGCGGAAATGGCGGAAAACCAGGGGCGGTGGTTGGCGAACCCAGGGGCGGCGCGACTGTAGCTGGTGGGCGCGGCCTTCGCACGGGGCCGGGCTGGCGCGAGGAAGCGGCGCGGGCTGGGCCGTCGGGCGTCAAGTTCGGCGGGCAGAGGAGGAAGAAGCAGGGAGAGGGGAAGAAGAAACGAGGAAGAAGAGAGGCGCAATTGGGTGGGCCGGAGAAAGAGAAATGGACCGGTCGGGCCGGGAAAGAAAAAGGAGAGTGGGCCAGGGGGAAAAGAAGAAATGGGCCGGGCCCCAAAAGGGATTTTGGTATTTTCTAGAATTCCCGAATTTTGGGATTTTAGATTTGGTTTTGTGAGTAGATTTTGAATTTGAAAACTAGGTTCAGATCCTTGAATTCAACAATTTAATTTTAGGGAGATTTGATGATTTTCGGAGAAATAAATCTTAGTCTTCCGAATTTGAATTTTTATATATACAAATTGGATGGAAAATATTTTATATTATTTTTTTTTCAATTTTCATTCTTGGATTTGAGTTTCCAGCTTGTAATTTAAATTTGAAATTAAGACTTCCAAGTAAGTTTGGATTTTCTCAGTTTGATTTTCAGCCTTGGTTCTTGATCCCAAGATTTCAAATTTTATTACTTGGGCTTTTGGCAAGAAAAACCAATTTGAGAGATTCGAGTAACGCCAAAGATTTTTTTTTTTGAAATACCCAAGAAAATGATTAAAAGATTTTACACTTTTCGCAATTACAGTAATTCCCTATTTGGGATGTTACATATACTTAAACGGGAGATTCCTTCCTGAAGTCGGATCTGATCTTCTTTTGACAACACACTGGTTGCATAAGACTTTCTGCTTAGCGCATCTACCACGACATTTGCTTTGCCGGGATGATAATGAATTCCAATATTGTAATCCTTGATCAACTCTAACTATCTGCGCTGCCTTAGGTTAAGTTCTGCTTGAGTGAAAATGTATTTCAAACTCTTGTGATCTATGTATACTTCACATCGATTCCCGATGAGGTAATGACGCTAGATCTTCAAAGCATGCACTACGGTTGCTAGTTTCAAGTCATGAGTAGGATAATTGCACTCATGTGGTCTTAGCTGGCGTGATGCATAGGCTACCACTCTGCCTTCTTGCATAAGAACACATCCCAAACCTTGATAGGAGGCGTCACAGAAAACTTCAAAATCCTTATGTACATCGGGTAGTATAAGCACTGAGGCCGAAACTAGCTTGTTCTTGAGAGTCTGGAAACTCTGCTCACAGGCTTTCGTCCATTCAAACTTCTTTTCTTTCTTCAGAAGCTGAGTCATAGGCTTGGCTAACTCTGAAAATCCTGCTATGAAGCGGCGATAGTAACCAGCAAGTCCAAGGAAACGTCTGACTTCTGTTACTGACTTGGGTGGCTGCCATTCCATTACGGCTTGCACTTTGGAGGGATCCACTGCAATTCCTTCGGCTGTCACAATATGACCAAGAAAAGCAACCTCCTTTAGCCAAAATTTGCATTTACTGAATTTGGCATAAAGCTGATGCTCTCTAAGCTTTCCTAAGGTTATCCGAAGATGATTCTCATGTTCTTCTTCATTCTTGGAGTAGATAAGAATGTCATCTATGAAGATTACAACAAACTTATCTAAATACTCCATGAATACGCTATTCATCATGCTCATGATGTAAGCAGGTGCATTTGTTAGCCCAAAGGACATGATAGTGAACTCATACTATCCATAACGGGTAGAAAATGCAGTTTTAGGGATGTCTTCCGCACGGATCTTCAACTGGTGATATCCTGATCTCAAATCGATCTTGGAGAAGACACTGGCTCCCTTCAGCTGGTCAAACAGATCATCGATCCTGGGCAACGGGTACTTGTTCTTGATAGTAACCTCATTAAGCGCTCTGTAATCCACACACATCCTCATACTTCCATCCTTTTTCTTGACGAACAAAACAGGTGCACCCCAAGGGGAAGAACTTGGACGAATCTACCCTTTATCCTCCAATTCTTGAATCTGCTTTTTCAACTCAGCTAACTCATTAGCTGGCATACGGTACGGTCTCTTGGAAATTGGGGCGGTGCCGGGGACTAGGTCAATCACAAACTCGATTTCCCTATCCGGTGGCATCCCTGGTAAATCCTCTGGAAATACATCTGGGTATTCCCGTACTACGGGTACTTCTTCTAGCACTTAAAGATGAGTGAGAACACATTCTCCTTCTGCAGGGATTTCAGGGGAAAGTTTACTTCTATCCCTTGATCATTGGTTAGGTTTATGGATCGGGTGGCACAATTGATCTGACCATTGTTCTTGGCTAACCAGTTCATGCCAAGAATTACATCCAATCCCTGAGATTCCAATACTATTAAGTTGGCTTGGAACAGAACTCCATTTATGATTAGCTCTATTCTCGGACACAAGGTCCTTGTTCTCATTTCTGCTCCAGGGGAGAGAACTATCATGGGTGTATTAAGAGAAACCATACCCAACCCATTCTTAACCACAAAATCCAAGGAAATAAAAGAATGGGAAGCTCCGGAATAAAAAAGAACTGAAGCTGGTACTGAGTTTACAAGGAACATACCCAGTACGACATCTAGTGCAGCCTGAGCTTCCTCGGCGGTGATGTGGTTCACACGTCCCTTAACATAGTTTTCTGGCTTCTTGAACTGTTGATCTTGAATCTGACTTCCCGAAGCATTTGTATTAGCTGCTGCTTGGAGCTTCTTGGGGCAAGACTTGGCATAATGCCATGTTTCCTTGCAATAGAAACAGGTCACTCCGTCAGATGTAACAGTACTCTTCTGAGCTTGACCACCGGTAGGATGAACGGAAACTGCCTGAGGTTTGGGGCGGTTGAATTGGAAAGATGGCCGGTTAACTGCTGGCCTAAAGCTACTTGACTGAGGCTTGAAGTTGCTAGAGTGCGGCTTGAACTGCCCAACCTGAGGTGGGGTACTACGGGGCTTGGGAAAACCTCCAGGGTTAGCCTTTTGCGTAGCCATCCTTCTCTTCTGGTTTTCCATCTCAACAAACTTGCCCTCCTGGCGAATGGCTTTGCTAACCAACTGATGAAAGTCTGCATAGTCACTTGATATCAACTGAATAGAAATATTGTCATTCAGGCCCTCCAAAAACCTTTCTTGCTTGGCTTCATCGGTAGCCACATCTTCCGGTGCGTAGCGTGCCAATTGGTTGAACTTTTGCAGGTACTCATTCACTGTGCGGCTTCCTTGACGCAGAGCTCTGAATTCCTTCTTCTTCAGAGTAATGGTGCCTGATGGGATATGAGCCTTGCGGAAACACTGCGCAAACTCATTCCATGAAATGGCCTGAGGGTTGGCATGAGAAGCAATCAGGGTATCCCACCATTCGGATGCAGGTCCATTTAGCTGGTGAGAAGCAAACAAAACCCTTTCTCGGCAATTTCTTGCCAATCGCACGAAGCCAATCATCAGCATCCATTGGCTCGGCACTGCTTGAGAAGGTCGGTGGCCTTATCCTCAAGAATTCTGACATCTGATTTTGAGGTGCTTGAGCTGGTGGTTGTGGAGCATGCTGAGCAGGGTTGTTGATAGCTTGAGCTAACAGTTGAATCAACTGATTTTGATTTGCCATCATTTGAGCCCAGTCAGGTCCAGCTGCTGGTGGAGGGGAAAGGATGGGTACAGACTGACTTCCTTGCGCTCCGGTGTTGTTGGCATTGTCGTTGACATTCCTCCTTGTGTTCACCATTTGCCAGATTCTTCCAGATTTAGAGGAAAGAGAGAGAGAGAGGACTAGGAGAAGGTCTATGTAACATTCCAACCTCAAAGCAAGAAACACAACAAAACTCAAGGAACAACCAACCATATTAATTTATTAAATATAACCTTGAGGCTGTTGACAAAGGAATAACAGCTCACAAGTATCGTTCTACAACTTTAAACTTAAACTATGGTTTCTATGGGCTGATGCTACTACTAGTAGAAGGCTGGATTTTAAGCTTCTTTGGGGGTGGTCCTGTAACAGAAGAACCCTCATCTTCTACACGATACTTGGCCAATTCTTCTTCTGCTGCACGGAGTCGCTGCGCCATGAGGCTCAACTCCTTCAAGGTGACTTGGTACACGTAGTCCAAGGACTTGGTGTACTGCACCTGCTGAACGAGCCTAGGGTTACTCTCGAATTCTGTCGAGGGGAAGATGCTGCTGGGGCTGGCAGGGTACTTGCTGGGGTTGTATCGAAATGTGGTGCATTGTAACTCTTGGGCGTAGATGTCCCTCATCTGCCGAATTACTTCACGAGCTGCATCTTGGACTCCGTTGAAGAAGGTGTCTCGAGGTAGAGGAGCATCAAAGGTGTGAGATGCTTCTTCATCTCCCAAGTTGGCGTAGATCAGCACTTCCACTCTCCAACGTTCTTGATCTCCATAGGTTCCCAAATATCCCTGGTACACTGGGCGTGCTGTAACACCCAACTCTTGAAGAAGATTCCAAAGGCAGTCGGCTAGGTGTCCAGCTAGGATTCCATGGGTGACTTTGGTAGGACGTTCGGCCATCTACAATTTTGAAAAGAAAAGGAGTTAGTCATCAATTATGCATATTTATATATATATTTTTTAAAAAAAGGAATAGACAAGTGAAAGAATGAAGGGGGTAAGATGTAGAAGAATTTTTTTAAAAAATATTCCTGTTATTACTTTATTAAAATAAATCCTTAAGGTTGTCCATTCTATTCTACCTATGGTCACGTCTTAGGGTCAACATGCTCTGATACCATCTCTGTCGGGACCCAGAACAACAACTCCAGAACCCACTGTGTAATCGCACTATCCCAGGAAAAGTGTCGGGCCCCCGGATTACCAAACCCGGACCCTCTGTGTATTACAGCACTAGTCCCAGATCAAAGCTAGTGCACACAGTCAAACAGAATGGAAAACATCACCATCAACGATTTATTACAATAAATAAGAGTACTGACCACAGGGTCACATTATTACATTGGAGGTTTAAGACCTCGCACACAAGAAATAAGCGGAAGCAAAGATAACTCGAGGACGACCCATCAATTCGCCACAAGCAATTGACTGGGGAAGCGCGACCTAGAACTTCTGGAATCCTTCGTCGAATCCTCAAGCGAAGTAGTCGTAGTCTCCTTCTTTGGCTTCATACTCCTCTGGTTATTATTTTTAAGTGTAGCATGTGAGTACATAAAGTACTCCGCAAGTCTTGGGAAAAATGCATAGATGCAAGGCTTGACAAAGGAAGGCTATATGGTTCTTTTGCACAAAGCAACATTTTCATTTAATTACTTCTAATTATTTTCGAAGGCATCAACTTAATAAAGTAAATGATTTTAACAGAACTAACAATTATTCCCTAGTGAAGGTTCCATCTACCAACACTAGATTAATCAATTTGATCAAGTTACTTACTGCGGGTTACATCCACCCTCTCTGGCTCCATCCGCCAGGATTCCCTTCCGAGAGTTCCCTCCACTCTCGGAATACAAAACTTTTGATTTTAAATCCAAAACCAGAAATCTACCATGTGAATGCATTCCTTGCCCGCCCTTGACCGTGGGCACGGCTATTCGAATAGTTTTACACTCTGCAGAGGTTGTACAACTTTACCCACAAGAGATAAATTATCCTAAAAGTCACACGCTTCCTTTGGCATGAGACCCAGATAAAATATCACAAAGCCTTTACCTTACTCTAATCTAGCTAGATACCACCCGCTGAGGTTTCACCGCAGGTAGGCTAACCGCCCGAACCGAAGCCCCCTCTTGCGCCATATGAGTACAGTAAATCCCTGTCCCTCACTGTGGATAACCAGTCCATCCCTGGCACCCACTTTCCACTGGTGGCACCTAAACTAGACTATCATAAGTTAGTCAGCTAGGTCGTACCCATATAGACTTGTGGTTGTACGGTTAATGCTCAGTCTGGACAAACACAAGCGTCGGTCCTTAATTGACTAGGGTGGAACATACACTTAACAAGATCTCGTGCTTGCTGCACCAACCCAAACCAACCATCCACCCTAATCTAAACCAATTTCCACATTTTATTTTATTTTTAAAGAACAGTGGCAACTTCAATTACCACTAAATTTATAAAAACAAGGGTATTACAATAATTCATAATTTCCCATTAGCAAGATTTATGAGGTATTCAATAACATGGCTAAGCATTGGACTACCATTCTAATACCAACAATTAAATATATTACTCTCATTAATGAGTCAAAGGAATTTCTAGGGTTGCAAAGGTACATGGCAATCAACTTCAAGTGAGGGCATAACAAGGTTGGATATAACTAATGCCTTAACATTTGAATTATCATTTTATGTAAATAGCAATGCACATAATTTAAAATAATTAAAACATTTCAAAATCATAGGTTCAAGATGATCAAAGGAGACTTGCCTTCTTGCAGGGTTTCTGGGTCTTCTTGCTGCTGTGAAGAGGGATCGTCGACAACGTTGGAATCTACGCGAGAAAAGACGAAGCAAACAAAGCAAATAAATACAAAAAAATTCAAATAAACTCAAAAACTCAAATAGGAGCCATATTTGGATAGATTATGATTTTAGACGAATTTAGGAGAAAGGTTCAGCAGATTTGGGGTTCACACGAGGGAGAACGAATATCTAGAAGATATGTCGGGAAAAGAAATTACTGAGACAATATTTGGACCAAGGAAAATAGAATGGATTTTATGGAGATTTGGCAAGATTGGAATTTGAATTTTGAAAGTGCACAAAAAATTTGGAATGGAACTGGGGCTTTGAATTTAAACTAGGTATTGGAATTTGAAGTTTAAATATTTAAAATATCAAATAAATTTCAAATATTTGAAAGGATGGAAGAAATGGATAGTTTGGAATTTTTGATGAATTTAGAAATTTGAATGGGCTCAAACGGAGTTAAAACGAAGGAGAACGGGCTCCGGGAAGTTTAAATTCAGGGAAAAAGAAAAGGATTGATTTCTGGAATTATTGTTCTAAAGGAAATTCTGGATTTATTGCGTCAGCAGGGAATTTAATTTCAGCTGGATTATTTTTCAACGGGAAAATCAATTTATGGCGTCAGCATTGCGTCAGCCCTGAGGGGACGCCAGCATTTCAACGGGTGGAGGGTTTTGCGCACGTGGCGCTGACGGGGACGGAATAGCCCGAGGTGGCACTGGCGTGGCGCCATGTCACCGGCCACGTGGGCACGGGGACGCTGACGTGGGAGGCCGGCCGGGGGTGGCGCTCGGGGAGGGAGCTCGCCGGCGCTCCGGCGGGCGGCGGCCGGCGGCGAGGGCGGCAACGGGGAGAGGGGCGCACGGGGGTCTCGGGGAAGGGGTGCGGGCTCACCGTGGGCGACCGGAGGCGGCTGGCGGCGAAGAGGAGCGGCGGCGGCGCTCGGGTCCGGGCGGCGGCGAGGCTCCGGCGGGGCTAGGCCACGGCCGAGGGGCGCACGGGCTTCGCGGCGAGGCGAGGAAGCCAGAGGGAGCGTCGCCGGGGCGCGAGGACGCCGGAGGCGGCGGCGATTCCTCGCCGTTGCTTTCGCCGGCGCTCGGGGAGACGCTGCACGGAGTGGAGGGAGGGAAGAGCTCGGGAGGAGCGGGCGAGGACAGAGCGAGGTGGGGCGGGGAGAGGCGACGCTCGGGGTGGAATTTATAGGGCTCGGGGAGGGGCACGGCGCCGGTGATTTCTCGCCGGAGATCCCGGTGGCCGGCGGCGATTGCGGGGAGAAAAAGGAAACCGCGGCCATAGAAGGAAGGGAATCGGGGAGGGAGAAGAAGGAAAGGGCGCGGGAATGGTGGGGTCAGGTCGGGGAGAAGAGAGGGGGAGAAAGGAAGGAGATCGGGCGACCGAGGGGGCGGCGCAAATGGCGGCGGCCGAAGAAGGAAGGAGGCGGCCGGAGGTGGGAGACGGCCCCGACAGGCGGGCCCGGGCGGCCAGAGAGAGCGGGGGCGCGGGGCGGCTGACGGCGGGGATTGAGGCCACGTGGAGGCGCGTGGATCGGACGGCCGAGACGGAGCGAGGGCGGACGGAGGCTGACAGGCCGGCCCGCTTGGCGGTGGGAGAGAGGAGCGAGCGGCCGGGATGGGCCGGGCGAGGCTGCGTGGAGAGAATCGGGCACGACCACGTGTCGGCCCGAGAGGGAGGCGGGGTGGAGCGCGGCGGCGACGTGGGCGGATTTGGGCCGTCCACGCGTCGCCCGCGGGGAGGAGGCTGGGTTTTTATTTTTGATTTTAATTTCAGATTTTCAGAAAGGCCCAGAAAATTCAATAAAGCTCTAAAAAATATGAAATAAATTCCAAAAATTCCAGAAAAATTCACAGAAGTTTCTGGATAAGTTTTGGACTTAATAAAAATACTTCCAACTAATGTTGGTATTTAATTTTCATACTTGAAATATTTTTTTATTTTCAAAAATAGGTTTTAAACTCCAGAAAATCCAGGAAACCAAATAAAAGCCAAATAACTCCAAATAATTAATTTGAATTAGGATTTTTATAGAAATTCAAAATATCTTTTTATTTAATAATAATTTTAGGTTTTACTTAAAAACTTTTCAAATCTAGCTTTTTCAAAAACAGAAATTCAGGGCAAATCCAAATAAAACTCAAATACTTTAAAATAATTAATTTGAATTTAAATTTTTCAGAAAGCAAATTTTTGGGATGTTACAAAAAGCTAGTGCACACAGGTTGAACAGTGATACATATAATGCATGATAACCAAACTTTATTATAAGCAAAAGTATGGGCCTTATGGCCAAGTTTACAATAAGGTGGCTTAATGGCCAAACATAAAAGTAAATAGCGAAAGATAAATAAAATGAGCAGCCCATCCTGCCTGCCCACAGACGAATGACTGTAAGACGTGGCCTATTCATCGCAATCCTCAACAAAGTCGACGTTGTCATCCTCTGGCAACAGAGTTTAAGCAAGGTGAGCACATAAAGTACTCCACAAGTTACACCAGGAGTCATAACAGATTTGATGCATGCATAAGGGGTTACAAAGGAAGGCATATTATGGTTTATTTGCATAAACAACATCATTGGAGTAAATACAGTAAAGTAAGTGCAAAAGCTAAATTTGATACAATACGCAAAATATTCTTTTAACTGAAATATTAACGTTAGTGCAGGCAACAACCTAACACTAACCTATCCACGGGATATCCCACCTGGTCCATCTTTCCAAAAGACTTCACAAGTTTCCACAAACCAGATTTTAACAAAACCAAAGTCTAATCCGTGAAAAACCATACCAAGCATGTCCTTGACCGGGGACACGGCTATCCAGGATAGTTTGTTACTCTGCAGAGGTGTACAACTTTACCCACAAGACATGTCCTTTCGTTTTGCCACGCGATTTACACACTGCCTTAGGTGTGCGGCTGAGAGTTCATGACAAGGCTTTTCCAATGTTCCATTACCAAGTTAGTTACGCCGCCACTAAGGTTTCACCACAACATGAATCCACATGTTGGAGCCCCCCTCTTGTGCCATGTGAGACTTCTCATGGCCTACACCACGCTCACATTTAGCTTATAGCGAAAATTAAAATGGAACTTCACAAATTACTTAGCCAAGTCTGTCCCATACCAGACTTGTGGTAGTACGGTGTGACTTTGTATTAGTAGTTCACAGATCGGTCCTTAATTTGACTTAGGCCTACCCGCATACCCCTTGTGCCTGGCAGTCAACATCGAGTCAACAAACTATGATGCATGCCAACAAGCACCCACCACCATACCAATGCCTAAGTCTAGAACAAATGTTATAATTTTATTTTACCAAACTTTCATAGACTTTCTTGACTCACCAAAGTCAAGAATAGATTTTATAAACCATCATTTTGTGTGAAACCATTCTTCCCACCTAAATTATTCTAAGCATGGCTAAGCAATTCTATAAGACGTTCTAGTTAATACTAATGTACCAACTAGGTTTTCATCTATGGTGACAAGGTGTGTTCATTCAATATCAAGATTGGCCATACACAAAGGAATTCGGCGTAACTAAAGTTTAAATCACATTTGAACTAGTTTGAATAAAAGTACGCATGCATATTAATTTAAAAACAACATAAATAATTTAAATTACTGGGATCAACATGGTCAAAGGTGTAACTTGCCTTGCCCGAAGTCTTGTTGCGATTCGTCGAAGAAATACTCTCCGGATTCGTCGTAATCTACACGCGAAGAGCAGCGGGTGGCGGCGGGGTGAAGAAGGGCGGCGGCAGCGGGACCCGGACGGCCGTCTGCGGCGCAAGGAAGAAGCGGCGGCGGGAGAATTTTGGGGGCGACGGCAGGAGGCGGCCGGGACGGCGGCAAGCGGCGGCGGGGTGGCGGCCGAATGGGAGGGGAAGGGCGGCGGGGTGGGAGAGGCCGAAAAGGAGAAGAACAATCGGTGCTCGGGTTTTATAGATGGAGAGAGAGAGAAGAATGGCCGGCGGTTTAGAGGGGAAATAAAGGGAGAAGGCGGCCGGCCGTGAGTGGGGAGTGATGAGAGGGCTTAAACGCACGCTTAAACGGGGATTAAAGTGGTAGTAACGGCCGGGATTAAAAGCTTTTATTTGTCATCCATGGTGGAAGAGAGAGAAGGCTAGAGGAAGAAGAAAGGGGAGGAAGAAGAAGGATATGACAGGTGGGACCCATGCGTCGGTGAGAGAGGGAGAGATGAAGGGGTACGGGCCGTCGGATTGGCGACACGTGGCAAGTGGATGATTCATGGTCTTTTGATTGAGATGAAGAGGTAAGTGACTTTGTATGGCTAGGATTAAGGGCCTGTTTGGGAGAGCTCCACCACTGAAAACGTGGATCTGGAGCAGCAGCCCTACCATGGAGCAGCTCCACTGTGGATCTGGGATCCCACCATGGAGTGTTTGGCTTGTACAGCAGCTCAAGATCCACAAAATTGAGGTTTTGGTGGGAATGGCCACTTTTGGTGGGATGGGGTGTGTAACCAGTGGCATTGATGGGTAATTACCATCCAACTCCACGGTGGAGCACCCCTTGAGGAGCTCCATGAAATCCATAGATCTGGCCCTCAGATCCAGATTTCGCGGAGCTGGAGCGTTTGGGTAAAATTTCGTGGAGTGGAGCTGTTTTTCGTGGATCTCGAGCTGGTGGAGCTCTTCCAAACAGGCCCTAAATCATGGAAAGAGATGGATTGAATCTGAGAGCGACACGTGGCAAGCTGAGATTAATTTGATTTTTATTTTCGGATTGCTTTTCAGAATATACTAAAAACTTTATAAATACTTAAAAATTAATATTTAAAGCCTGAAAATTTTAGGAAAATTCATAAAAATTCATGGAGACATTTTAGACTTAGGAAAAATATTTTTAATTTCATATTTTCATCTAATAATTTTATAAAATACTTTTTAACCTTTAAAATTGATTTTTAATTCCAGAAAATTCTCAAAAATTATTTTAAAAAATAGGGAAGGTTGGGAAAAATAAAATAAACTCTTTTTGGCTTTAATAAAATATTAGAAATACATTTTCTTGCTTTAGACTTTGAAATAAAATCCAAATAAACTCCAGAAAATCAATAAAAATGCAAATAAAATTTTTGGGATGTTACAAATTGTTCTTGTGGTCGATCCAATATGGCAATGAGGACTTAAACATGTCTTTCCTTGCTTGACTCCAAGTATTTCTTCTCTATTAGCTTCTCCTCCATGGCTCCGATTCCAAAAGCTTCACATCGTTTACACCTGAGCATGAACACAACATTTGCATGAGGTAATATCCAGTTCTCGTATAAATTAAAACCAGATTTAATTAGGACTCTGATTCTTCTGGACCCAAGAATGGTGATAAATCAGCAACATTGAATGTAGAACTCACAATATAATCATCACCCGGAAACTCGATCTTGTATGCTTTGTCATTGATCTTCTCAAGTACTCTAAGTGGACCATCTCCTCGAGGTATTAGCTTGGAATTGCACTTGTCTAGAAAATGTTCTTTGCATAAATGCATCCAAACTAAATCACCTGGTTCAATAGCATCTTCTTTCTAAACTTGTTCGCTTTCTCAGCAAAGTATCGTGACTTCTTTTCAATTTCTTCTTTAGACTTGATATGAATCTTCTTCGCATATTTAGCTCGTTTTGATGCTTCCATGTTGACATGTTCATGCAATGGCAGTGGTAGCAAATCAAGTGGTGTGATCGGCTTGAAATCATACACCACCTCAAATGGACACAATTGAGTAGTAGAATGCACCGCCCTATTATATGCAAATTCAACATGTGGTAGAAAATCTTCTCACTCTTTTAAAGTCTTTTTTATCATTGTCCACGGCAGCATTGAGAGTGTACGGTTCATCACCTCCGTTTGCCCATCCATTTGTGGGTAAAAGTTGTTGAAAAGAGCAACTTTGTCCCAAATTTGGCCACAAAGTCATCCATAAGTCCTAAAATACTGACCTCTTCTTCCACATGTTCTTCTGACGGATCCTCAACTTATGTCCCTTTTCAAGTACAACATCGATATCTTTAACCATATCGTACACCTCTTTCCCGCTGAAAGGCCTTGATGCTGAGTCATCCTCTTTATTTCAATCAAATTGTTTCTTCATCTTGCGGTATGGGTGATACTTTGGAATGAACCTATGGTGACATATAGATAGTTTTGCGCGAGTTGTTCAATCACTCACTCTCGGTATAATCTAAGCAGTACAGAAAGGCTTTGGCTCCTTTTGTACTCAACCCCGGCAGGTTACCAAGGGCAGGAAAATCATTGATGGTGCAGAAAAACATGGGGCGCAGAGTGAATTTCTCTTATTTGTCCATATCCTATACATGTACCTCTTCGTTTCATAGTATCATAAGGTCTTCCACCAATGGTGCTAGGTATACATCAGTATCATTCCTAGATTGCTTCGGCCCTTGGATAAGTAGTGGCATCAAAATGTATACATTCACGGGTCAGGTATACATTCACGGGTCAGATGTCATACACAGCGAAGGAGGAAGGTTGTACATGCATACATTCACGGGTCAGGTGTTATATCGGCTGTTCATGTTACTGAAAGGATTCATTTCATCTGTACTTAATACAAACCTTACATTCCTTGGTTCCACACCGAAGTCTGCAAATATCATATCGATGTTCCTCTACTGGGCAAAATTAGCAACGTGTCTTATCATTCCATCTTTCTTATACTCCTTTGAGTGCCAACGCAGCAATCTTGCATCCTTTCAATTTGTAAATAAACGCTTCAACCTACAGCTGGAGCGACCATGCATCCGATGGATCCTCAAGTTTAACAATAGAATTTAAAGGAAAATCCAAGATGTCTCACCGTTGGACCGCTTGGTTGAACTCAGGAAGCTCGTCCATGGTGCCATATGAATCAAATGTAACGTCCAAAATTGAAAACATCTTGACAAGTCTTGCAAACATCATCCGTCCCTTGGCATACTGTGGCTCGTAGAAAACACCAAGTGCCCAAAAGTAGCACTCCACTGGCCGTTCACGTATGTATTGACCCAACGTGCTCCCAGGATTAAGATCTTTATACCACCTAAGTAAGTAATTAAAGGGAATGAATTCATCATCAATAGTAGAGTATGTCATGAGAATAAATAAGACTTGTTCAAATTTGACATGTATGCTCAGTTTTCCCTTTTCTGTATCAGGATTGCTAAATCTCAGTCACCTAAATTTTTTCTTAATCTCGGTCGATTTCCTAATCTTCGATCTTGCTTTACGATTCATACTCTGGCAAGAGTCATTGTCCTCCTCTCCAGTGCTGCTATCTCCCACTACCTTTGAATTAGGTCTTGCATTTACTAGTTAGGTTTCAGGTTCACTGGAGTGGCGGCGGCACGGCTACGGGCAGTGGCAGCACCGGTGTAGTGAGGTGGCTGTAGCACCTCCAGTGCAGCGGGTCGGAGGAGGTCGTCGGGGGTGATGAGGATGAGTAGTTAGGAGCTGGTAGGTGGTGGTAGCAGATCCTGTAGCAGAGACGAGAAAGGAGGGTGGCCCTGGGGTGGCTACAGGGGCGGAGCCAGGATCCAGACAAAGGGGGGGCCGACCCGCCATGGCGCCGGCGTGGTCCTGGGCGCCGTGTGTCGGCAAAATTAGACATACACATATATAATTAAACATACGCATATATATTGTCATATAAATTCAATCATAACACATATGGCAAAATAATGTAGCATACGTCTAGCATACTGAAAAGATTCTCTCAGTAGTCGCTGTTGATACTGGAAGAGTTATGACTAATCTTAGCAATCTATCGACCATTGGATAAATAGAATTTTTACCTAATCTCACTAGTCCCTTTATTAGATCAGCAAGTGATGGCAATGTACTTAGCTCTAGATGGTTGCATACATCAAGTTGAAAATGTGGTAGTTGACACTCCAATTGAGCTTGATCTTGACTTGAAAAATCAGCGGGATAGTACTTTTCCACCAGAGTACTTATCTTTGAAATGTCAAAGCCATCTTTTCTTGGATCTAGTGAGGCACAAAGTGATAGACGCTCTGTTGCTTGAGAACTGAATCGATCTTCTAACTCAATCAATTGTTGGTCGACCGCAACATTAAACACATCTATTTTATAATGGTGAAGAGTGGTGGTATTATCATTTTTGTTCCGAGATTTGGTCACATCAACATACCTACAAATTGCGACATGTAGTTAAACAAGTTAGATATGTACCATAAGAATAAAAAAATATGTATTTGTGCTCATATTAAAAAACTGAAGGTATAACTTACTTGCGATTTAAATCCGAAATCTCAATCTCGTGCTTGTCACAAAAGGCTTTCACCTCCTCAAGAAGTGGTTCCCAGCCATCATTTCTCAAGTCACTAAGCAATGATTTTGTGTTAGAAATGTAGGGGCCTAATTGACTAATTGACTGTGATGAAGGGTGATTAAGGGATCCTATTAATGCATTTAGTGGACCATTGGGGGGGCCAGGCCCCTGCCCGCCCCCCCTTGTCTCCGCCCCTGGGTGGCTACGTGTGGTGTGGGTTAGGGTTTGGTTGTGGGGGTGAGTTATATAGGTGAGAGAGGGAGAGGATATGAACCGCAGGATTTTGATCCAACGGTGGAAAAGAGTGACCGATATTTTTTAAATTTTCGCATGCCTGGGAAATAGACAGCCCCTTTCGGTATTGCTAGTATACATGGAGAATGCTGCCATCCAGTGCATGTATACGGCACATGCAACAAGCTAGTATGATTACTTGCGAAATTGAGATTAGTTAAGTTGCAAAAAATGAGATTAGTACTCACAGTGACATCCTCTTGACCTCATCACGGTGCATTAGCTGCAGGATGTGAAAGTCTAGCTTAGCAAGCTCAAGTATCTCCGGGTTGCTATCCTTGTCACTCTCGTAGATGGGCATGTAGAGCTTGGCCTCGAGCCTCTTCACTCTCCGGTGCGTCCTGTACTTATACGTTTGCAGATATATACAAGAAATCATGGGCACTGAGATGAAAAATCCAGAGGTTTTAATCTGCAATATTTATTTCATGATTATCAATTTCTCTCTCTCTCTCTCTCTCTCTCTCTCTATATATATATATATATATATATATATATATATATATATATATATATATATATATATATATATATATATATATATATATATATATATATATATATATATATATATATATGTAAGTAAGTATGTATGTATGTATGTATATAGTATAAATAACATGGGCACCATGGTGTCCAGGCTCCATGATTGAGATTTTCCATCCATAATTAAGACTTTCCATCCATGATTAAGACTTTCTATCCTGATATATTACATATCATTGCACTTGCACGCATCTAAAAGCAATCCAAAGGCAAGGAGGCTTGTTGTCCAGACACTATGGTACCCTATTTCAGCGATATATATATATATATATATATATATATATATATATATATATATATATATATATATATATATATATATATATATATATATATATATATATATATATATGTGTGTGTGTGTGTGTGTGTGTGTGTGTGTGTGTGTGTGTGTGTGTGTGTGTGTGTGTGTGTGTGTGTGTGTGTGTGTGTTAATGACTTAACACTCCTAGCGACAAGGCGTAGAATTCGACTCAAGTGCATACGATCTTGTCAACCTCACCGAAGGTCGAGGAAAGCTCACCGAATTCTTCATGGTGGAGGTCATTCAACAAAATGGAGAGTTCACCGTGGCAAAGATGATTTGATGTTCAATCATTTGATTCAATTGTAATTCACTCAATTGTACTTAATCAAATAATTAATTCAATTATACTTCATTCAGTTGTTTAATTCATTTGTGAGATCTGTGTAATAATTATCGTGTGCTATATATGTGATCTGCTTACTTGTTTTCATAAGACATGGCTAGCATTTCCTAAGGCAGCCAAAAACAGAAAATAATTTAGCTTTTCAAAGAGCTATCACAGACGGTTTGTAACATCAAACCATCTATGATATGTCCATTATCACAGATGGTTATTAGTATTAACCATCTGTGATATGTAAGGTTTTGGTATTAGCCATCTGTGATATCTTACATATCACAACGGTTATTAGTGTTAGCTGTCTGTGATATGTAAGATATCATAGATGGCAAATTTTAAGAACCATTTATGATATCAGACATATCATAGATGGTTGTTTTGAAAAATAGTCTGTGATAATCACATGTTATCACAGACACATAAATTCAAACGGTTCAGAAATCGTTTGTGATGACAGTTTTGAACCTCTGTGATGACCCTTTTCTGTAGTAGTGAGGTACCCTTTTTTTTGGGCTACGCTGCTCTCTTCTTCACGCCAGCCTTTTTGCTACTCTCGTGAGTGAATGTCACCTTTATTTATTTAAGGTGGGTTCTTTTAAGCTCCGGCTTATGTCTTTGAATTATGGCTATTTGCGCGAGATAATATGCAAAGGGAAATAGTCGTATGCGATTTTGGTCGGTATAACTAAATTTAGTACAGTGTGTACTATATCTACCTGTAGACCCCGTTTTAAAAAACGTACTATTTAAAAACTAGTTACTATAGCAATAAAAACCAAAACCTAAGTATAAGCTCATTGCAATGCAGCAAAGCTACTCCAAGTTGACGGAATGATAACGGATTGATATCCGTGATAGAAGCGGATGCTTCCTGGCTACAATCCGAAGCTAACAGCTGTGGCTATTTTTGGCTATTTTTGTACGTGACAACTTCTCATGGAAAAGAAGCCATGAACGGCAACGCCTTGACATGAGCAATACAATCAACTAGGAGTAGCTTTAATACCAATTGGAAAAAAAAATTAACTAAAAAACTTTACCAAAAAAATCACGAACGTACGATAACAAAATCACTGCACAAGGAGCGTTACAAGTGGAGGTGTTTCACGAGAACCCCAAGTCCCCAACTTCTCTCTCAATTTGGTCAAGGAACCCTACGGTGTTCTTTGCTAGCTACCGTGTGAGTCCTCTTCAGGCTTTTTGAGTTGTCTTTGGTTCTTTTTAATCCCTCCCAATCTTTCTTCCTCTCACAATCTCTCTTCCATCCAAAAAAAAATCCAAAAGTTCTAAAAATCTTTGAAATCTCTATAAATGCTCAAAAACACATGTAAGTTTCGAATCCCCTCCCTTTTTGCCCTCCAAATTACTTGAAATCTCAAGCACTCGCTTTTCCCACTGTAAACTCTCTCTATCTCCAAAAATCTTTCAAATCTCTTTTTTATCTCCAAAATTTTCTAAAATATCTGAAAATGTCAAAAAATTCTAGATATCTCAATTCTCTAAAATCCCTAAAACCATAGAAATATTTCAAATCCTAGAAAATTCATAAGGTCTTCTTTGGGCTCAGTCTAGCCAATCCTCCCTCTCTCTCTCTAGTTGGCCCATCACCTTCCCCACCTTAGCCACCATCCCTCTTTTCTTGGGCCACCACCCACTTTCGGCCCACTTGCACACTAGCCTTAACCCCCACAAAATCCTCCCCTCTTCTCGGGCCGTAACCTTTGCGACGGCCTAGCTCATCAGCCACCTCCTTTTCCCTCCTTGGGCTATCTTAGCTGACCTAGCCTAGCCTCTTCCCCCCGTTTCCCCTCTCGGTCTAGCCTCTTCCCCATATGGGCCACCATCCCCTGCACAGGCCCAGTTTGTTGAACCCACACTGCCATCCTTGCTCATGCCATGTTGACGGCTTCTCAGCCGAACCCACCTCCACCCTATACCTCATTGTAGCCATTACTGATTGCCACCTCACCACCGCCATTAATGCGTCACCCCTTCTTGTGCATGGACACCACGCTACCCTGTGCCTCACCTCACCCAAGCCATTGCGTTCCACCACCCTAATATGATGTCGCCACCTTCGGCCACATCCCCATCAACTCTGGGTATAAAGCCAGAGCTGTCACCCCATTTCCTTTCTTTTTCTTCTCTCCTCCACCATTGCCATGGTTTCATCATCTTTCTAGGGCTCGAAGAATTGGTGCTTCTCTCCCAAATCACCACCACAAACTATAAGTCCACAGCACCCCACTCCCACGGGTGTTCTGCTACTCCAGTGCCACTCTGCCCATGTTGTCCACATCATCCCCTTTGCCTCAACCTATTGATCAACACTGTGCCGTCGGCCTAACTCCTCAACAACCACATGACCACACCATGGAAGTTGCCGCCGCCATCTATCCTCTGCCACCCTCATCACCAACAGCTACCTTTATAGCTACCCAATTATGGAGTAGTGTTTGGCAGCCTCTAAGTGAATAATTATGCATATAGGAAATCATGACGATATCAAGTTTTAGGAGCTCACATAAACATTGTTTAAGACCAGCTGGTGGCACCTAAGAATATCCCAGTAGTGTCTTAAGGTTGGTTAATCCAACACTATATTCCTAACATGTGTCCAAATTATTGATTTGATATCTTATATCTATGATCCATAAAATATGATCATCAATCAACATATTTGCTGGTCTATGAACAATAGGTGTTCCACTTAATGATATTAAACCAGAGATCATTTAGAAAAAACTTTATTTTATTAATATAAATAATAATTATCTAAGGAACATAAAATTATTTTATTCAAGTAGTCAATAAGCATAAAAGTTTACAAGACCATCTCCATGATACGAAATATCACTGACACTTGCAACATCAAGCAAGGTTTATTTATTGCATGTGCCCGTGTGCGTGCTACGTGCGTACACACATAGTACATAGCTAGCACATGCGTTATCTCCACGTACACACATATATCTCCAGCAACTTGCCCCTAGCAAGCAAGCAATAGTTAAACCATATAAATTACTGGTAGACGCTTTCATTGAGCAGCTTGCGTATGGGGTCTGCAACTTCTGCAGTGTGGGTGTAGCCGTCCTGCTTCTTGTACATGCATTCCATAACGCGCGCGAGGTTCACCACGCGTGTCAGCACCGCAGCCGGTATCATGGGCGTCTTGCTGAGGAACTCCTCGTTGATGCTCCTCCACTGCTGCTCCACGACGCACAACACCGCCTCCTTGGCTTGCTGCACCGTCACCTTATGCTCCTTGACGTAGCAGTCAACCGCAGTAGCGACGTCGCTTCTTTCTTTCTCACGCTGCACATTATCAAGTTTTAGAATGCGTTGATGATCGTCATCTTTGAAGTTTTAAAATCCTTAATTAGCAATGTTGGATGGATGGATGGATATCATCTTTTAAAATGCGTTGATGATATATGTATGACAAATCAAGTTGAATATATGTGTGCATGTGTCACCTCATAACCAGAAACATCATCCATTAGGCGGGATATCACTGCCGCATTCTGTATAATTTTAGGGAACGAGCGTGCCCAGGTGTAAACGTCGTCGCCTGTGTCCATTCCAACAAAGGATACGCATGCCAGTGGCCAGTACATGCTGGTTACCATAGTGGCCTTGAGATGGTCACACACAGGGGGCACGTGCCCCTCTTCCCTCCATATCGCCTCTTGCAACATGCACATGGCCCCCTCCTTTATCTACATTTTATTGATAATTAGCATGAGCGTTGGTCGACTCATACGTACGATTTACATATATACTAATTGTGGTGTGTGCAAAACATGAAAGAATTCACGTGAACACGAATAATTGACGAGCTAGTACTATATGTTTACTTACAGTCTCCTTAATACATTCAGTTCCAAAGGGTGAAGCACCGTCAGCCACAAATTCTTCCAGTGTCTTGGAAAAATAGGACATTAGGTTCCCGTAGCACTTTCCTACGTGTTTGGCACCTTCTATGTCCCACCTGAAATATTATTGACAAGTCAAGTAGGAATTTATTGATTAGTCGCATTATAAGACGGGACGTTATCAACAATGGTGTTATCATGTCTAGGATCGTTTTTATGTTGGTGGGATCGAGATTACAGGATCTGATCTCATGATCGTAGTAGGATCTTGCCTCGAAAATCGTTATTCTACAGATCGTAAGATCTTGACTATAATACATAATTTTTATCCTACGTTGGATTAGGATTGACATGATCTGATGAGATGTTAGGATAGTAAGGTACAACGAGATACGTACAACCTTGCATAAAACAACTTATAGCTGGAGCGACCATGCATCTAATGGATCCTCAAGTTTCTTTACTATTTAATAAGTTTGAGTTGGTGGTTGGTGCATTCTCCTTCCTCCCTTCTCAACCGTCCGATCTGAAGACTGAAATCTCAACCATCTATCTAACATCCATCTCCCTCTCTCTCATATTTAACTACTCCTCTCCACTTCGACCAACAGTTACCATCTCCCACACCTCCTCTTCTACCCGACTTGCACTAGCTGAATGCCCGTGTCTTGTTACGGATTAAAAAACTTTTAGAACATGTTTGTATGCATATTCTAAAAATTTTTACCACCCGTGAGTTTCTTTTAAAAATCCGTAGCAACGCACGGGCATTCAGCTAGTAACAATAGAATTTAAAGGAAAATCCAAGATGCCTTACCGTTGGACCGCTTGGTTGAACTCTGGAAGCTCGTCCATGGTGCCATATGAATCAAATGTATCGTCCAAAATTGACAACAACTTGATAAGTTTTGCAAACATCATCCGTGCCTTGGCATACTGTGGCTCGTAGAAAACACCAAGTGCCCAAAAGTAGCACTCCACTGGCCGTTCACGTACGTATTGACCCAGCGTGCTCCCAGCATTAAGGTCTTTATACCACCTAATTTAGTCATTAAAGGGAACGAATTCATCATCAATAGTAGAGTAAGACTTGTTCACATTTGACATACGTGCTTAGTTTTTCCATTTCTGTATATATGTACAATGCTGCCATGCAGGTGCATGTATACGGCACATGCAACAAGCTAGTATGATTACTTGCGAAATTGAGATTAGTTAAGTGGAAAACATGAGATTAGTACTCACAGTGAGATCGTCTTGACCTCATCGCGGTGCATCAGCTGCAGCATGTGAAAGTCTAGCTTAGCAAGCTCAAGTATCTCCTGGTTGCTATCCTTGTCACTCTCGTAGATGGACATGTAGAGCTTGGCCTCGAGCCTCTGCATTCTCCGGTACGTCGGTGAAGCCAGAGCGTCCTGCACTTTCTGTAAGATGGGCTCAGGTAGTTGTCCACCTTTGACTAGGGATGAGAGGCAGTCCGTGGTGAAGATGATGGCGCTACTGAGGACGTCTTCGTCGCATTTGAGGAGGTGAGCGGCCTCGTACAGACTGAGTAGGACATCGGCATCAGATCGCAGTGCGTCCTTGAAGTTTCCATTCTCATCCTTGAAACTCTCGAATACTTCTGCTGCGTCCGTTTAGTTAGTTAATACAATGGGTAAGGACATTTCGAACAGTTAAAAGTGTAACGGTACGTAATTTTTTTTCTCACTGTGTAAATTCCTATCTGGGGAGTTGATAAGAGCTATACTGTAGTCGACTGTTTTTCTCTATTAAGACAGTCAATTTTTGGGCCATTTGATTTGCTTTGAGATTGTTGTTTCCATGCTGTGATGATTCAGGTCTGCGTATCCATGCGTCCATCCAAACAATTTGCCTGCTGACACCCAAGTTGTTATTTGTTTGTATCACTAATCCTTTTCTTAACTAGATTTAGCCATATTTTTTCTTAGTATGACTAATTTTAAATGTTTTGTGTGGTAAATTATTTTTAAATCATGTTTATTCGTTAATTAAGGAGGCATCATATATTAACGCCTGTAGATATTAGTCATCTGAACAAGTTGCCTCGTAGTAGCATAATTTATCCCTTCTTGTTTTGTTTGCTCTTAAAATCTGCAAGGTAACAAGTAATGCATATTTTTTTTAGCCTCATTGGGTTTCATATATACTTTTATTTCTTAAAAAGTTTTAGCTCTTAAAATCTTAATGTAAAGTTTTAGCTACCTTAATGCTGTAAAAGAGGTTGGATATATAGTTGTAGATTGCCACGTAATATATAGGGCATGCATGGTTCAATACTGCGAAGCAGATATAGAGCACTTTGTAACCAATGAAAATTAGTGCATGTTTCCTCGCACAGTGGTTGTAGTCATGCTGTAACACACTAACACAAACCCAACGTTGAGACACTTAATTTATAAATCGTCCAGAAATATAAATAAACAAGTCAAGTTGAGAGGTTGAGGTGGAAATTAATTAGTGTGAGTTCTCTAAGAGGAGCTGTTTAAAAATGGAATCATATATATCTACTATAATAAGAGGGGGCTATTTTATGAGAAAGGGAATTAACAATTGATGATGCTCATAGATATATTATTAGCTACGTACCACATGGAACGTCGTAGCGGTGCTGCCTCAGCAGGCGGAAGCGGAGGGCGACTGCACACAAATCACCATCCGTAACCAGCGTGCTGTTGAGAAGGTCCATAAACATGGCGATCTCTTGCTCAAAATGGTAGCCAACACCAAGGCGTTCTAGGTCATCAACTGTCTTCATCCCCTCCAGCAAATATCCTGCTTTCCTGCTTGTATACTCTTGGATCATGCAGCCAACTTTGCGCACGAGCTCGTCCCGCCTCTTCTTGATCGTCGTCTCGGGCTTAATTTTGATATGTTGCATAGAATAATTAAACGTGAACAAATAAAAGAAACAAATCAAATTTAACACACACTCTTAAGAGTAGTAATATACACCTGGCGAGAGCAAGGCAAAGGGCGGAGATCGATGAAGTATTCAGTCCATTTGCTGTCTTCAACCTTCACCGATGGCCGCTTAGGGTTCTTCTTCTCGTGTTCCATGGTAACCAATTTCTTCTTCGACTGCATGCATGCGTTTATACAAATCAATTAATTACTGGCCAGCAGATCACATACGTCGCCTACGAGTATACGGCTAAAGACAATACCATATATACTACTGCTAGGAAACAATTTTAGGAAACACCTTTAATTAGTACAGCTAACGACAATATATAGCAACATATCTAGTGCTAATTAAACGAGGACCCGAACGTAATTTTGGGAAACCGCGAGGTGCTATCCTGCAAAAGGATGGCTTTCATGGATACGCGAGGACCTGTACGTAATTTCGGAGAAGTGGAGGGGGGTTTTCAGGGAAAGATGTGGTAGAGGTCTTTTTGCAAGAAGTGAGGACCAAAACGTGATTTTGCAAAATCCAAAAAGGTTTTTCACAAAATAACTGGCGTGGCAGCACTCCGCCGGTCATAACATAGGATGATATATAAAATGCACCGTAATTTAGAAACACTAGTGTAGATGCATGGATCACCTCCGATCAAAACGAGAGGAGCTTTGGAATCGAATTGGTACTACATAGGACCAGGTATGCTGGCCCTTTAAATAGAGGCCATGCATGGAGCGTCAGGACCCCAAAAG
Source organism: Dendrocalamus latiflorus (assembly GCA_017311315.1). Taxonomy (NCBI): domain Eukaryota; kingdom Viridiplantae; phylum Streptophyta; class Magnoliopsida; order Poales; family Poaceae; genus Dendrocalamus; species Dendrocalamus latiflorus. Next base: position 1,119,599 of record CM029628.1, read on the forward strand.
TAGTCCCGAACACGTTTTTTCCAAACACGCTGCAAAACGTGCATAATAAATTCCAAATAGGCTGCGATGTGGACTGTACGACTTCGGGCAGCACGAGACAAACCTGCCGTACGGGCTCCCAAAAAGTCCAAACACCGTGGACTTCGGGCAGCAAGAGACAAACCTGCCGTCCACAATCGTACTCCTTGATGCAAGCATGTCTACTCTATATTTGGTAATAAATGTGCATTAGATACCCACGATCAACATGGCTGCCCAACAGTGCTCATGACTTATTTGTTACTATTTATAAGTTTCGTCTTTTTCTGAATTTTTGGCTTTTTGTTGAGCTTTTTTGCCGGTTCTTTTTTTCCCGTATTTGTTTGTATTATACGTAATGGGCTAACATATTTTTTATATTTTTAAATTTTTTTAAATTTAATTATGCTAAATAAGTCTCTGTCAGCTACAGTGCTTTTTTCAGCCAGCTACAGCATTTTCAGCCATAAGCCATGAACTTTTCAGCCGAACTGATCACCCCCAGTGAGGGTGAATTTGTTGGCGGTCAAAACGTGCACACCAAAACATAAATGGAAAAGTCGTTAGGAATCAAATCATGGAAAAGAAAAGCAGATCCTTCCTACGAACTACAAACGTCACTCCAGTTTTTCTTTCCTTTTTTTTGACAAATAGAACTATTTTCGACTTCCAACGTGTGAGACCCTAGATTAGCAATTCAGAATCCTCTGTGTTTTTACCGCACTATTCCCTATATTAGTGTTCCACTACACTATTCCATATATTAGTAGCTAGTACACACAGATACATTATTGGATCATATATATACATCGCATAAACCATACCAAACATTTATATTATGCATCAGAGTTTAAATAACCCATATCGGATAATGTTTACATTGCGGGCCGATCAATCCAAATGTTACAATACAGAAATTGGAAGTAGAAGCACAAAGCAAAAGATGAGACCACACCTCACCACAAGCAAACGACTAGGGGTAAATGATGCCATACTATTTTCCAATAGTTTGGATAATAAATGTGCACATAATTATCATCAAAGTCTAACTGTCGGTGTTTTAATACCGATCTTACGTATGATTTTTTGGATTCAGGGGAAACTCTTAAGACTAAGATCTGGTAATTCAGAAGAAAGACACAGGGGTTTTTATATAGGTTCGGGCCTTCTCCTGGGAGAATAACAACCGTACTTTCTGTGTGGCTATTACTTAGAGAAATGGTTACAAATGTGTAATGCGAAATGCCTTGCACTATTCTTGCTTGGATCAGTTGTCTCATAACCCTCCGCTTTCATCCTTTATATAACTGATGAAGCGACGTCAGTTGTCTCATGCTAAAAGACATCTCAATGGTTTGGAAGACAACCGCCCAACAGAGGTTATTGTCAAAGAAAGGGATCATGTGTGATTATTGAGATAAGCGCATGTTCTAACCGTCTTGTCAGGCACCTCTACGATGTTGGAGAACGCCATGGATAAAGGAATTGGAGATAGACTAGTCGCAGGAAGGTCTACAACCATAAGGTGGTCGTAGGAGAACTCACGAGTACATAGCCGTAGAAGAGCTTACGACTATATGGTCATAGAAGAACTCACGATTATATGGCCGTAGAAAAGCTTACAACTTGAGAGTGGTCGTAGGAGGACTTACGACTACCCTATTCTCCCTTATCAATAAGGGGCATACTCGGAAAGTATAATGATGTCATAATTTAAAGATTATTCAATTCTCGCATCTAGTCCCCTCAACTTCAAGTGAAAGTAACTTATTTGAGAAAGAGAGGTTGTAGACGAAAGACGGTTGAAGGTGTAGGACCATACAGGTAACAGTGGGGGGGTGAATGGTGCCTTAAAATCCTCCCCAAGTATTCACTCAACAGAGGGGGGTGTAGGACCAGACAGGCAATAGAGCAACTGAGAAGACACAGCAGAGAAATGACCATGGTCAGAGGCCAGCAACGTGGTCGAAATACCACAACGTGGATAAACTTTGACAACATGGTCGAAAGCAAACAATGTGGTCGAGAATTGTCTTAGTCGATAACCACCGAGACCAGAAACAACAAGATTGAAAATAGTTGCAGTCCAAACTGATGTAGTCATAGACAACGTGATCGAAAAATTAGTGTTGTCGTAACCAACCGAAACAGTGGTAGTAACTAACGTGGTCGTAAGCCAATGAGTGGTTGAACAACCAACGTGGTCGGAACCACTCTGCAACCAAACCAATCAGCATCGTCGAAATCAATACGATGTAGTCTAGAACTTGACCTTCGCTGAAACCAACGTATTCGTAAAGTCGATCGGCATTCTAGACTGTGACTGCAACGACTATGACTACTTTAGTTCAGAATCAACAAAAGATGGCAAGAAACAAACAGATCTGAACGTGGTCGAAAAGAAGAACGCTGCGGTGAGAAACTTGACCGTGGCCGTAAACTTCTCGGAAGAAACAGAGGAAGAGCAGAGAGCGCATGACCGCAAGATCCAAACTATGCAAAAATTTTGATTAAGAGATCAAACGGCCATGAAGCTTTGCACATAAGATGATGAGGGTCTCAAGAGGTTGCTCCGATCTTTAATTGAAAACTTAACAACTAAAATCAGAGCTTCCCAAGATTTTATTGAGAGCGTATGAAACTGAATCCGAGAGAATAAAAACAGAATCAAACCTTGCTCATGGGAATATAATAGCCAAGATGGCTTTGAGCATGATTCCCCAACACACAGCAAGTCAGATCAAAACCAAGAACGTTTTCTCGGATCAAGAAAGATAGAATACAATCAAAGAACAAAGAAAAACCAAGAAAACAGAGAAACATAACCAAACCAACTCAAAGCCATTCAGACAACAATCCCCAACAAGTAGATCAATAAATGATGTATTGTTCTGAGGATTGAGTCTACAACCACTCCATCCAGGAGGACCAAGAGCACAAGTGCTACACACCAAAAACCCTAAACACGAACGCATGCGAGAAAACCAAAAGACACCAGAGACCACAGGATGGGTAGCCCTCCATCCCTTTTTATAATCTCTCGATACCTGGGATAAGTCGTTAACCCCCTACCTACCATCGAGTTTCCTCACACATACAGGATAAACACCCTTTAATAGAACCGCCGCCTTTTTAGGTCTTGAGCAATTTACCACAGTGCCCCTTTACCACCTTCCTGGAAGCTTTCTATTTTCTTACTGTCCATGCTTGTAACCACCTTGCAGCCTCAGTCATCTTTGGCTTCTCCTGATCATTCTGAACCTCAATACCTCCCTGTGTCTAGTCCCGATCCTTCCACGCCTCACCATGACCTAGCTCCAAGGTCTTGCAAACATCACTAACAAGTAAAGCATCACATAGTACTGCACCATAACCAAGAATCATCAATTTGCATAAACAGAATGAATTCTAGAGAAGCAATCTCAGTAAACCACTGGTCTTAATAGCTTATGACTACAAAACATAAGCTACTCGTAGCACTTGAAGTCTTCCCAGCTGTCTACGACCACCAAGCGAGATGTTACGACCATCGCATAGGCTGCTACGGCCACATAGCAATCGCCACGACCATCATTCACAGCGGCTACAACTTTAACACACCTAGTCACTATGACTTATGATCACATAGGCAAAGCACTATGACCATCGATTACAGCCAGGCAGAGCTACAACTATTGACCACGGCCAGGCAGAGCTACGATTATCGACCACGGCCAGGCAGAGCAACGACTATCGATCATGGCCAGGTAGAGCTATGACTATCAACCATGACTAGGTAGAGCTATGACTATCGACCATGACTAGGCAAAGCTATGACTATCGACCACGGCCAAGCAGACCTACGACTATCGACCACGGCAAGACAGAGCTATGATTATCGACCAGCAGAAGCTATGACGATCAAGTCGTAAGGTCTTCTGCCGACCACTAAGTCGTAAAAATCTCTACCAACCACAAAGTCATAAAACCGGTTGCAGACCACCAAGTCGTAAAACCGACTGCCGAGCACCAAGTCATAAAATCAACTGCCGACCACCAAGTCATAAAAGCGACTGCCGACCACCAAGTCCTAAAACCGATTGCCGACCACCAAGTCGTAAAACCAACTGCCGACCACCAAGTCGTAAAATCAACTACCGACCACGTGGTCGCAAATGCCACTACCGACTATATGGATGAACACAAAGGTCATAGAGCCAGCAAACTCCTGCACATACCTCAAAAACAAAACTCAACCTTACACTAACTCTAATGCAAAGGTCAATTACTAATCACAACCATGGGGTGACCTCCACATGGTCTCATAGAAGGTAAGGCCTTTTTGATTCTTATCGACCGGAAATGAACTTGGTCAATAAGGTAATTTCCCTTTAGTTGAGAAGACAAACAGACTCCAAAACAGAGGAAGTCCAAACGTTTTTTCTATTCTGTCCGTCGAAGCTTTTCCTGAGCAAACCGTTCAATTCTCAAGATGAGTAATTGTCTGAGATGATTACAAAAACTTACCGGGAGGTAATTTTTAGTCTTCTCCTTTAACCATTAGCTCCAATCTGCTCGAACCTTCCACCACCAGCCAATCCCTTCATCCTTCCTCAATCTTGGCCAAATTGACTCCCACCAACTGAAAGAATGATGAAGACCATATCTGTCTAGGCTGTGTCAGAGATGGACAATGCCAAATTAAAGGCATTGGAGGTTGATGAAAAGATCCCCCGCGGTGATTTATCAAATGGATTGAAGCCGCCAGGCAACATTGGCTGTCGGGACAAATAAGAGAAATCCCAGTGTTCCAAGCCTACTATGAGTGTGGTGCGAGGTGGCCAGCGTGGGGGTGGTGCTCAAGCCAAGGGGAGCTTCGACCAGCAATTGGAGAAGCTAGGGCACTATGGGGATGCCCCAGGTAGGAGGAATCGAAGGTAGGAGCTCCGGAGAGAAGGCGACGGCGTTGGAGGCAACTACAGCCGGAGTTGAGGAAGGAAGCCGGCGCGGCTAGCTAGGGAGCATAGAAATCCAATTAATTAAGAGGGCTACAAGAGGATGCTTGGGAACATATTTCGACGCAAACAACTTTCAACGGAGCTTGCCGAGGTGGCCAGAACGGTGGGGTAGACATGGTAGTGGGCGCAAGCACAGGAGCGACTTGGCTCGGTGAGAAAGGAAGGAAGAAGGGGGGCATAGCTCAGCTTAAATAGGCAAGGGGAACTGTGGCATTGTTGTGCTCCCACAGTGAAAGGTAGCGCAGGGGGCATGTGGACGCGAACAAGCTGCGCAGCGCACCGGGCACACAGATCGCGATGTGTAGCGCGGCGTGGGGGCTATGCATGCACATGCATGAGGTGAGGTGGCGCCAAGATTGCATGCGCCGGGGATGGGTTGGTGGCTTGTTCACACACAACACAGGGAAGGGGGAGGAGAGAGGAAGAGGGAGGGATGTGGCCAGTGTCAAAGGGAGGAAGGAAGAGAGAAAGAGGGGAATGGCTAGCAAAAAAAGAATATTGATCTTTGCTTTTGCTTTTTGTCAAATTTTGATTTTTGAAATTCAAATTCATATTCAGCTCAATTCGATATCCAATTATTTTGGCTCTTGATCCATGATTTTTTTATTTTCATTATTTAGCAAAATCTAAATCAAGAGTCTAGGGGAAAATCAAATAACGCCGAAATACAACAAAAAATTTAAATTCTTCTCATTTTCAGCAATCCCCCATATTTGGGATGTTACACAAAATTTGGTTAGTACTTGACTAGTAACGATTACAGGAGATGATGAATTTTGTTTTCTTTTCATTCCAGTGAATGGAGATGATGGCCTTCATAAGTGAGAAATCCTGGAGATGGAATAAAATTAGGTTGTGTCTTTTCCTCATCAAATGTTTTTCTGAACCAAAGTAGTTACATTTCTGGCCGTTCAATCAAAATCCAACCGCCATAGTCTCTCCTACTCTCTCCTACATACTTAGTTCACTCCCTTCAGCTCCCAACCCTAATGTCCAGCCTGCACCACCCCGCCACCACCTCACTCGCTACTACCTCGCTGATGCCCCCCTCCCCTGATGTTGTCATTCGCCTCCTCCTCCCCCAAATCCACGACCGATAGTGCCACCACTACCCCTTCCTCTCTCTATAGCCGTCCCCTATTGAATCTGAACCCAAATCCAGCTAACTGTGCCCTAACTCGTCGACATCTCTGCCGGATAAGATGAACCAATTGATCAGAGCACGAATCTCCAAGCATATAGCAAGGTTAGGAATTCGACTGATTTCACCAAAATTTTTATGCAACACATTTTTAGCAGCCCGATGAAATTATGATAGTTAAATATTTTGCTATAATACTTGTCCTTTTTTATCCTCGATCTATAATAGATTGTTAGGAAGCTTACAAGGTTATACATACCTAAGTTTCCTTTCCAAATGATTTTCACAAAAATTGTTCAGTGGTTCTTTTCATGACTTAATTTAGTACATTGTAAGAATACTTAATTAATTTGCGCTATAAAATTATTAATTTGGAAGGAGGGCAATGTGCGCAGGCTTCCAGCAATCCTTCTCCAAACCAAACATCTCGGAGAGAATAAAGACAGAGGCAAGAAGCCGGGAGGCGCGCTGCATATTCAACCATTTCTTTCGTTTTCAACGACTTGTGCAACCAAATCATTACTTTTGCTGTGGAAGTAAGGGCACGTGATGGACAATGCAGGCATTGTTTTCCCGTAGATTGGGATTTCGTTGACCAGAGATGATATATTTATAACCACACATGTAATAAAATACCATCAGAAATTGTCAGATATAAGAAATAGTGCTCGACTTACTCCATATCTTGATCAAATTTTCATGATCTAACACTTTATGGATTGGGAGGGGGGAAATCCAAAGTAATGGTGATAACCTTATTCAAGTTAAGTAAATTGCTTGTCTTTTTTTCCGAGGGTGGGGTATCTGTAAGCATCTAGGGCGCCCCTAAGTTAATTTTTGGTGGTTGATATCAACCTAATCATCACGACTAATATTTGTGTTACTAGTCATCAACCTGCGCATCCACATAGGCTATATTTTTTATAATGAGTTTGTTTCCAATATTTTCATAAATTTTATTCCAAATTCATATAAAGTTGGGTCACAAAATTTTAGTGAGGGCTTCATATGAAATTTGGAGTCCGCTTGTTTTGTTGGCTCAAGAGAGGACGTTGCCAGGTATCTCTTCTTTACTCCGCGGGAAATATCGATTGTAGTTTTTTCTGAACTTTCGAATGCAGTTCATTCATCCGAACACCACATAGAATTCTCATTTGATTCAAATTCTTCAAAATTTATCTTTCTTCTTCCCAAACTAGCTGTGCGACGTACAACATATACATAATAACTCTAAGATGAAATGTTGGGATTATACCGAAAATATGGCATGTTTGGTTTGTAGCCTAATAATACCTAAGTATACCAAATGTATTTGTCTAACTTGCCAAGTTGTGAACAAAATTGATGGCAGAACCAAGCATGTCTAAGGGGCTCTTGCCACAAACTTGCTTAAGGGTGTTGTGGCAAACTTTGGCTTCAGATAAAAATTTCCATGAATAGGCATAAAATTTATGAGTTTATCGTTAATTTACAACATATCTAACAGATTATTCGACGTTGCAATCGTTGCGCGGAATTGATGCGCACCTCACGCAGCGAAAGTGATTCCTATTGCATGTCAGTCAGCCTTGTGGTATTTGGTGGACGTTCATGTCCACAAACTCCGCAAAGCAAATGGATTGCAATTTTTCAGAACGCTTTCACTTTTTAAGATGAAGCCAGAAAAATCAGAGGTGAGGGATGAGGTGATGAGTCATTTGGAAACCAAGATGTCGTGCTCCTTTTTGGTTTTTACGATAGTAGGGCAGGATGGTTCTCTCCTGTCTTTATTCTTTCCTTTTTGAGGGAAGTTCTCCGTTCTGTTTCTTTGTTTTGATTGGTGCAATGATAATCCATTACTCCACTGTTGGCAGCCCCTACTACAAGAGTCCAATTCTTGCAGATCTACAATAGTCAAAGCCTCTACGAAGGGCAAACATTTCAATAAAATACCGGATAAATCGGTTTAATTTATCATTGGGTTTTAAATTTCCGATATTCATTTAAACATAGGATAAATCCAATCATTTACAGAAAAATTCAGATAAAGCCATGCAAGATTTTAAATATGCAAAATTTATGGTTTAAAAATGGAGTGAACTATGGGATGTTACAAATGCCATCACCATGGACCCAAAGCTCTCCGGTGCTCTTTGCTCACCACCGGTCGACTTGTTAACCCTAGGGTTCTGCACTTGCACTGCACCGCTGGGTTCACCGCTTCAAGAGCTACTAGATCTGATCCAGGGTAGTTCACTCTAGTGTAGCCCGATGCAGCATAGTCTATGCCGTACTGATGAACCGTGTAGTTGTCGTATGTCCGATCGTACCACTGGTCATGCTGCCATAGGTGTGGGTGGTCGGTTGGTGCGTAATTGCTGTAGTGAACCTCACAGTACCGGACAGGTGAATTGATGTCGCTGCTTGGAGTGCCACGTGCCTTGTGTTGTCTCCGTGGCAAGGATGGACGTGTAGTGCTTTGACATCCACCCCTTGGCGATGGAGATCCTGCAACGGGTTGCCTCCATGACAAAGACAGAAGTAGAGCTGTGTCAATGTGAGTGCCCTGCATGAAGATGACATATATGAAGAACAATGAAAGTAATTTATCATGTTGATGGCAGAAAATTACGAAATTGGCATACAGGAGCAATGCGCTGTGCAGACGATGAACGAGCGAGGCTAGTGCGATACGTCAAGGAGATAGGATGTGCGTACATAGCTACAGATGGACACTAGAAACCTAACATACTGGAGCAATGCACCTCACGGAAGAAACACATCGGCCTTAGCTGATGGTCCTCAGTGCAAGCTTAGCATTGTCGTTCATGTTGCGGACAGACACCAGAAGGCATTCGAAGGAGCTCGAACATCCTCAACGCAGCATGACACCACCCTCAAAAATGATATGTCATATCTAGTCATACTACAACAAAGGATGAAATGGGTTAGTCATGTACGCATGATCAATACAATATAAATACAAACTTGAAATGTTTTACTATCTCGTTATGTCATGCCGCACGGTGCCGTTTGGTCCAAATGCCATCCTATCAGCGTGTTTGGCCTCCATTGGGTGCTGCTGAGGTGGGCCCGTCAGTCTGCATCGGGTGCAATACATATACCACCGCAAGTACGTGGTGTACATGTATGGGTCATATGGTCACCCCTCCTGTTCAACCTGCGACCTCATAAATTGCTCCCACATCGTCGTCCACAGCAGCTATGTCTACCTCCAATCATCGCTCTTCTGTCCCTTCTTCATTTACCTGCAAAAAGGCTTGGTACGCAATGGTTATTTCAATAGGGAAACAAAAAAGTGATGAACTGTACATGAATTAAAAGTTAATGCAATGAATTGTACAAAAAGAGCTGACAAATTATTTTAGTTACAAGTGAACATGTCTGCAGAGAGGTTAACTCGATGCTGGTGGCACCTATTGGTGGAGCCCAAACTGTCTCATGACTCACTGGGCGGTGTACTCCTCCACCAAGTCATAAGCCAGTAGTCTTGATCCTGCTCGCACTGCATTGACAAGCCGAACAACACAGTCTCTGAGATGAACTGTGTGGTCTACACCATCGACATAACGACATCCTCATGCATGGTCTCAAACGTGTTGTGGAACTCTAGGTACACTCATCATGGTCTCTCCCTCGACAATTCTAACTGGCTAGCTGTCCAATGAGTACCCATGGTGGGTCTATCCACTGGATCCTCACCATTATCGTGACCATAGAACCATTCCTTCAACTGGTATGGATGCACCTCCACCCAAAGGTATGACCAACCAACAAGGAAGTGCTCCCATGACCACAACTGCAACTAGGTGTAGCAGATAGCGAGGTTCAGCTCACCTACAGCACACTGTGAGCCATCACACAAACCCCTATATGTCATGCACTATACAGCTGAACCCCAGCTGTATAAAGGAACCTCACCAGGCTTGGCATCAACTAAGGACACAGCGAGGTGGATGTAGTTAGGGTACACTCAATCTCCCTAAGTTATAGGAAATAGGACCCACCTGAATAGCAAGAGCATGTAAGCAACTAGGTGGAACCTCACAACCACCACCGACTTGTCTGCTGGGCAATGCATGTACTATCACAGCCATGAATATGGCACACCTAGGATCCTATCTAGAATGCCATGACCAAACCTATGCAACATACGTATATTCTAATTGGCTGATCTAGGGATGGAACCATGACACGATCTCATAGTGGTAGCCTGGTAAGATAAGCAAAGTCCTATAGGGTAATGGTTATCTCTCCCCACCAAAAGCGAAATGTGTGGATCTCTGGTGATGCGGGGTGTCTGATCTTCATGATGTACGATCGATAATGATAACTTGGATCCGAGCAACCTGACGAATCGATGGCGCCAACCACTATCAAAACAACAACCTACGATAAAAGAATTCACTCAATCGCACGCTCGTGATCCTGTTTACTTGACCACAAAGCAGATGCATTGCACCTCCTAAGAATCATAAGGAATCAAAAGAACAACGATGTAGGGAAATGCCCAATTCCCCTCTAGGTTGTAATCAGATGGCAAACTCTAGGAAGAACAAGCATATAGCTCTCTCTTGAAAATAATAGATTCAATCATGGTCTACCAAAAAGTTACATATTACAAGGCTTATATAACCCTTGGGATACTGCAAGGTCTCCTACACAATTCCTAAGTGTTTTAGACTCGGACTCTCACAAAAAGGAAATAAAAATAAAAATCCATGATGCTTTTGAAGATAAATCCTCCTCCATTATATAGCCCTTGAAATAAGCTTTCCAACAAGTCCAAGGTTATCTCAATCGGACCTTGTATGTGAAAGTTATTGCCTTTATATGCTAGGTATATGGTCAGAGATACGGTCATATTGTTCTGAACACCTCCAAGTCAATCAAACGGCTACAAGCATCTCTGGCCAATCCAATAGTAGGATCATTTGGCCTAGTCCAAACGTTATCATCAATATCAACCATCCAAAGTTGATCGAATGACATAGAAGGGCGAACGTTCGAAGAGGTCCAAACGTCACCGTTGCTATCGACCATCCAAAACTGATCAAACGTCCTGGAATGGACGAATATTTGGAGTGGTCCAAACATATCCAAGGCGATCGGGCGGTCCGTTAAATATTGGACGACATGACTCATTTGGAGTGGCCCGAACGTTTTCAAGGCGATCGGGCTGTCCGTGAAAGATCGGACGGCGCGATCGTTCAGAGCGGTTCAAACATCTTTGAAGCATCTGAGTGTCCAATGCTAATTGAATGGTTCAGACAGTAAAAACTATTCGGACTGGTCCGAATGTTCCGAAGGTCTTTCGAGCGCCCAATGTAGATCGGACAGTCCTAAACACATCTTAGGTCGATCAGACCGATCCGAAGGCAGTTTTTGATACCAGTTAAAATTGTTTGAGTGTCCAGAGCATCTTTGTGAGTTCAATTGTTCTTGTGGTCATTCCGATATGGCAATGAGGACTTGAACATGTCTTCCCTTGCTTGACTCCAAATATTTCTTCTCTATTAGCTTCTCCTCCATGGCTCCGATTCCAAAAGCTTCACATCGTTTAAACCTGAGCATGCACACAACATTTGCATGAGGTAATATCCAGTTCTCGTGTAAATTAAAACCAGATTTAATTTGGACTCTGATTCTTCTGGACCCAACAATGGTGATTGTTGTGGCTACTGGCCAAACAGTAAAGACGGGGACTCATAGAAGAGGAAGAGGAGAGCCAGATCTGTGCGAGAGTTGGTAAGAATGAGAGGATGCCCCTCCTCCTGCCCTCCTGGTGGTTTATATACATGAGTGGGGTAGAATGGGAAATCCCCATTCTACCCGTTAGTACTTACAAAGGATGAGGGTACACTGGTATATTTACATTGATATATTCGTCTACACTACTGGGCCTATTACATATTAGGCCAGTTGCAAGGTCCAGTCACGGGGGTTTGGGCCACCCCCACAACAGTACTCCCTCGACAGCAAGCGTAGAGGTCCCGATGGGCGAGCTGACATGCCAAACTATCCCAGCCCCCGTTCCCCGACAGCAAGCACGAGGGTACCGACTGGCGAGCCGATGCAACTAGTAGCTTGCAGCCCCTTGAGGCGATGCCTACAAGGCTGACAACGAAGTCATCACCGCCCACCAAGGCGGTGCCTACAAGGCGGGCGACAAAGTCACGCTGGAGCTGAGCCGTCCCACTGAGGCATGCCTACTAGGCGGACGGCGAAGTTGCGCCGCCTCGTTGAGGTGATGCCTACAAGGCGGGTGGCGAAGCCTTGCTGCCTTGCTGAGGCGATGCCTACAAGGCGGGCGGCGAAGCCTGGCCGCCCCGCCGAGGCGATGCCTACGAGGCGGGCGGCGAGGCACTGCTCCGAAGCTGAGTCGTCCCGCCGAGGCAGTGCCTACAAGGCGGATGACGAAGTCACGACGGAGTCGAGCCATCCCGCCGAGGCATTACCTACTAGGCGGACGGCGAAGTTGTTCTGCCCAGCCGAGGCGATGCCTAACAGGTGGGCGGCGAAGTTGCGCCGCCCCGCCGAGGTGATGCCTACATGGCGGGCAGCAAGGCACTACTCCAAAACTGGGTCGTCCCACCGAGGCAGTGCCTACGAGGCGGACGATGAAGTCCTGCGCCAGAGCCGAGCCGTCCCACCGAGGCATTGCCTACTAGGCAGACGGCAAAGTTATTCCGCCCAGCCGAGGGGATGCCTACAAGGCGGGCGACGAAGTTGCGCCGCCCCGCCGAGGCGATGCCTTCAAGGCGGGCAGCTAAGCCTTGCCGCCCCGCTGAGGCGATGCCTACAAAGCGGGCGGCGAAGTTGCGCCGCCTCACTGAGGTGATGCCTACAAGGCGGGCAGCAAAGCCTGGCTGCCCCGCCGAGGCGATGCCTACAAGGCGGGGAGCGAGGCGCTGCTCCAAAGCCAGGTCATCCCGTTGGGGTAGTGCGTACAAGGCAGATGACGAAGTCCTGCGTTAGAGCCGAGCTGTCCCACCGAGGCATTGCCTACTAGGTGGACGACGAAGTTGTGCTGCCCCGCCGAGGCGATGCCCACCAGGCAGGCGGCGAAGTTGTGCCGCCCCGCCGAGGCGATGAATACAAGGCGAGCGACGAAAACTGGCCGCCCCGCCGACGCGATGGCTACAAGACTGGCAGCGAGGCACTACTCCGAAGCTGGGTCGTCCCGCCGAGGCAGGGCCTAAAAGGCGGACGACGATGAAGTCCTGCGCCGGAGGCGAGTCATCCCATGCAGACGCCGAGAGGAGGACCCGCCATTCCCCTACAAAAACTGTGCCCGTGGAGGGAGAGCGGGCACGAGCGACGTAGGAAAGGGCCCTACGCATGCAGAGGCAGGGAGGCGAAGCTGCCGTTCCCCTACCTTCAAAAACCGTGCCCGCGGAGGGAGAGCAGACGCTTGCGGCGTAGGCCAAGGGTGCTACACGCGCAGAGGCAGGGAGGTGGAGCCGCCGTTCCCCTACCTTCAACAACTATGCCCGCGGAGGGTGGGCGCTTGCAGTGTAGGCCGAGGGTGCTACGCGTGCAGAGGCAGGGAGGCGGAGCCGCCGTTCCCCTACCTTCAAAACCTGTGCCCGCGGACGGCGGGCGCTTGCGGTGTAGGTCGAGGGCGCTACGCGCGCAGAGGCAGGGAGGCCAAGCCGCCATTCCCCAACCTTCAAAAACCGTGCCCGCGGAGGGCAGGTGCTTGCGGCGTAGGCCGAGGGTGCTACGCGTGCAGAGGCAGGGTGGCGGAGCCGCCGTTCCCCTACCTTCAAAAACCGTGCCCATGGAGGATGGGCGCTTGCGGCGTAGGCCGAGGGCGCTACGCACGCAGAGTCAGGGAGGCGAAACTGTCGTTCCCCTACCTTCAAAAACAGTGCCTGCAAAGGGTGGGCGCTTGCGGTGTAGGCCTAAGGTGCTACGCACGCAGAGGCAGGGAGGTGGAGCTACCGTTCCCCTAACTTCCAAAATGGTGCCCGCGGAGAGCGGACGCTTGCGGCTTAGGCCAAGGGCGCTACGCACGCAGGGGTAGGGAGGTGAAACTGTCGTTCCCCTACCTTCAAAAAGTGATGCACTCCCTGGTGCAGCGTGGGTGAAGGCACTCCCTGGTGTCTCAGCCATCGTGCAGTTTTTATACTTCGTAGAGTGCGCAGGGACAACATTCGTGCCTTATTTATACTCCGTAGAGTGCGCAGGGACAACATCCGTGTCTTATTTATACTCCGTAGAGTGCGCATAGGGACAACATCCACACGTCTTTTTTATACTCCGTAGAGTGCGCAGGGACAACATACGCGCCTTATTTATACTCCGTAAAGTGCGTAGGGACAACATCCACGTCTTATTTCTACTCCGCAGAGTGCACGTAGGGACAACATCCATGCGTCTTTTTTGTACTCCGTAGAATGCACGCAGAGGCGTCCCCCGACGTGTCTTATTTTATACTCACAAAGAGTGCGCGCGTTTACTGCGTGTCTTTGTTTATACTCACAGAGAGTGCGCGTGTTTACCGCGTGTCTTTGTTTATACTCACGGAGAGTGCGCGCGTTTACCGCGTGTCTTTGTTTATACTCATGGAGAGTGCGCGTGTTTACCGCGTGTCTTTGTTTATACTCACGGAGAGTGTGCGTGTTTACCACGTGTCTTTGTTTATACTCACGGAGAGTATGCGCGGAGGCGAGCCTCCGTGCGTCTTATTTATACTCCGTAGAGTACGCCGAGGCGCGAGGCCGTCGTGTGATTTTAAATCAAAAAGAGGACCAAAACAAAGAAATAAAAGAAATGGGCAAAGAATTGAGATAACTCAATGCTTCGGAATGCTATATTGGGAAAGCATTAGATGTTGCGGTAACCCAGAGCAGGCCAAAACTGGAGAAGCAAACATGGCCACATTAACTACTCTTAGAATGGAACCGTAGCCGCAATAAATGATATGATGCACAACCATTTCCTTAAAGCCATGCACGTAAGAAATGCAGCGGGGATTATTAAAGCCGTGAGTCAAATGCCCTGGCTACGGCCACCTGTCGTGATGCCTGGTTTAACGTCCTCGCTAACTCACGTGTAGGTGAAGCGCATGAGCCGTGCACGTGCATGGGCCATGCATGCAATGCAGTATGAGTCTGCTTGCACTCTACGTTTCCTCATGCATGCACTAGAGCCAAGGCGAAGTGGTGCTGGCAGGCCGACAAAGTCGTCATGGGGTTGAACGAAGGCCAGCGAAGACCTCCCGAAGCCGAGGCAAAGTCGGCGTGGCCAGCTCGTACTTCGGCGAAGTGAAGGCTGGAGACGCCGTTGCGGAAGCGGAGCCTTCGTCGAGGTCAGGGAAGACTCGGAGCAAGGGCCGCGTTGTGGAGACTCCGATCCACATAGCCGACTGTGGGCATGCAGACCTCCTCGAACGAGCAAGCGGAGAAGGTGTCCAGATGCATGCTTCGAAGGCCGGTGCGGAGCCGTGTTGGTGGAGGCCCACAATGGTGAAACCGGAGTGAAGGGCGGCACTGAGGTAGACGCCATCGCGCCTTCCCCCCGGTCTCCGGCGCCGAATGCTGTAAGGTCGGGGACGTCATGCGGATGCCCAACCGAAGCGGAGGCGGGCATGCGACACACCCATGCATGGGCCATGCATGCTGTCCTTGCAACGTAGCCCGAGTGTATACATATGATGGAGGCTTATGCTTCGTTTACGTACACCTGGTCTCTCTCGCATGCAGCATAGCTATTCTTTTACGACGTCCAATGGTCGGAGACGGAACCCGAGGCATGGATGCTGCGGGAGCTGCTTGTGCGACGTCCAATGGGCGGAGACAGATCCCACGATGCAGGTGTCGAAGTCCGTGGACCGCTCGGTGAAGACCACTTCGGTCATGGCGAAGACTCTGAAGACATTGGCGGAGACCCCAGGGGGCTCGGCAAAGACTCCGGAGAGCTTGACAGAGACTTCGGAGGATGGATGGTGTACTACTTCGCGAGCTCGTATCATGCACGGATGGATAGTGGAGTTGACGTGCAGCATGAGGCCGTTGGAGCAGAGGCTTGAAGCGGAGACAGGGCGTCCAGCGGAGCGTGGTGACGCATGCAAACCCCAGCTTGCGGAGGCGGGGCGCGGAGATGCATGCGAAGTCTAGCCCGTGGAGGTGGGGCGCAGAGACGCATGCGAAGTCCAACTTGCGGAGGCGAGGTCCTGCGCGGAGGCTCGTCGGAGAGCGGAGGAAAGCGATGGGCAGAGCTGTACGTGCACGTCGAGCCGGCGATGGGCAGGGCGTGACGTTGCCATGTGGGTGTTCGCCCGCTCAACGGCCCGGCCAGGCTCAAGCTCGGCATGGTCACCCTTCCGCTTGGGAAGACCGGGCAGCACGTCGGTGACTCCAGGGCTCGTCAATTATGCGCTGGCAGTCCTCTACGGTGTCGCCAACGGCGAACCCAAGCGACCTGAGCACTCTCCCGAGCTCGCCGGCGTCAATGAGCCCGTCGCCGTCGCAATCGACGCTGGCTTCGTCCTGCTCGAACAGCGCAACCGCCTCCTCGAACCCCACTGCCGGGGCGCCGCCCGAGCTCATCAGGACTTGATGACGGCAGAAAGCTGGATGGTGACGACGTTGATGGAGAGGGCCACCATGGCCTTCTCTTCTGTGTGCATGCAGGCTCGCCAGACCGCCGATGATGGTCGACACCACCGACAGTGGGGTCCACCCATCTGATGCCGCGATGGACGGCGATCAGTGGCTTGCGCATCTCTGTCGAGCTTGGGTGTGTAGAGCGGCGTGGATGGCGCCATGAGGTTAGACGGGAAGAAGAGGTAGCGCGGGACGCCAGGCTCCACGGCGACCTCGAGCACCCACGGGCCGTGGAGGTCCACCACGAAGGCAGCGACGCCGGTTGTACGAATGCTTTGCCGATACACTTGTCTTATCCTGCATGAAAACGTGTAACATCCCAAAAATCCGCCTTAAGAAAAATTTAATTTCAAATTAATTATTTTAAAGTATTTGAATCTATTTGGATTTATATGGATTTTATTTCAAAATTTAAATCATGAAAATGTATTTTAAATATTTTATTAAAACCAAAAAGAGTTAAAATTATTTTTCCCAACCTTCCCTGAATTTTAAAATAATTTTTGGGAATTTTCTAGAATTAAAAATCAATTTTTAAAAGTTAAAAAGTATTTTATAAAACTATTAAAAGCAAATCTGAAATTAAAAATATTTTCCTAAGTCTAAAATAGCTCCAGGAATATTCTATAATTTTTCTGGAATTTTTAGACGTTAATTACTATTTTCTAAGCAATTATAATCTTTCTAGTATCTTCAGAAAATCAATCTGAAAATAAAAATCAATTTAATCCTAGCTTGCCACGTGTCGCTCTCAGATTTAATCTATCTCTCTTCACAATTTAATCCTAGCCATACAAAGTCACTTACCCCTTCATCTCAATCTAAAGACCATGAATCATCCACTTGCCACGTATCATCAATCCGACGCCCTGTACCCCTTCACTTTCCCTCTCTCTCACCGACGCATGGACCCCACATGTCATATGTTTCTTCTACCTCACCTTCTTCCTCCTCTAGCTCTCTCTCTCCTCCATTGATGCCGAAAATAAAAGCTTTAATGCCGGCCGTTTCTTCCACTTAAACTTCAATCTAAAGCGTGCAATCGATTGCCCTAATCATTCCCCACCGTGGCCGGCCATCTCCCCTCATTATCCCTCTCTAAAACCGTTGCCCTTTTCCTTCTCTTTTTCTACCTATAAAAGCTTCTCACCGCCGCCCTCCTCTTCCCTTTCGGCCTCTCCTCTCACCGCCGCCCCACTTTTTTCCGCCGCCGCCGGTAGGTGTGCCGCCGCCCCTCCTCTCCCCACCGCTGCCCCCGCCTCCGGCCGCCGGCCGTGCGCCTCCCGAGCCGCCCGTGCGCACCACCCGCGTGGCCTCCACGTCACGCCGCGTGGCGCCAACTCATCGGGAGCGCCACCTCGGCCGTTGCCGTCTTCCGTGGACTCGGTCCACGGTAGACCGGGCCCGCGCATCATAAAATTTCAAAATTCAAATTTCCGCTGACATCATAAATTATCTTTTTCAATATAAAAATAAATCAGCAAAATTAGTCTTTTTCTTTTTCCCTTATTTAATCTTTCGAAAGCCATAACTTTCTCATTTTAACTCCGATTTGAGCCATTCAAATTTCTAATTTTTTCTAAAATCATAAACTATTCAAATATGCACTACCTTTGAATTTTTTAATTTTATTTGAATTTTTTCTGTATTTATTTGTTTTATTTGTCTGTCTTTTCGCGCGTAGATCCCACCGTTGCCGAAGAGTTCACCGCTCCACATCAAGAAGATCCAGAGAGCGTGCAAGAAGGCAAGTCTCCTTTGAACATTTTGTACCTATGTTTGAGACATGCTTTTTATTATTTTAAATTTAATTGCATTGCTAATTTCATAAAAACATTAGTTTCTATCTTAAGGTATTAGTTAATTCAACCTTGTTATGCCCTCAATTGAACTTGAATGCCATGTACCTTTGTAACCTTAGGATTTTCCTTGTCTCAGTAATGATATTATTATTAAATCTTTGATAAATATTAGAACGGTAGTATAATGCTTAGTCATGCTATTTAACCTTTGTAACCTTGGAATGAGAAATTATAATTCTTTAAACTAGTCTTTTGTATTCAGAAATTTAGTGGCGATTGGTGTTGCCATTGTTCTTTTAAAATAAATTAAAATGTAAAAGTTGTTTTAGACTGGGGCGGATGGTTGGTTTGGATTGGTGCTGTAAGCACGAGATCTTGTAAAGTGTATGTTCCGCCCTAGTCAATTAAGGACCGACGCTTGTGATTGTCCAGACTGAGGACTACCGTACAACCACAAGTCTATATGGGTACGACCTAGCTGACTAACTTACGATAGCCTAGTTTAGGTGCCACCAGTGGAAAGTGGGTGCCAGGGATTTACTGTACTCATATGGCGCAAGAGGGGGCTTCTGATTGTGGTGGATTTAACCCTTCAGCGGTGAAACCTCAGCGGGTGGTGTCTAGCTAGATTAGAGTACGGTAAAAGCTTTGTGATATGTTGTCTAGGTCTCATGCCAAAGGAAGCGTGCTGACTATTAAGATGACTTATCTCTTGTGGGTAAAGTTATACATCCTCTGCAGAGTGTCAAACTATTCGAATAGCTGTGCCCACGATCAAGGGCGGGCAAGGAATGCGTTCACATGGTACATTTGTGATTTTGGTTTTTAAAATCAAAGTTTTGAGATCTCGAGAGTGGAGGGAACTCTCGAAAAGGGTATCCTAGCATTGGAGCCAGAGTGGGTGGATGTAACCCGCTGTTTTAAACTTCATCGGTTAGAGTTGATTATGTAGTGTTGGTGGATAGAACCTTCACTATAAATTGTTTACTAGTTTCAGCTAAAACAATTACTTTGTTCAAATTAATGCCTTCGAAAATATTTACTGTTATTTAAAACAAAACATTGCTTTGTGCAAAAGAACCATATAACCTTCCTTTGTTAAGCCTTGCATCTACTGCATTATTTTTCCAAGACTTGCGGAGTACTTTATGTACTCACATGCTGCACTAAAAATCAACTCAGAGGAATTTGAAGCTCAGGAAGGAGACTACGACTACTTCGCGTGTGGATTCGACGAAGGATTCCCGGAGTACTAGGTCGCGCCTCCCCAGTCAATTGCCTGTGGCGTATTGATGGGTCTTCGCCGGATTTATCTTTTGCTTCCGCTGTGTTTGGTGTGTGTGAGCTCTTGAAACCTCATTTGTAATAATGAGACCTTTCGGTCGGTACTCTCTATTATTGTATTAAAGCGTTGTTGGTTATGAAATCATTTCTGTTTGACTGTGTGCACTAGGTTTGATCTGGGACTAGTGCTATAATACACAGAGGGTCCGGGTTTGGAAATCCAAGGTCCCGACAAAACGAGCAGTGGACATAGGACTCATGCATGCGTGGATCTCACGCATGCATGGATGGATATTTCATGCATGCACGTAGATGGATATTTCATGCATTCACGTTGATGGATATTTCATGCATTCACGTAGATGGATATTTCATGCGTGGGTGCGTGCAGTTCGTGTATACATGAATGGGTGCTACAGGGCAGGACTGCAAACTGGGGGCGCGACATTGAGCGGAGGCTCGACATCATGCGGAGACTTGGCGTGGAGGCTCGACGTACAGGCAAAGCACGTACACCTTACCCATCAGATCTGCCAGATCTGGATTTGGAAAAGAAATGAGGGCTCACAACAGATCTGTGTGCTCACAACACCTTTGCCATATTTAATGAGGTGCATGTATATATCCCAAAGCAAACAAGCTAGTGACAAGATGAACTTATCTGTCACGCTCATGATACGAGCAACCGGAGATACTTCCATTCCCGCGCTAGGAAGCTCCTTCGGTGGTAGCCACCTCTAGCGCCCTTGCGCAGCTTCTCGCTACGTCCCCACGGACGGCGCCATCTGTTGTGGCTACTGGCCAAACAGTAAAGAAGGGGACTCGTAGAAGAGGAAGAAGAGAGCCAGATCTGTGGGAGAGTTGGTAAGAATGAGAGGATGCCCCTCCTCCTACCCCTCCTGGGGGTTTATATACTTGAGTGGGGTAGAATGGGAAATCTCCATTCTATCCCTTAGTACTTACAAAGGATGAGGGTACATTGGTATATTCCTCTACACTACTGGGCCTATTACATATTAGGCTAGTTGCAAGGCCCAGTCACGGGGGGTTGGGCCACCCCCACAACAGTGATAAATTAGCAACATTGAATGTAGAACCCACAGCATAATCATCACCCGGAAACTCGATCTTGTATGCATTGTCATTGATCTTCTCAAGTACTCTGAATGGACCATCTCCTCGAGGTATTAGCTTGGAATTGCACTTGTCCAGAAAATGTTCTTTGCATAGATGCATCCAAACTAAATCACCTGGTTCAAATAGCATCTTCTTTCTGAACTTGTTCGCTTTCTCAGCAAAGTATCGTGACTTCTTTTCAATTTCTTCTTTAGACTTGACATGAATCTTCTTCACATATTTAGCTCGTTTTGATGCTTCCATGTTGACATGTTCATGCAACGGTAGTGGCAGCAAATCAAGTGGTGTGATCAGCTTGAAACCATACACCACCTCAAATGGACACAATTGAGTAGTAGAATGCACCACCCTATTATATGCAAATTCAACATGTGGTAGACAATCTTCTCACTCTTTTAAATTCTTTTTAATCATTGTCCATGGCAGCATTGAAAGTGTACGGTTCATCACCTCCGTTTGCCCATCCGTTTGTGGGTAACAAGTTGTTGAAAAGAGCAACTTTGTCCCAAATTTGGCCACAAAGTCATCCAAAAGTCCTAAAATACTAACCTCTTCTTCCACATGTTCTTTTGACGGATCCTCAACTTACGTCCCTTTCCAAGTACAACATTGATGTCCTTAACCATATCTACACCTCTTTCCCGCTGAAAGGCCTTGATGTTGAGTCATCCTCTTTATTTCTGTCAAATTGTTTCTTCATCTTGCGGTATGGGTGATACTTTGAAATGAACCTATGGTGACGCATATAGATAGTTTTGTGCGAGTTGTTCAATCACACACTAGGCAAAGTATCATATTGATGTTCCTCTACTAGGCAAAATCAGCAACGTGTCCTATCATTCCATCTTTTTTACGCTCCTCTGAGTGACAACGCAGCAATCTTGCATCCTTTCGATTTGTAAATAAACGCTTCAACCCACAGCTAGAGCGACCATGCATCCGATGGATCCTCAAGTTTAACAACAGAATTTAAAGGAAAATCCAAGATGTCTCACCATTGGACCACTTGGTTCAACTCAGGAAGCTCGTCCATGGTGCCATATGAATCAAATGTATCGTCCAAAATTGAAAACATCTTGACAAGTTTTGCAAACATCATCCGTCCCTTGGCATACTGTGGCTCGTAGAAAACACCAAGTGCCCAAAAGTAGCACTCCACTGGCCGTTCACGTATGTATTGACCCAGCGTGCTCCCAGGATTAAGGTCTTTATACCACCCAATTTAGTCATTAAAGGGAACGAATTCATCATCAATAGTAGAGTATGTCATCAGAATAAATAAGACTTGTTCAAATTTGACATATATGCTCAGTTTTCCCTTTCCTATATCAGGATTGCTAAATCTCAGTCGCCTGAATTTTTTTTTGTAGTCTTGGTTGATTTCCTAATCTTTGATCTTGCGTGAGGTGGCTGTAGCACCTCCAGTGCCGTACGTCGGAGGAGGGTGGTGGACGGTGGAGGTCGGCGGGGGCGATGAGGACGAGTAGTTAGGAGCTGGTAGGTGGTGGTAGCAGATCTTGTAGCAGAGATGAGAAAGGAGGGCGGCCCCAGGGCGGCGGTGGCTGCGTGTGGTGTGTGTTAGGGTTTGGTTGTGGGGGTGAGTTATATAGGTGAGAGAGGGAGAGGATATGAGCCACAGGATTTTGATTCAACGGTGGAAAAGAGTGACCGATATTTTTAAAATTTTCAGGCTACTGGAAAATAGACAACCCCTTTCTGTATTGCTAGTAATATATGGAGAATGCTGCCATCCAGTGCATGTATACGGCACATGCAACAAGCTAGTATGATTACTTGCGAAGATTAGTTAAGTTGCGAAAAATGAGATTAGTACTCACAGTGAGATCCTCTCATCACGGTGCAAGCTCAAGTATCTCTCCAGGTTGCTATCCTTGTCACTCTCGTAGATGGGCATGTAGAGCTTGGCCTCGACCCTCTTCATTCTCCGATACGTCGGTGAAGCCAGAGCGTCCTGCACTTTCTGTAAGATGGGGTTCGGTAGTTGTCCACCTTTGACTAGGGATGAGAGGCAGTCCGTGGTGAAGATAACACACAAACGGGTTTTACATTACACACACTTGCATGCTTTTTAGAGCGCAACATTCCAAAGATTCCACAAGCCCGATAAGACATTCCAACCACAATGACGTGACCTAAATCACTTAGGCCAGTGTTGTAGTTTTTAAACCGCAACTCCACCCGGTTTTGGATAATTTCTCAAATTGCCACCTGCTGGTCTTCACGGTGATGGGATGCCCATGACTTATCACCAAGATCGTATTCTACGCCGAGGCCGTCACCACTTGAAACATCCATGTCCCATGGCACACCAATATCACACCATAGTTCATGATGCCCAATGTTTGCCGTCATGATCTTATGTTTGCTTCGAGGAATGTCACCACTTGAAACGCACAAGACCAAATGGTACTCTACATGCAGTATTGCCTCTTCACAATTCTTGTCTTTCTCTCATGCTTCTTGGCTTGGGATGCTGCTCCACCCATACTTACATGACACGCCATGGCCTTAGGACCCCTTCTGTAGCCTAGGCAAGGTGACTGCGTGGGAGGCTAGGTGACCGAGGCAAGGTGACTGCCACCTCACTGACCATGCCGTCTGTACCGAGCCAGCCCAAGCATGGCACGCTATGCTGGGCCAGGTCATGCCACCCGACAGGTCGGTTTTCTAGGCCTATCCTGGCCCTCCATCCATGTTGTGCCAGCCCAGCCCACCACATGGCATGCCCGTGCTGTGCTGGGCCGGCTAGACCTTAGGCCGGCATGCAAAGGCCTAGCCTGACTCCCACCTCTAGACACAACTATTGCATTAAAAGACCTAGAATAGTAGATCAATCCATAAGTCAAAAGTTACAGCAAGATCCCTACACCTCGGGGAAGAGAGGGAACTACTCACGTATACCGAGATGAGACGAAGAAGAAAGCTCCAGAACCTTGGTATTAGTTGGCTTTTAGAAGGGAATTAGATGATCTAATTATCCTAACAAGAGCAATAATTATCTGGCTAAAAAACTAACTTTTCACTAGAATTTGGAGTTCAAACTTCAGAACATGGATGCCTGAACCAAGGGGGAGGCGTTGGTATTTCAAGGGGCTAGTGCCTGGGGTGGTGCCACCCCTAGCCAACTCTGTTTCAACCTTCTTGACTTCCTTTTTTTGTTTTTGTCTTGTTTGTACGTTTTGAGCACATTTTCCCTCAGAATCCCCTTCTTCCTTTCTTGCTGATCAAGTAATTTTCAATTGTTGCTGAGATGGAGTTGGTGGGAAGCTTCTAGAGGATTAGAGACATGGAATTGCATAAATTGATTTATTTTGATTTGCTGTATTTTTTTGCATGATTTTCAGCTATTTCTGCAAAACACATAAAATGATGAGGTAACTTTGGTTTTCGGTTAGGGTTAGCTTCCAAGTGGCACAAATATGCACATTATATTAAATAAAAGCATAATATAGGTGCATGAGGTATGCATAAGTGAGCACCCACATCTGCCATCCCTTTTCTCTTGGGCCACCACCCACTATCGGCCCACTTGCATGCTAGCCTTCACCCCAAAGCCTCCTCCCCGCCTTCACCCCATAGCCTCCTCCTCCTCCTCCTCCTCTCCTCTGGTCGCAATCTTTGCACCAGCCCAGCTTGTCAGCCACCTCATTTTCCCTCCTTGGGCTACCATATCCCATCCAGCCTAGCCTCACTTTCCCGTTTCCCCTCTCGGCCCAACCTCTTCCCCCCATGGGCCGCCATCCCTTGCATTAGCCCCACTTGCTGAACCTGCACCATCGCCCCTGGTCGCGCCACATTGAAGGCATATGTCTAAGCCTACCTCTACCCTATGCCCCACTGTAGCCATTGCCAATTACCACCTCGCTGAATCCATTGATGCGTCACCACCTCCTTGTGCATGGACGCCACGCTACACCATGCCTTGCCCCATCCAAGCTGTTGAACTTCGGCAACGACCCATCAACTCTAGCTATAAAGCCATCATTGCCCTCCATTTCTTATTTTTTTTCCTTTGCTCCTCCATGCCCAGGACCATCTCCACCACTGCCATGGCTTTGTCATCATCCTTGGGATCGAAGAGCTGCCACTTCTCTCCCAAGCCACCACAACAAATCTGTAAGTCCCTGCCACCCTCCTGCCGTGGGTGTTTCGCCGCTTCAACACCACTCTACCCATGCCATCCATGTCATCCCCTCCGCCTCGACCTCTTGATCATCACCATGTTGTTGCTCGAAGTGCTCAACTGCTACACTATGGAGGCTGCCATCACCACCCTTATCGCCAACATCCACATTTATGACTACCTAATTTTGGAATAGTGTTTGACATGTAGCCCTTGAGTGAACAATTACACATACAGAAAACCATGATTGTCTCAGGTTGAAGGATTGCACATAAACATTGTTTAAGACTAAATGGTGGCACCAAAGTATATCCCAGCAGCGTCTCAATGTTCGTCAATCCAACAACAAGTTTTCCAACATGCATCCACATTATCAATTCGATACCTCATATCTATGATCTATGAAACATGACTATCAATCAAAACATATGCTAGTCTATGACCATAGGATTCCCACATAATGATATTAAACCACTGATCATTGAGAATAACATCATAATTTAAATAAAGATTCTCATAGACAAGTCATACACTAGCTTATCAATATAAATGATATTTATTCAAGGAATGTAATAACATTTTATTCAAATGGTTCATAAACATAAAAGTGATATGATCTTATGTATGATTGCCTCTAGGGCATAGCGCTTCCAACATCAAGCAAAGTTTATTTACTAGACGTGCACGTGTACATGCTACGTGCGTACACACATATATAGCTAGGACAGGCATTCTTCGTATTTATATAAACTCTAGCAACTTGTGCCAGCAAGCAAGCAATAGTTAAAGCTTATGAATTACTGGTAGACGCTTTCATTGAGCAGCTTGTGTATGGGTTCTACCGTTTCTGCGGAATGGGTGTAGCCATCCTGGTTCTTGTACATGCTTTCCATAACGCGCGCGAGGTTCACCACGCATGTCAGCACCGCAGCCGGTATCATGGGCGTCTTGCTGAGGAACTCCTGGTTGATGCTCCTCCACTGCTCCTCCACGACGCACAGCAACACCTCCTTGGCTTGCTGCACCGTCACCTTATGCTCCTTGACGTAGCAGTCCACCACAGTAGCAACGTTGCTTCTTTCCTTCTCACACTGCACATTATAGATGGATACATAGATACCATCTCTTAAATTGTGTTGATGATATATGTATAACAAATCAAGTTGAATATATGTGTGCATGTGTCACCTCATAGCCAGAAACATCGTCCCTTAGGCGGGATATCGCTGCTGCATTCTGTATATTTTAGGGAACGAGTGCGCCCAGGTGTAAATGTCGTCGCCTGCATCCATTCCGACAAAGGATATGCACGCCAGTGGCCAGTACATGGTGGTTACCATAGTAACCTTGAGATGGTCACGCACGGGGGGCACGTGCCCCTCTTCCCTCCATATCACCTCTTGCAACATGCACATGCACAACCAGAAAACGGACCATCCCTCACGGTTCAAAACCATCAGGAAAAATCAAAAAACCGTTAGGTTATATTTTCCTGACGGGATCCCGTCAGGCAAAACCCCTCAGGGCTGGCTGGTCAGGAAAAATAAATTTGGCTGACGGGAACCCGTCAGGGATATATAACCTGACAGTTTTACCCGTGAGGCAAATAATTTAACCTGACGGTACAATTCCCGTGAGGAAAAATAAATTTTACTCACGGGCGAAATGTTACCCGTGAGAAAAATGCATTTTACTCACGGGCGAAATGTTACCCGTGAGAAAAATGCATTTTACTAACAGGTACGGTCACCGTCAGGAAAATTAATCAGACCCGGGGAAAAAATTTTCCTGACGGTTTGACCGTCAGGAAAATGTATTTTATTGACGGTTTGAACCGTGAGCAAAATTGATTTCCTATAGCAGAAAATTTTGCATTCTAGTTATAACATATTTTTTCAGCCATAATGAATTAACATTTACAAGATAAGCATTAATAACTTACAAGATAAGCATTGATATCTAAATATTACACATCCGTGCATCATATAATCAAATTAATTACAACACCATCCTTGCATCAATCAAGAAACATAATTGAACAAACATATAAAAAATTCGATTTTCATAAACAATCCATAGATTAATTCATACACAAGCATCCAGGAATAAGGCTTTTACAATTAGAGAATCCAGGAATTAACAATCTTAAGGATGTGCTACACTTCAGACACATCTAATGTTCACCCCCACATACTTTTTATCATCCGGCCACCATACTTTGATTTTTGCACCAACTAGGCTACCATCCAGGCCTTTGTTTTTCCTTGAACGAGGAGTCTATCAAAAGCATATAAACTTAAGAATCAGGTCAAATTACTATAACAGAAAATACATATAAAGTAAATCACATGCTAACTCTGGAGCAGTCAGAAAAATAAGGAAAGCAGGAATGATGATAACACATTTGTACTGATCAACAATACATGATCCAATTATGGAAAACATGGATATACAAAAACAAAAAAAACTTGTCTGGTATCATCATGAAGATTCTCGAGTGCGACTCAACCAAGCATCTTGAAGTACAACCATAAGCTTTTACAACCATTGTATTACATTAAGAGATTCTGATTCTAAATAACCTGAATAAGCTAGGAATTCTATGAAGGTTGTTCCCTAGGGTACACCCAAGAGATCTATTCAAATTCTTTTTATTTCAAAAATAAGAAATTTCTAATATTCACACATGTACTTCAACATTGCATAGCCACCTTTTAGAAGTTATTGCAACACATAAAAGTATAAATATTTGATCTCTTGCATAGCAAATTAAGCAGCACAAAAATATAGAATATCTGCATTCTCTACAAGACAGGCAGATGTACTTAACAGGTGTTCACTAGGCACATTACATTGAGCTTTTAGCTGCACAAAGTTAAGGAAAACAAGAGTTTACTTATGGTACACATTTATGAGTAAGTAATCAAATGAAAGACAATTTACATCCATAATCAATTATGCGTGTGTAATCAAGTATATAGTCATACCTCTTCAGTCTCTTGTCCATGTTTCCTCTTCACCCCACTATTCTCCCCGCTTTGGTCTTTGGTTCTACCTGACCCCTTGGTCAGAGACTTTGGAGAGGCCACTTCCTGTATAGTGATGAAACAATTGGTGCACCAAATCAGTGTGTTAAAAAAGCAACTAAACTATGATATCGCATTTACTAAATTCAAGTTAACAGTGCCATATGAAATTATAATTGTTCATGCAATTGAAGGTCTAGGTTTGAACTTCCAGCAAAGCTAATATCAAACCAGCCATTGAACCACAAGGTCTAGGTACCTTGCAACAGTAAACTCATATATATATATATAAGAGCAAAACTAAATATTCTAAATTTGAGCAATATGTTGATTTTGTATGTTTTGCTATCCCTTCTCTTGAGCATGTTATCTCGGTTAATTGACATGAAAGTTCTACTTGTTTATATGTTAATTCAGTCAATTAAAAGCTGCTGGAAATATGTCTTAATTATGATCTAGATTGCCGAAATTAATTTGCTAAAGTTGCATATTTTATAACAGAAACATGATCATCAACCAACACAGTACTGGTCTACCAATCGTAGGTGTCCTACTTAATGGTATTAAACCAGTGATCATTTAGAATAACATCATAATTTAAATAAATAGTCTCGCGGACAAATCATGTACTTACCGATCAATATAAATTATAATTATCTAAGGAACAAAATATCATTTTATTCAAATAGTTCACAAACACAAAAGTGATATGATCGTCTCCATGATACGAAATATCACTAACACTCGCAACATCAAGCAAGGTTTATTTATTGCACGTGCCCGTATGCATGCCACGTGCGTACACACATAGTACATAGCTAGCACATGCGCTCTATATCTCCACGTACACACATATATCTCTAGCAACTTGCCCCTAGCAAGCAAGCAATAGTTGAAACGTATTAATTACTGGTAGACGCTTTCATTGAGCAGCTTGTGTATGGGTTCTGCCACTTCTGTTGTGTGGGTGTAGGTGTCCTGTTTCTTGTAGAGGCTTTCCATAACGCGCGCGAGGTTCACCACGCGTGTCAGCACCGCAGCCGGTATCATGGGCGTCTTGCTGAGGAACTCCTCATTGATGCTCCTCCACTGCTCCTCCACGATGCACAGCAACGCGTCCTTGGCTTGCTGCACCGTCACCTTATGCTCCTTGACGTAGCAGTCCACCGCAGTAGCGACGTTGCTTCTTTCTTTCTCACTCTGCACATTATAGATGGATGGATGGATGGATGGATGGATAGGTATCTTTTAAAATACGTTGATGATCTATGTATGACAAATTAAGTTGAATATGTGTCACCTCATAGCCAGAAACATCATCCATTAGGCGGCATATCGCTTCTACATTCTGTATAATTTTAGGGAACGAGCGCGCCCAGGTGTAAACGTCGTCGCCTGCATCCATTCCAACAAAGGATATGCACACCAGTGGGCAGTACATGGTGGTTACCATAGTAGCCTTGAGATGGTCACGCATGGGGGGCACATGCCCCTCTTCCCTCCATATCACCTCTTGCAACATGCACATGGTCACCTCCTTCATCTACATTTTTTTTTTGTAATTAACACTAGCATTAGTCGACCAACACATACAATTTACATGTATACTAATTGTGGTGTGTAAAACATGAAAGAATTCATGCGAACACGAATAATTGTGGAGCTAATACTTACAATCTCTTTAATACATTCAATTCCAAAGGGCGAAGCACCATCAGCCACAAATTCTTCCAGTGTCTTGGAAAGATGGGACATTACGTACCCATAGCACTTTCCTACGTGTTTGGCACCTTCTATGTCCCACCTGGAAAATTATTGACAAGTCAAGTAGGAATTTATTGATTAGTCGCATTATAAGACAGGACATATTTGAACAAAAAAACCATAAAACCAACTATGGTCGCTATCAGGACTAGGATCGTTTTCATGTTCATGGGTTCAGGATCATATCATAGGATCTGATATCTGATCTTCATAGTAGGATCTTGCCTCGAAAATTGTTATTCTACAAATCGTAACAACCTTACATAAAACAACTTACAGCTGGAGCAACCATGCATGCATCCGATGGATCCTCAAGTTTGACAGTAGAATTTAAAGGAAAACCCAAGATGTCTTACCGTTGGACTGCTTGGTTAAACTCAGGAAGCTCGTCCATGGTGCCATATGAATCAAATGTATCGTCCAAAAGTGAAAACATCTTGATAAGTTTTGCAAACATCATCCGTGCCTTGGCATACTGTGGCTCGTAGAAAACACCAAGTGCCCAAAAGTAGCACTCCACTGGTCGTTCACGTATGTATTGGCCCAGCGTGCTCCCAGGATTAAGGTCTTTATACCACCTAATATAGTGATTAAAGGGAACAAATTCGTCATCAATAATAGAGTATGTCATGAGAATAACTAAGACTTGTTCAAATTTGGCATACGTGCTCAGAGGAGGTGGTGGGTGCAGTGAGGACGAGCTGTTAGGAGGTGGCGGGAGGTGATGGCGGATCCGACGGTAGAGACAAGGAAGGAGGGTGGCCCAAGGGATCTCACAACGAGGGTGGGGCTGGGGTAGCAACGGCTAGGTGTGGAGACGGTTAGGGTTAGGTTGCAGGGATGAGTTATATAGGTCAGCGAGGGAGAGGATATGAGCCGCAGGATTTTGATCCAATGGTGGAAAAGAGTGACCGAGACATTTTAAATTTTCAGGCGCCTGGGAAATAGACAGCCCCTTCTGTGTTGCTAGTATATATGAAGAGTGTTGCCATTCAGGTACATGCATACGGCAAATGCAACAAGCTAGTATGATTACTTGCGAAATTGAGATTAGTTAAGTTGCAAAAATGAGATTAGTACTCACAGTGAGATCCTCTTGACCTCATCACGGTGCATCAGCTGCAGGATGTGAAAGTCCAGCTTAGCAAGCTCAAGTATCTCCTGGTTGCTATCCTTGTCACTTTCATAGATGGGCATGTAGAGCTTGGCCTCGAGCCTCTTCATTCTCCGGTGCGTCGGTGAAGCCAGAGCGTCCTGCACTTTGTGTAAGATGGGCTCAGGTAGTTGTCCACCTTTGACTAGGGATGAGAGGCAGTCCGTGGTGAAGATGATGGCGCTGCTGAGGACGTCTTCGTCGCATTTGAGGAGGTGAGCGGCCTCGTACAGACTGAGTAGGACATCGACATCAGATCGCAGGGCTTCCTTGAAGTTTCCATTCTCATCCTTGAAACTCTCGAATACTTCTTCTGCGTCCGTTTAATTACTTAATACAATGGGTAAGGACATTTCGAACAGTTAAAAGTGTAACGGTGCGTAATTTTCCTCACTGTATAAATTCGTAGCTGGGGAGTTGATTTTATTAAACCAGTTTCGCAATGCTAATTCGTCCGTTTTATTGGGTGAAGTCGCTCCATAATGTTTGTCCATTGGAGAAACCAAGAGTGCAGTTACTACAATACATATTTCGAATTGGGCTTTCCAGTAAGGTATAACCTTTCCTTCCACCCCGTCCCTTAACCTCCCACCCCCGTCCGGATCCCTCCTCCTCGCCATCGCCGGAGCGCGCCACCGGTCTCCGGTGGACGCAAAGAGGGCGACGGCGGGGCTTTTTCAGCCTCTCGCAACCGAGGTAGATTGTCACGTATTATATAGGGCATGCATGGTTCGATGCAATGTTCTAAATAGCGGGCTAAGCCCCTTAGCGGCTGTCTCTCCCAAAGGCTAAGAAAGGCAATAGCGGGCTAAGCCATTTAGCGGCTGACCCAAAAATATGTCAAGCATCAGGTAATTTTACACATAATATTATAATAAACATAGAAGGTGAAGACATTACAAATACCTGTAGCGCCAAATATGGCATAGCGGCGCTAAATGAACCTCCATTTAGCGGCAATAGCGCGCTATTAGCCGCTAATAGCGGAAAAATTCCTGTAGCGCCAAATATGGCATAGCTTAGCGTCTGACCTCCCCAAACGCTATATCCCGCTAAAGCTGCCGCTAAATCCCGCTATTTAGAACATTGGTTCGATGTCATTAACACTTTCTTAGATTTGTTGTCTTCTCGTCTGCGCTGTGATTAATTATATTATGCATGTGTTTGGACAAATACTGCGAAGCAGATGGAGCACTTTGTAACCTATGAAATTTTAGGGCATGTTTCCTCGCACAGTGGTTGTAGTCATGCTGTAACACAAACCCAACGTTGAGACACTTAATTTATAAATCGTCCAGAAATATAAATAAACAAGTCAAGTTGAGAGGTTGAGGTGGAAATTAATTAGTGTGAGTTTAAAAAGGATTAAGATATATTATTAGCTATGTACCGCATGGAACGTCGTAGCGGTGCTGCCTCAGCAGGCGGAAGCGGAGGGCAACTGCACACAAGTCACCATCCCTAACCGGCGTGCTGTTGAGAAGGTCCATAAACATGGCGATCTCTTGCTCAAAATGGTAGCCAACACCAAGGCGTTCTAGGTCATCAACCGTCTTCATCCCCTCCAGCAAATATCCTGCTTTCCTGCTTGTATACTCTTGGATCATGCAGCCAACTTTGCGCACGAGCTCATCCCGCCTCTCCTTGATCGTCGTCTCAGGCTTAATTTTGATATATTGCATAGAATAATTAAACGTGAACAAATAAAAGAAACAAATCAAATTTAACTCTCTCTCTCTCTCTCTCTCTCTCTCTCTCTTAAAAGTAGTTATATATACCTGGTGAGAGCAAAGCAAAGGGTGGAGATCGATGAAGTATTCAGTCCATTTGCTGTCTTCGACCTTCACCGACGGCCGCTTAGGGTTCTTCTTCTCGTGTTCCATGGTAACCAATTTCTTCTTCGACTGCATGCATGCGTTTATATATATATCAATTAATTACTGGCCAGCAGATCACACACGTCGCCTACGAGTATACGGCTAAAGACAATACCATATATACTACTGCTAGGAAAGCAATTTTAGGAAACACCTTTAATTAGTACAGCTAACGACAATATATGGCAATATATCTAGTGCTAATGGCTATTTCAGTGCTAAGATGCTAATAGCGACATAGACCGTCTCATCTAGATTGTGTGGCTTGGATAAAGGTGGATGAGATTGCCATCCTACTTAAATATTTTTTGTAGAAAACCCCCTGTATTTTCCACAAATATGCTTTGCACTTGATGGCTAATGACTATATACTAGCAGCGTAAGCACGGCGCTATGCCGCGCTAACTACTATGTGGACTGAAGTAAAAGAGACGACAATTCGCAGGGAAGTTTTTTTAAAAAAAATTCAAGGACATGTGCGTAATTTCGGGAAAATCGAAGGCCTTTTCTGCCCAATAATGAGGACCTGTACGCAATTAAACGAGAACCCGAACGTAATTTTAGAAAACCGCGAGGTGCTATCCTGCAAAAGGATGGCTTTCATGGAATGCGAGGACCTGTATGTAATTTCGGAGAAGTGGAGGGGGGTTTTCGGGGAAAGACGTGGTAGAGGTCTTTTTGCAAGAAGCGAGGACCAAAACGTGATTTCGTAAAATCCAAAAGAGTTTTTCACAAAATAACTGACGTGGCAGCACTCCGCCGGTCATAATATAGGATGATACATAAAATGCACCGTAATTTAGAAACACTAGTGTAGATGTACGGATCACCTCGGATCAAAACGAGAGGAGCTTTGGAATCGAATTAGTAAATAGGACCAGGCTGCTGGCCCTTTAAATAGAGGCCATGCATGGAGCGTCAGGACCCCAAAAGTCCCGAACACGTTTTTTCCAAACACGCTGCAAAACGTGCATAATAAATGTGGACTGTACTAGTGTCGTTTTTTCAACTTTAAAAATTCCAAATAGGCTGCGATGTGGACTGTACGAGACAAACCTGCCGTACGGGCTCCCAAAAGGTCCAAACACCGTGGACTTCGGGCAGCACGAGACAAACCTGCCGTCCACAATCGTACTCCTTGATGCAAGCATGTCTACTCTATATTTGGTAATAAATGTGCATTAGTTATAGTGAGGGTGCATTTGTTGGCGCTCAAAACGTGCACACCAAAACATAAGGGTAGTCCCAGTGCTCCATGTAGGATAGTATCTATGGCATTAATTAGATTGTCATGTAGGAGTTTTAGATGATGCGGCGCTATATTAAATAAGAGAGATAAGAAAAAGAGGAAGAAACCGGGTCTCATGCAAGACCTAGTTTCTATGAGAAAACCAATGCAATAGACACTACCAAATTTTGCATTGGAGAGATGGTGGTATCTTCATGATAGATGGAGAAAAATTATGATTGGTGAAGAGGAGAGAGAGATTTTGATGCTTAATTAATTGCTTGAGTTATAAATAGACATGGTGCATTGGAGACAATAGTGTTTAAAGTAGTGTCTATATGACATGGCATAGATAGAAACTACTTAAGTGATTTCTGCACTGGGACTGCCCTAAATGGAAAAGTCGTTAGGAATCAAATCATGGAAAAGAAAAGCAGATCCTTCCTACGAACTACAAACCTCACTCCAGTTTTTCTTTCCTTTTATTTTTTTTAACAAATAGAACTATTTTCGACTTCCAACGTGTGAGATCCTAGATTAGCAATTCAGATTCCTCTGTGTTTTTCACCGCACTATTCCCTATATTAGTGTTCCACTACACTATTCCATATATTAGTAGCTAGTACACACAGATACATTATTGGATCATACATATACATCGCATAAACCATACCAAACATTTATATTATACATCAGAGTTTAAATAACCCGTATCGGATAATGTTTACATTGCAGGCCGATCAATCCAAATGTTACAATACAGAAATTGGAAGTAGAAGCACAAAGCAAAAGATGAGACCACACCTCGCCACAGCCAAACGACTAGGGGTGAATGATGCCATACTAATTTTCAATAGTTTGGATAATAAATGCGCACATAATTATCATCAAAGTTTACCTGTCGGTGTTTTAATACCGATCTTACGTATGATTTTTTGGATTCGGGGGAAACTCTTAAGACTAAGATCCGGTAATTCAGAAGAAAGACACATGGGTTTTTTATATAGGTTCGGGCCTTCTCTTGGGAGAATAATAAATGTACTTTCTGTGTGGCTATTACTTAGAGAAATGGTTACAAATGTGTAATGCGAAATGCCTTGCACTATTCTTGCTTGGATCAGAATTCATCCCATAACCCTCCGCTTTCATCCTTTATATAGCTGATGAAGCGACGGCAGTTGTCTCACGCCAAAAGACATCTCAATGGTTCGGAAGATAACCGCCCAACAGTGGTTATTGTTAGAGAGAGGGATCATGTGTGATTATTGAGATAAGCGCATGTTCTTAACGTCTTGTCAGGCACCTTTACGATGTAGGAGAATGCCATGGATAAAGGAATTGGAGATAGACTAGTCGCGGGAAGGTCTATGACCACAAGGTGGTCGTAGGAGAATTTACGAGTACATAGCCGTAGAAAAGCTTACAGCTTGAGAGTGGTTGTAGGAGGACTTACGACTACCCTATTCTCCCTCATCAACAAGGGGCATACTCGGAAGGTATAATGATGTCATAATTTAAGGATTATTCAATTATCGCATCTAGTCTTGTCAACTTCAAGTGAAAGTAACTTTTTTGAGAAAGAGAGGTTGTAGACGAAAGACAATTGAAGGTGTAGGACCAGACAAGCAACAGAGGGGGTGAATGGTGCCTTAAAATCCTCCCCAAGTATTCACTCAACAGAGGGGTGGGTGTAGGACCAGACAGGTAATAGAGCAACTGAGAAGACACAGCAGAGAAATGACCATGGTCGGAGGCCAGCAGTGATCGAAATACCACAACGTGGACAAACTTTGACAACATGGTCGAAAGCAGACAATGTGGACGAGAGTTGTCTTAGTCGATAACCACCGAGACCAGAAACAACAAGATTGAAAATAGTTGCAGTCCAAACTGATATAGTCATAGACAACGTGATCGAATAATCAGTGTTGTTGTAACCAACTGAAATAGTGGTAGTAACTAACGTGGTCATAAGCCAACGAGTGGTCGAACAACCAACATGGTCGGAACCACTCTGCAACCAAACCAATCAGCGTGGTCGAAATCAGTATGATGTGGTCTAGAACTTGACCTTCGCTAAAACCAACATATTCGTAAAGTCGATCGGCGTTCCAGACAGTGACTGCACCGACTATGACTGCTTCAATTCAGAATCAACAAAAGATGGCAAGAAACAAACATATCTGAACGTGGTCGAAAAGAAGAACGCTACGGTGAGAAACTTGACCGTGGTCGTAAACTTCTCAGAAGAAACAGAGGAAGAGCAGAGAGAGCACAACCGCAAGATCCAATCTATGCAAAACTTTTGATTAAGAGATCAAATGGCCATGAAGCTTTGCACACAAGATGGTGAGGGTCTCAAGAGGTTGCTCTGATCTTTAATTGAAAACTTAGCAACCGAAATGAGAGCTTCACAAGATTTTATCAAGAGCGCCCGAAACTAAATCCGAGAGAATAAAATCACAATCAGACCTTGCTCATGGGAATAGAATAGCTAAGATGGCTTTGAGCATGATTCCCCAACACACAACAAGTCAGATCAGAACCAAGAACATTTTCTCGGATCAAGAAAGATAAAATACAATCAAAGAACTAAGAAGAACCAAGAAAACAGAGAAACATAACCAAACCAACTCAACACCTCTTTGTGTCTAGTCCCGATCCTTCCACGCCTCACCATGACCTAGCTCCAAGGTCTTGCAAACATCATTGACAAGAAAGCATCACATAGCACCGCACTATAACCAAGAATCATCAATTTGCATTAAGGATAGCCCTTTTGGCTTGATGGTTATTCAAACAAAATGAATTCCAGAGAAGCAATCTCAATAAACCACTGGTCTTAATAGCTTACGACTACAAGACATGAGCTACTTGTAGCACTTGAAGTCTTCCCAGCTGTCTACGACCACCAAGCGAGATGTTACGACCATCGCATAGGCTGCTACGACCATGAAGCAGATGCTACGACCACATAGCAATCACTACGACCATCATTCATAGCGGCTACGACTTTAACACATTTAGTTGCTATGACTTACGATCACACAGGCAGAGCACTACAACCATCGACTACGGCCAGGTAGAGCTACGACTATCGACCACGGCCAGGTAGAGCTATGACTATCGACCATGACCAGGCAAAGCTACGACTATCAACCACGGCCAAGTAGAGCTACAACTATCGACCATGGCCAGACAGAGCTACGACTATCGACCAGCAGAAGCTACGACGATTAAGTCGTAAGGTCCTCTATCGACCACTAAGTCATAACAGTCTCTATCAACCACAAAGTCGTAAAACTGGCTGCAGACCACCAAGTCGTAAAACCGACTGCCGACCACCAAGTCAAAAAATCAACTGCCGACCACCAAGTCATAAAACCGACTGTCGACCACCAAGTCATAAAATCGACTACCGACTACCAAGTCATAAAATCAACCGCCGACCACGTGGTCGTAAATGCCACTACCGACCACACGGACAAACACAAAGGTCATAGAGCCAGCAAACTCCTGCACATACCTCAAAAACAAAACTCAACTTACACTAACTCTAATGCAAAGGTCAATTACTAATCACAACCATGGGGTGACCTCTACATGGTCTCACAGAAGGCGAGGCCTTTTTGATTCTTATCGACCAGAAATGAACTTGGTCAATAAAGTAATTTCGCTTGAGTTGAGAAGACAAACAGACTCCAAAATAGAGGAAGTCCATATGTATTTTTCTATTCTATCCGTCGAAGCTTTTCCTGAGAAAACCGTTCAATTCTCAAGATGAGTAATTGGCTGAGATGATTACAAAAACTTACCGGGAGGTAACTTTTAGTCTTCTCCTTTAACCATTAGCTCCAATATGCTCGAACCTTCCACCGCTAGCCAATTCCTTCATCCTTCCTCAATCTTGGCCAAATTGACTCCCACCAACCGAAAGAATGATGAAGACAGTATCTGTCTGGGCCGTGTCAGAGATGGACAATGCCAAATTGAAGGCATTGGACGTTGATGAAAAGATCCCCTGTGGTGATTCATCAAAAGGATTGAAGCCGCTAGGCAACATTGGCTGTCGCAACAAATAGGAGAAATCCCAGTGTTCCAAGCCTACTATGAGTGTGGTGCGAGGTGGCCAGCATGGGGGTGGTGCTCGAGCTAAGGGGAGCTTCGACCAGCAATTGGAGAAGCTAGGGCACTATGGGGATGCTCCAGGTAGGAGGAATCAAAGGAAGGAGCTCCGGAGAGAAGGCGATGGCATTGGAGGCAACTACAGTCGGAGTTGATGAAGGAAGCCGGCGCGGCTAGCTAGGGAGCATAGAAATCCAATTAATTAAGAGGGCTAGAAGAGGATGCTTGGGAACATATTTCGACGCAAACAGCTTTCAATGGAGCTTGCAGAGGTGGCCGGAACGGTGGGGTGGACATGGTAGTAAGCGCGAGCACGGGAGCGTCTTGGCTCGGTGAGAAAGGAAGGAAGAAGGGGGACATAGCTCGGCTTAAATAGGCAAGGGGCGCTGAGGCATTGTTGTGCTCCAAGACGTCTTACCGTTGGACTGCTTGGTTAAACTCAGGAAGCTCGTCCATGGTGCCATATGAATCAAATGTATCGTCCAAAAGTGAAAACATCTTGATAAGTTTTGCAAACATCATCCGTGCCTTGGCATACTGTGGCTCGTAGAAAACACCAAGTGCCCAAAAGTAGCACTCCACTGGTCGTTCACGTATGTATTGACCCAGCGTGCTCCCAGGATTAAGGTCTTTATACCACCTAAGTTAGTCATTAAAGGGAACGAATTCATCATCAATAGTAGAGTATGTCATGAGAATAAATAAGACTTGTTCAAATTTTACATACGTGCTTAGTTTTTCCATTTCTGTTATATATGTACAATGCTGCCATGCAGGTGCATATATGCGGCAGCACATGCAACAAGCTAGTATAGTATATGATTACTTGCGAAATTGAGATTAGTTAAGTTGCAAAAAATGAGATTACTACTCACAGTGAGATCCTCTTGACCTCATCACGGTGCATCAGCTGCAGGATGTGAAAGTCAAGCTTAGCAAGCTCAAGTATCTCCTGGTTGCTATCCTTGTCACTCTCGTAGATGGGCATGTAGAGCTTGGCCTCGAGCCTCTTCATTCTCCGGTGCGTCGGTGAAGCCAGAGCGTCCTGCACTTTCTGTAAGATGGGCTCAGGTAGTTGTAAACCTTTGACTAGGGAAGAGAGGCAGTCCGTGGTGAAGATGATGGCGCTGCTGAGGACGTCTTCGTCGCATGTAAGGAGGTGGGCGTCCTCGCACACGCAATTATTAAACGAATAAAATAAGAATCTAACATCACATCATCGTATCATCGCTCACGCGACATGAATTTCCTTCGTGCCAGCAGTCAAACCGACCCTTGCCCCTGCCCATAGCTTGGCAGTGCCGTGGGCTCGCCCATCTACCGCGTTGCGCCCTCACCTTCCACGCCCGCTTGGCTTGCCACGCACGTTGGCTCCTACCGAGCTCCCTAACGCAGTAAGTGATAAGTGTCGCCTGCTATGTCTTTTGAGCTCGAGAATGGAGTTAATTTTGTGAAAACAAATGTTTAGAGCCGAAAATTGAAAAAAATGGCTAAAGTGCCCATTAAGTGAACAATTCAACGAAATGAGGCAGAATCTTAGAATGCTTGGGTCGTTGCGTCTTTCACTTCACTTTCAGAAGTGAAGCTAGAAAGAACGGGAGCCTTGCATGTCGTGGCGGTAGGAACAATCGGAGAGATATATGACATCGGAGGTGATGCTTCATTTGGACACCAAAAATCGATGCGCTTCTTTTTTGGTTTTTTGGATAGGACTAGGAGCACAGGATGGTTGATGGTTCTATCCTCTTCTCCTTTCTGTTTCTTCAGCGTCACACTATGACATAGGATGAAAACTTTCATACCCGCTACAACACAATAATTCTATATCACACTTTAGAATAATGTCTCTAGAACTGATAATACTTATGTATATAATTCTATTTTTGCAGTGCCACCAGCAGTTACAGGGCAACGTATATAGATTCTACGTTTGCAGATATATGTAAGAAATCATGGGCACTGAGATGAAAGATCCAGAGGTTTTAATCTGCCAATATTTATTTCATGATTATCAATTTCTATATATGTGTGTATATATATGTTAATGACT
Organism: Dendrocalamus latiflorus; assembly: GCA_017311315.1. NCBI lineage: Eukaryota > Viridiplantae > Streptophyta > Magnoliopsida > Poales > Poaceae > Dendrocalamus > Dendrocalamus latiflorus. The sequence continues at coordinate 1,159,958 of CM029628.1, forward strand.
TAACATTTCTAGCGACAAGGCGTAGAATTCGACTCAAGTGCATACGATTTTGACAACCTCACCGAATTCTTGATGGTGGAGGTCATTCAACAAAATAGAGAGTTCACCGCGGCAAAGATGATTAGATGTTCAATCATTTGATTCAATTGTAATTCACTCAATTGTACTTAATCAAATAATTAATTCAATTATACTTCATTCAGTTGTTTAATTCATTTGTGAGATCTGTGTAATAATTGTCGTGTGCTCTATATATGATCAGCTTGCTTGTTTTTATAGGGTATGGCTAGCATTTCCTGAGGCTAGCCAAAAATAGAAAATAATTTAGCTTTTCAAAGAGCTATCACAGACGGTTTATAACATCAAACCATCTATAATATGTCCATTATCATAGATGGTTATTAGTATTAACCATCTGTGATATGTAAGGTTTTGGTATTAGCCATCTGTGATATCTTACATATCACAACGGTTATTAGTGTTAGATGTCTGTAATATGTAAGATATCATAAATAGCAATTTTTAAGAACCTATTTATGATATCAAACATATCATAAATGGTTGTTTTGAAAAATAGTCTATGATAACCACATGTTATCACAGACACATAAATTCAAACAGTTCAGAAATCGTCTGTGATGATGGTTTTGAACCGTCTGGGATGATCCTTTTCTGTAGTAGTGAGGTACCCTATTTTTTAGGGCTACGCTGCTCTCTTCTTCACGCCAGCCTTTTTGCTACTCTCGTGAGTGAACATCACCTTTATTCATTTAAGGTGGGTTCTTTTAAGCTCTGGCTTATGTCTTTGAATTATGGCTGTTTGCGCGAGATAATATGCAGAGAGAAATAATCATATACGATTTTGGTTGGTATAACTAAATTCAGTACGGTGTGTACTACATCTACCTGTAGACCCGTTTTAAAAAAATGTACTATTTAAAAGCTAGTTACTATAGCAACAAAATCCAAAACCTGTTTCAAATTCCCTCCCTTTTTGCCCTCCAAATTACTTGAAATCTCAAGCACTCTCTTTTCCCACTGTAAACTCTCTCTATCTCCAAAAATCTTTCAAATCTCTTTTTTATCTCCAAAATTTTCTAAAATATCTAAAAATGTGAAAAAAATTCTAGATATCTCAATTCTCTAAAATCCCCAAAACCATAGAAATATTTCAAATCCTAGAAAATTCATAAGGTGTTCTTTGGGCTCAATCTAGCCCATCATCCCTCTCTCTCCAGTTGGCCCATCACCTTTCCCACCTTAGCCACCATCCCTCTTTTCTTGGGCCACCACCCACTGTCGGCCCACTTGCACGCTAGCCTTATCCCCACAAAATCCTCCCCTCTTCTCGGGCTATAACCTTTGCGACGACCTAGCTCATCAACCACCTCCTTTTCCCTCCTTAGGCTACCTTAGCCGACCTAGCCTAGCCTCTTCCCCCCGTTTCCCCTCTCGGCCTAGCCTCTTCCCCATATGGGCGCCATCCCCTGCATAGGCCCAGTTTGTTGAACCCACACCGCCATCCTTTGCTGATTGCCACCTCACCGCCGCCATTGACGCGTCACCCCCTCCTGTGCATGCACGCCACGCTGCCCTGCACCTCACCCCACCCAAGCCGTTGTGATCCGCCACCCTAATATGATGTCGCCACCCTCGGTCACATATCCCCATCAACTCTGGGTATAAAGCCAGAGCTTTCACCCCATGTCCTTTCTTTTTCTTCTCTCCTCCACCATTGCCATGGGTTCATCATCTTTCTATGGCTCGAAGAGCCGCTGCTTCTCTCCCAAATCACCACCACAAACTATAAGTCCACGGCACCCCACTACCGCGGGTGTTCTGCTACTCTAGTGCCACTCTGCCCATGTTGTCCACGTTATCCCCTTTGCCTCAACCTGTTGATCATCACTGTGCCGTCAGCCTAACTCCTCAACAACCACATGGCCACACCATGGAGGTTGCCGCTGCCATCTCTCCTCTGCCACCCTCATCACCAATAGCCACCTTTACAGCTACCTAATTACGTAGTAGTGTTTGGCAGCCTCTAAGTGAATAATTATGCATATAGGAAATCATGACAGTCTCAAGTTTTAGGAGCTCACATAAACATTGTTTAATACTAGCTAGTGGCACCTAAGAATATCCCAGTAGTGTCTTAAGGTTGGTTAATCCAACACTATATTCCCTAACAAGTGTCCAAATTATTGATTTGATATCTTATATCTATGATCCATAAAATATGATCATCAATTAACATATTTGCTGGTCTATGAACAGTAGGTGTTCCACTTAATGATATTAAACCAACGATCATTTAGAAAAACATCATGATTTAAATAAAGAGTATCGTGGACAAGTCACATACCTGCTAATTAATATAAATAATAATTATCTAAGGAAAATAAAATTATTTTATTCAAATAGTTCGTAAGCATAAAAGTTACAAGACCATCTCCATGATTCGAAATATCGCTGACACTTGCAACATCAAGCAAAGTTTATTTATTGCACGTGCCCGTGTGCGTGCTACGTGCATACACACAGTACATTGCTAGCACATGCACTCTATATCTCCACGTACACACATATATCTCCAGCAACTTGCCCCTAGCAAGCAAGCAATAGTTAAAGTGTATAAATTACTGGTAGACGCTTTCATTGAGCAGCTTGTGTATGGGGTTTGCCACTTCTGCGGTGTGGGTGTAGCCGTGTAGCCGTCCTGGTTCTTGTACATGCATTCCATAACGCGCGCGAGGTTCACCACGCGTGTCAACTCATACGTACGATTTACATATATACTAATTGTGGTGTGCAAAACATGAAAGAATTCACGTGAACACGAATAATTGAGGAGCTAGTACTATATGTTTACTTACAGTGTCTTAATACATTCAGTTCCAAAGGGTGAAGCACCGTCAGCCACAAATCCTTCCAGTGTCTTGGAAAGATGGGATATTAGGTACCAGTAGCACTTTCCTAAGTTTTTGGCACCTTCTATGCCCCACCTGGAATATTATTGACAGGTCAAGTAGGAATTTATTGATTAGTCGCATTATAAGACGGGATATATTTGAAGAAAAAACACACATAAAGCCAACAATGGTGTTATTAGGACTAGGACCATTTTTATGTTGGTGGGATCGGGGTTATAGGATCTGATCTTATGATCGTAATAGGATCTTGCCTGGAAAATCGTTTTTCCACAAATCATAAGATCTTGACTATTATACATAATTTTGTTCCTACATTGGATTTGGATTGGCATGATCTGATGAGATGTTAGGATAGTAAGGTACAACGAGATACGTACAACCTTGCATAAAACAACTTATAGCTGGAGCGACCATGCATCTGATGGATCCTCAAGTTTAACAATAGAATTTAAAGGAAAATCCAAGATGCCTTACCGTTGGACCGCTTGGTTGAAGTCAGGAAGCTCGTCCATGGTGCCATATGAATCAAATGTATCGTCCAAAATTGACAACAACTTGATAAGTTTTGCAAACATCATACGTGCCTTGGCATACTGCGGCTCGTAGAAAACACCAAGTGCCTAAACGTAGCACTTCACTGGCCGTTCACGTATGTATTGACCCAGGGTGCTCCTAGGATTAAGGTCTTTATACCACCTAATTTAGTCTTTAAAGGGAACGAATTCATCATGAAAACTTTTTCTTCAAATGTATTGTCTTTTGATTTTCTAATCTGCCATACAGGAAAAAACAGAGAAAACAAAAAGAGCAATATATATATATATATATATTAAAGTTGCTGGAGCATGTAATAAAAACAATGACAACCAACTAATCCTGTGAAGTAACTAATCATGAGAGAGAGAGAGAGGGAATTAAAAACTACTAAACTTACTGCATGCATTAAAGAGCCATGAATTCTTCACGTAAAGCCATGCACAAATTAAGTTGTTACCTTTTTCATGTAATCACCTTCTCTCACCTAATTGCTTTTTCTCTTCTCAGAACACAAAAAGTCACCGCCTCATTAATTCTCTGCTGCCAGCTTTTCTTTTCTAGTCATATCGTAGCCTGATGCATGTACTAGACTTCTTCTGGGCAGCAAGGCACGCGGACGAGAATCGAAGCACAAGACGTCGCCGAAAACGCGCTGTCGCAACTTATCTCTGAAAGCCAAAAGGTGTCTGGTCCCCCAAAAAGCTGTACCGAACAACTCGGCCAGCCCTCCCTTTTATTACGTGTGACAGAATCCGTTTTTCAAACAACTCGGTCACACCTCCGATACAAACACGGTGTGGCCTCCGAAACCAAATGAGTCTCAGCTCTAAATCCTAATACCACTCGTCCAACTGGACCTAGATTTTTTTAACTTAACTAGACTTTTAGCCCACTAATTTTTAAGGGACCCGAAACCCTTCCTAACACGGGTTTTTACACCTCCGACTTTTCTACTCATCACGTGTTGAAGCCTCCAGGACCGCACCTCCTGTAGCTTCTTCACGCACCATTCACCTTTGGTCTCCATGTGCTCCAGCGTGAGCCCGACCACCTCGTGACATCCTCGACCGCCCGGACCTCAGATTTCCCCCTCCTAGTCCCGGTCTTCCTCGTCACCGACCATGATCGTCTCCACGCCCAACCTGCACATGCAAAGACCAAAGAATATTTTCCTGGCACAAGTTCTCACCAACTTGACCGATATTAGTCCACGCACACACGCACACGCCTCGAATAACAATACTAAGCCATGTTGTCAATTATTCATCATCATAAAAATCCTAGACCTAGCCACATGGTCTAACACGTATGTATTGACCCAGGGTGCTCCTAGGATTAAGGTCTTTATACCACCTAATTTAGTCTTTAAAGGGAACGAATTCATCATCAATAGTAGAGTATGTCATGAGAATAAGTAAGTCTTGTTCAAATTTGACATACGTGCTTAGTTTTTCCATTTCTGTATATATGTACAATGCTGCCATGCACATGCAACAAGCTAGTATGATTACTTGCAAAATTAAGATTAGTTAAGTGGCAAAAATGAGATTAGTACTCACAGTGAGATCCTCTTGACCTCATCACGGTGCATCAGCTGCAGGATGTGAAAGTCTAGCTTAGCAAGCTCAAGTATCTCCTGGTTGCTATCCTTGTCACTCTCGTAGATGGGCATGTAGAGCTTGGCCTCGAGCCTCTTCATTCTCCGGTGCGTCGGTGAAGCCAGAGCGTCCTGCACTTTCTGTAAGATGATGGCGCTGCTGAGGACGTCTTCGTCGCATTTGAGGAGGTGAGCGGCCTCGTACAGACTGAGTAGGACATCGACATCAGATCGCAGGGCGTCCTTGAAGTTTCCATTCTCAAGACCGTGGGCATGGCTACCTCGATGCTATCTCGAGCAAGTTTTCGTGCCCTCCCAAGATCGTGGGCATGGCTGTTAGAACAGTTTTCACTCTGCAGAGGTTGCACACTTTATCCACAAAAGATATGCAACTTGTTATATTCCACATGTTTTGTTAGATATGCAGATCAAAAAGATCACCACAAGGCCTTTCTAATGCATTTTCCCTACGAGGCTACACACGCTAAGTTTCCACCACTGTGGGGTTATATCCACCTGCTCTAGAGGCCCCCTCTTACACCGTACGATGGCTTACATCCAACGACATGACCTGCGTTCCTCCAAATGGTGCAACCCATGCTAGGTCGATGCAAATTAATTACATAGGTCATACCCATTATAAACTTACGGTTACACCGTTTTATATTAGGAGGTTATTACAAGATTCAGTCTTTAGAGTTATCTGAGTGGTTCTATTACAAACGACACTCTCGTACTCTATCCGCACCAGGCCCACTTACCATCCACCCAGATATTTACCCAAGTTGAGAGTTTTGGGTTTCCAAAATATCTTTTCGAGTTCAAATACCATCCACTTCCCTCCAGTTGTTGCTCAAACCAAGTTTTTATGTCTAAAATGATGTTAGCAATACTACAAAAAGACTAATACTAGACACCTCATCGCAAACGATTGACCAAAACCGTCAGTATTAAATACAATCATAGATGGTTTTGATTTAGAGACCGTCTGTATTGCTACCAATGCAAAAACAATCATCTGTAAAGAGGTAATATCACTGACGGTTCATGGTGAACACCGTCTGTGATGTGTCACGGACGGTTCTTAAACAAGAACCATCTGTGATATTACCAAATATCATAGACGTTTTTCTCTCTAAATCATCTGTGATGTTCCTAATTTCATTATATTTTAGATCTAGCTTTTCGTGAAAAGAAAATTAAAGATGGTTTAGATCTAGCTTGATATAGAGAGAAGATTATTTATATCTAGCATGGTTTAGGGTTTAGGCAATTCATAGTCTATTTCTACTTAATCAATTTAATTAATTATTCTTACTACATATAGCTACTTTAGATCATATAATTAATTATTCTTGCCCGCGGAGGGTGGGCGCTTGCAGTGTAGGCCGAGGGTGCTACGCGTGCAGAGGCAGGGAGGCGGAGCCGCCGTTCCCCTACCTTCAAAACCTGTGCCCGCGGACGGCGGGCGCTTGCGGTGTAGGTCGAGGGCGCTACGCGCGCAGAGGCAGGGAGGCCAAGCCGCCATTCCCCAACCTTCAAAAACCGTGCCCGCGGAGGGCAGGTGCTTGCGGCGTAGGCCGAGGGTGCTACGCGTGCAGAGGCAGGGTGGCGGAGCCGCCGTTCCCCTACCTTCAAAAACCGTGCCCATGGAGGATGGGCGCTTGCGGCGTAGGCCGAGGGCGCTACGCACGCAGAGTCAGGGAGGCGAAACTGTCGTTCCCCTACCTTCAAAAACAGTGCCTGCAAAGGGTGGGCGCTTGCGGTGTAGGCCTAAGGTGCTACGCACGCAGAGGCAGGGAGGTGGAGCTACCGTTCCCCTAACTTCCAAAATGGTGCCCGCGGAGAGCGGACGCTTGCGGCTTAGGCCAAGGGCGCTACGCACGCAGGGGTAGGGAGGTGAAACTGTCGTTCCCCTACCTTCAAAAAGTGATGCACTCCCTGGTGCAGCGTGGGTGAAGGCACTCCCTGGTGTCTCAGCCATCGTGCAGTTTTTATACTTCGTAGAGTGCGCAGGGACAACATTCGTGCCTTATTTATACTCCGTAGAGTGCGCAGGGACAACATCCGTGTCTTATTTATACTCCGTAGAGTGCGCATAGGGACAACATCCACACGTCTTTTTTATACTCCGTAGAGTGCGCAGGGACAACATACGCGCCTTATTTATACTCCGTAAAGTGCGTAGGGACAACATCCACGTCTTATTTCTACTCCGCAGAGTGCACGTAGGGACAACATCCATGCGTCTTTTTTGTACTCCGTAGAATGCACGCAGAGGCGTCCCCCGACGTGTCTTATTTTATACTCACAAAGAGTGCGCGCGTTTACTGCGTGTCTTTGTTTATACTCACAGAGAGTGCGCGTGTTTACCGCGTGTCTTTGTTTATACTCACGGAGAGTGCGCGCGTTTACCGCGTGTCTTTGTTTATACTCATGGAGAGTGCGCGTGTTTACCGCGTGTCTTTGTTTATACTCACGGAGAGTGTGCGTGTTTACCACGTGTCTTTGTTTATACTCACGGAGAGTATGCGCGGAGGCGAGCCTCCGTGCGTCTTATTTATACTCCGTAGAGTACGCCGAGGCGCGAGGCCGTCGTGTGATTTTAAATCAAAAAGAGGACCAAAACAAAGAAATAAAAGAAATGGGCAAAGAATTGAGATAACTCAATGCTTCGGAATGCTATATTGGGAAAGCATTAGATGTTGCGGTAACCCAGAGCAGGCCAAAACTGGAGAAGCAAACATGGCCACATTAACTACTCTTAGAATGGAACCGTAGCCGCAATAAATGATATGATGCACAACCATTTCCTTAAAGCCATGCACGTAAGAAATGCAGCGGGGATTATTAAAGCCGTGAGTCAAATGCCCTGGCTACGGCCACCTGTCGTGATGCCTGGTTTAACGTCCTCGCTAACTCACGTGTAGGTGAAGCGCATGAGCCGTGCACGTGCATGGGCCATGCATGCAATGCAGTATGAGTCTGCTTGCACTCTACGTTTCCTCATGCATGCACTAGAGCCAAGGCGAAGTGGTGCTGGCAGGCCGACAAAGTCGTCATGGGGTTGAACGAAGGCCAGCGAAGACCTCCCGAAGCCGAGGCAAAGTCGGCGTGGCCAGCTCGTACTTCGGCGAAGTGAAGGCTGGAGACGCCGTTGCGGAAGCGGAGCCTTCGTCGAGGTCAGGGAAGACTCGGAGCAAGGGCCGCGTTGTGGAGACTCCGATCCACATAGCCGACTGTGGGCATGCAGACCTCCTCGAACGAGCAAGCGGAGAAGGTGTCCAGATGCATGCTTCGAAGGCCGGTGCGGAGCCGTGTTGGTGGAGGCCCACAATGGTGAAACCGGAGTGAAGGGCGGCACTGAGGTAGACGCCATCGCGCCTTCCCCCCGGTCTCCGGCGCCGAATGCTGTAAGGTCGGGGACGTCATGCGGATGCCCAACCGAAGCGGAGGCGGGCATGCGACACACCCATGCATGGGCCATGCATGCTGTCCTTGCAACGTAGCCCGAGTGTATACATATGATGGAGGCTTATGCTTCGTTTACGTACACCTGGTCTCTCTCGCATGCAGCATAGCTATTCTTTTACGACGTCCAATGGTCGGAGACGGAACCCGAGGCATGGATGCTGCGGGAGCTGCTTGTGCGACGTCCAATGGGCGGAGACAGATCCCACGATGCAGGTGTCGAAGTCCGTGGACCGCTCGGTGAAGACCACTTCGGTCATGGCGAAGACTCTGAAGACATTGGCGGAGACCCCAGGGGGCTCGGCAAAGACTCCGGAGAGCTTGACAGAGACTTCGGAGGATGGATGGTGTACTACTTCGCGAGCTCGTATCATGCACGGATGGATAGTGGAGTTGACGTGCAGCATGAGGCCGTTGGAGCAGAGGCTTGAAGCGGAGACAGGGCGTCCAGCGGAGCGTGGTGACGCATGCAAACCCCAGCTTGCGGAGGCGGGGCGCGGAGATGCATGCGAAGTCTAGCCCGTGGAGGTGGGGCGCAGAGACGCATGCGAAGTCCAACTTGCGGAGGCGAGGTCCTGCGCGGAGGCTCGTCGGAGAGCGGAGGAAAGCGATGGGCAGAGCTGTACGTGCACGTCGAGCCGGCGATGGGCAGGGCGTGACGTTGCCATGTGGGTGTTCGCCCGCTCAACGGCCCGGCCAGGCTCAAGCTCGGCATGGTCACCCTTCCGCTTGGGAAGACCGGGCAGCACGTCGGTGACTCCAGGGCTCGTCAATTATGCGCTGGCAGTCCTCTACGGTGTCGCCAACGGCGAACCCGAGCGACCTGAGCACTCTCCCGAGCTCGCCGGCGTCAATGAGCCCGTCGCCGTCGCAATCGACGCTGGCTTCGTCCTGCTCGAACAGCGCAACCGCCTCCTCGAACCCCACTGCCGGGGCGCCGCCCGAGCTCATCAGGACTTGATGACGGCAGAAAGCTGGATGGTGACGACGTTGATGGAGAGGGCCACCATGGCCTTCTCTTCTGTGTGCATGCAGGCTCGCCAGACCGCCGATGATGGTCGACACCACCGACAGTGGGGTCCACCCATCTGATGCCGCGATGGACGGCGATCAGTGGCTTGCGCATCTCTGTCGAGCTTGGGTGTGTAGAGCGGCGTGGATGGCGCCATGAGGTTAGACGGGAAGAAGAGGTAGCGCGGGACGCCAGGCTCCACGGCGACCTCGAGCACCCACGGGCCGTGGAGGTCCACCACGAAGGCAGCGACGCCGGTTGTACGAATGCTTTGCCGATACACTTGTCTTATCCTGCATGAAAACGTGTAACATCCCAAAAATCCGCCTTAAGAAAAATTTAATTTCAAATTAATTATTTTAAAGTATTTGAATCTATTTGGATTTATATGGATTTTATTTCAAAATTTAAATCATGAAAATGTATTTTAAATATTTTATTAAAACCAAAAAGAGTTAAAATTATTTTTCCCAACCTTCCCTGAATTTTAAAATAATTTTTGGGAATTTTCTAGAATTAAAAATCAATTTTTAAAAGTTAAAAAGTATTTTATAAAACTATTAAAAGCAAATCTGAAATTAAAAATATTTTCCTAAGTCTAAAATAGCTCCAGGAATATTCTATAATTTTTCTGGAATTTTTAGACGTTAATTACTATTTTCTAAGCAATTATAATCTTTCTAGTATCTTCAGAAAATCAATCTGAAAATAAAAATCAATTTAATCCTAGCTTGCCACGTGTCGCTCTCAGATTTAATCTATCTCTCTTCACAATTTAATCCTAGCCATACAAAGTCACTTACCCCTTCATCTCAATCTAAAGACCATGAATCATCCACTTGCCACGTATCATCAATCCGACGCCCTGTACCCCTTCACTTTCCCTCTCTCTCACCGACGCATGGACCCCACATGTCATATGTTTCTTCTACCTCACCTTCTTCCTCCTCTAGCTCTCTCTCTCCTCCATTGATGCCGAAAATAAAAGCTTTAATGCCGGCCGTTTCTTCCACTTAAACTTCAATCTAAAGCGTGCAATCGATTGCCCTAATCATTCCCCACCGTGGCCGGCCATCTCCCCTCATTATCCCTCTCTAAAACCGTTGCCCTTTTCCTTCTCTTTTTCTACCTATAAAAGCTTCTCACCGCCGCCCTCCTCTTCCCTTTCGGCCTCTCCTCTCACCGCCGCCCCACTTTTTTCCGCCGCCGCCGGTAGGTGTGCCGCCGCCCCTCCTCTCCCCACCGCTGCCCCCGCCTCCGGCCGCCGGCCGTGCGCCTCCCGAGCCGCCCGTGCGCACCACCCGCGTGGCCTCCACGTCACGCCGCGTGGCGCCAACTCATCGGGAGCGCCACCTCGGCCGTTGCCGTCTTCCGTGGACTCGGTCCACGGTAGACCGGGCCCGCGCATCATAAAATTTCAAAATTCAAATTTCCGCTGACATCATAAATTATCTTTTTCAATATAAAAATAAATCAGCAAAATTAGTCTTTTTCTTTTTCCCTTATTTAATCTTTCGAAAGCCATAACTTTCTCATTTTAACTCCGATTTGAGCCATTCAAATTTCTAATTTTTTCTAAAATCATAAACTATTCAAATATGCACTACCTTTGAATTTTTTAATTTTATTTGAATTTTTTCTGTATTTATTTGTTTTATTTGTCTGTCTTTTCGCGCGTAGATCCCACCGTTGCCGAAGAGTTCACCGCTCCACATCAAGAAGATCCAGAGAGCGTGCAAGAAGGCAAGTCTCCTTTGAACATTTTGTACCTATGTTTGAGACATGCTTTTTATTATTTTAAATTTAATTGCATTGCTAATTTCATAAAAACATTAGTTTCTATCTTAAGGTATTAGTTAATTCAACCTTGTTATGCCCTCAATTGAACTTGAATGCCATGTACCTTTGTAACCTTAGGATTTTCCTTGTCTCAGTAATGATATTATTATTAAATCTTTGATAAATATTAGAACGGTAGTATAATGCTTAGTCATGCTATTTAACCTTTGTAACCTTGGAATGAGAAATTATAATTCTTTAAACTAGTCTTTTGTATTCAGAAATTTAGTGGCGATTGGTGTTGCCATTGTTCTTTTAAAATAAATTAAAATGTAAAAGTTGTTTTAGACTGGGGCGGATGGTTGGTTTGGATTGGTGCTGTAAGCACGAGATCTTGTAAAGTGTATGTTCCGCCCTAGTCAATTAAGGACCGACGCTTGTGATTGTCCAGACTGAGGACTACCGTACAACCACAAGTCTATATGGGTACGACCTAGCTGACTAACTTACGATAGCCTAGTTTAGGTGCCACCAGTGGAAAGTGGGTGCCAGGGATTTACTGTACTCATATGGCGCAAGAGGGGGCTTCTGATTGTGGTGGATTTAACCCTTCAGCGGTGAAACCTCAGCGGGTGGTGTCTAGCTAGATTAGAGTACGGTAAAAGCTTTGTGATATGTTGTCTAGGTCTCATGCCAAAGGAAGCGTGCTGACTATTAAGATGACTTATCTCTTGTGGGTAAAGTTATACATCCTCTGCAGAGTGTCAAACTATTCGAATAGCTGTGCCCACGATCAAGGGCGGGCAAGGAATGCGTTCACATGGTACATTTGTGATTTTGGTTTTTAAAATCAAAGTTTTGAGATCTCGAGAGTGGAGGGAACTCTCGAAAAGGGTATCCTAGCATTGGAGCCAGAGTGGGTGGATGTAACCCGCTGTTTTAAACTTCATCGGTTAGAGTTGATTATGTAGTGTTGGTGGATAGAACCTTCACTATAAATTGTTTACTAGTTTCAGCTAAAACAATTACTTTGTTCAAATTAATGCCTTCGAAAATATTTACTGTTATTTAAAACAAAACATTGCTTTGTGCAAAAGAACCATATAACCTTCCTTTGTTAAGCCTTGCATCTACTGCATTATTTTTCCAAGACTTGCGGAGTACTTTATGTACTCACATGCTGCACTAAAAATCAACTCAGAGGAATTTGAAGCTCAGGAAGGAGACTACGACTACTTCGCGTGTGGATTCGACGAAGGATTCCCGGAGTACTAGGTCGCGCCTCCCCAGTCAATTGCCTGTGGCGTATTGATGGGTCTTCGCCGGATTTATCTTTTGCTTCCGCTGTGTTTGGTGTGTGTGAGCTCTTGAAACCTCATTTGTAATAATGAGACCTTTCGGTCGGTACTCTCTATTATTGTATTAAAGCGTTGTTGGTTATGAAATCATTTCTGTTTGACTGTGTGCACTAGGTTTGATCTGGGACTAGTGCTATAATACACAGAGGGTCCGGGTTTGGAAATCCAAGGTCCCGACAAAACGAGCAGTGGACATAGGACTCATGCATGCGTGGATCTCACGCATGCATGGATGGATATTTCATGCATGCACGTAGATGGATATTTCATGCATTCACGTTGATGGATATTTCATGCATTCACGTAGATGGATATTTCATGCGTGGGTGCGTGCAGTTCGTGTATACATGAATGGGTGCTACAGGGCAGGACTGCAAACTGGGGGCGCGACATTGAGCGGAGGCTCGACATCATGCGGAGACTTGGCGTGGAGGCTCGACGTACAGGCAAAGCACGTACACCTTACCCATCAGATCTGCCAGATCTGGATTTGGAAAAGAAATGAGGGCTCACAACAGATCTGTGTGCTCACAACACCTTTGCCATATTTAATGAGGTGCATGTATATATCCCAAAGCAAACAAGCTAGTGACAAGATGAACTTATCTGTCACGCTCATGATACGAGCAACCGGAGATACTTCCATTCCCGCGCTAGGAAGCTCCTTCGGTGGTAGCCACCTCTAGCGCCCTTGCGCAGCTTCTCGCTACGTCCCCACGGACGGCGCCATCTGTTGTGGCTACTGGCCAAACAGTAAAGAAGGGGACTCGTAGAAGAGGAAGAAGAGAGCCAGATCTGTGGGAGAGTTGGTAAGAATGAGAGGATGCCCCTCCTCCTACCCCTCCTGGGGGTTTATATACTTGAGTGGGGTAGAATGGGAAATCTCCATTCTATCCCTTAGTACTTACAAAGGATGAGGGTACATTGGTATATTCCTCTACACTACTGGGCCTATTACATATTAGGCTAGTTGCAAGGCCCAGTCACGGGGGGTTGGGCCACCCCCACAACAGTGATAAATTAGCAACATTGAATGTAGAACCCACAGCATAATCATCACCCGGAAACTCGATCTTGTATGCATTGTCATTGATCTTCTCAAGTACTCTGAATGGACCATCTCCTCGAGGTATTAGCTTGGAATTGCACTTGTCCAGAAAATGTTCTTTGCATAGATGCATCCAAACTAAATCACCTGGTTCAAATAGCATCTTCTTTCTGAACTTGTTCGCTTTCTCAGCAAAGTATCGTGACTTCTTTTCAATTTCTTCTTTAGACTTGACATGAATCTTCTTCACATATTTAGCTCGTTTTGATGCTTCCATGTTGACATGTTCATGCAACGGTAGTGGCAGCAAATCAAGTGGTGTGATCAGCTTGAAACCATACACCACCTCAAATGGACACAATTGAGTAGTAGAATGCACCACCCTATTATATGCAAATTCAACATGTGGTAGACAATCTTCTCACTCTTTTAAATTCTTTTTAATCATTGTCCATGGCAGCATTGAAAGTGTACGGTTCATCACCTCCGTTTGCCCATCCGTTTGTGGGTAACAAGTTGTTGAAAAGAGCAACTTTGTCCCAAATTTGGCCACAAAGTCATCCAAAAGTCCTAAAATACTAACCTCTTCTTCCACATGTTCTTTTGACGGATCCTCAACTTACGTCCCTTTCCAAGTACAACATTGATGTCCTTAACCATATCTACACCTCTTTCCCGCTGAAAGGCCTTGATGTTGAGTCATCCTCTTTATTTCTGTCAAATTGTTTCTTCATCTTGCGGTATGGGTGATACTTTGAAATGAACCTATGGTGACGCATATAGATAGTTTTGTGCGAGTTGTTCAATCACACACTAGGCAAAGTATCATATTGATGTTCCTCTACTAGGCAAAATCAGCAACGTGTCCTATCATTCCATCTTTTTTACGCTCCTCTGAGTGACAACGCAGCAATCTTGCATCCTTTCGATTTGTAAATAAACGCTTCAACCCACAGCTAGAGCGACCATGCATCCGATGGATCCTCAAGTTTAACAACAGAATTTAAAGGAAAATCCAAGATGTCTCACCATTGGACCACTTGGTTCAACTCAGGAAGCTCGTCCATGGTGCCATATGAATCAAATGTATCGTCCAAAATTGAAAACATCTTGACAAGTTTTGCAAACATCATCCGTCCCTTGGCATACTGTGGCTCGTAGAAAACACCAAGTGCCCAAAAGTAGCACTCCACTGGCCGTTCACGTATGTATTGACCCAGCGTGCTCCCAGGATTAAGGTCTTTATACCACCCAATTTAGTCATTAAAGGGAACGAATTCATCATCAATAGTAGAGTATGTCATCAGAATAAATAAGACTTGTTCAAATTTGACATATATGCTCAGTTTTCCCTTTCCTATATCAGGATTGCTAAATCTCAGTCGCCTGAATTTTTTTTTGTAGTCTTGGTTGATTTCCTAATCTTTGATCTTGCGTGAGGTGGCTGTAGCACCTCCAGTGCCGTACGTCGGAGGAGGGTGGTGGACGGTGGAGGTCGGCGGGGGCGATGAGGACGAGTAGTTAGGAGCTGGTAGGTGGTGGTAGCAGATCTTGTAGCAGAGATGAGAAAGGAGGGCGGCCCCAGGGCGGCGGTGGCTGCGTGTGGTGTGTGTTAGGGTTTGGTTGTGGGGGTGAGTTATATAGGTGAGAGAGGGAGAGGATATGAGCCACAGGATTTTGATTCAACGGTGGAAAAGAGTGACCGATATTTTTAAAATTTTCAGGCTACTGGAAAATAGACAACCCCTTTCTGTATTGCTAGTAATATATGGAGAATGCTGCCATCCAGTGCATGTATACGGCACATGCAACAAGCTAGTATGATTACTTGCGAAGATTAGTTAAGTTGCGAAAAATGAGATTAGTACTCACAGTGAGATCCTCTCATCACGGTGCAAGCTCAAGTATCTCTCCAGGTTGCTATCCTTGTCACTCTCGTAGATGGGCATGTAGAGCTTGGCCTCGACCCTCTTCATTCTCCGATACGTCGGTGAAGCCAGAGCGTCCTGCACTTTCTGTAAGATGGGGTTCGGTAGTTGTCCACCTTTGACTAGGGATGAGAGGCAGTCCGTGGTGAAGATAACACACAAACGGGTTTTACATTACACACACTTGCATGCTTTTTAGAGCGCAACATTCCAAAGATTCCACAAGCCCGATAAGACATTCCAACCACAATGACGTGACCTAAATCACTTAGGCCAGTGTTGTAGTTTTTAAACCGCAACTCCACCCGGTTTTGGATAATTTCTCAAATTGCCACCTGCTGGTCTTCACGGTGATGGGATGCCCATGACTTATCACCAAGATCGTATTCTACGCCGAGGCCGTCACCACTTGAAACATCCATGTCCCATGGCACACCAATATCACACCATAGTTCATGATGCCCAATGTTTGCCGTCATGATCTTATGTTTGCTTCGAGGAATGTCACCACTTGAAACGCACAAGACCAAATGGTACTCTACATGCAGTATTGCCTCTTCACAATTCTTGTCTTTCTCTCATGCTTCTTGGCTTGGGATGCTGCTCCACCCATACTTACATGACACGCCATGGCCTTAGGACCCCTTCTGTAGCCTAGGCAAGGTGACTGCGTGGGAGGCTAGGTGACCGAGGCAAGGTGACTGCCACCTCACTGACCATGCCGTCTGTACCGAGCCAGCCCAAGCATGGCACGCTATGCTGGGCCAGGTCATGCCACCCGATAGGTCGGTTTTCTAGGCCTATCCTGGCCCTCCATCCATGTTGTGCCAGCCCAGCCCACCACATGGCATGCCCGTGCTGTGCTGGGCCGGCTAGACCTTAGGCCGGCATGCAAAGGCCTAGCCTGACTCCCACCTCTAGACACAACTATTGCATTAAAAGACCTAGAATAGTAGATCAATCCATAAGTCAAAAGTTACAGCAAGATCCCTACACCTCGGGGAAGAGAGGGAACTACTCACGTATACCGAGATGAGACGAAGAAGAAAGCTCCAGAACCTTGGTATTAGTTGGCTTTTAGAAGGGAATTAGATGATCTAATTATCCTAACAAGAGCAATAATTATCTGGCTAAAAAACTAACTTTTCACTAGAATTTGGAGTTCAAACTTCAGAACATGGATGCCTGAACCAAGGGGGAGGCGTTGGTATTTCAAGGGGCTAGTGCCTGGGGTGGTGCCACCCCTAGCCAACTCTGTTTCAACCTTCTTGACTTCCTTTTTTTGTTTTTGTCTTGTTTGTACGTTTTGAGCACATTTTCCCTCAGAATCCCCTTCTTCCTTTCTTGCTGATCAAGTAATTTTCAATTGTTGCTGAGATGGAGTTGGTGGGAAGCTTCTAGAGGATTAGAGACATGGAATTGCATAAATTGATTTATTTTGATTTGCTGTATTTTTTTGCATGATTTTCAGCTATTTCTGCAAAACACATAAAATGATGAGGTAACTTTGGTTTTCGGTTAGGGTTAGCTTCCAAGTGGCACAAATATGCACATTATATTAAATAAAAGCATAATATAGGTGCATGAGGTATGCATAAGTGAGCACCCACATCTGCCATCCCTTTTCTCTTGGGCCACCACCCACTATCGGCCCACTTGCATGCTAGCCTTCACCCCAAAGCCTCCTCCCCGCCTTCACCCCATAGCCTCCTCCTCCTCCTCCTCCTCTCCTCTGGTCGCAATCTTTGCACCAGCCCAGCTTGTCAGCCACCTCATTTTCCCTCCTTGGGCTACCATATCCCATCCAGCCTAGCCTCACTTTCCCGTTTCCCCTCTCGGCCCAACCTCTTCCCCCCATGGGCCGCCATCCCTTGCATTAGCCCCACTTGCTGAACCTGCACCATCGCCCCTGGTCGCGCCACATTGAAGGCATATGTCTAAGCCTACCTCTACCCTATGCCCCACTGTAGCCATTGCCAATTACCACCTCGCTGAATCCATTGATGCGTCACCACCTCCTTGTGCATGGACGCCACGCTACACCATGCCTTGCCCCATCCAAGCTGTTGAACTTCGGCAACGACCCATCAACTCTAGCTATAAAGCCATCATTGCCCTCCATTTCTTATTTTTTTTCCTTTGCTCCTCCATGCCCAGGACCATCTCCACCACTGCCATGGCTTTGTCATCATCCTTGGGATCGAAGAGCTGCCACTTCTCTCCCAAGCCACCACAACAAATCTGTAAGTCCCTGCCACCCTCCTGCCGTGGGTGTTTCGCCGCTTCAACACCACTCTACCCATGCCATCCATGTCATCCCCTCCGCCTCGACCTCTTGATCATCACCATGTTGTTGCTCGAAGTGCTCAACTGCTACACTATGGAGGCTGCCATCACCACCCTTATCGCCAACATCCACATTTATGACTACCTAATTTTGGAATAGTGTTTGACATGTAGCCCTTGAGTGAACAATTACACATACAGAAAACCATGATTGTCTCAGGTTGAAGGATTGCACATAAACATTGTTTAAGACTAAATGGTGGCACCAAAGTATATCCCAGCAGCGTCTCAATGTTCGTCAATCCAACAACAAGTTTTCCAACATGCATCCACATTATCAATTCGATACCTCATATCTATGATCTATGAAACATGACTATCAATCAAAACATATGCTAGTCTATGACCATAGGATTCCCACATAATGATATTAAACCACTGATCATTGAGAATAACATCATAATTTAAATAAAGATTCTCATAGACAAGTCATACACTAGCTTATCAATATAAATGATATTTATTCAAGGAATGTAATAACATTTTATTCAAATGGTTCATAAACATAAAAGTGATATGATCTTATGTATGATTGCCTCTAGGGCATAGCGCTTCCAACATCAAGCAAAGTTTATTTACTAGACGTGCACGTGTACATGCTACGTGCGTACACACATATATAGCTAGGACAGGCATTCTTCGTATTTATATAAACTCTAGCAACTTGTGCCAGCAAGCAAGCAATAGTTAAAGCTTATGAATTACTGGTAGACGCTTTCATTGAGCAGCTTGTGTATGGGTTCTACCGTTTCTGCGGAATGGGTGTAGCCATCCTGGTTCTTGTACATGCTTTCCATAACGCGCGCGAGGTTCACCACGCATGTCAGCACCGCAGCCGGTATCATGGGCGTCTTGCTGAGGAACTCCTGGTTGATGCTCCTCCACTGCTCCTCCACGACGCACAGCAACACCTCCTTGGCTTGCTGCACCGTCACCTTATGCTCCTTGACGTAGCAGTCCACCACAGTAGCAACGTTGCTTCTTTCCTTCTCACACTGCACATTATAGATGGATACATAGATACCATCTCTTAAATTGTGTTGATGATATATGTATAACAAATCAAGTTGAATATATGTGTGCATGTGTCACCTCATAGCCAGAAACATCGTCCCTTAGGCGGGATATCGCTGCTGCATTCTGTATATTTTAGGGAACGAGTGCGCCCAGGTGTAAATGTCGTCGCCTGCATCCATTCCGACAAAGGATATGCACGCCAGTGGCCAGTACATGGTGGTTACCATAGTAACCTTGAGATGGTCACGCACGGGGGGCACGTGCCCCTCTTCCCTCCATATCACCTCTTGCAACATGCACATGCACAACCAGAAAACGGACCATCCCTCACGGTTCAAAACCATCAGGAAAAATCAAAAAACCGTTAGGTTATATTTTCCTGACGGGATCCCGTCAGGCAAAACCCCTCAGGGCTGGCTGGTCAGGAAAAATAAATTTGGCTGACGGGAACCCGTCAGGGATATATAACCTGACAGTTTTACCCGTGAGGCAAATAATTTAACCTGACGGTACAATTCCCGTGAGGAAAAATAAATTTTACTCACGGGCGAAATGTTACCCGTGAGAAAAATGCATTTTACTCACGGGCGAAATGTTACCCGTGAGAAAAATGCATTTTACTAACAGGTACGGTCACCGTCAGGAAAATTAATCAGACCCGGGGAAAAAATTTTCCTGACGGTTTGACCGTCAGGAAAATGTATTTTATTGACGGTTTGAACCGTGAGCAAAATTGATTTCCTATAGCAGAAAATTTTGCATTCTAGTTATAACATATTTTTTCAGCCATAATGAATTAACATTTACAAGATAAGCATTAATAACTTACAAGATAAGCATTGATATCTAAATATTACACATCCGTGCATCATATAATCAAATTAATTACAACACCATCCTTGCATCAATCAAGAAACATAATTGAACAAACATATAAAAAATTCGATTTTCATAAACAATCCATAGATTAATTCATACACAAGCATCCAGGAATAAGGCTTTTACAATTAGAGAATCCAGGAATTAACAATCTTAAGGATGTGCTACACTTCAGACACATCTAATGTTCACCCCCACATACTTTTTATCATCCGGCCACCATACTTTGATTTTTGCACCAACTAGGCTACCATCCAGGCCTTTGTTTTTCCTTGAACGAGGAGTCTATCAAAAGCATATAAACTTAAGAATCAGGTCAAATTACTATAACAGAAAATACATATAAAGTAAATCACATGCTAACTCTGGAGCAGTCAGAAAAATAAGGAAAGCAGGAATGATGATAACACATTTGTACTGATCAACAATACATGATCCAATTATGGAAAACATGGATATACAAAAACAAAAAAAACTTGTCTGGTATCATCATGAAGATTCTCGAGTGCGACTCAACCAAGCATCTTGAAGTACAACCATAAGCTTTTACAACCATTGTATTACATTAAGAGATTCTGATTCTAAATAACCTGAATAAGCTAGGAATTCTATGAAGGTTGTTCCCTAGGGTACACCCAAGAGATCTATTCAAATTCTTTTTATTTCAAAAATAAGAAATTTCTAATATTCACACATGTACTTCAACATTGCATAGCCACCTTTTAGAAGTTATTGCAACACATAAAAGTATAAATATTTGATCTCTTGCATAGCAAATTAAGCAGCACAAAAATATAGAATATCTGCATTCTCTACAAGACAGGCAGATGTACTTAACAGGTGTTCACTAGGCACATTACATTGAGCTTTTAGCTGCACAAAGTTAAGGAAAACAAGAGTTTACTTATGGTACACATTTATGAGTAAGTAATCAAATGAAAGACAATTTACATCCATAATCAATTATGCGTGTGTAATCAAGTATATAGTCATACCTCTTCAGTCTCTTGTCCATGTTTCCTCTTCACCCCACTATTCTCCCCGCTTTGGTCTTTGGTTCTACCTGACCCCTTGGTCAGAGACTTTGGAGAGGCCACTTCCTGTATAGTGATGAAACAATTGGTGCACCAAATCAGTGTGTTAAAAAAGCAACTAAACTATGATATCGCATTTACTAAATTCAAGTTAACAGTGCCATATGAAATTATAATTGTTCATGCAATTGAAGGTCTAGGTTTGAACTTCCAGCAAAGCTAATATCAAACCAGCCATTGAACCACAAGGTCTAGGTACCTTGCAACAGTAAACTCATATATATATATATAAGAGCAAAACTAAATATTCTAAATTTGAGCAATATGTTGATTTTGTATGTTTTGCTATCCCTTCTCTTGAGCATGTTATCTCGGTTAATTGACATGAAAGTTCTACTTGTTTATATGTTAATTCAGTCAATTAAAAGCTGCTGGAAATATGTCTTAATTATGATCTAGATTGCCGAAATTAATTTGCTAAAGTTGCATATTTTATAACAGAAACATGATCATCAACCAACACAGTACTGGTCTACCAATCGTAGGTGTCCTACTTAATGGTATTAAACCAGTGATCATTTAGAATAACATCATAATTTAAATAAATAGTCTCGCGGACAAATCATGTACTTACCGATCAATATAAATTATAATTATCTAAGGAACAAAATATCATTTTATTCAAATAGTTCACAAACACAAAAGTGATATGATCGTCTCCATGATACGAAATATCACTAACACTCGCAACATCAAGCAAGGTTTATTTATTGCACGTGCCCGTATGCATGCCACGTGCGTACACACATAGTACATAGCTAGCACATGCGCTCTATATCTCCACGTACACACATATATCTCTAGCAACTTGCCCCTAGCAAGCAAGCAATAGTTGAAACGTATTAATTACTGGTAGACGCTTTCATTGAGCAGCTTGTGTATGGGTTCTGCCACTTCTGTTGTGTGGGTGTAGGTGTCCTGTTTCTTGTAGAGGCTTTCCATAACGCGCGCGAGGTTCACCACGCGTGTCAGCACCGCAGCCGGTATCATGGGCGTCTTGCTGAGGAACTCCTCATTGATGCTCCTCCACTGCTCCTCCACGATGCACAGCAACGCGTCCTTGGCTTGCTGCACCGTCACCTTATGCTCCTTGACGTAGCAGTCCACCGCAGTAGCGACGTTGCTTCTTTCTTTCTCACTCTGCACATTATAGATGGATGGATGGATGGATGGATGGATAGGTATCTTTTAAAATACGTTGATGATCTATGTATGACAAATTAAGTTGAATATGTGTCACCTCATAGCCAGAAACATCATCCATTAGGCGGCATATCGCTTCTACATTCTGTATAATTTTAGGGAACGAGCGCGCCCAGGTGTAAACGTCGTCGCCTGCATCCATTCCAACAAAGGATATGCACACCAGTGGGCAGTACATGGTGGTTACCATAGTAGCCTTGAGATGGTCACGCATGGGGGGCACATGCCCCTCTTCCCTCCATATCACCTCTTGCAACATGCACATGGTCACCTCCTTCATCTACATTTTTTTTTTGTAATTAACACTAGCATTAGTCGACCAACACATACAATTTACATGTATACTAATTGTGGTGTGTAAAACATGAAAGAATTCATGCGAACACGAATAATTGTGGAGCTAATACTTACAATCTCTTTAATACATTCAATTCCAAAGGGCGAAGCACCATCAGCCACAAATTCTTCCAGTGTCTTGGAAAGATGGGACATTACGTACCCATAGCACTTTCCTACGTGTTTGGCACCTTCTATGTCCCACCTGGAAAATTATTGACAAGTCAAGTAGGAATTTATTGATTAGTCGCATTATAAGACAGGACATATTTGAACAAAAAAACCATAAAACCAACTATGGTCGCTATCAGGACTAGGATCGTTTTCATGTTCATGGGTTCAGGATCATATCATAGGATCTGATATCTGATCTTCATAGTAGGATCTTGCCTCGAAAATTGTTATTCTACAAATCGTAACAACCTTACATAAAACAACTTACAGCTGGAGCAACCATGCATGCATCCGATGGATCCTCAAGTTTGACAGTAGAATTTAAAGGAAAACCCAAGATGTCTTACCGTTGGACTGCTTGGTTAAACTCAGGAAGCTCGTCCATGGTGCCATATGAATCAAATGTATCGTCCAAAAGTGAAAACATCTTGATAAGTTTTGCAAACATCATCCGTGCCTTGGCATACTGTGGCTCGTAGAAAACACCAAGTGCCCAAAAGTAGCACTCCACTGGTCGTTCACGTATGTATTGGCCCAGCGTGCTCCCAGGATTAAGGTCTTTATACCACCTAATATAGTGATTAAAGGGAACAAATTCGTCATCAATAATAGAGTATGTCATGAGAATAACTAAGACTTGTTCAAATTTGGCATACGTGCTCAGAGGAGGTGGCGGGAGGTGACGGCGCGGATCCGACGGTAGAGACAAGGAAGGAGGGTGGCCCAAGGGATCTCACAACGAGGGTGGGGCTGGGGCCTGGGGTAGCAACGGCTAGGTTGCAGGGATGAGTTATATAGGTCAGCGAGGGAGAGGATATGAGCCGCAGGATTTTGATCCAATGGTGGAAAAGAGTGACCGAGACATTTTAAATTTTCAGGCGCCTGGGAAATAGACAGCCCCTTATGTGTTGCTAGTATATATGAAGAATGTTGCCATTCAGGTACATGCATACGGCAAATGCAACAAGCTAGTATGATTACTTGCGAAATTGAGATTAGTTAAGTTGCAAAAATGAGATTAGTACTCACAGTGAGATCCTCTTGACCTCATCACGGTGCATCAGCTGCAGCATGTGAAAGTCCAGCTTAGCAAGCTCAAGTATCTCCTGGTTGCTATCCTTGTCACTTTCATAGATGGGCATGTAGAGCTTGGCCTCGAGCCTCTTCATTCTCCGGTGCGTCGGTGAAGCCAGAGCGTCCTGCACTTTGTGTAAGATGGGCTCAGGTAGTTGTCCACCTTTGACTAGGGATGAGAGGCAGTCCGTGGTGAAGATGATGGCGCTGCTGAGGACGTCTTCGTCGCATTTGAGGAGGTGAGCGGCCTCGTACAGACTGAGTAGGACATCGACATCAGATCGCAGGGCTTCCTTGAAGTTTCCATTCTCATCCTTGAAACTCTCGAATACTTCTTCTGCGTCCGTTTAATTACTTAATACAATGGGTAAGGACATTTCGAACAGTTAAAAGTGTAACGGTGCGTAATTTTCCTCACTGTATAAATTCGTAGCTGGGGAGTTGATTTTATTAAACCAGTTTCGCAATGCTAATTCGTCCGTTTTATTGGGTGAAGTCGCTCCATAATGTTTGTCCATTGGAGAAACCAAGAGTGCAGTTACTACAATACATATTTCGAATTGGGCTTTCCAGTAAGGTATAACCTTTCCTTCCACCCCGTCCCTTAACCTCCCACCCCCGTCCGGATCCCTCCTCCTCGCCATCGCCGGAGCGCGCCACCGGTCTCCGGTGGACGCAAAGAGGGCGACGGCGGGGCTTTTTCAGCCTCTCGCAACCGAGGTAGATTGTCACGTATTATATAGGGCATGCATGGTTCGATGCAATGTTCTAAATAGCGGGCTAAGCCCCTTAGCGGCTGTCTCTCCCAAAGGCTAAGAAAGGCAATAGCGGGCTAAGCCATTTAGCGGCTGACCCAAAAATATGTCAAGCATCAGGTAATTTTACACATAATATTATAATAAACATAGAAGGTGAAGACATTACAAATACCTGTAGCGCCAAATATGGCATAGCGGCGCTAAATGAACCTCCATTTAGCGGCAATAGCGCGCTATTAGCCGCTAATAGCGGAAAAATTCCTGTAGCGCCAAATATGGCATAGCTTAGCGTCTGACCTCCCCAAACGCTATATCCCGCTAAAGCTGCCGCTAAATCCCGCTATTTAGAACATTGGTTCGATGTCATTAACACTTTCTTAGATTTGTTGTCTTCTCGTCTGCGCTGTGATTAATTATATTATGCATGTGTTTGGACAAATACTGCGAAGCAGATGGAGCACTTTGTAACCTATGAAATTTTAGGGCATGTTTCCTCGCACAGTGGTTGTAGTCATGCTGTAACACAAACCCAACGTTGAGACACTTAATTTATAAATCGTCCAGAAATATAAATAAACAAGTCAAGTTGAGAGGTTGAGGTGGAAATTAATTAGTGTGAGTTTAAAAAGGATTAAGATATATTATTAGCTATGTACCGCATGGAACGTCGTAGCGGTGCTGCCTCAGCAGGCGGAAGCGGAGGGCAACTGCACACAAGTCACCATCCCTAACCGGCGTGCTGTTGAGAAGGTCCATAAACATGGCGATCTCTTGCTCAAAATGGTAGCCAACACCAAGGCGTTCTAGGTCATCAACCGTCTTCATCCCCTCCAGCAAATATCCTGCTTTCCTGCTTGTATACTCTTGGATCATGCAGCCAACTTTGCGCACGAGCTCATCCCGCCTCTCCTTGATCGTCGTCTCAGGCTTAATTTTGATATATTGCATAGAATAATTAAACGTGAACAAATAAAAGAAACAAATCAAATTTAACTCTCTCTCTCTCTCTCTCTTAAAAGTAGTTATATATACCTGGTGAGAGCAAAGCAAAGGGTGGAGATCGATGAAGTATTCAGTCCATTTGCTGTCTTCGACCTTCACCGACGGCCGCTTAGGGTTCTTCTTCTCGTGTTCCATGGTAACCAATTTCTTCTTCGACTGCATGCATGCGTTTATATATATATCAATTAATTACTGGCCAGCAGATCACACACGTCGCCTACGAGTATACGGCTAAAGACAATACCATATATACTACTGCTAGGAAAGCAATTTTAGGAAACACCTTTAATTAGTACAGCTAACGACAATATATGGCAATATATCTAGTGCTAATGGCTATTTCAGTGCTAAGATGCTAATAGCGACATAGACCGTCTCATCTAGATTGTGTGGCTTGGATAAAGGTGGATGAGATTGCCATCCTACTTAAATATTTTTTGTAGAAAACCCCCTGTATTTTCCACAAATATGCTTTGCACTTGATGGCTAATGACTATATACTAGCAGCGTAAGCACGGCGCTATGCCGCGCTAACTACTATGTGGACTGAAGTAAAAGAGACGACAATTCGCAGGGAAGTTTTTTTAAAAAAAATTCAAGGACATGTGCGTAATTTCGGGAAAATCGAAGGCCTTTTCTGCCCAATAATGAGGACCTGTACGCAATTAAACGAGAACCCGAACGTAATTTTAGAAAACCGCGAGGTGCTATCCTGCAAAAGGATGGCTTTCATGGAATGCGAGGACCTGTATGTAATTTCGGAGAAGTGGAGGGGGGTTTTCGGGGAAAGACGTGGTAGAGGTCTTTTTGCAAGAAGCGAGGACCAAAACGTGATTTCGTAAAATCCAAAAGAGTTTTTCACAAAATAACTGACGTGGCAGCACTCCGCCGGTCATAATATAGGATGATACATAAAATGCACCGTAATTTAGAAACACTAGTGTAGATGTACGGATCACCTCGGATCAAAACGAGAGGAGCTTTGGAATCGAATTAGTAAATAGGACCAGGCTGCTGGCCCTTTAAATAGAGGCCATGCATGGAGCGTCAGGACCCCAAAAGTCCCGAACACGTTTTTTCCAAACACGCTGCAAAACGTGCATAATAAATGTGGACTGTACTAGTGTCGTTTTTTCAACTTTAAAAATTCCAAATAGGCTGCGATGTGGACTGTACGAGACAAACCTGCCGTACGGGCTCCCAAAAGGTCCAAACACCGTGGACTTCGGGCAGCACGAGACAAACCTGCCGTCCACAATCGTACTCCTTGATGCAAGCATGTCTACTCTATATTTGGTAATAAATGTGCATTAGTTATAGTGAGGGTGCATTTGTTGGCGCTCAAAACGTGCACACCAAAACATAAGGGTAGTCCCAGTGCTCCATGTAGGATAATATCTATGGCATTAATTAGATTGTCATGTAGGAGTTTTAGATGATGCGGCGCTATATTAAATAAGAGAGATAAGAAAAAGAGGAAGAAACCGGGTCTCATGCAAGACCTAGTTTCTATGAGAAAACCAATGCAATAGACACTACCAAATTTTGCATTGGAGAGATGGTGGTATCTTCATGATAGATGGAGAAAAATTATGATTGGTGAAGAGGAGAGAGAGATTTTGATGCTTAATTAATTGCTTGAGTTATAAATAGACATGGTGCATTGGAGACAATAGTGTTTAAAGTAGTGTCTATATGACATGGCATAGATAGAAACTACTTAAGTGATTTCTGCACTGGGACTGCCCTAAATGGAAAAGTCGTTAGGAATCAAATCATGGAAAAGAAAAGCAGATCCTTCCTACGAACTACAAACCTCACTCCAGTTTTTCTTTCCTTTTATTTTTTTTAACAAATAGAACTATTTTCGACTTCCAACGTGTGAGATCCTAGATTAGCAATTCAGATTCCTCTGTGTTTTTCACCGCACTATTCCCTATATTAGTGTTCCACTACACTATTCCATATATTAGTAGCTAGTACACACAGATACATTATTGGATCATACATATACATCGCATAAACCATACCAAACATTTATATTATACATCAGAGTTTAAATAACCCGTATCGGATAATGTTTACATTGCAGGCCGATCAATCCAAATGTTACAATACAGAAATTGGAAGTAGAAGCACAAAGCAAAAGATGAGACCACACCTCGCCACAGCCAAACGACTAGGGGTGAATGATGCCATACTAATTTTCAATAGTTTGGATAATAAATGCGCACATAATTATCATCAAAGTCTACCTGTCGGTGTTTTAATACCGATCTTACGTATGATTTTTTGGATTCGGGGGAAACTCTTAAGACTAAGATCCGGTAATTCAGAAGAAAGACACATGGGTTTTTTATATAGGTTCGGGCCTTCTCTTGGGAGAATAATAAATGTACTTTCTGTGTGGCTATTACTTAGAGAAATGGTTACAAATGTGTAATGCGAAATGCCTTGCACTATTCTTGCTTGGATCAGAATTCATCCCATAACCCTCCGCTTTCATCCTTTATATAGCTGATGAAGCGACGGCAGTTGTCTCACGCCAAAAGACATCTCAATGGTTCGGAAGATAACCGCCCAACAGTGGTTATTGTTAGAGAGAGGGATCATGTGTGATTATTGAGATAAGCGCATGTTCTTAACGTCTTGTCAGGCACCTTTACGATGTAGGAGAATGCCATGGATAAAGGAATTGGAGATAGACTAGTCGCGGGAAGGTCTATGACCACAAGGTGGTCGTAGGAGAATTTACGAGTACATAGCCGTAGAAAAGCTTACAGCTTGAGAGTGGTTGTAGGAGGACTTACGACTACCCTATTCTCCCTCATCAACAAGGGGCATACTCGGAAGGTATAATGATGTCATAATTTAAGGATTATTCAATTATCGCATCTAGTCCTGTCAACTTCAAGTGAAAGTAACTTTTTTGAGAAAGAGAGGTTGTAGACGAAAGACAATTGAAGGTGTAGGACCAGACAAGCAACAGAGGGGGTGAATGGTGCCTTAAAATCCTCCCCAAGTATTCACTCAACAGAGGGGTGGGTGTAGGACCAGACAGGTAATAGAGCAACTGAGAAGACACAGCAGAGAAATGACCATGGTCGGAGGCCAGCAGTGATCGAAATACCACAACGTGGACAAACTTTGACAACATGGTCGAAAGCAGACAATGTGGACGAGAGTTGTCTTAGTCGATAACCACCGAGACCAGAAACAACAAGATTGAAAATAGTTGCAGTCCAAACTGATATAGTCATAGACAACGTGATCGAATAATCAGTGTTGTTGTAACCAACTGAAATAGTGGTAGTAACTAACGTGGTCATAAGCCAACGAGTGGTCGAACAACCAACATGGTCGGAACCACTCTGCAACCAAACCAATCAGCGTGGTCGAAATCAGTATGATGTGGTCTAGAACTTGACCTTCGCTAAAACCAACATATTCGTAAAGTCGATCGGCGTTCCAGACAGTGACTGCACCGACTATGACTGCTTCAATTCAGAATCAACAAAAGATGGCAAGAAACAAACATATCTGAACGTGGTCGAAAAGAAGAACGCTACGGTGAGAAACTTGACCGTGGTCGTAAACTTCTCAGAAGAAACAGAGGAAGAGCAGAGAGAGCACGACCGCAAGATCCAATCTATGCAAAACTTTTGATTAAGAGATCAAATGGCCATGAAGCTTTGCACACAAGATGGTGAGGGTCTCAAGAGGTTGCTCTGATCTTTAATTGAAAACTTAGCAACCGAAATGAGAGCTTCACAAGATTTTATCAAGAGCGCCCGAAACTAAATCCGAGAGAATAAAATCACAATCAGACCTTGCTCATGGGAATAGAATAGCTAAGATGGCTTTGAGCATGATTCCCCAACACACAACAAGTCAGATCAGAACCAAGAACATTTTCTCGGATCAAGAAAGATAAAATACAATCAAAGAACTAAGAAGAACCAAGAAAACAGAGAAACATAACCAAACCAACTCAACACCTCTTTGTGTCTAGTCCCGATCCTTCCACGCCTCACCATGACCTAGCTCCAAGGTCTTGCAAACATCATTGACAAGAAAGCATCACATAGCACCGCACTATAACCAAGAATCATCAATTTGCATTAAGGATAGCCCTTTTGGCTTGATGGTTATTCAAACAAAATGAATTCCAGAGAAGCAATCTCAATAAACCACTGGTCTTAATAGCTTACGACTACAAGACATGAGCTACTTGTAGCACTTGAAGTCTTCCCAGCTGTCTACGACCACCAAGCGAGATGTTACGACCATCGCATAGGCTGCTACGACCATGAAGCAGATGCTACGACCACATAGCAATCACTACGACCATCATTCATAGCGGCTACGACTTTAACACATTTAGTTGCTATGACTTACGATCACACAGGCAGAGCACTACAACCATCGACTACGGCCAGGTAGAGCTACGACTATCGACCACGGCCAGGTAGAGCTATGACTATCGACCATGACCAGGCAAAGCTACGACTATCAACCACGGCCAAGTAGAGCTACAACTATCGACCATGGCCAGACAGAGCTACGACTATCGACCAGCAGAAGCTACGACGATTAAGTCGTAAGGTCCTCTATCGACCACTAAGTCATAACAGTCTCTATCAACCACAAAGTCGTAAAACTGGCTGCAGACCACCAAGTCGTAAAACCGACTGCCGACCACCAAGTCAAAAAATCAACTGCCGACCACCAAGTCATAAAACCGACTGTCGACCACCAAGTCATAAAATCGACTACCGACTACCAAGTCATAAAATCAACCGCCGACCACGTGGTCGTAAATGCCACTACCGACCACACGGACAAACACAAAGGTCATAGAGCCAGCAAACTCCTGCACATACCTCAAAAACAAAACTCAACTTACACTAACTCTAATGCAAAGGTCAATTACTAATCACAACCATGGGGTGACCTCTACATGGTCTCACAGAAGGCGAGGCCTTTTTGATTCTTATCGACCAGAAATGAACTTGGTCAATAAAGTAATTTCGCTTGAGTTGAGAAGACAAACAGACTCCAAAATAGAGGAAGTCCATATGTATTTTTCTATTCTATCCGTCGAAGCTTTTCCTGAGAAAACCGTTCAATTCTCAAGATGAGTAATTGGCTGAGATGATTACAAAAACTTACCGGGAGGTAACTTTTAGTCTTCTCCTTTAACCATTAGCTCCAATATGCTCGAACCTTCCACCGCTAGCCAATTCCTTCATCCTTCCTCAATCTTGGCCAAATTGACTCCCACCAACCGAAAGAATGATGAAGACAGTATCTGTCTGGGCCGTGTCAGAGATGGACAATGCCAAATTGAAGGCATTGGACGTTGATGAAAAGATCCCCTGTGGTGATTCATCAAAAGGATTGAAGCCGCTAGGCAACATTGGCTGTCGCAACAAATAGGAGAAATCCCAGTGTTCCAAGCCTACTATGAGTGTGGTGCGAGGTGGCCAGCATGGGGGTGGTGCTCGAGCTAAGGGGAGCTTCGACCAGCAATTGGAGAAGCTAGGGCACTATGGGGATGCTCCAGGTAGGAGGAATCAAAGGAAGGAGCTCCGGAGAGAAGGCGATGGCATTGGAGGCAACTACAGTCGGAGTTGATGAAGGAAGCCGGCGCGGCTAGCTAGGGAGCATAGAAATCCAATTAATTAAGAGGGCTAGAAGAGGATGCTTGGGAACATATTTCGACGCAAACAGCTTTCAATGGAGCTTGCAGAGGTGGCCGGAACGGTGGGGTGGACATGGTAGTAAGCGCGAGCACGGGAGCGTCTTGGCTCGGTGAGAAAGGAAGGAAGAAGGGGGACATAGCTCGGCTTAAATAGGCAAGGGGCGCTGAGGCATTGTTGTGCTCCAAGACGTCTTACCGTTGGACTGCTTGGTTAAACTCAGGAAGCTCGTCCATGGTGCCATATGAATCAAATGTATCGTCCAAAAGTGAAAACATCTTGATAAGTTTTGCAAACATCATCCGTGCCTTGGCATACTGTGGCTCGTAGAAAACACCAAGTGCCCAAAAGTAGCACTCCACTGGTCGTTCACGTATGTATTGACCCAGCGTGCTCCCAGGATTAAGGTCTTTATACCACCTAAGTTAGTCATTAAAGGGAACGAATTCATCATCAATAGTAGAGTATGTCATGAGAATAAATAAGACTTGTTCAAATTTTACATACGTGCTTAGTTTTTCCATTTCTGTTATATATGTACAATGCTGCCATGCAGGTGCATATATGCGGCAGCACATGCAACAAGCTAGTATAGTATATGATTACTTGCGAAATTGAGATTAGTTAAGTTGCAAAAAATGAGATTACTACTCACAGTGAGATCCTCTTGACCTCATCACGGTGCATCAGCTGCAGGATGTGAAAGTCAAGCTTAGCAAGCTCAAGTATCTCCTGGTTGCTATCCTTGTCACTCTCGTAGATGGGCATGTAGAGCTTGGCCTCGAGCCTCTTCATTCTCCGGTGCGTCGGTGAAGCCAGAGCGTCCTGCACTTTCTGTAAGATGGGCTCAGGTAGTTGTAAACCTTTGACTAGGGAAGAGAGGCAGTCCGTGGTGAAGATGATGGCGCTGCTGAGGACGTCTTCGTCGCATGTAAGGAGGTGGGCGTCCTCGCACACGCAATTATTAAACGAATAAAATAAGAATCTAACATCACATCATCGTATCATCGCTCACGCGACATGAATTTCCTTCGTGCCAGCAGTCAAACCGACCCTTGCCCCTGCCCATAGCTTGGCAGTGCCGTGGGCTCGCCCATCTACCGCGTTGCGCCCTCACCTTCCACGCCCGCTTGGCTTGCCACGCACGTTGGCTCCTACCGAGCTCCCTAACGCAGTAAGTGATAAGTGTCGCCTGCTATGTCTTTTGAGCTCGAGAATGGAGTTAATTTTGTGAAAACAAATGTTTAGAGCCGAAAATTGAAAAAAATGGCTAAAGTGCCCATTAAGTGAACAATTCAACGAAATGAGGCAGAATCTTAGAATGCTTGGGTCGTTGCGTCTTTCACTTCACTTTCAGAAGTGAAGCTAGAAAGAACGGGAGCCTTGCATGTCGTGGCGGTAGGAACAATCGGAGAGATATATGACATCGGAGGTGATGCTTCATTTGGACACCAAAAATCGATGCGCTTCTTTTTTGGTTTTTTGGATAGGACTAGGAGCACAGGATGGTTGATGGTTCTATCCTCTTCTCCTTTCTGTTTCTTCAGCGTCACACTATGACATAGGATGAAAACTTTCATACCCGCTACAACACAATAATTCTATATCACACTTTAGAATAATGTCTCTAGAACTGATAATACTTATGTATATAATTCTATTTTTGCAGTGCCACCAGCAGTTACAGGGCAACGTATATAGATTCTACGTTTGCAGATATATGTAAGAAATCATGGGCACTGAGATGAAAGATCCAGAGGTTTTAATCTGCCAATATTTATTTCATGATTATCAATTTCTATATATGTGTGTATATATATGTTAATGACTTAACATTTCTAGCGACAAGGCGTAGAATTCGACTCAAGTGCATACGATTTTGACAACCTCACCGAATTCTTGATGGTGGAGGTCATTCAACAAAATAGAGAGTTCACCGCGGCAAAGATGATTAGATGTTCAATCATTTGATTCAATTGTAATTCACTCAATTGTACTTAATGAAATAATTAATTCAATTATACTTCATTCAGTTGTTTAATTCATTTGTGAGATCTGTGTAATAATTGTCGTGTGCTCTATATATGATCAGCTTGCTTGTTTTTATAGGGTATGGCTAGCATTTCCTGAGGCTAGCCAAAAATAGAAAATAATTTAGCTTTTCAAAGAGCTATCACAGACGGTTTATAACATCAAACCATCTATAATATGTCCATTATCATAGATGGTTATTAGTATTAACCATCTGTGATATGTAAGGTTTTGGTATTAGCCATCTGTGATATCTTACATATCACAACGGTTATTAGTGTTAGATGTCTGTAATATGTAAGATATCATAAATAGCAATTTTTAAGAACCTATTTATGATATCAAACATATCATAAATGGTTGTTTTGAAAAATAGTCTATGATAACCACATGTTATCACAGACACATAAATTCAAACAGTTCAGAAATCGTCTGTGATGATGGTTTTGAACCGTCTGGGATGATCCTTTTCTGTAGTAGTGAGGTACCCTATTTTTTAGGGCTACGCTGCTCTCTTCTTCACGCCAGCCTTTTTGCTACTCTCGTGAGTGAACATCACCTTTATTCATTTAAGGTGGGTTCTTTTAAGCTCTGGCTTATGTCTTTGAATTATGGCTGTTTGCGCGAGATAATATGCAGAGAGAAATAATCATATACGATTTTGGTTGGTATAACTAAATTCAGTACGGTGTGTACTACATCTACCTGTAGACCCGTTTTAAAAAAATGTACTATTTAAAAGCTAGTTACTATAGCAACAAAATCCAAAACCTGTTTCAAATTCCCTCCCTTTTTGCCCTCCAAATTACTTGAAATCTCAAGCACTCTCTTTTCCCACTGTAAACTCTCTCTATCTCCAAAAATCTTTCAAATCTCTTTTTTATCTCCAAAATTTTCTAAAATATCTAAAAATGTGAAAAAAATTCTAGATATCTCAATTCTCTAAAATCCCCAAAACCATAGAAATATTTCAAATCCTAGAAAATTCATAAGGTGTTCTTTGGGCTCAATCTAGCCCATCATCCCTCTCTCTCCAGTTGGCCCATCACCTTTCCCACCTTAGCCACCATCCCTCTTTTCTTGGGCCACCACCCACTGTCGGCCCACTTGCACGCTAGCCTTATCCCCACAAAATCCTCCCCTCTTCTCGGGCTATAACCTTTGCGACGACCTAGCTCATCAACCACCTCCTTTTCCCTCCTTAGGCTACCTTAGCCGACCTAGCCTAGCCTCTTCCCCCCGTTTCCCCTCTCGGCCTAGCCTCTTCCCCATATGGGCGCCATCCCCTGCATAGGCCCAGTTTGTTGAACCCACACCGCCATCCTTTGCTGATTGCCACCTCACCGCCGCCATTGACGCGTCACCCCCTCCTGTGCATGCACGCCACGCTGCCCTGCACCTCACCCCACCCAAGCCGTTGTGATCCGCCACCCTAATATGATGTCGCCACCCTCGGTCACATATCCCCATCAACTCTGGGTATAAAGCCAGAGCTTTCACCCCATGTCCTTTCTTTTTCTTCTCTCCTCCACCATTGCCATGGGTTCATCATCTTTCTATGGCTCGAAGAGCCGCTGCTTCTCTCCCAAATCACCACCACAAACTATAAGTCCACGGCACCCCACCACCGCGGGTGTTCTGCTACTCTAGTGCCACTCTGCCCATGTTGTCCACGTTATCCCCTTTGCCTCAACCTGTTGATCATCACTGTGCCGTCAGCCTAACTCCTCAACAACCACATGGCCACACCATGGAGGTTGCCGCTGCCATCTCTCCTCTGCCACCCTCATCACCAATAGCCACCTTTACAGCTACCTAATTACGTAGTAGTGTTTGGCAGCCTCTAAGTGAATAATTATGCATATAGGAAATCATGACAGTCTCAAGTTTTAGGAGCTCACATAAACATTGTTTAATACTAGCTAGTGGCACCTAAGAATATCCCAGTAGTGTCTTAAGGTTGGTTAATCCAACACTATATTCCCTAACAAGTGTCCAAATTATTGATTTGATATCTTATATCTATGATCCATAAAATATGATCATCAATTAACATATTTGCTGGTCTATGAACAGTAGGTGTTCCACTTAATGATATTAAACCAACGATCATTTAGAAAAACATCATGATTTAAATAAAGAGTATCGTGGACAAGTCACATACCTGCTAATTAATATAAATAATAATTATCTAAGGAAAATAAAATTATTTTATTCAAATAGTTCGTAAGCATAAAAGTTACAAGACCATCTCCATGATTCGAAATATCGCTGACACTTGCAACATCAAGCAAAGTTTATTTATTGCACGTGCCCGTGTGCGTGCTACGTGCATACACACAGTACATTGCTAGCACATGCACTCTATATCTCCACGTACACACATATATCTCCAGCAACTTGCCCCTAGCAAGCAAGCAATAGTTAAAGTGTATAAATTACTGGTAGACGCTTTCATTGAGCAGCTTGTGTATGGGGTTTGCCACTTCTGCGGTGTGGGTGTAGCCGTGTAGCCGTCCTGGTTCTTGTACATGCATTCCATAACGCGCGCGAGGTTCACCACGCGTGTCAACTCATACGTACGATTTACATATATACTAATTGTGGTGTGCAAAACATGAAAGAATTCACGTGAACACGAATAATTGAGGAGCTAGTACTATATGTTTACTTACAGTGTCTTAATACATTCAGTTCCAAAGGGTGAAGCACCGTCAGCCACAAATCCTTCCAGTGTCTTGGAAAGATGGGATATTAGGTACCAGTAGCACTTTCCTAAGTTTTTGGCACCTTCTATGCCCCACCTGGAATATTATTGACAGGTCAAGTAGGAATTTATTGATTAGTCGCATTATAAGACGGGATATATTTGAAGAAAAAACACACATAAAGCCAACAATGGTGTTATTAGGACTAGGACCATTTTTATGTTGGTGGGATCGGGGTTATAGGATCTGATCTTATGATCGTAATAGGATCTTGCCTGGAAAATCGTTTTTCCACAAATCATAAGATCTTGACTATTATACATAATTTTGTTCCTACATTGGATTTGGATTGGCATGATCTGATGAGATGTTAGGATAGTAAGGTACAACGAGATACGTACAACCTTGCATAAAACAACTTATAGCTGGAGCGACCATGCATCTGATGGATCCTCAAGTTTAACAATAGAATTTAAAGGAAAATCCAAGATGCCTTACCGTTGGACCGCTTGGTTGAAGTCAGGAAGCTCGTCCATGGTGCCATATGAATCAAATGTATCGTCCAAAATTGACAACAACTTGATAAGTTTTGCAAACATCATACGTGCCTTGGCATACTGCGGCTCGTAGAAAACACCAAGTGCCTAAACGTAGCACTTCACTGGCCGTTCACGTATGTATTGACCCAGGGTGCTCCTAGGATTAAGGTCTTTATACCACCTAATTTAGTCTTTAAAGGGAACGAATTCATCATCAAAACTTTTTCTTCAAATGTATTGTCTTTTGATTTTCTAATCTGCCATACAGGAAAAAACAGAGAAAACAAAAAGAGCAATATATATATATATATATATATATATATATATATATATATATATATATATATATATATATATATATATATATATATATATATATTAAAGTTGCTGGAGCATGTAATAAAAACAATGACAACCAACTAATCCTGTGAAGTAACTAATCATGAGAGAGAGAGAGGGAATTAAAAACTACTAAACTTACTGCATGCATTAAAGAGCCATGAATTCTTCACGTAAAGCCATGCACAAATTAAGTTGTTACCTTTTTCATGTAATCACCTTCTCTCACCTAATTGCTTTTTCTCTTCTCAGAACACAAAAAGTCACCGCCTCATTAATTCTCTGCTGCCAGCTTTTCTTTTCTAGTCATATCGTAGCCTGATGCATGTACTAGACTTCTTCTGGGCAGCAAGGCACGCGGACGAGAATCGAAGCACAAGACGTCGCCGAAAACGCGCTGTCGCAACTTATCTCTGAAAGCCAAAAGGTGTCTGGTCCCCCAAAAAGCTGTACCGAACAACTCGGCCAGCCCTCCCTTTTATTACGTGTGACAGAATCCGTTTTTCAAACAACTCGGTCACACCTCCGATACAAACACGGTGTGGCCTCCGAAACCAAATGAGTCTCAGCTCTAAATCCTAATACCACTCGTCCAACTGGACCTAGATTTTTTTAACTTAACTACACTTTTAGCCCACTAATTTTTAAGGGACCCGAAACCCTTCCTAACACGGGTTTTTACACCTCCGACTTTTCTACTCATCACGTGTTGAAGCCTCCAGGACCGCACCTCCTGTAGCTTCTTCACGCACCATTCACCTTTGGTCTCCATGTGCTCCAGCGTGAGCCCGACCACCTCGTGACATCCTCGACCGCCCGGACCTCAGATTTCCCCCTCCTAGTCCCGGTCTTCCTCGTCACCGACCATGATCGTCTCCACGCCCAACCTGCACATGCAAAGACCAAAGAATATTTTCCTGGCACAAGTTCTCACCAACTTGACCGATATTAGTCCACGCACACACGCACACGCCTCGAATAACAATACTAAGCCATGTTGTCAATTATTCATCATCATAAAAATCCTAGACCTAGCCACATGGTCTAACACGTATGTATTGACCCAGGGTGCTCCTAGGATTAAGGTCTTTATACCACCTAATTTAGTCTTTAAAGGGAACGAATTCATCATCAATAGTAGAGTATGTCATGAGAATAAGTAAGTCTTGTTCAAATTTGACATACGTGCTTAGTTTTTCCATTTCTGTATATATGTACAATGCTGCCATGCACATGCAACAAGCTAGTATGATTACTTGCAAAATTAAGATTAGTTAAGTGGCAAAAATGAGATTAGTACTCACAGTGAGATCCTCTTGACCTCATCACGGTGCATCAGCTGCAGGATGTGAAAGTCTAGCTTAGCAAGCTCAAGTATCTCCTGGTTGCTATCCTTGTCACTCTCGTAGATGGGCATGTAGAGCTTGGCCTCGAGCCTCTTCATTCTCCGGTGCGTCGGTGAAGCCAGAGCGTCCTGCACTTTCTGTAAGATGATGGCGCTGCTGAGGACGTCTTCGTCGCATTTGAGGAGGTGAGCGGCCTCGTACAGACTGAGTAGGACATCGACATCAGATCGCAGGGCGTCCTTGAAGTTTCCATTCTCAAGACCGTGGGCATGGCTACCTCGATGCTATCTCGAGCAAGTTTTCGTGCCCTCCCAAGATCGTGGGCATGGCTGTTAGAACAGTTTTCACTCTGCAGAGGTTGCACACTTTATCCACAAAAGATATGCAACTTGTTATATTCCACATGTTTTGTTAGATATGCAGATCAAAAAGATCACCACAAGGCCTTTCTAATGCATTTTCCCTACGAGGCTACACACGCTAAGTTTCCACCACTGTGGGGTTATATCCACCTGCTCTAGAGGCCCCCTCTTACACCGTACGATGGCTTACATCCAACGACATGACCTGCGTTCCTCCAAATGGTGCAACCCATGCTAGGTCGATGCAAATTAATTACATAGGTCATACCCATTATAAACTTACGGTTACACCGTTTTATATTAGGAGGTTATTACAAGATTCAGTCTTTAGAGTTATCTGAGTGGTTCTATTACAAACGACACTCTCGTACTCTATCCGCACCAGGCCCACTTACCATCCACCCAGATATTTACCCAAGTTGAGAGTTTTGGGTTTCCAAAATATCTTTTCGAGTTCAAATACCATCCACTTCCCTCCAGTTGTTGCTCAAACCAAGTTTTTATGTCTAAAATGATGTTAGCAATACTACAAAAAGACTAATACTAGACACCTCATCGCAAACGATTGACCAAAACCGTCAGTATTAAATACAATCATAGATGGTTTTGATTTAGAGACCGTCTGTATTGCTACCAATGCAAAAACAATCATCTGTAAAGAGGTAATATCACTGACGGTTCATGGTGAACACCGTCTGTGATGTGTCACGGACGGTTCTTAAACAAGAACCATCTGTGATATTACCAAATATCATAGACGTTTTTCTCTCTAAATCATCTGTGATGTTCCTAATTTCATTATATTTTAGATCTAGCTTTTCGTGAAAAGAAAATTAAAGATGGTTTAGATCTAGCTTGATATAGAGAGAAGATTATTTATATCTAGCATGGTTTAGGGTTTAGGCAATTCATAGTCTATTTCTACTTAATCAATTTAATTAATTATTCTTACTACATATAGCTACTTTAGATCATATATATCTAGTATACTAATTAATTAATTTAATATTTAATACTAAAATTTTATATGTGTAACGTAGGACTGAAGCTGGATGTACGCTGGGAATCGTGTGAGTGAAGAGTATATTAATGGCGTGTTTATTTTTATAAGAGCTGCTGAGGAGGATATGTTGAATAAGGGGTTCGAATATATGTATTGTCCATACATTGACTGTGTAAATTTGAAGATATTTAAGAACCAAGCGCAAATAGCAGCGTACATGATTCGAAGGGGTTCCAAAAAGGGTATGCATATTGGACCAGTCATGGTGAAGAGTAGATTACACAGGAAGGTAGTAACAGTGACATCACCGACGAAGTCAATGATATGCCTGTTTGTGATACTCGCCCATCACAGACGGTTGGTAGCTAGAATCTTCTATGATGTGCGATTATCACAGACGATTTTTAGTTCAAAATGTCTGTGGTTGTCCTTCATGGACGGTTTATACCACAAAACTGTATATGATAGTTCATTCTATATCTAATTTTTTTTCTATTTTTCAGCTAATCTTAGGAAATGTTAGCTATGCTCTTTGAAAACAAGCAAATATAGTAGCAAACATAGTAGCACATTCCATTTCTATTAAGATTAGAATCCATCATATTATAGCATCACAAGATAACGAGCAGGTTACCCATCTAACACTGTAAGAATATGGTAAGAACACATCTCCTAATCCTACGACCCCAACTCTTAAACATGGGAAGAACATAGAAGAAGCAGAGATCGCACAAGCCCTCTCGCCCCTGATGCAGCGTGCGAGCTGGCCATGTCCTTAACGCTCACCATAGCCAGTTGCTTCCACGGTGCCTTGCATGCCATCTACTTCGTAAGGGCTAGAGAGAATTTGAGCGCAGTAGGTAGGGGATACGTTTGGGTGAGTATTTATAGGGGAGAGAGGCGGGAGTGGAAAAATATTTGGCGTGGGGGATGGAGAGGTCGAGCTACGATCCGTGAGGAGGGGGTGGGCTCAGTTTTAATGTTCAATGAGGATAATTGCCTGATTCTGAAGTTGATCTAATAAACAAGTTTAGATTTGAGCTCTAACCATTACGTACTGCTGTCATTTAAGCTTTATCATCTCAAGTTGTTTCCTTTTGGTTATGCTTAACTGAATTGAACCTTCTGGTTATGTAGCATTTCAGTATTCATTAACCTGCACTTCTGTTGGCCAAAAGGCTTCCTTGCTAAACTTGAGAATGTGTGATTCATTTTTCACTGTATGTTAATCATGTTTTGTTGGCTGACTGAACTTCAGATTCTGTGATCTTTTTGGTTGTGTAGGTCCTCTGTTAGCTAAAAGTAAATAGATTGTTATATATTGTGGATGAAAAATATCTTGACAGTTCACTAAAGCATTTTTTTAGAGCTCAAAGTCTAAATGATGTTTGTCATATCTAATTTGTGAAAAGTATAGATAAAGTATTGAGAAGGCCAAGAATGCACCTTGTGCAACTCTACATCTAAGAGCAAAACTAAATATTCTAAATTTGAGCAATATGTTGATTTTGTATGTTTTGCTATCCCTTCTCTTGAGCATGTTATCTCGGTTAATTGACATGAAAGTTCTACTTGTTTATATGTTAATTCAGTCAATTAAAAGCTGCTGGAAATATGTCTTAATTATGATCTAGATTGCCGAAATTAATTTGCTAAAGTTGCATATTTTATAACAGAAACATGATCATCAACCAACACAGTACTGGTCTACCAATCGTAGGTGTCCTACTTAATGGTATTAAACCAGTGATCATTTAGAATAACATCATAATTTAAATAAATAGTCTCGCGGACAAATCATGTACTTACCGATCAATATAAATTATAATTATCTAAGGAACAAAATATCATTTTATTCAAATAGTTCACAAACACAAAAGTGATATGATCGTCTCCATGATACGAAATATCACTAACACTCGCAACATCAAGCAAGGTTTATTTATTGCACGTGCCCGTATGCATGCCACGTGCGTACACACATAGTACATAGCTAGCACATGCGCTCTATATCTCCACGTACACACATATATCTCTAGCAACTTGCCCCTAGCAAGCAAGCAATAGTTGAAACGTATTAATTACTGGTAGACGCTTTCATTGAGCAGCTTGTGTATGGGTTCTGCCACTTCTGTTGTGTGGGTGTAGGTGTCCTGTTTCTTGTAGAGGCTTTCCATAACGCGCGCGAGGTTCACCACGCGTGTCAGCACCGCAGCCGGTATCATGGGCGTCTTGCTGAGGAACTCCTCATTGATGCTCCTCCACTGCTCCTCCACGATGCACAGCAACGCGTCCTTGGCTTGCTGCACCGTCACCTTATGCTCCTTGACGTAGCAGTCCACCGCAGTAGCGACGTTGCTTCTTTCTTTCTCACTCTGCACATTATAGATGGATGGATGGATGGATGGATGGATAGGTATCTTTTAAAATACGTTGATGATCTATGTATGACAAATTAAGTTGAATATGTGTCACCTCATAGCCAGAAACATCATCCATTAGGCGGCATATCGCTTCTACATTCTGTATAATTTTAGGGAACGAGCGCGCCCAGGTGTAAACGTCGTCGCCTGCATCCATTCCAACAAAGGATATGCACACCAGTGGGCAGTACATGGTGGTTACCATAGTAGCCTTGAGATGGTCACGCATGGGGGGCACATGCCCCTCTTCCCTCCATATCACCTCTTGCAACATGCACATGGTCACCTCCTTCATCTACATTTTTTTTTTGTAATTAACACTAGCATTAGTCGACCAACACATACAATTTACATGTATACTAATTGTGGTGTGTAAAACATGAAAGAATTCATGCGAACACGAATAATTGTGGAGCTAATACTTACAATCTCTTTAATACATTCAATTCCAAAGGGCGAAGCACCATCAGCCACAAATTCTTCCAGTGTCTTGGAAAGATGGGACATTACGTACCCATAGCACTTTCCTACGTGTTTGGCACCTTCTATGTCCCACCTGGAAAATTATTGACAAGTCAAGTAGGAATTTATTGATTAGTCGCATTATAAGACAGGACATATTTGAACAAAAAAACCATAAAACCAACTATGGTCGCTATCAGGACTAGGATCGTTTTCATGTTCATGGGTTCAGGATCATATCATAGGATCTGATATCTGATCTTCATAGTAGGATCTTGCCTCGAAAATTGTTATTCTACAAATCGTAACAACCTTACATAAAACAACTTACAGCTGGAGCAACCATGCATGCATCCGATGGATCCTCAAGTTTGACAGTAGAATTTAAAGGAAAACCCAAGATGTCTTACCGTTGGACTGCTTGGTTAAACTCAGGAAGCTCGTCCATGGTGCCATATGAATCAAATGTATCGTCCAAAAGTGAAAACATCTTGATAAGTTTTGCAAACATCATCCGTGCCTTGGCATACTGTGGCTCGTAGAAAACACCAAGTGCCCAAAAGTAG
This sequence comes from Dendrocalamus latiflorus, assembly GCA_017311315.1. NCBI lineage: Eukaryota > Viridiplantae > Streptophyta > Magnoliopsida > Poales > Poaceae > Dendrocalamus > Dendrocalamus latiflorus. Next base: position 1,202,985 of record CM029628.1, read on the forward strand.
CACTCCACTGGTCGTTCACGTATGTATTGGCCCAGCGTGCTCCCAGGATTAAGGTCTTTATACCACCTAATATAGTGATTAAAGGGAACAAATTCGTCATCAATAATAGAGTATGTCATGAGAATAACTAAGACTTGTTCAAATTTGGCATACGTGCTCAGAGGAGGTGGTGGGTGCAGTGAGGACGAGCTGTTAGGAGGTGGCGGGAGGTGATGGCGGATCCGACGGTAGAGACAAGGAAGGAGGGTGGCCCAAGGGATCTCACAACGAGGGTGGGGCTGGGGTAGCAACGGCTAGGTGTGGAGACGGTTAGGGTTAGGTTGCAGGGATGAGTTATATAGGTCAGCGAGGGAGAGGATATGAGCCGCAGGATTTTGATCCAATGGTGGAAAAGAGTGACCGAGACATTTTAAATTTTCAGGCGCCTGGGAAATAGACAGCCCCTTCTGTGTTGCTAGTATATATGAAGAGTGTTGCCATTCAGGTACATGCATACGGCAAATGCAACAAGCTAGTATGATTACTTGCGAAATTGAGATTAGTTAAGTTGCAAAAATGAGATTAGTACTCACAGTGAGATCCTCTTGACCTCATCACGGTGCATCAGCTGCAGGATGTGAAAGTCCAGCTTAGCAAGCTCAAGTATCTCCTGGTTGCTATCCTTGTCACTTTCATAGATGGGCATGTAGAGCTTGGCCTCGAGCCTCTTCATTCTCCGGTGCGTCGGTGAAGCCAGAGCGTCCTGCACTTTGTGTAAGATGGGCTCAGGTAGTTGTCCACCTTTGACTAGGGATGAGAGGCAGTCCGTGGTGAAGATGATGGCGCTGCTGAGGACGTCTTCGTCGCATTTGAGGAGGTGAGCGGCCTCGTACAGACTGAGTAGGACATCGACATCAGATCGCAGGGCTTCCTTGAAGTTTCCATTCTCATCCTTGAAACTCTCGAATACTTCTTCTGCGTCCGTTTAATTACTTAATACAATGGGTAAGGACATTTCGAACAGTTAAAAGTGTAACGGTGCGTAATTTTCCTCACTGTATAAATTCGTAGCTGGGGAGTTGATTTTATTAAACCAGTTTCGCAATGCTAATTCGTCCGTTTTATTGGGTGAAGTCGCTCCATAATGTTTGTCCATTGGAGAAACCAAGAGTGCAGTTACTACAATACATATTTCGAATTGGGCTTTCCAGTAAGGTATAACCTTTCCTTCCACCCCGTCCCTTCACCTCCCACCCCCGTCCGGATCCCTCCTCCTCGCCATCGCCGGAGCGCGCCACCGGTCTCCGGTGGACGCAAAGAGGGCGACGGCGGGGCTTTTTCAGCCTCTCGCAACCGAGGTAGATTGTCACGTATTATATAGGGCATGCATGGTTCGATGCAATGTTCTAAATAGCGGGCTAAGCCCCTTAGCGGCTGTCTCTCCCAAAGGCTAAGAAAGGCAATAGCGGGCTAAGCCATTTAGCGGCTGACCCAAAAATATGTCAAGCATCAGGTAATTTTACACATAATATTATAATAAACATAGAAGGTGAAGACATTACAAATACCTGTAGCGCCAAATATGGCATAGCGGCGCTAAATGAACCTCCATTTAGCGGCAATAGCGCGCTATTAGCCGCTAATAGCGGAAAAATTCCTGTAGCGCCAAATATGGCATAGCTTAGCGTCTGACCTCCCCAAACGCTATATCCCGCTAAAGCTGCCGCTAAATCCCGCTATTTAGAACATTGGTTCGATGTCATTAACACTTTCTTAGATTTGTTGTCTTCTCGTCTGCGCTGTGATTAATTATATTATGCATGTGTTTGGACAAATACTGCGAAGCAGATGGAGCACTTTGTAACCTATGAAATTTTAGGGCATGTTTCCTCGCACAGTGGTTGTAGTCATGCTGTAACACAAACCCAACGTTGAGACACTTAATTTATAAATCGTCCAGAAATATAAATAAACAAGTCAAGTTGAGAGGTTGAGGTGGAAATTAATTAGTGTGAGTTTAAAAAGGATTAAGATATATTATTAGCTATGTACCGCATGGAACGTCGTAGCGGTGCTGCCTCAGCAGGCGGAAGCGGAGGGCAACTGCACACAAGTCACCATCCCTAACCGGCGTGCTGTTGAGAAGGTCCATAAACATGGCGATCTCTTGCTCAAAATGGTAGCCAACACCAAGGCGTTCTAGGTCATCAACCGTCTTCATCCCCTCCAGCAAATATCCTGCTTTCCTGCTTGTATACTCTTGGATCATGCAGCCAACTTTGCGCACGAGCTCATCCCGCCTCTCCTTGATCGTCGTCTCAGGCTTAATTTTGATATATTGCATAGAATAATTAAACGTGAACAAATAAAAGAAACAAATCAAATTTAACTCTCTCTCTCTCTCTCTCTCTCTCTCTCTCTCTTAAAAGTAGTTATATATACCTGGTGAGAGCAAAGCAAAGGGTGGAGATCGATGAAGTATTCAGTCCATTTGCTGTCTTCGACCTTCACCGACGGCCGCTTAGGGTTCTTCTTCTCGTGTTCCATGGTAACCAATTTCTTCTTCGACTGCATGCATGCGTTTATATATATATCAATTAATTACTGGCCAGCAGATCACACACGTCGCCTACGAGTATACGGCTAAAGACAATACCATATATACTACTGCTAGGAAAGCAATTTTAGGAAACACCTTTAATTAGTACAGCTAACGACAATATATGGCAATATATCTAGTGCTAATGGCTATTTCAGTGCTAAGATGCTAATAGCGACATAGACCGTCTCATCTAGATTGTGTGGCTTGGATAAAGGTGGATGAGATTGCCATCCTACTTAAATATTTTTTGTAGAAAACCCCCTGTATTTTCCACAAATATGCTTTGCACTTGATGGCTAATGACTATATACTAGCAGCGTAAGCACGGCGCTATGCCGCGCTAACTACTATGTGGACTGAAGTAAAAGAGACGACAATTCGCAGGGAAGTTTTTTTAAAAAAAATTCAAGGACATGTGCGTAATTTCGGGAAAATCGAAGGCCTTTTCTGCCCAATAATGAGGACCTGTACGCAATTAAACGAGAACCCGAACGTAATTTTAGAAAACCGCGAGGTGCTATCCTGCAAAAGGATGGCTTTCATGGAATGCGAGGACCTGTATGTAATTTCGGAGAAGTGGAGGGGGGTTTTCGGGGAAAGACGTGGTAGAGGTCTTTTTGCAAGAAGCGAGGACCAAAACGTGATTTCGTAAAATCCAAAAGAGTTTTTCACAAAATAACTGACGTGGCAGCACTCCGCCGGTCATAATATAGGATGATACATAAAATGCACCGTAATTTAGAAACACTAGTGTAGATGTACGGATCACCTCGGATCAAAACGAGAGGAGCTTTGGAATCGAATTAGTAAATAGGACCAGGCTGCTGGCCCTTTAAATAGAGGCCATGCATGGAGCGTCAGGACCCCAAAAGTCCCGAACACGTTTTTTCCAAACACGCTGCAAAACGTGCATAATAAATGTGGACTGTACTAGTGTCGTTTTTTCAACTTTAAAAATTCCAAATAGGCTGCGATGTGGACTGTACGAGACAAACCTGCCGTACGGGCTCCCAAAAGGTCCAAACACCGTGGACTTCGGGCAGCACGAGACAAACCTGCCGTCCACAATCGTACTCCTTGATGCAAGCATGTCTACTCTATATTTGGTAATAAATGTGCATTAGTTATAGTGAGGGTGCATTTGTTGGCGCTCAAAACGTGCACACCAAAACATAAGGGTAGTCCCAGTGCTCCATGTAGGATAGTATCTATGGCATTAATTAGATTGTCATGTAGGAGTTTTAGATGATGCGGCGCTATATTAAATAAGAGAGATAAGAAAAAGAGGAAGAAACCGGGTCTCATGCAAGACCTAGTTTCTATGAGAAAACCAATGCAATAGACACTACCAAATTTTGCATTGGAGAGATGGTGGTATCTTCATGATAGATGGAGAAAAATTATGATTGGTGAAGAGGAGAGAGAGATTTTGATGCTTAATTAATTGCTTGAGTTATAAATAGACATGGTGCATTGGAGACAATAGTGTTTAAAGTAGTGTCTATATGACATGGCATAGATAGAAACTACTTAAGTGATTTCTGCACTGGGACTGCCCTAAATGGAAAAGTCGTTAGGAATCAAATCATGGAAAAGAAAAGCAGATCCTTCCTACGAACTACAAACCTCACTCCAGTTTTTCTTTCCTTTTATTTTTTTTAACAAATAGAACTATTTTCGACTTCCAACGTGTGAGATCCTAGATTAGCAATTCAGATTCCTCTGTGTTTTTCACCGCACTATTCCCTATATTAGTGTTCCACTACACTATTCCATATATTAGTAGCTAGTACACACAGATACATTATTGGATCATACATATACATCGCATAAACCATACCAAACATTTATATTATACATCAGAGTTTAAATAACCCGTATCGGATAATGTTTACATTGCAGGCCGATCAATCCAAATGTTACAATACAGAAATTGGAAGTAGAAGCACAAAGCAAAAGATGAGACCACACCTCGCCACAGCCAAACGACTAGGGGTGAATGATGCCATACTAATTTTCAATAGTTTGGATAATAAATGCGCACATAATTATCATCAAAGTCTACCTGTCGGTGTTTTAATACCGATCTTACGTATAATTTTTTGGATTCGGGGGAAACTCTTAAGACTAAGATCCGGTAATTCAGAAGAAAGACACATGGGTTTTTTATATAGGTTCGGGCCTTCTCTTGGGAGAATAATAAATGTACTTTCTGTGTGGCTATTACTTAGAGAAATGGTTACAAATGTGTAATGCGAAATGCCTTGCACTATTCTTGCTTGGATCAGAATTCATCCCATAACCCTCCGCTTTCATCCTTTATATAGCTGATGAAGCGACGGCAGTTGTCTCACGCCAAAAGACATCTCAATGGTTCGGAAGATAACCGCCCAACAGTGGTTATTGTTAGAGAGAGGGATCATGTGTGATTATTGAGATAAGCGCATGTTCTTAACGTCTTGTCAGGCACCTTTACGATGTAGGAGAATGCCATGGATAAAGGAATTGGAGATAGACTAGTCGCGGGAAGGTCTATGACCACAAGGTGGTCGTAGGAGAATTTACGAGTACATAGCCGTAGAAAAGCTTACAGCTTGAGAGTGGTTGTAGGAGGACTTACGACTACCCTATTCTCCCTCATCAACAAGGGGCATACTCGGAAGGTATAATGATGTCATAATTTAAGGATTATTCAATTATCGCATCTAGTCCTGTCAACTTCAAGTGAAAGTAACTTTTTTGAGAAAGAGAGGTTGTAGACGAAAGACAATTGAAGGTGTAGGACCAGACAAGCAACAGAGGGGGTGAATGGTGCCTTAAAATCCTCCCCAAGTATTCACTCAACAGAGGGGTGGGTGTAGGACCAGACAGGTAATAGAGCAACTGAGAAGACACAGCAGAGAAATGACCATGGTCGGAGGCCAGCAGTGATCGAAATACCACAACGTGGACAAACTTTGACAACATGGTCGAAAGCAGACAATGTGGACGAGAGTTGTCTTAGTCGATAACCACCGAGACCAGAAACAACAAGATTGAAAATAGTTGCAGTCCAAACTGATATAGTCATAGACAACGTGATCGAATAATCAGTGTTGTTGTAACCAACTGAAATAGTGGTAGTAACTAACGTGGTCATAAGCCAACGAGTGGTCGAACAACCAACATGGTCGGAACCACTCTGCAACCAAACCAATCAGCGTGGTCGAAATCAGTATGATGTGGTCTAGAACTTGACCTTCGCTAAAACCAACATATTCGTAAAGTCGATCGGCGTTCCAGACAGTGACTGCACCGACTATGACTGCTTCAATTCAGAATCAACAAAAGATGGCAAGAAACAAACATATCTGAACGTGGTCGAAAAGAAGAACGCTACGGTGAGAAACTTGACCGTGGTCGTAAACTTCTCAGAAGAAACAGAGGAAGAGCAGAGAGAGCACGACCGCAAGATCCAATCTATGCAAAACTTTTGATTAAGAGATCAAATGGCCATGAAGCTTTGCACACAAGATGGTGAGGGTCTCAAGAGGTTGCTCTGATCTTTAATTGAAAACTTAGCAACCGAAATGAGAGCTTCACAAGATTTTATCAAGAGCGCCCGAAACTAAATCCGAGAGAATAAAATCACAATCAGACCTTGCTCATGGGAATAGAATAGCTAAGATGGCTTTGAGCATGATTCCCCAACACACAACAAGTCAGATCAGAACCAAGAACATTTTCTCGGATCAAGAAAGATAAAATACAATCAAAGAACTAAGAAGAACCAAGAAAACAGAGAAACATAACCAAACCAACTCAACACCTCTTTGTGTCTAGTCCCGATCCTTCCACGCCTCACCATGACCTAGCTCCAAGGTCTTGCAAACATCATTGACAAGAAAGCATCACATAGCACCGCACTATAACCAAGAATCATCAATTTGCATTAAGGATAGCCCTTTTGGCTTGATGGTTATTCAAACAAAATGAATTCCAGAGAAGCAATCTCAATAAACCACTGGTCTTAATAGCTTACGACTACAAGACATGAGCTACTTGTAGCACTTGAAGTCTTCCCAGCTGTCTACGACCACCAAGCGAGATGTTACGACCATCGCATAGGCTGCTACGACCATGAAGCAGATGCTACGACCACATAGCAATCACTACGACCATCATTCATAGCGGCTACGACTTTAACACATTTAGTTGCTATGACTTACGATCACACAGGCAGAGCACTACAACCATCGACTACGGCCAGGTAGAGCTACGACTATCGACCACGGCCAGGTAGAGCTATGACTATCGACCATGACCAGGCAAAGCTACGACTATCAACCACGGCCAAGTAGAGCTACAACTATCGACCATGGCCAGACAGAGCTACGACTATCGACCAGCAGAAGCTACGACGATTAAGTCGTAAGGTCCTCTATCGACCACTAAGTCATAACAGTCTCTATCAACCACAAAGTCGTAAAACTGGCTGCAGACCACCAAGTCGTAAAACCGACTGCCGACCACCAAGTCAAAAAATCAACTGCCGACCACCAAGTCATAAAACCGACTGTCGACCACCAAGTCATAAAATCGACTACCGACTACCAAGTCATAAAATCAACCGCCGACCACGTGGTCGTAAATGCCACTACCGACCACACGGACAAACACAAAGGTCATAGAGCCAGCAAACTCCTGCACATACCTCAAAAACAAAACTCAACTTACACTAACTCTAATGCAAAGGTCAATTACTAATCACAACCATGGGGTGACCTCTACATGGTCTCACAGAAGGCGAGGCCTTTTTGATTCTTATCGACCAGAAATGAACTTGGTCAATAAAGTAATATCGCTTGAGTTGAGAAGACAAACAGACTCCAAAATAGAGGAAGTCCATATGTATTTTTCTATTCTATCCGTCGAAGCTTTTCCTGAGAAAACCGTTCAATTCTCAAGATGAGTAATTGGCTGAGATGATTACAAAAACTTACCGGGAGGTAACTTTTAGTCTTCTCCTTTAACCATTAGCTCCAATATGCTCGAACCTTCCACCGCTAGCCAATTCCTTCATCCTTCCTCAATCTTGGCCAAATTGACTCCCACCAACCGAAAGAATGATGAAGACAGTATCTGTCTGGGCCGTGTCAGAGATGGACAATGCCAAATTGAAGGCATTGGACGTTGATGAAAAGATCCCCTGTGGTGATTCATCAAAAGGATTGAAGCCGCTAGGCAACATTGGCTGTCGCAACAAATAGGAGAAATCCCAGTGTTCCAAGCCTACTATGAGTGTGGTGCGAGGTGGCCAGCATGGGGGTGGTGCTCGAGCTAAGGGGAGCTTCGACCAGCAATTGGAGAAACTAGGGCACTATGGGGATGCTCCAGGTAGGAGGAATCAAAGGAAGGAGCTCCGGAGAGAAGGCGATGGCATTGGAGGCAACTACAGTCGGAGTTGATGAAGGAAGCCGGCGCGGCTAGCTAGGGAGCATAGAAATCCAATTAATTAAGAGGGCTAGAAGAGGATGCTTGGGAACATATTTCGACGCAAACAGCTTTCAATGGAGCTTGCAGAGGTGGCCGGAACGGTGGGGTGGACATGGTAGTAAGCGCGAGCACGGGAGCGTCTTGGCTCGGTGAGAAAGGAAGGAAGAAGGGGGACATAGCTCGGCTTAAATAGGCAAGGGGCGCTGAGGCATTGTTGTGCTCCAAGACGTCTTACCGTTGGACTGCTTGGTTAAACTCAGGAAGCTCGTCCATGGTGCCATATGAATCAAATGTATCGTCCAAAAGTGAAAACATCTTGATAAGTTTTGCAAACATCATCCGTGCCTTGGCATACTGTGGCTCGTAGAAAACACCAAGTGCCCAAAAGTAGCACTCCACTGGTCGTTCACGTATGTATTGACCCAACGTGCTCCCAGGATTAAGGTCTTTATACCACCTAAGTTAGTCATTAAAGGGAACGAATTCATCATCAATAGTAGAGTATGTCATGAGAATAAATAAGACTTGTTCAAATTTTACATACGTGCTTAGTTTTTCCATTTCTGTTATATATGTACAATGCTGCCATGCAGGTGCATATATGCGGCAGCACATGCAACAAGCTAGTATAGTATATGATTACTTGCGAAATTGAGATTAGTTAAGTTGCAAAAAATGAGATTACTACTCACAGTGAGATCCTCTTGACCTCATCACGGTGCATCAGCTGCAGGATGTGAAAGTCAAGCTTAGCAAGCTCAAGTATCTCCTGGTTGCTATCCTTGTCACTCTCGTAGATGGGCATGTAGAGCTTGGCCTCGAGCCTCTTCATTCTCCGGTGCGTCGGTGAAGCCAGAGCGTCCTGCACTTTCTGTAAGATGGGCTCAGGTAGTTGTAAACCTTTGACTAGGGAAGAGAGGCAGTCCGTGGTGAAGATGATGGCGCTGCTGAGGACGTCTTCGTCGCATGTAAGGAGGTGGGCGTCCTCGCACACGCAATTATTAAACGAATAAAATAAGAATCTAACATCACATCATCGTATCATCGCTCACGCGACATGAATTTCCTTCGTGCCAGCAGTCAAACCGACCCTTGCCCCTGCCCATAGCTTGGCAGTGCCGTGGGCTCGCCCATCTACCGCGTTGCGCCCTCACCTTCCACGCCCGCTTGGCTTGCCACGCACGTTGGCTCCTACCGAGCTCCCTAACGCAGTAAGTGATAAGTGTCGCCTGCTATGTCTTTTGAGCTCGAGAATGGAGTTAATTTTGTGAAAACAAATGTTTAGAGCCGAAAATTGAAAAAAATGGCTAAAGTGCCCATTAAGTGAACAATTCAACGAAATGAGGCAGAATCTTAGAATGCTTGGGTCGTTGCGTCTTTCACTTCACTTTCAGAAGTGAAGCTAGAAAGAACGGGAGCCTTGCATGTCGTGGCGGTAGGAACAATCGGAGAGATATATGACATCGGAGGTGATGCTTCATTTGGACACCAAAAATCGATGCGCTTCTTTTTTGGTTTTTTGGATAGGACTAGGAGCACAGGATGGTTGATGGTTCTATCCTCTTCTCCTTTCTGTTTCTTCAGCGTCACACTATGACATAGGATGAAAACTTTCATACCCGCTACAACACAATAATTCTATATCACACTTTAGAATAATGTCTCTAGAACTGATAATACTTATGTATATAATTCTATTTTTGCAGTGCCACCAGCAGTTACAGGGCAACGTATATAGATTCTACGTTTGCAGATATATGTAAGAAATCATGGGCACTGAGATGAAAGATCCAGAGGTTTTAATCTGCCAATATTTATTTCATGATTATCAATTTCTATATATGTGTGTATATATATGTTAATGACTTAACACTTCTAGCGACAAGGCGTAGAATTCGACTCAAGTGCATACGATTTTGACAACCTCACCGAATTCTTGATGGTGGAGGTCATTCAACAAAATAGAGAGTTCACCGCGGCAAAGATGATTAGATGTTCAATCATTTGATTCAATTGTAATTCACTTAATTGTACTTAATCAAATAATTAATTCAATTATACTTCATTCAGTTGTTTAATTCATTTGTGAGATCTGTGTAATAATTGTCGTGTGCTCTATATATGATCAGCTTGCTTGTTTTTATAGGGTATGGCTAGCATTTCCTGAGGCTAGCCAAAAATAGAAAATAATTTAGCTTTTCAAAGAGCTATCACAGACGGTTTATAACATCAAACCATCTATAATATGTCCATTATCATAGATGGTTATTAGTATTAACCATCTGTGATATGTAAGGTTTTGGTATTAGCCATCTGTGATATCTTACATATCACAACGGTTATTAGTGTTAGATGTCTGTAATATGTAAGATATCATAAATAGCAATTTTTAAGAACCTATTTATGATATCAAACATATCATAAATGGTTGTTTTGAAAAATAGTCTATGATAACCACATGTTATCACAGACACATAAATTCAAACAGTTCAGAAATCGTCTGTGATGATGGTTTTGAACCGTCTGGGATGATCCTTTTCTGTAGTAGTGAGGTACCCTATTTTTTAGGGCTACGCTGCTCTCTTCTTCACGCCAGCCTTTTTGCTACTCTCGTGAGTGAACATCACCTTTATTCATTTAAGGTGGGTTCTTTTAAGCTCTGGCTTATGTCTTTGAATTATGGCTGTTTGCGCGAGATAATATGCAGAGAGAAATAATCATATACGATTTTGGTTGGTATAACTAAATTCAGTACGGTGTGTACTACATCTACCTGTAGACCCGTTTTAAAAAAATGTACTATTTAAAAGCTAGTTACTATAGCAACAAAATCCAAAACCTGTTTCAAATTCCCTCCCTTTTTGCCCTCCAAATTACTTGAAATCTCAAGCACTCTCTTTTCCCACTGTAAACTCTCTCTATCTCCAAAAATCTTTCAAATCTCTTTTTTATCTCCAAAATTTTCTAAAATATCTAAAAATGTGAAAAAAATTCTAGATATCTCAATTCTCTAAAATCCCCAAAACCATAGAAATATTTCAAATCCTAGAAAATTCATAAGGTGTTCTTTGGGCTCAATCTAGCCCATCATCCCTCTCTCTCCAGTTGGCCCATCACCTTTCCCACCTTAGCCACCATCCCTCTTTTCTTGGGCCACCACCCACTGTCGGCCCACTTGCACGCTAGCCTTATCCCCACAAAATCCTCCCCTCTTCTCGGGCTATAACCTTTGCGACGACCTAGCTCATCAACCACCTCCTTTTCCCTCCTTAGGCTACCTTAGCCGACCTAGCCTAGCCTCTTCCCCCCGTTTCCCCTCTCGGCCTAGCCTCTTCCCCATATGGGCGCCATCCCCTGCATAGGCCCAGTTTGTTGAACCCACACCGCCATCCTTTGCTGATTGCCACCTCACCGCCGCCATTGACGCGTCACCCCCTCCTGTGCATGCACGCCACGCTGCCCTGCACCTCACCCCACCCAAGCCGTTGTGATCCGCCACCCTAATATGATGTCGCCACCCTCGGTCACATATCCCCATCAACTCTGGGTATAAAGCCAGAGCTTTCACCCCATGTCCTTTCTTTTTCTTCTCTCCTCCACCATTGCCATGGGTTCATCATCTTTCTATGGCTCGAAGAGCCGCTGCTTCTCTCCCAAATCACCACCACAAACTATAAGTCCACGGCACCCCACTACCGCGGGTGTTCTGCTACTCTAGTGCCACTCTGCCCATGTTGTCCACGTTATCCCCTTTGCCTCAACCTGTTGATCATCACTGTGCCGTCAGCCTAACTCCTCAACAACCACATGGCCACACCATGGAGGTTGCCGCTGCCATCTCTCCTCTGCCACCCTCATCACCAATAGCCACCTTTACAGCTACCTAATTACGTAGTAGTGTTTGGCAGCCTCTAAGTGAATAATTATGCATATAGGAAATCATGACAGTCTCAAGTTTTAGGAGCTCACATAAACATTGTTTAATACTAGCTAGTGGCACCTAAGAATATCCCAGTAGTGTCTTAAGGTTGGTTAATCCAACACTATATTCCCTAACAAGTGTCCAAATTATTGATTTGATATCTTATATCTATGATCCATAAAATATGATCATCAATTAACATATTTGCTGGTCTATGAACAGTAGGTGTTCCACTTAATGATATTAAACCAACGATCATTTAGAAAAACATCATGATTTAAATAAAGAGTATCGTGGACAAGTCACATACCTGCTAATTAATATAAATAATAATTATCTAAGGAAAATAAAATTATTTTATTCAAATAGTTCGTAAGCATAAAAGTTACAAGACCATCTCCATGATTCGAAATATCGCTGACACTTGCAACATCAAGCAAAGTTTATTTATTGCACGTGCCCGTGTGCGTGCTACGTGCATACACACAGTACATTGCTAGCACATGCACTCTATATCTCCACGTACACACATATATCTCCAGCAACTTGCCCCTAGCAAGCAAGCAATAGTTAAAGTGTATAAATTACTGGTAGACGCTTTCATTGAGCAGCTTGTGTATGGGGTTTGCCACTTCTGCGGTGTGGGTGTAGCCGTGTAGCCGTCCTGGTTCTTGTACATGCATTCCATAACGCGCGCGAGGTTCACCACGCGTGTCAACTCATACGTACGATTTACATATATACTAATTGTGGTGTGCAAAACATGAAAGAATTCACGTGAACACGAATAATTGAGGAGCTAGTACTATATGTTTACTTACAGTGTCTTAATACATTCAGTTCCAAAGGGTGAAGCACCGTCAGCCACAAATCCTTCCAGTGTCTTGGAAAGATGGGATATTAGGTACCAGTAGCACTTTCCTAAGTTTTTGGCACCTTCTATGCCCCACCTGGAATATTATTGACAGGTCAAGTAGGAATTTATTGATTAGTCGCATTATAAGACGGGATATATTTGAAGAAAAAACACACATAAAGCCAACAATGGTGTTATTAGGACTAGGACCATTTTTATGTTGGTGGGATCGGGGTTATAGGATCTGATCTTATGATCGTAATAGGATCTTGCCTGGAAAATCGTTTTTCCACAAATCATAAGATCTTGACTATTATACATAATTTTGTTCCTACATTGGATTTGGATTGGCATGATCTGATGAGATGTTAGGATAGTAAGGTACAACGAGATACGTACAACCTTGCATAAAACAACTTATAGCTGGAGCGACCATGCATCTGATGGATCCTCAAGTTTAACAATAGAATTTAAAGGAAAATCCAAGATGCCTTACCGTTGGACCGCTTGGTTGAAGTCAGGAAGCTCGTCCATGGTGCCATATGAATCAAATGTATCGTCCAAAATTGACAACAACTTGATAAGTTTTGCAAACATCATACGTGCCTTGGCATACTGCGGCTCGTAGAAAACACCAAGTGCCTAAACGTAGCACTTCACTGGCCGTTCACGTATGTATTGACCCAGGGTGCTCCTAGGATTAAGGTCTTTATACCACCTAATTTAGTCTTTAAAGGGAACGAATTCATCATCAAAACTTTTTCTTCAAATGTATTGTCTTTTGATTTTCTAATCTGCCATACAGGAAAAAACAGAGAAAACAAAAAGAGCAATATATATATATATATATATATATATATATATATATATATATATATATTAAAGTTGCTGGAGCATGTAATAAAAACAATGACAACCAACTAATCCTGTGAAGTAACTAATCATGAGAGAGAGAGAGGGAATTAAAAACTACTAAACTTACTGCATGCATTAAAGAGCCATGAATTCTTCACGTAAAGCCATGCACAAATTAAGTTGTTACCTTTTTCATGTAATCACCTTCTCTCACCTAATTGCTTTTTCTCTTCTCAGAACACAAAAAGTCACCGCCTCATTAATTCTCTGCTGCCAGCTTTTCTTTTCTAGTCATATCGTAGCCTGATGCATGTACTAGACTTCTTCTGGGCAGCAAGGCACGCGGACGAGAATCGAAGCACAAGACGTCGCCGAAAACGCGCTGTCGCAACTTATCTCTGAAAGCCAAAAGGTGTCTGGTCCCCCAAAAAGCTGTACCGAACAACTCGGCCAGCCCTCCCTTTTATTACGTGTGACAGAATCCGTTTTTCAAACAACTCGGTCACACCTCCGATACAAACACGGTGTGGCCTCCGAAACCAAATGAGTCTCAGCTCTAAATCCTAATACCACTCGTCCAACTGGACCTAGATTTTTTTAACTTAACTAGACTTTTAGCCCACTAATTTTTAAGGGACCCGAAACCCTTTCTAACACGGGTTTTTACACCTCCGACTTTTCTACTCATCACGTGTTGAAGCCTCCAGGACCGCACCTCCTGTAGCTTCTTCACGCACCATTCACCTTTGGTCTCCATGTGCTCCAGCGTGAGCCCGACCACCTCGTGACATCCTCGACCGCCCGGACCTCAGATTTCCCCCTCCTAGTCCCGGTCTTCCTCGTCACCGACCATGATCGTCTCCACGCCCAACCTGCACATGCAAAGACCAAAGAATATTTTCCTGGCACAAGTTCTCACCAACTTGACCGATATTAGTCCACGCACACACGCACACGCCTCGAATAACAATACTAAGCCATGTTGTCAATTATTCATCATCATAAAAATCCTAGACCTAGCCACATGGTCTAACACGTATGTATTGACCCAGGGTGCTCCTAGGATTAAGGTCTTTATACCACCTAATTTAGTCTTTAAAGGGAACGAATTCATCATCAATAGTAGAGTATGTCATGAGAATAAGTAAGTCTTGTTCAAATTTGACATACGTGCTTAGTTTTTCCATTTCTGTATATATGTACAATGCTGCCATGCACATGCAACAAGCTAGTATGATTACTTGCAAAATTAAGATTAGTTAAGTGGCAAAAATGAGATTAGTACTCACAGTGAGATCCTCTTGACCTCATCACGGTGCATCAGCTGCAGGATGTGAAAGTCTAGCTTAGCAAGCTCAAGTATCTCCTGGTTGCTATCCTTGTCACTCTCGTAGATGGGCATGTAGAGCTTGGCCTCGAGCCTCTTCATTCTCCGGTGCGTCGGTGAAGCCAGAGCGTCCTGCACTTTCTGTAAGATGATGGCGCTGCTGAGGACTGTCTTCGTCGCATTTGAGGAGGTGAGCGGCCTCGTACAGACTGAGTAGGACATCGACATCAGATCGCAGGGCGTCCTTGAAGTTTCCATTCTCAAGACCGTGGGCATGGCTACCTCGATGCTATCTCGAGCAAGTTTTCGTGCCCTCCCAAGATCGTGGGCATGGCTGTTAGAACAGTTTTCACTCTGCAGAGGTTGCACACTTTATCCACAAAAGATATGCAACTTGTTATATTCCACATGTTTTGTTAGATATGCAGATCAAAAAGATCACCACAAGGCCTTTCTAATGCATTTTCCCTACGAGGCTACACACGCTAAGTTTCCACCACTGTGGGGTTATATCCACCTGCTCTAGAGGCCCCCTCTTACACCGTACGATGGCTTACATCCAACGACATGACCTGCGTTCCTCCAAATGGTGCAACCCATGCTAGGTCGATGCAAATTAATTACATAGGTCATACCCATTATAAACTTACGGTTACACCGTTTTATATTAGGAGGTTATTACAAGATTCAGTCTTTAGAGTTATCTGAGTGGTTCTATTACAAACGACACTCTCGTACTCTATCCGCACCAGGCCCACTTACCATCCACCCAGATATTTACCCAAGTTGAGAGTTTTGGGTTTCCAAAATATCTTTTCGAGTTCAAATACCATCCACTTCCCTCCAGTTGTTGCTCAAACCAAGTTTTTATGTCTAAAATGATGTTAGCAATACTACAAAAAGACTAATACTAGACACCTCATCGCAAACGATTGACCAAAACCGTCAGTATTAAATACAATCATAGATGGTTTTGATTTAGAGACCGTCTGTATTGCTACCAATGCAAAAACAATCATCTGTAAAGAGGTAATATCACTGACGGTTCATGGTGAACACCGTCTGTGATGTGTCACGGACGGTTCTTAAACAAGAACCATCTGTGATATTACCAAATATCATAGACGTTTTTCTCTCTAAATCATCTGTGATGTTCCTAATTTCATTATATTTTAGATCTAGCTTTTCGTGAAAGGAAAATTAAAGATGGTTTAGATCTAGCTTGATATAGAGAGAAGATTATTTATATCTAGCATGGTTTAGGGTTTAGGCAATTCATAGTCTATTTCTACTTAATCAATTTAATTAATTATTCTTACTACATATAGCTACTTTAGATCATATATATCTAGTATACTAATTAATTAATTTAATATTTAATACTAAAATTTTATATGTGTAACGTAGGACTGAAGCTGGATGTACGCTGGGAATCGTGTGAGTGAAGAGTATATTAATGGCGTGTTTATTTTTATAAGAGCTGCTGAGGAGGATATGTTGAATAAGGGGTTCGAATATATGTATTGTCCATACATTGACTGTGTAAATTTGAAGATATTTAAGAACCAAGCGCAAATTGCAGCGTACATGATTCGAAGGGGTTCCAAAAAGGGTATGCATATTGGACCAGTCATGGTGAAGAGTAGATTACACAGGAAGGTAGTAACAGTGACATCACCGACGAAGTCAATGATATGCCTGTTTGTGATACTCGCCCATCACAGACGGTTGGTAGCTAGAATCTTCTATGATGTGCGATTATCACAGACGGTTTTTAGTTCAAAATGTCTGTGGTTGTCCTTCATGGACGGTTTATACCACAAAACCGTATGTGATAGTTCATTCTATATCTAAATTTTTTTCTATTTTTCAGCTAATCTTAGGAAATGTTAGCTATGCTCTTTGAAAACAAGCAAATATAGTAGCA
This sequence comes from Dendrocalamus latiflorus, assembly GCA_017311315.1. Lineage (NCBI taxonomy): Eukaryota > Viridiplantae > Streptophyta > Magnoliopsida > Poales > Poaceae > Dendrocalamus > Dendrocalamus latiflorus. Next base: position 1,219,928 of record CM029628.1, read on the forward strand.
AACATAGTAGCACATTCCATTTCTATTAAGATTAGAATCCATCATATTATAGCATCACAAGATAACGAGCAGGTTACCCATCTAACACTGTAAGAATATGGTAAGAACACATCTCCTAATCCTACGACCCCAACTCTTAAACATGGGAAGAACATAGAAGAAGCAGAGATCGCACAAGCCCTCTCGCCCCTGATGCAGCGTGCGAGCTGGCCATGTCCTTAACGCTCACCATAGCCAGTTGCTTCCACGGTGCCTTGCATGCCATCTACTTCGTAAGGGCTAGAGAGAATTTGAGCGCAGTAGGTAGGGGATACGTTTGGGTGAGTATTTATAGGGGAGAGAGGCGGGAGTGGAAAAATATTTGGCGTGGGGGATGGAGAGGTCGAGCTACGATCCGTGAGGAGGGGGTGGGCTCAGTTTTAATGTTCAATGAGGATAATTGCCTGATTCTGAAGTTGATCTAATAAACAAGTTTAGATTTGAGCTCTAACCATTACGTACTGCTGTCATTTAAGCTTTATCATCTCAAGTTGTTTCCTTTTGGTTATGCTTAACTGAATTGAACCTTCTGGTTATGTAGCATTTCAGTATTCATTAACCTGCACTTCTAGTTGGCCAAAAGGCTTCCTTGCTAAACTTGAGAATGTGTGATTCATTTTTCACTGTATGTTAATCATGTTTTGTTGGCTGACTGAACTTCAGATTCTGTGATCTTTTTGGTTGTGTAGGTCCTCTGTTAGCTAAAAGTAAATAGATTGTTATATATTGTGGATGAAAAATATCTTGACAGTTCACTAAAGCATTTTTTTAGAGCTCAAAGTCTAAATGATGTTTGTCATATCTAATTTGTGAAAAGTATAGATAAAGTATTGAGAAGGCCAAGAATGCACCTTGTGCAACTCTACATCTAAGAGCAAAACTAAATATTCTAAATTTGAGCAATATGTTGATTTTGTATGTTTTGCTATCCCTTCTCTTGAGCATGTTATCTCGGTTAATTGACATGAAAGTTCTACTTGTTTATATGTTAATTCAGTCAATTAAAAGCTGCTGGAAATATGTCTTAATTATGATCTAGATTGCCGAAATTAATTTGCTAAAGTTGCATATTTTATAACAGAAACATGATCATCAACCAACACAGTACTGGTCTACCAATCGTAGGTGTCCTACTTAATGGTATTAAACCAGTGATCATTTAGAATAACATCATAATTTAAATAAATAGTCTCGCGGACAAATCATGTACTTACCGATCAATATAAATTATAATTATCTAAGGAACAAAATATCATTTTATTCAAATAGTTCACAAACACAAAAGTGATATGATCGTCTCCATGATACGAAATATCACTAACACTCGCAACATCAAGCAAGGTTTATTTATTGCACGTGCCCGTATGCATGCCACGTGCGTACACACATAGTACATAGCTAGCACATGCGCTCTATATCTCCACGTACACACATATATCTCTAGCAACTTGCCCCTAGCAAGCAAGCAATAGTTGAAACGTATTAATTACTGGTAGACGCTTTCATTGAGCAGCTTGTGTATGGGTTCTGCCACTTCTGTTGTGTGGGTGTAGGTGTCCTGTTTCTTGTAGAGGCTTTCCATAACGCGCGCGAGGTTCACCACGCGTGTCAGCACCGCAGCCGGTATCATGGGCGTCTTGCTGAGGAACTCCTCATTGATGCTCCTCCACTGCTCCTCCACGATGCACAGCAACGCGTCCTTGGCTTGCTGCACCGTCACCTTATGCTCCTTGACGTAGCAGTCCACCGCAGTAGCGACGTTGCTTCTTTCTTTCTCACTCTGCACATTATAGATGGATGGATGGATGGATGGATGGATAGGTATCTTTTAAAATACGTTGATGATCTATGTATGACAAATTAAGTTGAATATGTGTCACCTCATAGCCAGAAACATCATCCATTAGGCGGCATATCGCTTCTACATTCTGTATAATTTTAGGGAACGAGCGCGCCCAGGTGTAAACGTCGTCGCCTGCATCCATTCCAACAAAGGATATGCACACCAGTGGGCAGTACATGGTGGTTACCATAGTAGCCTTGAGATGGTCACGCATGGGGGGCACATGCCCCTCTTCCCTCCATATCACCTCTTGCAACATGCACATGGTCACCTCCTTCATCTACATTTTTTTTTGTAATTAACACTAGCATTAGTCGACCAACACATACAATTTACATGTATACTAATTGTGGTGTGTAAAACATGAAAGAATTCATGCGAACACGAATAATTGTGGAGCTAATACTTACAATCTCTTTAATACATTCAATTCCAAAGGGCGAAGCACCATCAGCCACAAATTCTTCCAGTGTCTTGGAAAGATGGGACATTACGTACCCATAGCACTTTCCTACGTGTTTGGCACCTTCTATGTCCCACCTGGAAAATTATTGACAAGTCAAGTAGGAATTTATTGATTAGTCGCATTATAAGACAGGACATATTTGAACAAAAAAACCATAAAACCAACTATGGTCGCTATCAGGACTAGGATCGTTTTCATGTTCATGGGTTCAGGATCATATCATAGGATCTGATATCTGATCTTCATAGTAGGATCTTGCCTCGAAAATTGTTATTCTACAAATCGTAACAACCTTACATAAAACAACTTACAGCTGGAGCAACCATGCATGCATCCGATGGATCCTCAAGTTTGACAGTAGAATTTAAAGGAAAACCCAAGATGTCTTACCGTTGGACTGCTTGGTTAAACTCAGGAAGCTCGTCCATGGTGCCATATGAATCAAATGTATCGTCCAAAAGTGAAAACATCTTGATAAGTTTTGCAAACATCATCCGTGCCTTGGCATACTGTGGCTCGTAGAAAACACCAAGTGCCCAAAAGTAGCACTCCACTGGTCGTTCACGTATGTATTGGCCCAGCGTGCTCCCAGGATTAAGGTCTTTATACCACCTAATATAGTGATTAAAGGGAACAAATTCGTCATCAATAATAGAGTATGTCATGAGAATAACTAAGACTTGTTCAAATTTGGCATACGTGCTCAGAGGAGGTGGTGGGTGCAGTGAGGACGAGCTGTTAGGAGGTGGCGGGAGGTGATGGCGGATCCGACGGTAGAGACAAGGAAGGAGGGTGGCCCAAGGGATCTCACAACGAGGGTGGGGCTGGGGTAGCAACGGCTAGGTGTGGAGACGGTTAGGGTTAGGTTGCAGGGATGAGTTATATAGGTCAGCGAGGGAGAGGATATGAGCCGCAGGATTTTGATCCAATGGTGGAAAAGAGTGACCGAGACATTTTAAATTTTCAGGCGCCTGGGAAATAGACAGCCCCTTCTGTGTTGCTAGTATATATGAAGAGTGTTGCCATTCAGGTACATGCATACGGCAAATGCAACAAGCTAGTATGATTACTTGCGAAATTGAGATTAGTTAAGTTGCAAAAATGAGATTAGTACTCACAGTGAGATCCTCTTGACCTCATCACGGTGCATCAGCTGCAGGATGTGAAAGTCCAGCTTAGCAAGCTCAAGTATCTCCTGGTTGCTATCCTTGTCACTTTCATAGATGGGCATGTAGAGCTTGGCCTCGAGCCTCTTCATTCTCCGGTGCGTCGGTGAAGCCAGAGCGTCCTGCACTTTGTGTAAGATGGGCTCAGGTAGTTGTCCACCTTTGACTAGGGATGAGAGGCAGTCCGTGGTGAAGATGATGGCGCTGCTGAGGACGTCTTCGTCGCATTTGAGGAGGTGAGCGGCCTCGTACAGACTGAGTAGGACATCGACATCAGATCGCAGGGCTTCCTTGAAGTTTCCATTCTCATCCTTGAAACTCTCGAATACTTCTTCTGCGTCCGTTTAATTACTTAATACAATGGGTAAGGACATTTCGAACAGTTAAAAGTGTAACGGTGCGTAATTTTCCTCACTGTATAAATTCGTAGCTGGGGAGTTGATTTTATTAAACCAGTTTCGCAATGCTAATTCGTCCGTTTTATTGGGTGAAGTCGCTCCATAATGTTTGTCCATTGGAGAAACCAAGAGTGCAGTTACTACAATACATATTTCGAATTGGGCTTTCCAGTAAGGTATAACCTTTCCTTCCACCCCGTCCCTTCACCTCCCACCCCCGTCCGGATCCCTCCTCCTCGCCATCGCCGGAGCGCGCCACCGGTCTCCGGTGGACGCAAAGAGGGCGACGGCGGGGCTTTTTCAGCCTCTCGCAACCGAGGTAGATTGTCACGTATTATATAGGGCATGCATGGTTCGATGCAATGTTCTAAATAGCGGGCTAAGCCCCTTAGCGGCTGTCTCTCCCAAAGGCTAAGAAAGGCAATAGCGGGCTAAGCCATTTAGCGGCTGACCCAAAAATATGTCAAGCATCAGGTAATTTTACACATAATATTATAATAAACATAGAAGGTGAAGACATTACAAATACCTGTAGCGCCAAATATGGCATAGCGGCGCTAAATGAACCTCCATTTAGCGGCAATAGCGCGCTATTAGCCGCTAATAGCGGAAAAATTCCTGTAGCGCCAAATATGGCATAGCTTAGCGTCTGACCTCCCCAAACGCTATATCCCGCTAAAGCTGCCGCTAAATCCCGCTATTTAGAACATTGGTTCGATGTCATTAACACTTTCTTAGATTTGTTGTCTTCTCGTCTGCGCTGTGATTAATTATATTATGCATGTGTTTGGACAAATACTGCGAAGCAGATGGAGCACTTTGTAACCTATGAAATTTTAGGGCATGTTTCCTCGCACAGTGGTTGTAGTCATGCTGTAACACAAACCCAACGTTGAGACACTTAATTTATAAATCGTCCAGAAATATAAATAAACAAGTCAAGTTGAGAGGTTGAGGTGGAAATTAATTAGTGTGAGTTTAAAAAGGATTAAGATATATTATTAGCTATGTACCGCATGGAACGTCGTAGCGGTGCTGCCTCAGCAGGCGGAAGCGGAGGGCAACTGCACACAAGTCACCATCCCTAACCGGCGTGCTGTTGAGAAGGTCCATAAACATGGCGATCTCTTGCTCAAAATGGTAGCCAACACCAAGGCGTTCTAGGTCATCAACCGTCTTCATCCCCTCCAGCAAATATCCTGCTTTCCTGCTTGTATACTCTTGGATCATGCAGCCAACTTTGCGCACGAGCTCATCCCGCCTCTCCTTGATCGTCGTCTCAGGCTTAATTTTGATATATTGCATAGAATAATTAAACGTGAACAAATAAAAGAAACAAATCAAATTTAACTCTCTCTCTCTCTCTCTCTCTCTCTCTCTCTCTTAAAAGTAGTTATATATACCTGGTGAGAGCAAAGCAAAGGGTGGAGATCGATGAAGTATTCAGTCCATTTGCTGTCTTCGACCTTCACCGACGGCCGCTTAGGGTTCTTCTTCTCGTGTTCCATGGTAACCAATTTCTTCTTCGACTGCATGCATGCGTTTATATATATATCAATTAATTACTGGCCAGCAGATCACACACGTCGCCTACGAGTATACGGCTAAAGACAATACCATATATACTACTGCTAGGAAAGCAATTTTAGGAAACACCTTTAATTAGTACAGCTAACGACAATATATGGCAATATATCTAGTGCTAATGGCTATTTCAGTGCTAAGATGCTAATAGCGACATAGACCGTCTCATCTAGATTGTGTGGCTTGGATAAAGGTGGATGAGATTGCCATCCTACTTAAATATTTTTTGTAGAAAACCCCCTGTATTTTCCACAAATATGCTTTGCACTTGATGGCTAATGACTATATACTAGCAGCGTAAGCACGGCGCTATGCCGCGCTAACTACTATGTGGACTGAAGTAAAAGAGACGACAATTCGCAGGGAAGTTTTTTTAAAAAAAATTCAAGGACATGTGCGTAATTTCGGGAAAATCGAAGGCCTTTTCTGCCCAATAATGAGGACCTGTACGCAATTAAACGAGAACCCGAACGTAATTTTAGAAAACCGCGAGGTGCTATCCTGCAAAAGGATGGCTTTCATGGAATGCGAGGACCTGTATGTAATTTCGGAGAAGTGGAGGGGGGTTTTCGGGGAAAGACGTGGTAGAGGTCTTTTTGCAAGAAGCGAGGACCAAAACGTGATTTCGTAAAATCCAAAAGAGTTTTTCACAAAATAACTGACGTGGCAGCACTCCGCCGGTCATAATATAGGATGATACATAAAATGCACCGTAATTTAGAAACACTAGTGTAGATGTACGGATCACCTCGGATCAAAACGAGAGGAGCTTTGGAATCGAATTAGTAAATAGGACCAGGCTGCTGGCCCTTTAAATAGAGGCCATGCATGGAGCGTCAGGACCCCAAAAGTCCCGAACACGTTTTTTCCAAACACGCTGCAAAACGTGCATAATAAATGTGGACTGTACTAGTGTCGTTTTTTCAACTTTAAAAATTCCAAATAGGCTGCGATGTGGACTGTACGAGACAAACCTGCCGTACGGGCTCCCAAAAGGTCCAAACACCGTGGACTTCGGGCAGCACGAGACAAACCTGCCGTCCACAATCGTACTCCTTGATGCAAGCATGTCTACTCTATATTTGGTAATAAATGTGCATTAGTTATAGTGAGGGTGCATTTGTTGGCGCTCAAAACGTGCACACCAAAACATAAGGGTAGTCCCAGTGCTCCATGTAGGATAGTATCTATGGCATTAATTAGATTGTCATGTAGGAGTTTTAGATGATGCGGCGCTATATTAAATAAGAGAGATAAGAAAAAGAGGAAGAAACCGGGTCTCATGCAAGACCTAGTTTCTATGAGAAAACCAATGCAATAGACACTACCAAATTTTGCATTGGAGAGATGGTGGTATCTTCATGATAGATGGAGAAAAATTATGATTGGTGAAGAGGAGAGAGAGATTTTGATGCTTAATTAATTGCTTGAGTTATAAATAGACATGGTGCATTGGAGACAATAGTGTTTAAAGTAGTGTCTATATGACATGGCATAGATAGAAACTACTTAAGTGATTTCTGCACTGGGACTGCCCTAAATGGAAAAGTCGTTAGGAATCAAATCATGGAAAAGAAAAGCAGATCCTTCCTACGAACTACAAACCTCACTCCAGTTTTTCTTTCCTTTTATTTTTTTTAACAAATAGAACTATTTTCGACTTCCAACGTGTGAGATCCTAGATTAGCAATTCAGATTCCTCTGTGTTTTTCACCGCACTATTCCCTATATTAGTGTTCCACTACACTATTCCATATATTAGTAGCTAGTACACACAGATACATTATTGGATCATACATATACATCGCATAAACCATACCAAACATTTATATTATACATCAGAGTTTAAATAACCCGTATCGGATAATGTTTACATTGCAGGCCGATCAATCCAAATGTTACAATACAGAAATTGGAAGTAGAAGCACAAAGCAAAAGATGAGACCACACCTCGCCACAGCCAAACGACTAGGGGTGAATGATGCCATACTAATTTTCAATAGTTTGGATAATAAATGCGCACATAATTATCATCAAAGTCTACCTGTCGGTGTTTTAATACCGATCTTACGTATGATTTTTTGGATTCGGGGGAAACTCTTAAGACTAAGATCCGGTAATTCAGAAGAAAGACACATGGGTTTTTTATATAGGTTCGGGCCTTCTCTTGGGAGAATAATAAATGTACTTTCTGTGTGGCTATTACTTAGAGAAATGGTTACAAATGTGTAATGCGAAATGCCTTGCACTATTCTTGCTTGGATCAGAATTCATCCCATAACCCTCCGCTTTCATCCTTTATATAGCTGATGAAGCGACGGCAGTTGTCTCACGCCAAAAGACATCTCAATGGTTCGGAAGATAACCGCCCAACAGTGGTTATTGTTAGAGAGAGGGATCATGTGTGATTATTGAGATAAGCGCATGTTCTTAACGTCTTGTCAGGCACCTTTACGATGTAGGAGAATGCCATGGATAAAGGAATTGGAGATAGACTAGTCGCGGGAAGGTCTATGACCACAAGGTGGTCGTAGGAGAATTTACGAGTACATAGCCGTAGAAAAGCTTACAGCTTGAGAGTGGTTGTAGGAGGACTTACGACTACCCTATTCTCCCTCATCAACAAGGGGCATACTCGGAAGGTATAATGATGTCATAATTTAAGGATTATTCAATTATCGCATCTAGTCCTGTCAACTTCAAGTGAAAGTAACTTTTTTGAGAAAGAGAGGTTGTAGACGAAAGACAATTGAAGGTGTAGGACCAGACAAGCAACAGAGGGGGTGAATGGTGCCTTAAAATCCTCCCCAAGTATTCACTCAACAGAGGGGTGGGTGTAGGACCAGACAGGTAATAGAGCAACTGAGAAGACACAGCAGAGAAATGACCATGGTCGGAGGCCAGCAGTGATCGAAATACCACAACGTGGACAAACTTTGACAACATGGTCGAAAGCAGACAATGTGGACGAGAGTTGTCTTAGTCGATAACCACCGAGACCAGAAACAACAAGATTGAAAATAGTTGCAGTCCAAACTGATATAGTCATAGACAACGTGATCGAATAATCAGTGTTGTTGTAACCAACTGAAATAGTGGTAGTAACTAACGTGGTCATAAGCCAACGAGTGGTCGAACAACCAACATGGTCGGAACCACTCTGCAACCAAACCAATCAGCGTGGTCGAAATCAGTATGATGTGGTCTAGAACTTGACCTTCGCTAAAACCAACATATTCGTAAAGTCGATCGGCGTTCCAGACAGTGACTGCACCGACTATGACTGCTTCAATTCAGAATCAACAAAAGATGGCAAGAAACAAACATATCTGAACGTGGTCGAAAAGAAGAACGCTACGGTGAGAAACTTGACCGTGGTCGTAAACTTCTCAGAAGAAACAGAGGAAGAGCAGAGAGAGCACGACCGCAAGATCCAATCTATGCAAAACTTTTGATTAAGAGATCAAATGGCCATGAAGCTTTGCACACAAGATGGTGAGGGTCTCAAGAGGTTGCTCTGATCTTTAATTGAAAACTTAGCAACCGAAATGAGAGCTTCACAAGATTTTATCAAGAGCGCCCGAAACTAAATCCGAGAGAATAAAATCACAATCAGACCTTGCTCATGGGAATAGAATAGCTAAGATGGCTTTGAGCATGATTCCCCAACACACAACAAGTCAGATCAGAACCAAGAACATTTTCTCGGATCAAGAAAGATAAAATACAATCAAAGAACTAAGAAGAACCAAGAAAACAGAGAAACATAACCAAACCAACTCAACACCTCTTTGTGTCTAGTCCCGATCCTTCCACGCCTCACCATGACCTAGCTCCAAGGTCTTGCAAACATCATTGACAAGAAAGCATCACATAGCACCGCACTATAACCAAGAATCATCAATTTGCATTAAGGATAGCCCTTTTGGCTTGATGGTTATTCAAACAAAATGAATTCCAGAGAAGCAATCTCAATAAACCACTGGTCTTAATAGCTTACGACTACAAGACATGAGCTACTTGTAGCACTTGAAGTCTTCCCAGCTGTCTACGACCACCAAGCGAGATGTTACGACCATCGCATAGGCTGCTACGACCATGAAGCAGATGCTACGACCACATAGCAATCACTACGACCATCATTCATAGCGGCTACGACTTTAACACATTTAGTTGCTATGACTTACGATCACACAGGCAGAGCACTACAACCATCGACTACGGCCAGGTAGAGCTACGACTATCGACCACGGCCAGGTAGAGCTATGACTATCGACCATGACCAGGCAAAGCTACGACTATCAACCACGGCCAAGTAGAGCTACAACTATCGACCATGGCCAGACAGAGCTACGACTATCGACCAGCAGAAGCTACGACGATTAAGTCGTAAGGTCCTCTATCGACCACTAAGTCATAACAGTCTCTATCAACCACAAAGTCGTAAAACTGGCTGCAGACCACCAAGTCGTAAAACCGACTGCCGACCACCAAGTCAAAAAATCAACTGCCGACCACCAAGTCATAAAACCGACTGTCGACCACCAAGTCATAAAATCGACTACCGACTACCAAGTCATAAAATCAACCGCCGACCACGTGGTCGTAAATGCCACTACCGACCACACGGACAAACACAAAGGTCATAGAGCCAGCAAACTCCTGCACATACCTCAAAAACAAAACTCAACTTACACTAACTCTAATGCAAAGGTCAATTACTAATCACAACCATGGGGTGACCTCTACATGGTCTCACAGAAGGCGAGGCCTTTTTGATTCTTATCGACCAGAAATGAACTTGGTCAATAAAGTAATTTCGCTTGAGTTGAGAAGACAAACAGACTCCAAAATAGAGGAAGTCCATATGTATTTTTCTATTCTATCCGTCGAAGCTTTTCCTGAGAAAACCGTTCAATTCTCAAGATGAGTAATTGGCTGAGATGATTACAAAAACTTACCGGGAGGTAACTTTTAGTCTTCTCCTTTAACCATTAGCTCCAATATGCTCGAACCTTCCACCGCTAGCCAATTCCTTCATCCTTCCTCAATCTTGGCCAAATTGACTCCCACCAACCGAAAGAATGATGAAGACAGTATCTGTCTGGGCCGTGTCAGAGATGGACAATGCCAAATTGAAGGCATTGGACGTTGATGAAAAGATCCCCTGTGGTGATTCATCAAAAGGATTGAAGCCGCTAGGCAACATTGGCTGTCGCAACAAATAGGAGAAATCCCAGTGTTCCAAGCCTACTATGAGTGTGGTGCGAGGTGGCCAGCATGGGGGTGGTGCTCGAGCTAAGGGGAGCTTCGACCAGCAATTGGAGAAGCTAGGGCACTATGGGGATGCTCCAGGTAGGAGGAATCAAAGGAAGGAGCTCCGGAGAGAAGGCGATGGCATTGGAGGCAACTACAGTCGGAGTTGATGAAGGAAGCCGGCGCGGCTAGCTAGGGAGCATAGAAATCCAATTAATTAAGAGGGCTAGAAGAGGATGCTTGGGAACATATTTCGACGCAAACAGCTTTCAATGGAGCTTGCAGAGGTGGCCGGAACGGTGGGGTGGACATGGTAGTAAGCGCGAGCACGGGAGCGTCTTGGCTCGGTGAGAAAGGAAGGAAGAAGGGGGACATAGCTCGGCTTAAATAGGCAAGGGGCGCTGAGGCATTGTTGTGCTCCAAGACGTCTTACCGTTGGACTGCTTGGTTAAACTCAGGAAGCTCGTCCATGGTGCCATATGAATCAAATGTATCGTCCAAAAGTGAAAACATCTTGATAAGTTTTGCAAACATCATCCGTGCCTTGGCATACTGTGGCTCGTAGAAAACACCAAGTGCCCAAAAGTAGCACTCCACTGGTCGTTCACGTATGTATTGACCCAGCGTGCTCCCAGGATTAAGGTCTTTATACCACCTAAGTTAGTCATTAAAGGGAACGAATTCATCATCAATAGTAGAGTATGTCATGAGAATAAATAAGACTTGTTCAAATTTTACATACGTGCTTAGTTTTTCCATTTCTGTTATATATGTACAATGCTGCCATGCAGGTGCATATATGCGGCAGCACATGCAACAAGCTAGTATAGTATATGATTACTTGCGAAATTGAGATTAGTTAAGTTGCAAAAAATGAGATTACTACTCACAGTGAGATCCTCTTGACCTCATCACGGTGCATCAGCTGCAGGATGTGAAAGTCAAGCTTAGCAAGCTCAAGTATCTCCTGGTTGCTATCCTTGTCACTCTCGTAGATGGGCATGTAGAGCTTGGCCTCGAGCCTCTTCATTCTCCGGTGCGTCGGTGAAGCCAGAGCGTCCTGCACTTTCTGTAAGATGGGCTCAGGTAGTTGTAAACCTTTGACTAGGGAAGAGAGGCAGTCCGTGGTGAAGATGATGGCGCTGCTGAGGACGTCTTCGTCGCATGTAAGGAGGTGGGCGTCCTCGCACACGCAATTATTAAACGAATAAAATAAGAATCTAACATCACATCATCGTATCATCGCTCACGCGACATGAATTTCCTTCGTGCCAGCAGTCAAACCGACCCTTGCCCCTGCCCATAGCTTGGCAGTGCCGTGGGCTCGCCCATCTACCGCGTTGCGCCCTCACCTTCCACGCCCGCTTGGCTTGCCACGCACGTTGGCTCCTACCGAGCTCCCTAACGCAGTAAGTGATAAGTGTCGCCTGCTATGTCTTTTGAGCTCGAGAATGGAGTTAATTTTGTGAAAACAAATGTTTAGAGCCGAAAATTGAAAAAAATGGCTAAAGTGCCCATTAAGTGAACAATTCAACGAAATGAGGCAGAATCTTAGAATGCTTGGGTCGTTGCGTCTTTCACTTCACTTTCAGAAGTGAAGCTAGAAAGAACGGGAGCCTTGCATGTCGTGGCGGTAGGAACAATCGGAGAGATATATGACATCGGAGGTGATGCTTCATTTGGACACCAAAAATCGATGCGCTTCTTTTTTGGTTTTTTGGATAGGACTAGGAGCACAGGATGGTTGATGGTTCTATCCTCTTCTCCTTTCTGTTTCTTCAGCGTCACACTATGACATAGGATGAAAACTTTCATACCCGCTACAACACAATAATTCTATATCACACTTTAGAATAATGTCTCTAGAACTGATAATACTTATGTATATAATTCTATTTTTGCAGTGCCACCAGCAGTTACAGGGCAACGTATATAGATTCTACGTTTGCAGATATATGTAAGAAATCATGGGCACTGAGATGAAAGATCCAGAGGTTTTAATCTGCCAATATTTATTTCATGATTATCAATTTCTATATATGTGTGTATATATATGTTAATGACTTAACACTTCTAGCGACAAGGCGTAGAATTCGACTCAAGTGCATACGATTTTGACAACCTCACCGAATTCTTGATGGTGGAGGTCATTCAACAAAATAGAGAGTTCACCGCGGCAAAGATGATTAGATGTTCAATCATTTGATTCAATTGTAATTCACTTAATTGTACTTAATCAAATAATTAATTCAATTATACTTCATTCAGTTGTTTAATTCATTTGTGAGATCTGTGTAATAATTGTCGTGTGCTCTATATATGATCAGCTTGCTTGTTTTTATAGGGTATGGCTAGCATTTCCTGAGGCTAGCCAAAAATAGAAAATAATTTAGCTTTTCAAAGAGCTATCACAGACGGTTTATAACATCAAACCATCTATAATATGTCCATTATCATAGATGGTTATTAGTATTAACCATCTGTGATATGTAAGGTTTTGGTATTAGCCATCTGTGATATCTTACATATCACAACGGTTATTAGTGTTAGATGTCTGTAATATGTAAGATATCATAAATAGCAATTTTTAAGAACCTATTTATGATATCAAACATATCATAAATGGTTGTTTTGAAAAATAGTCTATGATAACCACATGTTATCACAGACACATAAATTCAAACAGTTCAGAAATCGTCTGTGATGATGGTTTTGAACCGTCTGGGATGATCCTTTTCTGTAGTAGTGAGGTACCCTATTTTTTAGGGCTACGCTGCTCTCTTCTTCACGCCAGCCTTTTTGCTACTCTCGTGAGTGAACATCACCTTTATTCATTTAAGGTGGGTTCTTTTAAGCTCTGGCTTATGTCTTTGAATTATGGCTGTTTGCGCGAGATAATATGCAGAGAGAAATAATCATATACGATTTTGGTTGGTATAACTAAATTCAGTACGGTGTGTACTACATCTACCTGTAGACCCGTTTTAAAAAAATGTACTATTTAAAAGCTAGTTACTATAGCAACAAAATCCAAAACCTGTTTCAAATTCCCTCCCTTTTTGCCCTCCAAATTACTTGAAATCTCAAGCACTCTCTTTTCCCACTGTAAACTCTCTCTATCTCCAAAAATCTTTCAAATCTCTTTTTTATCTCCAAAATTTTCTAAAATATCTAAAAATGTGAAAAAAATTCTAGATATCTCAATTCTCTAAAATCCCCAAAACCATAGAAATATTTCAAATCCTAGAAAATTCATAAGGTGTTCTTTGGGCTCAATCTAGCCCATCATCCCTCTCTCTCCAGTTGGCCCATCACCTTTCCCACCTTAGCCACCATCCCTCTTTTCTTGGGCCACCACCCACTGTCGGCCCACTTGCACGCTAGCCTTATCCCCACAAAATCCTCCCCTCTTCTCGGGCTATAACCTTTGCGACGACCTAGCTCATCAACCACCTCCTTTTCCCTCCTTAGGCTACCTTAGCCGACCTAGCCTAGCCTCTTCCCCCCGTTTCCCCTCTCGGCCTAGCCTCTTCCCCATATGGGCGCCATCCCCTGCATAGGCCCAGTTTGTTGAACCCACACCGCCATCCTTTGCTGATTGCCACCTCACCGCCGCCATTGACGCGTCACCCCCTCCTGTGCATGCACGCCACGCTGCCCTGCACCTCACCCCACCCAAGCCGTTGTGATCCGCCACCCTAATATGATGTCGCCACCCTCGGTCACATATCCCCATCAACTCTGGGTATAAAGCCAGAGCTTTCACCCCATGTCCTTTCTTTTTCTTCTCTCCTCCACCATTGCCATGGGTTCATCATCTTTCTATGGCTCGAAGAGCCGCTGCTTCTCTCCCAAATCACCACCACAAACTATAAGTCCACGGCACCCCACTACCGCGGGTGTTCTGCTACTCTAGTGCCACTCTGCCCATGTTGTCCACGTTATCCCCTTTGCCTCAACCTGTTGATCATCACTGTGCCGTCAGCCTAACTCCTCAACAACCACATGGCCACACCATGGAGGTTGCCGCTGCCATCTCTCCTCTGCCACCCTCATCACCAATAGCCACCTTTACAGCTACCTAATTACGTAGTAGTGTTTGGCAGCCTCTAAGTGAATAATTATGCATATAGGAAATCATGACAGTCTCAAGTTTTAGGAGCTCACATAAACATTGTTTAATACTAGCTAGTGGCACCTAAGAATATCCCAGTAGTGTCTTAAGGTTGGTTAATCCAACACTATATTCCCTAACAAGTGTCCAAATTATTGATTTGATATCTTATATCTATGATCCATAAAATATGATCATCAATTAACATATTTGCTGGTCTATGAACAGTAGGTGTTCCACTTAATGATATTAAACCAACGATCATTTAGAAAAACATCATGATTTAAATAAAGAGTATCGTGGACAAGTCACATACCTGCTAATTAATATAAATAATAATTATCTAAGGAAAATAAAATTATTTTATTCAAATAGTTCGTAAGCATAAAAGTTACAAGACCATCTCCATGATTCGAAATATCGCTGACACTTGCAACATCAAGCAAAGTTTATTTATTGCACGTGCCCGTGTGCGTGCTACGTGCATACACACAGTACATTGCTAGCACATGCACTCTATATCTCCACGTACACACATATATCTCCAGCAACTTGCCCCTAGCAAGCAAGCAATAGTTAAAGTGTATAAATTACTGGTAGACGCTTTCATTGAGCAGCTTGTGTATGGGGTTTGCCACTTCTGCGGTGTGGGTGTAGCCGTGTAGCCGTCCTGGTTCTTGTACATGCATTCCATAACGCGCGCGAGGTTCACCACGCGTGTCAACTCATACGTACGATTTACATATATACTAATTGTGGTGTGCAAAACATGAAAGAATTCACGTGAACACGAATAATTGAGGAGCTAGTACTATATGTTTACTTACAGTGTCTTAATACATTCAGTTCCAAAGGGTGAAGCACCGTCAGCCACAAATCCTTCCAGTGTCTTGGAAAGATGGGATATTAGGTACCAGTAGCACTTTCCTAAGTTTTTGGCACCTTCTATGCCCCACCTGGAATATTATTGACAGGTCAAGTAGGAATTTATTGATTAGTCGCATTATAAGACGGGATATATTTGAAGAAAAAACACACATAAAGCCAACAATGGTGTTATTAGGACTAGGACCATTTTTATGTTGGTGGGATCGGGGTTATAGGATCTGATCTTATGATCGTAATAGGATCTTGCCTGGAAAATCGTTTTTCCACAAATCATAAGATCTTGACTATTATACATAATTTTGTTCCTACATTGGATTTGGATTGGCATGATCTGATGAGATGTTAGGATAGTAAGGTACAACGAGATACGTACAACCTTGCATAAAACAACTTATAGCTGGAGCGACCATGCATCTGATGGATCCTCAAGTTTAACAATAGAATTTAAAGGAAAATCCAAGATGCCTTACCGTTGGACCGCTTGGTTGAAGTCAGGAAGCTCGTCCATGGTGCCATATGAATCAAATGTATCGTCCAAAATTGACAACAACTTGATAAGTTTTGCAAACATCATACGTGCCTTGGCATACTGCGGCTCGTAGAAAACACCAAGTGCCTAAACGTAGCACTTCACTGGCCGTTCACGTATGTATTGACCCAGGGTGCTCCTAGGATTAAGGTCTTTATACCACCTAATTTAGTCTTTAAAGGGAACGAATTCATCATCAAAACTTTTTCTTCAAATGTATTGTCTTTTGATTTTCTAATCTGCCATACAGGAAAAAACAGAGAAAACAAAAAGAGCAATATATATATATATATATATATATATATATATATATATATATATATATTAAAGTTGCTGGAGCATGTAATAAAAACAATGACAACCAACTAATCCTGTGAAGTAACTAATCATGAGAGAGAGAGAGAGGGAATTAAAAACTACTAAACTTACTGCATGCATTAAAGAGCCATGAATTCTTCATGTAAAGCCATGCACAAATTAAGTTGTTACCTTTTTCATGTAATCACCTTCTCTCACCTAATTGCTTTTTCTCTTCTCAGAACACAAAAAGTCACCGCCTCATTAATTCTCTGCTGCCAGCTTTTCTTTTCTAGTCATATCGTAGCCTGATGCATGTACTAGACTTCTTCTGGGCAGCAAGGCACGCGGACGAGAATCGAAGCACAAGACGTCGCCGAAAACGCGCTGTCGCAACTTATCTCTGAAAGCCAAAAGGTGTCTGGTCCCCCAAAAAGCTGTACCGAACAACTCGGCCAGCCCTCCCTTTTATTACGTGTGACAGAATCCGTTTTTCAAACAACTCGGTCACACCTCCGATACAAACACGGTGTGGCCTCCGAAACCAAATGAGTCTCAGCTCTAAATCCTAATACCACTCGTCCAACTGGACCTAGATTTTTTTAACTTAACTAGACTTTTAGCCCACTAATTTTTAAGGGACCCGAAACCCTTCCTAACACGGGTTTTTACACCTCCGACTTTTCTACTCATCACGTGTTGAAGCCTCCAGGACCGCACCTCCTGTAGCTTCTTCACGCACCATTCACCTTTGGTCTCCATGTGCTCCAGCGTGAGCCCGACCACCTCGTGACATCCTCGACCGCCCGGACCTCAGATTTCCCCCTCCTAGTCCCGGTCTTCCTCGTCACCGACCATGATCGTCTCCACGCCCAACCTGCACATGCAAAGACCAAAGAATATTTTCCTGGCACAAGTTCTCACCAACTTGACCGATATTAGTCCACGCACACACGCACACGCCTCGAATAACAATACTAAGCCATGTTGTCAATTATTCATCATCATAAAAATCCTAGACCTAGCCACATGGTCTAACACGTATGTATTGACCCAGGGTGCTCCTAGGATTAAGGTCTTTATACCACCTAATTTAGTCTTTAAAGGGAACGAATTCATCATCAATAGTAGAGTATGTCATGAGAATAAGTAAGTCTTGTTCAAATTTGACATACGTGCTTAGTTTTTCCATTTCTGTATATATGTACAATGCTGCCATGCACATGCAACAAGCTAGTATGATTACTTGCAAAATTAAGATTAGTTAAGTGGCAAAAATGAGATTAGTACTCACAGTGAGATCCTCTTGACCTCATCACGGTGCATCAGCTGCAGGATGTGAAAGTCTAGCTTAGCAAGCTCAAGTATCTCCTGGTTGCTATCCTTGTCACTCTCGTAGATGGGCATGTAGAGCTTGGCCTCGAGCCTCTTCATTCTCCGGTGCGTCGGTGAAGCCAGAGCGTCCTGCACTTTCTGTAAGATGATGGCGCTGTTGAGGATGTCTTCGTCGCATTTGAGGAGGTGAGCGGCCTCGTACAGACTGAGTAGGACATCGACATCAGATCGCAGGGCGTCCTTGAAGTTTCCATTCTCAAGACCGTGGGCATGGCTACCTCGATGCTATCTCGAGCAAGTTTTCGTGCCCTCCCAAGATCGTGGGCATGGCTGTTAGAACAGTTTTCACTCTGCAGAGGTTGCACACTTTATCCACAAAAGATATGCAACTTGTTATATTCCACATGTTTTGTTAGATATGCAGATCAAAAAGATCACCACAAGGCCTTTCTAATGCATTTTCCCTACGAGGCTACACACGCTAAGTTTCCACCACTGTGGGGTTATATCCACCTGCTCTAGAGGCCCCCTCTTACACCGTACGATGGCTTACATCCAACGACATGACCTGCGTTCCTCCAAATGGTGCAACCCATGCTAGGTCGATGCAAATTAATTACATAGGTCATACCCATTATAAACTTACGGTTACACCGTTTTATATTAGGAGGTTATTACAAGATTCAGTCTTTAGAGTTATCTGAGTGGTTCTATTACAAACGACACTCTCGTACTCTATCCGCACCAGGCCCACTTACCATCCACCCAGATATTTACCCAAGTTGAGAGTTTTGGGTTTCCAAAATATCTTTTCGAGTTCAAATACCATCCACTTCCCTCCAGTTGTTGCTCAAACCAAGTTTTTATGTCTAAAATGATGTTAGCAATACTACAAAAAGACTAATACTAGACACCTCATCGCAAACGATTGACCAAAACCGTCAGTATTAAATACAATCATAGATGGTTTTGATTTAGAGACCGTCTGTATTGCTACCAATGCAAAAACAATCATCTGTAAAGAGGTAATATCACTGACGGTTCATGGTGAACACCGTCTGTGATGTGTCACGGACGGTTCTTAAACAAGAACCATCTGTGATATTACCAAATATCATAGACGTTTTTCTCTCTAAATCATCTGTGATGTTCCTAATTTCATTATATTTTAGATCTAGCTTTTCGTGAAAAGAAAATTAAAGATGGTTTAGATCTAGCTTGATATAGAGAGAAGATTATTTATATCTAGCATGGTTTAGGGTTTAGGCAATTCATAGTCTATTTCTACTTAATCAATTTAATTAATTATTCTTACTACATATAGCTACTTTAGATCATATATATCTAGTATACTAATTAATTAATTTAATATTTAATACTAAAATTTTATATGTGTAACGTAGGACTGAAGCTGGATGTACGCTGGGAATCGTGTGAGTGAAGAGTATATTAATGGCGTGTTTATTTTTATAAGAGCTGCTGAGGAGGATATGTTGAATAAGGGGTTCGAATATATGTATTGTCCATACATTGACTGTGTAAATTTGAAGATATTTAAGAACCAAGCGCAAATTGCAGCGTACATGATTCGAAGGGGTTCCAAAAAGGGTATGCATATTGGACCAGTCATGGTGAAGAGTAGATTACACAGGAAGGTAGTAACAGTGACATCACCGACGAAGTCAATGATATGCCTGTTTGTGATACTCGCCCATCACAGACGGTTGGTAGCTAGAATCTTCTATGATGTGCGATTATCACAGACGGTTTTTAGTTCAAAATGTCTGTGGTTGTCCTTCATGGACGGTTTATACCACAAAACCGTATGTGATAGTTCATTCTATATCTAAATTTTTTTCTATTTTTCAGCTAATCTTAGGAAATGTTAGCTATGCTCTTTGAAAACAAGCAAATATAGTAGCAAACATAGTAGCACATTCCATTTCTATTAAGATTAGAATCCATCATATTATAGCATCACAAGATAACGAGCAGGTTACCCATCTAACACTGTAAGAATATGGTAAGAACACATCTCCTAATCCTACGACCCCAACTCTTAAACATGGGAAGAACATAGAAGAAGCAGAGATCGCACAAGCCCTCTCGCCCCTGATGCAGCGTGCGAGCTGGCCATGTCCTTAACGCTCACCATAGCCAGTTGCTTCCACGGTGCCTTGCATGCCATCTACTTCGTAAGGGCTAGAGAGAATTTGAGCGCAGTAGGTAGGGGATACGTTTGGGTGAGTATTTATAGGGGAGAGAGGCGGGAGTGGAAAAATATTTGGCGTGGGGGATGGAGAGGTCGAGCTACGATCCGTGAGGAGGGGGTGGGCTCAGTTTTAATGTTCAATGAGGATAATTGCCTGATTCTGAAGTTGATCTAATAAACAAGTTTAGATTTGAGCTCTAACCATTACGTACTGCTGTCATTTAAGCTTTATCATCTCAAGTTGTTTCCTTTTGGTTATGCTTAACTGAATTGAACCTTCTGGTTATGTAGCATTTCAGTATTCATTAACCTGCACTTCTGTTGGCCAAAAGGCTTCCTTGCTAAACTTGAGAATGTGTGATTCATTTTTCACTGTATGTTAATCATGTTTTGTTGGCTGACTGAACTTCAGATTCTGTGATCTTTTTGGTTGTGTAGGTCCTCTGTTAGCTAAAAGTAAATAGATTGTTATATATTGTGGATGAAAAATATCTTGACAGTTCACTAAAGCATTTTTTTAGAGCTCAAAGTCTAAATGATGTTTGTCATATCTAATTTGTGAAAAGTATAGATAAAGTATTGAGAAGGCCAAGAATGCACCTTGTGCAACTCTACATCTAAGAGCAAAACTAAATATTCTAAATTTGAGCAATATGTTGATTTTGTATGTTTTGCTATCCCTTCTCTTGAGCATGTTATCTCGGTTAATTGACATGAAAGTTCTACTTGTTTATATGTTAATTCAGTCAATTAAAAGCTGCTGGAAATATGTCTTAATTATGATCTAGATTGCCGAAATTAATTTGCTAAAGTTGCATATTTTATAACAGAAACATGATCATCAACCAACACAGTACTGGTCTACCAATCGTAGGTGTCCTACTTAATGGTATTAAACCAGTGATCATTTAGAATAACATCATAATTTAAATAAATAGTCTCGCGGACAAATCATGTACTTACCGATCAATATAAATTATAATTATCTAAGGAACAAAATATCATTTTATTCAAATAGTTCACAAACACAAAAGTGATATGATCGTCTCCATGATACGAAATATCACTAACACTCGCAACATCAAGCAAGGTTTATTTATTGCACGTGCCCGTATGCATGCCACGTGCGTACACACATAGTACATAGCTAGCACATGCGCTCTATATCTCCACGTACACACATATATCTCTAGCAACTTGCCCCTAGCAAGCAAGCAATAGTTGAAACGTATTAATTACTGGTAGACGCTTTCATTGAGCAGCTTGTGTATGGGTTCTGCCACTTCTGTTGTGTGGGTGTAGGTGTCCTGTTTCTTGTAGAGGCTTTCCATAACGCGCGCGAGGTTCACCACGCGTGTCAGCACCGCAGCCGGTATCATGGGCGTCTTGCTGAGGAACTCCTCATTGATGCTCCTCCACTGCTCCTCCACGATGCACAGCAACGCGTCCTTGGCTTGCTGCACCGTCACCTTATGCTCCTTGACGTAGCAGTCCACCGCAGTAGCGACGTTGCTTCTTTCTTTCTCACTCTGCACATTATAGATGGATGGATGGATGGATGGATGGATAGGTATCTTTTAAAATACGTTGATGATCTATGTATGACAAATTAAGTTGAATATGTGTCACCTCATAGCCAGAAACATCATCCATTAGGCGGCATATCGCTTCTACATTCTGTATAATTTTAGGGAACGAGCGCGCCCAGGTGTAAACGTCGTCGCCTGCATCCATTCCAACAAAGGATATGCACACCAGTGGGCAGTACATGGTGGTTACCATAGTAGCCTTGAGATGGTCACGCATGGGGGGCACATGCCCCTCTTCCCTCCATATCACCTCTTGCAACATGCACATGGTCACCTCCTTCATCTACATTTTTTTTTGTAATTAACACTAGCATTAGTCGACCAACACATACAATTTACATGTATACTAATTGTGGTGTGTAAAACATGAAAGAATTCATGCGAACACGAATAATTGTGGAGCTAATACTTACAATCTCTTTAATACATTCAATTCCAAAGGGCGAAGCACCATCAGCCACAAATTCTTCCAGTGTCTTGGAAAGATGGGACATTACGTACCCATAGCACTTTCCTACGTGTTTGGCACCTTCTATGTCCCACCTGGAAAATTATTGACAAGTCAAGTAGGAATTTATTGATTAGTCGCATTATAAGACAGGACATATTTGAACAAAAAAACCATAAAACCAACTATGGTCGCTATCAGGACTAGGATCGTTTTCATGTTCATGGGTTCAGGATCATATCATAGGATCTGATATCTGATCTTCATAGTAGGATCTTGCCTCGAAAATTGTTATTCTACAAATCGTAACAACCTTACATAAAACAACTTACAGCTGGAGCAACCATGCATGCATCCGATGGATCCTCAAGTTTGACAGTAGAATTTAAAGGAAAACCCAAGATGTCTTACCGTTGGACTGCTTGGTTAAACTCAGGAAGCTCGTCCATGGTGCCATATGAATCAAATGTATCGTCCAAAAGTGAAAACATCTTGATAAGTTTTGCAAACATCATCCGTGCCTTGGCATACTGTGGCTCGTAGAAAACACCAAGTGCCCAAAAGTAGCACTCCACTGGTCGTTCACGTATGTATTGGCCCAGCGTGCTCCCAGGATTAAGGTCTTTATACCACCTAATATAGTGATTAAAGGGAACAAATTCGTCATCAATAATAGAGTATGTCATGAGAATAACTAAGACTTGTTCAAATTTGGCATACGTGCTCAGAGGAGGTGGTGGGTGCAGTGAGGACGAGCTGTTAGGAGGTGGCGGGAGGTGATGGCGGATCCGACGGTAGAGACAAGGAAGGAGGGTGGCCCAAGGGATCTCACAACGAGGGTGGGGCTGGGGTAGCAACGGCTAGGTGTGGAGACGGTTAGGGTTAGGTTGCAGGGATGAGTTATATAGGTCAGCGAGGGAGAGGATATGAGCCGCAGGATTTTGATCCAATGGTGGAAAAGAGTGACCGAGACATTTTAAATTTTCAGGCGCCTGGGAAATAGACAGCCCCTTCTGTGTTGCTAGTATATATGAAGAGTGTTGCCATTCAGGTACATGCATACGGCAAATGCAACAAGCTAGTATGATTACTTGCGAAATTGAGATTAGTTAAGTTGCAAAAATGAGATTAGTACTCACAGTGAGATCCTCTTGACCTCATCACGGTGCATCAGCTGCAGGATGTGAAAGTCCAGCTTAGCAAGCTCAAGTATCTCCTGGTTGCTATCCTTGTCACTTTCATAGATGGGCATGTAGAGCTTGGCCTCGAGCCTCTTCATTCTCCGGTGCGTCGGTGAAGCCAGAGCGTCCTGCACTTTGTGTAAGATGGGCTCAGGTAGTTGTCCACCTTTGACTAGGGATGAGAGGCAGTCCGTGGTGAAGATGATGGCGCTGCTGAGGACGTCTTCGTCGCATTTGAGGAGGTGAGCGGCCTCGTACAGACTGAGTAGGACATCGACATCAGATCGCAGGGCTTCCTTGAAGTTTCCATTCTCATCCTTGAAACTCTCGAATACTTCTTCTGCGTCCGTTTAATTACTTAATACAATGGGTAAGGACATTTCGAACAGTTAAAAGTGTAACGGTGCGTAATTTTCCTCACTGTATAAATTCGTAGCTGGGGAGTTGATTTTATTAAACCAGTTTCGCAATGCTAATTCGTCCGTTTTATTGGGTGAAGTCGCTCCATAATGTTTGTCCATTGGAGAAACCAAGAGTGCAGTTACTACAATACATATTTCGAATTGGGCTTTCCAGTAAGGTATAACCTTTCCTTCCACCCCGTCCCTTCACCTCCCACCCCCGTCCGGATCCCTCCTCCTCGCCATCGCCGGAGCGCGCCACCGGTCTCCGGTGGACGCAAAGAGGGCGACGGCGGGGCTTTTTCAGCCTCTCGCAACCGAGGTAGATTGTCACGTATTATATAGGGCATGCATGGTTCGATGCAATGTTCTAAATAGCGGGCTAAGCCCCTTAGCGGCTGTCTCTCCCAAAGGCTAAGAAAGGCAATAGCGGGCTAAGCCATTTAGCGGCTGACCCAAAAATATGTCAAGCATCAGGTAATTTTACACATAATATTATAATAAACATAGAAGGTGAAGACATTACAAATACCTGTAGCGCCAAATATGGCATAGCGGCGCTAAATGAACCTCCATTTAGCGGCAATAGCGCGCTATTAGCCGCTAATAGCGGAAAAATTCCTGTAGCGCCAAATATGGCATAGCTTAGCGTCTGACCTCCCCAAACGCTATATCCCGCTAAAGCTGCCGCTAAATCCCGCTATTTAGAACATTGGTTCGATGTCATTAACACTTTCTTAGATTTGTTGTCTTCTCGTCTGCGCTGTGATTAATTATATTATGCATGTGTTTGGACAAATACTGCGAAGCAGATGGAGCACTTTGTAACCTATGAAATTTTAGGGCATGTTTCCTCGCACAGTGGTTGTAGTCATGCTGTAACACAAACCCAACGTTGAGACACTTAATTTATAAATCGTCCAGAAATATAAATAAACAAGTCAAGTTGAGAGGTTGAGGTGGAAATTAATTAGTGTGAGTTTAAAAAGGATTAAGATATATTATTAGCTATGTACCGCATGGAACGTCGTAGCGGTGCTGCCTCAGCAGGCGGAAGCGGAGGGCAACTGCACACAAGTCACCATCCCTAACCGGCGTGCTGTTGAGAAGGTCCATAAACATGGCGATCTCTTGCTCAAAATGGTAGCCAACACCAAGGCGTTCTAGGTCATCAACCGTCTTCATCCCCTCCAGCAAATATCCTGCTTTCCTGCTTGTATACTCTTGGATCATGCAGCCAACTTTGCGCACGAGCTCATCCCGCCTCTCCTTGATCGTCGTCTCAGGCTTAATTTTGATATATTGCATAGAATAATTAAACGTGAACAAATAAAAGAAACAAATCAAATTTAACTCTCTCTCTCTCTCTCTCTCTCTCTCTCTCTCTCTTAAAAGTAGTTATATATACCTGGTGAGAGCAAAGCAAAGGGTGGAGATCGATGAAGTATTCAGTCCATTTGCTGTCTTCGACCTTCACCGACGGCCGCTTAGGGTTCTTCTTCTCGTGTTCCATGGTAACCAATTTCTTCTTCGACTGCATGCATGCGTTTATATATATATCAATTAATTACTGGCCAGCAGATCACACACGTCGCCTACGAGTATACGGCTAAAGACAATACCATATATACTACTGCTAGGAAAGCAATTTTAGGAAACACCTTTAATTAGTACAGCTAACGACAATATATGGCAATATATCTAGTGCTAATGGCTATTTCAGTGCTAAGATGCTAATAGCGACATAGACCGTCTCATCTAGATTGTGTGGCTTGGATAAAGGTGGATGAGATTGCCATCCTACTTAAATATTTTTTGTAGAAAACCCCCTGTATTTTCCACAAATATGCTTTGCACTTGATGGCTAATGACTATATACTAGCAGCGTAAGCACGGCGCTATGCCGCGCTAACTACTATGTGGACTGAAGTAAAAGAGACGACAATTCGCAGGGAAGTTTTTTTAAAAAAAATTCAAGGACATGTGCGTAATTTCGGGAAAATCGAAGGCCTTTTCTGCCCAATAATGAGGACCTGTACGCAATTAAACGAGAACCCGAACGTAATTTTAGAAAACCGCGAGGTGCTATCCTGCAAAAGGATGGCTTTCATGGAATGCGAGGACCTGTATGTAATTTCGGAGAAGTGGAGGGGGGTTTTCGGGGAAAGACGTGGTAGAGGTCTTTTTGCAAGAAGCGAGGACCAAAACGTGATTTCGTAAAATCCAAAAGAGTTTTTCACAAAATAACTGACGTGGCAGCACTCCGCCGGTCATAATATAGGATGATACATAAAATGCACCGTAATTTAGAAACACTAGTGTAGATGTACGGATCACCTCGGATCAAAACGAGAGGAGCTTTGGAATCGAATTAGTAAATAGGACCAGGCTGCTGGCCCTTTAAATAGAGGCCATGCATGGAGCGTCAGGACCCCAAAAGTCCCGAACACGTTTTTTCCAAACACGCTGCAAAACGTGCATAATAAATGTGGACTGTACTAGTGTCGTTTTTTCAACTTTAAAAATTCCAAATAGGCTGCGATGTGGACTGTACGAGACAAACCTGCCGTACGGGCTCCCAAAAGGTCCAAACACCGTGGACTTCGGGCAGCACGAGACAAACCTGCCGTCCACAATCGTACTCCTTGATGCAAGCATGTCTACTCTATATTTGGTAATAAATGTGCATTAGTTATAGTGAGGGTGCATTTGTTGGCGCTCAAAACGTGCACACCAAAACATAAGGGTAGTCCCAGTGCTCCATGTAGGATAGTATCTATGGCATTAATTAGATTGTCATGTAGGAGTTTTAGATGATGCGGCGCTATATTAAATAAGAGAGATAAGAAAAAGAGGAAGAAACCGGGTCTCATGCAAGACCTAGTTTCTATGAGAAAACCAATGCAATAGACACTACCAAATTTTGCATTGGAGAGATGGTGGTATCTTCATGATAGATGGAGAAAAATTATGATTGGTGAAGAGGAGAGAGAGATTTTGATGCTTAATTAATTGCTTGAGTTATAAATAGACATGGTGCATTGGAGACAATAGTGTTTAAAGTAGTGTCTATATGACATGGCATAGATAGAAACTACTTAAGTGATTTCTGCACTGGGACTGCCCTAAATGGAAAAGTCGTTAGGAATCAAATCATGGAAAAGAAAAGCAGATCCTTCCTACGAACTACAAACCTCACTCCAGTTTTTCTTTCCTTTTATTTTTTTTAACAAATAGAACTATTTTCGACTTCCAACGTGTGAGATCCTAGATTAGCAATTCAGATTCCTCTGTGTTTTTCACCGCACTATTCCCTATATTAGTGTTCCACTACACTATTCCATATATTAGTAGCTAGTACACACAGATACATTATTGGATCATACATATACATCGCATAAACCATACCAAACATTTATATTATACATCAGAGTTTAAATAACCCGTATCGGATAATGTTTACATTGCAGGCCGATCAATCCAAATGTTACAATACAGAAATTGGAAGTAGAAGCACAAAGCAAAAGATGAGACCACACCTCGCCACAGCCAAACGACTAGGGGTGAATGATGCCATACTAATTTTCAATAGTTTGGATAATAAATGCGCACATAATTATCATCAAAGTCTACCTGTCGGTGTTTTAATACCGATCTTACGTATGATTTTTTGGATTCGGGGGAAACTCTTAAGACTAAGATCCGGTAATTCAGAAGAAAGACACATGGGTTTTTTATATAGGTTCGGGCCTTCTCTTGGGAGAATAATAAATGTACTTTCTGTGTGGCTATTACTTAGAGAAATGGTTACAAATGTGTAATGCGAAATGCCTTGCACTATTCTTGCTTGGATCAGAATTCATCCCATAACCCTCCGCTTTCATCCTTTATATAGCTGATGAAGCGACGGCAGTTGTCTCACGCCAAAAGACATCTCAATGGTTCGGAAGATAACCGCCCAACCGTGGTTATTGTTAGAGAGAGGGATCATGTGTGATTATTGAGATAAGCGCATGTTCTTAACGTCTTGTCAGGCACCTTTACGATGTAGGAGAATGCCATGGATAAAGGAATTGGAGATAGACTAGTCGCGGGAAGGTCTATGACCACAAGGTGGTCGTAGGAGAATTTACGAGTACATAGCCGTAGAAAAGCTTACAGCTTGAGAGTGGTTGTAGGAGGACTTACGACTACCCTATTCTCCCTCATCAACAAGGGGCATACTCGGAAGGTATAATGATGTCATAATTTAAGGATTATTCAATTATCGCATCTAGTCCTGTCAACTTCAAGTGAAAGTAACTTTTTTGAGAAAGAGAGGTTGTAGACGAAAGACAATTGAAGGTGTAGGACCAGACAAGCAACAGAGGGGGTGAATGGTGCCTTAAAATCCTCCCCAAGTATTCACTCAACAGAGGGGTGGGTGTAGGACCAGACAGGTAATAGAGCAACTGAGAAGACACAGCAGAGAAATGACCATGGTCGGAGGCCAGCAGTGATCGAAATACCACAACGTGGACAAACTTTGACAACATGGTCGAAAGCAGACAATGTGGACGAGAGTTGTCTTAGTCGATAACCACCGAGACCAGAAACAACAAGATTGAAAATAGTTGCAGTCCAAACTGATATAGTCATAGACAACGTGATCGAATAATCAGTGTTGTTGTAACCAACTGAAATAGTGGTAGTAACTAACGTGGTCATAAGCCAACGAGTGGTCGAACAACCAACATGGTCGGAACCACTCTGCAACCAAACCAATCAGCGTGGTCGAAATCAGTATGATGTGGTCTAGAACTTGACCTTCGCTAAAACCAACATATTCGTAAAGTCGATCGGCGTTCCAGACAGTGACTGCACCGACTATGACTGCTTCAATTCAGAATCAACAAAAGATGGCAAGAAACAAACATATCTGAACGTGGTCGAAAAGAAGAACGCTACGGTGAGAAACTTGACCGTGGTCGTAAACTTCTCAGAAGAAACAGAGGAAGAGCAGAGAGAGCACGACCGCAAGATCCAATCTATGCAAAACTTTTGATTAAGAGATCAAATGGCCATGAAGCTTTGCACACAAGATGGTGAGGGTCTCAAGAGGTTGCTCTGATCTTTAATTGAAAACTTAGCAACCGAAATGAGAGCTTCACAAGATTTTATCAAGAGCGCCCGAAACTAAATCCGAGAGAATAAAATCACAATCAGACCTTGCTCATGGGAATAGAATAGCTAAGATGGCTTTGAGCATGATTCCCCAACACACAACAAGTCAGATCAGAACCAAGAACATTTTCTCGGATCAAGAAAGATAAAATACAATCAAAGAACTAAGAAGAACCAAGAAAACAGAGAAACATAACCAAACCAACTCAACACCTCTTTGTGTCTAGTCCCGATCCTTCCACGCCTCACCATGACCTAGCTCCAAGGTCTTGCAAACATCATTGACAAGAAAGCATCACATAGCACCGCACTATAACCAAGAATCATCAATTTGCATTAAGGATAGCCCTTTTGGCTTGATGGTTATTCAAACAAAATGAATTCCAGAGAAGCAATCTCAATAAACCACTGGTCTTAATAGCTTACGACTACAAGACATGAGCTACTTGTAGCACTTGAAGTCTTCCCAGCTGTCTACGACCACCAAGCGAGATGTTACGACCATCGCATAGGCTACTACGACCATGAAGCAGATGCTACGACCACATAGCAATCACTACGACCATCATTCATAGCGGCTACGACTTTAACACATTTAGTTGCTATGACTTACGATCACACAGGCAGAGCACTACAACCATCGACTACGGCCAGGTAGAGCTACGACTATCGACCACGGCCAGGTAGAGCTATGACTATCGACCATGACCAGGCAAAGCTACGACTATCAACCACGGCCAAGTAGAGCTACAACTATCGACCATGGCCAGACAGAGCTACGACTATCGACCAGCAGAAGCTACGACGATTAAGTCGTAAGGTCCTCTATCGACCACTAAGTCATAACAGTCTCTATCAACCACAAAGTCGTAAAACTGGCTGCAGACCACCAAGTCGTAAAACCGACTGCCGACCACCAAGTCAAAAAATCAACTGCCGACCACCAAGTCATAAAACCGACTGTCGACCACCAAGTCATAAAATCGACTACCGACTACCAAGTCATAAAATCAACCGCCGACCACGTGGTCGTAAATGCCACTACCGACCACACGGACAAACACAAAGGTCATAGAGCCAGCAAACTCCTGCACATACCTCAAAAACAAAACTCAACTTACACTAACTCTAATGCAAAGGTCAATTACTAATCACAACCATGGGGTGACCTCTACATGGTCTCACAGAAGGCGAGGCCTTTTTGATTCTTATCGACCAGAAATGAACTTGGTCAATAAAGTAATTTCGCTTGAGTTGAGAAGACAAACAGACTCCAAAATAGAGGAAGTCCATATGTATTTTTCTATTCTATCCGTCGAAGCTTTTCCTGAGAAAACCGTTCAATTCTCAAGATGAGTAATTGGCTGAGATGATTACAAAAACTTACCGGGAGGTAACTTTTAGTCTTCTCCTTTAACCATTAGCTCCAATATGCTCGAACCTTCCACCGCTAGCCAATTCCTTCATCCTTCCTCAATCTTGGCCAAATTGACTCCCACCAACCGAAAGAATGATGAAGACAGTATCTGTCTGGGCCGTGTCAGAGATGGACAATGCCAAATTGAAGGCATTGGACGTTGATGAAAAGATCCCCTGTGGTGATTCATCAAAAGGATTGAAGCCGCTAGGCAACATTGGCTGTCGCAACAAATAGGAGAAATCCCAGTGTTCCAAGCCTACTATGAGTGTGGTGCGAGGTGGCCAGCATGGGGGTGGTGCTCGAGCTAAGGGGAGCTTCGACCAGCAATTGGAGAAGCTAGGGCACTATGGGGATGCTCCAGGTAGGAGGAATCAAAGGAAGGAGCTCCGGAGAGAAGGCGATGGCATTGGAGGCAACTACAGTCGGAGTTGATGAAGGAAGCCGGCGCGGCTAGCTAGGGAGCATAGAAATCCAATTAATTAAGAGGGCTAGAAGAGGATGCTTGGGAACATATTTCGACGCAAACAGCTTTCAATGGAGCTTGCAGAGGTGGCCGGAACGGTGGGGTGGACATGGTAGTAAGCGCGAGCACGGGAGCGTCTTGGCTCGGTGAGAAAGGAAGGAAGAAGGGGGACATAGCTCGGCTTAAATAGGCAAGGGGCGCTGAGGCATTGTTGTGCTCCAAGACGTCTTACCGTTGGACTGCTTGGTTAAACTCAGGAAGCTCGTCCATGGTGCCATATGAATCAAATGTATCGTCCAAAAGTGAAAACATCTTGATAAGTTTTGCAAACATCATCCGTGCCTTGGCATACTGTGGCTCGTAGAAAACACCAAGTGCCCAAAAGTAGCACTCCACTGGTCGTTCACGTATGTATTGACCCAGCGTGCTCCCAGGATTAAGGTCTTTATACCACCTAAGTTAGTCATTAAAGGGAACGAATTCATCATCAATAGTAGAGTATGTCATGAGAATAAATAAGACTTGTTCAAATTTTACATACGTGCTTAGTTTTTCCATTTCTGTTATATATGTACAATGCTGCCATGCAGGTGCATATATGCGGCAGCACATGCAACAAGCTAGTATAGTATATGATTACTTGCGAAATTGAGATTAGTTAAGTTGCAAAAAATGAGATTACTACTCACAGTGAGATCCTCTTGACCTCATCACGGTGCATCAGCTGCAGGATGTGAAAGTCAAGCTTAGCAAGCTCAAGTATCTCCTGGTTGCTATCCTTGTCACTCTCGTAGATGGGCATGTAGAGCTTGGCCTCGAGCCTCTTCATTCTCCGGTGCGTCGGTGAAGCCAGAGCGTCCTGCACTTTCTGTAAGATGGGCTCAGGTAGTTGTAAACCTTTGACTAGGGAAGAGAGGCAGTCCGTGGTGAAGATGATGGCGCTGCTGAGGACGTCTTCGTCGCATGTAAGGAGGTGGGCGTCCTCGCACACGCAATTATTAAACGAATAAAATAAGAATCTAACATCACATCATCGTATCATCGCTCACGCGACATGAATTTCCTTCGTGCCAGCAGTCAAACCGACCCTTGCCCCTGCCCATAGCTTGGCAGTGCCGTGGGCTCGCCCATCTACCGCGTTGCGCCCTCACCTTCCACGCCCGCTTGGCTTGCCACGCACGTTGGCTCCTACCGAGCTCCCTAACGCAGTAAGTGATAAGTGTCGCCTGCTATGTCTTTTGAGCTCGAGAATGGAGTTAATTTTGTGAAAACAAATGTTTAGAGCCGAAAATTGAAAAAAATGGCTAAAGTGCCCATTAAGTGAACAATTCAACGAAATGAGGCAGAATCTTAGAATGCTTGGGTCGTTGCGTCTTTCACTTCACTTTCAGAAGTGAAGCTAGAAAGAACGGGAGCCTTGCATGTCGTGGCGGTAGGAACAATCGGAGAGATATATGACATCGGAGGTGATGCTTCATTTGGACACCAAAAATCGATGCGCTTCTTTTTTGGTTTTTTGGATAGGACTAGGAGCACAGGATGGTTGATGGTTCTATCCTCTTCTCCTTTCTGTTTCTTCAGCGTCACACTATGACATAGGATGAAAACTTTCATACCCGCTACAACACAATAATTCTATATCACACTTTAGAATAATGTCTCTAGAACTGATAATACTTATGTATATAATTCTATTTTTGCAGTGCCACCAGCAGTTACAGGGCAACGTATATAGATTCTACGTTTGCAGATATATGTAAGAAATCATGGGCACTGAGATGAAAGATCCAGAGGTTTTAATCTGCCAATATTTATTTCATGATTATCAATTTCTATATATGTGTGTATATATATGTTAATGACTTAACATTTCTAGCGACAAGGCGTAGAATTCGACTCAAGTGCATACGATTTTGACAACCTCACCGAATTCTTGATGGTGGAGGTCATTCAACAAAATAGAGAGTTCACCGCGGCAAAGATGATTAGATGTTCAATCATTTGATTCAATTGTAATTCACTTAATTGTACTTAATCAAATAATTAATTCAATTATACTTCATTCAGTTGTTTAATTCATTTGTGAGATCTGTGTAATAATTGTCGTGTGCTCTATATATGATCAGCTTGCTTGTTTTTATAGGGTATGGCTAGCATTTCCTGAGGCTAGCCAAAAATAGAAAATAATTTAGCTTTTCAAAGAGCTATCACAGACGGTTTATAACATCAAACCATCTATAATATGTCCATTATCATAGATGGTTATTAGTATTAACCATCTGTGATATGTAAGGTTTTGGTATTAGCCATCTGTGATATCTTACATATCACAACAGTTATTAGTGTTAGATGTCTGTAATATGTAAGATATCATAAATAGCAATTTTTAAGAACCTATTTATGATATCAAACATATCATAAATGGTTGTTTTGAAAAATAGTCTATGATAACCACATGTTATCACAGACACATAAATTCAAACAGTTCAGAAATCGTCTGTGATGATGGTTTTGAACCGTCTGGGATGATCCTTTTCTGTAGTAGTGAGGTACCCTATTTTTTAGGGCTACGCTGCTCTCTTCTTCACGCCAGCCTTTTTGCTACTCTCGTGAGTGAACATCACCTTTATTCATTTAAGGTGGGTTCTTTTAAGCTCTGGCTTATGTCTTTGAATTATGGCTGTTTGCGCGAGATAATATGCAGAGAGAAATAATCATATACGATTTTGGTTGGTATAACTAAATTCAGTACGGTGTGTACTACATCTACCTGTAGACCCGTTTTAAAAAAATGTACTATTTAAAAGCTAGTTACTATAGCAACAAAATCCAAAACCTGTTTCAAATTCCCTCCCTTTTTGCCCTCCAAATTACTTGAAATCTCAAGCACTCTCTTTTCCCACTGTAAACTCTCTCTATCTCCAAAAATCTTTCAAATCTCTTTTTTATCTCCAAAATTTTCTAAAATATCTAAAAATGTGAAAAAAATTCTAGATATCTCAATTCTCTAAAATCCCCAAAACCATAGAAATATTTCAAATCCTAGAAAATTCATAAGGTGTTCTTTGGGCTCAATCTAGCCCATCATCCCTCTCTCTCCAGTTGGCCCATCACCTTTCCCACCTTAGCCACCATCCCTCTTTTCTTGGGCCACCACCCACTGTCGGCCCACTTGCACGCTAGCCTTATCCCCACAAAATCCTCCCCTCTTCTCGGGCTATAACCTTTGCGACGACCTAGCTCATCAACCACCTCCTTTTCCCTCCTTAGGCTACCTTAGCCGACCTAGCCTAGCCTCTTCCCCCCGTTTCCCCTCTCGGCCTAGCCTCTTCCCCATATGGGCGCCATCCCCTGCATAGGCCCAGTTTGTTGAACCCACACCGCCATCCTTTGCTGATTGCCACCTCACCGCCGCCATTGACGCGTCACCCCCTCCTGTGCATGCACGCCACGCTGCCCTGCACCTCACCCCACCCAAGCCGTTGTGATCCGCCACCCTAATATGATGTCGCCACCCTCGGTCACATATCCCCATCAACTCTGGGTATAAAGCCAGAGCTTTCACCCCATGTCCTTTCTTTTTCTTCTCTCCTCCACCATTGCCATGGGTTCATCATCTTTCTATGGCTCGAAGAGCCGCTGCTTCTCTCCCAAATCACCACCACAAACTATAAGTCCACGGCACCCCACTACCGCGGGTGTTCTGCTACTCTAGTGCCACTCTGCCCATGTTGTCCACGTTATCCCCTTTGCCTCAACCTGTTGATCATCACTGTGCCGTCAGCCTAACTCCTCAACAACCACATGGCCACACCATGGAGGTTGCCGCTGCCATCTCTCCTCTGCCACCCTCATCACCAATAGCCACCTTTACAGCTACCTAATTACGTAGTAGTGTTTGGCAGCCTCTAAGTGAATAATTATGCATATAGGAAATCATGACAGTCTCAAGTTTTAGGAGCTCACATAAACATTGTTTAATACTAGCTAGTGGCACCTAAGAATATCCCAGTAGTGTCTTAAGGTTGGTTAATCCAACACTATATTCCCTAACAAGTGTCCAAATTATTGATTTGATATCTTATATCTATGATCCATAAAATATGATCATCAATTAACATATTTGCTGGTCTATGAACAGTAGGTGTTCCACTTAATGATATTAAACCAACGATCATTTAGAAAAACATCATGATTTAAATAAAGAGTATCGTGGACAAGTCACATACCTGCTAATTAATATAAATAATAATTATCTAAGGAAAATAAAATTATTTTATTCAAATAGTTCGTAAGCATAAAAGTTACAAGACCATCTCCATGATTCGAAATATCGCTGACACTTGCAACATCAAGCAAAGTTTATTTATTGCACGTGCCCGTGTGCGTGCTACGTGCATACACACAGTACATTGCTAGCACATGCACTCTATATCTCCACGTACACACATATATCTCCAGCAACTTGCCCCTAGCAAGCAAGCAATAGTTAAAGTGTATAAATTACTGGTAGACGCTTTCATTGAGCAGCTTGTGTATGGGGTTTGCCACTTCTGCGGTGTGGGTGTAGCCGTGTAGCCGTCCTGGTTCTTGTACATGCATTCCATAACGCGCGCGAGGTTCACCACGCGTGTCAACTCATACGTACGATTTACATATATACTAATTGTGGTGTGCAAAACATGAAAGAATTCACGTGAACACGAATAATTGAGGAGCTAGTACTATATGTTTACTTACAGTGTCTTAATACATTCAGTTCCAAAGGGTGAAGCACCGTCAGCCACAAATCCTTCCAGTGTCTTGGAAAGATGGGATATTAGGTACCAGTAGCACTTTCCTAAGTTTTTGGCACCTTCTATGCCCCACCTGGAATATTATTGACAGGTCAAGTAGGAATTTATTGATTAGTCGCATTATAAGACGGGATATATTTGAAGAAAAAACACACATAAAGCCAACAATGGTGTTATTAGGACTAGGACCATTTTTATGTTGGTGGGATCGGGGTTATAGGATCTGATCTTATGATCGTAATAGGATCTTGCCTGGAAAATCGTTTTTCCACAAATCATAAGATCTTGACTATTATACATAATTTTGTTCCTACATTGGATTTGGATTGGCATGATCTGATGAGATGTTAGGATAGTAAGGTACAACGAGATACGTACAACCTTGCATAAAACAACTTATAGCTGGAGCGACCATGCATCTGATGGATCCTCAAGTTTAACAATAGAATTTAAAGGAAAATCCAAGATGCCTTACCGTTGGACCGCTTGGTTGAAGTCAGGAAGCTCGTCCATGGTGCCATATGAATCAAATGTATCGTCCAAAATTGACAACAACTTGATAAGTTTTGCAAACATCATACGTGCCTTGGCATACTGCGGCTCGTAGAAAACACCAAGTGCCTAAACGTAGCACTTCACTGGCCGTTCACGTATGTATTGACCCAGGGTGCTCCTAGGATTAAGGTCTTTATACCACCTAATTTAGTCTTTAAAGGGAACGAATTCATCATCAAAACTTTTTCTTCAAATGTATTGTCTTTTGATTTTCTAATCTGCCATACAGGAAAAAACAGAGAAAACAAAAAGAGCAATATATATATATATATATATATATATATATATATATATATATATATATATTAAAGTTGCTGGAGCTTGTAATAAAAACAATGACAACCAACTAATCCTGTGAAGTAACTAATCATGAGAGAGAAAGAGGGAATTAAAAACTACTAAACTTACTGCATGCATTAAAGAGCCATGAATTCTTCACGTAAAGCCATGCACAAATTAAGTTGTTACCTTTTTCATGTAATCACCTTCTCTCACCTAATTGCTTTTTCTCTTCTCAGAACACAAAAAGTCACCGCCTCATTAATTCTCTGCTGCCAGCTTTTCTTTTCTAGTCATATCGTAGCCTGATGCATGTACTAGACTTCTTCTGGGCAGCAAGGCACGCGGACGAGAATCGAAGCACAAGACGTCGCCGAAAACGCGCTGTCGCAACTTATCTCTGAAAGCCAAAAGGTGTCTGGTCCCCCAAAAAGCTGTACCGAACAACTCGGCCAGCCCTCCCTTTTATTACGTGTGACAGAATCCGTTTTTCAAACAACTCGGTCACACCTCCGATACAAACACGGTGTGGCCTCCGAAACCAAATGAGTCTCAGCTCTAAATCCTAATACCACTCGTCCAACTGGACCTAGATTTTTTTAACTTAACTAGACTTTTAGCCCACTAATTTTTAAGGGACCCGAAACCCTTCCTAACACGGGTTTTTACACCTCCGACTTTTCTACTCATCACGTGTTGAAGCCTCCAGGACCGCACCTCCTGTAGCTTCTTCACGCACCATTCACCTTTGGTCTCCATGTGCTCCAGCGTGAGCCCGACCACCTCGTGACATCCTCGACCGCCCGGACCTCAGATTTCCCCCTCCTAGTCCCGGTCTTCCTCGTCACCGACCATGATCGTCTCCACGCCCAACCTGCACATGCAAAGACCAAAGAATATTTTCCTGGCACAAGTTCTCACCAACTTGACCGATATTAGTCCACGCACACACGCACATGCCTCGAATAACAATACTAAGCCATGTTGTCAATTATTCATCATCATAAAAATCCTAGACCTAGCCACATGGTCTAACACGTATGTATTGACCCAGGGTGCTCCTAGGATTAAGGTCTTTATACCACCTAATTTAGTCTTTAAAGGGAACGAATTCATCATCAATAGTAGAGTATGTCATGAGAATAAGTAAGTCTTGTTCAAATTTGACATACGTGCTTAGTTTTTCCATTTCTGTATATATGTACAATGCTGCCATGCACATGCAACAAGCTAGTATGATTACTTGCAAAATTAAGATTAGTTAAGTGGCAAAAATGAGATTAGTACTCACAGTGAGATCCTCTTGACCTCATCACGGTGCATCAGCTGCAGGATGTGAAAGTCTAGCTTAGCAAGCTCAAGTATCTCCTGGTTGCTATCCTTGTCACTCTCGTAGATGGGCATGTAGAGCTTGGCCTCGAGCCTCTTCATTCTCCGGTGCGTCGGTGAAGCCAGAGCGTCCTGCACTTTCTGTAAGATGATGGCGCTGCTGAGGACGTCTTCGTCGCATTTGAGGAGGTGAGCGGCCTCGTACAGACTGAGTAGGACATCGACATCAGATCGCAGGGCGTCCTTGAAGTTTCCATTCTCAAGACCGTGGGCATGGCTACCTCGATGCTATCTCGAGCAAGTTTTCGTGCCCTCCCAAGATCGTGGGCATGGCTGTTAGAACAGTTTTCACTCTGCAGAGGTTGCACACTTTATCCACAAAAGATATGCAACTTGTTATATTCCACATGTTTTGTTAGATATGCAGATCAAAAAGATCACCACAAGGCCTTTCTAATGCATTTTCCCTACGAGGCTACACACGCTAAGTTTCCACCACTGTGGGGTTATATCCACCTGCTCTAGAGGCCCCCTCTTACACCGTACGATGGCTTACATCCAACGACTGACCTGCGTTCCTCCAAATGGTGCAACCCATGCTAGGTCGATGCAAATTAATTACATAGGTCATACCCATTATAAACTTACGGTTACACCGTTTTATATTAGGAGGTTATTACAAGATTCAGTCTTTAGAGTTATCTGAGTGGTTCTATTACAAACGACACTCTCGTACTCTATCCGCACCAGGCCCACTTACCATCCACCCAGATATTTACCCAAGTTGAGAGTTTTGGGTTTCCAAAATATCTTTTCGAGTTCAAATACCATCCACTTCCCTCCAGTTGTTGCTCAAACCAAGTTTTTATGTCTAAAATGATGTTAGCAATACTACAAAAAGACTAATACTAGACACCTCATCGCAAACGATTGACCAAAACCGTCAGTATTAAATACAATCATAGATGGTTTTGATTTAGAGACCGTCTGTATTGCTACCAATGCAAAAATAATCATCTGTAAAGAGGTAATATCACTGACGGTTCATGGTGAACACCGTCTGTGATGTGTCACGGACGGTTCTTAAACAAGAACCATCTGTGATATTACCAAATATCATAGACGTTTTTCTCTCTAAATCATCTGTGATGTTCCTAATTTCATTATATTTTAGATCTAGCTTTTCGTGAAAGGAAAATTAAAGATGGTTTAGATCTAGCTTGATATAGAGAGAAGATTATTTATATCTAGCATGGTTTAGGGTTTAGGCAATTCATAGTCTATTTCTACTTAATCAATTTAATTAATTATTCTTACTACATATAGCTACTTTAGATCATATATATCTAGTATACTAATTAATTAATTTAATATTTAATACTAAAATTT
Organism: Dendrocalamus latiflorus; assembly: GCA_017311315.1. Lineage (NCBI taxonomy): Eukaryota > Viridiplantae > Streptophyta > Magnoliopsida > Poales > Poaceae > Dendrocalamus > Dendrocalamus latiflorus. Next base: position 1,259,068 of record CM029628.1, read on the forward strand.
TATATGTGTAACGTAGGACTGAAGCTGGATGTACGCTGGGAATCGTGTGAGTGAAGAGTATATTAATGGCGTGTTTATTTTTATAAGAGCTGCTGAGGAGGATATGTTGAATAAGGGGTTCGAATATATGTATTGTCCATACATTGACTGTGTAAATTTGAAGATATTTAAGAACCAAGCGCAAATTGCAGCGTACATGATTCGAAGGGGTTCCAAAAAGGGTATGCATATTGGACCAGTCATGGTGAAGAGTAGATTACACAGGAAGGTAGTAACAGTGACATCACCGACGAAGTCAATGATATGCCTGTTTGTGATACTCGCCCATCACAGACGGTTGGTAGCTAGAATCTTCTATGATGTGCGATTATCACAGACGGTTTTTAGTTCAAAATGTCTGTGGTTGTCCTTCATGGACGGTTTATACCACAAAACCGTATGTGATAGTTCATTCTATATCTAAATTTTTTTCTATTTTTCAGCTAATCTTAGGAAATGTTAGCTATGCTCTTTGAAAACAAGCAAATATAGTAGCAAACATAGTAGCACATTCCATTTCTATTAAGATTAGAATCCATCATATTATAGCATCACAAGATAACGAGCAGGTTACCCATCTAACACTGTAAGAATATGGTAAGAACACATCTCCTAATCCTACGACCCCAACTCTTAAACATGGGAAGAACATAGAAGAAGCAGAGATCGCACAAGCCCTCTCGCCCCTGATGCAGCGTGCGAGCTGGCCATGTCCTTAACGCTCACCATAGCCAGTTGCTTCCACGGTGCCTTGCATGCCATCTACTTCGTAAGGGCTAGAGAGAATTTGAGCGCAGTAGGTAGGGGATACGTTTGGGTGAGTATTTATAGGGGAGAGAGGCGGGAGTGGAAAAATATTTGGCGTGGGGGATGGAGAGGTCGAGCTACGATCCGTGAGGAGGGGGTGGGCTCAGTTTTAATGTTCAATGAGGATAATTGCCTGATTCTGAAGTTGATCTAATAAACAAGTTTAGATTTGAGCTCTAACCATTACGTACTGCTGTCATTTAAGCTTTATCATCTCAAGTTGTTTCCTTTTGGTTATGCTTAACTGAATTGAACCTTCTGGTTATGTAGCATTTCAGTATTCATTAACCTGCACTTCTGTTGGCCAAAAGGCTTCCTTGCTAAACTTGAGAATGTGTGATTCATTTTTCACTGTATGTTAATCATGTTTTGTTGGCTGACTGAACTTCAGATTCTGTGATCTTTTTGGTTGTGTAGGTCCTCTGTTAGCTAAAAGTAAATAGATTGTTATATATTGTGGATGAAAAATATCTTGACAGTTCACTAAAGCATTTTTTTAGAGCTCAAAGTCTAAATGATGTTTGTCATATCTAATTTGTGAAAAGTATAGATAAAGTATTGAGAAGGCCAAGAATGCACCTTGTGCAACTCTACATCTAAGAGCAAAACTAAATATTCTAAATTTGAGCAATATGTTGATTTTGTATGTTTTGCTATCCCTTCTCTTGAGCATGTTATCTCGGTTAATTGACATGAAAGTTCTACTTGTTTATATGTTAATTCAGTCAATTAAAAGCTGCTGGAAATATGTCTTAATTATGATCTAGATTGCCGAAATTAATTTGCTAAAGTTGCATATTTTATAACAGAAACATGATCATCAACCAACACAGTACTGGTCTACCAATCGTAGGTGTCCTACTTAATGGTATTAAACCAGTGATCATTTAGAATAACATCATAATTTAAATAAATAGTCTCGCGGACAAATCATGTACTTACCGATCAATATAAATTATAATTATCTAAGGAACAAAATATCATTTTATTCAAATAGTTCACAAACACAAAAGTGATATGATCGTCTCCATGATACGAAATATCACTAACACTCGCAACATCAAGCAAGGTTTATTTCACTACAACAAAACATCCGTAGGGAGACATCACATTTGTAGGTTAGAGACGTTCTGTTTCGTCTCCCACAGACAACTGAGGCGCTTTTATAAAGCGTCATAGAAACGTCTCTACATGAACCGTCTCAAAAATATAGAGACGCTCTCTAAGGCGTGCCTATATTATTTGAGACGTTCATTAGAGACATCTGCATTGTATCCCTATAAAGTTAGAGACGCTTTTATAAAAACGGCTGCACCACGTCTCAATTAATATAGGCACGTGCGTTGAGACGTTATGTGCCGTCTCAAGATGTCCTATGTAGTATGTATTTTTATTTTGATTGGTATATATTTTCTTCTATACACACAAATACGTATCCGTATGAGAATATAGTATTCCATATATTTATTATATATACATGTATATATAATAATTTTATAGGCAGCACCATAATATTGAGTACATATTTTATAAAATAAAAGGAATGGGCGTAGCACAACAGATATACCGTTATAAGAAAAGCAAACCAACTACAACTGGAACCAAGCCACACCCCGGGCAAACCATTGGCAATTGACAAATTCGTCACCATTGCACTCTCCAAACCCCAAAGAAGTTTACATAAGAGAGGTTTACAAATAATTATAGCATCCATTTAAATCAACATAGTTCACAACTAAATAAAAATCTAATATGCGATAAACACATGTCGGTAAAACATCCTCCAATTTGACACACATCTTTTTTTAAACTGCTATAATAAATCATCAGGTCTATTTCTTCAATCAGAAAATTGTGCATCAGGTCTTCCACTCTGCATTTCTTTTCATAGTCCTCCATATCCTGCAAACATAGCAATATATGTAACAGTTGATTCACTTGAAAGAGCAGCACATATGTCAGTTGATTCATATACGGATGTACAGGAGATTCCTATTAATGTACGTAATGTACATGTAAGAAACTACATATAAGGAATTCCTATTCTAACAAAGATTATTCAAACATGGATGATGGATGGCAGAAACATGCAAAAATTCTGAGTCATTTTGGTAATCAGATAACATGGTTAATCATTTTTATGTTAACTACCACCAAGAAAGCAAAGAAATGGGCTTAAAATTAATGTATCAGAACTTACATTTGTGGCATGGAATTGCAGCCGAAATACAACCTTAACTTTGGCCTTTTCGATCTCGATCTTCCATTTTGGTACCCTTGACATTGTGCCAATATTAAGACAATTCCCAGCAAGGGCAATCTTTACAATTCAAACATCTCTCACTTCTAAAAGGATCCACATTCTTTTATCTGAAAAGCAAGAGGCAAAGGTACCATAAGCATCCTTACATCCACCTCATCAAATAAATAAAATTTCTAGCGTTTTGACTTTCAGTTCAGGTTTTCCATTCAAATCAATATTGCTAGCATATAGGAAAACAATGAGGCGTATAAATGGGTTTAAAAAATTGTAAAAGTGCATAGCAATGACATACAGATCTACAACAGAATATAAGAATATCTTGTGATTGAACCACTTAACTGACTAGCATGCATTTCATCAAAACATATATGTATTCTACTGAACTTTGCCTCCTCCCATATATTGTAATGTTCTTCTCCTTTCTATTAGACTAAACAATTTGCACAGTGTTCAGTGGTTTGCTACAAACTTGATCACAAAAACTAAAAATTCCAAACTATGGTGGATAGTGCAGAATTTCACAACCTGTGTAGATTATGCATAGATTTAGTTTGACCACGAAATCAAAACCCCAATCTCCCACTTCAACCACTAATGACCATAAAATCAAAACAACCAGAGACATACACAGCAACATAAATTTTACTGTGTTTCTAACCCATTTGGAGAAGGCTTCGTTTAATCCCCCACAACTAGCCAAGTCTCCGAACACAATTACAACCATGCGAAATCAAACAAACAATTGCACTTGTACTCTGTTTACATAGATCCAAGTTCAACAAATGCATTGACAAAGTAATAATCTAATAATAGAAAGTCAGGCACCTTCTAACCCAATCAGCGCACGACCACCCGCCAAATCCCGCCTCCCTTTTGGAGGGAAAGCTAATTCGCACAAGACATATCAGAACCAAGGCGAATATGTCCACATTACTTCTAAAATCCAACTCCCCACCCATCGGCGTCTAAAATCCGCAACTCCCCACGCATCAGCGCCCCAGATCAAACAGAGAATCGGAACCTTTTCAGGACCTTACCGAGAAGATCCGAAGCGACGGCCCGCGAGACGACAGCCTCCACAAGCACCTCGTCGGCACCCTCGGCGCACTGGTCCGCCGTTCGTCGCGTCAATCTGCCAGATGCACCCCACCAAAGAGCACGATTAGGACATGGCCCGTGGCGATCGGTAAGGTGCCGAGCAGTCGGAGAGAGATCCGCCACGCACCTGCGGTGTATGAAGGCCTGGACCTTGACCGCCGCCGCCTCCACCTTCTCCAGCCGCGATCCGGGTTTGGTTAACGCGAGATCGGAGGCGAGATCGGAGATCGGAGATTCGGAGGGGAGGAGATGACGAGGCGAGACTGCGAGATCGAGACTCGAGAGGCGCCGCCGCGCTGGCTAGGGTTTGGTTGTCTCGTTGCTTCTGCAGTTTCGCGTGAGGAGGTCGTGTGGTCGCGCCGGGCCGGCGGGCGTGTCTGCTGATGGGCCGAGGCGCCGACTTTGGATACGTAATCGGGTTCTATTCGGATAATATCCGAGAATCCGAATACCGAATGGATTCGGTCGGATATCAGTAAAACCGAATTCGCTACCGAATCCGTTTACAAATATTCGAATTCGAATCCGAATCCGACCGGATACTAAACCATTTTACCGAATTTGCTTCCAGCCGGATTTGGTACCGGATCGGTCGGGACAAACCCGACCCGTTTTCACCCCTAGCTGTATTGAAAGACTGAAGTCGTGGGCCGAGCGCGTGGAGTCGCGGAGATAGTGGCGGCCAGCAGTAAAATACGTTACGAATCTGGGCTGAATCTTACCAATATTGTCCCGAGCTGGATTCAAATTATCTGGGCTATATACTACATACATTTTTATACCCCGGGCTAAAGCCCACCTTCCTAGGGGCCCAATTCCGCCCCTGTTAATGCGTGAACATTCTAAACCTTAGGTTGAGAGTTCGAACCCTGGGATTGATATTTTTTATGTTTTCAGCCACTGGACAAAAGCGAAAGAAAAGTCTCAGGTTGTGAGTTCGAACTTTGAGATTGATATTTTTTATGTTTTATATATATACCGTTACTTACACCATTTTGTTTTTTTAATATTCTTATATGGAGATAATAGATAAGACGTCTCAAATGATAAATAAGGCATCTAAAATTTCGTCTCTATACATGAGACGTACTCCAAAACGTCTCAGCAGCCGTTTTAATAGAATTTAATAGCGTGCAACCCTTTAGAGCGTCTCAAACTGCGTCTCTATTTCAATTGTGGTTCTAAAAAGAGAGACATGATTCAAAGCGTCTTAAACAAAACGTCTTAATATGTTCATTTTGTTGTAGTGTTTATTGCACGTGCCCGTATGCATGCCACGTGCGTACACACATAGTACATAGCTAGCACATGCGCTCTATATCTCCACGTACACACATATATCTCTAGCAACTTGCCCCTAGCAAGCAAGCAATAGTTGAAACGTATTAATTACTGGTAGACGCTTTCATTGAGCAGCTTGTGTATGGGTTCTGCCACTTCTGTTGTGTGGGTGTAGGTGTCCTGTTTCTTGTAGAGGCTTTCCATAACGCGCGCGAGGTTCACCACGCGTGTCAGCACCGCAGCCGGTATCATGGGCGTCTTGCTGAGGAACTCCTCATTGATGCTCCTCCACTGCTCCTCCACGATGCACAGCAACGCGTCCTTGGCTTGCTGCACCGTCACCTTATGCTCCTTGACGTAGCAGTCCACCGCAGTAGCGACGTTGCTTCTTTCTTTCTCACTCTGCACATTATAGATGGATGGATGGATGGATGGATGGATAGGTATCTTTTAAAATACGTTGATGATCTATGTATGACAAATTAAGTTGAATATGTGTCACCTCATAGCCAGAAACATCATCCATTAGGCGGCATATCGCTTCTGTATAATTTTAGGGAACGAGCGCGCCCAGGTGTAAACGTCGTCGCCTGCATCCATTCCAACAAAGGATATGCACACCAGTGGGCAGTACATGGTGGTTACCATAGTAGCCTTGAGATGGTCACGCATGGGGGGCACATGCCCCTCTTCCCTCCATATCACCTCTTGCAACATGCACATGGTCACCTCCTTCATCTACATTTTTTTTTGTAATTAACACTAGCATTAGTCGACCAACACATACAATTTACATGTATACTAATTGTGGTGTGTAAAACATGAAAGAATTCATGCGAACACGAATAATTGTGGAGCTAATACTTACAATCTCTTTAATACATTCAATTCCAAAGGGCGAAGCACCATCAGCCACAAATTCTTCCAGTGTCTTGGAAAGATGGGACATTACGTACCCATAGCACTTTCCTACGTGTTTGGCACCTTCTATGTCCCACCTGGAAAATTATTGACAAGTCAAGTAGGAATTTATTGATTAGTCGCATTATAAGACAGGACATATTTGAACAAAAAAACCATAAAACCAACTATGGTCGCTATCAGGACTAGGATCGTTTTCATGTTCATGGGTTCAGGATCATATCATAGGATCTGATATCTGATCTTCATAGTAGGATCTTGCCTCGAAAATTGTTATTCTACAAATCGTAACAACCTTACATAAAACAACTTACAGCTGGAGCAACCATGCATGCATCCGATGGATCCTCAAGTTTAACAGTAGAATTTAAAGGAAAATCCAAGACGTCTTACCGTTGGACTGCTTGGTTAAACTCAGGAAGCTCGTCCATGGTGCCATATGAATCAAATGTATCGTCCAAAAGTGAAAACATCTTGATAAGTTTTGCAAACATCATCCGTGCCTTGGCATACTGTGGCTCGTAGAAAACACCAAGTGCCCAAAAGTAGCACTCCACTGGCCGTTCACGTATGTATTGACCCAGCGTGCTCCCAGGATTAAGGTCTTTATACCACCTAAGTTAGTCATTAAAGGGAACGAATTCATCATCAATAGTAGAGTATGTCATGAGAATAAATAAGACTTGTTCAAATTTTACATACGTGCTTAGTTTTTCCATTTCTGTTATATATGTACAATGCTGCCATGCAGGTGCATATATGCGGCAGCACATGCAACAAGCTAGTATAGTATGTGATTACTTGCGAAATTGAGATTAGTTAAGTGGAAAAAATGAGATTAGTACTCACAGTGAGATCCTCTTGACCTCATCACGGTGCATCAGCTGCAGTATGTGGAAGTCCAGCTTAGCAAGCTCAAGTATCTCCTGGTTGCTATCCTTGTCACTCTCGTAGATGGACATGTAGAGCTTGGCCTCGAGCCTCTGCATTCTCCGGTACGTCGGTGAAGCCAGAGCGTCCTGCACTTTCTGTAAGATGGGCTCAGGTGAAGACAGTGGCGGAGGACGGGAAAAAAATGAGGTGGGGCGGATCGAGAGGCAAAGCAGAGAGTGGCGGCGGCCTGCCTCCCGCCGGCCGCCGGCCGCCCGCCTCCCGCCGCCCACGAATGGAAATTTAGCATTCAAATATGAATATTAGACCATCAAGACAGTATATGGAGAAAGGGAAAAAGGAATGAGCACCAGTGCACCACATACCTCAGCTGGATCAAGCGCAGGGAGGGGCGGCGCAGCCATGCAGGGAGCCGGAGGAGGCGAGGGCGGCGCCGGAGGCCGCAAGGAGGAGGCGAGGGCGGCGGCTGGGAGCCTGGGATCGGGGATTTTGGGGAGGCGGCTGGGATCGGGGATTTTGGGGACGCCCGCCCGCCCGCCTCCCGAGTCCCGCCCGCCGCCGGCTACGCCCGCCCGCCCGCCGCCCGCCCGCCCGCCTCCAACCATGACGACGTCCGGGAGGAGGAGGCCGACGGCCGGGTGCGGGCGGAGGACGGGAGGAGGCGGTCGGGTGGGGGGCAGAGGAGGAGGCCGGCGGCCGGGTGCGGGCGGAGGAGGAGGCCGGGTGGGGGCGGAGGAGGAGGGCGGTGGCCGGGTGCGGGCGGAGGAGGAGGCCGGCGGCTGGGTGGATCGGAGGCGGCGGATTTGGGGGCGGAGGAGGAGGCCGGGTGGGGGGCGGCGGCCGGGTGCGGGCAGAGGAGGCAGATCTGGGGGCGGAGGAGGCGGCCGGGTGGGGGGCGGAGGAGGAGGCCGACGGCCGGGTGCGGGCGGAGGAGGCGGTCGGGTGGGGGGCGGAGGAGGAGGCCGGTGACCGGGTGCGGGCGGAGGAGGAGGCCGGCGTCTGGGTGGGTCGGAGGCGACGGATTTGGGGGCGGTGGAGGAGGCCGGTGGCCGGTGGGGGCGGAGGAGGAAGAGGCGGCGGCGAGACTGAGAGTGCGAGAGGGGGCGGACGCGGACGGAGAGTGGGAGCAGACGAAGAGTTACTGGGGCCTAGGGTAGTGGGGGAAGAAAAAAATCAAGGTATGGCTTGGGCCATACCTTGCCCTATCGGGCCCTCCGCCCCTGGGTGAAGATGATGGCGCTGCTGAGGACGTCTTCGTCGCATTTGAGGAGGTGAGCGGCCTCGTACAGACTGAGTAGGACATCGACATCAGATCGCAGGGCGTCCTTGAAGTTTCCATTCTTATCCTTGAAACTCTCGAATACTTCTGCTGCGTCCGTTTAATTAGTTAATACAATGGGTAAGGACATTTCGAACAGTTAAAAGTGTAACGGTACGTAATTTTTTTTTCTCACTGTGTAAATTCCTATCTGGGGAGTTGATAAGAGCTATACTGTAGTCGACTGTTTTTCTCTGTCAAGACAGTCGATTTTTTGGCCATTTGATTTGCTTTGAGATTGTTGTTTCGATGCTGTGATGATTCAGGTCTGCGTATCCATGCGTCCATCCAAACAATTTGCCTGCTGACACCCAAGTTATTATTTGTTTGTATCACTAATCCTTTTCTTAACTAGATTTAGCCATATTTTTTCTTAGTATGACTAATTTTAAATGTTTTGTGTGGTAAATTATTTTTAAATCATGTTTATTCGTTAATTAAGGAGGCATCATATATTAACGCCTGTAGATATTAGTCATCTGAACAAGTTGCCTCGTAGTAGCATAATTTATCCCTTCTTGTTTTGTTTGCTCTTAAAATCTGCAAGGTAACAATGCATATTTTTTTAGCCTCATTGGGTTTCATACTTTTATTTCTTAAAAAGTTTTAGCTCTTAAAATCTTAATGTAAAGTTTTAGCTACCTTAATGCTGTAAAAGAGGTTGGATATATAGTTGTAGATTGCCACGTAATATATAGGGCATGCATGGTTCAATACTGCGAAGCAGATATAGAGCACTTTGTAACCAATGAAAATTAGTGCATGTTTCCTCGCACAGTGGTTGTAGTCATGCTGTAACACAAACCCAACGTTGAGACACTTAATTTATAAATCGTTCAGAAATATAAATAAACAAGTCAAGTTGAGAGGTTGAGGTGGAAATTAATTAGTGTGAGTTCTCTAAGAGGAGCTGTTTAAAAATGGAATCATATATATCTACTATAATAAGAGGGGGCTATTTTATGTGAAAGGGAATTAACAATTGATGATGCTCATAGATATATTAGCTAAGTACCACATGGAACGTCGTAGCGGTGCTGCCTCAGCAGGCGGAAGCGGAGGGCGACTGCACACAAATCACCATCCCTAACCGGCGTGCTGTTGAGAAGGTCCATAAACATGGCGATCTCTTGCTCAAAATGGTAGCCAACACCAAGGCGTTCTAGGTCATCAACTGTCTTCATCCCCTCCAGCAAATATCCTGCTTTCCTGCTTGTATACTCTTGGATCATGCAGCCAACTTTGCGCACGAGCTCGTCCCGCCTCTCCTTGATCGTCGTCTCGGGCTTAATTTTGATTTATTGCATAGAATAATTAAACGTGAACAAATAAAAGAAACAAATCAAATTTAACACACACTCTTAAGAGTAGTAATATACACACCTGGTGAGAGCAAGGCAAAGGGTGGAGGTCGATGAAGTATTCAGTCCATTTGCTGTCTTCGATCTTCACCGACGGCCGCTTAGGGTCCTTCTCGTGCTCCATGGTAATCAATTTCTTCTTCGACTGCATGAATGCGCGCGTTTATACATATATATCAATTAATTACTGGCCAGCAGATCACATACGTCGCCCAGTATACGGCTAAAGACAATACTATATATACTACTGCTAGGAAAGCATTTTTAGGAAACACCTTTAATTAGTACCGCTAATGACAATATATGGCAACATATCTAGTGCTAATGGCTATTTCAGTACTAAGGTGCTAATAACGATGTAGACTGTCTCATCTAGATTGTGTGGCTCGGATAGAGGTGGACGAGATGCCCATCCTACTTAAACATTTTTGCAAAAAGACCCTCTGCATTTTTCAAAAATCGCTTTGCACTTGACGGCTAATGACTATATATGCAAAATGCACCGTAATTAAGAAACACTCGTGTAGATGCACGCATCACCTCCGGTCAAAACGAGAGGAGCTTTGGATTAGAATTAGTAAACAGGACCATGCATGCTGGGCCTTTAAATAGAGGCCATGCATGGAGCGTCAGGACCCCAAAAGTCCAAACGTGCACATCAAAACGTAATAAATGTGCATTAGCAATGTAATAAATGTGCATTAGCAATGTAATAAATGTGCATTAGCTATAGTGAGGGTGCACATCAAAACGTAATAAGTGTTGGCGGTCAAAACGTGCACATCAAAACATGAACCTCTATACAAGTGGGTTGCCACGTTGGGCTGCTAATTGATTGATATATTAGTCGTAGTGAAAGGAGCAGATCCTCCCTACGAACTACAAAGTTCACTCGAGTTTTTCGTTCCTTTTCTTTGTTTTTATACTACTTTCCAAGAGTTTGGATAATATATGTGCATATAATTACCATCAAAGTCTACCTATCCAAGGTAAGGACTAAGCTGTTGAAGAACGTCCTAATCTCCACCGTCTTCTTGTCCATCCGGACATCCGGTCCCGAAGCGGCGTAGTGGTCATGATCCAAAGGTTTTTAGTTAATTTAGTGACCGAGGTTGAGCACAAATAGCCGTGCTCCATAAGCCAACACATATAATGCAATAATATTGATGTATAGCTTAACAAAGGATGGCTAGGATTCTTTTATTTGTGAATTGCCATAGTTGAAATTACAGTAAGTAAAAGTTCTTGAGATTTAGCATTTTTTAACTAAATCATGTTTTCTAACAAAATTGAAAGTATGGAAAAATAATAATAGTAGTGCATGTTCTATCCACCTGTTACATGGTTTCATACACCATATGCCAGATTTATTACTAGGGTTCTATCCAGACATTATAATTATTGGGTTCCATCCACTCAGGAGAAATCAACTCAAAGTTACATCCACCCATTGTATTTTTTTATCCCAACCATAAAAATTCTTTCAAAAATAGATACTATCTCGAGCAAGTTTCCATGCCCTCCCAAGACTGTGGGCATGGCTATTCGAACAGTTTTCACTCTACAGAGGTTGCACACTTTATCCACAAAAGATATTCAATTTGTTATATTTCACATGTTTTGTTAGATACGCAGATCAAAAAGATCACCACAAGGCCTTTTGTAACATCCCAAAATTTGGCTTTCTGGAAAAATTTAGATTCAAATTAACTATTTTAAAGTACTTGGGTTTTACTTGGCTTTTATTTGATTTTCTGGATTTTATTTCAAAATTTAAAGCAAGAAAATGTATTTTAAATATTTTATTAAAGCCAAAAAGGGAAAATTATATTTTTCCTAGCCTTTCCTAAATTTTTATGTAATTTTTGAGAAATTTCTAGAATTTAAAATCAATTTTCAAAGCTAAAAAGTATTTTATAAAATTATTAAATTCAAATATGAAATTGAAAATATTTTTAATAAGTCTAAAATGCTTCCAGGAATATTTTATGATTTTTCTAGAATTTTTAGACATTAAATATTAATTTTCCAAGTTTTTTTAAAGTTTCTAGTATTTGCTGAAATTTATTCCGAAAATAAAAATCAAATTAATCCTATTCCGCCACGTGTCGCTCTCAGATTGAATCAACCTCTCTCCACGTTTTAATCCTAGCCACACATGATCACTTACCCCTTCATAAAATCCAAAGGCCCTCATCCATCCACTTGCCACGTGTCGCGAATCCGATGGCCCATACCCCTTCACTTCCTCTCCTTCTCTATGACACATGGGATCCATATGTCATATCCTTCTTCAACCTCACCTTCTTCCTCCTCCCACCCTCTCTCCTCCACCATTAAAACCGAAAATGAGCTTTAAAATCCCGCGTCTCTCCCTCATAAAATCCCGATTAAAGAGTGGAAACGGATGCCCTATTACTCCCCTCCATTCATCCGGCCGTTTCCCCTCAATTTAAGTCCCCTAATTGCGGTTTGTATTAGCTCCGGCGAGCTTTAAACCACCGGCCTCCCCCTCCTCCCCTTGCCTATAAATACCGCCCTCCCCTCGCCCTCCCTCACCACCGCCTCCCACCGCCCCTCTCCTCCTCTTCTCGGCCGCTTCCCGGTGCCCCACCGCCGGCCACCCAAACACCGCCGCCACCACCTCCAAAAACCCCACCGCCGGCCACCCAAATCCCCGCCGCCGGCCATCCAAATCCCCGCTGCCGCCGCCGGTAAGCGCCGCCGCCTCCCCTCATCCGCCGCCGCCGTTCGCCGCCCTCCCGCCGGCCGCCGGCCGGCCACCGGCAAGGCCGCCGGCCGGCCACCTCCCGTGCGGCTGCGCGTGCGCCGCGTGGCCGGTTGTGCCCGCGTGGACGGCCACGTGGCCGCCACCTCGCGCCCGCATGGCGCCATGTGGCCGGTGTGCCACGTCGGCGAATCCCGTGGTCCGTGGATCCGGTTCACAGTAGACCAGACCCACCGGTCATTCAAATAATATCTCCCGCTCAGAAAATTCGAAAATGGCTGACGTCACAAATGGCATTTTCCAGTGCAAAAATAATTCCCGAAAGTCAGCCTTTTCCTTTTTCCCTCCTGTTAATCTTTCGAAAGCCATAACTTCTTCATTTTAACTCCGATTTGATCCGTTCAAATTTCTAAATTTTTCTAAAATTCTACGCTATCCATTTATGGACTCTTTTTTAAATTTTTGAATTTTATTTAATTTTTTTTTGAATTTATTTGTTTTGTTTGTCTGTCTTTTCGCGCGTAGATTCCGCCGTCGCCGAGGAATTCGTCGAGTCGCAGCAAGAAGACCCAAATAGCGCTCAAGAAGGCAAGTCTCCTTTGATCATCTTGAACCTATGATTTTGAAATGTTTTAATTATTTTAAATTATGTGCATTGCTATTTATATAAAATATTAGTTCAAATCTTAAGGCATTAGTTATATCCAACCTTGTTATGCCCTCACTTGAATTTGAATGCCATGTACCTTTGCAACCCTAGAAATTCCTTTGACTCATTATTGAGAGTAATATATTAAATTGTTGGTATTAGAATGGTAGTATAATGCTTAGTCTCGCTATTTAATACCTTTGAAATCTTGAAAATGGGAAATTATGATTTATTGTAATACCCCTGTGTTTATGAAAATTAGTGGTAATTGGAGTTGCCACTGTTCTTTTAAAATAAACTAAAATGTGAAAAATTGGTTTAGATTAGGGTGGATGGTTAGTTTGGATTGGTGCAGGAAGCACGAGATCTTGTAAAGTGTATGTTCCACCCTAGTCAATTAAGGACCGACGCTTGTGTTTGTCCAAACTGAGCATTAACCGTACAACCACAAGTCTATATGGGTACGACCTAGCTGACTAACTTACGATAGTCTAGTTTAGGTGCCACCAGTGGAAAGTGGATGCCAGGGATGGACTGGTTATTCACAGTGAGGGACAGGGATTTACTGTACTCATATGGCGCAAGAGGGGGCTTCGGTTCGGGCAGTTAGCCTACCTGCGGTGAAACCTCAGCGGGTGGTATCTAGCTAGATTAGAGTAAGGTAAAGGCTTTGTGATATTTTATCTGGGTCTCATGCCAAAGGAAGCGTGTTGACTTTTAGGATTATTTATCTCTTGTGGGTAAAGTTGTACAACCTCTGCAGAGTGTAAAACTATTCGAATAGCCGTGCCCACGGTCAAGGGCGGGCAAGGAATGCATTCACATGGTAGATTTTTGGTTTTGTTTTAAAATCAAAAGTTTTATATTCCGAGAGTGGAGGGAACTCTCGGAAGGGTATCCTGGCAGTTGGAGCCAGAGAGGGTGGATGTAACCCGCAGTATTAAACTTGTTCAAGTTGTTTAAGCTAGTGTTGGTAGATGGAACCTTCACTATAGAATTATTGATAGTTTCTGTTAAAACATTTACTTTATTAAATGGATGCCTTCAAAAATAATTAGTAGTAATTGAATTTTAAAATATTGCTTTGTGCAAAAGAACCATATAGCCTTCCTTTGTCAAGCCTTGCATCTATGCATTTTTCCCAAGACTTGCGGAGTACTTTATGTACTCACATGCTGCACTCAAAAACAATACTCAGAAGAACATGAAGCTCAAGAAGGTGTTTACGACTACTGCTTCGCTTGTGGCTGTGATGGATTCTTCCCGGAGGACTAGGTCGCGCTTCCCCAGTCAACTGCCTGTGGCATATTGATGGGTTTACTTTGAGTTCCCCTTGCTTCCGCTATGTTTTGATTGTGTGAGGTCTTGAAACCTCTACTGTAATAATGAGACCTTTCGGTCTATACTCTTTATAATTGTAATAAATACGTTGTTGGTCATGAATCATTTCTGTTTAACTATGTGCACTAGCTTTGATCTGGGACTAGTGTAGTAATACACAGAGGGTCCGGGTTTGGAAATCCGGGGTCCCGACACCTTTCTTATGCATTTTCCCTGCGAGGCTACACCCGCTAAGTTTCCACCACTGTGGGGTTATATCCACATTCTCCAGAGGCCCCCTCTTACATTGTATGATGGCTTACATCCAACGGCATAACCTATGTTCCTCCAAATGGTGCAACCCGCGCTAGGTCGATACAAATTAATTACTTATGTCATACCCATTATAAACTTATGGTTGCACCATTTTACATTAGGAGGTTATTACAAGATTCAATCCTTAGAGTTATCTTGGTGGTTCTATCACAAATGACACTCTCGTGCTCTATCCGCACTAGCCCTACTTACCATCCACCCAGATATTTACACAACTTGAGAGTTTTGGGTTTCCAAAATATCTTTTCTAGTTCAAATACCAGCCACTTCCCTCCAGTTGTTGCTCAAACCAAGTTTTTACGTCTAAAATGATGTTAGCAATACTACAAAAAGGCTAATACTAGACACCTCATCACAGACGGTTGACCAAAATCGTCAGTATTAAATACAATCATAGACGGTTTTGGTTTAAAGACCATCTGTATAGCTACCAATGCAAAAAAAATTGTCTGTAAAGAGGTAATATCATAGACGATTCGTGGTGAACACCGTTGTGAAGTGTCACAGACGGTTCTTAACAAGAACCATTTGTGATATCACCAAATATCATAGATGGTTTTATCTCTAAACCATCTATGATGTTCCTAATTTCATTATATTTTAGATCTAGCTTTTGGTGAAAGGGGAATTGAAGATGGTCTAGATCTAGCTTGATGTAGAGAGAAGATTATTTATATCTAGCATGGTTTAGGGTTTAGGCAATTCATAGTCTATTTCTACTTAGTCAATTTAATTAATTATTCTTACTACATATAGCTACTTTAGATCATATATATCTAGTATACTAATTAATTAATTTAATATTTAATACTAAATTGTTATATGCGTAACGTATGACCGAAGCTGGATGTACACTGGGAATCATGTGAGTGAAGAGTACATTAATGGCATGTCTACTTTTATAAGAGCTACTGAGGAGGATATATTGAATAAGGGGTTTGAATATATGTATTGTCCATACATTGACTGTGGGAATCTGAAGATATTTAAGAACCGAGCACAGATTGAAGTGTACTTGATTCGAAGGGGTTCCAAAAAAAGGGTATGCACATTGGACCAGTCATGGTGAAAGTAGATTACACAGGAAGGTAATAACAGTGACATCACTGATGAAGTCAATGATATGCCACCAGATGATGTCGATTGTGGCTCCGATTCAGATAGGCTGCATGATGACAATCTAAATCAGATGCTTCGTGATGTAGACGGGAACTATGATGAGAGAGAATATGTTAAATGCTAAGGCTTGATGGAGGACTCGAAGAACCCTTTATTTATGTGATGCAAGCCAAATTACACGGTGTTGTCAACCATGCTTGAAATGCTGAAATTGAAGGCAAGCAACGGTTGGTCGGACAAGAGTTTCATTGCGCTATTAGGTCTTTTAGTGGACATGCTTCTGGAGGAAACCGAGTTGCCCATAACCTAAAAAAGCCAAGAAGTTTCTTTGTCCATTGGGAATAGAAGCAGAAAGAATACATGCATGTCTGAACGACTGTTTCCTCTACCGTAAAGAGTATGTAAATATGCATGTATGTTCGGTGTGCAACGCATCCCAATACAAGCACAAGAATCAATCAGATGATAGCAAGAAAATAGAGGTGAAGAAGGATCTCCTGCTAAGCAGGCTTTTATGAACCCAAAGGAGGCATAACTGCTGCATTAGCACTCGGCGGAGTGTAAGAATGATAGAATTCTGAGACACCTTGCTGATTTCACCCACTAGAGAAACATCGATAGGAGGTTTGCGGACTCTTGTGATGAACCATAGAATATAACGTTTGGATTGAGTACAGATGGAATAAATCTTTCCGGTAACATGAGCAGCCAACATAGCACTTGGCCCATGACTCTCTATATCTACATGTTGGTGATATGCCCTAGAGGCAACATGGAGATGTTGAATATATCACATACTATGTTTATGATACATTGCTTTGTTCCTTGAAATAGACATTATCATTATTGATCAATGAGTATGTGACTTATTCATGAGACTCTTAATGCCAAAATGTTGCTATTTCTAAATGATCCCTGATCATATATCATATGAGGAACAAATATGATTCAAAGATCAGCATATGTATTGATTGATGATCATGTCTCATGGATCATGGTATGGAGATACCAAATCAATAATATGGACATGTGTTAGTGAACATATGTTGGATAGACCCGCCATGAGACACTGCAGAGATTCCATGTGTCATTAGTTGGTCTCAAGTAGTGTTTATGTAGAATCCTTAGACTTGAGATCATCATGGTTCCCAACATGCGTAGTAGCCTATTTTGGGACTACTAACCACTACTCCGTAACTGGGTAGTCATAAAAGTAGTCTTCGGGTTTGCTATGAAACATGTAGTGGGATGTGAATGATCAAGATAGAATTTGCCCCTCCTTATGGGAGAGATATCTCTGGGCCCCTCGATGTAATGGATTATGAAAGTGCATGGCCATGCCAATGTGATTGAGGAGTCAATCACAAGTTTATAATCCATCACGGAATCGAGAGAGTGATTGAGCTATTAAGAGGATGACACAGGTCTCGCCTTGAGCTTAATCTATATCGTGAGGCAAAGGGATTCGTACATGAGAACATTACAGGTTCAGCCGATATGATCTTTACGTATACTTTGGGGTTAATATGTCTTCCTAGAGGCCGCTATTAACAGGGTGACCGGAAAGGTGTTTCCGGGTCGCGACCAAGTATACGTGAACCTACAGGGTCGCACACTTAACGGGTTGGAACACTAATTCGAATGTGATTCGGATGTGGGCTCAATTCGGATAGAGATCCGGATAGACTCCTATTGGGCCTTGGTCCACGAGGCCCAAGTGAGGAGGTCTATATATTTGGAGGCGGGGGGCTGAGTGATGCACGCATCTGTTCCTCCCAAGCAAAACCCTAGTCGCCACCTCCCGAGCCAAACCCTAGCCGCTCGCGAGTGCTGGTACACTCGCGATCGGCGTTCCAGCCCCGGACGTGTGGATACCGGTGGAGGCGCTGCTCGTTGCGGCGTTGATCGGCATCAACAATCTACAGATTGAATCTGCTCGTGGTGTGGTTGATCGCGTGGAGGAAACGATCTGTTCGGGACGATCGGCTACTTCCACTACTACCTCGACGCGCGTGGTTGGATCGGCTTCTCCAACTCTTCTTCCGCTGCGCTGCGCGTCTAGTGGTAACGATCTATGATCCCTCCTTAGCATGATGTCCTGGTGTGCGCGGTAGAAATTTTTTATTTTCTGCTATCGTAGCCTACGCGCGTTCCTTCAGTGGTATCAGAGCCATCTTGCTTAGTTTGCGAACTGGATTAGCGCATATGTTGATATGCGGTTGTAGTAGATTGGATCTATTACAGTCTAGATCAATCGGTTCATGTGATGAATCGATGGTAGCACGGGTTGATGAGATCAATCGGTGAATCGGGGTTAGATGAGGCGCAGATTGTGTTTCTACTAGTGCCCTAGACATTGTCTCGGATCGGCATAAGGTGGTTATGTCGAATACTAGTAGGATATGAATCTGATAGCCTCGGGCCAATAAAAAAAACTAGTGTCCTAGAGAATGTCTCGGATCGGCATAAGGTGGTTATGTCGAATACTAGTAGGTTACGGATCTGATGGCCTCGGCCAAGTGGAAAAACTAGCTTCCTAGAGAATGTCTCGGATCGGCATAAGGTGGTTGTGCCGAATAGTTTTTCCATTGCGATTTCATAGATTGGATCTGTAAATTTCGTAGGGTGTACCGCCGTGCGTACCCGCCTTGTATAGCGTCATGGGTTCACATCGTTAGGTAGAATACGATTCTACGGCTAACTTGTTTTTGCAGAGAATGATGTGAATAGTATGGCCCTATATCTTATTGGAATGTATGAGATGTATGTGATGCATGTAACATTCGTTCATGGCCTGCGTGTCATGATTATTTCAGCTATTGTTAGCTGTCTATATTGTATTTAACGACCTGTGTGTCGACCTTAATGCTTGAATCTATCTTTGTAATCTTCAATTTCTAGCTATTATAGGTAGTAGCCTAGTTTTGAGGTTACAAGCTTTCAAGCATGGTGGCCTAAAGGAGTGATGTGGAGGATGGAGATCGTCTACACCTACATGGAGATGGAGATCACCATTTTTTGGGCCATACTACTTCACAGTTAAATGTGTTTATCTGTGATATTATCTGTTTGATTCTTATGCAATGATATATGTGATATGTTGCTTTGGTAGGATAGAATCCCTCATAAAATTAAGTGTTCATGCCCTTCCATATGTTGCACCAAAAGATAATGATCACCGCATGGTAGGTCTACCAAAGTAGAGTGCCGTCGGTTATCATCATTATTTGGGGTAGATGTCGGACATCTACATGCGGAAGCATTTGGTTTACTTAACAAGGTTATCAAAACAATTTTGGACCTTGGGGCATAGGTTGGGGCCGGGGCATATTGATGTCACCCAACAAGCAAGAGTCACATAGGGATGTGATTAGCAAGGTGTTGCTTACCCATGTCACTAGTTTTCTAGCCGTGATGCCAAAGCTCACTAGGAATTAGTGAAATGAGGATCTTGACCCACTATGTAACTTAGAGGGAGTTTTGTTGCAAAACACATAGTGGGAGTCTTTTGTTAAATAGTTTAATAAAAGATGAACATAAACATAGTGCTAAACTTTGCATATTCTTTGTTGTAGATCATGTCAACTAATGCCGCATCCAGTTCTTTTAATTTGCGATCTATTCTTGAGAAAGAAAAACTCAATGGAACGAACTTTATGGATTGGTATCGCAACTTGAGAATTGTTCTCAAGCAAGAGCGCAAGGAGTATGTCCTTGAGTCTCCTTATCCTGATGACTTGCCTGATAATGCTATTGCGGCTGCACGGAGAGCTTATGAGAAGCAAACGAATGATTGCCTTGATGTGAGCTGTCTCATGCTTGCCACAATGTCCTCTGAGCTTCAGAAGCAATATGAGAACACAGATGCCTGCAATATCATTGTGGGGTTGCGTGGTATGTTTGAGAACCAAGCAAGGGTTGAGAGGTTCAACACTTCAAAGTCTTTGTTTGCGTGCAGGCTTGCAGAAGGGAATCCCGTCAGCCCTCATGTGATTAAGATGATTGGCTACATTGAGAGTCTGGAAAAGCTTGGTTTTCCCCTTAGCCAAGAGTTGGCTACTGATGTGATTCTCCAGTCGCTCCCCCCGAGCTTTGAGCCATTCATACTGAACTATCACATGAACAACATGGATAAGACCTTGGCAGAGTTGCATGGGATGCTAAAAGCTGCCGAGGAAAGCATTAAGAAAAGCAGCAATCATGTGATGATGATGCAGAAAGGCAAGGGCAAGCCCAATGTCAAGAAAGGCGCGGTCAAAAGAAAGTTAGCTCCCGATGAGATCGCGAGCAGTTCTAAGGCCAAGCAAGTCAAGAAGGGCGCTGCTCCTAATGCAGATTGTTACTACTGTAAGCAATCAGGTCATTGGAAAAGGAACTGCCCAAAGTACTTGGAGGATCTTGAGAAGAAGAAGGGAAGTACGACTTCCTCTCCAGGTATAAATGTTATAGAGATCAATCTTGCTACTTCATCCACTGATTCTTGGGTATTTGATACCGGATCGGTTGCTCACCTTTGCAAATCGTTGCAGGGGCTAAGAAGAAGTAGAAGTTTAAGGAGGAGCGAAGTGGATCTTCGCGTTGGCAATGGAGCAAAAGTTGTTGCGGTCGCTGTTGGCACCATGCCATTGTCTTTACCTTCAGGATTAGTTTTGGAATTGAATAATTGTTATTGTGTTCCATCTCTTTCCAAGAACATTATTTCTGCTTCATGTTTGCAAGAAGAAGGTTATGACTTTAGATCTGTGAACAATGGTTGTTCTCTTTATTTCAAAGATATGTTCTATTGTCATACCCCATTGGTGAATGGGTTATATGTTCTTACTCTTGAAGAGTCACCGGTCTATAACATTAATGCAAAGAGGCAACGTTCGAATGATTTGAATCCCACGTTTATTTGGCACTGTCGCTTAGGTCACATAAATGAGAAACGCATGGAGAAGCTCCATAGAGATGGTATTCTGCACTCATTTGATTTTGAATCATTTGAGACATGCGAATCTTGTTTACTTGGCAAGATGACAAAGGCACCTTTCACCGGTCAAGGTGAACGGGCAAGTGACTTATTGGCACTCGTACATTCTGATGTATGTGGACCAATGAGCTCAACAGCCAGAGGGGGTTTTTAGTACTTCATAACTTTTAGTGATGACTTTAGTAGATATGGGTATATCTACCTGATGAAGCATAAGTCTGAATCCTTTGAAAAGTTCAAAGAATTCCAAAATGAAGTGCAAAATCATTTAGGCAAGACAATCAAGTTTCTACGATCTGATTGTGGAGGCGGGTATTTGAGCCATGAGTTTGGCAATCATCTGAAGGATTGTGGAATTGTTCCACAATTGACTCCGCCAGGAACACCTCAATGGAATGGGGTATCTGAACGGAGAAATCGCACCTTATTAGATATGGTGCGCTCCATGATGAGCCAAAGTGATCTTCCGTTGTCTTTTTGGGGGTACGCTCTTGAAACAGCCGCTTTCACACTAAACAGGGTTCCATCAAAATCAGTAGAAAAGACACCATATGAGATGTGGACAGGACAACGTCCTAGCTTGTCTTTTCTTAAGATTTGGGGATGTGAGGCTTATGTAAAACGTTTACAATCTGATGTACTACAAGTAGATACCAGTCAGATCCAGGTGAAAGTCACTGGATTGCCGTAAAGAATATCATATATATCTAGTATACTAATTAATTAATTTAATATTTAATACTAAATTGTTATATGCGTAACGTATGACCGAAGCTGGATGTACACTGGGAATCATGTGAGTGAAGAGTACATTAATGGCATGTCTACTTTTATAAGAGCTGCTGAGGAGGATATATTGAATAAGGGGTTTGAATATATGTATTGTCCATACATTGACTGTGGGAATATGAAGATATTTAAGAACCGAGCACAGATTGAAGTGTACTTGATTCAAAGGGGTTCCAAAAAAAGGGTATGCACATTGGACCAGTCATGGTGAAAGTAGATTACACAGGAAGGTAATAACAGTGACATCACTGATGAAGTCAATGATATGCCACCAGATGATGTCGATTGTGGCTCCGATTCAGATAGGCTGCATGATGACAATCTAAATCAGATGCTTCGTGATGTAGACGGGAACTATGATGAGAGAGAATATGTTAAATGCTAAGGCTTGATGGAGGACTCGAAGAACCCTTTATTTATGTGATGCAAGCCAAATTACACGGTGTTGTCAACCATGCTTGAAATGCTGAAATTGAAGGCAAGCAACGGTTGGTCGGACAAGAGTTTCATTGCGCTATTAGGTCTTTTAGTGGACATGCTTCTGGAGGAAACCGAGTTGCCCATAACCTAAAAAAGCCAAGAAGTTTCTTTGTCCATTGGGAATAGAAGCAGAAAGAATACATGCATGTCTGAACGACTGTTTCCTCTACCGTAAAGAGTATGTAAATATGCATGTATGTTCGGTGTGCAACGCATCCCAATACAAGCACAAGAATCAATCAGATGATAGCAAGAAAATAGAGGTGAAGAAGGATCTCCTGCTAAGCAGGCTTTTATGAACCCAAAGGAGGCATAACTGCTGCATTAGCACTCGGCGGAGTGTAAGAATGATAGAATTCTGAGACACCTTGCTGATTTCACCCACTAGAGAAACATCGATAGGAGGTTTGCGGACTCTTGTGATGAACCATAGAATATAACGTTTGGATTGAGTACAGATGGAATAAATCTTTCCGGTAACATGAGCAGCCAACATAGCACTTGGCCCATGACTCTCTATATCTACATGTTGGTGATATGCCCTAGAGGCAACATGGAGATGTTGAATATATCACATACTATGTTTATGATACATTGCTTTGTTCCTTGAAATAGACATTATCATTATTGATCAATGAGTATGTGACTTATTCATGAGACTCTTAATGCCAAAATGTTGCTATTTCTAAATGATCCCTGATCATATATCATATGAGGAACAAATATGATTCAAAGATCAGCATATGTATTGATTGATGATCATGTCTCATGGATCATGGTATGGAGATACCAAATCAATAATATGGACATGTGTTAGTGAACATATGTTGGATAGACCCGCCATGAGACACTGCAGAGATTCCATGTGTCATTAGTTGGTCTCAAGTAGTGTTTATGTAGAATCCTTAGACTTGAGATCATCATGGTTCCCAACATGCGTAGTAGCCTATTTTGGGACTACTAACCACTACTCCGTAACTGGGTAGTCATAAAAGTAGTCTTCGGGTTTGCTATGAAACATGTAGTGGGATGTGAATGATCAAGATAGAATTTGCCCCTCCTTATGGGAGAGATATCTCTGGGCCCCTCGATGTAATGGATTATGAAAGTGCATGGCCATGCCAATGTGATTGAGGAGTCAATCACAAGTTTATAATCCATCACGGAATCGAGAGAGTGATTGAGCTATTAAGAGGATGACACAGGTCTCGCCTTGAGCTTAATCTATATCGTGAGGCAAAGGGATTCGTACATGAGAACATTACAGGTTCAGCTGATATGATCTTTACGTATACTTTGGGGTTAATATGTCTTGCTAGAGGCCGCTATTAACAGGGTGACCGGAAAGGTGTTTCCGGGTCGCGACCAAGTATACGTGAACCTACAGGGTCGCACACTTAACGGGTTGGCACACTTAACGGGTTGGAACACTAATTCGAATGTGATTCGGATGTGGGCTCAATTCAGATAGAGATCTGGATAGACTCCTATTGGGCCTTGGTCCACGAGGCCCAAGTGAGGAGGTCTATATATTTGGAGGCGGGGGGCTGAGTGATGCACGCATCTGTTCCTCCCGAGCAAAACTCTAGCCGCCACCTCCCGAGCCAAACCCTAGCTGCTCGCGAGTGCTGGTACACTCGCGATCGGCGTTCCAGCCCCGGACGTGTGGATACCGGTGGAGGCGCTGCTCGTTGCGGCGTTGATCGGCATCAACAATCTACAGATTGAATCTGCTCGTGGTGTGGTTGATCGCGTGGAGGAGACGATCTGTTCGGGACGATCGGCTACTTCCACTACTACCTCGACGCGCGTGGTTGGATCGGCTTCTCCAACTCTTCTTCCGCTGCGCTGCGCGTCTAGTGGTAACGATCTATGATCCCTCCTTAGCATGATGTCCTGGTGTGCGCGGTAGAAATTTTTTTATTTTCTGCTATCGTAGCCTACGTGCGTTCCTTCACTACATCCTTTCTTCTTGGTTGTGTATGAAGCAAAAGTATATTTTGCTGTTGATACTTATCTAAGGGTTGAAACAACCTAGGAATGATATTGTTGTTTAATGTGGATCGAAGGGGTGCAGGTATGGGATGTGTACAAACAAGAGAACTTAACTTTATGCTCCTTATTGTTCTACATCATAAATTATTATCCTGCCCTTGCTAACCTATTGGACCAAAGTGCAAAAAGGGCCAAAGCCTGTACTCACTGCTTAGATGATACCGAGAGTGTGTGGCTAAAGCACTCACATAAAACTGTGTACATGCATCATCGTAGGTTCCTTCGAAGGGCTCATCCATACCATAGAATGAAGAAATAATTCGACGAAGAGAAGGAGGATAGCTTAAGTCCAAGGCATTTAAGTACAAAAGAGGTCTATGATATGATTAACGATCTGAGGGAAGAATATCTGGAAGAAGAGATCAATATTTTGGGACTTACTTTATTGGGAGCACCCAGAAGTTCACCACTGCATCGATGTCATGCACATGAGGGGAGGCTCGAGGGTATCAGGATCATTGGAAAGAAAGCAATCACTCCAGATATGGATGTGTATACTCAAGTCTATTTCACGGTCTTACAATACATGACTAAAGTGTCCTCGTACATCGACCAGCACAAGGACGTGCTTCAGTAATAGAATCCAGAGTGGTCAGATGTTTGAATCATGAGACAACACAACAGTTAGTTCAACTAATGGTTGAAGGAGCGACTTGCTAGGAGCTTGTCAAGTGATATGCTGATATGGTTGGCAAAAGAGCCAATATTTAAAGTTATGACATGGTAAGGATATGACATAAATGGATACATATTCTATACGCAGGCTCAGGATGTAAAGAGCTCTAACCAAAATAGCGGTGTCCGCATAAATGTGTTTAGTACTGATAGATTGACTACGTGCTTTTCAAGATCTCATGTTTTAGTGTCGTTGGGTCTATCTCCCACAAGCGAAGGTCGATAAGTACGGTGTCACTACCATGGACCTCGAATGTATCGGATATAAAGACGAACCATTCGTACTCGCTAACCAAGCTGTTCAAGTTTTCTATGAAACCGACTAGACAAATAAGAAGTGACACATAGTTTTTCATGGAAAAAAGGAGAATTGTTGGAGTTAAGAATGTAGTGGACAAGAAAGAATGCAATGAATTTGATGAGTTGCCTCCTTTTGAAAATGGCATAAGGGTCGAGTAAGAACAACATGACGAAACTAGCTACATAAGTGTCAATCATCATGAAGGGCTAATTTTTAAAGGAAATAAGCAAGTGGAATGATAAATTAAATGTTGATGTGTCATATGTTCTGTATTTGCATTTATGTATATGAGAATGTATGATATATATGTGAATTTGCATTTATGTATATGAGAATGTGTGATATATATTTGTGTGAATTTGTATTTATGTATATGAGAATGTGCGATATATAAGTGAATTTGCATTTATGAAAAGTGATTCATAGATAGTTCTACTTTAGAACCATCTGTGATTTGTATTTATCACAGACAATTATGAAGTAGAACCATCTGTGATGTTAACTTATCACAGACGGTTCTAAAGTAGAATCATCTGTGATGTTTATTAGCACAGATGGTTATAGATTAGAACCATTTGTGATGTCGAAACTCTTTACATTCAGACTCTAGGATTTGCTCACACTCCCACGCACTCATACTTCGAGCCTGCCTCCTCCTCCTAGCACGCCGCCACCTCCTCATCGGTGCTTCTCCTCCCTCGAGCCGCTGCATCTCCTCCCCTGAGCCACCGCCTCCTCCCCGACACACCTCCTCCTCGAGCACGCCGCCTCCTCCCCCGAGCCCGTTGCCTCCTTCCCCGAGCACGAGCTGCCACCTCCTCACTGGCGTGCCTCCTTCCCCGAGTGCGCCGGCTCCTCCCTGAGCACGTCGCCCTCCTCCCTAGTGCGCCTCATTCCCGAGCAAGGTAGTTACCCCAGTCATGACCTCAGTGCTCTACTCTGTCCTCATATGGCCTCACAGGGTACATGGTTCTTGCGATGAGCCTTGCCCCTGTTGCTTTCTCGGTGGCTTAGATTGCCACATCCCAGTAAGCTTTTACTTTTCGAAATTTCTATCCTGCATAAAGTTTACCTTGCTAGTAGCTCAGTTCATTATCTTTGAAAATCTATGAATAGTACTAGCACTATGAGAACTTTTGCACATTAGATTGTGGGCTTTTGAGATCGCTTGATGAGGAATCTTGTCATATTAGATATCATTGTGACTATCAATTGAAGTATTCTGGTAGCTTTTGATTTTGTTGATTGCTAAGATAGATACTTCTGTTTCAGTATAGTTTACTGCTACCATGATTATTGCTGAACTTAGTTGATATCGCAGTAGGATATATCTGTTATATACTTTTGGTTATTGCCAAAACTCTATTGGCAATGAAGTAGCAGTTCTCTGTTTCTATTTGTGCTTATAGCATGCAATTGACTTTGTCTCTTATCTGAGGTAATTTATATATTGTTAGACTAGCAAAATAGTAAAGAGATAGTCACTTTGATTATTGATATATTGACAAGAGTGGAAGAAGGCCAAGATTTAATCTTGTGCAACTCCTCAATTGAGAGTAAATTCACAACTTAATACTCGCCGAGCAGTGTCCTCGTTCCAGAGAATGGTCAGAATAGCTGCACAGGAACGGATTGAGATCACTTACTATTCATGAAAGAACGTGAACAAAAATAAAAAATGAGATGGTGATAGAATGTTTCGATTGTTTGAGATCCTGGAAGAACACTAGGCCTCTGTGCGATGACATGCGTTGCTAGCAGCAGGGAAAGCCTAGAAGAACTTCAAGAGCATGCTTATAAAGCAATACGTGGAGAAGGATCTGATGCTCTTCCAGAAATTTCCATTCCTTGAACTACAATGGCAAGAGTTTATGGCAAAGAAGATGACAGATAATTTTAGGAGTGAAAGTGTGGTGCATAGGGCCCTCTTGGCAAAAAACACATACCCCCACAAACTCGACACAGCTAGGTAAATGGGTAAAATCCCACAATGGTGGAAGGAGGACGAGTAGGCAATCCTGTGGGAGGCCTCCCCGCCATTTGCCAGGTTCCTTGATGAGCACGCTCAAAACTAGATAAGATTAAGGTCATCTCCCGTGTCATCGAGGCCATCTCCTTTCGAAACCCCATGGACGAGTAAGTGTCTCACCGCCTGGTAATATATCAAACTACCAAGTTTGAAATTACTTCATAACTTCATAGAAAGTAAAATGATATGTCGGGCTCTTGTAGGAAGCGTTGAGTGTAGAATCTTCCCAAGGCTCATTCTAGGCAATCAGGGAATCCAAAGCACACCGGAGTAGGAGGAGAGCCAAAGCCGAGCATGAGGCACAGATACGAGAGGAGATTAAGGCATCCCTTAGAGAGGATATCACTGATGCTATCAGAGATGAGATGCAACGACATATGGCGAGCAGGCAGGAATGGTTTAGGTCATGTGCTTGCTAGCTCACTAACCATCGAAGTAGCTGTGCATCTAATCCACCTACAAAGCTAAGAAGTGTCTTTATCCTTTGGGAATGGAAGAAGAAATAATACATGCATGTCCGAATGATTATATCATCTACCATAAAGAGTATGCAAACATGCATGTATATCGGTGGTCATCCCAATATAGTGCCTCCAAACCCTAGGGCTAGCTTGCCAAACATTGTATGCATGGTATATGGAACAGGCCACAAGCTGGAGGGACAACAGCGCTCAGGTGTCCACTTCAAGTTCACACCGCATCATCTTCAGCACGATATTCGTGACTGTGTCTTCATAGTGACCTTCGAGGACTTGTTCTTTCTCTTCAAACTCGACACTCTAAATGCCTCACTCATTTGATACTGGGCACTGTAAGTGTGTATAATAATCATGGTCTACGTTCATGTAATACCAAAATGTCATATGTAACTCATTGCTTTTATGTGTGTGTATAGATAGATAGATAGATAGATATGTGGTGATTGTAGCCAGATTAACAAAATCACCAGTAGGTTTCCTCGACCCACACTTGATCTCTATGGATACTATTAAGGAGAATGCATTCTTCGTCGAGAATTACATGGTGAAGGCATTCGTGGCTCACCGCAACAAGGAATTTATACTTATGCTCTACAATCAGGGGTAAGTGCTACACTAGTGGATATACTTGTTGATTTATACTTTATTGGCAAGATGAATTTAGGTTTAATGACCATGATGACGTACCTGTGTAGGTTCCACTAGATTCTAATTGTATTTATACCAAAATGGAACAGCGTACCCTGATTCCCTAAAGAAGGCCAAAACTGACTTTACAGTTGTCCAACAATTAATCGACAGGTAAACATATTTCCTCCATAGATAACTCTATTGTAATCTTTCCTTCCTTCGCAATGACTAAGGCTAATTTTTTGGACTCACATAGGTTGTTCGCCTCATGCGTTGCTAGTACACATTAATCCTATATATAACACTTCGTTGTTTACAAACTATACTCATTTTGCTTCTATGTTTATCTCAACTTGCTTTTAAATTCATGTCAACTTGCTTCATACCTATACTAAGTTTATACTAATTTGATTTTATTTTGTTGATACCTCAGGAGAAACTTTGATTTTTTTTAATTAATTACATGTGTTTATATATATCAATTAATTACTAGCCGGAAGATCATAATATATATAAACACACACACAACATTGAAATGGGGTACCATAGTGCCTAGGCACCATGATTTTAAATACATCAACTCTATCTAAATTCGGGTATATTTTTAGAAAATAGCAGTTTTAGGGTATATACTCATCTATAACAACTTAAATAAAATGTATAAGTTTGAAGAAATAAGCACAAATTCAAAGTTTTCGACGTATTTAGATCATATACTTTGCTAATTTATATATATAATCAGCATATAGCTTCAATCAAACTATCATAAAAAAGGCAAATATAATTCAAAATTTAGTTCAAACTTGTTTGAACTAGTTAGTAAACTAGTTGAACTTGACATCTAAGAAATTATAAAAATTTTCGCACATGATACATACCTATTTTAGACTATGGCGCCCAGGTACCAAGGAGCACTCGTTATTTTTACTATATATATATATATAGTAAAAATAAATAACAAATAAGCATGCATGGATCACCTCCGGTCGAAATGAGAGGAGCATAGATTAGAATTAAATAAGACCATGCATGCTCTAGGCCAGGCTGCGTGCGTATGTACGGTCTACGCACCTGTATAAGGGCCACGACAACGATGGAGCTACTAGCTAAAGTCTTGGAACAAACAGCAATGCGAGAAGCAGCAATGACAGAAGTAATGACAAGAATCACATCAAGATTTACTACCAATCATGGAGGAACACAAATCACTTCCAAGTGGTCAGATTTCCAGAAGACAAGACCTCCGACTTTCTCATCCTCTCCAAACCCAATAGTAGCGGATGATTGGATCCAAGACATTGAAAGGAAATTGAATACTGTGCAGTGTACAGAAAAAGAAAAGTCTTTGTATGCCTCTCATCAATTGCAAGGACCAGCCGCTGCATGGTGGATAAACTATCAAACCATGCGCGAAAACCAAGAAATATCATGGGAAGAATTCAAAGAATCATTTCACCAAGCTCATGTTCCCACTGGAGTTGTAGAAGCAAAGTGACGAGAATTTCTCGCACTCAAGCAAAAAAGATGAACAGTAATGGAATATCTTCACGAATTCAACCATCTTGCTTGTTATGCCCCCGATGATGTCAAGAATGAAGCAAAGAACATGGAGCGGTTTAAAGAAGGATTACAGAAGACCCTAAAGTATCACATCTCAGCAATGGACTTCAAAGATTTATCTACTATGGTGAATAAATTAATTACATCCGAAGAAGCAAGGAATGAATTAAGAGATGCTCGAAAAAGAAGGAAAGCGCAATAGGAATCATTATCAACTGCGCCCAGAAAGAGAATGTTACTACCACCAACAACTAAACGACAACAAAATCGACAAGTAACCTCTGCACCAAGACCTCAGTACATTGCCATACCAAGACCACAGTATAAGGCTCCTCAACTCTCAGCAATACGATGCTATACTTGTGGAGAAAGTCATTATCAGCGAAATTGCCCACACCGAG
This sequence comes from Dendrocalamus latiflorus, assembly GCA_017311315.1. Classification (NCBI taxonomy): domain Eukaryota; kingdom Viridiplantae; phylum Streptophyta; class Magnoliopsida; order Poales; family Poaceae; genus Dendrocalamus; species Dendrocalamus latiflorus. The sequence goes on from CM029628.1 coordinate 1,289,570, forward strand.
TAGGCACGTGTCACCACTGCGGACAAGTAGGTCATTTTAGAGATCAATGTCCAAAGAAAGGATTGCCTTCTGAACTGGCAAAAATACAAGTAAGAAATCAACCTCAATCAGTCACACCTGCACCACTAACTGGAGCATCAAATGGCTACATAACAAGAAAACCAAGGACACTCCAAGGAAAAATAAACCATATCTCGAACACAACAACCATCTGTAACGATCTTATATGCAGTAGTGACACAAAAGAATTCACGTGAACACGAATAATTGTCACTACTACGAAAAGGTCATCACAGACGATTAAAAACTGCCATCACAGATGGTTTTTTGAACCGTCTGAATTTATGCATCAGTAATAATCACAGGTTATCACTGATAGTTTGTGAGCCGTCTGTGATAAATACATCACAGACGGTTTGTAACTAGAACCATCTGTGAAGAACATTATTATAGACGACTCAAACCAAAAACCGTCTATGATACTCGCACATATAGACGGTTGGAAGCTAGAACCTTCTATTATACTTCCCCATCACAGACGGTTTCTGGTTCGAGCCGTCTGTGATAATTCTTCACAAACAGTTTATACCAGAAAACCGTCTGTGATAGTTCATTCTATACCTAAATTTTTTCTATTTTTCGGTTAACCTTAGGAAATGTTAACTATTGTAGGACCGATATGGCAACAGAGGAGGGGGTGAATGGTGCCTTCAAATCTCCCCAAGTATTCACACTATTTTCTTCTCCGATAGCTATAGAAGCTATGAAGCAAGACGATGATTGCTCACTGGAAACATCGAGAACCAGACAGCAGAACAAAACAGAGTGCAAAACAGAGCAGCAGACTCTCGGGTCAAACAAGCAGAAGACTTCAAGTCGATAAGTCACTGAGCGGTCGAAGTCTCTCCTCTACGAACGAAACAAGGAGCGAAATCAAATCTAAAACAGAGGAGCCCAAACTGCGCACGACCACTCCACCAAAAACTTTAGCAATCAGGCTTCGCTCTCGGAAGTAATCAAGCTGAGATAGCTTAAAGGGCGCTTCCTAGTTCTGAGCAAGTCGAATCACCACGAAGCAAACCAATCTCAACCAGAAGAGAGGAGAGGATAAGATATAACAAAGAAAGCGCAACCAAAACAGTCAATCATCATACAAAGAGAATGATGCTAGAGGAACAAAGATGAATGATTGATCATGGAGGTTTCTACAGCCACTCCATCCGGAGGTACAAGAGCACAATGCTCTACTTAGAGATAACTCATGCAAAATAGAAACGGTAAACACAGAGCAACTCAGGAACAACCTCTCTGAGCACCCGAGCTCTACATCCCTATTTATAGCCCTCGGCTACCGAAGGGGAACCCGTAAACCCCAACCTAACACTGGGTTTACCCATAGACATCCGAGCGACTGCCTGCCAAGACTGCCTGTTACACAGTGCTTTTCTAGCGCTTTAGCCAGAGACCAGCTTCCTTTGCAGCTTTCCGCATTTCTCCAAAATGCCATTCTACCGCCTTCCTGGAAGCTTCCTGCTCTTCTCGCTGTCTGAACCTAGCAACCACCTCGCAAGCCTCATCATCTTCGGCATCTCCCGACCGCTCTCGACCTCAGTACCTCCCGTGCCTAGTCCGGTCATCCCATGCCTCACCACGACTTAGCTTCAAAGTCCTGCAATCATCACAGACAAGAAACCATTTCATAGCACCACACAAAACACTATAATCATACATTAGCATCAGTAAGAAGTACTCAAAGCATACTCCTAAATGTCGTAAATACCCTACGATCGGTTAAGCCACACCTCACAACGTGGTCGAAGTCCGCTGACTTCCCACATGATCGCAGTCGAAGTCTGCTGACTTCCGACCGCAGCAGTCGAAGCCACGACTTCCGACCGCCTCGCTTCCGACCACAACTAACGTGGTCGTAGGAACTTCCGACAACTCGCAATGAGGTCGTAATACAGTGTAATCAAAGTCTGTCATTCGAAGTCAAAGTCTGCGGTCTTCGCTGTGTAGTTGGAGACCCTGCCTCCGACTTTGTCTTCTGAGCGCAGTCGAAGTCTGCTGACTTCGCAGTGTAGTCGACCCTGCCTCCGACTTCGTCTTCTGAGGGCAGTCGAAGTTCTGCCAACTTCGCAATCTGTTCGGAGACCCGACTTCGGCTACTGATCGCAGCCAATGTGATCGAAGTCTGCTGTCTTTGCAACGTAGTCGAGGATCCTGCCTCCGACTTCTAACCACGGCTGATGGAGTCGTAAATATTGAGCTTGGTCTGGAAGGAATGACAAGAGAAACTTATGACCATGTTGACAAGTTTTCCTCAAAAGCTCCAGAAAACCCCCTTTTTATGCATTTTTCTCCACTATTCTCCCCCTTTTGGCAATAAAATCATCAAGATGCAAGGAAGAAAATGGAGCAGAACTTGAAAGTAATGACTGTATGTTATTCAATTTAAGCATTAGAGCCATGAGAATTATCCATAATGACCTTTTTGAGTATTACACCAAGCCATAACACAATAGAATGCTATCTAGATCATGACAATTCATGTATAGACAAGCTAAACCAAATAAGTCAGAATCTAAAAATTAGATGAATTGCTTAGCTTGTCAGGTCATTCAAGATTATAGTCTAGCTAGAGATATCCAAAGATGAGTCAAGCCATGTCCATATTCTAAGTGGAACCAAGAAGCTAATATTGAGTCAATTTAGAGTGCTATAAGCTCGAGAAGGAGACAATTTTTTAAGTACTTGACAATTTTGTATTTGAGCAAATTTGGCACATTTGACATGATTTTCCTTTTTGAAATATATGGTTGTCTCCAACCAAATTTTTGTTGCTCAGCCATGTGCTAGATCTCAAGCCTTATGCGACCATTTCAAGCAATAAGCTTAAGAAATGATCTTGGTCATCCAAAACTCCCCCTGAGTTCCTGCCTAGTGCAATGGCAAGCAGTCTCATGAGAAAGAATTGGTGAGATCAGTTTTTTCACACAAAAGAGATCGTTATACATTTTCTGAATTTTGTTTAAGAACAAGGAGTTAACTTATGCTTCACCAAGAACTAGTATAGCTCAATCTAAAGCTCAACAAAGATTCAAGACTCAACTCAGCTTATGTGACATGGCATGAATCATAAAAGGACAACTAGAGGCAAACTAGTCACAAGATCTAACATGACATCATTTAATTCAAGTTGTGCACATTTAATCAACTGATCATGGCAAAGACTAGACTACACATATAAAGTCATGATAAATCAAACACCCTAACATAAATCATGGCAAGATGTAATGCAGTTTTAACCATGTCATAACAGGATAATAATCAAGGCTCCATGTGGTTATCTTACAATGCAGAAAGCTAAAAATGACAAGAAATGCAGAAAAATCCAGCTCCCCCTCAGCATGTGAAGCACTTTTAGTCCAAGTTGAGTTAGATCAACATTAAGCTCCAGAACGTCCCAAATAAGCTCCCCCTGAACCAAAGCAATGAAAATAAGAAGCTGGCAAATAAATCAGAAAAGGCAGTCCTTAAAGCATAGACACACTATCAGACTCACATCTACAGAGGATACTATGGCTCAAACTGACTCTCATCTACCCCATATGAGTCTAGGACTATCAGCTGATCTTCTAACACACTAAGGAGTAAACACGTACCCTGTCTACCCAAGGGTGGCCCAACCCTCGCTAGACCTATAAGAAGTGAGTGAACTCAACCTAGTGAGAAGAGATCCAGCTAATAAGCAACAACCTAGAATCACAAGATGAGAGAAAGAAATCTAAGCAACTCAGCAAGAAGACCACTCTAATCTATGCTAGAAGGACTAACCCAAATGCAACAGCATGCAATGCAACAGAGTGATAACAGGAGCATATAAGCAAGGAAATACATAACAGGGAAAAGCTCCCCCTTACAATAAACCATAAGGGCAAACTACCCCAAGCTCTCCCCGCAAGGCTAAAAACCTCGAGCTATCCAAAGGCTTGGTGAAGACATCAGCCAACTGATGGTCACTCTCCACAAACAGAAGCACTATGTCACCCTTCTCCACATGGTCTCTGAGGAAGTGATATCTAATATCAATATGCTTGGTCCTGGAGTGTTGTACTGGGTTTTTGGCAATGTTAATGGCAGAAGTGTTATCACAAAAGAGTGAAACACTATCTATAACTAACCCAAAGTCCCGCAAGGTCGAGACCATCCAAAGCACCTAACTGCAGCAACTCGCGGCAGCAACGTACTCAGCCTCTGCGATGGACTGCGCAACACCAGACTACTTCCTAGAAGACCAGAAAACAAGAGAAGTGCCAATGAATTGGCACGTGCTAGAAGTGCTCTTCCTATCTATCCTACAGCCAGTGCAGTCTGCATCAGAGTAAGCACTAAGGGAAAGATAGGAGGAAGAAGAGTACCAGATACCATAGTCTATGGTAGCTCGAAGATACCGAAAAATGCATTTCACCGCCTGGCGGTGAGAAACGCGAGGAGAGGCCTGAAATCGAGAACACACACACACACACAGAGAAGTGTATGTCTGGCCTCGAGGCTATGAGGTACAAGAGGGAGCCAATCATGCTGCGGTACTCTTTGGTCAATTGGCTCGCCATCCTCATCTGGATCAAGTGGGGCTGAAGATGCCATAGGAGTTGACACTGGTTTGCCATCACTCATGTCAAAGCGTCTCAGGAGGTCACGAGTGTACTTGCCCTGATATGGAAGCCAAGGAAGAAGCTCAACTCACCCATCATGCTCATCCTAAACTCTGTGCTCATGACATCAAAAAACTGGAAAATAAGAGCATGAGAGGAGCCACCAAAGAAAATATCATCCACATAAATATGGACGAGTAGAAGGTCATTGCCATGCCTGCGAATGAACAAGGTCTTGTCTAATTTACCCATCCTCAAACCTATGACTCAACAAATAGAACTTAAGCCTCTCATACCAAGCTCTAGGGGCTTGCTTAAGTCCATACAGGGCTTTGGAAAGCTTGTAGACATGGTTTGGATATTTGGGGTTCTCGAAATCTGGAGACTGCCTAACATAGACTTCTTCCTTAATAAACCCACTGAGGAAGGCACTCTTGACATCCATCTGGTATAGCTTGAAGCCCTTAGTCGCTGCGAATGCAAGCAAGATCCTAATGGCCTCTAGCCTAGCTAAAGGGGCAAAGGTCTCCTCATAATCTAAACCTTCAACCTGGAAGAAACCCTAAGCTACCAATCTAGCCTTATTTCGAATGACTACCCCATCGTTACTCTGCTTATTTTTGAAAACCCACTTGGTACCTATGACATTATGACCTCTAGGGGGCTCAACAAGCGACCAGATCTTGTTTCCCTCAAAGTTCTCTAACTTCTCATGCATGGCATTGACCCAAGATTCATCCGAAAGAGCATGACAAACATCCTTGGGCTCAAAGGAAGCGACAAAGGCAGAATGAAGACAGAAGTGAGATAAGCCAGATTTTGAGCGTGTGACCCGCTCAAAGAGATCTCCAATCATCTGCTCTGAAGGATGATGTTTTGGATATGACGGGGAGGTCCTGGATGAGAAGAAGTGGCCTCTATCTCATGAGCTGACGAGGTAGGAACAGAGCCACTAGCTCCAGAAGATGTAGAAGGAATGGGCTGATCTCCTTGAGGTGCGGTGGAAGAGGCCGGCACTTCAAGGGAAGGAGAAACTAGATCAGGAAAGCAACCTTCATCTCTATCCTCCTCATCATCCACAAAAATGGTCTCGGACTACTCTACAGAACCTGAGATGTCGGGTGTAGGCACCCAGATTTTATAATCCGGATTCTACTGTGTTTAGCTGCACTATTCCCTGGATCAGTAGATAGTGCACACAGTTACAGTTATGGACATTAAAATACATATCATGCGGAAGCGTAAATATAATAGTAACTTACTCATGGGCCGATGAGGCCGAAATCATTAAATTGCAGCAGCGGAAGAACGAAGCACACAGGTGGGACCTTCAGGACGTGCCCACAGGCAGCCAACTGGAGGTTCGCGACCTAGCCCTTGACATCTTCATCTTCTCTGCCAGCTTGTCCAATCTTGTTGCTGAGGCGCGGTGATTTGATTCCTGATTCTGAATTTTGTCACAAAAGCGAGTGTGAGCACTCCAACCCCTGCTCCGCGAGCCAATACACAAAATGCAATTAAATAGTATGCATAACTTGTCAAAGGAGAGGCTCGGGTTATTTTATTTGCCATAAATCGCTTTTAGTAGCATTTATGTTATTAAATCGTATTGTTGTTTTTGCAACCTAAAAACTCCTCACCGCGATTGACATCATTGACTTAATCCACCAAAGATTCACTCTCATTATTAGGTGCTGTCTAAGACTCCCAACAGCAATCGCCATAATTGACTTAATCCACCGAACACATACTTTCCATATTGAGTGCTGTCTAAACTCCAAACAACGAGTGACATCATTTAATTAATCCACCGAACATTCTCATCAAGATTTTCCAACATTCCAATCCTTTTTATTATTGATTCAAATCCACCAAGAATATCGTTGATCAAGCCTACGATTCAATATTATATATCCACCAAGAATATCATTGATCAATTCTACGATTCACCATTATATATCCACCAAGAATACCATTGATTAATTCTACGATCCACTAGTATCCTCCCACCAAGTAAATCACTAATCAGGAACTATAATCCAATACTTGTATTACTCCTCCAAATTCCCGAAAATTCAATTGACCCATCTAGTAACCGAATCTATTAATTCCAATATTGTCATCTCCCAAGAATTTATTTATTAGTGTCGTAATCCAATAATTATCTATGCAATCCTTAAATCTCCAAAAATCTTTTAAATCATCTATCTAGCCTATCTATTCAACTAGATTCCACCAATTTATTTCTCCCAGAACCCACACTATCATTTCTTATTTATGATCGACATGAATCCACCAATACCTTTATGTGTACACTACAAACATCTATTTCCTTTACTCACGACCCTGCTTAATCTTTCCATATTTTATTTTGCAGGAATAGAAATGCCACTATTTGAAATACAATACATAAAATTTCCTGAGACCTAGCAGTTTTGAACAAAAGCATAATGTTCAAGAAAATGCAATAATAATAGCGATCCAGATTCCATCCACCATTACATGGCATCCGCACCATATGCTAACATTTCAGCGTTATAACCGCTTACATTACCACTGGGACGACACCCAGGACAACTCAAATCAAGGCTTTCCACTGCCCTTCCACTTTTTCCATTCCCATTCATAAAACATTTTGAAATAGAACTATATCTGGTTAAGTTCCCATGTCCGCCCTTGACCGTGGGCACGGCTATTCGAATAGTTTTGACTCTGCAGAGTTTGTACACTTTCACCACAAGAGACAATCAACTCGTTGCCCCACACGATTCCTTAGTCGTGTGGTTGAGCGGACCATCACAGTGACTTTTCTAAATATCAAGTCCCTTTTATCATCTCACTTTATGGGCTTCTCCCACTTGCGGTGGGTCCCATCTATATGCGGGATGTTTCCCACAGCCACTACGCAGCTTGGGCTTCTACTTCCCGCAACGTAGGACAGCTGGGAAACTTCACCCCCCACTGGTGTCCCTTCAGGCCCCCTTGCCATAGCGTAGCCCCTTCAATCCCCTACCAGTGAGATGAGTTCGGGGATTTCGATAAATTTACTTAGCCAAGTTGTATTTTACAGACCTGTGGTTGTACTGTTTTACACAGGAGGTCATGACAAGATTCGGTCCTTAGTGGTATCTAGGCGGTCTACCACTAACCCACTTTGTGCATCCACTGCACCACACTCACACCCTCAAACCAATCCGCCCAGATATTTAAGCAAGTTGGGGATTTTGGGAGTATAAAATAATCATGTCCAAATATATACCAGTCATTCCCACCATGACTGTCCAAACTAATTTCTCATGATTAAAAATGACAATGATGCTTGGGGCATTTCAGCGCCCCCTGAGTATCTATGCAGTACTAAGCATAGCATATAATTAGGGACTTATTTTTGAAATGTTACTATTATAATTTTGCTAGGGTGACAAGGTTCACACATTCAAATATTCCAAAGGAGGGGTAATATTATTCAAGGTAAACAATGGGCATATAACTAGAGTATTAAATTAACATGTATTTGCATATAAAGTAACAGCATGCAATTTGATAATTTAAAATAAAGTAATTTGTAGAAAATGTAGGTTCAACATGATCAAAGTATTGACTCGCCTGGTGCAGTTTACCGCGATCTTGAGCTCACACAGAGTTGTCTCATGCGATGATCTTTAATTTCTAGTCTTCATTGATCTCGTTCCCGCTTGATCCGTAGAGTCTTCAGAACTCCAGTTTCTAATTACACGACAAACGACTGAATCCAAATAAAAGCAAATAACTCAAAAGATCCAAATGAATCCGAATAAACTCAATTTAGTTTTATTATGAGTTAATGGGTGACTTGGGTTATTTGAGGTAAGGTCGATGGTAAAGTATGATGACTGAATCTTCTTATTAACAATTTCTTTTATCAATTTGGTATTTATCAAGGAAGTTCCATGAGTTAGGTTAATCCTATAATTTGATGTACTTTGTCGAGTGCTAACATTCAGGGCATACATTATATACGCGATGTACCAAATCCTTAGCTTACCAATTTAGTCTTAGAGCCTGAGTTTAGAGCATCCTGTGGTGTGATATTTTATGTATCTTCTTTTATTGCTTGGCTAGGTTTAATTTGAATTAGGGTCTATTTATACAGATCCCAGCTTGTTTTATATATTTAGGTTTGGTATCGCTATTTATTTGACACTAACATTAAATTTAATTAATGTCACCTTTATTATCTTACATTTACTTTAGCTACCATTAGGCTTATCTTCACCCATAATTTTAGTTTTAACTTAGTTATCGGGGCAAAGCTTGGTATATAAAGTTAAATTTCAATATTCGCTATTTTGGCAAAATGTACGGTTAAAATTTATTTAATGAAGACATGTTGAATATTGGGCATAGATTTAATTATAATTAATGGTAATTTCTATTAAATTTTAGCATTTAACCAAAAGAGGTTTCCTTTATTATTGTTCTTAATTAGTATTGACCTTATTTGGTAATTTAATCCTTTGAATTCATATAGACAAATCACACTAACTATTCATCTGTGATAACTAGCCCAAATACTAGTGGCTCTATACTCAAATTATTTAATAGTACAAAAATGGTTCCCTTGATTGCTTAGAGCCTAGAGATAATGATTAAAGTCTAAATCATGCTATGGTCAACCGTACAATATCCACTAATATGCAATGATTTAGGTTTTATTTCCTTAGACCACTCTCTATTAATGCTCTTTTATCGATATTTAGATTTATTTACCCAGGCAGAGTTTATTGTACAAGGTAACATTTCATTATGGTTATTTGCTAGAATAAATTACTAAGGTTTGTTTAAGATGGCATGATAAATTTTGGGGCATATACTAAACCACATTGTATTAATGCCTTTAGTTGGTAATTAGACAAATAATATTTGAGCTATATTAGTTGTTCATACAACAAATAATCAAGTATTAATTTTCAAGTAACCTTATTTTATATCCTAATTAAACTTAGTAGTTCCACTAAGTTATTCTCAAATTTTATACAATTTTTCTTACCTAAAATGGACTACAAAAATCAAATCAAAAAGAAATGGCAAAACGAGCCATCTCTGGAATCGATCTCGAGACCTCATATCTGAACCCGCAGCTTGACTGGGCTGACCAACCAGGCGGTGGGCGTGTTGTGATAAACATGGGATTTCAATTTAGAAGAGCTGAGCAGCAGCTGGGGGAGAAACAGGGAACACTTCCAGCCGAGAACAGGGGATAGTGAGGGGTGGGGCAGGCGGCGGCGTCACCGGCGAGGGGCGGCCGGGAAGACGCCGGCGACCAGAAAAATGGGTCCCCACGAGAATGAGGAAGCTCCTGGCAATGTCTACGCGGGTAGTGGTGGTGTCGGAAGCGGTCGGCGGCGGCTCAAACGGCCAGAGGCGGGGATGAAACGGAGCGCCGGCGCTGGCGAGGTGAAGGGGAAAATTTAACGTGCGCACGAGCATTAAGAGGTACTAGGGATGCTCACCTTGCGGTTGTTTGGATAGGAGAGAGTCTGAGGAGGGCCGGCGGCGGAGGTCATGGGCGGCGCGGGGACGTCGCCGTGGGGGAAAGATATGCGCGCCGAGGAGCTTCTCCTTCGCTTCGAGGAGGTTCAGGGCACCGAGTAGTCGCTCCCACAACGCGGAATTGGGAGGTGGTGCTCCGTGGAAGGGATGGCGTCGGTGGAGGCGGATCCGGCCGGAGGCGGGGAGGATCAGCCGTGCGGTGAGCTTCAAGGCATGGAAGTCCAATTAGTGTGGAGGAGAGGTAGCTAGGGAGCAATGACCCATCGTGACGCGGTCAGAATGGCAAGGCTTCGTCGGAGCGGCCGGGGCGGCGTGGAGGCGGCAACGGCGGCTCACGGGCGTGGAAGCACTCGGCCTGAGATGGGGGAAAAGATGGAGCAAGGGGGCGATGGGGTTGTGCAGGGGGGCGAGGGAGGGCCAAGGCCTCTTATAGCCGGAGGAGAGGAGGCGTTGTTGGCGGAGGACCGGGCGGAGCGGGGGAAGGACCGCCGGGCAAGGCGCCACGCGGGCGGTGCTCAGAGGCGCGGGGCTCGACGCGATGCGACCGAGCGAGCGGCGCGTGCAGAGCAAAGTAGGGGCAGCGCGGCAAAGATTTGGCGAGATTCGGCGCAGAGCTGAGAGAGGGAAGGGCGACGTGGAAGCAGCTTGTCCATGGAAGAAGGGAGGAGGAGGGGAAGAGGGAGGAAGAAGGGGGCGCCTACGTGGGGGGTCTGGACGGCGCGGTCGGCAAGAAAAAGGGACCGGGCCCGCCCGCAGTGAGGAGAACCGGTAGGGAGAAGGAAAAGAACAGAAAGGGGAGGGAAAAGAGTGGGGCCCACCTGAAATAGAGAGGAAATTTTGAAAGGAGGAAATGAAAAGCTTATGGGTATTTTTAAAATTTTAATTTGAACTTCTATTTCCTATTTAGATTATTGATTTCAATTCTTGAAATTTTAATCCAAGTCTTTGTTAAATTATCTAAATACAAAATATAATAGTCCCCTATTTTCGATTAAATTTTTGCTATGAATTGTATTTATAAATATTTTCTTTGTGAATATCCAATCTTGGGTTTTGTATGCTGATTAAATTATGAAAAAGAATATTCTCTCTGGTTTCATTTTATTGATTTGAGATGGGGATTCAAGATTTTGATATTTTGAATCTTAGAGTTTTAAACTCCCCAACATTATTTCTTATCTTTTATCGTCATAATTCTTATTTGTATTTGAACTTTATTCCTAGTTATTATTTTGCTCAGCACAAAATTCAGGAAAACTCAAATAATATTTCTTGAGCCAAAAATTCAAATCTCGGTAAGATGCGGATAAAAAAAATTTTAATTTGCTCCAAATTTCAGACATCCTAATTTTGGGATGTTACATCGGGCCTAGTCCCCAGACTGGCCTCATCAAAGGTCACCTCACAGCTTTCTACCAATTTGCTAGACTCACAGTTCCAGACCCTATATGCCCGCGAAGAAGTCGAATAATCCAAAAAAATCCCATCACAAGATAATGACTCGAACTTATCTAGGTTGTCAGACTTCAAGATAAAACACTTGCAACCAAACACTCGAAAATGAGAGACACTAGGCTTTCGCCCATATCTCAACTCATAAGAGGTGTGATGCAAGTGTGCCCTCAGAAAAACTCTGTTTGAAACATGGCACGCGGTGGCTATAGCCTCAGCCCAAAACTTTCTAGGTGTAGAGTACTCATCAAGCATCGTCCTGGCCATCTCGACCAAGGTACGATTCTTCCTTTCCACAACGTCATTTTGCTGGGGGACGTGCGGAGAAGAGAACTGATGCTCTACATCTGTCTCATCGTAAAACTTCTTAAAGTAGGAATTCCTGAACTTCGTGCTATTGTCACTACGGATTGCTCGCAAGGCACCCGAGAGCTCGACTGAAAGCCTACTAAAAAGACCCCAAAAATGGCTGAACGTCTCATCCTTCGAGGTTAAGAAAAACACCCAAGAATACCTCGAGAAGTCATCAACCATGACAAGAACGTACCACTTCCCTCTTGCCGACTGCGCTCTAGCTGGACCAACTGTGTCCATGTGAAGAAGCTATCCTGGTGCATCAGTCATAGTCACAGTGACTGGAGGATGAGAAGCAACAACCATCTTGCCATGCTGGCAAGGAGCACAAACTATGTTTGTTGGATCGAAATCGGCAACAGAGGGGGGTGAATGTTGCTTCTTTCAAATTTCCCCCCAAAGTATCCAATAAAAATAAATGATCTTCTCCGATAGCAACAAGTGCTATGAAGAAAAAGAGTTAGGCTCACTAGAGACTCAAATTCCCAGAAGGAGAGGGCATGGCAATAATGCTAGAACAAAGCAACAAGAGACATCATCGAAAAAGATCATAAGCACCCAAAGACACATGGCTGGTCTGACCGGTGTGCAACGGCCGGTCGGACCGCCTGCACACCGTCGGTCTGACCACCGTGTGTGGGCCGGTCTGACCGGCCGGGTCCGGTCTGACCGCTCCGCCTCCTCCGGTCAAACCGCCGGTATGAAACCGGTCTGACCGGGCAATGATTCCAGAAAACAGCAAGTTCTGAAATTCATACTGCAACCCGAGAACTTCACCCAAAAGCGAAATTTGAGATTTTCCTCTAGATATCTCTGCCCAAAACAGTAAGACTACAACATAAATAGAGAGAAGAGCCTAGGGAACCAAGGGAAGCCCACTTAAAACTAAGAATTGAAGTTTTTCACTAAAATCTGAAAATAGAATGAAGAGAGGAGGAAAAACCAAATTACTCAAGATTCATCCATCCTTTGCTCATGATCTTTTGCACTCAACTTAGCAAAGAACTCAAAAGATTCAAAAATCCCCTGCCTCAAAACCCTAGAACAGGAATACACAGAGGAAAAACTGACGAGGGCTTGAGAGATTACAGAAATCATTGGATCGTCAACTTGATCTCAAAATTGGAATGGCCAAATGGCCTTGAATCTTTCCCATCACAAAGAGATCAAGAAACAGCTAGTGGATCAAAGATTCAACTCAAGAACTCAAGAAAACCAAGCAAGAACAGAAAATTTCAGAAACTGAAATTCATCACATATGAGCACGAAAATGAGAAAAAACCCATCACAATCCTTCCCATTGACAAGAGATGATTACAAAGGAGTTCCCATACGCGATTGAATCAAGGAAATGCTTCCTCCTCACTACATGCTTGAGGGGAGAGCTCAAGAACACACAGAGAAGGGGCAGAACAACCCTCTGTCCCTCTCACCCACTCTCAACAACTAAAGCACAAAGTAAAACAGATTCAAACCCCTCTTTCAAGCCATACCACCACCAGGAGACATGCACCTATTTATACCCTTTGCATAATGGGCTCAAATTTGCTTTGCCCATTAAGCTTTTGCACTTTACCCACTAACTCTAACCAAATCCACTTCCTTTAATGCAGCTTTGCGTATTCACCAAAATGCCCCTCCTGCACCTTCCGGGAAGCTTCCTCCTTTCTTGCCGCTCAAGCCTCGCAACCACCTCGAGTCCACGTCGTCTTCGGCACACCTCGACCGCTTTGACCTCGGCACCACCTGCGCGTAGTCCGGTCATCCCGTGCCTTGCCACGACTCCGCCTCAACGTCCTGCAGCCATCACAGACAAGAAATACATTACATAGCACCGCTTGAAACAAGCAATCCTCATTAGCATCAACAAATCGTACTCAAGCATAGAATGGCCCAAAAGCTCAAACGAGAAGAAGAATACGCCTCAAATCCTACTAACCAAACCCGACTGAGCCAAATGCCATCATGGCACTAAACGCACAAACCAAACTCAAACTTTCCAGAAAACTTGTCAATTACTCATCACAAGCATGGGGTCGCATCCACATGGTCTCTCAATCTCCCCTTTGATGAGTATATTGACAAATCCAGAAAAAGCGCAAAGTTGAGTTTGAAAATAAAAGAAAGTCAAGCATGGTCTAAAGAAAGACAAAGAAGCTCATGACCATGTCAACAAACGGAGCAAAAACAGAAAGAGCAAATTTTTCTCCAAAGCTCCAGAAAGCTCTCAAAAGGCTTTTTCTCCGCTATTCTCCCCCTTTTGGTAATAAAATCATCAAGGATGCAAAAGAGAGAATAAGGCATGATGTTGGATGAAATGACTGAAGTTTGTTTATTTTAAGCATTTTAGAGCCATGAAGATTATCCAAAATGACCATGAAGTATTACACCAAGCCATAATCATAAGTATGCTATCAAGATCATGACAATGCATGTATAGACAAGCTAAGCCAAGTAAGTCATAATCTGAAATTAGTCGAATTTCTTAACATATCAAGTCATCCATGATTATAGTCTAGCTAAAGGTAACCAAAGATGATACAGGCCATGTCAATAGTCTAAGTAGAACCAAGAAACTAGTATTGGGTCAATTTAGAGTGCTACATGTTCAAGAATGAGACATTTGTTTAAGTACTTGTTCTTTGTGAAATTAAGCAAATTGAGCACTATTGACATGTTTTTCTTTATAAATCTCATAATTGTTTCCAACCAGATTTTTGTTTAGTCATGTGCTAGATCTCAAGCCTTATGCGACCACTCCAAACTAGAAGCTTAAGAAGATAGTCTTGGTCAACCAAAACTCCCCCTGAGTTCATGCCTAGTGCAATGGCAAGCCGTCTCATGAGAAAGAATTGGTGGGATCAGTTTTTTCGCACAAAAGAGACCTTTTTGCTTTCTTAAACAGGTGTACTAACTCATGCTTCATTAAGAAACTGATATAGCTCAATCTAAAGCTCAACAAAGATTCAAGACTCAACTCAGCCTATTTGACATGGCATAAATCATAAGAGGATAACTAAAGAGAGACTAGTCTCAAGAGCAAACATGACATGAATTAGTTCAAGTTGAACATTTTAATCAACCTATCATGGCAAAGACTAAACTACACATATAACATCATGGGTAAAAGAGCTAGTTGGTTCTCCAGTAGCTACTCTAATTGAGTATCGCTTATTTCACAAAGAGTAGCTAGGGAAAAACTAGTAGCATCGGCAGAGAAAACTCCAAAAGAAGGACTGGGATCGGTGACCAATGCCATCGACTGCGACTTCGACTTGCGAGAGACAATGTCAATCTTATGAGTCTTGAGGCGTGAATACAATGCATCAAGAGTCAGTGTCGAAAGGTCGGAGGCAGATAGCATCTGACGAGCATTGTCCAAGTCAGGGTATGTGAGACCGATTGCTTGGAGATTGCTCAAGATTTTGTGGAACCTCGCAAAACACTCATCCAGGGACTCTCCAGCAAGAATTTCAAACTTGTTGAAATCCCACTTGTACTGGTCCTATCGTACCGTCTTAATTTGAGTAGTTCCCTCATGGTAAGCATCGAGGGTCACCCAAATGTCCTAGGCCGACGAAAGATGAGAAATGCGATCGAATTCGCTTCTGCTCAGACCTTGGATTATGATGTTCTTTGCCTTAGCATTTGCCTCAATATCTGACATGTTTGCCACTGTGATGTTCTCATCGGCAGGAACAAGAAAGCGAGTTTTGACCTTTCTCTAGATAGCGTAGCCCTGAGCGTGTATATAGGACTCCATCCTACTCTTCCAGAAGGGATAGTCAATCCCATCGAAGATAGGATGCTTGGTGGAATACTTGTCCGTTGCCATGGCTCACAGACTGATTACGATCTATCACAGAGAGCTAACCAGCTCTGATACCAATTGTAGGACCGAAATGGCAAAAGAGAGGGGTGAATGGTGCCTTCAAACCTCCCCAAGTATTCACACTATTTTCTTCTCCGATAGCTATGGAAGCTATGAAGTAAGAGGATGATTGCTCACTGGAAACACCGAGAACCAAACAGCAGAACAAAACAGAGTGCAAAATAGAGCAGCAGACTCTCGGGTCAAACAAACAGAAGACTTCAAGTCGATAAGTCACTGAGCGGTCGAAGTCTCTCCTCTGCGAACGAAACAAGGAGCGAAGTCAAATCTGAAACAGAGGAGCCCAAACTGCGCACGACCACTCCACCAAAAACTTTAGCAATCAGGCTTCGCTCTTAGAAGTAATCAAGCCGAGATGGCTTGAAGGACGCTTCCTAGTTCTGAGCAAGTCGAATCACCCCGAAGCAAACCAATCTCAACCAGAAGAGAGGAGAGGATAATATATAACAGAGAAAGCACAACCAAAATAGTCAATCATCATACAAAGAGAAGAATGCAAATAGAGGAACAAAGATGAATGATTGATCATGGAGGTTTCTACAGCCGCTCCATCCGGAGGTACAAGAGCACCATGCTCTACCCAGAGCTAACTCACGCAAAATAGAAACGATAAACACAGAGCAACTTGGGAACAACCTCTCTGAGCACCCGAGCTCTACATCCCTATTTATAGCCCTCGGCTACCAAAGGGGAACCCGTAAACCCCAACCTAACACTGGGCCTGGGTTTACCCACAGACATTCGAGCGACTACCTGCCAAGACTGCCTATTACACAGTGCTTTTCCAGCGCTTTAGCCAGAGACCAGCTTCTTTTGCAGCTTTCCGCATTTCTCCAAAATGCCATTCTGCCGCCTTCCCGAAAGCTTCCTCCTCTTCTCACTGTCCGAACCTAGCAACCACCTCGCAAGCCTCATCATCTTCGGCATCTCCCGACCGCTCTCGACCTCAGCACCTCCCGTGCCTAGTCCAATCATCCCATGCCTCGTCACGACTTAGCTTTGAAGTCCTGCAATCATCACAGACAAGAAACCATTTCATAGCACCGCACAAAACACTGTAATCATACATTAACATCAGTAAGAAGTACTCAAAGCATACTCCTCAAAGTTGTAAATACCCTACGACCGGTTAAGTCACGCCTCACAACGTGGTCAAAGTCCACCGACTTCCCACATGGTCGCGGTTGAAGTCTGTCGACTTCCGACCGCAGCAGTCGAAACCACGACTTCCGACAGCCTCGCTTCTTACCAGAACCAACGTGGTCTTAGGAACTTCCGACAACTCGCAATGAGGTCGTAATACAGTGTAATTGAAGTTTGCCATTCGAAGTCAAAGTCTGCAATCTTTGCTGTGTAGTCAGAGACCCTGCCACCGACTTTGTCTTCCGAGCGCAGTCGAAGTTTGACGACTTCGCAATGTAGTCGGAGACCCTGTCTCCGACTTTGTCTTCTGAGCGCAGTCGAAGTTTTGCCAACTTTGCAATCTGATCGGAGACCCAACTTCGACTACTGATCACAGCCAATGTGATTGAAGTCTGCTGTCTTTGCAACGTAGTCGAGGATCCTGCCTCCGACTTCTAACCATGGCTGACGGAGTCGTAAATATTGAGCTTGGCTCCCTAACGGTCGCAAGATAGTGTAGTCGAAGTCTACCAACTTCGCAGCATGTTCGAGGTCGACGTCTGCTGACTTTGTAGAGAGATCGAAGTCGCAGACTAGAGACTTTGCAAAGAGGACAAGGTCGAAGTCGACCGACTTCGCAGGAACCAAAGTTCGACCACTCCGGGGCTACGACTTTGCAGAAAGGGCACAAATCAAAATCAAACTTTCCAAAACAAGTGTCAATTACTCATCACACACATGTGGTCACCTCCACATGGTCTCTCAACTATATCATCTAAAAACAAGAAAATACAGCAACAAACACAGCAACACATTCTATTTCTATTAAGATTAGAATCCACCATTACAACATCACAAGATATCGAGTAGATTACCCATAGCACTGCATACACAAGAGGACACTTACAATTTTACAAAGATAAGCTTCACGGTTACAAGTTCAGAAAAATGCTAGCAGAAACAAAAAGGCAATGAACACCATTTTCAGCTTCTATGTTAAAATCAACAGCTTGTATGCTGGCGACATAGAATAGTATAGATTTACCATTACCTTCTTCCTTTCCATCTTACTTCAAGCGAAATTTTAGTCGCCCATACCGAACCCCATCCCACCCTTGCCGTGCACAAACGAGTTGGAGTAGTACTAGTGGTATTGGTTCTTCGAGTAGGGAGAGGTGGTTAATAAGGGGCGAGAGGTGGGGAGGAGAACGGTGCCTACTGTTCGATGCAAAGAGAATGGACGGGTGAGATCGGGATCTTGGGGGATATGCCGCGGATCGATGATGTGGCGGGACATCATAGACGGTTCGGATTACAAACCGTCTATGATAGAGACATCACAGATGATTCATAATAAAATCCGTCTATGATAATATGAGATACCACAGACGGTTTATAACAAAAATAGTTAGGGATAATGATGTCACAAAGACAATATATCGGTACAATATAAATAGCTAGTCTCAAAAGATAAAATAGCAAAATTTTGTTTGGCTTATATATGCTCGTTAGAAAGGCTTCGACGAGAACTACAACTTTGCAGTTGAGGTGAAACCCAAATTCCGAAGGGAAAATAAAATTTTTAGCAAAAACAGAAACTGAAATCTTAAAACGCAAATTTGGGGGTAAAGATGGCCAATTATGAGGGTCTTAGAGGTCGACTAGCACAAGCAGGTTGCTTTTTTTTAATTGGACTCGTTAGCTCTCCAACAAGTACAAGAACATCGAAAACGGACACCATACGTAAAAGTTATGCCCATTTTACTAAAGGTGTCTCAAAACTGAATCCTACTCGGACTCAGACGGGAGATTATGAAATTTTCGGCGATTACAAGGCGGGAAACATATCACAGACGATTTTTAATACAAACCGTCTGTGATGTCTGCCATTATCACAAACAGTTCTTATCAAAAACCGTCTGTGAATTATCATAGACGGGTATTAGAAAGAACCGTGTATAATGTCTTGTATTATCACAGATAGTTCGTATAAATAACCGTTCATGAAAATACCACAGATGGTTATTCGTATGAACCGGTTGTGATACCTAAAGCACAGACTGTTAGACTATGTGGCTAGATTTAGAATTTTTATGATGATGAATAATTGACAACATTACTTAATATTGTTATTCGAGACGTGTACGTGTGTGTCGTGGACATGCATGTCAGTATAAAAGGTCTAGGGCCGGCGGTCGAGGGACGCACGGTTTTTGATGAGCAAAGAAAAATCTGATTGATTTCCACGCCGTCGCTGCTTTATCTTCTTACGCCGTCTTTGATCTCTTCTGGATCTCACGCTAATGGTGGCCACACGCCTGTGCACGAGGAGGCGCACAGGTATTCACGTGTCTGGCGCGTTCGTTCCGTGCGCAGGCGACGCAGTGCCATGTCCTCATCCTGTCGCTTTCACCCGTGAGTTGCACTGTACCAACACTGCAGCACAGAAAAAAAATCCCGAAAAATGTGACAACACTGTTTTCTACAGTGCTATGCTGTCAGTAGTGCTACAGTGCTTTCGGCACGGTGCTATACTGTTTTACTGCTCTTGAGAGAGAGAGAGAGAGTGAAATTTGTTTTCTATCTTTATTTGTTTACGCTTAATAATTCTATGCAATATATCAAAATTAAGTTGGCTGCATGATCCAACACTGCGTACCTTTAATTTTGACTCTACGACTTTGGGCAGCACTAGACCTGCCGGACGGGCTCCCAAAAGTCCAAGTCCAGACGGGCGATCGAAGTAATCCTCGATGCAAGCATGTAATAATTGTGTTTGTTGGCGAATCAAAACGTGCACATCAAAACAAAAGTGCAAAAATTCGTAGGGAATCAAAACTATGATAATGCACACAGATATATTGATGAATTATATACATACATCGTATAAACGATACCAAATATTTATATTACATATCATAGTTTAAATAACCTCATATCAGGTAATGTTTACATAGCGGGCCGATCAGTCCAAATATGTTACATTACAGAAAGCGGAAGCAGAAACAAAAAGTAAAAGGTGAGGCTACATAAAACAAACCGAAATTTTTGAAAATTGAGAAATTTCTTTTGAATTTGATTCCTTGAGTTTCCTAGCCAGATCCTCCACTTAAACTACCCATCCAAGCCCTAAATATCTTGTTGACTTGCCTTAACAAAGAAGGCTTGCGCGCTGCACTGTTCACTGTCCGATTTTTTCGGCCGCCGTCCTGATATTTGCCGCCACCGAGCTCTCTTGCTTTCTCTCGCGCCTTCTCGTGTTTCCCTCCCTGCCACACTGCTACACAGTTGTCAGGTGTTGTACGCCCTAGCCTGGCAGCCCCTAACCCCTCCCTCTACCGTGCATCACCCACCGGCCAAAAGATCAGTAGGTACCGCCTGTGATATTCAGCTGCCACCCCTGTATTGCCTCTCGGCCGACCAGCCACACCCCTTGACCGCCGCAACTCGTCACCCAAGGCACCAGCTCACCCTGCCGACCTCCCTGCCACCCAAGTCGAGGCTCCCCGAAACCTCCCGAGCTAGCTCGAAGTCGCGCCGTCCCTGCCAACCACCCTAACTCGCCTATAAAAAGCCCTAAGCCCTCCGTGAAGATGCACTGAAGCCCAGTGAAGCTCCCCACGCCCCCAATTGATCCCTCATCACTCCCATCACTGGCGACCACTAAAATTTCCCACGGTGAGCCCTAAATCCAATTTCTTTAGTAGAGCTAATAACTTTCCAATTACTCACTCTTATAGCTTCCTTAGGTTCCCAGAAGCCTCCCCAAACCGTCGCCCTAGCACCCCGAGCCGCCTCCTTCCTCAACCGCGAATCCCGCCGCCAGCCGCAATGACCTTGCCGTGGCCAGCTTGCTGTGAGCTTCCCTAGCACAAACCACCACCATTAGGACCTTCCTGAGTATCCCTAGATGGTTAAACACCCGCCGATTTTAGAAATAGCCATCCCTAAAGCTCCCAAGCCATCAAAAGTTGTCCCGAGCTTTTGAGCTCGCCGCCTCTCCGGCCGCCACCGACCCCAAAAATGGGTTCCTGGCATCTCCCTAAGTCCATCCATGGTCTTGGTTGGCGTCGCAAGTTGCTATAGCGCCGCCGGTCGCCATCGCCTTCCTCCTTTGTTTCGTTGCCGTGCACCAGTCCGATCGGGAAAGAAGAATAGTGACGGGTTGTCATTGTTCATTCAACCCGGCAACCCGAAACCGTGAGTGCACAGTAACGGATCTGGACAACCGAACCCGCTATGAACAGTGTTTGACCCGCTAAGCACAGTAAAGATTTTGTTAGATTGTCACGTGATATATAGGGCATGCATGGTTCAATGTCATTAACATTTTGTTAGATTTGGTGTCTTCTCGTCTACGCTGTGATTAATTATATTATGTGTAGTCATGCTGTAACACAAACCCAACGTTGAGACACTTAATTTATAAATCGTCCAGAAATATAAATAAACAAGTCAAGTTGAGAGGTTGAGGTGGGAATTAATTAGTGTCAGTCACAAAACTCAAAATATTTCAAATAAGTATTCAAAAAAAATTTGAATGCCAACAAAATGTAAGAAAAGTTTTAAAATTTTTATATTTTTGAATATTCGAATTTTGAAATGTTAAAAACCTACTCCCCCTTAAATGAATCTCAACCCCGAGATTCCGGTAGAGTAGAAATAAGTGGGGTTAATTTGGCTTGCAATATGTTCCAGAGTCAATCCAACACTATATTCTCTAACATGTGTCCAAATTATCGATTTGATATCTCACATCTATGATCCATGAAACATGATCATCAATCAACACATGTGCAATATATGAATCATAGGTGTCCCACTTAATGATATTAAACCAGTGATCATTTAGAATAATATCATAATTTAAATAAAGAGACTTGTTGATCAATATAAATTATAATTATCCATAGAACAGAAATCATTTTATTGAAATAGTTCCTAAACATAAAAGTGATGCGATCATCTCCATGATACGATATATCACTGACACTTGCAACATCAAGCAAGGTTTATTTATTGCACGTGCCCGTGCGCATGCTACGTGCATACACACATACTGTATAGCTAGCATATGCGTTCTATGTATACATACACACATATATCTCCAGCAACTTGCCACAGTAAGCATGCAATAGTTAAAAGCTTATTAATTACTGGTAGACGCTTTCATTGAGCAGCTTGTGTATGGTTTCTACCACTTCTGCAGTGTGGGTGTAGCCGTCCTGTTTCTTGTAGAAGGTTTCCATCATGCGCGCGTGGTTCACCACGCGTGTCAGCACCACAGCCGGTATCATGGGCGTCTTGCTGAGGAACTCCTGGTTGATGCTTCTCCACTGCTCCTCCGCGATGCACAGCAGCGCCTTCTTGGCTTGCTGCACCGTCACCTTATGCTCCTTGATGTAGCAGTCCACCACAGTAGCGACGTTGCTTCTTTCCTTCTCACACTGCACATTATAGATGGATACATAGATATCATCTCTTAAATTGCGTTGATGATCTATGTATGACAAATTAAATTGAAGATATGTTTGTATGTGTCACCTCATAGCCAAAAACATCGTCCCTTAGGCGGGATATCGCTGCTGCATTCTCTATAATTTTAGGGAACGAGCGCGCCCAGGTGTAAACGTCGTCGCCTGCGTCCATTCCAACAAAGGATATGCATGCCAGTGGCCAGTACTGGAAGGTTACTAGACTAGCCTTGAGATGGTCACGCACGGGCGGCACGTGCCCCTCTTCCCTCCATATCACCTCTTGCAACAAGCACATGGTCACCTCCTTCATCTACATTTTTTTTGTAATTAGCATGAGCGTTGGTCGACCCATATGTACTATTTACATGTATACTAATTGTGGTGTGCAAACCATGAAATAATTCACGCGAACACGAATAATTGTGGAGCTAGTACTATATGTTTACTTACAATCTCCTTAATACATTCAATTCCATGGGGTGAAGCACCGTCAGCCACAAAATCTTCCAGTGTCTTGGACAGATGGGACATTACGTACCCGTAGCACTTCCCTACGAGTTTGGCACCTTCTACGTCCCACCTGGAATATCATTGACAAGTCAAGTTGGAATTTATTGATTTATTGATCCCACCTGGGACATTATAAGACGGGACATATGTGAAAAAAAACGCACATAAAAACAACAATGGTGTTATCAGTAGGATGGTCTGATCCTATGATCGTAATAGGATCTAGTCTCAAAAATCGTTATTCTACAAATCGTAAGATCTTGAATATTATTCATAATTTTGATTCTATGTAGGATTAGAATTGGCATGATCTGATGCGATATTAGGATCGTAAGATACAGTGCGATACTGACAACCTTGCATAAAACAACTTACAGATGGATCCTCAAGTTTAACAATAGAATTTAAAGGAAAATCCAAGATGTCTTACCGTTGGACCGCTTGGTTAAAGTCAGGGAGCTCGTCCATGGTGCCATATGAATCAAATGTATCGTCCAAGAGTGAAACCATCTTGGCAAGTTTTGCAAACATCACCCGTCCCTTGGCATACTGTGGCTCGTAGAAAACACCAAGTGCCAAAAAGTAGCACTCCACTGGCCGTTCACGTATGTATTGACCAAGCGTGCTCCCAGGATTAAGGTCTTTATACCACCTAATTTAGTAATTAAAGGGAACGAACTCATCATCAATAGTAGAGTATGTCATGAGAATAAATAAGACTTGTTCAAATTTGACATATATGCTCAGTTTTCCCATTTCTATATCAGGATTGCTAAATCTCAGTCGCCTGAAATTTTTTCTTAATCTCGGTCGATTCATACTCTGGCAAGAGTCATTGTCCCTCCTCCTCTCCAGTGCTGCTGCTGTCTCCCACTACCGTTGAATTAGGATTCAGGTTACGGGCGGTTGGGGTGAGAGAGGCACGGCTACGGGCGGTAAAAGCGCCGAACCAGTGCATGTATACGGCACATGCAACAAGCTAGTATGATTACTTGCGAAATTGAGATTAGTTCAGTTGCAAAAAATGAGATTAGTACTCACAGCGAGATCCTCTTGACCTCATCACGGTGCATCAGCTGCAGGATGTGAAAGTCAAGCTTAGCAAGCTCAAGTATCTCCTGGTTGCTATTCTTGTCACTCTCGTAGATGGGCATGTAGAGCTTGGCCTCGAGCCTCTTCATTCTCCGGTGCGTCGGTGAAGCCAGAGCGTCCTGCACTTTCTGTAAGATGGGCTCAGGTAGTTGTGCACCTTTGACTAGGGATGAGAGGCAGTCCGTGGTGAAGATGATGGCGCTGCTGAGGACGTCTTCGTCGCATTTGAGGAGGTGAGCGGCCTCGTACAGACTGAGTAGGACATCGACATCAGATCGCAGGGCGTCCTTGAAGTTTCCATTCTCATCCTTGAAACTCTCGAATACTTCTGCTGCGTCCGTTTAGTTAGTTAATACAATGGGTAAGGACATTTCGAACAGTTAAGTGTAATGGTACGTAATTTTTTTCTCACTGTGTAAATTCCTGTCTGGGGAATTGATTTTATTAAACGGAACTTCTAGTACTATATAGAAAGTGCACTTTTACTCTCTTGGTTTCGCAATGTTAATTCGTCCGTTTTCTTGGGTGAAGACGTTTCACAATGTTTGTCCACTGGGGAAATCAAGAGTGCAGTTGTTATAATATACATTTCCACACTCAACACCTAGCTACCTTAATGCTGTAAAAGAGGTTGGATATATAGTTTTAGATTGTCACGTAATATATAGGGCATGCATGGTTCAATGTCATTAACACTTTGTTATATTTGGTGTCTTCTCCTCTGCGCTGTGATTAATTATATTATGTATTTGGACAAATACTGCGAAGCAGATGGAGCACTTTGTAACCTATGAAATTTTAGGGCATGTTTCCTCGCACAGTGGTTGTAGTCATGCTGTAACACAAACCCAACGTTGAGACACTTAATTTACAAATCGTCCAGAAATATATATAAATAAACAAGTCAAGTTGAGAGGTTGAGGTGGAAATTAATGAGTGTGAGTTCTCTAATAGGAGCTGTTTTAAAAAGGATTAATATATATCTACGATAATAAGAGGCGGTATTTTATGAGAAAGGGAATTAACAATTAATAGATGATGCTCATAGAAATATTATTAGCCAAGTACCGCATGGAACGTCGTAGCGGTGCTGCCTCAGCAGGCGGAAGCGGAGGGCCACTGCACACAAGTCACCATCCCTAACCGGCGTGCTGTTGAGAAGGTCCATAAACATGGCGATCTCTTGCTCAAAATGGTAGCCAACACCAAGGCGTTCTAGGTCATCAACCATCTTCATCCCCTCCAGCAAATATCCTGTTTTCCTGCTTGTATACTCTTGGATCATGCAGCCAACTTTGCGCACGAGCTCGTCCCGCCTCTCCTTGATCGTCGTCTCGGGCTTAATTTTGATTTATTGCATAGAATAATTAAACGTGAACAAATAAAAGAAACAAATCAAATTTAACACACACTCTTAAGAGTAGTAATATACACACCTGGTGAGAGCATGGCAAAGGGCGGAGATCGATGAAGTATTCAGTCCATTTGCTGTCTTCGACCTTCACCGACGGCCGCTTAGGGTTCTTCTTCTCGTGGTCCATGGTAACCAATTTCTTCTTCGACTGCATGCATGCATTTATATATGTATATCAATTAATTACTTACCAGCAGATCACATACGTATCACTAATATATGGCAACATGTCTAGATTGTCTCACTAATAGATTAGTACCACTAATGACAATATATGGCAACAAATCTAGATTGTCTCACTAATAGATTACTACCACTAATGACAACATATGGCAACATATCTAGTGCTAATGGCTATTTCAGTACTAAGGTGCTAATAACGACGTAGACTGTCTCATCTAGATTGTGTGGCTCGGATAGAGGTGATGAGATCCCCATCCTACTTAAATATTTTTGCAGAAAACCCACAGGATTTTTCACAAAAACGCTTTGCATGCACTTCACGGCTAATGACTATATATATAAAATGCACCGTAATTAAGAAACACTAGTGTAGATGCACGGATCACCTCTGCTCAAAACGAGACGAGAGGAGCTTTGGATTAGAATTAGTAAATATGACCAGGCATGCTGTAGGCCAGGCTGCTGGGCCTTTAAATAGAGCGTCAGGACCCCAATTCCAAACACGCTGCGCATGGA
Source organism: Dendrocalamus latiflorus (assembly GCA_017311315.1). Taxonomy (NCBI): domain Eukaryota; kingdom Viridiplantae; phylum Streptophyta; class Magnoliopsida; order Poales; family Poaceae; genus Dendrocalamus; species Dendrocalamus latiflorus. The sequence goes on from CM029628.1 coordinate 1,315,772, forward strand.
CTCTCTTGAAAGCGGATATGGACTGTTCGACTTTGGGCAGCGCGAGACAATCGTACGGGCACCGCAATCGTAATCCTTGATGTCTTGTGTTTACTTGGTAACAAATGTGCATTAGTTATAGTGAGGGTGTATATGTTGGCGGTCAAAACGTGCACATCAAAACATAAATGGAGAAGTCGTTAGGAATCAAATCATAACCCTGTTTACAAGTGGAGTGGCATGCTGGGCTGCTAATTGATTGATATATATCCGAGGTAAGGCGGATATGGACTGTTCGACTTTGGGCAGCGCGTGGGTGCATTTGTTGGTGGTCAAAACGTGCATATCAAAACATAAATGCAAAAATCGTTGGAGATCAAATCATGACCCTGTTTATTGATATATATATGACTGTAAACTCTATTAGTCACAGTGAAAGAAAAGCAGAGAAGCAGATCCTCCCTACGAACTACAAAGCACACTCGAGTTTTCCTTTCCTTTTCTTTCTTTTTGACAAATAGAACCATTTTTGACTTGTGAGACCCCGGATTAGCAATTTAGAACCCTCTATGTTTCAACCGCACTATTTTCTAAATCAGTGTTTCCACTGCACTATTCCCTATATTAGTAGCTAGTGCATACAAATATATTATTGGATTATATACATACATCGCATGAACAATACCAAACATTTATATTACACATCAAAGATTAAATAACCGGTATCGAGTAAGGTTTACATAGTGGGCTGATCAATCCAAATGTTACATTACGAAAATCGGAAGCAGAAGCACAAAGCAAAAGATGAGGCCACACCTCGCAACAGGCAAACGACTAAAGGTAAATGATGCCATACTGCTTTCCAAGAGTTTGGATAATAGGTGTGCACATAATAACAATCAAGTCTACCTATCCGAGGTAAGGTCTAAGCTATTAAAGAATGTCCTAATCTCCACCATCTTCTTCTCCATCTGGTCCCGGAGCGACGTAGTAGGCGTACTGGTCTTGATCCGAAGGTTCTAAGTTAATTTAGTGACCGAGGGTGAGCACAAATAACCGTGCTCTGTGAGCCAACACATATAATGCAATAATATTGATGTATGGCTTAACAAAGGATGGCTCATATTCTTTTATTTGCGAATTGCCATAGTTGAAATTACAGTGATTAAAAGTTATTGAGACTTAGCATTTTTAACTAAACCATGTTGTTACAGTCCTACCGACCACTCCCAAGAGTCGTACGACCACCTTGTAGTCGCTACGACCACTCACTAAGACGTATGACCACGTTGAAGAAGCTAAGACCGCCTCCAGTGCCATTACAACCGCTCTGTTGGTTCTTCGACCACCCTGGCAGTCGTTACGACCACGTTGTGACCTCTCCGATCACACCTCGCTACTCCAACCACGTAGTCATAACTTCAGCAAAATTTATGACCATGTTCACTGCCGCTGCGCTGCACCTCCTTCAACCACGTAGTAGGTTCGATCACCGTAGTTATAACTCAATTACGACCACATAGTGATTCTATTGACCACGTTGAAGGCTGTATCGATTGCCGTGGTCGTAACGCTTTAAGACCACGTCTTCTCTCTAGGGTTTTAACGCTTATGACCACGTCTTTTGCTCTATGACCGTGGTCATAACTCCTTCACGACCACGTCTACAGTACTTGCGGACACCTCCGCTCATCGCCATGGTCGTAAGTTGTTTACGATCACGTCTGAGATCACGATGAACTCGATACTCTATAATTTTCCAGAGCCAAACAGCTCTTCTCTTCTTTATTTCTTTCTCTCGATCACACTGATCGCTACGATCACCCCGATCGCTCCTCTCTTTTGCCTTGCCTCTCGATCACACCGATTGCTTTGGCTTGCTCTCCCTCTCTCGGTAATGCTCTGCCCTTTATACCCTGCTTTATGACTTTGTCTCGAAGACAGCTACGACTCTGAGACAGACTCGAACATGACTATGACACGGACTCGAAATGAAACTTGTACTCGTACATGACTTATGACCATGACAAACCGACTATGATCAAGACATAAACCGATTTGCACACTGCAAACTCGAATACAACTTTGACTTCTAAACTGAAAACAAGATTACTAACTCTAACAATCCCCTCCTTAATCTTATATTTCCATCTTGATCATGCTGATCTTTTCTCTTGCTTCCACTTCTTCCTTGCATGCCTGCCTAGGTTGGAGCACCTCCACCCACAGCCGTCTCTCCGGCTTCGTTTCCATGACTGGTCGTCTTCCACCTGCAGCATTTGCCCACTCTTTCTCTGGCGTGTGACCTTGCATTTGACCACTGCTCCTGCTGCGCTCCGCTACCCTTGCATATACGTGAGACCACTCGAGCCAGTGCCCACTGCATGCTTGCATGCGCATCTTGCCTCTGCTTTAGGGATGTGCCCACCTCCCTGTGGGTCCCAACACCTTGGCCTCCTGAGCCCCTGCTCGCTATGACTGCTTGCACACCGCCAACTACATATGGTCTATGCCGACCACCCGAGCTATCGTCGCTTCGACCTCCTTGTGTGTTAGTTGTGCACATGCCTGCGATGACTACGCTTCGCTCCTCTCCGCCTGCATGCGCGCATCTGGAGTTGACTGCATGCGTGTGCACACCTCCTACGCCGCTTGCTATGACGGCTACATGCTCGTTGTGTACACCTCTGGAGCTGCTATCTGTTGAGGAGTCTACCTCGGCTGCATCTTCACCATAATTTGGCTTCTCCATGCTGCTTTTCACACAAACTAATTTACAAGTTTTCAAAGAAATCTTATACAACTGATTTGAAGATCTTTTCACCTTCATCAATAAATCTTGGTTCCTATCGTACACTCATAAGAACTCATCCTGCAGCACCACGCTGCATCCTCTTTCTGTCATTTTCCTGAGACTAAGTATGTTGTTGCATAGACTTGGTATATAATAAATTCCTATCAACAACTTCTTATCTCTATTCTTGCATTGCAACATCATCGTCCCTTTGCCCTTTATCTGTTAGTGATATGCCCTAGAGGCAACATGGAGATGTTATATATATCACATACTATGTTTATGATGCATTAGTTTGTTCCTTGAAATAGACATTATCATTATTGATCAATGAGTATGTGACTTATTCATGAGACTCTTAATGCCAAATGTTGCTATTTCTAAATGATCCCTGATTATATATCATATGAGGAACAAATATGATTCAAAGATCAGCATATGTATTGATTGATGATCATGTCTCATGGATCATGCTATGGAGATACCAAATCAATAATATGGACATGTGTTAGTGAACATATGTTGGATAGACCCGCCATGAGACACTGCAGAGATTCCATGTGTCATCAGTTGGTCTCAAGTAGTGTTTATGTGGAATCCTTAGACTTGAGATCATCATGGTTCCCAACATGCATAGTAGCTTATTTTGGGACTACTAAACACTACTCCGTAACTGGGTAGTCATAAAAGTAGTCTTCGGGTTTGCTATGAAACATGTAGTGGGATGTGAATGATCAAGATAGAATTTGCCCCTCCTTATGGGAGAGATATCTCTGGCCCCTCGATGTAATGGATTATGAAAGTGCATGGCCATGCCAAGGTGATTGAGGAGTCAATCACGAGTTTATAATCCATCACGGAATCGAGAGAGTGATTGAGCTATTAAGAGGATGACACAGGTCTCGCCTTGAGCTTAATCTATATCGTGAGGCAAAGGGATTCGTACATGAGAACATTACTAGTTCAGCCGATATGATCTTTACGTATACTTTGGGGTTAATATGTCTTGCTAGAGGCCGCTATTAACAGGATGACCGGAAAGGCGTTTCCGGGTCGCAACCAAGTATACGTGAACCTACAGGGTCGCACACTTAACGGGTTGGAACACTAATTCGAATGTGATTCGGATGTGGGCTCAATTCGGATAGAGATCCGGATAGACTCCTATTGGGCCTCGGTCCACGAGGCCCAAGTGAGGAGGTCTAGACATATGGAGGTGGGGGGCTGAGGGATGTACACGCTTCTGTTCCTCCCGAACAAAACGCTAGCCGCCACCTCCCGAGCCAAACCCTAGCCGCTCGCGAGTGCTAGTACACTCGCGATCGGCGTTCCAGCCCCGGACGTGTGGATACCGGTGGAGGCGCTGCTCGTTGCGGCGTTGATCGGCATCAACAATCTACAGATTGGGTATGCTCGTGGTGTGGTTGATCGCGTGGAGGAGACAATCTGTTCGGGACGATCGGCTACTTCCACTACTACCTCGACGCGCGTGGTTGGATCGGCTTCTCCAACTCTTCTTCCGCTGCGCTGCGCGTCTAGTGGTAACGATCTATGATCCCTCCTTAGCATGATGTCCTGGTGTGCGCGGTAGAAATTTTTATTTTCTGCTATCGTAGCCTACGCGCTTTCCTTCATTATCTCCACTGTGGAGCCGTCGCCAAACTTGGCCTTGCCCCAAATCTTCTCATCGAGCTTATGAAACATGGAGTGATCTCTCGTCATGTGTTTGCTTGCTCCATTGTCCAAGTACCACTAATCCATATGATCATGGCTACCTTCCTTCGTGCGTAGTTTTGGAACTACATTCTCCTCATTCAGTATCACCATGGCTGGCTCTTTTTCAACATATGAGGAGAGAAGTACTAGCGATTCATCATCTTCTTCTTCGTCTTTGGCGAGGTTCACCTTCCCATCCTTCTTCTTGCTTTTGCAATCCAAAGCATAGTGTCCAAACTCGTTACAGTTGAAACACTTTATATGGCTACGACATCCTGATGTGTAGTACCCGTATTCGCTACATTCAAAGCACTTGACATATGACTTATCACAAGATCTCTCACCACCGCCTTGCCTAGCCTTGTCTCCATGGCCACCCCTGCTGCTTTGACCGTGCCACCTCCCACGATTGTTTGATGAGCCACGACCGTCTCTCGGATCTCCCTTTACTAGCAACGCTTGCTCGTTATGAGTCTGAGTTCCCTGCTCCTTACGCGATTGAAACCCCTTCAGTAACTCCTCATGTGTCTTGAGAGAGCCGGTGATCTCCTATATCCTCTTCTTGTCCAGATAAGGGGAGTACATAAGTCTTGTGACAATAGGTATGTACTTCTCTTAAGTGTTGTGACAATAGGTATGTACTTCTCTGGAAGCATGTGCATGTACTTCTTCACTACCACAGATTCCTCCATCTTGTCACCAAGAGAGTTACTATGATTGTACAATGAACTTAGCTTGTCGGCGAACTTGTCCACCGACTGGGTCTCTCCCATCTTCAGGTTCTTGAACTCACTCAGTAAATTCTGGAGCCGCACCTCCTTGACACGATCAATGCCCTCATGCATTGTCCAAAGCATCTCCCACACCTCCCGTGCTGCCTCCTTGCTGATGAGATGATGCATCATCACATCTAGCACCGCCTGGTAGATGAGACCAAAGCCGCCTGATCCACCTTGTCGTCCACCTCCTTGTCCTTCCCCTTCGGATTGACTGCACCCCAAACTCCCTGGGCACGCATGTTTCCTTCATATTCATTGCCCACACCGGGTAATTGTCGGTCGTCATGAGAGGGTACTGGAGGGAGATTAGCCCATCCTGAGCCTTCGCCTTGTCTCCCATGACCTTCAAAACCAAAGTCAACTAGCTCTAATACCACTTGTTACAGTCCTACTGACCACTTCCAGGAGTCGTACGACCACCTTGTAGTCGCTACGACCACTCAATGCAGTTGTACGACCACGTTGAAGAAGCTACGATCATCTCATGTGTCGTTATGACCACCCTGGCAGTTGTTACGACCACGTTGTGACCTTTCCGATCACACCTCACTATTCCAACCACGTAGTCGTAACTTCAATGATAATTACGACCATGTTCACCACCACTGCGCTTGAGAGACCATGTGGAGGTCATCCCATATGTGTGATGAGTAATTGACATTGGTTTAGGGAAGTCGAGTTTGATTTGGTTGGTTCGGACCATGTCGTTGCAATGAATTAGGTCGGGCTTGGTCAAACCTGGTCAAAGAGTTTAGGTTGCATATCATGATGTTTTGACAGGTTTTGGCTCTATCATGTGTAAGTATGAATTGCTGATGTTATTATGCTTTCATGTATCGAGCGGTGCTATTTGATGTGTTTCTTGTCTGTGCTGGCTGCAGGACGTCGAGGCGGAGTTGTGGTGAGACACGAGGTGACCGGACTAGACACGGGCGGTGTCGAGGTTAGAACGGTCGAGATGTGTCGAAGACGGCGGAGACTCGAGGTGGTTGCGAGGCTTGGACGACAAGAAGTGCGGAAGCTTCCCGGAAGGTGCAGGAGGGGCGAAATGGTAATTTCGCGAGGCTGCACAAGCGGGAGCGGGTTCCGTTAGATTTAGCGGGCGTAACGGGGTGGAGACCCGTTAGCCAAAGGCTATAAATAGGAGGGAGTGGCTACATGCCTCTCATGGCTTTGGGAGAGAGTTAGGGTTTGCATTGGTCAAAAGACTCTTTAGGAGGTGGTTTTGCCTTTGCTCTTTAGTGGTTGAGGGCAGTAGGTTGTTGTCTCCCATAGCTCTTCTCTGTGTCTGTGTTCATCCCCTCTCCAAGAATGTAGTGAGTGAGTTCTTGTGTTGGGGAGAGAGTGGATGGATTGATGAGCTTGTAATACCTCTTGTTCTAATGTCCATGCGTATCGGGACTCCTCTGTAATCCTCTTTTGTTTTGAAATGGAAATCTAAAGTTTATTTCTCATGTTCGTGCTCTATGTTCTTCGTTTCCCCTTCTTGAGTGATTTTTGATTTTCTGAGATTTGAGTTGTTGCTTGTTGGAAAGGCCCAAAATGGGTTGCTCTTTGATGGGATGGTGCCTCAAGGTCATTTGATCGTTTTTCCCAAGAGCAAATCTCTTTTAATCTCATATTTCCCTTTTTGAGTTCCTCTGTTCTTGTTCTTAACTCTAGGGTTTGAGGTGGTTTGTGTTTTTCTTCTTGAGAAGCTCTAAGATTTGGACTCTCTGGTCCTTAGGCTATTGCTAATCTTCCTGCAATCTCTCATGAGCAAAGATTGAAGGGTTGTTGAGGATTTTGGTTTCTTGAGCAGCTCTCTGTATCTTTTCAGTCTTATGGCATTTTTAGGGTTTGAGGTAAATCTTTGATTCCCTCCTTGAGATGGCTTGAAATTTGGCTTGTAGAATCCAGAGGCTATTAGTTAGCTATCTGCAAAATTTCATGGCCAAAGGTTCAAGGGTTAGATGGGGATTTGAGATTTAGTGCAGCTCTTGGTGGATTTTCAGATTTTAGGGAATCTCTTCATTTCTGGCTTTTGAGTTGGGTTTCCTTGATCTTCTAGGCTCCTCTAGCTATTTGAGATATAGTCTTGCATTTCTAGGCTAAAGTGACTAGAGGGATAGCCTCAATTTTTCTGCTGTGAGATTTCTGTCTTTGCTGCCTGAAAAATCAGTGTGCAGTCTGCTTTGAAACCCGAGAGGCGGTCAGATTGCCCCTCGGTAGCCGGTCGACCGGTTGAGAAGTAGCGGTCAGACCGGTGTGGGCCGACCGGTCAGACCGGCCTTAGAGTGGCGATCAGACCGGCCCCAACACAGAGGTCTGACCAGCCCTCTCCCTTGCAGGCTTTGATGGCTTCAGATTTTTAGGGTTTGTCCTCCAGGTTTTCCTTCTTAATGCCTTGGGTCTTTGTTCTTCCTATAAGCACTTGTCTTCACACTTGATCTTCTTTACATAGCTCCTAATCGCTATTGGAAAGAAGTCAATTGAGAGCACACAACTTTGCTTAGGTCAGATTGTCTTGAGTATTTGCTGCACTCTTCGTAGCTCTATAGCTACTAGAGAGAAAGCTCACTCGTAAGTACTTTTAGGGGGAACATTTTTGAGTCGACATTCACCCCCCTCTATCATCATTTCGGTCCAACAATTGGTATCAGAGCTGGTTAGCTCTAATTCATATATCTTAACCGGTCTCTAGAGCCATGGCGACAGACAAGTACTCGACCAGGCCCCCGATTTTCGATGGGATTGATAATCCCTTCTGGAAGAGCCGAATGGAGATGTACATCCAGGCTCAGGGGTATGCCATCTGGCGTAAGGTCAAGGTCCGGTTTGTTGTTCCTGCCGATGAGAACATCAATGCCGGGAATATGGCTGATGTTGAGGCAAACGCTAAGGCAAGGAACATCATAATCCAGGGCTTGAGTCGTAGCGAGTTTGACCGCACATCTCATCTTTCGTCCGCCTTCGATATTTGGGAGACCCTCGATGCTTACCATGAGGGCACCACCCAAATAAAGACGGTGCGACAGAACCAGTTCAAGCGAGATTACAACAAGTTTGAAATGATCGCTGGCGAGTCCCTCGATGAGTGTTTTGCACGTTTTCACAAGATTCTGAGCAACCTCCGAGCGGTCGGTCTCACATACCCCGACTCGGATAACGCTCGACAGATGCTCGCTGCACTCGACCTTCATGTTTGGGAGATGAAGGCGACTACCATCAAGGACACCACGAACCTCTTGACTTTGACTCTTGATGCACTGTACTCGGCCTCAAGGCTCACGAGATTGACATTGTCTCTCCCAAGTCGAAGTCACAGTCGATGGCCCTAGTCACCGATCCCAGTTCGGTTTCTGGTCTTTCTTCTGATTCGCTGTGTGGATTCTCCCTTGCTGCTCTCTGTGACATAACTGATGATCAGTTAGAGCAGCTTGCGGATGAGCAGTTAGCCCTCCTAGCTCGGAGATTCTCCCATGCTTACAAGAGGAGGAGGGATGGAAAGAGAGGAGGACCCGTGATTTGCTTTGAGTGTGGTGGCCCCAACCACATTCGGGCAAACTGCCCCAAGCTGGGGAAGGGCAAAGGTGACTACGGCGGTTTGGGCAAGAACAACTACATCGACAAGAACCGCAACAAGAAGCCCTTAGCTCCCGCACAAGGCAAGAAGAAGTTCCGCGACCTTGGCAAAGCCAAGAAGCTCTTCCACCGCGTCCTCACCACCTTCGACGACCTCGATCTCAGCGAGGTGGAGCGACGACGATGGAACGGACGAGCAAGAACCCAAAGGCGGCGACGACTTCTCCGGCATGTGCTTCATGGCCCTTTAGGGCGAACTGAGCGACAGCGAGCTGTACTCCGACTCCGATGAGGTATCCCCCACCTACGACCAGCTCAATCATGCTTTTCCTAAGTTAGGTGGATTTCATGCTAGAGCTAGAGCTAGGGTTAGCGAGTTGGAGAAGGAAGTAGATAGATTATCATGAGAGCTTACTTCACTTACATCTGCTCCCTCCCGTGATGATTGTGATACATGCTGTGCTCTGTTGGGTGACATGGAGAAATTAAGGACCTCGCATGATAGTCTGTCCTCCGAGCTTGACATGGTTATGGTGGAGAACATTAGTCTTCTTGCTGAGCTTGAGATGAGTAGGGTAGCTCCTTCGTCATCTACTACTGTTGAGACTATTGCTTGCACCTCATGTGAGGATAAGGATAATGCTTTTAGAGGTCTTTATACCACGCTCCTGGATCTGCCCGAGTCTTGTGAAAACTGCAATAATTTGAAATTGAACTTAAAAAGGGCAGATCATAAAATTGCTGAGTTGCATGCTTCTTTACTTGAGCCTGTTGTTTCTTGCACCAACTGTCCAAAATTGACACTTGAGCTTGAGTCTGTTTCTAAGTAATTCCAAGAGATGGTTGATCATAACAACAAATTGGCTCAGTTTGCGACTAAGGATCCTGTTAGCTCACCATGCATTAGTTGTGATAAACTAAAACTTGAACTCGTTGCTTTGAATGAACAATGTGTGAAGCTAACTAAGGATTTACTAGAGAAGCCATCAACTCATTGTGATGTGATTGCTGAGGTGGGGAAGGAGCCCAAGGGTAAGGTGGAGACGCTTAGCGACGTGAAGCAACTGGCTAATAGTAGGACTGTCCCCTCAGAGTCGGCTGTGCGTGCACAAGCCATTCTTTCCTCTACTGTTGGTTCTTCTTCTGCTCCCTTACCTTCTACTGTCTCTTCTTCTCCCTGCTCTTCTTGCACCTCTGTCTTTCGGGAGTGTCAGTATCTTATGAACACTCTCGAGAGATTTGTAGGAGGCAAGAAGAAGCTTAATCTTATTCTAGACCAATCCAAGATTTGCAGATTTAATCAGGGTCTACGATATGATTTCATGAGGACATGAGGAAGCATCCACCTGCTGTGCTCAGACCCATAGCACCAGGTGTGATCGAGACTAAGCCCAGGACCGAGAAAGTCCAATTTAAGTCAGCGGGCTTTGTCCAAGGGATTTCTGACAGCAAGGTGATTCCACTGCACCTTCGGCTTCTCAGAAGGCGAAGCCTCATCATGCTACTTCTACCTCTCAGAAGGTGAAGTATCATTGCACCTTCTGTCAGAAGGATGGACATCTGATCGATCGATGCTTCAGGCGTGCTAAGATCGCGCGAAGAGACCATGCTGAGGCTTTTAGGCGTATTCAGGGTCAGCCCCAGACCTTGAGTGCCCCTAAGACCCACACGAGGTCTAGGTTTGTTTCAGCTGATGGGTTTGGGCAGCATCGAGGACTTGGTTTTTCTGAGTTTTCTAGTTTTCGTCCTCATGCTCCTGTTGGTCGTGACTTCCGCCGTTCTGAGGGTAAAATCTCATTTTCCCCATCGAGATGACTACACGCGGCGTGTTCAGCATGTTGCAGGTACTCTGACTCGCTCGCCCGTAGCAGTCGGACCCAGCAATAGCTTCAAGTCTACACGTAGACCTTCTGCTCCTGTGAGCAACAGAGAGCGTAGGGTAGATAGAGGTCAGTTGTGTTTGACTACTTCATCTGCTCGACGTGTTACTCAGTATTGGGTGCCAAAATCACTCTTGATTTACCCTAGTACTGAGACTTTACTCTCTTGTTGACTCAGGTTCGCCGGGCAGGGAAGGGAAAGGTTTGGCTAGTAGACTCCGGGTGTTCACGACACATGACCGGAGACTATCGTTGGTTTTCTTCCCTTGCCCATGCTCCAGGTGATGAGGCAATCACCTTCGGAGATGCTTCATCTGGGCGCGTTATCGCCAAAGGTACAGTGCGCGTTAATGATTCTTTCATTTTGAAAGTTGTTGCCTTGGTTAGTAAGCTGCAGTATAATTTGCTCTCCGTTTCTCAGCTTACCGATGACGGTTTTGAGGTGAACTTCAAGAAAAATGCTTGCAAAATTCTTGATTCTTCGGGTAGTCTAGTTTGCGGGATTTCTCGTTTTGGGAGGATCTTTCGTGCTGATTTTTCTGAGTCTTCTGGTGATCCTCTCAGGTGTTTAGTTGCTTCTGAGTCCCGCGACCTTTCTTTCTGTCATAGGAGACTTGGTCATATTGGATTTGACCATTTGACCCGAGTTAGCGGTCACGATCTCATTCGTGGTTTGCCAAAACTCAAGATGGTCAAAGATCTAGTTTGTGCTCCTTGCCGGCACGGCAAGATGGTCGCCACTTCCCATCCTCTGGTCACAGTCACTATGACCGATGCACCAGGACAGCTGCTCCATATGGATACAGTTGGACCAGCTCGAGTGCAGTCAGCAGGAGGGAAGTGGTATGTCCTTGTCGTGGTCGATGACTTCTCGAGGTACTCTTGGGTGTTTTTCTTAGCCTCGAAGGATGAGACGTGTACACATTTCCGAGGTCTTTTCAGTAGACTTTCTATTGAGCTCTTGGGTGCCTTACGAGCGATCCCTAGTGACAATGACACGGAGTTCAAGAATCCCTACTTTGAGAGGTTCTGTGCTGAGACAGGTGTAGAGCACCAGTTCTCTTCTCCGCACGTCCCACAGCAGAATGGCGTCGTGGAGAGGAAGAATCGTACCTTGGTCGAGATGGCCAGGACGATGCTTGATGAGTACTCTACACCACGGAAGTTTTGGGCTGAGGCTATAGCTACCGCGTGCCATGTTTCAAATCGAGTTTTTCTTCGAGCACACTTGCAACTCACTTCTTATGAGTTGAGATATGGGCGAAAGCCCAGTGTATCTCATTTTCATGTGTTTGGTTGCAAGTGCTTTATTTTGAAGTCCGGGAACCTAGACAAGTTCGAGTCACGTTCTTGTGATGGGATCTTTCTAGCTTACTCGACTTCTTCGTGGGCTTATCGGGTTTGCAACTGCGAGTCTAGCAAAATGGTATAGACCTGTGAGGTGACCTTCGACGAGGCCAGTCCGGGGACTAGGCCCGATGTCTCAGGTTCTTTAGAGCAGTATGAGCCCATCTTTGTGGATGATGAGGACGATGGAGATGAGGGTTGTCTACCCGATCTAGTCCTTCATCCACCCCTTGAGGTGCCTTCTTCCACTGCACCTCGAGGCGATTAGCCCATGCCTTCTGCTTCTTCTGGAGTTAGTGGCTCTGTTCCTACCTCGTCAATTCATGAGGTAGAGGCCACTTCTTCATCTCATCCTGGACCTCCTAGACACATTCAAAAAGACCATCCTTCTGAGCAGATTATTGGAGACCTGTTTGAGCGAGTCACTCATTCAAAATCTGGCATGTCTCAATTCTGTCTCCATTCTGCCTTTGTTGCCTCCTTCGAGCCCAAGGACGTTTGTCATGCTCTCTCTGACGAGTCTTGGGTCAATGCTATGCATGAGTTAGAGAATTTCGAGAAAAACAAGGTCTGGTCGCTTGTTGAGCCCCCACGAGGTCACAATGTCATTGGGACAAAGTGGGTGTTCAAGAACAACCAGAGTGAGGATGGGGTGGTTGTTCGAAACAAGGCTAGACTGGTGGCTTAGGGGTTCTCCCAGGTTGAGGGTCTAGATTTCGAGGAGACCTTCGCCCCTGTAGCTAGACTTGAGGCCATTAGAATCCTACTTGCTTTCGCAGCTTCTAAGGGTTTCAAGCTTTACCAGATGGATGTCAAGAGTGCCTTCCTCAATGGCTTTATTGAGGAAGAAGTCTATGTGAGACAGCCTCCAGGTTTCGAAAACCCCAAATACCCAAACCATGTCTTCAAGCTTTCCAAAGCACTGTATGGACTTAAGCAGGCCCCTAGAGCTTGGTATGAGAGGCTTAAGTCCTATTTGTTGAGGCATGGTTTCGAGATGGGTAAAGTAGACAAGACCTTGTTCATCTGCCGGCATGGCACTGATCTTCTGCTCGTCCAAATCTATGTGGATGACATTATCTTTGGCGGCTCCTCGCATGCTCTCGTTTCCCAGTTTTCCGATGTCATGAGCTCGGAGTTTGAGATGAGCATGATGGGCGAGTTGAGCTTCTGCCTTGGCTTCCAAATTAAGCAAACTCGGGAGGGTACTTTCTTGCATTAGGGCAAGTACACTCGTGACCTCCTGAGGCGCTTTGATATGAGTGATGGTAAGCCTGTGTCAACGCCCATGGCATCTTCCGCCACTCTTGACCCAGATGAGGACGGCGAGCCAGTTGATCAGAAGGAATATCGCAGCATGATAGGCTCCCTCTTGTATCTCACTGCCTCGAGACCGGACATACACTTTGTTGTGTGTCTGTGCGCTCGCTTTCAGGCTTCTCCTCGTGTATCTCACCGCCAGGCGGTGAAACACTTCTTTCGGTACGTTCGAGCTACCATTGACTATGGTATCTGGTACTCTTCCTCATCCTGTCTTTCCTTGAGAGCCTTCTCGGATGCAGACTTTGCCGGCTGTAGGATAGATAGGAAGAGCACTTCTGGCACCTGCCAATTCATTGGCACTTCTCTTGTTTCCTGGTCCTCGAAGAAGCAGTCCCGTGTTGCACAATCCACCGCAGAGGCCGAGTACGTCACTGCAGCCAATTGCTGTAGCTAGGTGCTCTGGATGGTCTCGACCCTACGGGACTTTGGGTTAGTTATCGACAGTGTTCCACTCTTTTGTGATAACACTTCTGCGATTAACATTGCTAAGAACCCATGCAGCATTCTCGGACCAAGCATATTGATATCCGATATCACTTCCTTCGAGACCATGTGGAGAAGGGTGACATTGTGCTTCAGTTTGTGGAGAGTGACCACCAGTTGGCTGATATCTTTACCAAGCCTTTGGATAGCTCTAGGTTTTCAGCTCTACGGGGAGAGCTTGGGGTGGTTTGTCCTTATGGACTGTTGTGAGGGGGAGCTTTGTGCATTACTATTTTATCTTATTTATTATGCTCTTACTCCTATCTGTTGCATTGCATTTGGGTGCATTTGGGTTAGTCCTCCTAGCATAGATTAGAGTGTTTCTCACGTCTAGTTGTTTAGACTTCTTACTCTTATCTTGTGATTCTAGGATGCTGCTTATTAGCTGTTTCTCTTCTCACTAGGTTGAGCTCACCCACTGCTTATAGGTTCTAGCGAGGGTCGGGCCACCCTCGGGTAGACAGGGTACGTGTTTGCTCCTTAGTTTGTTAGATAACTAGTTGATAGTCCTGGAGTCATATGGGGTAGATGAGAGTCAGTCTAAACCATAGTATCCTCTTTATCTTATTTATGCTTTAAGGACTGCCTTTTCGGTTTTTCTTGCCAACTTCTCGATCTTATTGCTTTGGTTCAGGGGGAGTTCACTTGGGAGCTTCTGGAGCTTAATATTGACATAACTCAACTTGAACTAAAAGTGGCATCTCATGTTGTGGGGGAGCTGGATTTTCTTGCATTTCAGCATTTTGCATTGTAATATAACTACATTGAGCCTTGATTATTATCCTTTCATGACATGTTTACAATGCTTTACGCCTTGCCATGACTTGTGCTTATTTGCTAGATTTATCATGACTTCATATGTGTAGACTAGCTTTTGCCATGATAAGTTAATTAAACTTGCTCAAATTGAACTAAAACTTGTCATGTTAGCACTCGAGACTAGTCTTTCTTGAGTTATCCTCTTATGATTCATGCCTTGTCAAATAGGCTGAGTTGAGCGTTGAATCTCTATTGAGCCTTAGATTGAGCTATTTTAGTCTCTTAATGCAGCATGAGTTAGTTCAACATGTTTAAAAAGCAAAAAGATCTCTTTTGTGCGAAAAAACTGATTTCACCAATTCTTTCTCATGAGACGGCTTGCCATTGCACTAGGCATGAACTCAGGGGGAGTTTTGGATGACCTAGACTATCTTCTTAAGCTTCTTGCTTGGAGTAGTCGCATAAGGCTTGAGATCTAGCACATGATAAAAATATTGGTTGGAAACGATCATAAGTTTCAAAAGAAAATATGTCATTTGTGCTAAATTTGCTTAAGCTTCAAAAAGAACCAAGTACTTGAACCAATGTTTCATTCTTGAGCTTGTAGCACTCTAATATGACTCAATACTAGCTTCTTGGTTCCACTTAGCTTATTGACATGGCTTGCCTCATCCTTGGATACCTCTAGCTAGACTTTGATCATGGATGACTTGACATGCTAAGAATTTGCACTAAAATTTCAGATTGTGACTTCATTGGTTTAGCTGGCTTATATATATCTTGTCATGATCTAAATAGCATGTTTATGTGTTATGGCTTGATGTAATTCTCATATGGTCATTTTGGATAATCTTCATGGCTCTAAATGCTTAGAATAATCAAACTTCAGCCATTTCATCCATTTCTCGGAAGATCGGGCCATCGTCACATCACATAGTCTAATGTTTCGACAGGTTTGGACTTCGTCATGCGAGAGTATGATGTGTTTGTGCTATTTACGCTTTCATGTATCGAGCGGTGCTATTTGACGTGTTTCTTGTCTGTGTGGCTGCAGGACATCGAGGTGGAGTCGTGGCGAGGCACGGTGGACCGGACTAGGCGCAGGTGGCGCTGAGGTCAGAACGATCTAGGTGTGCTGAAGACGGCGAAGCCGCGTGGCTTGCAGGACAAGGAGCGCGGAAGCTTCCCGGAATGTGCAGGAGGGGTGAATCGGGAAATTCGCAAGGCTGCACAAGCGGGAGCGGGCTCCGTTGGATTTAGCCAGCGTAACGGGTTGGAGACCTGTTAGCCATGGGCTATAAAAGGAGAGGAGGGGTTGCATGCCTCCCCATGGATTCAAGAGAGAGTTAGGGTTTAGTGAGTCAAAAGAGGCTTTGGAGGTGGTTTCACCTTTGCTCTTTAGTGGTTGAGAGTGGGTGTGTGAGACAGAGGTTGTCTCCTTCGTTACTCTGTGTGTGTGTGTGTGTGTTCCTCCCAAGAACCATGTAGTTCTTGGTGTTCTTGAGGATTGAGAGGGAGAGGTTGGTTTGAGAGTCATGTAATCATTCCTCCGAATGTCCATGCGTATGGGGACGTAGTTCTTTGTACCTCTTGTTTAATTGGAATGAAAATCTGAAGTTTATGTCTCCTCCCATGCTCTCTGTTCTTCGTTCTTCCCTTTTGAGCAAATTCTTGATTTTCTGTGTTTTGAGTTCTTGATTGCTGGGAAGGCCCAAAATGGGTTGCTCTTTGATGGGATAGTGCCTCAAGATCATTTGATCGAGTTTCCCTAGATGAAACCTCTTTTAATCTCAGATTTGGCATTTTGGGTTGCTATGTTCTTCTTTTGCCTTTCTAGGGTTTTTGAGCATTTCTTGTTTCCCTTTGCAAGATGGGCTGAGATTTGGCATGGAGAGTCCTATGGCTATTGCTAACATATCTGCAAAATCTCTTGGCCATAGGATCAAAGGTTTGGAAGCAATTTGATTTTTGGCTCGGGTCGTGCAAGAATTCAGATTTTTACCTCATAATCTGAAATTCATGTTTCTCGGTTTGTTTCTCTTGTTACTCAGGGTCCCCTTACTATTTGGTACGTTGTAGTAAGGCTTTGGATCAAAGAGATTGAGAGCAATCCCTCTTTTTAGCCAAAATCCCGAAGTTCCATTTCTTTCAGCCTGAACCCTGCTGTCTGCCTGTTGTGCGGTACTACCGCCCGAGCTGCGGTACTACCGCTCCAGCGGTACTACCGCTTGGTTCATTCCGGTACTACCGCGAGCAGCAGATTTCTGAACTTCAGCGTTTATCTTTTCTTGCTTATGCATACTAATTCCGGAACTACCGCTCCAGCGGTACTACCGCAGATATCACGCCGGTACTACTGCTCATGCGGTACTACCGCTAATATCACTCCGATACTACCGCCTGAAGGCAGATTTTTCCCGGTTTGATTTATCTTGTTCGCTGCTCTCTGGTTTTGTGTCTTTTATGCTGTTGAGTTTTCTTGTGAGCTTTGGTTTTCTTCCTTCATAGCTTTCATAGCTATTGGAGAAGAAGATACTTGTTGGGGGCGAATTTTAAAGATCGACATTCACCCCCCCTCTGTCGCCATTTCGGTCCTACAGATTTGGTTGGTTCGGACCATGTCGTTGCAATGAATTAGGTCGGACTTGGTCAAACCTGGTCAAAGGGTTTAGGTTGCATATCATGATGTTTTGACATGTTTTGGCTCTATCATGCGTAAGTATGAATTGTTGATGTTATTATGCTTTCATGTATCGAGCGGTGTTATTTGATGTTTTTTTTGTCTGTGTTGGCTGCAGGACGTCGAGGCGGAGTCGTGGTGAGACACGAGGTGACCGGACTAGACACGGGCGGTGTCGAGGTCAGAACTGTCAAGATGTGTTGAAGACGGCGGAGACTCGAGGTGGTTGCGAGGCTTGAACGACAAGGAGCGCGGAAGCTTCCCGGAAGGTGCAGGAGGGGCGAAATGGTAATTTCGCGAGGCTGCACAAGCGGGAGCGGGTTTCGTTGGATTTAGCGGGCGTAACGGGGTGGAGACCCGTTAGCCAAAGGCTATAAATAGGAGGGAGTGGCTGCATGCCCCCTCATGGGTTTCTTGAGAAGCTCTAAGATTTGGACTCTCTGGTCCTCAGGCTATTGCTAATCTTCCTGCAATCTCTCATGAGCAAAGATTGAAGGGTTGTTGAGGATTTCGGTTTCTTGAGCAGCTCTCTGTATTTTTTCAAGCTTATGGCATTTTTAGGGTTTGAGGTAAATCTTTGATTCCCTCCTTGAGATGGCTTGAAATTTGGCTTATAGAATCCAGAGGCTATTAATTAGCTATCTGCAAAATTTCATGGCCAAAGGTTCAAGGGTTAGATGGGGATTTGAGATTTAGTGCAGCTCTTGGTGGATTTTCAGATTTTAGGGAATCTCTTCATTTCTAGCTTTTGAGTTGGGTTTCCTTGATCTTCTAGGCTCCTCTGGCTATTTGAGATATAGTCTTGCATTTCTGGGCTAAAGATACCAGAGGGATAGCCTCAATGTTTCTGCTGTGAGATTTCTATCTTTGCTGCTTGAAAAATCAGTGTGCAGTCTGCTCTGAAACCCGAGAGGCGGTCAGACCTCCCCTCGGTAGCCAGTCAGACCGGTTGAGAAGTAGAGGTCAGACCGGTGTGGGCCGACCGGTCAGACCGGCCTTAGAGCGGCGGTCAGACCGGCCCCAACACAGAGGTCTGACCGGCCCTCTCCCTTGCAGGCTTTGATGGCTTCAGATTTTTAGGGTTTGTCCTCCAGGTTTTCCTTCTAAATGCCTTGGGTCTTTGTTCTTCCAGTAAGCACTTGTCTTCACACTTGATCTTCTTTACATAGCTCCTAATAGCTATTGGAAAGAAGTCAATTGAGAGCACACAACTTCGCTTAGGTCAGATTGTCTTGAGTATTTGCTGCACTCTTCGTAGCTCTATAGCTACTGGAGAGAAAGCTCACTCGTAAGTACTTTTAGGGGGAACATTTTTGAGTCGACATTCACCCCCCCTCTGTCGTCATTTCGGTCCAACAGTGCTGCACCCCCTTCAACCACATAGTAGGCTTGATCACCGTACTTGTAACTCGATTACAACCACGAAGTGATTCTATTGATCACGTTGGAGGCTCTGTCAACTGCTGTGGTCATAATGCTTTATGACCACATCTTCCCACTGTAGTCGTTTACGATCACATCTTCTCTCTGTGGTCATAATGCTTACGACCACATCTTCTGCTCTTTGCTCGTGGTTGTAACTCTTTTATGACCACATCTTTAATTAGTACCCGCGGACAGCTTCGCTCGTCACCGTGGTCATAAGTCGTTTACGACCATGTCTGTGATCACGATGAACTCAATACTCGATAATTTCCCAGAGCCAAATCGCTCTTCTCTTCTTTATTTTTTTCTCTCGATCACACTAATCGCTACGATTACCCCAATCGCTCCTCTCTTTTGCCTTGCCTCTCGATCACACCGATCGCTTTGGCTTGCTCTCCCTCTCTCGGTTACAATGCTCTACCCTTTATACCCTACTCTACAACTTTGTCTCGGAGATAGCTATAACTTTGAGACGGACTCGAACATGACTACAACACGGACTTAAAATACAACTCGTACTCGTACACAACTTACGACCATGACAAATCGACTATGATCATGACTTAAACCGACTTGCACACTGCAAACTCGAATATGACTTTGACTTCTAAACTGAAAATAAGATTACTAACTCTAACACATGTTTTCTAAAGAAAGTGAAAGTATGGAAAAAAATAATAGTAGTAGTGCAAGTTCAATCCACCTGTTACATAGTTCCATACACCACATGCTAGATTTGTTACTAGGGATCTATCCACTCATTATAATTACTAGGTTCCATCCACTTAGGGGAAATCAACTCAGAGTTACATCCATCCATCATTTTTTTTATCCCAACCATAAAAATTCTTTAAAAAATAGATACTAACTCGAGTAAGTTCCCATGGCCATGGGCATGGCTGTTCGAATAGTTTTCACTCTTCAGAAGTCACACATTTTATCTACAAAAGATATTCAACTTATTATATTCCACATGTTTCCATAGACGTACAGATCAAGAAGATCACCACAAGGCATTTCCAATGCATCTTCCCAGCAATGCATCCACCTGCTAAGGTTTCCACCACTGTGGGATTGAACTATACCCACTAAGGAGTGGGGTATTATTAAGAAATTATCCATAGAAATCTAACTATGAACAAGTGTGAATATAATTTATGTAACAAAATAAAGCATGCAATTTGATATTTTAAATAAAATAAATTGCATTCGAAAGGTAGATACGATATGATCAAAGTAATAACTTGCCTCAGTAATTATGTTCGAGAGTCTCTTAATCATATGCAAGGTAATCTTCAATTTAAATCTTCATATTTCTATATAAATATTAGAGACTTAAAATTAAAATGTTTTACCTTAATTATTTAAGCATTTTTTGAAAAGGGGCCTCATGACTTCTGAGATATGCAAATAATATTTATTATTTTCACATTGCTTAATTTTACACCAATTATTCTTGTATGATAGTTCATTGCTAATCTTTGCAATTGATCAAGATTAAAACTTCAAATATCATAATAGAGTTTATTCTTTTTGTTTATGCAAAATGTATTTTATCATCATTTTTATTTATGCGAACTCATATTTTAATAGCACCTCAAATTAACATTTTGCATTCTTGTAGGATATAGGATGATGGCATGTTAATCATTTGCATCTACTGAATGTTTTAGCACATTTTAACTTTAGTTAGGACCTAGTTTAATTTCAAGCCTTACTTAGTTAAATAGCAACTAGCAAATTAGTTAGGCTATTATTTTATCCAGCTTATTTATAAAAGGTCTAATGATAATTGGGAGGTATTCATCTGTAGCTCGCAAAACCTCAGCTAAGTTTTAATGCTTCAAAACTTAACTTACTGACTATATTCAATTGATAGCTGAGGTGGCCCACATGTCATAAGGGAGAGAGTACAACTCAAATAGCAACAGAGGAGCAAGGCTGAACAGAACGGGAGCAAGGGGCGCATGGCTAGGTGGTGGCGTCGCCAGCGAGGGGTGGCTGGAGAGGCAAGGGGGACTGGTAAAATAGTTTGCTTGGGAGGCGAGGAGGCCATGGGAGGTGGCGAAACAGTTGGGGAGGGCACCATGTTAGGCATACAATCTCTTGGAGCTGTAGGGTGTAGGGGCCAAACATGGTGGTAGCGGTTGGAGAGGGAAAAGAAGGAAAATAGAGGGGCACGAGCACGTGGGAGCTAGGGGAAACTCACTTACATTGATGGCATGGCTGGAGAAGAGATGAGGTGACCCAACGATGGAGGCTGATGGTGGCGTGAGGTGGCCAGCATGGGGGTGTTGCGCAGTCAAAGGGGAGCTTTGGCCAGTAGTTGGAGAAGCTTTGAGGTGCCATGGGGATGCTCCAGGTAGAAGGAATCAAAGGGAGGAGCTCCAAAGAGAAGGAGACGGTGTTGGGTAGCTACAGCTGAAGTTGAGGAAGGAAGCCGGTGTGGCGAGCTAGGGAGCGTAGAATAGCAATTAATTTGGATGGCTAGAAGAAGATGCTTGGGAACATATTTTTATGCAAACAAATTTCAATAAAGCTTGCCAAGGTGGCCAGAACGGCGGGGTAGACACGGTAGTGGGCGTGAGCACGGGAGCGACTTGGGTCAGGGAGAAAGGGGGGAAGAAAGGGGTATAACCTGGCTTAAATAGGCAAGGGTGATGTGGCATTGCTGTGCTTCCATAGTGTAAGGTGGCGTAGCGGGGGCACGCGGATGTGGACAAGTGGGGCGGCTCACTGGGTGGCGCGGAGTGAGGGCAATGTGCGCATAGGCACAAGGTGAGGTGGTGCCATGTGAGGGCGACATAGGGGTGCACGCACCGAGGATAGGTTGGCAGTTTGGTCGCGCACAGCACAGGGAAGAGGGGAGGAGAGAGGAAAAGCAAGGGATGGGACCAGTGTCACAGGGAGGAAGGAAGAGAGAAAGAGGGGAATGGCTAGCAAAAAATTGGAATCTTGATCTTTGCTTTTGCTTTTTGTCAAACTTTGATTTTAAATTTCTTTTTTGATTTGAAATTCAAATTCATATTCTACTCAATTCGATATCTAATTATTTTGGCTCTTGATCCATATTTTTTTATTTTAATTATTTGAATTATTTAGCAAAATATAAATCAAGAGTCTAGGAAAAATCAAATAACACTGAAATACAACAAAAAATTAAATTCTTCTCTTTTTAGTAATCCCCATATTTGGGATGTTACACAAAAGTTGGTTAGTACTTGACTAGTAAAGATAACAAGAGATGATGAATTTTCTTTTCTTTTTCATTTCAGTGAATGGAAATGATGGCCTTCATAAGTGAGAAATCTCAGAGATGGAACAAAATTAGGTTCTTTCTATTCCTCATCAAATGTTTTTCTAAACCAAAGCAGTCACATTTCGAGCCATTTAATCAAACTTCAACTGCCCTAGTCTCTCCTTCTCTCTCCTATATACTCAGTTCACTCCCTTCAGCCCCTAACCCTAATGTCCAGCCCGCACCACCCTGCCACCACCTCACACGCTGCCGCCTTGCAATGTCCCCCTTCCCTGTTGCCGTCATTCGCCTCCTCCTACCCCGCCCCACCCACCCCTCCCCCAAATCCATGACTGATAGTGCCAACGCGGCCCCTACCTCCCTTTATAGCCAACCCCTGGTGAACCCAAACCCTAATCCGGCTAACCCCACCCTAACTCATCAACATCTCTACTGGAGAAGATGAACCCATTGATTGGAGCATGAATCTCCAACATGTAGCAAGTTAGGAATTCGACTGATTTCACCAAAATTTTTATGTGACACATTTTTAGCACGCCAGATAAAATTATGATAACTAAATATTTTGCTATACTTGTCCTTTTTTATCCTCAATCTATAATAGATTGTTAGGAAGCTTACAAGGTTATGGGCTTGTTCTTTTCAGCTTCCAAAAGTTGTTTTCAGCTTTTCTATAGTAACTAGCTTTTAAACGGAGTATCTTTGCAGGATAGGGTCTATTAGTTAATTGTAGTACATACTGTACCGACTTCATTTATATAGGCAAAACCACACGTGAGTTTCTGTTACTCTGTAATCACTCCATGAATAGCCCAAAAGCCATAAGGCGCAGCCAAAAGCCGTAAGCTTCAGCCAAAAAGAAGAAGCCCTATACATACCTAAGTTTTCTTTCCAAATGTTTTTTCACAAAAATTGTTCAATGGTTCTTTTCATGACTTAATTGAGTACATTGTAAGAATACTTAATTAATTTACGCTATAATGTTATTATTTTAGAAGGAGCACAATGTGCGCAGGCTTCTTCCAGCTATCATTCTCCAAACCAAACATCCTAGAGAGAATAAAGACAGAGGCAAGAAGTGTTGGAAATGTGGGCAATATTTTAATTCTAGATTTTACTAGGAGGAAAATATCACAAATAACTAATGATGCATAAAGCAGTACAAACAATAGGCAAATCATTGTACTTCAAAAATCTATAGAAATAGAATTTAAATAAATCGATCGGTCACACGAACGACTTACAGTTGGGTGTGAGGAAGAACAGAAAGCAACGCAGAACGTAGATGTCACAGCGAAGCAAGTGGTAGCGTAGATGTGTGTTGCCTAGAAATCTTATTGCTTCTCTCATGCAGGTCTTCACGGCAGCCAATGGCTTAGAGATACCGCTCCCCTTCTTCACGGTGCATGCCAGGAAGAAGATTCGACAAGATTCAGACGATGTAGCACATCAGCACGAGTTCACAGAAGAAAGAAATGGAGGCAGTGAGATTCTTCTCAATATACTCTAGATGTCTCCAGATCTATACATATATATATATATATATATATATATATATATATATATATATATATATATATAAATGCATAGCTTTGTCTTCTCTTATTCAATTTCGAGTTAGAAGTTAGAGGGAAAGAGAACTCCCCCAAAGCTGCATTCTCTTAAGAAGAGCTATTTTCCGTTGTTATTTATAAAATGTGTATCACCATACTGAATCTAGCGCAAAGCTAGGAAGTGGGTTGGATTGCTCGTGTGTCCACGGGACAAATCCCATTTGAAATGGATGGTGTGAGTTTGTCAAATGCTCGACAAGCCGCTAGATTAGCGGCGCATAAACCATGTTCGTCAACCAAGTTTGTTCAGTGGTCGTAACGTAATTGGTTAGTGGGGAAAAACCGGGCCGGGACTCAAAAGAATTTGGCGAAGTGTTTGTTCCTGAACGAGGGAAGTGGAAAGATAAAGAGGGATAGGGAGCTCACCTCCTTCTTTTTTAGGGTTTTAGGGCTATGAACCGACATAAGTAAGCATCCATTTACTCGTTGGTCACTGACATATTTAACCAACCATTTACCCACATGTAACAACTTGTCATTAGACCCAATAAAGCCCCAAATTCAAACGTTTGAATCTCATTCAAATAGAGATAGAGAGTGGTGCACGGTTCAGCAAAAATAAAGGTGCACTTGGTCTGCCAAGTGGCGCGTCGTATCATGGCACGATTACGTGTCGCAAGTCACAAGTTACATGATTTTCACACGAAAATGCATGAATACGCGCGTGCGTGCATGCGCATGTGTGTGATTAGCCATAGCCCTCCTCATGCCATCCCCATCCATGTGTCACATGATCAAGGAGTTGCAAGGGCTTCATCTTATAAATTGGTCAACTCCACTTTGCCTTAGTAATATGGTACTAAACCATGCAAGCTTTGGAATTACAAGAAATGAGCCTCACTAATATGGGCCTATTTCTAACAATCTCCCACTAATTTCGAAGCAAGAAGCAAAAATATATCAAAGATCTTGTGTTGAAGTACTGTTAATATACTAGTCTTTTAGTGTATGTCCCATATGGGTTGAACTTGCACCTAGAATAACAAGATTAATCTTCTCACAGCTGATGAATGGACTATGTCTTGAATTAACAGCTTTTTGTGATCAGGTTTCACTTGAAATCTCAACTGGTACTAGACTGCTAATGAACCACGCCTAAATGGAGTGTTATATGCTTTCTAGAGAATGCTCCATTCTCGTGAACTACGACCACTCAGTTAGGCTCAAGTAGGTATATTCTTTCCAGGTATACTGTAGGTGGATACCTTTTCCTTATTTGGACAATAGAATACATTAAGACTTTATGCCAACCTTCCATACAGTCGAGAGTACTTTATTTATTATGATATTGGTACAATGAATATGTACTCTCCTGTTACAACATCAACTTGTTTTTCCCATTGTCTAAGTCACCGGATCTCCGATCAAGAAGATATAGGTTACCATTGTGATGTAACTCAAATGGGCCTCATTCCCATGTCCATAGATGCAACGGAAATCATTTTCTATGCTAACCCCTTTGTAAAAGAGTCTGTCAGATTTTTCTCAAAGTAAATATAGCTTACAGCAATCACTCTGGAGTTTCTCAGTTTTCTGACAAAATTTAAGCCTACGCTTCACATATCGAGAGGATTTCATATTATCCTTTGTACTTGTGACTTTGGCCAACACTATTTGATTATCACAGTACATTAGGATTGCTGATATTGGTTTCATAACCAATGGCAAGTCCAATATAAGCTCTCTCAGCCATTCAGCCTCAACAGTGGCTGTGTCAAGTGCTACAAGTTCTGCTTCCATGGTTGACCTTATCAATATAGTCTATTTGCAAGGCCTCCATGAAACTGCAGCACCAGCTAAAGTAAACATATAACTACTTGTAGCTTTGATCTCATCCGCATCAGAGATCCAATTGGAATTTCTGTATCCTTCTAATATAGAAGGGTATCCAGTATATTGAATTCCCAAAGTTGTGCCCCTCAAGTAGTGCAATACTCTTAAGTGCCTCCTAGTGATAATCTCCTGGGTTAGAAGTAAAACAACTTAATTTTCTCATAGCAAATGAAATGTCTTGTGGCACCAGCTAAATACATCAGTGACATAATAATTTGCGAATATCTCAATTGGTCTTTTTCTAGTCTCTAGTTCTTTCAAAGCTTAATGCTCGCATCATAGGGTGTTCGAGAAACTTTATAATTTTCAAAGCCGAACTGGCTAAATATTTTCTCAGCATAATGGGATTGATTCAAAGTGATCCCATCCTTGCTTTTGATCAATTTAATATTTAGAATGACATCTACCTCTCCCAAGTCTTTCATATCCAAACACCGAGTTAAGAAAGATTTGATATCGTCAATATACACATTTATCAGTTTCATTCACAACGAAGACAGCGGGTATCAAAATTTTGTCAACTTCTCATGCCATTGTTTAGGTGCTTATTTTAAGCCATACAAGGAATTAAATAATCTACATATCTTATTTTCCTATCCAGAAATCACAAAACCACCAAGTTGATCCATATAGATTTCTTTGTCCAACTCTCTATTACGGAAAGCTGTTTTTATGTTCATTTGGTGGACATGTAGACTATATGAAGGTGCTAACATAAGAAGCACTTTAATGATAGTTAATTTGGCATGGCTCAAGTTCTTGCATTTTTTGTACGAATAATCTATTTTTTTATTCAAAATTACAAAAATATACCTCCGGGAATTTTTTTTACAAAAATAGGCTCCAGTCGCCCAATGGGGGGCGAGTAGAGCCAATCGACCAACAGGGGGGGCGACAACGTTCCTCGGGTGACTGGAACCAGTTGCCCCCATTGGCAACTCGCAGTGCAGTCGCCCCCCATTGGGCGACTACACTCAGCCCCTGTGGTTTTTTCAAAAATTTTGTGAATTTTGTAGTTTTTAACTGGGAAAAAATGTTCTGGAGTTGTAATAAAAGTTTATGTTCATTGTATGTTGTAGGTGCGTAAAAAAGTTTGGAAAATTTTTTTAGGAATGATTACTGTAGGACGATCAGTACGTACAATGGTAAGTAATATTTTGATGTTACTGAGAATTCGTGTACGGAGAAAACTGGTATGTTAATATTATTAGATGACTTGCTATGTGAAACATTGAATGTGAGAAGATGAGATAATAGGTTTGTTTGAAATTAAATAAACTTCATAATACAGTTGGGAGTAACATGCCGCATACTTTTTGATTACATGCATAGCATATAGATTCATGTGCTACTAACCTACCCAACTGCTCGTACGACCTACTATGTGGACCGGGGCTATTTTCTCTTCCTTGCCCGCTCAGCGTTGAACTCCTCGGCGGCCTCTTTTGCCTTCATCGCCATTTCTCTCTTTCTCTCATGCTTCCTCTCGTGAGCCTCCCGCTCTCTATGTGTGCACACTTCGAGATGAGCTTTCGTCTTATGTTGTATACGCAGGGTTTACTTGTTCTTGCGGCGCTCCTCCTCCCGCATCTCCGATAACCTTGCGACATTCCACTCCTCGAAGTCAAGGTCCCATTGGTCCTCAGGATGGATATCAAGATCGATCCACTTGCGGTAGGCACATAGGGGTTCCGGGGACTGTAAATACAAAGGAGAGATTGTTACGTGCTATGAAGAAGAAAAGGTAGGGAAAAATGGTGCACCTGGTCCTTACCGGCTACCGATAGGTTGTGCTGTCTAGACGGCGGTCGGAGTAGTCACTGGAGTAGTTTGCACAACCCTAATAACGCATACCTAGGCTGATGCGGTGCTTAGACTTGAAGAACTTACACGTGTCCCCACACCAACAAAGGGGGGTGTCTCCCCCTCGGGTGGGAGTTGCGGCAAACGCTCGGTGGGAACGTTCAGGATGTGGTTATTGTTATGGGGCCCCTCATTGCGGGGACTGACCTTGTAGCACGCTGGGCTTGTTCTGCCTGAGCCGCAATAGCCCTTATTTTCTCATCACGAGCAGCAGCTGACCGTGGTAGGTCGCGAGTCTCCTCCCATTGCTTCACCATCTTGTCCCATTGCTTCTTCTGCCTTTTGTCCATCCCGGTGTGGTGAAGGAAGCGCGGTGTAGTGTGGGGTTTGGTCATGTAGTGTTCCCTGCGAAATGGAACGCACCCCAATTTATCGGGTCCGTTTTTCCTCTTCTTGAACTGTGCAAAGCTGGCCTATTTTCTCATGTCTCTATGCAAAGCTGGCCTATTTTCTCATGTCTCTGTGCAAAGCTGGCCTCTTTTGTCATGTCTTTGTGCAAAGCTGGCCTCTTTTGTCATGTCTTTGTGCAAAGCTGGCCTCTTTTATCATGTCACTGTGCAAAGCTGCCCCCTTTTGTCATGTCACTGCGCAAAGCTGCTCCCTATTGTCATGTCACTGCTCAGAGCTGCCCCCTTTTGTCATATCACTGTGCAAAGCTGCCCCCTTTTGTCATGTCACTGCACAAAATTGGCCTCTTATGTCATGTCTATGCAAAGCTGACCTCTTTTGTCTTGTCACTGCGCAAAGCTGACCTCTTTTGTCATGTCACTGTGCAAAGCTACCCCCTTTTGTCATGTCATTGCACAAAGCTGCCCCTTTTTGTGTCGGAACCCAGAATAACGACTCCTGGATCCTCTGTGTAAATCGCACCAGTCTAGGATCAGCTAGTGCACACAGTACAACAAAGATAAATACCAAGCACAAATGACTTCATATATTAAATAAAGAGTACGGTCTTATGGCCAAGTCTTACATCAACGCCCATTGGCAAAGATAAATAAAGGAAATAATTGCGAAAGCAAACTGATAAAAGCGAAGCCCAAGTCTGCCCACAGGCAAACGACAGTAAGACGCGGCCTACTCGTCCTGATCTTCACTGTAGTCGACAACATGTTCCTCTATATGGAGATTGCAAGGTGAGTACAAACTTGTACTCCGCAAATTACACGGAGAATGCAACATAATGATAAAGGCTTCAATGGAAGGCTTATAGGGTTAGTTTGCATAAAACAGCATTTAAGAAATACAGTAATAGATTGAAATTACTGAATTTAATACAACAAGTAAAAACGGTAATTGTAGTTGAAAATAATACCGTCAGTGCCGGCTCCGACCAAACACCAACCTATCCACGAGCATCCCACCCGGACCATCTTTTCCAAAAGATCACGTATGGATTCCATCCATCCACACGTTTCCAAACACTCGTGTATTCCATCCATCCACAAGCTTCCAGTCTCTCTCATGGGTTCCATCCACCCACAAGGTTTTCATTCTCTCATGGATTCCATCCATCCATAAGGTTTTCAAAAATCATTTTTGAAAAACAAAGTCTAATCCATGAAAAACTTTTACTCAGCATGTCCATGACCGTGGGCACGGCTATCCAGGATAGATTATACACTCTGCAGAGTTTGTACAGCTTTACCCACAAGACACGATCATCCCATATTGCCACGCGATTACACACTTCCTTAGGTGTGCGGCGAGGAGTCGTGACAAGGCCTTTACAATGCAAGGCCTTCAACCTGGTCGAGCCAATTCTAAGGTTTCACCCCAGTAAGGAATCCACCAGACCGGGACCCCCTCTTGAGCCTAGACGAGACTTCTCATGGCTTAACCACGCTCGCCCAAGTGAGACTTCACATAGCACCAACCACGCTCACTTTCAACCTACGACTTGACTCAGGTTGGGACTTCACAAATTATTCAGCCAGGGCTGTCCCAAACCAGACATGTGGTCGTACGATAGGGCTTTGCAACAGTAGCTCACAGACCGGTCCTTAGTCTGACTTAGGCCCAACCACGTACCCCAGTGCACGACAATCAACCACTACAGCTCCAACCAACAGGGCATGCCTGCACCCACCAATCTAATCAATTTCCTAAGTCTAAACCAGTTTTTGTATTTTGTTTTCAAAATATTTCATAAACCTCCTTGACTCAGCAAAGTCAAGAGTACATAACAAAAGCATATCATTTTATGTGAAAGATATCTCAGAAAGAATATTATGACTAAGCAGGGCCAAGCAATTGGTATGATATCTCTCTCTAGTCAATACTAATGTACTAACTAGGGTTTGATCTAGGGTGACAAGGTATAAGGAATTCAATATCAATGGAGGAATTAACAAGTAGGCAATAACTAAATTTAAAACTGAATTGAAATACGTTGAACAAAAATATGCATGTAGAATAATTTAAAACAACATAATTTTATTTTTGAAATTCTGGGATCAACATGATCAAGGAGTGTGACTTGCCTTGCTCTTCAACTTGGCTTGAATCTTCGTCGAAGAATTTTCCCGAATCGTCGAAGTCTACACGTGAAAATAACCCACCAAATTCAAATAAAAATAAATTCAAATTGACTTCAAAATTTTGAATTGAGGCTAGAAATGGATAGAGGAGAATTTTGAAGTTTGAATGGGCACAATCGGAGTTAGGATGAAGAAGAACGGGCTCCGGGAAGTTTAAATTTAGAGAAAATGGAAAAAGAGGAATTTCTGGAATTATTTTTCTACTGAAAAAGGAGTTTATGACGTCAGCAAAGATTAAAGGAATTATTTTCCTTTAAAGAAAATCAGGTTTATTGCGTCAGCCTTGCCTTAGAGGGACTGACAAGTGGTGCCCTGGTCCATAGACCAAGCCCACGACCCAGGGAGGTGCTGAGGTGGCAGGGTGGGGGTGCGCGGCTTGCGTGGCGCCGACGGGGCGGGATGGCACTGAGGTGGCAATGAGGTGGCGCCACCTCACTTGCCACACGGGCGCGCGTTTGCTGACGTGGGCCGGCCGATTGGGGGAGCTCGGGCCCGGGGGGCTCACCGGCGAACGGCGGCACGGCGGATGGCGGTGAGGGGTGGAGGAGAGAGAGGGCGCGGAGGAGAATGCGGTAGTGGTGCGAGATTTTACCAGAGACGACCGGTGGCGAGCTGGCAGCGAGTAGATGCGGCGGCGTAACTCGTGCGGCGACGAGGACGGTGCTCCGGTGGCGGAGAGGCTCGGGCAAGGGGTGGAGGCGGTTCACCGTGACATGACGAAGGTCGGGGTGGCGTCGGCTAAGCGCGGGAGGGCTCGGGTCGGCCGCAATTTCTCGCCGGAGTGCTCGTCGGCGCGCGCACAGGGTGAGCTCAATGCGGCGGTGTTGCGGAGCTCGAGTGGGGCGGGGAAGTGGAGGGGGAGGTAGTGCGTGGGATGGGGATGCCCGGGGGGTATTTATAGGGCCGGAGGTGGGGTAGGGCGAGGGGAATTGGTCGCCGGAGGTTGGCGGGGCGGCGGCGGTTATGGGGGACGTGGGGGAGATGGGGGCGCGGAGAAGGCGGGGGTGGGTGCGGGGGAGCGGGCGCACGAGGAGGGGACGTGGGGCGGCGTGCTCGGGGAGTGGGGGCGGCCGGGTAGGGCGAGGAGTTGGTTGCGAGCGGCGGCGGCGCAAGAGGAAGGAGGAGGCGCGATGGGCAAGACAACCCTGACGGGTGGCGCCGGGGTGCAGAGAGAGAAAGGGAGAGGGAGGCGTGGGCGGCGGAGATCTTGCCACGGGGTAGGGTTAAGGGGATCAGGCGGCTGGCACAAGGGAGCGGCGGATGGAGGCTGACGGGCTGAGCCTGCATGGCAGTGGAAAAGGGAGAGAGCGAGGGGGATGGGCCGAAGGGGACGGCGTGGCGAGATCCAGGCCGTCCACGGGGCGGCCGAAGGGAGAGGATTGGAATTTTATTTTTATTTCTGATTTTGGATTTTCTGAAATGCCTGGAATATTCATTAAGCCTCAGAAAAATATGAAAATAACTCCAAAAATTCCAGGAAAATTCACAGAAGCTCCTGGTGACATTGTGGACTTAATAAAAATATTTCCAACTAATGTTGGTATTTATTTTTTATACTTAAAATACTTTTTAATTTTAAAAATATGTTTTAAACTCCAGAAAACTCAGAAAACCAAATAAGAGCCAAATAAATTTAAATAGTTATTTTGAACTAGGATTTTTCATATAAAATCAAAATATCATTTTATTTGATAATTATTTTTAGGTTTTACTTAAAATACTTTTTA
Source organism: Dendrocalamus latiflorus (assembly GCA_017311315.1). NCBI lineage: Eukaryota > Viridiplantae > Streptophyta > Magnoliopsida > Poales > Poaceae > Dendrocalamus > Dendrocalamus latiflorus. Next base: position 1,347,336 of record CM029628.1, read on the forward strand.
AACTAGCTTTTTCAAAAATAGAAATCCAGGGCAAAACCAAATTTAAAATTTAGGCACAAAAATAATTATTTTTATTTTTATTTTATTTTAATTAATTTTTAATTCTTTAATTATTTATTTATTTATTTATATTTTAATAAAAACCTGGGCTACTACATTTTGTCATGTCACTGCGCAAAGCTGCACTCTTGTGTCATATCTTTGTGCAAAGCTGGCCTCTTTTGTCATGTCACTGCGCAAAGCTGCCCTCCTTTGTCATATCTCCGGACGAAGTTGCGCTCTTTTGTTAAGTCTCTGCACAAAGCTGCTCGCTTTTGTCATGTGGTCATTGCACTAAGTTCTCTCGTAGGATATAAAAAGCACGGTTGGGGTTCCATGAAAGTAGGAGTAGAGAACCCTGTAAATTAAATGAAGAAGTACCTTCTCCGTCGTACAGATACATACCATGGCGGAGGCTGAGGGGCCAGTTGGAGTGGAGTCACTAAAGGAAGACCTTCTCGTGGAAAGGAGGGAGGATTTTGGTCCTAACTACCGCTTGATACCCAGCAGGCATGCTCAACCAGTGCGCCCAAAATGCAAACACAATGAGGACACAGTCATGTAGGTCCTCGAAGGCCATTTCGATGGCGGGCAACGTTTCTTCCGATGCCCACACTCCGGGGTACAAATTACTAATAGTACATTTTTCATTATTGCATATAGAGCCTCTTTTTTTACCGTCCTTTCCCGCAGATGGCAAAATACTACTTCGCCCGCTGGATCAACCCTCCTCATGAACTGTATATTGTCAGGTACGTGAATACATTATGGGATCGAATCTTTGAGTTGGAGGAGCGACTCGACACTCTCAATGAGGAGAACAAGGACATCCGCTAACAGATGCAACAGAGAGGGGCAACGAGAAGGTTGTCAACATAGGAAGCTCCTACGATCCGACATGTTGCTGTGCAAACCCTAGCTGCATATGTGCGTGTCACTACAATGACGGCCAGCCCCGTCCGAGGCAGTCCCCTCAGCAATAGTCCATGTGGGTGCCACGAGGCTCGTTTGACATATAGGCAATGAGGTGTATGGTTGTACCGTAGTATGTAGGAGTGTTGTTCGAAATAATGTGCAATGTTGTTACGCACGCAATGGATTGGTTGTTATCTTCGTGTGGTTGCCATCATTGAAGTTCACTATTCGTTTCGAGTGCGCATCAAGTGGGTAATGAGTACAAGTAAGCACGAAACAGTACTAAAAAGTTCACATCGTAAATAACAAATGTAAACAATACATGAACAAATGGTGTACAGTCAGCACTACCCTGGCCTGCCCCGTCTCGACGCCCGTGTCCTCCCGTACGGTCCTGCTTGGCCGTCCTCCACTGCAACGGATGATGACGCCCTAACAACGTAAGACGATCAGGAGCGTGTCGCACCCACCCCTGAGCTGGTGGAGTCAGCTGCACCGCTGCCTGTGTGCCCTCCGGTGCACCAGGGAGGGCACTCCCAGAGAGAACCTCTGGTGGTGTGCCGCGAGGTGCAGACCCAGACGCCTACCCGGCCCACTCCGAGAAGTACTTGTCCGAATCGTCCGGGCTCGTGGAGGGGCCCAATCCCTGCTGGGGTGGGAAAAGACCTGCAAAAGTAATATCGTTAGTTTCTGATGTAAAGCATTACGATAAAACCGAGATCGTACGATACATACCCTTAGTTGGCGCCATCACTCCTGGAGGAGGGGCGTACGACGTCGAGTACACCCCCTGTGTGGGGAAGCCAGGGATGTATGGAGGATGCAAGAACATCTGCCTTGGCAGTGTACAAGGCCGTCCCTTGGCAGATCCTCTAGCCTCGTCTAGGAGAGGTGCTGTAGGACATGCCCACGTAGAACCTCTGGAGTAGTGCCACGCTGGTCGGGGCGGCACTCGTGGCCGAACCGTCTGTGTGCTGGGTGTGGTTGTGGAGGCCGCTTGTAGCCTCGTGCAGGACAGCGGGGTGATGACATGTCTACCCCAGTCCTGTACGAAGATGTCGTAGATGAGCTTCTGGCGCATCAGCCAAAAAGCCCGGTCGCGCCAGCACAGTGTCGACAACCCAACGGGAGCACGGTCCAATGCGTGCTGCATGTGAGTACGGCTCCAAACGCATGTCGTCGACTGTGAGGTGGTCGATCTGCTCAACAAAGGGCAGATATGCCTGCGTGACCTGCACATGTGCGAACTGCACCTGCAAGGATGAATAGTAGTTACATACAACCGTCGTTAGTACAAAGGAAATAACTAATTGACATATTACTTACCCGTCAATGACACCACAGAGAACCCATCGTCGGTCGGTCGACGTCTCCCCCTAGATATATCTCTGGCCCATACGGACCCATGTCATCTAGCAATGGTTGTCCGAGGCTGAAGCGTTTGAATGACCACAGCTGCAGCAGTAGGGGACAACCCGTAAGGACTGAGTTCGCTCTAGTCCTCGAGCACGCATCGCACAGGCCATGGTACGTCACGGCAAGTGCGACCGATCCCCAGCTGACCTGGGGGGCCTCGTCGTCCGTGATCGCCCTAGCATGAGAGATGAGGCACGCGTCCACGATGTTGCCGTGGCTGCTGGTGAAGAGCACCCAACCAAACAGCCACAGCAAGTACACCTCCAAGTGGCCCGAGACCTGGTGATCGTCCGCCTGTGGATCCATTCACTCCACCTGAAAGCAAACAAGATGTTATTAGTATGTAATAGCGCAAATAAGAGCTTTGACGACACGATCGATTGTAAAGACCACGTACCCGGAACTGTGCGAGCCACCTCAGTGACGGCCCATGTGTCTGACTTGCCAGGAAGATGTAGAGTCATCCTTGGCACCTGGTGGAAGGACCCCCTCGAATCTGCTGAGCAGGTTAGCGTGCCAGTCAGCCGGGCCTCCGGTAGGAAGGCAGCGCCTCCCGCGATCAGAAGGCCAAGCAACAGGGACACATCCTGCAGGGTCGGCGTCATCTCCCTGAATGGGAGGTGGAAAGTGTGCGTCTTGGGCCGCCAATGGTCCACCAAAGCCATCAGCAGAGAACGGCCGAATGGGAAGCGTCGTGATCACTCCATGATGTTGTCCCCGCCCGCGGCCATGGCGGGTCCATCCTCGTCTGTGGCCTGCACCATCCGGGCAAGAGGAAGTAGCCTGGCATCTCGTAGCCTACAAACAAAGTGAAGGTCAGTTGAGAACATTCGTACGACAGCACTAAAAGGCTGGCGAGGTGCAAACCTGAATGTCCAACGGAGGTCGAGTCTCCAGGCCACGCGAGGTGTGCGTGTCCGGACCACTCCCAGCTTAGCTGGCTTGTCCGCACTCCCCGGTGGTGGCATACGACGGGAAGAGTGATGCAGGCGGTCCACATGCTCATCCAACAGGGGGTACCGCCAGTCCGAGTCACGACCATCATGAGCCATACCTGCAAAAAGAGTTCAAGTTAGCACTTATAAAGAACCAAAAAACATCGCATGTAAACTAGCAGTAAATAGAACTAGTAAGCAAGTAACCAGAGCAATACTAAGCTACCAGCACAACACCAACTACATTACAGAAAAGGAGATGTAACATACCAGTTGTACAAATGGTACATGAAATATACAATACATTTAGTACGACATTTCACACGTCATAAGTGTGTACTAAACAAACACAGTTTACAATGTAAATTTAGTTCTAATCTCCAACAACTAGTAGTACACGTCTGCCACTCTGTCTACTGATCAGCACATGCATTGCATCGTCTAGCTGTATGCCCCTCTTGATCGCATCACCCGTAATGTGCACCAGATGCTCCAGCTTGTGATTCGTCCATATTATTTCTAATACGCCGGCTCTGTCACCGACCCTTGCCACCCTTCAACATGTTAACATCTGGAATCTAGGTCCTCGCTACAATGTCCAAGGTGGCAAAGTTTTCGGCCACCCTGAACCCCCAGAGCTCCCCACACCAAGCATGCAATACCCTCTCCTTAAACAAGTACTTCGACATGAAGTTCAAAGGATGCATGCCCACGGCCCCGCATGCAGTGAGGACATGAGAGCATGGCTTGTGTAATAGCTTCAACTTGTTGCATGTGTAGCTAGGTTCATTTGCATGATCTCCAACGCATACCTTGTGGGTAATAAGGGAACAAGCCATCCCAATCCGGCTCTATCACGGAGTACCACGTCGAAATGATGCTCCCTGTTGCCCATGACCTACACTGTGTGTAATTGACCCTTCTGAGCCTTTGTCTCCATGTACGCCATAATTTTCGACGAATATAGGGCTCGGGGATTTGCCGCATGAAGGGCCGCATTGGTGTGCCTCTCTCTGAAGTATCCGATTGTGCTGTAAAGAACTCCTTCCACAACGGCAACAAGGGGCTATGAACAGAGGCCTTTGAGAACCCAATTGTACACCTCTGCAAGGTTCATCGTCATTATGCCGTACCTTGCGCCATTCGTGTCGTGCAACAATGACCACTTCTCCAATGGTTCTCCCTCGATCCACTGCGAGAAGCACTTGATGTTTCGTGAGCTCCTCCTTGGACCAGCTAGGTTAGGCTCATCGAGTGCTGCTAAGCATTCTGGTTGTACCGCCCCAAGCATGACCGGCCCCTTGCTCCTCTCGTCGATGTGCTTCTTGGTGTGCTCATCCAACAACGCCCACAAAGTATCAAATTTCCTCCGCTGGTTCTGCATTGCCAGCCTCTTGAATAGCTTCATCAAAGGTTGTTTTGGGAACTGCTTGAAAAAATGGGCTACCTGTTCCTCATGTCCAGCCAAAAAATGGGCTCCTCGGGGTCTTCCTGAAGTTTTCTTATAGCCTTTATAATCCCGGCGTGGCAATCATGGATTATGCACACACTAGGATGAGTGCTAACAACTCCAACCCTGACATGTCTGAGAAACCACAACCAGCTTTCATAATTCTCACTTTCCACGAATGCGATGGCCAGCGGTAATATTTGGTTGTTGCCGTCAAGGCCTATGGCCGTCAGGATCTGCCCCTTGTATTTGCCTATCAAAAAGGTCCTGATGAGGACATCCGTTCCATAGATACAACTATTCCAGCTCCACAACAAACTCCACAAACTGAAACTATGATACAAGGACCACTAACTCGAGCACGAGCACGTCAACTTAACCATCAGGTGAATGCGTTCCTAAGTTTGCATACAAATGTTTCAAAGAATGCCATAATACTTAATTCTTGTGATGATTTAATTGTCCTTAGGAACCATAGTGAAGAACCACTTGGGCTCAAGTGTAGAAGTGGAACCGTCAAGCGCAATCCAAGTCCTGCTCGTGAGTTCGATTCAGATTCGGCCTTTGCAACAGCGTCTGCTTCAAATGGCCATAACTTTTGATCCAGAAGGCGTCTCAGGGCCCATGAGTACTCGTTGGAAAATCTTGAAGTCGACTTTCAGATGGATCTAGTCTCACCTCCAAACTCCATCCGAGCAGATCAGAAACTGCGAAAGAAGACACGTCACTTTTTCAGTCCGAGTCAAAGTGGGCCGAGGGCCTCGTAACTTAGACTATTTGGGCTGGTACTGTTCATGTGAACAGTAACTTCGAATACTACCACATCCCGTTTCATTAGATAAGTGCGGCTTCCCCTTCCCCTATTTAAGGAGGTCGCACCCCTTTAATTTTTCTCGGGTTTTTCTTAAGAGATTATTCTGCTTAGCAGTTTTACCGCATTGTTCGGTTGAGGAACCCCAATTTGTGAACTTAATCTTTATCCGCAAAACAATTTCAGATTGCATCTTAAACTCTCTTGCTTGTGTTCTCGATTCGCTTGTAGGAGATAGCCTTCTTGGCGAGGTCAACCGTGTTCGGCACGGTTGATAACCAACGGAGCAGTGGTGTAGTGATTGTGAGGGGTTTGATCTATTTTGGTTGGAGCCTTTGGATCATCAACGTCGAGTTCTCCACAATCGACTTATCAGTACCTCTCGAAGATCGGGCCATCGTCACATTAGTTGGTATCAGAGCAACGGTTGCCCATGAGGTAATTTGTCACTTTTAGATTAGTTTATGTTCATCGTATCCGTCCCAAAAACTCCAGCAAATTGGCCAAAAAAATTGTTCTTAGTGTTGTTCCGCTATCCCAACACCCCTTGTGCCATTGCAATTTTTCTTTTCAGTATTGCTCGTTGAAATTTTGGTTACATTGTCGTGTTCAAGTTGCTGATTGCTAGTTTAGTCAGAGTTTATTCGTCATTGCCCTGTTGCATCTCGTGTTCCTTTGCGTAGCTTCGTCGTTGTGTGTTCTTGATCTTTACCGTGCCGTCATCTTTGCTACGACCTTCCATCCGTTGCCAACCCTAGCCGCGACCCACTTGCCGCCCCCCATCCTTGCCGCGCCGCCATCCTTGTCATGGCCTTCCATCCACTGCCAACCCTAGCCGTGACCCCCCAGGCGTTTCCATCCTCTGCCATCCCCCTTGCCGTGTCGTGTCTCATCCTTGTGCAAGAAAAAAAATTAGGGTTTCGGACTCAAAAAAAAAGGAGAGAGTTTCGGTTGTTTAAAAAAAAGAGAGAGAAAAAGTGAGAAAAAAGAGAGAGAATAAAAAAAAGGAAAGCCTCCAGAAATTTGGAAATTTGGAGAGAGAGAGAGAGAGAGTCCATCTTTGCCGAAATTTAGAAAGTGCATCAAATCTTGGCCAAAAATAGTGAAAATTGGTGGAGCAGTTCTTCATACATCCTAAAGCCTCCAGAAAATTTTTTGAGCAATTCTGGCCACAGGATCAAAAGTTATTGCAGTTTCAATTGAGGCCAAAACGAATTCGAGTCCGATTCCAACATACCTTCAGTAAAACGGGCATAACTTTTGCATACGGTGTCCGTTTTCGACGTTCTTGTACTCGTTGGAAAGCTAACGACAACATGCATCGGAAAATCTGAAAGGCAAGACGACCCCCAAAATTGGCCATCTTTAGCCCCAAAATCGCGTCGCAAGTTTTTGGATTTCTGTCTTTGGTCATTTATTTGGTCTTCCTTTCAGAATGTGGGTTTTGTGCAGTTGAAAAAGTTGTAGATCTCGTCAAAACCTTTCAAAATAGTATATATAAGCCATATAAAACTTTTCATTTTCATCGTTTGAGACTAGCTGTTGTATCTGCTCAATCTAGAGGCTGTTCGTGTTTTATCGATATCGCTGTTTTGTGCTGTATATAGCGCGAATAATCTTGTGCCCTTAGAAAGAAGTTTGAGCAGTGGGCTAGCGTCTCTCCTAGTACTTGTTGTGAGGTTCTCCTTTGCTTACATCAAGTCACATTGTTCGTTGCGTGTGCGTACATACACTTTCTTGCATAGGGCTTGATTGGCTAGCTGTGATTAGGCTAGGATCAGCAACTTTTTGCGAGTCCTTTGAACAAACTTTCAGCTTGCATTTACTGAACTGATTATTGCTGATCCTTTTGCTACCATATTGTGCCTTCCAAGCTCCATCTACTCTTCATCAGAACAGATCCCCTCTTGCAATCGTACCCACGCTCGACACGGTGTCACGAACCAGCCACCAGTTGTACCACCTGCTGCATTGGTAAGAACACTTGTAAGAGTGTGGTAAGACGCTTTGAGAGTGTGTGATTCCACTTTCCATCAACTAGTAGTTGATAGGGATAATACATTTGTGTTGTCTTTTGTATTCTACTAACCATGGCAGGTGAGCCGTCTGATGCACAAGAGTGTGTTTTAAAGGGAGAGCTCATGACGCTCTTGGATGAACAACGCACTACCATTACTGAGGACATCGATAGGAAGTTTCAAGCTATGACGGATACACTGCAGCATTCCATCAACGAGAGTATTGCAGCACTCACTGTATGCCTTGAAAGAATGGAGAATCGGCCACCAAACAATGGACGTGGGTATGATCACGATGCAGGCCAAGATCAGGAGGAGAGAGATGATAATGAGAGACAAAACCGTGACTCCGGTGCTGCATTTGCTACCCAAGATGCATGGCCATGACACCGTCCTCATCAGAACCGTCACGGTATGGGAGGTAATAATTTTCAGCACCACAATGCTCGTGCTCATGATGACCCATTTGCTAAAGTCAAATTTACCATACCATCTTTTGTGGGTACTTATGATGCTGAAACTTATCTAGATTGGAAGATGACAGTTGAACAAAAATTTAATGCCCATCTAGTTCCTGAAATGCATAGAGTCAGACAAGCCGCTAGTGAATTTAAAGATTTTGCTATCATTTGGTGGACTCAAGTAGTTAATTTTGGTTTAAGACCTGATACATGGGATAGATTGAAGGAAGCTATGCGTGCTAGATTTGTTCCTTCTACTTTTAAACGTGAAATGCGTAAGAAATTGCAGCGCTTAGACCAAGGTAATAGATCTGTCGAGGAATATTATCAAGAACTACAAATAGGCATGTTGCGTTGTAATGTTGAAGAGGATGACGAGGATAAAATGGCTTATTTCTATGGGGGCTTAAGGCGTGAAATTCAGGACATAATTGATTACAAAGAGTATAATGATATCAATAGATTGTTCCAGCTTGCTTGTTTGGTAGAAAAAGAATTGCAGGGTAGGCAAAGGACAAGGAGCAATTTTGGAGGTACGTCTACATCGAGACCGACGCAGGGACAGCCCAAGACAGCCCCACCTCCTGTTTTTCGAGTTGCTGCCCCCTCTGTCAGTAGGGCACGTTCAGCAGCACTGTCACCACCATCACGCGCACCCGAGATGAGCAAATCTACTAGTGTGCAAGCATCAGCAAAGAGCTCTTCATCGGTTGCTTCCACGGGTCGTACGACGGGCATTGTGTGCCACCGTTGTAAAGGGATGGGCCACGTTATGAGAGATTGCCCAAGTCAGCGGGCGTATATTGCAACAGAAGATGGAGGTTATGTAAGTGCTAGTGATGTTGAGGATGAATATACTCTTGCAGCTAACCTTGCAGGTAATGGTGATGATCATGAGACAGATAGCGATGGTGAGGAAATTTTAGGTGTCGCTGCTACGGCGAATTATAGAACCATAATTGTGCAGCGAGTATTGAGCACTCAAAGAGAGCAAGAGGAGAAGCTACAACATCATAATTTGTTTCAGATGTTCCTCATCGTCAAGGATTGTCGTGCCGTGTTCATGTTATAATTGATGGCGGGAGCTGCAATAACTTGGTGGATTCGGGATTGGGCAAGAAGCTTGGCTTGACCACACGTGCGCATCCTCACCCATACCACATTCAATGGTTCAACAATAGCGGTAAGGTGAAGGTAACACAATCTGCGAGAGTGCATTTTTTCATTGGTTCCTATCATGGTGTTGCTGATTTCGATGTAGTACCTATGCAAGCATGCTCACTTTTATTAGGTTGCCCATGGGAATTTGATACCGATGCAACCCATCATGGTAGAAGTAATAAATACTCTCTTGTGCACAAAGGAAAGAAAATAACTTTGCTACCTTTGACACCTACTGAAATTGCTAATTGTGATAAAGAGCTAGCTGAAAATAAGAAGAAAGAACTTGAACATGAATCTGAAAATCAGCAAGTAGTGAAGGATGTATTCCCACCTAAGAAAGAGAGGTTGCCATCTAGATCTAGGACCGAGGGAATTAAATTAAAGGGTTGTGTCATGCTTGCAACCAAATCTGATCTTGTTGAAATTTGCCATGATGAAATGACATGCTATGCTTTGATATGCAAAGATGCTTTATTTTCACTTGATGATGTATCTAGCTCTTTGCCGTTGCTGTCACTAACCTTTTGCAGGAGTTTGAGGATGTGTTTCTTGCTGAGATACCCCCAGGGCTGCCACCAATTAGGGGTATTGAACATCAAATTGATTTGATCCCAGGAGCTTCCCTACCCAACCGCGCGCCATACCGAACCAACCCGGAGGAGACTAAGGAGATTGAGCGTCAAGTGCGAGACTTGCTTGACAAAGGGTACGTACGTGAGAGCCTTAGTCCATGTGCTGTTCCTGTACTTTTGGTTCCAAAGCAAGATGGGTCATGGCGTATGTGTGTTGATTGTAGAGCTATCAATAATATTACCATTAGATACCGTCATCCTATTCCTAGGTTAGACGACATGCTTGATGAAGTAAGTGGCTCTACAATGTTTTCTAAAGTTGACTTGCGTAGTGGATACCACCAAATTAGAATGAAACTTGGAGATGAATGGAAGACGGCATTTAAATCTATGTTTGGGTTATATGAGTGGCTAGTGATGCCTTTTGGTTTAACTAATGCCCCTAGCACTTTCATGAGATTAATGAACGAAGTTTTACGTGCTTTCATTGGTAAATTTGTGGTAGTTTACTTTGATGATATATTGATTTACAACAAGTCACTAGATGAACATCTTGAACACTTACGTGCTGTTTTTATTGCTTTAAGAGATGCACGTTTGTTTGGTAACCTCGAAAAGTGCACCTTTTGCACCGATCGAGTTTGTTTTCTTGGCTATGTTGTTACTCCGCAGGGAATTGAGGTTGATCAAGCCAAGATCATCGCTATCCAGAGTTGGCCGCCTCCTAAAACGGTCACACAAGTGCGGAGTTTTCTCGGGCTCGCTGGTTTCTATCGGCGTTTTGTTCGGGATTTCAGCACCCTTGCTGCACCATTGAATGAGCTTACAAAGAAGGGTGTTCCTTTTACTTGGGCCACCATTCATCAACAAGCTTTCGACACTCTCAAAGATAAGTTAACACATGCCCCTTTGCTTCAACTTCCTGATTTCGGCAAGACTTTTGAATTAGAATGTGATGCTAGTGGCATAGGTCTTGGGGGTGTGTTAATGCAAGAAGGAAAACTTGTTGCTTACTTTAGTGAAAAGTTAAGCGGTCCTAGTTTGAACTATTCTACCTATGATAAAGAATTATATGCTTTAGTTCGAACTTTGGAAACATGGCAGCATTATTTATGACCCAAAGAGTTTGTAATACATTCTGATCATGCATCCTTGAAACATATTCGAAGTCAAACCAACCTGAACCATAGACATGCTAAGTGGATTGAGTTTATTGAATCTTTTCCCTATGTCATTAAATATAAAAAGGGCAAAGAAAATGTGATAGCTGATGCGTTGTCTAGGAGATATACCATGCTTTCACAACTTGATTTCAAAATCTTTGGGTTAGAGACAATAAAGGAGCAATATGTGCATGATGCTGATTTTAAAGATGTGTTGCTAAATTGTCAAGAGGGAAAGGGTTGGAATAAATTTGTTGTGCATGATGGGTTCATATACCGTGCTAGCAAGCTATGCATTTCTGTTGGCTCCGTTCGTCTTTTGTTGTTACAGGAGGCGCATGGAGGAGGATTGATGGGCCACTTCGGCGTGATGAAGACTGAGGACATTCTGGTCCACCATTTTTATTGGCCAAAGATGAGGCGTGACGTCGAACGCTTCATTTCCCGCTGCACCACGTGCTAAAAAGCTAAGTCACGACTTAATCCTCATGGTTTATACATGCCTCTTCCTGTTCCAAGCATACCTTGAGAAGATATTTCTATGGACTTTATTTTAGGGCTTCCTAGAACAAAGAAGGGGAGGGATAGTATTTTTGTTGTCGTGCATAGATTCTCTAAGATGGCTCATTTTATACCATGTCATAAAAGTGATGATGCTACACATGTTGCTGATTTGTTCTTTAAGGAAATTGTTCGCTTGCATGGTATTCCGAATACGATAGTTTCAGATCGTGATGCTAAATTTCTTAGTCATTTTTGGAGAACCTTGTGGGGAAAATTGGGAACTAAACTGTTATTTTCCACTACTTGTCATCCCCAAACTGATGGACAAACTGAGGTAGTCAATAGAACATTGTCTACTATGCTTAGGGCTGTGCTTAAAAAGAACTTAAAAATGTGGGAAGAGTGTTTGCCTCATGTGGAATTTGCTTATAATCGTTCGCTGCATTCTACCACAAAGAAATGCCCTTTTGAGATTGTTTATGGTTTCATACCTCGTGCACCTATCGACTTGTTGCCTCTTCCAGCTTCTAAGAAGGTAAATTTTGATGCGCAACAACGTGCTGATTTGATACGTAAGATGCATGAGACAGCTAAAGAGAATATTGAGATTATGAATGCTAGATATAAAGTTGCTGGTAGTTAAGGACGCAAGCATATTACTTTTGAACCTGGTGATCTTGTGTGGTTACACTTGCGTAAAGAACGATTTCCTGAATTGAGAAAGTCTAAACTTATGCCTCGTGCAGATGGTCCTTTTAGAGTGCTTGAACGTATTAATGATAATGCATATAAGTTAGACTTGCCTGCAGATTTTGGGGTTAGCCCCACCTTTAACATTGCAGATTTGCGACCTTGCTTGGGCGTGGAAGATGAGCTTGAGTCGAGGACGACTCCAGTTCAAGAAGGGGAGGATGATGAGGACATCCGTTCCATAGATACAACTGTTCCAACTCCACAACAAACTCCACAAACTGAAACTATGATACAAGGACCAATAACTCGAGCACGAGCACGTCAACTTAACCATCAGGTGAATGCGTTCCTAAGTTTGCATACAAATGTTTCAAAGAATGGCATACTACTTAATTCTTGTGATGATTTAATTGTCCTTAGGAACCATGGTGAAGAACCACTTGGGCTCAAGTGTAGAAGTGGAACCGTCAAGCGCAATCCAAGTCCTGTTCGCGAGTTCGATTCAGATTCGGCCTTTGCAACAACGTGTACTTCAAACGGCCATAACTTTTGATCCAGAAGGTTTCTCGGGGCCCATGAGTACTCGTTGGAAAGATATTGAAGTCTACTTTCAGATGGATCTGGTCCCACCTCTAAACTTTTTCCGAGCAGATCAGAAACTATGAAAGAAGACACATCACTTTTTCAGTCCGAGTCAAAGTGGGCCGAAGGCCTTGTAACTTAGACTATTTGGGCTGGTACTGTTCACGTAAACAGTACCACGGCCACATGAATAGTAACTTCGAATAGTACCACATCCCGTTTCATTAGATAAGTGCGGCTTCCCCTTCCCCTATTTATGAAGGTCGCACCCCTTTAGTTTTTCTCGGGTTTTTCTTAAGAGATTATTCTACTTAGCAGTTTCACCACATTGTTCAGTTGAGAAACCCCAATTTGTGAACTTAATCTTTATCCGCAATACAATTTTAGATTGCATCTTAAACTCTCTTTCTTGTGTTCTCGATTCGCTTGCAGGAGATAGCCTTCTTGGCGAGGTCAACCGTGTTCGGCACGGTTGATAACCAACGGAGCAGTGGTGTAGTGATTGCAAAGGGTTCGATCTATTTTGGTCGGAGCCTTTGCATCATCAACGTCGAGTTCTCCACAATCGACTTATCAATACCTCTCGGAAGATCGGGCCATCGTCACATCAGGTCCCGTCAACTGAGATCACCGGTAGCATGTGCCTGAATGCCTCGATGCAAGCACCAAATGCTAACAAGGCTCTCTGCAACACCGCATATCCTGGTGGACTTATGGACGGTCTTGCACAGCGATATACGTGCCCGGGTTCCTGTCTGCAACAACTTAAGCATACGAGGAAGATTGTCGTACGCAGCCTCGAAAGACCTGAAACATTTTTCCAACGCCTTCTACTTGACACGCCATGCCTTCGCGTAACAAATCTTATACTTGAATTTCTTCTCAATAGCTACCACGATATGTGTGGCCTCTATGTCTTTCTGCTTCACTATCTCTCCGTACATTAAATTGGCTATAAAGGCGGACATTAGGTTATGATGCCTCGCCAAAACACTATTGAGAATGCAAGAGTGCGGCTCCACCTTAGACACAATCCAGCGAGTCTCATACTTGGGTCTATGAGCGTGCACCCTCCAAGGACAACCAGCCTGCTCGCACTTCACGCTGTACTACTCCTAGCTTGATTTCACGACACGAAATGTCCGTTGCATTGAAAGGGCCCACAACTTGATGGCATCCTACAGTGCTGCCTTGTCAGCAAACATAGAATGCAACCGAACCTCTGTCTCATGATACTCCCACACTGATTCATGCTCATCATGTGCAGAAACACCCTCAGCATTAAACTGGTTCCATTCCTGTGGGATAGGAACTTCATCCTCATCCGAACTGTTCTTGTTGTCATCCTATACAGCTTCCTCTTCAGCCCATGCCCTCTGGTCATCACAGTCTATCTGCTGCATAATGTGCTCAATATGCTCCCCTTCATCGGCTTGTCCAGTTCCCTCTCTATGGCTTGACCATTGTAACTATCCTCCATGTACCGCATCGGCTTCATCACGAGTAACTTGATCATCTTCACCAACATGCGGTCCGCCCAAGCTGCTAGCACCTCCCGGATCAAGGGGCGGACGCATGACCTTGCACAGCTTCTAATGAGTACGGTTGCACAAGCAGGACACACTCGTATCCACACCGTCGGCACCCTTGCACAAAGCCCTTCCACGTAGCAGTGCGCAGCAATGTCTTCAACTCCCATCTGATGTCCATGGGAGACCGGCTCCAAAGCCCTTGCACGACGACGCTGCACACCTCGGGGTCCAACAAAAAACTCCGGGTCAGCCAATGCAGCAAATCTGCGATCCGAGCATTCTCGCCATCCGGATGTACTAGAGTGACTTGCGGAAAACCACTCAAATCCACACCATTCTGACCTTCACGAATGGTTCCAGCACCGTAATGCACTCTCAATGTAGTGGCTATTGCCATTGATGATGTCGGCCTGCATATATGTTTCAATTTTATGACATGTCAAATAGCATCGCACAATACCAAAGTACCGACATACTGCAATTCACATTTCGCTGATCGTTCGCATGTCGTAACCCACTACAGTAACCTCGTACTATGAACTTCCAACATACGAATTAATTAAATTCTACCATAAATATTTTCTGAATTTTTTGATAGGTATAAATTTCACCGGACGATTCATTTGTACATTACGGTGATTGAATTTTCTACAATTATAATTTTGTAGGCATGCAGAATTTCGTACTGATGCTAATTTTCTAAAACTATGTTCTATAAATTATACATAACTACACGCTTCTACGGCTGTTAATTTTATAAAACTACATGTTTAATAAATTTAGTACAACAAATATTTAATTATTTCTATCTAGATCTACACCTACGGTTGCTTTTTCATCTCCTCTCTGTTTCTATGCCTGCTATTTTCCTATGACTACGTTAACTAAATTTTCTATACTAAAAATTGTACTAAAATTTCTATACTAAAAATGTTCCACACTAAAAAAATGTATACTAAAAATTTTCTATACTAAAATTTCTATACTACAAATTGTACTAAAATTTCTATACCAAAATTTTCTGCAACTACAATTTTTACTAACACTAACATTTGATAAAAAATATACTGCAAATACAATATACTAAGAAAAATACCTGGATCTAAAGATCTGAACAGATGGAATGGCTCCCACTCTTCCTTCCTCTCCTCCTCCTCTCTCTCTCCTCTTCTCCCCCTCCTTCCTCTCCTCTCCTCTTCTCCCTCTCCTTTCTCTTCTCTTCTCTTCTCTTCTCCTCTCCTTTCTCTCGGCGCCGAGCGATTGCAAATGAAAATGAGGCAGGGCGGCGGCCGCCGAGCGTGTTGCCTTTTTAACCCCCTGTCGCCCAGGGGTTGGGTGACTGGAGGTCCAGTTGCGCAACCGTACGGCGACTGGACCTCCAGTCACCCAACACCCAGCGACAGCAATAATTCGCCCAACCGTTGCCAGATTCCCCACGTGTCGCCTTCCGGTTGGGCGATTGGCTCCAGTTGCCCCCCATTGGGTGACTGGAGCCCATTTTTGTAAAAAAAATTCCCATAGGTATATTTCTGTAATTTCGTATAAAAAATAGATTATTTGTACCAAGAATTCCAAGTTCTTCTGGGAGGCACGCTGCATAATCCAACCATTTCTTTCCTTCTCAACGACTTGTGCAACTACTGGCTCTTAACAGCCATTTTAAGGCACTACAAAGTCATTACTTTTACTGTGGAAGTATGGGCACGTGATGGACAATGCAAGCATTGTTTTACCGTAGATTGGCATTTCGTTGACCAGAGATGATATATTTATAACCACACATGTAAAGTACCATCAGAAATTGTCAGATATAGGAAATAGTGCTCACCTCACTACATATCTTGATCAAATTTTCGTGATCTAACACTTTATGCAGTGGGAGGGGAAAATCCAAAGTAACGGTGATAACCTTATCGAAGTTAAATATTGCTTGTTTTTTTTCGAACGTGGGTATCCGTAAGCATCTAGATCCCTAAGTTAAGTTTGGTGGTTGATATCAAACAAATCATCACGATCAATATTTGTCTTACTAATCATTATTCCGTGCATCGGTTTGGGCTACATTTTTATAATAATTTTGTTTCCAATATTTTCGTAAATTTTATTCCAAATTCATGTAAAGTTGGGTCCCAAAATTTCAGTTTCAAACTTTAGTAATAATATTTTAACTTTGAGGCGATGACTTTCTAATTTCAATTTATATATATTTGGATACCACATTTTGTGAATTTTTACTATTTTAAATTTGAACTTGTATATGGATTTTACATTTTTCACTTTTGCATTGTTTGGTGCACACAGGGCAGTGTATCCGCCTTGGCCCGTAGCACGGTGCAGCAGTCAAGCGGGATGACAAGGTTGATGAGCTCGCCACCATTTGGATCAATGGGGGAGCTGCGAATGGTGGTGGACATGGCGCGATGGCATAGGGGGGCAGGGTGGTGGTGAGGCAGAGTGTCGGGCCCCCGGATTTCCAAACCCGGACCCTCTGTGTATTACAGCACTAGTCCCAGATCAAAGCTAGTGCACACAGTTAAACAGAATGGAAAACATCACCATCAACGATTTATTACAATAATCAAGTGTACTGACCACAAGGTCTCATTATTACAGTAGAGGTTTAAGACCTCGCACACAAGAAATAAAGCGGAAGCGAAGATAACTCGAGGACGACCCATCGATTCGCCACAGGCAATTGACTGGGGAAGCGCGACCTAGTCCTCCGGGAAGAATCCATCACAGCCACAAGCGAAGCAGTAGTCGTAGTCACCTTCTTGAGCTTCAACTTCCTCTGAGATTTATTTTTGAGTGTAGCATGTGAGTACATAAAGTACTTCGCAAGTCTTGGGAAAAATGCATAGATGCAAGGCTTGACAAAGGAAGGCTATGTGGCTCTTTTGCACAAAGCAATATTTTAATTTCAATTACTACTAATTATTTTCGAAGGCATCAATTTAATAAAGTAAATGATTTTAACAGAACTAACAATTATTCTCTAGTGAAGGTTCTATCCACCAACACTAGCTTAATCTTTTCCAACTGAACCAGTTAATATTGCGGGTTACATCCACCCTCTCTGGCTCCAACCGCCAGGATTCCCTTCCGAGAGTTCCCTCCACTCTCGGAATACAGAACTTTGATTTTAAAACAAAACCAGAAATCTACCATGTGAATGCATTCCTTGCCCGCCCTTGACCGTGGGCACGGCTATTCGAATAGTTTTACACTCTGCAGAGGTTGTACAATTTTACCCACAAGAGATAAATTATCCTAAAGGTCAACACGCTTCCTTTGGCATGAGACTCAGATAAAATATCACAAAGCCTTTACCTTACTCTAATCTAGCTAGATACCACCCGCTGAGGTTTCACCGCAGGTAGGCTAACTGCCCGAACCGAAGCCCCCTCTTGCGCCATATGAGTACAGTAAATCCCTGTCCCTCACTGTGAATAACCAGTCCATCCCTGGCACCCACTTTCCACTGGTGGCACCTAAACTAGACTATCATAAGTTAGTCAGCTAGGTCGTACCCATATAGACTTGTGGTTGTACGGTTAATGCTCAGTCTGGACAAACACAAGCATCGGTCCTTAATTGACTAGGGTGGAACATACACTTAACAAGATCTCGTGCTTCCTGCACCAACCCAAACCAACCATCCACCCTAATCTAAACCAACTTTCACATTTTATTCTATTTTAAAATTACAGTGACAACTCCAATTGCCACTTCATTTACAAACACAAGGGTTCAATAATAAATCATAATTTCCCATTTTCAAGATTTTCCAAAGTTATCAGATAGCAAGACTAAGCATTATCCTACCATTCTAATATTCACAAAGTTTAACATTAATCTCAGTATTGAGACAAGGGAGTTCTAGGGTGACAATGTACATGGCAATTAATGTCAAATGAGGGCATAACAAAGTTGGAATAACTAACTCCTAAAGATTTGAACTAGTGATTTTATGTAAATAGCAATGCCATAATTTAAAATATTTAAAACATTTCAAAAGCATAGGTTCAAGATGATCAAAGGAGACTTGCCTTCTTGCAGGGTTTCTGGGTCTTCTTGCTGCTGTGAAGAGGGATCGTCGACAACGTTGGAATCTACGCGAGAAAAGACGAAGCAAACAAAGCAAATAAATACAAACAAAATTCAAATAAAATCCAAAAATTCAACAGAGGCCATAGTTGGATAGATTATGATTTTAGATGAATTTAGAAATTTGAATGGCTGAATTTGGAGTTAAAATGAGAAAGTTATGCTGGTTTGAAAATCTCAGATTTGAATAAATCCAGAAATTAGGAAATTTCTGACAGGTGGGGCCCACTGAACAGTAACCACTGGCGGTCACTGACATGTGGGACCCACTGGACAGTGAGTCCACTGACTCAACCTCTGACACGTGGGACCCACTGGACTTCGGGCCCACTTGTCAGAGACCAGCACAGAGGGGTGGGGCCCAGTTGTCAGTGGCCAGCGCAGACCGGCGGCCGCTGACGGGTGGGACCCACTTGTCAGCGTGGAAAATAATAGAAAGGCTCAACCTCAGCGTGCGGAGCCGGGGGGAGGGAGAGATCGCGCTGATAACCAGATGGGCGGGGAGGCTTTGCCTACCCAGTAAGGGTAGGTAATCCCTTTGAGGGTTACCTGCTGGAGTGGTCCGGCAGCAGTGGACGGAGGCAAGGTCGTCGGCGGCGAGGGGAGGCCGGAGGTGTTCGGGTGATGCGTGAAATGCAATCCCGGCGCAGAGTGGGTTCGGTTGGAGGGGTCGGCGAAGCTCGGGAACGTGCGGAGGCGGCCGGCGACGAGGAAGACGGTGGCGCAGCTCGGGTTCTCCGGTGCGACGGTGCTCCGGCGGCGGAAAGGAACGGCCGAGGCATCGAGGAGGATCGCACGGGCACGGGGGTGCTCGAGGTGGCGGTGGCTGGCTCTGGGGACGACCGAAGCGTCGGCAAAAGCTCGCCGGAGTGCGGCAGAGCTCGGGGAGAGAGAGCGCACGGTGCTGGGGTGCTACGGGGCTCGGGAGAGGAGGTGGAGAGCGCTGGGAGGTGGTGCGGGGAGAAAGGAGGCCGAGGGAGCTATTTATAGGGGCGGACGGGGGAACACGGGCGCTTAATTGCTCGCCGGAGATCTCGGTGGCCGGCGGGGAAGGTTTGGGGGAAAAATGAAATAGGGGGCCGGAGAGGGAAAGGAGGCGCGGGCGTTGGGGATTTGCTTCCCGCCGGGGCTCGGGGATTCCAAAACCAGGGAGAGGCAGGGAAGGCAAGGCCGGATACGGCGCGGTCTCGGTCGGCCGGCGAGAAAGGAAAGAGGGGGGGGGGGAAGAAAGGAAAGGGGCGGCTCCGCGGGGACGACAGATCCGACAGGCGGGCCCCGCGTGCAGTGAGAGAGAGGAGGGAGCGGGCGGGCGGCGCGGATGGCTGCCACGCGGCTCGGGGAAAGGATCGGGCGGTGGATTGAGGCCGGGCGCGAAGACGCGGCTCATCCGAGCCGTCCACGCGTCGGGCGAGGAGGAGGGGAAGGCGGGGCCGCCGGCTGACGGGCCGGGCCCGCTAGACAGCGAGGGAGAGGGGAGGTGCGGCCTGGATCGGCCGAGCGGCGACGTGGCCGGATCTGGGCCGTCCACGCGTCGGCCGGAGGGGCAGGGAGGAATTTTTATTTTCCAAATTTGATTTAGATTTTCATAAAAGGCTAGAAAATTATTTAGGCCTCAGAAAAATATGAAAATACCTCCAAAAATTCCAGAAAAATTCACAGAAGCTTCTGGACATATTTTGGACTAAACACAATTATTTCCAACTACTGTTGGTATTTTATTTTCAAACTTTAAATTACCTTTTAAATTTTAAAAATAGGTTTTAAACTCCAGAAAATTCAGAAAAGCCAAATAAAATCCAATTAGCTTAAAATAATTAATTTGAATTTAAATTTTTCAAAAAGCCAAATTTTGGGATGTTACACAGAGGCGGGAGAGGAGACCGTGGACAAGTGAGGTGGAGGTTGAGGAGCCGCGGCGGGGTGGAATGGAAGTGGAGGGAGAAGGTGGATGGCCATGGTGGTGGGACACGCACGAGGTGTTCGACGAACCGATAGGTGGTGTATATATGCACTAGTTTCTTTCTCTAATCTTTCTTCACATCGGGCATGGGTTTACTTGTTGACCAAATTTTTGACAAAGTTGATATAAAAAAGGTCTTTGGCAATGCTGTCCAATTAAAAGAAGTCAATTTACAAAGTACGGATTAAAACGGAAGAAAAAAGTAGTTGAGGCCAGAATTCGGCCGGATTTATTTTGCATCTCCTTTGAAATTTTAATAAAATTCTTGCATTCTAAACACACCTAAATGTTATGTCAAAGGCAATCTGACAATAATAGGATATACAGAAATAATTTAGAAAAATGTATTCTAAATGTCATGTGTTTCTATATAATCGTCGATGGTAACCAGAGGGGTGAATAATTATAATCCCTAGCGGAATGTCGGACCCAGATTTTACAATCCGGAATCTACTGTGTCTAGCTGCACTATTCCCTGGATCAGTAGATAGTGCACACAGTTACAGTAATGGACATCAAATTACATATCATGCGGAAGCATAAATAAAATAGTAGACTTACTCATGGGCCGATTAGGCCGAAATCAATAAATTGCAGCAGCGGAAGAACGAAGCACCCAGATGGAACCTTCAGGACATGCCCACAGGCAGCCAACTGGAGGTGCGCGACCTAGCCCTTGACATCTTCATCTTCTCTGCCAGCTTGTCCAATCTTGTTGCTGAGGCGAGGTGATTTGATTCCTGATTCTGAATTTTGTCGCAAAAGCGAGTGTGAGCACTCCAACCCGGGCTCCGCGAGCCAATACACAGAATGCAAATAAATAGTATGCATGGCTTAACAAAGGAGAGGCTCGGGTTATTTTATTTGCCAAAAATCACTTTTAGTAGCATTGTTATTATTTCATCATAGTGTTATTGTTACTGCCTATACACCACCTAGTGACTACCAAATCGACTTAATCCACCAAAATACACTTTCTTTATTGACTGCTGTCTAAGACTCCAAACAGCGAATGGCATCATTTAATCAGTCCACCGATCATGCTCTTTCCATATTGATTGCTATCTATGACTCTTAAACAACGATTATCATCAATTATGCAATCCACCAATCATTCGCATCGGGACTTCCTAATAATTCAATCCTTTTTGTTATTGATCCGAAACCATAATTTGTTCTCCCAATAATCAATCTTATTTTCAATTGTCTGTCTCTAATTAATTCACTAGTATACATCCACCAAGAATATCATTGATCAAGATTAATCTCCCATAGTTATTTTCATATCTCCAAATTTTCCAGAAATTCTCAATTCATCCATCTAGAAATTGTTCGAATCCTATCAATCCCAATATTGTCAACATCTCCCAAGAATTTATAACAAATATCGGTGTTGTAATTCAACCATTACCTTTGTGTTTCCTAATACTCCAAAAAATCATATAATCCATCTATCTAGTCTATAAATCCATTTGGGCTCCACCAATTTATTTCTCCTAGACTCCACACTATTGTCTCCTATTTATGATCGACATGAATCCATCAATACCTTTATATATATTTACCACAAACACACATCTCCTCTACTCATGACTCTATATATTCCTCCATATATTTCATCTTGTAAGAAGGGAAAACATTTTATTTTTGAATTATGATACATAAAAATTCCCTGAGACCTAGCAGTTTTGAACAAAAACATAATGTTCAAGAAAATGCAATAATAATAGCGATCCAGATTCCATCCACTGTTACATGGCATCCGCACCATATAGCATCTTTCAGCGTTATAGCCGCTTAACTTACCACTGGGACGACACCCAGGACAATTCAAATTAGAGCTTTCCACTACCCTCCACTTTTTCCATTACCACCCACAAAGTTTTTGAAATAGAACTATATCTAGTTAAGTTCCCATGTCCGCCCATGACCGTGGGCACAGCTATTCGAATAGTTTTGACTCTGCAGAGTTTGTACACTTTCACCACAAGAGACAATCAACTCGTTGCCCCACACGATTCCTTAGTCATGTGGTTGAGCAGACCATCACAGTGACTTTTCAAAGTATCTAGACCCTTTTGTCATCTCACCTTATGGGAAACTGCCCACTTGCGGTGGGTCCCATCTATGCGCGAGATGTTCCCCACAGCCACTAACGCAGCTGGGCTTCTCAACTCCCCACAACGTTAGGACAGCTGGGAAACTTCACCCTCCACTGGTGTCCCTTAGGGCTCCCGTGCCCGTGCGTATCCACTTCTATCCACTACCAGTGAGATGACTTCGGGGTTTTGATAAGTTTACTTAGCCAAGTTGTACTTTACAGACTTGTGGTTGTACTGTTTTACACAGGAGGTCATGACAAGATTCAGTCCTTAATGGTATCTGGGCGGCCTACCACAACCCACTTTGTGCATCCACCGCACCACACTCATACCCTCGAACCAATCCGCCCAGATATTTAAGCAAGTTGGAGATTCTAGGAGTATAAAATATTCATACCAACGTATATCAGTCATTACCACCATGACTGTCCAAACCAGTTTCTCATGATTAAAAACGACAATGAGATTTGGGGCATTTCAGCGCCTCGAATATCTATGCAGTACTAAGCAGGGCGTGTAATTAGGGACTTAATTTCAAAAGGTTACTATTATAATTTTGCTAGGGCGACAAGGTTCACACATTCAAATATTCCAAAGGAGGTGTAATATTATTCAAGGTAAACAATGGGCATATAACTAGAATCTTAAATTAAACAGGTATTTACATATAAAATAACAGCATGCAATTTGATAATTTAAACCAAAATAATTTGCAGAAAAAGTAGGTTCAACATGATCAAAATATTGACTCGCCTGGTGCGGTTTACCGTGGTCTTGAGCTCACACGATGCTTTCTCTTGAGCTTTTGGGTGTCTACCTTCACTTTGGGCTTGATCTCACTTGATCCACTGAATCTTCACGACTCCCAATTTCTAATTACATGACAAACGACTGAATCCAAATAAAAATAAATAACTCAAAAAGATCCAAATAAATCCGAATAAACTCAATTTAGTTTTACTACGAGTTAATGGGTGATTTGGGTTACTTGAGGTAAGGTCGATGATAGAACACGATGACTTGATCTTTTTATTGACAATTTCTTTTATTATTTTGGTATTTATCAAGGAAGTTCCATGAGTTGGTGTATTTTGTTGAGTGCTAATGTTCAGGGCATATGATATATGTATATATATAAGTAGTGTTTGCAAATTTTAGCTATTTGACAAAAACTGGATATGTATCTTTTTATGTGACCCTAGTTACTCGTGATAATGGTTACATGTTTATTTTAGAGTATCTATATGTCCGTGAGATTATTTGGATACTTGATGACCTAGAGCTATTGTATCTTAGCACCTACATATTATTATGACCTCTTAATTTGAGTGCTCTATGAAAACTACTGATACCGATATTTTATCCTTTTACAAGTCAAGCCTGCTATACATGAGTACATGTTGTTATCATTATTAACTAAAGGTACTATTTGAGATTTCATGACTGGCGGTATATTAACGATAGCATTTACATATGTATATATTTTAGTGAGATCTATGGTGACCGCAAAATCGCACTGTTATTTTTAATAATGAGTTGCACCATGCCATCCACATTTCTCTAATCACCTATTTTTTTTGTATATATAGATATCTATATATATTTTCCTCAGAAAGCCTCTACATTTTAGTTGTTATTAGCTTTAATTAAAATTTATTTATCTAGCAAAGTTATATTCCAATATTTGATAATTAGCAAATCCTACCACTAGAGTTCATTTAATGGCGACATCCAAATATTAGGCACAAATCTTAATTTTAATTAATGGAAATATTTATTCTCAACATTTACCACAAGTTGTTTTTCTTTAGTGAAGTCTTTAACTAATATTTAGTCCTTTAGATAATTATTCAGATAGGATTAGTTATTCAAACATAATAACTTAATCTGCATTCATATACTAATCAATTTGGTTTTATGACCCAATTAAATATCCAATCTACATTAGTTGCTTATGCAATACACAACCGGATATTAAATGTTAAGAAACCTTATTTTACATCCTAACTAAATCTATTATATACTCTAGATTACTCCCCCAATTTCCCCTTGATTTCTCTTCACTGGGCCGCTCAACAAAAAGAAAAAAAAAGAGTAAAAACCTACTCGAAATTCGGCCGGATGGGGGATCGAACACATGCGGTGGACCTGAGCGCACGCCCAACTAACCAGCCGAGCACGCACACTTTCTCGTGTTATTGAAGGGAGGCAATGCACAAAAGGTTGGGCATAGGGAGGCCAAAACAGGGGAGGCCCGGCGGCGCTCCGTGCTGGCGTTGCCGCCGGTGGTAGAGGCGGTGGCCGGACGTGGGAACCCACAAAATGGAATGCCCACGCCTGCCCCTAACTGCGAGCAAAGTCCC
This sequence comes from Dendrocalamus latiflorus, assembly GCA_017311315.1. Lineage (NCBI taxonomy): Eukaryota > Viridiplantae > Streptophyta > Magnoliopsida > Poales > Poaceae > Dendrocalamus > Dendrocalamus latiflorus. Next base: position 1,372,123 of record CM029628.1, read on the forward strand.
GCCGGTCAATTTGGCCGGGGCGACGCCGGCGGCTTACCTGGCGGCGGCGAGGTTGGGAGCCGACGGTGGAGATGGCGCCGGAGGAGACGGGGAGGAAGAAGGAGGGGAGAATGAGCTACAGGGGGTCAAGGAGAATCTCACCGGAGAGTGGGCAGGGCCGGAGGGAGATCGGGTTGGGCCGGCGGCGGAGACCATGGACGGCGGCGGCTTGCGCACAACGCCGGCAAGCTGAGATGAGGGGAGCCGAAATCAACTCTTGGGAAAACCTTGTGAAGCCTTGGTGGTGCTCTCTGCAAAAGGAATTGAGCTGGAGTGCGACGAGCGAAAAATGAGAGGGGTGGCGATGGTTTTGGCCGGTGTTGGGGAAGATGGCCGGCGCGCTTGCACTAGTGGACGAAACTTCAATTAGCTTGAAGAGGGGGCAGAGGAGAGGCGCAGACATGCCGTGACGCGGGCGGTTTATGGAAAGATGGCCGGAGCGGCCGGGGCGGCGTGGAGGCGCAGGCGGCTGGCGCCTGTGCGCGGCACGGTTTGAGGGAGGAGAAGGGGCAAGAGGAGAGGGAAGGAGGCGCCTCAGGGCCCTTATAGGCGAGCGCACGCGCGGAGAAGTGGAGCCGGGGCGCGGGCAACGGCATGGCTGCGGGATTCGCGCGATGCGCAGGCGGGGCGCAGAGTAGGGTGGCGCAAAGGGTGGAGGCGGGCGGCGCTACAGAAGAAACCGGGGGCGACAGGGGAAATCGGTGGGCGGCGCGGGAGAAACCGTGGGTAACGACAGCGCATGGATGCCGCGTGGAGGACGGAAGCTGAGTGCAGCAGAGGGTGGCACGGGCGCGCGAAGGAGGAGGGGGCGGTCCCGTGCGGCAGAGGAAGAGAGAAGAGAGGGATCGGCAGGGAAAAGGGGCCAGGCCCACTGGCAGTGAGAGAAGTGGGAGGGGAAAGAAAAAGAGGATGGATCAGGGATGGGGTCCACATGTAATAGAGAGTAGGGGAAAAATGAAGGAAACTAGAGATAGGCTTAATTATTTTCTGGATTTTGGATTTTTGATTTTGAACTTTTAACTCGCATTAGAATTTGCTAATTTTTGGATGGCACTTAGAATTCAAGCTTTAAATTTTCAACTATTAAATGTGCGTTTTTTTAATTATTATTTCCTATATTGCTAAACTCTTCCTTTTATGGATCATCTTTTCAGATTCTTATTTTAAATTTTAATTCTCTATTGTTTAAACATGTTTGTTTTCTCCTTGTTCCTTTTAACCTTTGGAACATTAACCAAATTTCAGAAAAATACTATAAACTCCAAATTTTGAATAAAAATATATTGCAAAAATAATTCAAAAGCTTCACATTTTCAAATTAAAATTTTTGGGATGTTACACGGAAGCTTTTTCTCACAATCCTATTGTTTTCTGATAGTCCAACCCACCAATATAGCAATAATACGGAGAACATAAAAACAGCAAAAAAATATTTATTATTTTTTCTCGGTACTATAGTAAGCAGTATATGTTATTGTCGTAAACAGTATTTGGTACTATCTGTTACTATAGAAAACAGTACCTGATGCTGTAACAACAGTACATGTTACTTCAGCAATTAAAAAAATCAAAGATGTCGCTTTCGCCGCGTGCAGTCGCTCGAGCCAACCAAGTGATATTGGTTTTACTTCCGTGTCTGCCTTGGCGTTTTGTTCATTAATGATTGACGACCATGCTGGTGCGTGGATGGATGACCATGCTGGTTTTATCCATGAAGCATACAATACGATCTTATCCCGCGCGTTCCTATTTTATCAGGGTGAGGAAAGAAATTACCATGAATGGGCATAAAATTTATGAGTTTATCGTTCATTTACAACACATCTAACAGATTCGACGTTGCAATCTTTGCGCGGAAGTGATTACTATTGCATGGCAGTCAGCCTTGTGGTATTTGGTGGACGTTCATGTCCACAAACTCCGCAAAGCGAATGGATTTCATTTTTTTAGAACGCTTTGACTCTTTCACTTTTGAAGATGCAGCCAGAAAATCACATATTGTGTGAGGTGACGAGTCACTTGGAAACCAAAATGTTGTGCTTCTTTTTGGTTCTCTCCTGTCTTAATTCTTTCGTTTTTGAGGGAAGTTCTCCGTTCTGTTTCTCTGTGTTTGATTGGTACGATGATAACCCATTACTCCACTGTTGGCAGCCCCTACATTCACCGATAGGTCTCCGGTTTGTCCCTACATTCTATACTTATCTTGTAGAATGGGAGATAATAACTCTAGATCATGTTTTACTAAGCGCCTTAAGATGGATAACATGCATTACGCATAAGATGATAAAATAACGATCAAACATAAATGATTCATCTTCCTCTTGTTAATATAAAAGTGCCACTGTCACATATGAATTGCAAATACCAATCCCCTAAATTTTCTTAGCCGGAGGGGATTATAAACACACTATTTGGAGTCAGACAGTCAAATAACATGCTGAATAAATCAGAGATTTGAACCAAAGGACCACTCTCGTGATCCATACAATACAGGACGGGAGATTACAATAGAAACCATCTAGATATGTGGAGAGCAATGGTGGAAATGGCTAAAATGGATCGAATGGGATGAACAATGATAGCTTTCTTATTGGAGATGGAACATATGCACACCGCCTATTCTAATAGATGCCAAACTGCCAAAAGTCCCTCTTCCATCTCATAAAAAAAGTCCCACTTATAATACTGAGCCCCTCCGTTTAGCCCCCGTTTGGATCTTAGAATTAGGCTAGGAATCGACAATTGGATTTGGGCTTCTTAAATATCTGCTGTTTGGTGCACAACTAAATGAACACCTAAATTTGCCATCGCGCGAGCTTGTCTTGTTAGACTTCACCTGTCGACTCCCTGCACCTCCCAACCACCGCCGCCGCTGGAGAACATCATTGGTGATCTCCTGACGATGACCACCATTGGAAAATGAGCCCCAATGAATGCCACTACCGCCGGCAGTGGCCCGCTGCTGCGACCAGTTCGATGCCATGACGTGACCAGCGAGCTTCCATCAACCACCACCGGCGGCCGCCTCCGCTGTCGTGTCTCTTCATCGACTCCATTGCGGGCTGCCTAGATGTAGGGTTGTCTTGATCAGGGGCAGCTCGAGGATGCCATTTCCTGTGCAAATCCACTCAATGCCGTTGTTGACCGTTTCTTCACCTTCTTCTCCGACAACCGCTTCTTCTAATAGTCATCAGCCATAGATACAATCATGGAGATAAGTGTATCAATTTTTATATCTATGAACTTGAGAATAAATGTGTTATTTGGTGTTTTCTAGTTTTCGGCCCACAAAAATATTTTCAAACTTTAACCAGATTTATTTGGATTAATCAAAGCTTAAATTGAATTTTTTCAAAAAGTGAAAATTATTTAATCTGAATGAAATAAAAATCAAATTAAATTCAAATTTTTTATTTGAGTCCCTTGTGAGAAGAACTATTTTCTAGTTTTTTTTCAAAATTTTCTGTGGGGACCCGGGGGCGTGGGCCGTCGCATGTGTTTTCCTGTACTAGTCCCATGATAAGTAGCTAGTATACACATTCACAACATTGCGATCACATTCATACACTTCAAATATATTTAATTTATAATAAAAGGGTGAATACAATAAGGTTTTACAGCTTGTGGCCGACTGGCCAAGAGAATACTAGAGTCAAAAGTAAATTGCAGCGGAAGACAAATAACTAAGCAGAAACATCAATCTAGTTGTATGCCACCATAGCCACAGGCAACCGACTGGAGATTATGCCCTAGAAAACCCATCGTCAAACTCCCCTAAGCCTGGGGTGAAGTATGCGTTGTCTGACATGTATCCTTCTTCATTTTCTGATCAACAATAATTTAAACAACGTTGCGTACATTGTGTATTCAACAAGACTTGTAATGTATCGCATATTATATATATAGATGCAAGGCTATCAAAAGATGAGGCTCTATACTAAGTTATTTTCAGCATAAGGCAAATTTTATTGATAATATCGATAAATAGTAATTTGCAATGGAATTGTAAATAGCATTTGACATATGTTGAGATAACATTTATATAACTTCCACAACAGTAGATCAAAACCATTCGTAGCCTTCCTCGACTGTGAACATTGCACAATTCCCACTCATGTGCATGGCACACGATTAGACGTTCATGCTATCCCATATGTTCAGGGAAATAATTTTGAAAAGGAAAACTATACCCTTTGTGGTTACATCCAAACTTGCTCATGACTACGAGCACGACTATTTAAACAGTTTTTAACACTCTACAGAGCTTGTACAACTTTACCCACACGAGATAATCAAATATTCTGTTAGACATTACACGCTTCCATGGGGAGTGAGATGAAGTGATTATCTTATGGCTTTTAGGTCACCTAGCTCTAACCTTGCACCAGCCTAATGAATGGACAAGCCCTCACTTGGGTGCGCCAAGTTAGCCGCATGACAGACCCTCACCTCAGTAGATTATGTCCCTTTGGTGAGGCATTTACTATTGTATTAGTAAGCTTTGATCCCAAGACCTTGGTGAAGGGAGCCCTTATGAGCCAGACCATTACACAAAATGCCCTTTCCACTTCTGTGCCTACCACAATACAAGGCTAGAACTAGACAACTTTAATCAACTGTATGCCAGAGCCCATATAACACATGTGGTAGTACGGTGTGACATAGATGAGCTTCAATAGCATTCGGTCCTTAATTGACCTGGGTGAGAATCTCCCGCTATATACATGCTAGATTCCCTCTCACATTAGACAGTGTATCATACAACTCACCCACGTCCAAACTAGATTTTTCTATTTTATTCAACCAAAGTAACAGAGGTTCCCCCTCTGGTCCAATATTTTGAAACCATCATACCCACGTGAAGATTTTGTTTGAAATTTCAAACTTAGCAGAAACTAATGCTTGTCTAAGCATCTAGACCATATATAAATGTAGTATTCCCAATTTAAGCATCTAGACCATATATAAATGTAGTATTCCCAATTTGACACTATATTATCCAAACCATGTCCGAGAGGTTACAACAGTGAGGGTATTAAGTTTTCAAAGAGGTTCAATGCATACGAGTGGTCATAATTACCATTACCCACAGGATAGCAATTTTTTGGAACAAACATGCATGCATAATAGATTTTGTAAATAATATACAATAACTAAAATACTGGGAGGTGCTTGCCTTGCTCTTGTTGCTACGAGAATGTTTCGGATGTGTTCTCGGTGATGTCTGGCATGGAGTCGTCTAACTGGTAAATAAATCCAGATAAAAGTAAATAAGAGCTAAATAAACAAAGACAAGACCCAAATGTTTTTGTAAATTTAAAAAGATCTTGCTTTTATAAAATTTAGAAACAAAGAACACTAAATTTGGAATCCGTATGCAAAAGTTACAAGTGTTTGAGTTTTGGCTTGGTTTGAGTTATCTCAGCACTTTTTACGACTACCCAAGCTCCTTGGTCACTACGGTGTTCTTCCAACTTCTAACACACTTCAGCTACTAGCTACTCAATTCTATCTATGACTACCGAAGTCCACAATCGCTGCAGCTTACATCCATCATAGCTTTCAATATTATATTACGACCATTAAGCTCTTGACTATCTAAGGAGACTAATTTTTTCATACAGTTCACATTAAACTATCTCATAATTAGTATACGAGTCCCAAAAGTCCCAAATCCCAAATATATGTTCATGCATAAATGACATGGAAGAATTACATATTTATGTGCAATTTATGTCATTTATATTCTGCTGCAAATGTGCTTTCATAATACTTAATTATGCTAGAATTAAATTCCAATTTATGTTTATACCACATTATTTACAACATAAATTACTGGATTATATAAATACATCGCATGAACCATACCAAACATTTATATTACATATGATAGTTTAAATAACCCATATCAGGTAATGTTTACATAGTTGGCCGATCAGTTCAAATATGTTACATTACAGAAAGTGAAAGTAGAAACGAAAAGTAAAGGTGAGGCCACATCTTGCTATAGGCAAATGACTGTGAGTAAATGATGCCATATTACTTTCTAAGAGTACGGATAATAGATGTGCATACAATCACCATCAAAGTCTTCCTATCCGAGGTAAGGACAAAGTTGCTAAAGAACGTCCTAATCTCCACCATCATCTTCTCTGTCTAGTCTCGAAGTGGTGTAGTAGGTGTAGTGCTCACGATCCACAAGTTCCGAGTTAATTCAATGAGCGAGGGTGGGCACAAACAACTATGCTCTGCGAACCAACATACATAATGCAATAATATTGATGCGTGGCTTACAAAGGATGGCATAGGTTCTTTTATTTATGAATTGCCATAGTTAAAATTATAGTAAGTAAAAGTTCTTGAGGTTTAGCATTTTTTCATTAAACTATATTTTCTAAAGAAACCAAAAATATGCAAATAATAATATTAGTGCAAGTTCTATCCACCCGTTATATGGTTTTGTCCATTGTATGCTAGATTTGTTACTAAGGTTCCATCCACCCATTATAATCACTGGGTTCCATCCACTTAGGGGAAATTAACTTGGAGTCACATCCACCTATCGTGCTTTTCATCCGAACCACAAAGATTTTTTAAAAATATATACTAACTCAAGTAAATTTTCATGTCCGCCTATGACCGTGGACACGGCTATTTGAATAGTTTTCACTCTACAAAGATCGTATACTTTAACCATAAGAGATAATCAACTTTTTATATTCCACATGTTTTCTTAGACATGCACATCAAGAAGATCACCAAAACGCCTTTACAATGCATCTTCCCAACGAGGCTACACTCGTTAAGGTTTCCACCACTGTGGGGTTACATCCACCCACTCTAGAGGCCCTCTCTTGCGCCACATGGTGGCTTACATCCAGCGATACGACCCACGTTCCTCCAAATGGCGCAACCCATGCTGGGTCGATGGAAATTAATTAGCTAGTCTGTACCTATTATGGACTTATGGTTGCACAGTTTTATATTAAGAGGTCATCAGAAGTTTCAGTTCTTAGAGTTATTTGAGCTGTTCTATCATAAACCACACTCTCGTACTCCATCCGCACTGCCCCCACTTACTATCCGCCCAGATATTTAAGCAAGTTTAGAGTTTTGGGATTCTAAAATATTTATTCTAGTTCAAATACCAGCCACTTCCCTCTAGTGGTTGCCCAAAACAAATTTTCTTGTTTGAAATAATGTTAGGGCAAATTAATGCTCCTAAGTATCTAAGGGCAGTCCCAGTGTAGAAACCACTTAAGTAGTTTCTATCTATGCCATGTCATATAGACATTACTTTAGACACTATTGTCTCCAATGCACCATGTCTATTTATAACCCAAGCAATTAATTAAGCATCAAAATCTCTCTCTCCTCTCCACCAATCATAATTTTTCTCCATCTATCATGAAGATACCACCATCTCTCCAATGCAAAATTTGGTAGTGTCTATTGCATTGGTTTTCTCATAGAAACTAGGTCTTGCATGAGCCCAGTTTCTTTCTCTCTCTTATTTAATATAGCGCCACATCATCTAAAACTCCTACATGGCAATCTAATTAATGCCATAGACAATATCCTACGTGGAGCACTGAAACTGCCCTAAGTAAGACTAAGCATGACATTTAGGTATAGACATATAACTTGTATATTTACCATTAATTCTAAGGTGACAAGGATTTATATCTAAAGCAAAGGAGTGGGGTGTAATATCTCAATTGTTAATAGTGACTTAACTATGGCCTAATATGAATATAATTTATATAATAAAATAATGAATACAATTTAATAATTTAAATCAACATAACTTTCATTTGAAAAAGTAGGCACAATATGAACAAAGTATTAACTCATCTTGCTCACAACTTGCTAGTCTTCGAGTCCTAACTTTTTTGGGCACTGTAGCAGAATACTGCAGCCAATTAAAAATTGGAGCTATCTCTTTCAATGACGTTGTGCAGTTTTTGACCAAAGGCTGCATGCATCAATGCTACATAGTATTGACTGCTCTCTACTCGTGCAGGTGAATCGAACAAAAGAAAACACGTGAGTGGATCGAGCCTACTAGATTATCATATTTGTGACTACAAAGTATCCTTGTAGAACCTCTCAAACCTAGCATCAAGATTGCATCTCTCTAGCGTTTTCTCCTAAGAGTTACCCTTTAACCTTATCTCTATTTATAATCTAAGACCCAAACCGTGATCTTATCCCTAAGACTATAAATTTTTTGTTCTAATTCCAAATAAGGGACCTGAAACCCTTACGTAACATGGGTTTTTCACACTACCCAATTTTGGACACTCCAAAATTGTAACGTGTCATAGCCTCTGGACTGCACCTCCGTAGCTCCAAAACGCATCATCCATCTTTGATTTTTATGCACCCCAACTCAAGTACGACTGTCTCCTCTAGCATCTTTGACCCTCTTAACCATGACTTTGCACCAAACCATCTCCGGTCCTCACCGTAGACCACGATCACCTCCAAGTTATCGTACACATACAAAGATCAAAGCACAATTTTTTTCTGGTACACGTTCTTTTCAACTTGACCGACATGAATCTACACATGCCTCAAATAACATCAATAAGCAACATTGTCAATTATTCATCATCACAAATATTCTAGACCTAACCACATGGTCTAACAATCTCCTCCTTGATGAATGCATTGATAACACCTTAACATAACGTGACTTTAACCAAGTCTAAGTGAAGAGTTGAAGCCGAAAAAGCATTTTAAGCCACAAGCCACAAAACTCTCTCAAATCTCTCAGAAGGAATACCTAAAAGCATTTAGCATTTTGAGCCACAAGTCTCTCCCCCTTTGGCAATGTAAGCATTAAGGCACAAAAGAAAGAAACAACAAAGAGAGAACTCATACCCAAGTATCATTGATCCAACTTTTTAAAAGAAAAACACAACATGAAAACTTAAAAGATTACTTAAATCAATTAATTGATGTGTGCAAAGTCATGCTCTTATAAAGTTTTCTCGAGACGACAACATGGCCGGGGCGTCAGGACGAGAGGTGGTGTCGGGAGGAGAGGAGAGAGGAGTCAGTGCGGGCACAAACCCTAGCTGGGCACTACTTATAGGAGTCAGAGTCTGCTGCTCTGAGAAGATTGGATTTTGAGGCCATTTGGTGAAAGGAGACTGCAGATTTGACAAGAGTAATTGTAGATCCATTAAGTTCTTGACTCTCTAAGGTCACATTAAACTATCTCATAATTAGTATACAAATCCCAAAAGTCCCAAATCCCAACGATGCAAGCATGTCTACTGTTAGTAATGATTGTGTTTGTTGGCGATTAAAACGTGCACATCAAAACAAAGTGCAAAAATTCGTAGGGAGTCAAATCATGAAGCTATTTACGAGTGGGGTGCCATGTTTGACTGCTAATTAAACCCACCTGAATGCGTTAATTGATTGATACATATGACTGTAAACTCTGTTAGTCATAGTGAAAGAAAAGCAGATACTCCGTACGAACTCAAAGTTCACTCAAATTTTCTTTACTTTTCTCTTCTTTTTGACAAATAGAATTATTGTTGACTTTCGAAGCATCGGACCCAGAGTAGCAATTCGAAACCCTCTATGTTTCCACCGTACTATTCCCTACATCAGTAGATAATGCACACAGATATATTGTCGTTTTTCCAGGGGCATTTCGGTAATTTTCCAATTGAAAAAGGAAAAAGAAGAGGTGGGGCCCACCTGTCGGTGGACCAGACGCAAGAGATAAGGGGAGGAGGCTTCGTCTCCTCCCGTGGGTGTGCGTGGGCGCTCGCGTGAGGCTCGGAGCGGCTTCGACCGCTTTGCCCGAGGACAGCCAAGTCAGGCAGCGGCGGTGATGGAGGCGTCACTGGCGCAGGCGCTTTGACGCCAGCTGTGACCACAGCCCACCGGTTTCCACCCCCACTCTCCGTTATAGGGCGTCTCACCTTCTCCGTTTGCGGCACTAGAAAAACTGTGAGTTCTCGTTCCCTTTTTTGATCTTAAATCTCTCAGTGGTTCTTCGATCTTGAGTCTTGGGAGCCACCGGCTGGGTTACTTCCTGTTGCCGTTGGCTGAGGAGCTCAAATCGCCATTCTAGGGTTTTTCCCGTGCAGTTTCCTTGTGCCTTTTCTTTGGATTTGGGCGAGAGGAAAGGTGTGGGATTTACCTCTAGAGGTTGATTTGGTTCGGACTTGTGCTGAACATTTGTGACAAGATTTGTGACTTGTTCTTTGTGTTCACAAGTGTTCTCGGCCGGAGCTCTCATCGGTCTTGTGTGGCGTCCACCTGACCCTCGACTTCTACCTCGGTTCTAGCCAGGTGGAAGTGTGGTATTGTATCTCCGATTTCCCTCATCTCCTTGCTCGGTGCAGTGGGGTGCTAGGTTTTCTGGGACAGCGTAGTGTGCGTGCCTTGCCTTGTTCGGCTTCTTCTCGGTGATTCGAGTATCACCAGCTTTGTGAATATTTCGGCTGTCAGTTCATTGCAATATGTGATCTATCACTAGTTGATTATTGTAAAGATATGCATGTGGGATTGGTTGTTAACTCAATGAGGATAATGGTCTTATGCTGAAATTGAATGTTAAAACTTGAACTCTAAATCATTGCTATTTCCGGTTGGTCTCATTCTAGGAGTTACATACTTTTGACATAATTCTGCAATCTGTGTTCACAGTTACTACATTGTCTATATCTTGTTTACTTGCGAGTCTATAGTCTGAAGCATATCAAGTTAGTTGGCTATTTTTGAGATATTTGGTGATCACTCTATTTGTGTTGTCTGTTGGCCAAAAGTCTTTTGTAGCTCCAGTTTGTCAGAACTTTATTTAGAGCTCAAGATTTGAAACTTATTTGGCATATTCAATTAGTGAGGAGTATAAGACCATAGTAGTGGGACAACCAAGATCAAAATCTTGTGTAACCCTACATCTGAGAGCACAAAAACAATAACTAAAACTTGTGCTTTTTTTGCTAAGTTTTATGAATTCCCTATTCATGAGAATGCTTTACATGATCATTTCAGCAGTAATTTTGGTTCATATGAGAAATATATGTTCTTGTATAATTGACACAGAAGAATTACATATTTATATGCAATTTATGTCATTTATATTCTGATGCAAATGTGTTTTGATAATACTTAATTATGCTAGAATTAAATTCAAATTTATGCTTATACCACATTATTTACAATAATCTAGAAAACCTATCATTAAAGAAATTGCTTCATTGTCTGATGTCGTTGAGCTAGAAGTGTTTAATGGTGTCAACTTTAAGCGTTGACAGGCTAAAACGAAGTTATGGCTGACTGATCTCAAACTCCTTTGGGTCATTTAGAATCCTCCAATGTTTCCATTAGAAATTCCTGAAATGATACGATGGGAAGATGCCAAACAACTCTGGGATGAACTTGATGAGAAATATTCTGAAGGGGATAATGGGAATGAGTCATTCATAACTACAAATCACTTGAACTATAAGATGGTTGAGGAGCGGTCGGTGATGGAGCAGCTCCACGAGCTTCGACTCCACGTATGTGACTTATGTCAGTATGACTGTATTCTACCAGAGAAGTTCCAAGTAAATGTCATCCTAGCTAAATTACCGCCTTCGTGGTGTGACTTCTTGACCGCTCGTAGACATATAAAGGAGCGCTTGACACTTAATAAGCTATTAGCTGCTATCAATGTTGAAGAGCATGCCAGAGCCAGTGACGACATAGGAAAGGCTCAAGTCCAAGCTCATCAGGTGGAGATCAAGAGAACTGGAGGCTCTAGGAAACTAAAATTCAAAAATCAGACCCAAGTCAAGCTCCAACCAAAGAAAATGAAAAATAAAAAGGAGGACATCACCTACTTTGTTTGCGGCGAGGCTGACCATAAGGCCAATCACTGCTGCAATCGCAAAGGCAGGGGTCCGTCCCCTGGTCAGCATAAAGGCTGCAAGGCTGAAGTGAATGTTGCACTGGCTAGCTCTAGTTCAGAAGAGTATGTACCTCAAGCCTTTATGGCAAGTCCATCTATTGATTGATGGATTGATACAGGTGCTACTAGACATATATGTGCTGATCGATCTTGCTTTTCTTCATTTCAGGGTGAAGGTGGTGGATTCATCCTAATGGGCAACGGAGCCACTGCGACAGTATGTGGGATTGGACAGGTTCACCTGAAGCTAACCTTGGGCAAAACACTCATCCTCAAAGATGTATTGTATGTGCCTGCAATGACTCACAATCTCCTGAGCGGGTCAATGTTGTGCAGGCAAGGAATAAAGCTTGTATTTGAGTCCAATAAGGTTGTATTGACCAAATTTGGTAATTTTGTGGGCAAAGGCTATGATAGCGGAGGCATGTTCCGCTTATCCATTCTTGATCTCAATAATGTAAGCATTTATAGTGTTTCCCATTGCAATAAAATTCATGATATTTGGCTTTCATGATTGTGTCATGTTAACTTTGAAGCTATTGTGTGGTTGAGCAAGATGAGTTTAATTCCAAGCTATAATTATGAGAAGGGTTCAAAGTGCGAAGTGTCTGTGCAAGCAAAACAGCCCTGGAAACCTTTTCACAGCATTGAAGGGCTAAACACCTATCCACTTGAACTAATTCATTTTGATCTTTGTGAGATGAATGGGATATTAACTAAAGATGGCAAACAATACTTCTTAACTCTCATAGATGATGCGACTAAGTATTATTACATTTATCTACTTAAATTGAAAGATGAAGCACTTGAACACTTTAAAGTTTATAAAGCCAAAGTTGAAAATTAACTAGAAAAAAAAATCAAATGGTTAAGGTCAGACCGAGGTGGTGAATACGTCTCACATGAATTCTCTCAATTCTATGAAGAAAGTGGAATAATTCATGAAATTACTCCACCATACTTACCCCAGTCTAATGGAATAGTCGAAAGAAAGAACCGAACTCTTTATGACTTGATTAATGCCATGCTTCAGAGTTCAGGTATGCCGGACTATTGGTGGGGTGAGATAGTTCTCACAGCTAATTATGTCCTGAATAGGGTTCCACCTCAAAATTAGGAGGAAACACCCTATGAAGGATGGAAGGGGAGAAAACCCAACTTATCATTTCTTCGTACGTGGGAATGCCTTGCAAAAGTGCATGTTCCGTTAGCGAAGAAAAGGAAGCTTGGTCCTAAGACTGTTGATTGTGTCTTTCAAGGATATGCTATAAATAGCACGGCTTATAGATTTCTAGTGGTCAAATCCGAGGTGAGTGACATCACTACAAATATAGTGATGGAGTCTCGTGATGCGATATTCTTTGAGTATGTGTTTCCTATGAGACCCAATGAAGTCATTAACCATTCTGGTTTATATGAACACTCTATTCTTCTTAGTGTGAATAACACCACTCCAGAGTTGGAGTTGAGGAGTAAGAGGCAGAGGCCTGAAAAGTCACTTGGCGATGACTATGTCACCTATGTCGTGGATGATGAACCACGAACCCTTTTAGAGGCATACGCATCCCCGAATGTGGATTACTGGAAGGAGGCTATCCGTAGCGAGATGGACTCTATCATAGCTAATGGAACTTGAGAGATTACTGATCTTCCACTAGTTGTAAGCCAGTAGGTTGCAAATGGATCTTTAAAAGAAAGTGTAGACCTAATGGTACTATAGAAAAGTACAAGGCATATTTAGTGGCTAAAGGTTTCATGCAAAAAGAAGGAGAAGATTACTTTCATACATACTCTCCTGTGGCTCGTTTACCCAATTCGAGTGCTCTTAGCACTAGCTATTGCATACAAACTCCAAGTACATCAAATGGATGTAAAGACCGCTTTCCTAAATGGAGAACTGGATGAGGGGATTTATATGCAACAACCTGAAGGTTTTGTGGTTGAAGGGCCAGAAAAGAAGGTATGTCGATTAATTAAATCCTTGTATGGCCTAAAGCAAGCTCCCAACAATGGCATGCAAAATTCGATAGTACAATGACCTCGGTCGACTTTTCTATGAACGAAGCCGATAAATATGTCTACTATCGATTTAGCGGGGGCAAAGGTGTCATTCTATGCCATTATGTAGATGACATATTGCTTTTTGGGACCAACATGGATGTGATCAATAGAACAAAATCTTTCCTTTCCCTAAATTTTGATATGAAAGATCTGGGTGAGGCTGATGTTATCTTAAACATTAAGCTTATAAGGGGGTGAGAATGGGATTACCCTTTCATAATCCCATTATGTGGATAAGGTCCTAACCAGATTTAGATTTATGGATTGTAAACCAGTAGCCACACCCTACGATTCAAATGCAAAGCTACATAAGAACACTGATCATGGGAAGGATCAGCTTAAATATTCTCAAATAATAAGAACCCTGATGTACCTAACTAGTGCAACGAGGCCAGACATCTCATATGTTATAAGCAGATTGAATCATTATACGTCCAATCCAGGAGATGATCATTGGATAGCACTAGAAAGAGTACTCAGATACTTGAAGGGGACCTCAAATTTGGGAATATATTGTTCTAGCCATCCGGTAGCCTTAGAAGGATTCAGTGATTCTAACTAGATCAGTGACTCGGATGACATGAAGGCTACAGTGGCTATGTATTCACTCTATCATGTGAGGCCATTTTGTGGAAGTCCTCAAAACAGACTATTCTTACATGATTCACCATGGAGGCTGTGTTAGTAGCACTTGATTCAGCGGCTGCAGAGACAGACTAGATTAGATAACTCCTTTCTGACCTTGCTATGCTGGAAAAGCCTATTCTAGCCATATTAACCTACTGCGATAACCAAACCGTTCTAGTTAAGGCGAAGAGTAGGAAGGACAATATGAAGTCCTCAAAACACATAAAGAGGTGACTTAAGTTGATAAGGCATGCCAGAAAGACGAGTGTCATTTCTGTAGAATACATCCAGTCTGAAAGGAACTTGGCAGATCCTTTCACCAAAGGGTTGGCGTAGAAGGCCATCCTTGCAGCATTTAAGGGAATGGGGCTCATACCTGTGTAAAGGCTCACATTGGTGGTAATCTATCCTAGAAGATCGGAGATCCTGTGAATTAGGCTCTGTATGGAAGGTTGAGTGTTAGCTCTTAATGAATTCGATGTCTATATGACTTTGGGAATCATCCTACAGGATTCCTAGAAAACTTTACCTATGTGAGTGTGATTGTGAGGTCGCAATCAAAGAAAGATAAGGGTATACTTTCTTAAGCACTCATGAGCTAGATACAAGGACATAACCGTAACGTCCCAACCCGAGAGGGAAAGCGCAAACCGCCCAATACAGATTGTGACTTGGGCGAAAGTTCTCACACCAAGGCCTCCTTTGTCTATGTAGAGTGGTAGTCCTTGTCGCTAGGCTTTGGGTTCAAACTCGAAAGGTATCCATCGTCGAACAACTGTATATTAAACAAGACTTTGAACATCTTTTATCAATTGATAAATTGGTGGGGATTGTTGTTTTTCTAGGGGCATTTTGGTAATTTCCCAATTGAAAAAGGAAAAAAAGAACAGGTGGGGCTCACCTGTCAGTGGGCTGGATGCAAGAGATAAGGGGAGGAGACTCATCTCCTCCCATGGGAGTGCGTGGGCACTCGCATGCGGCTCAGAGCTGCTTCGACTGCTTCACCCAAGGGCAGCCGAGTCTGGCGGCGGCGGCGATGGAAGCGTCACCAGCGCAGGTGCTTCGACACCACCCATGATTGTTGCCTACCGATTTTCGCCCCGCTCCCCTTTATAAGGCATTTCCCCTTCTTTGTGTTGTGGCACTGAAAAATTGTCAGTTTTTGTTCCCCTCTCCGATCTCAAATCTCTCTCAGTGGTTTTTCGATCTTGAGTCTTGGGAGTTGCTGGCCGGGTTACTTCCTATCGCCGTCAGCTGAGGAGCTCAAATCGCCATTCTAGGGTTTTCCTTGTGCAGTTTCCTTGTGCCGTTTCTTTGGATTTGGCCGAGAGGAAAGGTGTGGGGTTTACCTCTAGAGGTTCATTTGGTTTGGACTTGTGCTGAACATTTGTGAGAAGATTTGTGACTTGTTCTTTGTGTTCACGAGTGTTCTCTGCCAGAGCTCTCGTCGGTCTTGTGCGGCGTCCACTTGATCCTCGACTTCTACCTCGGTTCTAACCAGGTGGAAGTGTGGTATTGTATCTCCGATTGCCCTCATCTCCTTGCTCGGTGCAGTGGGGTGCTAGGTTTTCTGGGACAGCGCAGTGTGCGTGCCTTGCCTTGTTCGGCTTCTTCTCGATGATTTCGAGTATCACCAGCTTTGTGAATATTTCAACTGTCAGTTCTTTGCAATCTGTGATCTGTTTGTCACTTGTTGATTATTGCAAAGAGATGCATGTGGGATTGGCTCTTAACTCAATGAGGATAATGGTCTTATGCTGAAATTGAATGTTAAAACTTAAACTCTAAATCTTTGCTATTTTTGGTTGGTCTCATTCCAGGAGTTACATACTTTTGACATAATTCAGCAGTCTGTGTTCATAGTTACTACATTGTCTATATCTTTGTTAGCCATTTCGGCTTTCTGCATGACTTGTTTACTTGTGAGTCTATACTTTGAAGCATATCAAGTTAGTTGGCTAATTTTGAGATATTTGGTGATCACTTTGTTTGTGTTGTCTGTTGGCTGAAAGTCTTTTGTAGCTCCAGTTTGTCAGAACTTCATTTAGAGCTTAAGATTTGAAACTTATTTGGCATATTCAATTAGTAAAGATTATAAGACCATAGTAGCGGGATAGCCAAGATTAAATCTTGTGTAATCCTACATCTGAGAGCGCTAAAACAATAACTAAAACTTGTGCTTTCTACTAAGTTTTATTAATTCCCTATTCATGAGAATGCTTTACATGATCGTTTCAGCAGTAATTTTGGTTCGTATGAGAAATATATATTGTTGTATAAATGAAATTTATGTCATTTATTTTCTGCTACATATGTGTGTAGATAATACTTAATTATGCTAGAATTAAACTCAAATTTATGCTTGCACCGCATTATTTACAACAAATATTACTGGATTATATACATACATCACATGAACCATACCAAAAATTTATATTACATATGATAGTTTAAATAACCCATATTGGGTAATGTGTACATACCGGGCCGATCAGTCCAAATATGTTACATTACGGAAAGCGGAAGTTGGAACGAAAAGTAAAAGGTGAGGCCACATCTCGCTATAGGCAAATGACTATGAGTAAATGATGCCATATTACTTTCTAAGAGTACGAAAAATAGATGTGCACACAATCACCATCAAAATTTGCCTATCCGAGGTAAGGACAAAGATGCTAAAGAACGTCCTAATCTCCACCATCATCTTCTCTGTCTAGTCTCAAAGCGGTGTATTAGGTGTAGTGCTCATGATTCGTAGGTTCCAAGTTAATTTAATGAGCGAGGGTGAGTACAAACAACTATGCTTTGCGAACTAACATACAGAATGCAATAACACTACAAGGTTTTGACCCTAATGCCACAATCAACTTTGCAACGACACGAAATTGGTTGCAATAGGTAGGGGCTATTGCCACCATTTTATTTTTTGGTTGCGATAGTTAACCATGTTGCCACGGATATTTTTTGCGTGGCGATTACCATGCATTTCGTTGCAATTGGTAGGTGCTATCGCCACCATTTATAAAACGGTTGCAAGTACTTGACAATATTGCCACGTAATGAATTTGTGTTGTGACTCGTTTGATTTGCGTTGCAATATGTCGACGTTATTGCCACGCTTTTGCTGATGGTTGCGAATACTGGACAGTTTTGCAATGCAACGGTTTTGATTCGTTGCATGAATCGTTGCTTGCGTTGCAATAGAGTTCTATCTATCGCAACGAAATTTGGGTTCGTTGCATCTTCTAGGGTTGTATTGCCACTGTTGTTAGTCGTTGGTATAGAAGACTATCTTTCGTTGCAATAACAAGGTTGTGTTGCCACGAAATTTGAGATCGTTGCATCTTCTAGGGTTGTATTGCCACAGTTGTTAGTCGTTGATATATAAAACTATCTTTCGTTGCAATAAGACAGCTTCCGTTGTTTGAAAAGAAAAATATTTGTATTAGCACTGGCTAGTGGGATAAAAGAAAAATACTAGTAGAAAAATACTAGTCGTGGTTAGGGATGGCAATTGTGCCCGTTTACCCGTGTACCCGTGGGTAAATACCCTAATGGAGTCGGGTATGGGATGGATTTTTTACCAACGGGTAGGAAAATGGGGGGATATCTCTGCCCATTGGGTAAACGGGTACGAATATGGATTAGCTCTACCCGTACCCGTCTCGTTCGTTTACCCGTGAAAAGGACTGACAAGTGGGACCTCCTAAACCAGCAAACCCTAACATCCACAGTCCACGCCTCCACGGTCCATCGCGCCTCCAAAAACCAAATCTCGGGCTCCCGGCTAAGCCTCCACCGACCGAAGCCTCCACACTCCCAGTCCCAGCCGCCGCCTCTCCTCCAGTCCTCCTCGCCGATACACCAATCTCCCTCCTTGCCACCCCTCGCCGCTCCTCGCCGCCCCTCGTTCCGCCGCTCCTCCCCTCGCCGCTCCTCGTTCCGCCGCCCCTCGCCACTCCTCGGCGCCCCTCGTCCTCGCCGCTCCTCGGCGCCCCTCGTCCTCGCCGCTCCTCGGCGCCCCTCGTCCTCGGTGCCCCTCGTCCTCGGTGCTCCTCGCCGCCCCTCGTTCGGCCGCTCCTCGCCGCCCCTCGGCGCCCCTCGTTCCGCCGCTCCTCCACCGACCAGATCCGGCCGCCTGTCGTCCAGATCCGGCCGCCTCATCACCTGTCGCCCCTCTCCGCCACGACTGCTACCCCTCTCCGTCGTCAGCAAAACTCAGGTGAGCCGCCTGTGATTTGTCAATTACTGTACCAGTACCGCATTATGTTACCATGTAAGCCCCATTCATGATATCTATATCTATTCTTGAATTCTTTCTAGTACAACTGGTGGCTGGTTCGTGATACCGTGTCGAGCGTGGGTACGATTGCAAGAGGGAACCTGTTCTGATCAAGAGTAGGTGTAGCTTGGAAGGCACAATATGGTAGCAATGGAGAACAATCAATTAATTTCAGAATTGCATAGAATTGAATTATAGTACGTACCTAACACTTAGCCTATGTTGCTGATCAATCAAGAATGGAAGAAGGCTAAAATCAAGTGTATGGCAATGTGTAGGAGTGGTAAATACAAGATAATTCAATCCAATGCAATCTGGAATTGAAGAACACAAGGATTGACCCAAAACTGAAAACTGAAGATTTCTGTCCATTGGACAGTACATCGGTATTTTGGCCGTAACTTTTTGTCAGATGCATATTTTTCACTGATTCTTTTTTTTCTGTTTTATGACGGATTTTTCTACAGATTTGCTTTTGGGGCCAACTTCTGAAACCCGACACAGAAATTCGCACAAAAATCACAACTGCTGACTGTTGCAGATTCAAAACGGATAATTGGGTCAACTTTCACCGTATATATCTCCTACCTGCCTTGCTGGAATGACGTGAAATTTTACATATAGATGGATAAGGAATTTTTTAATCTAATGGCAGTGGTATCACTCAAAAATAATCTCGGAATCAAAAGTTATGGTGTTTTTGGTGGCGGCTGCAGAGAAAGGAAAAATCTGCCGAATTTGGAAATTAGGGTTTGGGGTGGAGAATTTTTCTTTTGTTTGGATTTTTGATGGAACAAAGATATGACCAGCAACTAGACAATGCTAATATGGACACAAATTCAATTTAGCAAACCAAAACTAACAGATTGAAAGGCACAACGGGGTTTGGACAGCGGAAATTAACTCTTTTTGTGGGGCAATTTTTTTTCTGGACTATAGGAAATAAAAACCAATCTACTAACTAGGGATACAAGAATTACCTCACGGGCAACCGTTGCTCTGATACCAACTGATGTGACGATGGCCCGATCTTTCGAGAGGTACTGAAAAATCGATTGTGGAGATCTCGACGTTGATGATCCAAAGGCTCCGACCTAAACAGATCGAACCCCTCGCAATCACTACACCACTGCTCCGTTGGTTATCAACCGTGCCGAACGCGGTTGACCTCGCCAAGAAGGCTATCTCCTGCAAGCGAATCGAGAACACGAGCAAGAGAGTAAAAGATGCAATCTGTATTGCGAATAAAGATTAAGTTCACAAGTTGAGGTTCCTCACCCGAATATTGCGGCGAAACTGCTAAGCAGAATAATCTCTTAAGAAAAATCCCAAGAAAACTAAAGGGGTGCGGCCTCCTAAAATAGGGGAGGGGGAAGCCACACTTATCTAATGAAAAGAGATATGGTACTATTCCTATTTACTGTTCACGCAGCCATGGTACTGTTCACATAAACAGTACCAACCCAAATAATCTAAGTTACAAGGCCCTCGGCCCACTTTGACTCGGACTGGAAAAGCGATATGACTTGTTTCGCAGTTTCTAATCTGCTCGGATGGAGTTTGGAGGTGAGACCAGATCCATCTGAAAGTAGACTCCAAGAGCTTTCCAACGAGTACTCACGAGCCCCGAGAAGCCTTCTGGATCAAAAGTTATGGCCATTTGAAGTTAGCCTATCAGGCTGAATCCGAATTGATCTGGAGGCCGAATTGGATTCCAAAACCTGTCCAACTTGAACCCTTGCTTCAATTGGTTCCAAAGTGATGTGGTGCTACAAATATATATATTTTCATCATTAGGTAGCATCATATTCTCATTTAAAATTTGTTGAAGTTGAAGAAACGAATTCAGCTTTAGTTCAATCTTGATATTGACCGCTATGGTCGTATGTGTTGATGGCGTGGTCATATCAGGTATGCCCGTGGGCGTAAATTGGGATCGCGGGTACGGGTATGGGAGAGCACTACCCATACCCGTCGCGCCCGATTGCCATCCCTAGTCGTGGTGTGCCCTCCTAGCCGCAGGGCCCTCCATCGTCGTCGACAGCACACGCCGCAGTAGGTGAGTCAGCCAGGAGCGACCCTGTTGACCGACGGACATATCCGCAGGGAAGCCGCAAGCAGCACTCTGTGTTCCTGATCCTTAGCTTCCTTGCTTAGTCATGTATTCTTTGGTTTCACTCCTTTACGAGTCATGTACGGTAATCCTTGTTTATTTACAGAATTCAGATCATCTATCAATCTGTTCATGTAGTAATCTTGTTTCAATACATCAGATCATCTGTCCCTCATGAGTCATGTACTGCAATCTTTAGTTGTTTTATTAAAAATTCAGATCATGTATCAAGCATCGCATGTACTGTAGTCTTCTTCAAGAGATCAGATCATCTATCACTCATGTACTTACACTTGCTAATAATTTAATTACAACAGTAGCTTCTTGATGCATTGCGAATTTTGTTTTTTTTTAATTGTTCAGTTAGTAAGCAAGCATGGCGCATGGTGACCGGAGTTGGATGTGCTTGGATAGGTCAACTGATGAGTGGCAAGAAGGATTCAATAAGTTTATTGATAATACATTTGAGGGAACGTATAAAAGACAAACTGCACCTTGTCCATGTTCAAAGTGTCGTTGCATGGCATACAGAACAAAAAGTGAGGTTCAAAGGCATTTGCTGATTAGAGGGTTTGATCAGACTTTCATTGAAGGTGAAGGTAATGCTGAACCTTCAGCTAATGATAGAGATTATGATGAAGGCGTAGCAGGTGATGGTCCCTCTGCCAATGATCTGGTTTCGTCATTAATCAGTGGTGCATGCAATACATGGAGAAATTATAGGTAATAACCAAGAGCCAAATAAGAGTGCTAGGAAATCCTATAATTTATTGAAAGAAGCAGAGAAAGAATTGTATCCAGGTTGCAAGGAGGCTACTAAAATATCTTTCATTGTCAAGCTCTTTCAGATTAAGTGCATGAATGGTCTTAGTAACAAATCCATAGAGGCCATACTTCTTTTGTTCTCGCATGTGCTCCCTGACGGCCACTATGTCCCAAACACCTTGGAGAAAGTGCAAAAGGTTGTTCGAGATCTTGGCCTAGACTACCAAAAGATTCATGCATGTGAGAATGATTGTGTCTTATTTCGAGGAGATTATGCTAACATGGATTCGTGTCCAAAATGTGGTGAGAGTCGATGGAAAACGACGGATTCAGATGGGATTGGTGAGCCTAGTGGCACTGGTGGAGCAAAGAAGCGTATTCCTCGTAAAATACTACGGTATTTTCCGCTTATTCATAGGGATCAAACCACTCTATTGTCGGATGTCTAATAGTGTAATCTTCAGTACAATTTTGTTCAGGTATCAAAGAGGCACCAGATCTGTTCTGTTGAACCAGTTCAGTTTATTCTCAGTTCAGTACAGTTTTGTTTTTGCCCAATATAGTTCAATTATGTGTACAGTTTTGTTTTTGCCCAGTATAGTTCAATTATGTTTGACCAATACTGTTGGACTCATACTTGACACTTGTATGTGCAAAGTTTTCTTCAGTTTACCATCCAGCAATACTTCGCTATTATCTTATCCTGAAACCCATATTTGTTTTTCTATTTTTAACAGAGTAGATGGGACTTTATCAACACTGAGGATCCAAAGGAAAAGATATGGAAGGTTGCAAAGGAGCGGTACAAAGGATGGCGATCAATTTTCAGTTCTACCTACAAGGCATACGCCAGTTATGCCGAGAGGATGAAACATATGCCTGAAGATGTAGACATTGTTGAGTGGCACTACTTGATGTTATATTTTGGAACTGAACAATTCCAGGTACTAACTTCAATTATTTCAGCAAACGCACATGATCTAAATATTACATTATTGTTGAATAACACTTCATCTTTTATAGAAGAAAAGCAGCTAGAACTCTGCAAACCGTCAACAACAAAAAACCATGCATCTGATGGGTTCCAGACCATTCTCCCAGTTAAGCTATGAGCAGGTAATCATTTGGTTCATTAATCTAGACTTTCCATTATATCATGTGATATCCATGTCATATATTATTGCCTTCTTAGAGAAACCGTGAAACTGGCGAAGAGCCAAGTGATTTATCTCTTTGGATGGCTACTCACACGAAGCATGGCAAATGGTCAAACGACGTTTCTAAGGATGTATACGTGAGTACAACATTCTTCATGACTTTGCCATTGCGAGTAGTATCGTCATTCATTTGCCCTTGTTAATAAATCTAATCTATTCTGTACTGTAAATTAGTATAATGCAGCTTCCAAAATTACTGAGAGACAAACATCATCAGAAAGAGCCGTGATTACATCCGAAGAGGAAAACATTATTTTCCAGTCAATGTACAAGGAAACCACGCGAAGCAAATCATCCAAAGTTCATGGCCATGGATACTTGGCAAAATATCCAACTCGCAGCCAACTGTTGAATGACAAACTCGAAGAACAAGCACGTGCTGCCGCTGCAACCCAACACAAAAATGATGTGCTTGAAGAACAGCTTGAGGTTGTAAATGAAAAGCTTGCAAATGAAAAAGCTGAAAGGGAAAGGGACAAGGAAGAAAGCATGAGACAGATGCAAGAAATGAGGCAAGAGTTCCAGTCTATGGTAGCGCAACAGATACAAGCAGCATTACATCAGGTAAAAAATAATGAATATTTTTTAAACCTTCATGGATTTGTACACCGTATGTAAGATAATCTCCAGATGCACAAAGCTAATTTACATGATTCTTTTCATTAAGGCTGTAGATTTTGCATTGTTCATGAAGCCATATTGCTTAGTTTGAACTTCCTCCAATGTAGTAGCGGAGCCAGAAGCTTTTAGGAGCTCGGGCTGGTCGGGCGGTGGCTCCGCCACTGCTCCAATGTCATTTCTCACCATAGAGCTCATCTTTTGGTAGATATAGATTTTGGATGGCTGAATAAACTGTCAGCTTAAATCAAAATAAACTGTAATGTAACAAAAGGATACTGTAAAATAGAGAAATGATGTAAATTGTAAATAGATAGGATAGTTGCACTTGCCTCAACAAGACGACATGCTTCCAATGAGGAGAAAGATGTTATTTAGCTGTCATACATGTCAACTGAACTTGCTCTTGCAGTTGTTTGTTCTCTAAATCCAGTTAAGAGTTTAGATTTCTCATTCTTTGCGTTCTAGGATACTGTAAGCACGGTTTCAGCTGCTCTTTCCAAAGTACCGCATTCTGATCGAACTATGCATGCACTGATTGTGTTGATCTTCTAATGTTATCTTCCTATGCAACACAACAACTAGTAGTAATGTGTTAACCTACTAGACATGGTTCAAGAAAACCTGTTTCAAATCACTAAAAATTGCTTACACGGTGTTATGCTATATAGCCTGATCCAAGCACCAGCCTTACATTGTGTCAAGCTGGTGTGAATTTATTTGTTTTGCACTGTGCTATGATTTGGCTTCCTATTAATTTCACACTTTGTTAATTTCTATACAAAATTTCTGTATATGTTTCTCTTTCTCCTTGCCCTCCACAATTGTGGTTGCTGCTCATGTTCTCCTTTTGGACAGCATTTTATACTTCTATTCGTGTATAGAACATCTAAGTGACATTCCATTTATCTTTTGCTTTTAGCAGTCTACCAACTGCAGTTAACCAGTTCAAACCTTAGGTACAACAGAGGTTGCAGCGAGGATAAGTGATAACAACAATGTCCAAACGCCAGTACATGGAGAAGATATATTACAACAGGTAAGTTAATTGAACAATGGATCCAACCATCCTGGATTTCTACTTTGCATTAATGTAACGTAATATTGATTCGACATCTAAATATTTTCAGACTCAGCCGGAAAGTGTTCTGACCACACAAAAAGAAGCTAGACCACCTCCTCGCACCAATAGAGCTTCTACTGTTAACAAAAGTCTATTCAATAACAACAATACCAATGCGGCACCAACTATTATTTCATTACAACAGCTGCAGAATACTGCTAAAACCCATGCACAGAAAAAGAACAAGGTAAGAAATGCAAATGTCAGTACAAATTTTTGCCAAGTAATTTTCAGATTGTGCAGTCCTCTATTTTCTCAGCTTCCCCAATGTTTTAAGGCTCCATAAAATCATGTAAAAATCATATGGTTGCATAGGACTTGATAATCATTGTTTATGATCAATTGATCAATTCCTGCAGATATTGATTCTTGTTTCAGTAGATACTAAGCTGAAAATTCGGTAATGAAAACCCTATACAATCTTGTTTCTTGTACTTCATCCTTAATCGTCGGTACATGCAAATATACTGCAATTGTCTTAATGAAAATGTAGAATGCTGTGGTAACAACCGATGTAGAAGAACATATTATTTTTCCCTTCTCATGAATTTATGAATCTTTACAAATGGAAATAACAATATGTTACCTGAGACAACATGTGTCTGTGTAGTGTGATGATCCATTTTGATAAACTAGTTTAGTAAGCCCAAATTTCTGTAAACACTTACAGGTTACTAGTAAAAACCTGTAATCACTTACCAGCTAACTAAATCAGCTTATTAATAGATAAACCATGTGTCTGTGTAGTGTGATGATCCATTTTGATAAGCAATATTCAATAGGTAACTAAACCAGCTTACTAATAGATACATCATGTTTTTTCTGAGAAACAGTAAATGGAAGATTGCATGTTTACTTGGCATTCTTCTAAGCCCAGAATTCTTGCAGTTTAAGGAGACATCTAAATTCACACCCTATTATCAAAAAACTTGGAACTGTTGAGTTACCTGGGCACCATCATCGTCTCTAACGAATTTTTTGTATTTTCGCTTAGAACCATGTTGTAGCCCAAGTTGTATAGATTTCTTGCATGGATGAGTTTGCCTATTTTATTAATGTGCCAATTTTGATGTGCCAATTTTGTGCTTGTGTTGCACAGGAAAGTAATTGAGCGGGCCGCTAAGGTTCAAGTATTCTTAGAGCAACTCGTGTATGAACAAAGATCGACCTTGGAGATTTTTTTTCTTATCGCAAGATTATTTAGGATCTTTTTAGTCTCATTTTCGAGATCAACATTATAATCTTGTATTATTTGCGTCACTTGACATGATACTCCTTTTAGTTTCATAATATGGTGGATGAAAATAAAGATGTTTGGATTTCATATGTCATGCTGCATTTTATATGTCGCTACTACTGTATTGCAACAACGGTTCATTGAATATATATATAATGCAATATGCTGCCCTGAATTATTATTTCGTTACGATACATTGCTTATTGCCACGTTGCTCCTTCGTTGCGATGCAGCTCTTATTGCCACGTACATTCATCGATGGTATAAGTCTTATTTATAACCTAACTCATTTCGTTGCGTTAACATCTCTAGCCACCAAACATTTCTTGTTGCAATAAAACCTATTGCATCCAAATTATAATCATGGTAATAATTTCAATTGCAACAAAATGTGTCACGTGGCGCGAAAAACACTTGCAACAAAATGATGCACGTGGCAAAAGGTTCTATTGCAACGACAGTTTTGTCATGGCAATAACGCTTATCGCAACGGAGCATGTTCGTGGCGCCAAACACTATTGCCACGGCGTCACACATGGCAATATTCGCAATCTCAATGCAATAGGTTCGTGGCACTAGAGGTTATCGCCACCACGACAGTCGTGGCAAAAGCCTCTGTTGCCACAAATAACTTCGTTGCATCTCCTATGTATTGCCATGCTCCACTTCGTGGCAATAAGCATATCTATTGAAACGAAACACAAAACCGATGCGCAAACTTTAGAGCACGCTAGCACTAGCAACGCTTGACAACGAAAGTGATTTGGTTGGCATTGGTACCTGTTGCAACCAAACTGGGCCTATTGCAACGTTTTCGCGTCGTTGCGAAACAACTGATTCCTTGTAGTGTTGCGAGCCGGGAGACGAGGAACCGAGTTGGAGCTACCGGTGGTGGACACGACGGGCAATGACGAGTGAACCGGGACTAGGCTCAGGGAGGAGTCGGAGGTCTAGACGGTTGGATGTCGGTTGCTGTCATGTGCGACGGAACAGACCAGGACTAGACTCAGGGAGGAGTCGAGGTCCAGACGGTCAAGGTACCGATTGCGGGAAGCTTCCGGGAAGGTGCTTGAGGGCAATTTGGAGAATTGACCCAAGTTTGGAGTGGAGAGGCTGGTTTCCCTCCATTCCTATGAGTGTTTGACTTTTGCCTCATTTGGGTGTGAGGCATGGAGTGGAAGAGGGCTGACTCTTCTTGAATTTCTTCTTTGAGGGTGAGCTTCTGCCTACTTATGTGGAGTGGTGGAAGCAGCAGGGAAGTAAGAAGAGTAAGCAGTAGTGTGTTATGTGCGTGTGCGTGTGTTCATCTCAAGCATGTAGTGAGATGAGTGATTTTTTTCTCCTCAATTGCGTATGGGGCTGTAGAACTCTTGCTTGTAATCATTCATCTCTCCTAATCGATATGAGAAATGTTGTGATTGAGATGATTTGGCTTCCTGTCTTCTTTTATGTGCTTTGCCTGTGTTTCACTGTTTTCCTCAGTTCTTGTGATTTAGAGTTGGATTCTTGATTGTTTAGTTGCCATTTGGATTGCTCTGTAATGGGAACATGCATCAAGACCATTTGGTCAGTTAGTTTCCAAGAGCCAAATGGTTGGATCAAAGAATCTCCCTTGTTTCATTCATGCATTTCATTTCCTCTGCTTTAGCACTTCTAAGGTTTGAAGGCAGGGGATACTCCTTTCCTTGATTTTCTCAGTGTAGTAGTTGCTAAAGATTTGTGTTTCTCTGCTATGAGATCATTTCTTAGCTGAATGCAAAGGTTCATGAGCAAAAGCTGTGAGAATGATGAGAAATTTGGAAATCAGTCGCATTCTCAATTCAATCTTCAGATTTTTGCTCAAATCTTTATTTCTTGCTCTCTTGGTGAATTCCTTTGTTTCCTGATTCCTCCATGGTGTTTGATTTGTAGTCTTAATGGCTTGACCTGAAGAGAATAGCACTCCTTAGTGATTTCTCTGATCTTCAGCTGATTTCAGTAGTTTCTGTTCTATTTTCGGGCTGGGAAGTCTTCTGCGGGTTTTTGGTCTCTTGCTGGAGGTATGCCCGGTCAGACCGGCCACTCAATGGCAGTCAGACCAGAGCCTAGCCAGCGGTCAGACCGCTAACCCTAGCGGTCAGACCGGCCAGGCTGGGGCGGTCAGACCGGCGGCATAGGGGCGGTCAGACCGGCGGCTCAGGAGCGGTCTGACTAGCCTACTCACTGCGGTCTGACTAGCCTGGTCCATTTCCTCTGAATCTTTTTGCTGCTAGCTTCATCTTGCTGTTTTGTTTGTCTACTTTTCTCTGGATGCCAGTGAGCTTGAACACTCCCTCTTCATAGCTTCTGTAGCTATCGGAGAGGAGATGCTGTGTGGATACTTTGAGGGCGAGTTTTAAAGAGACACCATTCACCCCCCTCTGTTGCCATTTCCGATCCTACAGCTTGTCATTGTAGATGACTTTTGTAGGTACTCTTGGGTGTATTTTCTTGTTTGTAAGGATGAGGCCTTTGCCTGCTTTAGAAAGTTGCCCTATAGATTAGCAGTTGACCTCCTAGGAACCTTGGAGCCATTAGGAGTGAGAATGTCATAGAATTCGAGAACCCATCCTTTGCCACCTTCTGTTCTGAAAGAGGTCTAGAGCACCAGTTCTCTTCTCCTAGAGTCCTCCAGTAGAATGGAGTTATAGAGAGAAAGAATAGAACTCTTGTCGAGATGGTTAGGACTATTCTAGGTGAGCATAACATCCCTAGGAGGTTTTGGACTGACGCAATTTCCACTGCCTACTATGTAACCAATAAGGTGTTCTTGAGATTGACCATAAGCAAGACTTCTTTTGAGTTAAGGATCGATCATATGCCTACCGTTTCTCATTTCAAGATATTGGTTGCAAGTGTTTTATTGTTAAACATGGCAACTTTGATAAATTTGAATTGAGATGTTATGATGGTATTTTTCTTGGATACCCTACTCATTCTATTGGCTTCGTGTATTTAACAAAATCACTTTTGAGACTTGTAAAATCACTTTTGATGAGGCTAGTCCTAGGACTAGACCTAACAGTGTAGATACATAGGTACACGATGATTAGGAGAACATCTTCGTCGATGATGACCCTGACTTAAAGGATGACGACCCAATCCCTTCTCTAGTCACTTCTGACTTGGTTGGAGAGTCTGCTTCCACTACTCCAGCTTCACTAGAATATCCTCCTCTGACCTTCACCAACACTTCGAGTGGTTTTGCTCCTACCACCACAACCTATGAGGTAGAGGCCACGTCTGCACTAGGGCCTCCTCGTCACATTTAGTAACTACACCCTCAGGAGCAGACGATTGGGGATCTCCATGAGCGTGTTACTCACTCTAGGTTTATCTCTCTAGGTTCTCATGCACATTCTATTTTTGTTGCATTTTTTGAGCCCCGAGATATCATCCATACTTTATTTGATTTCGTTTGAGTCAATGCCATGCATGAAGAGCTTAAAAACTATGAAAGAAACTAAGTCTAAACCTTAATTGAACCTTTTCCTAATCGTAATGCGATTGGTACAAAATTGGTTTTCTAAAATAAGCAAAGTGAGGATGGATTGGTAGTTCACAACAAGACTAGGTTTGTAGCACATGATTTCTTCCGAGTAGAGGGCTTAGAATTTGAGGAGACCTTTGCACCTGTAGCTAGATTAGAAGTCATTCGCATTCTACTAGTATTTGCAGCGTCTAAGAGATTTAAGCTATTTCAAATAGATGTTAAGAGTGCTTTCCTAAATAGTTTCATAGAATAAGAGGTACATGCTAAGCAACCCCCTGGTTTTGAAAATCCCAAGTTCTCAAACCATGTGTGTAAGCTCTCCAAAGTCTTGTATGGATTAAAGCAAGCCACTAGAGTTTGGTATAATAGGCTTAAGAGTTTTTTTGCTTAAAATAATTTCAAAATAGGAATGGTAGGTAAAATCTTGTTCACTCTCAGGCATAGCAGTGACTTCTTACTTGTTTAGATTTATGTGGATGATATTATTTTTGGTGGCTCAACTTATGTTTTGATGTCTACATTTTCATATTCCTTGAGTAGGGGATTCGAGATGAGTATGATGGGTGAGCTAACATTTTTCTTAGTCTTCAAGTCAAGCAATTGAAGGAATGGATCTTCATTCATCAAAGCAAGTACATCAACAACCTTCTTCGATGCTTCGACACAGGAAGCAGCAAGCCAATGTCTACTCCAATTGCCACTTCTATCGTGTTAGATCCTAATAAGGATGGTGCGCGTTCGTGGACCAGAAGGTGTACTGCAGTATGATCGGCTTCCTCCTGTATTTCACGGCTTCTAGATTGGACATACAATTTACTGTATGTCTGTGTGCTCAATTTCAGTCTTCCCCTCGTGCTTCACATTGTCAAGCAGTGTATTGCATCTTCAGGTACCTTTAGGATACTCTTGATTTTGAACTCTGGTATTCTTCTGATTATATACTCTCTCTTTGCATGTTTTTGATGCACATTTTGCGTGATGTATGATAGATAGGAAGAATACCCTGTCACTTATTACTTTCTAGATAAGAAGCAGTCCTCCATTGCACAGTTCACTATAGAAGTGGAGTATATAGCTGCTGCTAGTAGTTGCTCTTAGGTTCTCTATATCTACTCTACAGGATTATGGGTTGGCTTTAGATAGTGTTCTCCTTCTATGTGGCAACACTAGTGGGATAAATATAGCCAAAAACCGAGTGCAACACTCTAGGACTGAGCATATTGATATTAGATATCATTTTCTTAGATCCCATATAGAGAAGGGTAATGTTGTGCTTCACTTTGTAGAATTAGAGCACTAGGTTGTAAACATTTTCATTAAGCCTTTCGATTCTTCTCGTTTTGCTTCTTTGCGGGGAGAGTTGCGGGTTATTAGTCCTTTTGGCCTGTTTTGAGGGGGAGTTTGATTCTTTTACATCCACTGTATCATAATGCATATTTAATTTTAGCAACTTGCATGGTAAAATAATTACTTGGAGCTTTGACTGTTATCCCTATGTGACATGATATTTTACTTTACAATTTTCTGTGTCTTGTGCCAATTTGCTAGATTAATTATGTCTTTCCATGTGCAGTTTATATTTTACCATGCTAACTTACTTAAATGTGAAAATTTTGAACTAAACATGCCTTGTTGGATCTGATGACTAGTTTTGTTCTAGTGATCATGTTATGATTCGTGCCATATCAAATAGGCTAAGTTGAGCCTAGAATCTATTTTGAGCTTTAGATTGAGCTATACTAATTCTTTTGTTGAAGTATGAGTTTACTTCTCTTAGACTTTTATGGTGTGGGTTAGGTATAGCTTACGGACTGAGTAGCTCATTATTCTTAAACAAAAATAAAAATGATACCTTTTATGTGCGAAAATACTAATATCACCAATGATTTCTCATGTGTCGGCTTGCATTGCATTAGGCATGAACTCAACGGAAGTTTTGGATTACCAAGACCATTATATTAAGTTTCTTGCTTGGGATTGTCGTAGTAAGGCTTGCCATCTAGTGCATGATTATAGTTGTGAAAATGATTGAAACTTAGAAAATAGCTGTGGATGGCTTCTAGTCTAGTACTTGCTTTACTACGATAAAACCAAAAATGAAATTCAACAAATGTTAAATGTGCTTTTTGTGCTCAATTCCAAGTATTTGAACAAAATGTTCAGTATTGAACTCGCATCACTCTAAATAGACTCAAATATAGCTTCTTGCTTCTATTTAGTTTATTGATGTGACTTGCCCCATTTTTGATACCTTTGGCTAAATTACGACTTTGAGCAACTTGACATGCTAAAAATCTATTTAATTTTAGATTATTTCTTAAATTAGTTTAGCTTTGCTATACATCGGTTGCCATGATCTAGATAGCTTCTTCGCATAATATGGTTTGATGCAATACTTATAGAGTCACTTTGGATAATTCTTATGGCTCCTTAGGCTAAAAATAAATAAAATACCACAATTTCATTTCATTCATACTTATCTTTTATCATATATTTTAATGACCCCATTGCCGAGGAAAAGAAAGATTGGTAAAAATGTATATTAGAGTATGATTTGAAGTTTTTGTGTGAATTTTTGCTAATTTTAAACTTTTATGTTTTGCTGTGATTCTCTTGATCTTTTAATCTCTTCTCACCCTGACCGAGGTCAAATAGAACAATTGTTTTTTCATATGGACCTAGAGTAAGATCTCTCAATTTATTTGGTGGATTTGAACATGGAAAACCTACCATTTTCAGTAGCTTCACTATATTTCTGGTTCATATGGTAATTTTCAGTCTTTCTTATACTTGTGTTACTATTTTGAGCTTCTATTTGCAAAATTCCCTCTCTATCTTCTAAAACCACCTCCTATTTGTATTTTTGAAAAATTGCCAATGGGTTCATCAACAGAAAAATTGAAGGACCATGCGAGAAGGTCCAAGAATTTGTTGTGATGAATCATTATTAAATTGGATGAATTGGGATTTGAATGTTGCAAAAATTTAGTTTTTCAGCTTTTGGTTCGGGCCTATCGATCTGACCGGCCAGAGGAGGTGGTTAGGCCAGCTACCGGCCAAACTAACCAGCTCTAGTGGTCTAATCGGTAGCCACCAGCGATAAGACTAGCTGGAGGCAGCAGTCTGACTAGCCAGGTGAGTCAATTCAATTGAAATATGGAATTTTGGGAATTTGATCATGGGTTGATTTGGTTTGACCTAGCTCAGTATATGTGTGTTGGATGAAACATATTTTG
The DNA here is from genome assembly GCA_017311315.1 of Dendrocalamus latiflorus. Lineage (NCBI taxonomy): Eukaryota > Viridiplantae > Streptophyta > Magnoliopsida > Poales > Poaceae > Dendrocalamus > Dendrocalamus latiflorus. The sequence continues at coordinate 1,404,878 of CM029628.1, forward strand.
ACTAACTGAAAGATCAAGCTCCGTTTAAGTTAGTTTTGGTGTTAATGACAAATGCCATTATGAGATTTTGATGTTAATGACAAATACTTTTATATTGTTTTGGTGATAATGACAAATGTATATATGAGACTAATATGTTTGTTCAAAGTATATTATAGCTTAGTCTCATTTGGATGAAAAGGTGAAATCAAAGAGGTATGCATTCAAAATCACTTTCTCATATGCTAATGCATTCCTTAGATCCAAAATATAGATTGAACTCCTCAAATAGTTCAAATGAATATGTGCGTATGCTTTTCTTCATATAGACTTGTATGCACACATTTAGGGGGAGCTCTCTCTATGTTTTGGAGTTTCATTAGTATTGATCCATGTTTCATTTTATACATACATTGGGATCAAACTAGGATCATGCATTCATTAAAAATCTGTTTTAAAAGCTAAATCTGTGCTCTGTCTGGAAGAGCGGTAGTACCGCTGATTTCAACGTCGGAACTACCGTAGAACGGAAGTTCCGCGCCCAGAATCGGTACTACCGGCGACCGGAAGCTCTGGATAGCGAGCGGAGCCTTTTTTCCAGAGAGCACCCTTCGGATGCATTTGAGTTTTCACGGGATCGGAAGTACCGGCGATTTGAACGCCGGAACTACCGCAGGTTGCGGTAGTACCGCAGTATAGAGCGGTACTTCCGTAGCTCGGAAGCTCCGGGGGTAGAGCGGATCCGTTTTTCCAGAGAGCGCCAACTTCGGGACTTTTGGGAATTCAGCTCGAGCGGTAGTACCGCGTTAACTCTGCGGAACTACCGGAGAGCGGTAGTACCGGAGTTTATAACGGCGGTAGTACCACACTTTGAATTAAAATGATTCTGTATTCAATTTATTATCTCATTATTTGCTGAGATTGTCATCAATTACCAAAAGGGAAAGATTGAGAATCTAGTCCCTCCATTATGAGTTAATGGTGAGTTTTGGTAATTAATGATAATCGATTTGTGGACTAACATTTTCCATGAGTTGGATGAATAGGTTAGGTTCCACAAGTGACGATAACCTGGGATGACTTCATGTGTTGAAGATCATCAAGTCAAGATTGAGAATAAGATAGCTTCATGAGTTGAAGGCTATCAAAGAAGAAGAAGATGTGTCATGAGTTGATGCATGATGATCATGTGTTGATCAAGTCAAGAAAGACCATCATGTGTTGATGGAGTTGATGAGAAGGATGCAGCATGAGTTGATGCATATCGAGATGATGACCCAAGGCAAAGGTATGACTAGCTAGGGCTAAGGATGCGTTCCTAGTCTTTTACCGGTCTTGGTGTTTGGTTGAAAGACCGGATTACTAGTATAGGTTGCCGTACTATTAAGAGGGGTCGTGTCTAGTAGTTTGAGTCTCATCATGTGTTGATGGCTCAACCTCACTTGCTCTAGCTCATCTTGACATGAGGCTTGCATTTGCGAATGTGTTTTGCAAATGGTTGAAGCTCATGTGGCAAATCCTTGTAACATGTGACTATACTTTGCAAATGTGTTTTGCAAAAGGTTGAAGTCCATGTACCTATTCCTTGTGACATGATCTAAGTTTGCAAATGTGTTTTGCAAAAGTTGTAGATCATGTATAATCCCTTGGCATGGTCTAAGATTGTTTATTGCTATTTCTTTTGGACATTAGACCATGAGAGTGACTCTCTTGGATCTCTTTTGATTTCTGCATTGATCTAATGTGTTTGAGATCATGCAAATAGATGGGTTGTGTAGCCCTTCGAATAAGCTTTCCATAGAGTCCAAGATCACTCAATTCCGACATCGGAGTCAAAAGTTATGACCGTTTTTCTGAGTGCTGTCTGTGCTGAAGCGGAAGTACCGCGCCGACTTCCCGGTACTACCGCAGAACGGTAGTACCGCATTTTATAACTGCGGTAGTACCGCAAATGGCTGACTAACGGCTATTTTTCTAGCCGTTATGGTGGGGAGCGGTAGTACCGGTCCTGTAGCGGCGGTAGTACCGCAGAATCCTATTTTTGACTCCAACGGCTAGTTTTGAGGTGTGGGTTATAAATACTCCATTGTGGCCGGTTGGGAAAAGGTTCTAGGGACTCCATTTCACTCTTTTGAGCTAGTGTGAGGCTCTCCACTCAATTGTGCATGTGTTGCACTTTGTGAGAGATGAGAGGTGATCTAGAGTGCATGTGTTGCATCTAGAGGAGGACTTTGTGTCCGGATTGAGCTTGTGCATTCGTTGCACGTGGTGAGAGTCAAGTGAGAGGCTTGGCTTGTTACTCTTGGAGTTTGCCGACTCCTAGACGGCGTGGGAGGCGTCGTGCGCGGTGATCTTCTCAAGAAGGTTGTGAGAAGACCCGGCGAAGTTGTGAAGGTTGGAGCTCACCTACCTGGAGCGGGAAAGAGCTACCACTAGTGGATACGAGGTGTTTCGGCTTAATTCGTGGAGCTGGTCCAATTCGTTCGGGCTAACCTCAACGTGGACTAGGGGAAACCGGCAAGTTTCCGAACACCACGGTAAAACATCATTGTGTCAATTGTGGTTTGTTTTCTTGTGTTCCATTTATATTCAAGCAATTTACATTCATAGAATTAAATTGATTGCTTGTATATTTAGAATTGCAAACCTTGACCTAGGCTAGAACTATTAGTGCACTTAGGCGAATTTAATTGTTGTAGGCGCTATTTGAGCTAAACCAACTTAAATTTAGCTTCCGCATTGTATACTTGGTTTAGGCAAATAGAAAAGGTTTTGAATTGCTAATATTAATTTGTAGAGAATTTTTAAACCGCCTATTCACCCCCCTCTAGTCGGCCTCCTCGATCTTACAAGTGGTATCAGAGCTTGGTCTCTCATCTATTAGGCTTAACCGCCTAGAGAGTATAAAGGATGGCAACTAGTGGGATTGTGCACCTAGATGACACACCTCTATTTGATGGCACAAATTATGATAATTGGAAAATCCGCATGATATGCTATTTTAAGGCCATGAGCCCGAAAATATGGCGGATTGTAGATGTGGGCTTTTCTCCTCCATTGGATCCTCTTGCTCCAACAATTGAGGATGAGAAATGCTCACATCTCGACGCTCAAGCTACTAATGCTCTTTTTAGTACTTTGAGTGTAGAGGTGTTCAACATGATATGCAATCTCGATAATGCTCATGATATGTGGACTAAAATTCAAGACAAATATGAGATGTCCACATCAAGTGATGAAGATTGCATACAAGAGTGGATGTCGGGAGAAGAATGCTCAACTTCTAGCTCCGACGATGAAGAGTCCACCATTCCCTCCACATCAACTCGATGCTTCATGGCAAAAGGTAAAAAGAAGGTAAATTTCGATGATGATGATGATGCACCTTCTTATGATGAGTTGATGGATATGCTAGAAGAGCTTAATGAATTCCTTGGGAAAGAAAATGCTAAATTTAAAGTTTTGAAGAAAGAATATGTTTCTCTTCAAAATAATTATGATGTGCTAAAAGAAGAACATGAGTCTCTTCTTTTCAAGGAATATTCTAAACCTAGCATGGATATAGGAATTACATGCAACTTAATTGATGATATGCCATGTGTAATTCCTAGCTCTAGCATTTCATCTAAAATCAATGCTTCCACCTCATGTGAGGATTTAATAGATGATATGCCACGTGTAGCTCCAAATTCTTGCAATTCATCTAAAATTAGTGTTTCTACTTCATGTGATGATTTGCTAGACTTACCTTGTTGCTCAAAATTAGATGATTCTACCTCCTCTATGCATTGTGAGACTAACCTTGTAGAGGAGAATAATGAGCTCAAGCCCCAAGTCATAAGTTTGAAAAATGACTTGGAGAAAAGCTACAAAGGGAATGCCTCTCTTGACAAGATATTGGGTAGTCAAAGAAAATTCAATGACAAGAGAGGTATTGGCTTCATCTCCAAGAAGAAGGAGAATAGCAAAACAAGGCACAATGCAAGACATACGAAGAATGTCAAGTGCCATGGTTGCAATGAAACGGGTCACTTCGCCTCTAAATGCCCCAACAAAGTGGAAAACAAGAAAAATCCAACAATGAAGAGGCAAACCGGCAATGAGCAAGCCAAGAAGATAAGAAGAGGAAATAATTGCCAAACTTGCTACAATTGCCGGGAAAATGGACATTTAAGTAAGGATTGTCCCAAAGGTACCATTCCTAAGCCATCTCTATTTAATGAACAATATTTGCTTAGGAAAGATAGAAATGGCAATTTGTTTGCTAGGAATGTTAGTTCACATAAATTTAATGTTAGGGCCATTTGGGTGCCCAAATCTATTGTGACTAACATTAATGGACCCAACCAAGTTTTGGGTACCAAAATGTGTTTCAATGCTTAATAGGTACTTGGAGAGGCATTGGAGGCTTGGCTCATTCAAGAAAAGGTGAACTCCACCTTATGCACTAATGGAAGCCAAGCTTGAGGATGATCTTGCCAAATTATGAACCAATGCCATCTCGGTAACAAGTATCTACATTTGAATTTATTTAGCCCCTAGCCTTGTGTAGGTTGCATTGCATGAAAATCATTTAAAAAGGGGTGTGCTTGCTCATGTGCTAAAATTTCATTAATGTAAATTGTGAGCATGATGTGGTGGCACATTAAGGGGGAGTGCTAAATCATATTCATGTATATCACATCCCTATGTGTGCCCAAATTAATTAAGTGCTAGATTTGTTTTTCAAAATTAAGCCATTTAGCCAAAAATCAAAATCTTGAAATTATTAGTATATCTTTGCAAAACTAGTTGAAAAATATGTACAAATGATTTTCAAAGGTTTTACAAAAGTTTTTGGCTTTAGAAATCTTATTTCAAGTAAAATTGAGTTTCCAACCCAAAACTATCTATTTAGTATCTTGTTTTGGCTTCAAACTCAAAACTTTCCCAAAATCAATTCTAAAAGGAATTTTAAAATGTATTCAATACCAAAACATAGAGTTGGCTATTTCAAACATTATTGGTATTCAAAAGTTTTACAAAAAGCCAACCAACCAAAAGTTATTTGGATTTGAAACTCGTCCAAAATCCTAAGTTGACCTATGTGGTCCCAATCTAGCACTTATGTGAGTTTTACCATTTGAGCCCAAATAATTGATGTATATTGGCTCACAAGGGTATTTACAAACTCATACATACAGATGATTGATTAATATACCCTCAAATGCTCATTTTTGCAATCGTGAAGGATTTATTGAAAATGAGCTTGTTTTGGAAAATTGAAAGATTAATTTGTTAAAAACTATATTGAAAAAGTTTTTAATTTTGGCATATAGTTGGAAATGCTCCACAGGTGGTTTATATTTCTTTGTGAAAAACTTTGGAGCATGGTACAACACTATATCAAACCTCTCCTCAAAAATCCAACTCTTGGTATGCTCCCAGAAAAATCGGAACTACCGGCAGTCATTTTGCGGTACTTCCGGTTATCGGAACTACCGGCAGCAAAACTGCGGTACTTCCGGGTTTTCGGAACTACTGGCAGCGAAAATGCGGTACTTCCGATATTTCTGGAGCGTGGCTGTTTTGATTCAAAATTTGATTCCCAATTTCCTCAGCCATTTCCTTTGGTCCTCTCAGTCAAGTTGATCCTTGTGAACTCTTGCTAGCTACCCTCAAGTATCTTCTTGACTTTATATGTCATTTTGCTCCTATTTTGATTCCGTTTCATTAAAAATGGCAATCTCTAAAAGAGTGGTAGACCTTTGATCATCTTGACATCGACATGTGCTTCACTCCAATCTTATCAAGTGATATCATCCATTTTCTTCAAGTGGTATCCCTTAGTTGTGAAAATTAAGTGGTATCCTTGTTCCTCCAATTGATGTCTCTTGGATTGATATCCTTTTCATCTTGGCAAGCAAATATTTCTTAACCAAGCTCTTCACATATATGATATCATTGATTTCCAAGTGATGTTATTTTTCAAGTGGTATCTACTCTTTTGACTTGGTATTTCCTCTTGCCGAGATAATCTTTTCTATTAATCAAGCTCTTTCACTTATGATATCATCGTATTCCAAGTGGTATCCACCTTTACGAGTGGTATATCCTCTAATGATATCATCCTCCTCCAAGTGCAATTTCAAATGACATTTCTGTTTACAAGTGGTATATTCACACAAGTGATTAAAAGGGAGGAGATGAGAAAAGAGAAGAAAAAGAAGAAGAGGAGAATCCCCCCTTACACAAAAGAGGAGAAAACAATTTCAGGGGAGTTTTTCTTTGTGAAAAACATATATAATACTTTTGTGCTTAGTAAAGCAAAAAGGGTACAATATTACTATTGGGAAAATTATTTTACTTACTTGCCCAAAAATGATTTATGGTTCTTGCGAATGATTGTGTTTCATTCTCTTTTGGTATTCATGGAGTAATAATCAAATGATATGCAAGATTACCTTTTCAAAAGAGCCTTTTTGATCAAAAATCAAAAATCTTGTTTAAAAATGCTAAAATTTGTGAAAAACTAAATAAAAGTACTTAACTATGTATTTCAAATAATTTCAAAGCCTTTTGAGTACAAATTTCTATTTTAGAAACCAAAAGAAAGATTTGGTCCCAAATGAATCTTATATGATCTTGTTTTTTGAATTAAATGACATATTTCCTTATATCAAAATCTATTGAGTTTTTGAAAAAGTGTTCAATGCAAAACTCAAAGGGTTGGTCATTTCAAATATTTTTCTAGTTCAAAGCTTTTGCAAAAGACCAATCATTGAAAAGTTATATGCATTTGAATCTCATCCAAAAACTTCAATTGACCCAAAATGACCTAGTCTTGCATATAATGAGTTTAGCTATTTGAGCAAGATTTCTTTGTGTATCTTGGCTTGAAATAGTATTTATAACTCATATGAAGCTAAGAAAGCAAACTACTCCATGAAAATCAAATTTGTTTGGGTTTCAAGCCTTTAAAGCAAAATCAACTTACTCTTTTGCTCTCAATGCGCATTTTAGCATATCTTTTGATTGGGAAAGTCTTTTTAAAAAAATTCCTGTTGAAAAAGGTCACAAATAGCATCAAGTTCAAATCTGCAAAGTTTGAAAATGTTTCAAGTTAATTTGAAAAAGTTGTGACTTTTTCTCTCTTAGTCAAAATGCTGAAAATTTCAGAACCTCCATGATTCTGAGCCGATTTATGATTTTTATATCTTCAAATGGGTTCAGATTTCGAGGAAATCATAATAATGAAAATTGATTCTCAATATTTTCTCTGCAAAGTAAAATTGTCTCAGAATTTATGAAGAACATTTGAGCAATTTTTCAGCTCTCTCTAGAAGGTTAAGTGAGATGCAAAAGTCTGAATTTTCAGACTTTCAGACTTCTGAAAATCGTGTTGTTGATCTGATTTATGATTTTTTGTATCTTTAATTAGGCTCATAATATGAGGAAGCTATAATTAGGACTTTTGATCCTCATACATTAATCTATACTGAAAAATTGTCTCAGATTTATTGGATATTTGTAAGTTAGTTTTTCAGGAAGCTCTTGAAGGCCACTTGGAATGCAAAATCAGGAAATGATCCACATGCTACTAGTGTTTTATATACAAGTGGTATCAACTCAAGTGGTATAACATCAAGTGGCATCAAATACCAAACAAAGAAAACTTCAAAAGTCTTCAAGGAGCTCTCATGAGTAAGATTATTTGAATGTGTTTCAAATATCTTAGCTATTTTAAGTGGTTTCCATTGATCATTTGCATTTAGTTTCATATTTCTTCTTGACCATGTTAAGTTAAATCAATTGGTATCAAGCTCCTCATGATAAAATATCTCCTTTCATGGCTTAACTTGTATTCTTTCCTTGTTTTTAACGATAATCAATGCTATTTTGTGATAATTGTCTCTTTTTGGTGCTTAATGCCAAATGGGGGAGAAATTTGTGATAATAGCATTGAAATTTGTGATAAAAGCCTTGGATAATGCCAATGGGGGTGAAATAATAGAAATACCAATGCTAATGGGGGAGAAATGTGATAACATATTCATTAAGGAGAAATTAAAATTTTTAATCTATATGTCAAATAATGCTTTCACCTTCTCTTATGCACTTCATGTTATATCATTTGGTCATTTTCACCTATGTGCTATTATCATAAATGGATTTGTCATCAATCACCAAAAAGGGGGAGATTGAAAGATCAAGCTCCGTTTAAGTTGGTTTTGGTGTTAATGACAAATGCCATTATGAGATTTTGATGTTAATGACAAATACTTTTATATTGTTTTGGTGATAATGACAAATGTATATATGAGACTAATATGTTTGTTCAAAGTATATTATAGCTTAGTCTCATTTGGATGAAAAGGTGAAATCAAAGAGGTATGCATTCAAAATCACTTTCTCATATGCTAATGCATTCCTTAGATCCAAAATATAGATTGAACTCCTCAAATAGTTCAAATGAATATGTGCGTATGCTTTTCTTCATATAGACTTGTATGCACACATTTAGGGGGAGCTCTCTCTATGTTTTGGAGTTTCATTAGTATTGATCCATGTTTCATTTTATACATACATTGGGATCAAACTAGGATCATGCATTCATTAAAAATCTGTTTTAAAAGCTAAATCTGTGCTCTGTCTGGAAGAGCGGTAGTACCGCTGATTTCAACGTCGGAACTACCGTAGAACGGAAGTTCCGCGCCCAGAATCGGTACTACCGGCGACCGGAAGCTCTGGATAGCGAGCGGAGCCTTTTTTCCAGAGAGCACCCTTCGGATGCATTTGAGTTTTCACGGGATCGGAAGTACCGGCGATTTGAACGCCGGAACTACCGCAGGTTGCGGTAGTACCGCAGTATAGAGCGGTACTTCCGTAGCCCGGAAGCTCCGGGGGTAGAGCGGATCCGTTTTTCCAGAGAGCGCCAATTTCGGGACTTTTGGGAATTCGGCTCGAGCGGTAGTACCGCGTTAACTCTGCGGAACTACCGGAGAGCGGTAGTACCGGAGTTTATAATGGCGGTAGTACCGCACTTTGAATTAAAATGATTCTGTATTCAATTTATTATCTCATTATTTGTTGAGATTGTCATCAATTACCAAAAGGGAAAGATTGAGAATCTAGTCCCTCCATTATGAGTTAATGGTGAGTTTTGGTAATTAATGATAATCGATTTGTGGACTAACATTTTCCATGAGTTGGATGAATAGGTTAGGCTCCACAAGTGAGGATAACCTGGGATGACTTCATGTGTTGAAGATCATCAAGTCAAGATTGAGAATAAGATAGCTTCATGAGTTGAAGGCTATCAAAGAAGAAGAAGATGTGTCATGAGTTGATGCAAGATGATCATGTGTTGATCAAGTCAAGAAAGTCCATCATGTGTTGATGGAGTTGATGAGAAGGATGCATCATGAGTTGATGCATATCGAGACGATGACCCAAGGCAAAGGTATGACTAGCTAGGGCTAAGGATGTGTTCCTAGTCTTTTACCGGTCTTGGTGTTTGGTTGAAAGACCGGATTACTAGTATAGGTTGCCGTACTATTAAGAGGGGTCGTGTCTAGTAGTTTGAGTCTCATCATGTGTTGATGGCTCAACCTCACTTGCTCTAGCTCATCTTGACATGAGGCTTGCATTTGCGAATGTGTTTTGCAAATGGTTGAAGCTCATGTGGCAAATCCTTGTAACATGTGACTATACTTTGCAAATGTGTTTTGCAAAAGGTTGAAGTCCATGTACCTATTCCTTGTGACATGATCTAAGTTTGCAAATGTGTTTTGCAAAAGTTGTAGATCATGTATAATCCCTTGGCATGGTCTAAGATTGTTTATTGCTATTTCTTTTGGACATTAGACCATGAGAGTGACTCTCTTGGATCTCTTTTGATTTCTGCATTGATCTAATGTGTTTGAGATCATGCAAATAGATGGGTTGTGTAGCCCTTTGAATAAGCTTTCCATAGAGTCCAAGATCACTCAATTCCGACATCGGAGTCAAAAGTTATGACCGTTTTTCTGAGTGCTGTCTGTGCTGAAGCGGAAGTACCGCGCTGACTTCCCGGTACTACCGCAGAACGGTAGTACCGCATTTTATAACTGCGGTAGTACCGCAAATGGCTGACTAACGGCTATTTTTCTAGCCGTTATGGTGGGGAGCGGTAGTACCGGTCCTGTAGCGGCGGTAGTACCGCAGAATCCTGTTTTTGACTCCAACGGCTAGTTTTGAGGTGTGGGTTATAAATACTCCATTGTGCCTGGTTGGGAAAAGGTTTTAGGGACTCCATTTCACTCTTTTGAGCTAGTGTGAGGCTCTCCACTCAATTGTGCATGTGTTGCACTTTGTGAGAGAGGAGAAGTGATCTAGAGTGCATGTGTTGCATCTAGAGGAGGACTTTGTGTCCGGATTGAGCTTGTGCATTCGTTGCACGTGGTGAGAGTCAAGTGAGAGGCTTGGCTTGTTACTCTTAGAATTTGCCGACTCCTAGACGGCGTGGGAGGCGTCGTGCGCGGTGATCTTCTCAAGAAGGTTGTGAGAAGACCCGGCGAAGTTGTGAAGGTTGGAGCTCACCTACCCGGAGCGGGAAAGAGCTACCACTAGTGGATACGAGGTGTTTCGGCTTAATTCGTGGAGCCGGTCCGATTCGTTCGGGCTAACCTCAACGTGGACTAGGGGAAACCGGCAAGTTTCCGAACACCACGGTAAAACATCATTGTGTCAATTGTGGTTTGTTTTCTTGTGTTCCATTTATATTCAAGCAATTTACATTCATAGAATTAAATTGATTGCTTGTATATTTAGAATTGCAAACCTTGACCTAGGCTAGAACTATTAGTGCACTTAGGCGAATTTAATTGTTGTAGGCGCTATTTGAGCTAAACCAACTTAAATTTAGCTTCCGCATTGTATACTTGGTTTAGGCAAATAGAAAAAGTTTTGAATTGCTAATATTAATTTGTAGAGAATTTTTAAACCGCCTATTCACCCCCCTCTAGTCGGCCTCCTCGATCTTACACTAACGCTGGTCAAGTTGTAAAAAACGTGTTCCTGAAATAAGGAAATTCCATGAAGCAGTATTGTAGAGAATTCTTCTTTCACAACACGAATTTGACTGCTTAGCTGTTGCTGCCACCGTTGCTGGTTTTTAGAATGTACATACATGTAGCAACCATTGGAGTTTTTGGCTGCTTTAGCGTATTTTGGGCTTGTATTTGTAAGAATGGCGGTCATCGTGTGGAAATTGCAAAAATGGCACCTCCACCACACGGTCACCGCGTGGAAGCCCTGGCGGGCGACACATGCATGGTGCCATACAATAGCTATGTGGTGGCGTGAAGGCCGCACATCCACTGTGCAATAGCCCTAATCTAATCTAATCTAATCCGAATAAGGGAGTTCGTTTAGGTACACTAATTGTACAAATTTTTAGATATAGAAAATGAGCTTTAAAAATTATGAAATTTTATGTGGAGCATCTCGACATAGTATACTTAATTGTGTAATTTTCTTCATAATATTATCCATTCTAAATTTTACTTAAGAATTCATTTAAATAGACTATTTGTAGGAATTTTTTAATATAGCAAATGAGCTTCAAAAATTACGATTTTTTAACAATCCTTACATAGTGCAGTTGATTGTGTAATTTTTCTAGAGTTTTACATGTTCAAAAATATCACTTGCATGCTGTTTAAATGAGCACCGCATGTCGCTAATTAGGAAAATTAGCATGAATTAGCATGGCTAATTGGATGCATAATTTTTAACATGTAAAACTCTAGAAAAATTATACAATCAAGTGCACTATGTAAGGATCGTTAAAAAGAATTCGTAATTTTTGGAGCGCATTTGCTATATTAAAAAATTTCTACAAATAGTCTACTTAAATAAATTCTTAAGTAAAATTCATAGTGGATAAAATTATAAAAAAATTCACAATTAAGTACATTATGTCAAAAGGCTTGACATAAAGTTTTGTAACTTTTAGAGCTCATTTTATATGTAAAAATTTATACAAGTACACCTAAATAAACTCCTTAATTAAGATTGAATTAGCGCTAATTATCTTAGCTAAGCGGCCCCTGCATGGTGGCTGTGTGGCACTGCCCACGTGTCGCCCCTAGGGTAGAGATGGCAATGGGTACCCGAAACCCGATACCCGATGGGTTTTTACTCTATTAGGGTATGGGTCTGAGTCAATTTCCTAACCCATGGGTCTCTTAATGGGCAAAAGGCCCAACCCATCGGGTCTGCCGGGTTCGGGTACGTTCCTATAGTACCCAAACCCGTAAACCCATGGGTAATATAAACCCGATCCATAGGAGTTATAAACCCAGGCTCCCAGGCAAACCAGCCCAGCCCATAGCCCATTAGCCATTTAGCCCCAAGCCCCCAAATCCAATGCGGCAATGCCCCATTACCCATACGGCTAGCCCTAGCTAGCACTCGGTCACGATCACTACTCACTCCTCTCCAGTCCCCACCCCCATTCAACAGCCGCCGCAGCGGCGGCGCATCTGGCACTCCGCGCTCGGTCTCCAGCAGTCTCCACGCTCACCCTCCCGTCTCGCAGCTCCCGCTCCTGCTCCCGCCACTCTCGCCGCACGCCTGTCCTCCCGCACGCCCTCACCGTCGCCTCGCCTTCCAGTTCAGCCCGCCGCCCCCACGCTGCAGCCAACGCGCATTGCAACAGTAGGCCCTTGGGCATGGCGCTGCCCTCCGGCTCCAACGAAGATGGCCGGTGAACTTCTTCCTCCTCTCCATTAACCATTGTTGCAGCTCGCATTACTGACCCCACGGGCGACCCGTGGGTACCCGCTAACCCAGTGGGCATGGGTCTGGGCAAAAATCTGCACCCGTCACGGGTATGAGTTTTTTAGCGGGCACGTCTAACTTTCATGGGCACGGGTTTGGGATAGCAAAACCCAACGGGTTTGTGCCCGTTGCCATCTCTACCCTAGGGCTTTTGCATGGTGGCCGTACGGTGATGTCATTTTTATAATTTTCATATGATGGTTATTATTTTTGCAAATACAAATAAAAAATATGTCAATGCGGGCAAAAACTCGCGACCAATGGTGCACAATATTAATGTCCTTCACGCCGCTGCATTAGCATGAGACAGGCGACGTAGAAGCAGATACCGGAGGTATCGTGAGATCTGAACCGTTGGATACATGACTTCTAGCACGGTTTCCAAGGATGTAAAATTGGTAAATTCCATGCCTTAGTTTGTTATTACGCCGGGATGGTATGCATGATACACGCCAATTGTAGTATTCTTTTGATCTCTAGCGCATGTGGCCTGCACGAATATGCACGATACACGCCAATTGCAGTCTTCTTTTGGCCTGTAGCCCATGTGGCCTGCCGGAGAGGATCAATATGTGTAGTCCCCCGAGATGGTATGCATGATACACGCCAACTGTAGTATTCTTTTGATATCTAGCCCATGTGGCTGCACGGGAGTAGGGTTGTCAATATATCAAATACAAATTTAATAATTTAGATATAGATGTCGAATAAAATAGATAATAAAGATATGATTAGCATACTTTAAATCTCATTGTATCGAATATGAATCAAATAGTCAGAATAAAGATATCAAATAAAACAGATAATCTGGATCTGGTCGATACCCCTACACTTGAGGATCAATATATGTAGTCCTACTGGATTAAATTGACTTACATTTTCCATGTAACTCTTGGCCTTGGACAAATTAACTTCGTGCAATTGATTGGTGATCCAAACTTCACTTCAAAGTTCCAAATACTGAGAACTTACTCATAGTATATACGCCCACCATGCATGCATGTATGTTTACATATGCATAGCTAACTATTTTTTTTCAATTTTAACTCTCAAACACCCATCCGCAAGCTCGGAGGCCAGTCCACAGCGCTACTGAGATGCAACGGCTTGGCAGTTGACTAAGCAGGCGAGTAAGCATATCTAGGATCGTCTGGACCTTGACCCCCCAAGCTCCGATCTATTGCTCGAAACTAAAGAGTTGTATATCCCTACAAATTTCCTCCGTGACTACCTACACATCCCTGAGTCTTGACCACAATGCAAGCACAACCTCGACGTAGGGTGCAGCTTTGTGACGACCATGTGCACCCAAACATCTATTCTTTCGCTACTCTCTATTCATGGTAAGTGATTCGTTACCTACGTATACTTGCATGCATGAAACGCTTGTACTAACCTCGTCCTATTTGCAGATAGCGGATTATAAATTCACTGAGTGGGTGGATCCATCATATCCAATACCTGTCGAGGTTTACATCCAAAACTGCACATCTTTCTCGATGAGCTCCACGGGCAGAGGATCAAGGAGAGGAATAACTAGGAGGTCATGCACCTCAGTAGTGACTACCATCCATGTTGCTGCTATACCAACCCGAGCTGTAATTGTGTCTGCCACTACCATGACAACTAGCCACATCCACGCTGCCCGGATGGCCACCACATCATGTGGGTGTCGTACATTTCCACATTTTCACCCTACGACCATAGTAATTCGCACCTTCATTGTGAGGTGCTATGTTAGGCTAGATATGGTCCATTCCTACAATTTTTTTAGTAATATATCGGTATTACTTAAAAGATGGAGTTGGTTCATCGGCCTATCCAAAACCACGTTGCACCTCTCCAACTAAAGTTCCAACAAAACAAGATGTTTACTGAGCCCATGCAGGTTAATTGTGTAAATAGTCGCTGAGGGTCGTGTATTGGAGCCCAGACAGCAAAGCTACCGAGCTAAGGGAGCTCGACAACTCCTCCAGGGGAGCTCGGTAGGAGCTGCCAAATCAGGGGTGCTCGGCAGCCCTACCAGCCACGCTCGGCCTTTGCTGTTGCCGCAGGCGCCCTATCCTACTGAGTTAGGGGGGCACGGTAGGTGCAGGTGTCGTCTGCTGTTCCTTTCAAGCTCAGGGAGGGAGTTATTTTTGCAAAAATGGATGTCTAGGGCTATTTTTTTTAAAAAAAGAAGCTACGATGCTACTTCTGTGAACAGTTTAGGAACACTTCTGTGAACAGTTTAGGAAATCACTGTTACATGACATGCATTGTATTTCATTTCTTTTAAATGCGATATTCAAGTTTGATCTTCAAACTTTGCAAGTGATGGAACACACTTTTTTAATGTAATTTTGGAGATTTGATTTGAAACTTCCTCACCAAAGAGACTGCACACAATGATAAAACGAGATGCATCTACCGACGAAGAAGGTAAACATTATAGAATGGACGACGTTGAAGTAAATTAGTCGCAAAGCTAGCGATCGACTTGTGGTGATCTCACTGCCGGCGTGAGTGCCGGTTTAATGATCTTTGAGTTTCTTCCATCTATCTACTTCGTAGAAGGCACAGCAGACCGGATCTTTATACGGGCCTACAGCCTCTCCTTGCATATATATACCATCCGCTTACTGCCCTTTGGAAGTGATATACACCTAGCTAGCTAGCTATAGTACCATTGTTAAGTTGAGCACAAAGCTAAGCTAGCTAGTAGTGATGGAGATGCAGCAAGTCAAAGGGCCATTTGCTCTTCTGTGTGGTGTTACACTTGCAGCAGGGTGGCTGCTTCACTGGATCTACAGGTGGGTGAACCCTCCATGCAATGGCAAACTTCCTCCTGGCTCCATGGGGCTCCCCATTGTTGGTGAGACCTTCCAGTTCTTCAGGCCAAGCCCTTCTCTGGACGTCCCGTACTTTTACAAATCAAGGTTGAAGAGGTGAGAAGCTCAAGTAGTCCCTATATATCTTACGTATAAATACACGTATATATGTTATGTATTCATTATTGAACCGTATCACCCAGTGCATAGAACTCAATTTATTACGAGGGAAAAAGATTTGTCCTGTACGTACTATTCAGTTTTACATACACTAACTAGCTGACATAAAAGTTTAAATTGTTGAGAAAAGATAGACCATACGTTCATGTTTCAACACACGTAAGAGCATATCAGATTCAGAGCCCATGTTAACATGGATTGTAGTCTGGAGTGTGAAAAATTACTAGTGTATAGCTTTGGTAAGTTTAACTTAGTCCAGATATAGATCTTATAATATATTTAACCCATATTATTTTTAGTATTCAGTTTTTTTAGCAAATTCAGTCAGGAACGTAGTGCAATCCTACCTCCGCTACTGAACACACGTGCTAACCAGTAGGGCCTTTCTCTCTTTTTTAATCTCAGGTACGGTCCGGTGTTCAAGACGAGCCTGGTAGGGCAGCCGGTGGTGGTGTCACTAGACCCCGAGGTGAACCGGTTCATCTTCCAGCAGGAGGGCAAGCTGTTCCGGAGCTGGTACCCCGACACGGCGAACAGCATCTTCGGCAAGGAGAGCACCTCCTCCTACGACGGCACCCTCCACCGCTACGTCCGGAGCCTCGCGTCGCGCCACTTTGGCCTCGAGAACCTCAAGGGAGCCTTCCTCGCCGAGCTTGAGGGCACCATCGCCGACAGCCTCCGGGCATGGGCTGCCCAGCCCTCCGTCGAGGTCAAGGACGCCATCTCAAACGTACGTTAGTTTTTTCCTTAATTGTTTACCTTAATTTTAGCTAGCGAAAGAATTAGTTTAGTTTGGCGATTTAGGTTGTGGTTTCCTTGCAGATGATCTTTGATCTTACGGCGAAGAAGTTGATTGGCTTTGATGCCGTGAGGGCGAGAGAGCTGAGGAAGAACTTTGAGGCCTTCTTCCAGGGGCTGATCGCCTTCCCGTTGTATGTCCCGGGAACAACATTTTACCAATGCATGCAGGTAAATGCGTGTGTATAAATCGCACGCACCTTCATCACATCGGATTGTATCAGGTGATGGATGCGTGTAAAGGGTTTAATTAATCCATTGATGTTCACGCGCGCAGGGAAGGAGAAAGGTGCAGAACATACTCAAGGATCTTGTAAAGGAACGGCTAAGGACACCTGAGAAACGGTACGGCGACCTTCTCGACGTAGTCGTCGATGAGCTGCGGAGCGAAAAGCCGGTGGCGGACGAGAATTTCTCTGTAGACGCGATCGCGGCGCTCCTGTTTGCCAGCTTCGCGACGATTGCATCGACCCTCACGGTTGCGACGAAGTTCCTCACCGACCACCCCAAAGTTGTCGAAGCACTCACGGTTTGTTGTTCTCTATATCATTTGATTACATACTAGGCATGCATAATTGCAATCGTCTTCAATACCTACGTACATTGACTGCGTGGCTAAACGTTTTTAGAAACAACTTATTACAAGCGGGCTAGCTGTTGGCAAATTTGAGCGCCTAGTTGAACTGAATTAGTTCAACCTACCTTAACTGGAAATACACTCTATGCTTCTAAATTAAGCAAAAGCCTAATAAGGACTTTGTATTTTTGCAGGAAGAGCATGAGGCTATACTGAATAAGCGCGAGAGCTGGAATTCTTGGGTCACATGGGAGGAGTACAAGTCCATGACATTCACCAGTCAGGTGATTTGTTGCCAAGGGAAATATGGTAGCATCAGGTGTGCTATGCATGCATTCATGCATGCATGGAGCTTGATGCTCAGTTTCTGGGCTTTTATGCGGTAGTATCGAGGTTTAAATTTTGGATTAAGGAACATGTAATGGTAGATCTCATTGCAGCAACACAAACACATGACGGCAATATATTCCTGTTGTGTTCAATTTAACCCCCTTCATATTAAAGATCCTCTTTAGAGCATGTTTATATTAGCTTCAGGCGAAACCAAATAAATACCTAGTTTTCTAAAACACTTTCTCCACTCCTCTCGCTCTCATCTTGCTCTGAAGATAAGACAGCAAGTCATGGATCCATCACACACCCCACTTCTCTTGCTCTTATCTCGCGCACATCTCTTCATCGTTTTCTCTACCGTTCACCTTCTTTTTTTAAAAGCCACTTCTTTCAACCATCACTATTTATTTTTAGTCCAAAACTATTATCTCTACCGTTCACCTTCTTTTTTTAAAAGCCACTTCTTTCAACCATCACTATTTATTTTTAGTCCAAAACTATTAGCTGCAGCTAATATGAACACCCCTTAACCACACTCAAATGATGGAATTTTTTCCAACTTGAAGGTTATGAATGAGATAACTCGGGTGAGTAACGTTGCGCCTGGAATTTTCAGAAAGGCTCTCAAGGACGTCCAAGTGAACGGTATATCCGCAAGACAACCCCATCACCTATTCTAAGTTTCTAACGCACATGCAGCCAACTTTGCAGTTATTAACAGAAGATTGCTACTAAAACAAGTGCCTTACATTTGATGCAGGGTATACAATTCCTGCCGGCTGGCTGGTCATGATCAGCCCCATGGTAGTACATCTAAACCCCGCATTGTTTGAAGATCCACTAACCTTCAATCCATGGAGGTGGCAGGTCAGTTCACTAGAAAGCGGACTGATTCTAGGGCGCCTTAATCAAACCAAGCGTTTAGCTTAAGTGCCACCGAATAACAAATCCTGGCATATGTGAACGCCCTCACAAGCCCACCGTGTTGTAGTGGTTAATTAGGACTTACGCTAAAAACAAGTTGGGCTGTATATACTTAATGTCGTGCTTGTATTCTTTTTGTTTAGTTTTTATGACTGTCATTTGTTGCGCATCATAGTGAAACGTGTAGTATAAAGGATGAAGTGGTCGATGTCTTCCTAAGAAGAGTTAGCTAGAACATGTACCTAAAGACCCTAAACAAGTGAGAGGTCAAATTTGATGTACAAGCAACAATTCAACCCTGACTCCCTGAGAATATTTTCATGGCAAAATTTGGATCCTAACGATGCAAAACTGCCGGTTGACACTGCCAAGCTAAACATCGACAAAAAAAACACCAATTGATTTTATTTTATGAATGGATAAACCAATTAGGTCTCATGTACTAATACGAACTCGTGTTTATTATATCAAAATTTGACCAATCCGAAACTAATGCAGGAGGACAAAAGGAGCACGTTGTTAAGGAATTTCATGCCATTCGGAGGAGGCATAAGGCTTTGCGTTGGGGCAGAGTTTAGTAAGATTTTTATCGCACTTTTCCTGCACAACTTGGTAACCAAGTATAGGTAATTTTTGAGTTACTTGTCAACATAATGTGTATGAATTTGTTTTGATGAGAAATGTAGTAATATACAACCATAACTTTTTTTGGCAGATGGAAGGAGATCCAAGGAGGTGACGTCTTACGTATCTCCGAGATTATGTTCCCCCAGGGCTATCACATCCAGCTGCTACGTAGGACCTCATGAATCGATGAAGTCATCCTATAAATAGCACTGTAGCAATTTTGTTTTGAATCTACCTCCGGACATACGATTTTTGCAAATTTGGTTCTCTCCGTGGCCGTGGCAGCAACTATCGTGCTCGCATATCACGATAGGTGGTAGGCACCGTGGTCAGCAATACAGGTGACCTATTAAGCTAAGTGTGCTCAGCAAGTGACCTACCGAGCTAGGCATGCTCTATAGGCAACCTATCAGCTAGATGAGCTCGACAACTCCACCTACCGCACTTGGCCATCGCTTGCCGAACCGGCACTAGCTACTGCAGTGCCTGTCACCTTACGTTGCTACCTTGGTCCCGAAGGAGGCTAAATTTACAATATAGTGTGTCTGAGGCCTAGATTTGAAAAAAAAATCACTACATTGCTATATATACGATGGATTCTGAATTGATCATGTGTATCACTGAACATCAATAGTTGTTTCGAGAGCAGCCTCCTTTTATCTTTGGATCATTTTACTATCTCGTATTATCCGCGTTCATTATTTTGGTTGCATCGGGTGCAAATCGGTAACGGGCCGGGGAGCATGCGAATTTGGCTCGACCGTCAGTTCCCAGACTCTGTATTGAGTGCACGCAGTTTGTCGTGCACATTGTTTAATGAAATTAATTAATGTGTTCCAGTTCAAAAAACTGTTTCAAGAAAAGTATTACTCCTTTTTTCGTCTCATTTCCGTAAGATATATATTTCCTCTTAAGATCAGGATTCAGTTTCGCAATGTGTTAAGGGGACACAGGAAGATGTTGGTACTGCAGTTAGCTAGGGAGCACGGGTACATATTCGTGGATCCCAAATTTTACCTTGATGTAAATCAACTGTGGGATTTAATAATCCGGTTGCTAAAAGAGGTAACGTCATGCATCAGGGGTTGACGATCTTGTGCTATAGGGTTGTCCAGCGGATGACAACCAAGTATTACTTGTCGTTCTAAAATAAGTGAATATTTAGATTTCTCACTCTAGCTATAAGGTATGAGTTTGACTTGATTTTCTTATTAATATGCTTAAGAAGTGAGAATGAGAATACACACCTCTGCACGACGGAAGAACCGAAAAAGATGCCGGTACAGTATTGGGTCTCCCGGGCCTCAAACGGATAAAAAAAGTTGTGTTAAAGTTTCAGTTAATATTTTATCACGACCAACTTAGATACATTTGTAATTATATATGTCGGCGATCATTTTTTTAAAAAAAAATGATTGCGTAAACTATAAAACATATGTGACACAGAAGGGCTATTTTCTCTAGCTGCCACAAACCTAAAACACCCGTAGTGGTAGTCGCCTGCCTAGAGTTGACACCAAGAGGAGACAGGAGACGGTGCAAACTCCAACTTTTGGAGTGGGCACGACTCAAGCAAAAAGACTTGAAACACCTCATTTGCAGCTGATTCCAAGCAACAACATGCCATCTGTCAGTTCTTGTCAATGTCTATTTGACAGTGCTCTGGATGTGTTGCAGCCAGGGAATAATATTTCGTCCGAAATTTCGGCGAAATGACGAAATTTCGTTGCTTTCGGTGGTCAACGAAAAAACTACGTATCGGTCAAAAAATTCGGCCCAGTTCGAAATCGGCCGGTCGGCCTAGCCCAAATGCCAGCCCACCAGTTCCCCACGCCGCAGTGCCGCACTCACGCTAACCCTAACCCCCGTCGCGTCGCCACTCCGCCAGTACACGCCGTCACCAACATCTCCTGCCCCGCCCCTCGCCGCGCCTCCATGACCGCCTTCCTCCCTTTCTTGTCCTCCTCCCCCGCCTCCGACCCTGCCGCCGCCGGGGGCCTCCTCAACCTCGTCTCCTTCACCGCCTCCACCTCCCGCATCCTGGCCGTCGTGGGCCCCAGCGGCGCCGGCAAGTCGACGCTCCTCCGCATCCTCTCCGGCCGTGGGACCGGCGCCGAGATCGCCAAGGCGCCAACGGTGTCCATCAACGGCCACGCTGTCACCTATTCGCCACTCCCCAATCGCATTCCTCGGTTCCTCCCGATCTTCTCACCGAGCGGCGGGCAAGGCGGGGAAGAAGAGCGGCGGGCGGCGGCCATCCCCATCCCCATCCTCCACGGGGAAGAAGAGCAGCGGGCGGCGGCCAAGGTGGGGCAACTCCCTCCCCAATCGATTCGACGGCGGCGCAGCTTCCTCCCCGATCGACGGCCGACAGTGGCGAGTGGAAGCAATGCGGCGTCGAAGGCATGGGAAGGAATTTATCTCAATTCTCAAATTTTTGTTAAATTTCATCAAAAGTTTGATTTTTTTCGTCTGAAATTCGAACGAAATGAACAAAATTTTGTTCTTTCGTTCCTTTCACCGGCAGCCGAAAATTTTCTGCTTCCGAAAGATTAAACCCTGGTTGCAGCCACTGTCATCATCGGTTGAACTCGCCTCCAAAGCATCATTGCCTTTAGATCCAACGATCTGTCGTTGTTGCCCTTGCCGTCGCCGTGCTAGAAATCAAGATAACTCACTACTAGAAAACACATCATCCCTCACGGTTGAAAACCGTCAGAAAAATAGCAAAAACCGTCAGGTTAATTTTCCCTGACGGGTTCCCGTCAGGCAAATCCCCTCAGGGCTGGCTGGTAAGGAAAATTAAATTTGGCTGACGGTTACCCGTCAGGGAATATTAACCTGACGGGTAATACCGTCAGGGAAATTTAACCTGACGGTCGGTTAACCGACCGTGAGGAAAATTGATTTAACCTGACGGTACTAACCGCCCGTGAGGAAAATTGATTTAACCTGACGGTACTAACCGCCCGTGAGGAAAATTGATTTAACCTGACGGTACTAACCGACCGTGAGAAAAATTGATTTAACCTGACGGTACTAACCGTGAGGAAAATTGGCACAAATGCCAAAAAAATAGTAATATCAGGTTAAATGAATACATAAAGTTCTCAGCTTCTTGCAATCTAGAAAGTGAAGACTGAAAAGACCTACACTGCATAATATATTCAGACAAATTAGGCTGTAGAATCGTTCTAACAGCTGTAGAATTTGATCATAACTCTGCATTGTCCAGACAGCTTCATACGCACAAATTTATCATTTAGATTCTCCAGTTATGACACAAGGTCTAAGTAACCTATATTAAACAAACTACATAGCATGGATTAAGTAACAATAAGAACGATCGTGAGATAACTCATCTCAAGGATACATAGCCAGTAGATTCGGAAGAGGATACCTCTGTATAAGCCGCATCATCAAAGTTGACAATACAGTAGAGAACAATAGATGACATCAATGGCCAATTTTTAAACAAGTTCTTGTTTGTAGTTGAACTAATATGTTGCTCAATAAGCTCTTCAGAGTCCTTTTTCACAGATGGAGAGTATGACATTGATTCTACTGTTTTCGCAATATGCAAGTCTCTTATCTGTTGTTGAGAAGAGGATTATACGATATTTAGCAAATCTTGTCTATGGTTACAGAAAAAGAATTGCACTGCACTTTGACATAATCAATCAGTATAACTCATGTTTGTTTCATTAATCTAGCTGCTGTGGGTTTCTAAGTCTTAAATATTAGTTGATGACTACATTCTACTCATACTAAATTTATCCACTAATGAACCAACATCCTGAAGCTACCCATCCTATAGCCTAAAAAAAGAGTTCATATGATTAATAAACAGCAATCTCTTGGCAAATATTTGTATATCATCCAAAAAGAAAAACTGAGATGGAGTATAGAAAAAAGCCGACTATCGGATTTGAACCAATGACCCTCGCATTACAAATGCGATGCTCTAACCTCTGAGCTAAGTGGGCTTACATAACAGAAATAGCGTAACAAATACAAATACAAATCCATTTTCCAACCTCTCCCCTGCAATTAGATGTTTAAGAATAAGCAAATTTGTATGAAATGTTGTAATAGATGCACAGAGAACACGCTATCCTAGAAGTATTTACAATTATCCGTAATCCACCAACCAATAGGCAACAAATATGAAGAGCCAGCTCTAACATTGCATATCAACATTGCATATTGACTTAAACAAAGGACAATATGTAAACCTGCATATCAAATAATAGCTCTAACATTGCACAAACCAGACCATCATTCATCCATCACACAAGATATATATACCATCATTCATCCAGTGGAGTCACGGCGAGGGAGGCCCGATCCGATGGCGTCGTGGTGGGGGAGGCCGAATGCGACGACGGTGGTGGTGACCTAGGGCGGTGGCGTCGTCCGAAGGAGGCGCGAGCACGGCGGTCGGGAGGCGGCGCTGTGAGCGCGGCGGCCGGGAGGTGGCGGCGGCTCAAGACGCGACGACCGGATCTAGCCGGATCCGGCACGGGCCGAGGTGGATCCGGAGAGGGGCGAGCAGATCCGGCGGCGGGGAGGCCGGATCTGGCGCGGGTTGGCGGCGGGGAGCCGGAATCTGGCTGGTGAGGGGTTGGGGAGGAGGAGGCAGCCGAGGCCGGGGATGGGGAGGAGGAGGCGGGCGCGCGAGAGGATGGGTTAGAGGAGGCGCGGGCGAGGGGATGGCGCGGAGGAGGCGCGGGCGAGGGGCGAGGGGATGGGGCGGAGGAGGCGCGGGCGAGGGGATGGGGCGGAGGAGGCGCGGGCGAGGGGCGAGGGGATGGGGGCACGGCGCGCGGGGCGGAGGAGGCGTGGGCGAGGGGATAGGGGCGCGAGGGGATGGAGACGCGGGCGAGGGGAAAAGGTGGGGTGTTAGGGTTTCCAATTAACCTCACAGGGATACGTGGGCCCGACAGGAAAATTGTTTTTTGCGACGGTGATGCGTGGACCTGTCACAAAAATTGATATCCCTCACGGTCTATGCACGCCCGTCAGGAAAATTAAAACCCGTGAGGGATGATCCGTTTTCTAGTAGTGACTGCGAAAGATCACCGGTAGTTTGTGACGTTAACGAAGTAGAAGCTAACTGCAGCCTGCTCTCCAAGACATTCGCCAATTCACACATGGGAAGAACTAGCCCACACAACTATGCTGCTTGATGTCATTGAGGCACAAGTTAGGTGGTTGACATGTTCCAATCCAACGACACCCACAAAAGAGGTAGCGCTCAGGAAAATTTCTATCGGTTCAAAAAATTTATCCGAAGGCAGCGAAATGACCGATAACCGTCGGTTACCAGAAATTTCAGAATTTTTGGATGAAAATTTTGAATTAAAATTTAAAATTCTTTGATTTTTATTGATTTTTTAGATGAATTTTGATAAATTCAAATTTTTTTTGACCGGTATAAAATTTTACCGGTCTCCGCTGATAAATGGTTATCGGTGTAATTTTGACGATAGAAATTTCCTGGTAATGCTAGATAAGTACTAGACTAACATGGCCATTTGGCAGAGAAGTCGTAGCAATGAATGTACATGACGTACTTAATTATATAAGAACAACCTTTCTGTGAACAAACCCTTTCGTGCAGTGACGGACCAGATCCAAATTTTAGGGGGGCTAGCGGGATATAATATACAAAGATAAACATATTAAACATAAAGTAAACTATATTTTACAGTCCAAAATCACATATAATTAGAATAGAGACATAATAAAAATACAAAATACAACAAAGATTGTACCTGGTAATATATAATGTGCCTTCCAATGCCCATAAATATATGTAAGCAGTTATTTGCACACTAAAATTAGCAAACTTAGTGATGAAATCAGAAATTGTATTTGTGAATAATTATAAAGATTGAAAAAGGATGAAACATACCAATAACTAGAATTGAGTAGTAGTAGTGGAAGTACGAGGCAATAGTATTCTACGAGATTTCATGCTTTGAAAGTGTTTTCTAATTCTATCATCATCAAAGTTTCTAAAAATCCATCGTTCAGTGTAGCATATCATCAAGTCACTGAACCACTCATCCGCTACTCTATTGTGCAAATCTGTCTTGATAATATTCATTGCTGAAAAAACTCTTTCAACAGATGCCGTTGCTACTGGAAAGATCAATGTTAGCTCAATAAGGCGATAGCTTGATGTTTGATGTTAGCTCATATTCATTGCCGAAAAAACTCTTTCAACAATGGGAATGTTCTATTTTTTCCTGTTTCAACCATCTTTTGAGCTAGCTTTGCAATATCACCACATCCATGGAATTCTACACTTCTCTTGACATTGAGAACAAATGTTTGAAGCTGATTTTTTAACAACAAACGGTCAGCTATGTCAAAATCATCAGCATAAATCTCAGTAAGTCGAACAAGCTCATCTACATCAAACTTGGAGAAAGAGTCTCTTAGAACAAGACATGCATACTAATAACTCTGAAAAAACTTCATTAAACCGGTGGTTCAACTCTGATGTAATGGCATCAATAGCAATAACGAAAATATCAACATGGTAATAGTGATGGTAAGTCACTGTATGCTTCCTACGTGCAGACATACCTCTAACTAGAATGAGTTCTTCCATATTTGGCACATGAATCTCATTTGTTTCACAAAAGCTTTTTACTCACTGGAATAATGGCTCACATCCATTGTCTCTCATGTCTTGCAAACACATTTTCGCATCTACAAACAAATCCATAGCTTCAACAATATTTTGATCCTTCCTTTGCAAAGCAAGTGATAACTCATTTGTAATGCTTAGCAAGACTATTAATAAATGCAAGATAAAAACAAATTCAAAGCTTTCCATTTTCTGTATCAATCCAGATGCTCCACCATGACTTGATGATTGACATGCATCTTTATTTACAATCTCTAGCACCTCTAATACTGCCTCCCACATTTGTTAAATATGCAGTATGGTTTTTAGATGAGAGCCTCATCTAGTATCGGAAGTTCTAGCTAAGCTCATTTCTTGATGCAACCCTGTGCCAGTGACAACCTTATCATTCTCTAGCTTCTCTAACAAGACATCTTGATGTTTTGCAAGCAATGCATCCATTCTTTTACAAGATGCACTCACAGTGGTCACTATCAAGGGAATATAGTTGAAGAAATCAGCAATAGCTCTACTACAACTTGCAACAGTTACAACCACTAACTGCAATTGATGGGCAAAGCAATGGATAAAGAAAACATACGGATTCTCATCTCGGATCTTCCTTTGCAAGCCATTAAATTCTACTCTCATATTTGAAGTTCCATCATAACCCTACCCTCGTAGCCTAGAAATTGGTAATTGGTGCTCTCCAAGTAAAGCAAATAAAGCTTCCTTCAATGCAGCAGATGTACAATTTGATACATGCTTAATACCAAAAAAACCTTTCAAGAACCTTCTCTAGATCATTCACAAACATGTATGCCAATTGCCACAGATTATGTTAAGTTAAAACACAATCACATGATTACACAAATAAATAGAACAATGTAAAAACATAAAATAAACTACCTCAAAATCATGGCCATTTGCTCTTTTATTGATATATCTCGTGACTCATCAATTAGCACGGAGAAATTCCTATCTCCAATCTCCTCCATAATCACCTTCGTGACCTCTTGCGCACAAGCTTTCGCAAGATCCTTTTGAATTTATGGAGAAATCATATGACAATTTAAGGGAGCTTTATCAAACGCTTTCTTCACTTCCTCATTCTTATCTTTGTACCACTCAACCAATTCTCTAAAATTTCCCTTATTGATGGAAGTTGAAGATTCATCGTGTCCTCGGAAAGCTTCACCTTGTATTAGAAGAAATCTTGCACAATCTAAAGAAGCAGTCAAATGAATTTTATATGCAATTTCCGACTCTCGGCCATGATCAGAAAGTTTTTGTGTCACACTTGCCTTCTGATTTTTAAAATCCTCACAGTCCCCTCGTGCAATGTTGTGATAACTACTAAGTCCACTAACATGCATATTTATCAAATGTTCCTAAAGCTTTCTTCCAATTAGAATACCCTGTTGTTGCAAATACATCACTACCAAAATTTTCAGGCCCTCTAGGCTTCTTGAAAAGAAAACAATAGAAACAAAATGTTGCATCCTTTTCCACACTATATTCCAACCAATCATATTTATTGTACCAAGATTGTTGAAATGCCCTTGAACAATCATTCTGCATTTTGTGAGGAAAATCATAGCCTTTTGGTTGGGTTGGACTTCTCAACAAATACGCCCTCCTCACTTGATCTCTAATTTCATTGTCATACTCATTAATAGGTTTAAGATTTGATGGATCAGCGATGATCTCATCGGGACTAAAATCCACCCGAGCCTTTTTTACCTTACTCTCATTAGTATGAGGAGTACTACTTGTATTGGATGAAAAATATTTATGCAATGTTCGTTTCTCCATTTCTTGCAACTCTATAAATAAATAAATGAAATTAAAATACTAAATTCATCACAATTACACAAATTTAAAAAGTAGGTTTATGTTTCATACCTATTAATACAAAATCGCAGTATCACACCTAATCTTATCCACCTGACACTTGTCGGCAGTCAGCAAGAATTGAAATTGAAGAATGAAGACAACGCAGTCGGCCACACTACAGCAGATCTTGCCCAGTCGCCCCACTCGCCTATGCCTCGGGCCCTCGGCCGCTAGCGGCTCGCCCTCTTGGCCTCTCTCTCTCCCTCTAACCCTCCGCTCTCCGCCAGTCTGTCCTCCGGCCGTCCGCCGACTGCCGACCGGGTCCCTATCTCTCCTCCCACTCTCCCAGCCTCGGAATCGCACGCTCCCCTCTGGGCTTCGGCCTCCGGCCTCCCTCCAGTCGGCTGCTCCTCCACGCCTCCTGCGGCCGCAGCTCTCCAGATCTGGCTCCTGCTCGGCATCGGTGAGATCTGGCGGCCTGGCGCAGCAGCTGCGGCGCTCCACACGACCACGCCTCTTGGCTCCCACGCGATCTGGCGCGGCGGCTGCGGTCCCGCCACCAACGCCGCCCGTTGCCCCGTGCGGCTGTGTCCCCGTCCGCGCCACCAACCACAAGACTCAGGAGGTGAAGGAAGCCGAAAGGGGAATAGGGGATGAAATTATGAAATCGACTTTGTTGTTGCGGTGTTGCTGTGGTGTGTGTGAATTGGATTTGGGTGGGCTTCTTGGTGGGCTTTGTCGAATTGGATCTCAATACTGTTTTTGGCCCAAATCAGCAGTTGTATGCTTGTATTGCTGATTTGCTAATGTTGGCTTGTTGCTTGTTGACCTTTCGTTGGCCTCACCCTCACCGGCTCATCGAGAGACAGGCCACTGCTATGGATGCCCTAGCCGGAGGTAGGGGGGCTAGGGGTACCTAGGCTTCGGCCAAAGGTAGGATGGGCGCCACCCCCCCCCCCCCCCCCCCGACCCACCAGTCGGTCCACTACTTTCATGTTCTACCACCTGAAAGGTCCTGGCTAGTTGGTCATCTTGGGTGAGGTGTTGGGTGCGACTCCTCAATATTTTGTGCTTCACTTAACGGCGTGGGCAACATGCACTAAAATACTCATAATTCCTATCACATAACTCCAAATAACGCACCGTTCGAAACATATGAAATACCGAAGACATCAAAATTTATGCAGATTTATCGAGAGTTAGACGGACAGAATTGCATCTGGTTAGGGCCAGCCATGCATCCTCTCCCTCTTGGCCCATCCTTCTAGCCGCAGGCTCCCTCTGTTCCCACACAATAGACTTGGAAGCTGTATTCAGACAGACCAAGTAGCAGTGTTGCCATGTGTCAACAATTAGATTTAGAGTTAAGCTTAGCTTTTCACCTCAGGTGTATATGAATATATGCCCATGGCAGGTGTAGGTATATCACAACGCCAGTGCCTCCTGAGCAGGGTTTTAAGAACAAGCATCCAACAACGCAATAGGTTATGCAAGCAAAAGCAGGGTTTCAATAACCTGGGCTGGTTCCAGTTTCATTGAAAATCGGATTTCGCAATTATTTAGTGCTATACAAGAATTTTCTCTACAATAAAATCGGTCGAATATACAGTTCCAGTCCAGGCCATACATCACGTGAATACACAGCAACTCAGCAAGGACGAATGCCTTATTGAACGTGATCACCTCCCAAATGGGAAGTCCGTTACAACATTGGCACAAGACTTTGGACATACACGTCCAAATTAGCAATTCGATGAGTAGATAATCGAATGCCATGATACAATTGAGGACCAAGTGGTATTCTTGTTGTCAACTACCCTTGAGCATTCATCACACAATCAACACTCAAAACATCTTCGTGACAAGATCAACAGCCTCGTCCGAATGTTCATCCGTCCACAAAAGCAGCATAAAGAGCAGAGAACTATATTGTTACAGGTTGAGCAACTTCAACCGTTCCCTCATGGCAAACCAATAACAAAGCACCATGGGGCATGGGCTTCATCTGAAAACCTCCAGGCTCCGGCCTTGTCAGAACTGAGGTGGAACTGCTGCAACG
Source organism: Dendrocalamus latiflorus (assembly GCA_017311315.1). Taxonomy (NCBI): domain Eukaryota; kingdom Viridiplantae; phylum Streptophyta; class Magnoliopsida; order Poales; family Poaceae; genus Dendrocalamus; species Dendrocalamus latiflorus. The sequence goes on from CM029628.1 coordinate 1,434,445, forward strand.
GAAGGAAGGACCCCAAGTGCTTGCAAACAGGCAGGTCATGCCAACGAGTCCATGGCGAAACACGTCTTGAGATGAATGCCAGCATGCAGCGGCCACTGGTCACAAGCTGTTATTTCAGTCAAAATTGTTAAGCCCTGATCAACTCGGCTTCGGCTTCTGGCTTCTAGCTTATTTTTCACTATTCATAAGTTTCATCGTTTTCTGAACTTTTGACTTTTTGTTGAGCTTTTTTGCCGGTTCTTTTTTTCCCGTATTTGTTTGTATTATACGTAATGGGCTAACATATTTTTTTATTTTTAAATTTTTTTTAATTTAATTATGTTAAATAAGCCTCTGTCAGCTACAGTGTTTTTTTCAGCCAGCTACAGTGCTTTCAGCCATAAGCCATAAGCTTTTCAGCCGAACCGATCACCACCAGGTTGGAAAGAAGACACAGCTCCTACCTATATTTGCCAATAGTTACATACATGTCCGACCATCCCTTCAACGGATCTTTCAGCCTCTCTCTCACACACACTTTCCTACACAAAATACATGTCTACCCCTAGAAAAGAAGAAAGGAAAGAGGAAAGTCAAAAAAAGGAGTGAAAAAACAGTCTAAGAAGGCAACAAAATTAGTTTTTGCAGTAGGGCAAAATACACCACTACATTTTGAATATCTAAACAATGAAAGTTAATATCCACTCCGACCAACCGTGTAAACGTAGCAATCCCCATGGTTAATTTCTCATATCTTTTTTGGAGAATAATCGGTGTACCTGCCAACAAAAAGGTGCACTTGTTGTTTACTTAAACAATTGGAAATCATATTATGCTATTATAGAATAGTAAACAATAATGAGTAGAAAAACAGAACATGTAGCGCTAATTTCAGTAATTATGACACTAGTAAATTGTTAAGCAGAGGGCACTAATTCGGCAAAACAAAGAAAATAGCACAAATGGAGAACATGACAAGGGACAGTAAGTACTGACAATCTTGGTAGTACAAGGAAAGGCTAATCTCACCACCTTCTCAAAGTTTACCATCCTCAGGCTCCTCATGTGCACCATTTCTGTTGGAACAATCTCGAACCTTCTGCCTGTTTTCACCATTGGAGTCTGAAGCATGGGTATGCTGCATCAATCACAATCATAATTTCATTACATGTTTTCCATATGTATTCAACCATGCTAATATTTGATGTGATTTATGGAGATATGTTACGGAATACAAATAGCATATATTGACAGTGGCAGTTATTGTCAACATTTCGGATGATATTCATAGTGTTCCATAGATTCTGGTTGTGTTCAGGTCAATTCTGGCGCTGCCACTAGCACCTACAGGCTGCAGCTTGGTGGAAACATTAGTAAGTACAGCAATTTAGCCTATGATGTGGTCAGAATTGTCAATTTTGAATCAGTGCTTTAAATAGCATAAGGTAGCAATCGGCGGCACGGTGTCATTTAGTGATAAATCTGCCGATAAATGTTGAAACTAGTATGTTTATATAATTATTTTCCTTAGCTCTACAAAATTCAATATCATAAGAAAAAATTGCACAAACTGTCCTTGCACTAGTCTTCTGATCTTACTTATAGGTGCAGAAAGTTCAATTTTCCCTAGATAATTATGCCACATAGGTACATCCATTAGTTAAGTGTCCAAAAAACAACATGGTTCTTGCCATGTTATTTTCCCCATTTGGTGGATGCACTTAACTGGCACTTTTGTGCAAGTTTGTAGACCTATCAAGTAAACAACCTAACAAGTAACAAGTTTTTTTAAAGGATCTCTGATGCAATCTGCCAATAAAGCAACATAATTATGTTGTTGGTAGAAGGGCTGGAGTGATGGCAGTGTTACTTTGCAATAATTTTCGTCAGCCATGGAGCAACTGTGGAGTGTTGTACAGCCAATTTTCTCTTTTTACCAAAATAGAATACAGTACTAAATAGTAAATTATTTTTTGGTACAAGAGTTGGAGTGATGGCAGTCACTTCTCAACAATTCTCCTAAAGCTGTGGAGCGATTTTGTAGTTGCCTACAGCCATTTTCCCATTTAGCAATATGAAATACGCCACTAAAATTCTAATTATACTATATGTAAAAATAAAATGACCATCAACAAATGCATCACCAAATAGCCGTCCAATTAAACATCACAGGACAAACACTACTAGAAAATCCCCCTAACGCAACGGCGGAAAATCGTGGCAATAGGGCCAAAATCGTGGCAACAGCTACCAATTGCCACAATATCACTTCGTTGGCAGCCGTTGCAAAAAAGTGAGTGGCGAAAGGTCTTTGCAATGGTTTTGCGTCCTGTTGCAAGAGCAATGCTAATTGCAACGTAATCATGCGTTGCAGTTGATAGGTGTTGCAACATACCATATTGTGGCAATAAGGTATATTGCCACTTTTCAATCCGTTGCAAAAGGCTTTATTACCACGCATATGTTTCGTGGCAGCAGGAGCTAATACCACATCGTTGTTTCGTGGCAATAGGTTATAATGCCACGCTAATTGCTTCATTGCATTAGAGCATTGTTGCAACGCGATACGTCCAGTGGCAATAGTCCCTATTACCACGGAAATAAGTTTGTGGTAATAATCTTTTTTGCAACGGAGGAAGTTTCGTGGTAATAATGTTTGTTGCAACGGAGGATTTTTCATTGCAATAGAATATTTTGCAACGCAATTTATCTGGTGGCGATAGGCTCTATTGCCATGGAAATTAGCTCGTGGTAACAATATTTGTCGCATCGGAGGATGTTTCATTGCATTAAAGCATTTTGCAACGCAATCTGTCTGGTGGCAATAGGCCCTTATAACAACGAAGTACAAATGTTGCATTTACATGTATTGCAACAGAAGGTTTCTGTGGCGATGCATTTTGCATTCTGAATTCGGTTATTAAACATTATTGAAACAAAATTAAATAATTATAAATTTTGCAACAACAATATGGAATGAAACCATCATTAATTGTAATATATTGCCAGCAAAATAGTTTGTACAATCATCAAGCAAAAGTTACTATTACTATAACAATGTCATTGAAAACTGGTAACTAAAATTGATATAACATAAATATTCTAGCTATATTAGGCTTCGACATAGCTTGTTTGCATCAGCATTCTGCTATCTTGTCTTGACCATGCCATGACTCTGAGTCCGAGTGATCCTGTATTGTCTTTTAGTTGCATGTACCTGAAGATTTACAATAGCCACCTTCCCCGCATTCTTGATTGACATCAGAGGCATATTGCATGCTGGAGCAATCTGTAGGCTGCACAGTGTTGGATATCAGAAATAAAAAAAGGAACAAAAAATATAACTCGTTATTAACATAAAAACGTTTAGCAAGCAAAAGTGACAAGGTAGGACATTAATACCTACCACCAAAGACAAAATTAACAACGAATTAACATAAAGCAACACTGATCAAATTGGTCAAATGAGAGGGACATAGGACACAATGCCCATTTACCCGCAAATTGAGTGCATCACAGAATTGTGCAAGAAACCACAGTATATGTCCATTCGTCTGTTAGTTCCACTGTAATTATAACATTCTGTCTTAGAGCCTTTATGTACCACATGCATCGTACAGTGCTTCTGCTATCCATTACTTGTAACACAAATGAATACCATCTAAGTAAGACACCTAAGCAGTATCAGGCATACGATCAAATAAGATGCTACACTTGTGTTTACATCTCTACAAATCCTATGCTACCTATGCTTATCCGAATCCCTAAAAGAGCTATTGAACGCTTCTCCTCTTAAGCCAAATTTGAGTTGGATTGACTGTATAATAACACTAATATCACAACAACTACAAAAAGTCCTCCCTCTCTCTACTGATATAGAAGTGATAATCAATTAACATATACAAAAAAAAAGATGAAAACCAGTCAAGTAGTAGTCTAACTTGAAAGGTGAGTTATTTTCCTTAGGTCATAGACATTAGACACAACCTAAAACATTGGAAGCTGCTAATATTCTCGATCTAATAAGCTTTACTTAACAAGTATGATTGACTTTGCAACTCCTATAGTGATAAGGATAACTGCTAACAAATGTACCTTAACTATTAACACTAATAAGATATACAACTCAAAAAGGTTGAAACTTTTACTGTTCTGACATAAGCAAGGAGTTAACATCATGCTAAATACATGAATTGATGTTTTAGCTATTACAGAAGTGATAACCCAGCATATGAGCATACATTAAACGAAAGAATAAGTAACTCATTTGCATACTAGGAAAAAGATGGTAGCTCTGCTAGCAAAAACTACAAGCTTTTTAGCACTAACCTGAAAAGGCTAATATTTTACGGATCCACTAGCAATAACTAAGCAGTAAGCATACAGCAAAACCAAGTGGAGAAACATTGAAGTTAGGTAACAGGAGCATCAATCCCCGCTAGTCTCCAGCTTATGCAATATTTCCATAAGCACTTATGGAGCAAGATCCTGCATACTAGAAGTGTAGAAGCCAATCAATCGTGCAGCGGCGTTACTCCAAACTCCAACCGGATCAAGAGATACTACAGACAACACCAGGATCCCACTCGCCCATGCTACATCCAGCTCAGATCAAACCAAGAAAACACCAGCGGGAAACCGACCTCCACCTACTCCCACATTTCCACAAGCACGTTCTTTGCAAAGACAGTTTGAACATTGAAAGACAGTTTGTAATTGTATTGCAGAAGCAGGTGTTGATTAAAAAAAGCAAAACCCTTGAATCAACAGGTTGTTGTCATCAAAATATAACATACTGCAGTTCATACCTGTCCGTTCCTTGCCAGTACACGTTTTGACGCAGCATTCCTTAGACTTTGTGAGGAAATGTAATACGCTGAAGCATTGTTTTTTTGAGAAGTGCCTCCTTTTTTATTTGAACGTTTGTTGCCAATAGTGTGTGTTGTGTCAGGCGTAGCTGCAGAAGGATTAGTTTGGACGATGCTCTCAGGATCAGTCTGCATACAAAAAATGATGAAACAATTTAGCTTGCATAAAGTTTCCAAGACTGGAGTTGGTGCAAACAATGATACAATTTTTATACCTGCTGTAATGTGGATTCCCTTTGTTCTGCAAGGGCTGCAAGCATTTCTTTCCTCATTTCTTCTTTTAATACTTGTCTTTTCTTGTCCTCTTCCTCTTGAAGCTGTTGCATTTTTTCTTCCAATATCCTTTCCCGTTCAGCAGCTTCTTTTTCAAGTTTCTCTTTTAACAATTCTACCTCACCTTGGAGCTCAATATTCTTCTGGTTGGTTGCAGCTGTAGCACGAGCTTGTTCCAGGAATTGAACATTCAGCATACGACTTTGTGTTGGATATTTCGACAAGTACCCGTGACCATGAAGTCTAGTTGCTTTGCATCCTGTGGTTTCCTTGTACGATGATTGGAAAAAAACATTCTCCTCTTCTCTTGTAAGGCTGGATAAGTCATATTGTTGTTCTCTCTCCATAATTCGGTTGCATGCATTATCCTAAGAGGAAGGTCATAATTGAAGTAAGTAGAATTCAGAACTGAATGGATGCACAATATATTGAAGCATGCTGTGACTAGTGTAATTTCTGATTTACTCACATAGACATCCTTCGAAGCATTATTTGACCATTGTCCATTCTTCATGTGAGTAGTCATCCAAAGATTCAAATCATTTGGCTCTTCACCAGTTACAGGGTCTCTCTAAAAGATGGGAACAATGTATTATATGAGTTTGTCACTGATGAAAAAGAACTATATTAGTATGTCAGAATTACCTGCTCATAGCTTATTCGAGAAAACGTTCTGCTTCCCATGATGTGCATAGTCTTTTGTTTATAACGGTTTTCAGAGTTCTGGCTGCTAATTTTCTGAAATCAGTAGAAAAATGCATTAATTAAAGGAAATGCTATCGATCCTGGAATTTGTATTATAGCTTGGTTGTTCACACTAAAAACACTCTTCTCAGCAAGTAATTTCACTAAAGCACCTTCTGTTTCAGAGAATATAGCAAAGAAAATTGAAGCCGGTCAAGAAAAATTCATGTTTCCTCTATTGCTCCATACTTTGTTGCTCTAGGAAAAAAAGATAGCGTGTCTAGATATTTTTTTCTTGCAAGTGAAACAAGCAGCCAATCTGAAGGGCTAGTTGTTGAAGTGATAGTGGCAATACTTTGTTAAAGTGATAATCTGATATTGTGCTTCAAAAGATATATGAGATCATTAACTGAATATTTATTTGACAAGCCTGTATTTAGAGGAAAATTAAGTGTATACTAGTTAAAATAAGTAAATTTGGTACTAGCAAATTAAAAAAATGGAAGGTGAATTTCATTGTTTATGGTTATATTTAAGAGGTAATGATTAATGTAACATGTATAACAGAAATGGTGCATGAGAGCATGTCAAATAAAGTGCTTGCATCCAGTTGTCAGGTCGCAGGAATAATTATGAATAAAGGAAACAATGAAAAAAAGAGAAACAGAATCTAGATGGAAATAGTGTGGTTAAATGGAACTCTGTAACTGTTCAACAGATGCACAGATTATTGTTGACATTCAAAGCAAATCATGTGAGAAAGGAATACAGTAGGTTAAACACAGCGATAGATATCATTCCATGATCCATAAGCTATGGAATATAACAACTCCACTCAAAATACATCTACTTGTTAAACTAAGTTAACTACAGGTGGAGAGGCCAGTGAATGACATATACAGATTGCTATGAAAATGTGATTAGAAAATGAAATATTGAAAGAAACAAAATGTTCACAACTTTCATCTATTTTGGTCCATATTTGCAAGTGTATAGTGAAATTATAGGAAATGGTACCGAACCTGGAATTTTTCAGATCCAAAATACAACTGCAAGTAGTGCCACTCAACAATGTCTACATCTGCGGGCTTATTTTTCATCCTCTCAGCATAAGTGTTGTATGCCTTGTATGTAGAACTTAAAGCTGATCGCCATCCTTTGTACCTCTCTTTGGCAATCGACCATATCTTTTCATTTTCATCCACAGTGCTTGGAATGTCCCACCTTTGCTGTTTTAAGTTTAAAGACAAAGAAAAGGTGAATTATTTGGTAACCTGGGACTGTGCATGCTTAGGCAACAAAAAAATATGCACGTACCAGTACATCGGATGCTATTGAATTTCTGACATTAGGCTCTATATCCTTCCACTTTTTTACTCCAATGAGTGGTGCCCTTTTCTTTGTAAACAGTACCACTTCATCCACAAAAGCACGGCTGTTGTCTCCTATGGGACCTCCAAGCCTAGATGAAAATTCAATCTTAAGTTTCTGATCACCACTCTTTATTCGCTTGTTGGCTGCTGCTATACCCTTAAGGGTACCACGTCCCTCTTTTTTGAAGCCTCCGCCTGAAGCTAGTTAGAAACCAATTACAATTAAATGATTAGACACATTCAGAATGGAAGTTTTGAAGCTTAAAATAAAAATTGTTCAAAGCAAAATATACCATCATGTTTTTTTCCTTTGACGTCTAGCATGAGATGGCCAACACGGAGGAGTTTCGCTGCTGCCATGACTTTCCTCTTCAGCTAGTATTTCATCATCTTGGCTATGCTGATCTAAATACGATACTGCATATATATCCAACATCAGATGCAACCTCAATTCACTGCAGTATAAAAAAACATCTCCTGTACGGCTGTACTAATAGACAGAACACTACAAACAAGGATTTCAGTTTTAGATAGCATAAAAAGAACTGCAACACCAACTGAATTAGTATGAGTTCACTGCAGTTGCAACTTGCAAAATACTCCTAATTATGTAGGATTCTCTAGAAAGATTCGAGGAATGCTTAATTTGTTTATTAATCAGGTGAATCTTGAACATGTCCAGAAAACAGAGGTTGGTCACTGTCAAAGCAATTAGTGATGCACTCACAACTATTTCTTAAACAAAATGTATACTAGTAACTTGTATGCAGAGAGTACAATACGGTTGTCTAATAAACAGTGCCTAAGAAGAGACTAAAGTACATTACACAGAGCAAGTACATTCTTTATTGGCGATTCATTTGGCTACCAAATAAGCACATCTTGTAGATAGTACATGACAGACCAGCAAACACACTGAACTAGTAGGTGGTACAAGCTCACTGCGAAGTAAACTGTTCTACTAATCGTATTTTAACTCGAAAAATTATTTACACCTTTGGAGTTTCTTGTTCAGTAGTGTGCCTAATAATGCAAGCATCATTAAACAGTTAACAATTAGTGGCGAGAAGCAGAAAAGAGAACTACGGTATGTTAGAAAAGAGAACAATAGTGTACAGAAAAGATTAAATGCGTCCCACGAAATCATGCTTAACATGGCTGAAATAAATGAACAATTAGCATAATACTTAAATTGTTGTTTGTTATTTGTGCTCTCCGATGTCAGGTAGCTTCTGTTTTAAACAAGTACTCCTCGACATGGCGATCTAAATCTAAATCTAAATCTAACCGTTTGCAAAAATTACATTGCATGTTAGTACTCTGACAATGATCAAAAGAAATTACAGATTTCTGGAAGATCGCCTTGCTGCCTTAGCCATGCTTTATAAGTTAGGATTGTTTCCTCCCTGTAGTCATCTTGTAAAGCTGCACTTAACAAATATGTTAGCTGTCTGGTCGAAACAACACATCTTATATTAAATGCAATGAGTCTGGCAACTTAACTTACGTGTCTCTGGGTCTTCGCGTTGCAGTATTGCAAGCCATTTCTTGTATGCATCAATATCTACTCCTGAAGTTGGTTCATCACCATTTGGCCACTGCCTTGGTCGCTTGATGGGGGTTATGCTCACTTGCAGACCTCTCGGTTGATCTTTTGTCAGCACAAATCTGATTTGTTTCTCCCTCTCATTCTCTGATAGCATGGCTTCTGTTTGGTGGTTAAAATCGAGCGCCTCGAGCTTTGCCTGAGCCCTACCACATCGCTTCTTATAAAATAAGAAGTCCCTCCCAGAGTACCCAAGCTTCGATTTGATATACATCAAGTTGTAAAACGTGACATAAGCCCTGTCAAGTTCTAACTCGACAACTTCAACTTCTGGATCTGCCCCAACGCAATCAAACTTGATATTCCAAATCTCTCCAATGAACCTGGCACAGTATAAATTGAGAAAAGTGACTTTATTAACATGATGCCTAATAAGTAATGATTAAGAATAGTAAATGTACAATTACTGTTAGCTGTTACAAAGCATGAATTTTTAAATATGAAACTTTGTTGCAAACAAATTTTTCATGTACAGAAAAATAAAAGGTAAAGCACTGTCAATCCAACCCTGCATTATGAGCTATTAAAATTGAAAGATCTGTACATTGCATAAAGACATCATATTACCTTTCAGGTGGGGTTGATCTATTATAAGTTTAATCTAAGTGTTAAATACTATGGTGTGCAGTCGTCAATTCTACTTGTTTATCTATTCTGGATAGAAGGATGTATTGATTAATATGTTCTGGATAGAAGCAACTAACAAAGTAGTAGCAGGCCTGAGGATTCATTAATATTACAAAAAAAAAATAATTTGCACAGCTACCTTCCTGACGTAGCCCTGAACTAGTATCACTTTAGAAAAAAAATTATTGGTAAACCATATGTAATACAAGTTTAATCAACCACCAGGGGCCAAATTATCCCACAAATTGGTCAATTGTCTTTCTTTAATACACGATAGGACAGAGTAATATAGAAGTATGCCCTGCGTATCAGCTAAAGGGGATTTCAAGCACTTAACACTTAATCTCCAGAAGTTCCATCATTTAAGATTTCAACTAAAGGGGATGCAGTAAGCTAGAATTCTAGATGGGCAATCACCAATCAGATACAAAACTGTCTCTAATCTCTACTCTTTGGAGTCTGGATAATGAATAATAATCCCTACAGATCCAACTGGCTACTGTAACTGTCTCTAATCGTTTGCAAAAATTACATTGCATTACATTGCGTATCAGCTAATCCGATTTGTTTCTTATTTTGCAGTGTCACAAACCCAACATAACCCTCACATCAATCCGCACCATAGACAATTTATAAGATTAGGGTTCGATCCATGGATTAGGGTTGGATGCAGCAGAAAACTTACTTGTCAGGTCGGGGAAGATCCACCGATATCTCCCCAGCCTTGATCGCATCAATTATAGAAGTGTCAGGTTGGCCGATGTAGGCGGCGGCGGCAGTCGGCGGCGGCGTGCTGCCTGGATGAGTCGGCATCGCGGCAAGAACCAAACCGAGGAGGGCTGCCGAGACGAAGAGGAACGTGGCGACAGCGGTGGAAGGACCGGGCAAGCCGCCGAAACCCTAGCCTCCACCAAGACGCCTTCAGCCTCGTGCACCGCCTAGTCTCTCTCCCGCAGATCCCATGCCGCGCAGCCTCCCGTACTTTTTTTCCAGCGGCGGCGGCGGGGCGGAAGGACGGGGGTTAGGGGTGGGCGACGGGAGCGGGAAGGGCGAGAGAGAGGAGAGCGAAGGAGGCGGCGTGGGGCACTGGGGCGAGATACCGGGGAGGAGGTACTTCTTTTCCAGCGGCGGCGGCGGGGCGGAAGGACGGGGGTTAGGGGTGGGCGACGCGAGCGGGAAGGGCGAGAGAGAGGAGAGCAAGGGAGGCGGCGTGGGGCACTGGGGCGAGATACCGGGGAGGAGGCGTGGCCGCGTGGGGCACTGGAGCGAGAGACCGGGGAGGCGGCGTGGGGCACTGGGGCGAGAGATCTGGGCTGTACGTTCGCTCCGTGTCCCACGATCCAACGACCGGAGATCGCCGCACACCAAAACCAGATCGGTTTCTTTTTAATAAAGGTATTGGAATATGGAGGGAACTTTTGACGGGGTGTTGAATTCGTTGTAAAAATTTGGTGGGAAAAAATTTGATCATATTTGGTGGGAAACAATTCCTTGTAAAAATATTACCAAATGAATCCTAATCTTGATCAAGTCCCAAACTTTGTTCAATCCAAATTGGGTTTAATTAATTGTACAGAGCGTTCATTTAATTAAAAGCAAATGATAGTGGAAAATAAAGGATCTATCACTAAATTAAGGTTCAGGAGCGTGATAAATTATAGTATCCAAAACAAACTATGTAACATAAAATTTTTAAACAAAAAATCATCATCGGCTCCTTGCCCAGAACCGTGCACTGGTGCTACATATCCATCATCAATGTAGGTGTCATCATCATCTTCTTCATCTGCTAATCCAATATCATTTGGTTCATCTACGGATTCGCCAATCGCTTTTTGAATTACAGAAGCATCACCAGTAACACCTTCTATGTCAGACCTTCTCCAGTTCATCAAGACTTCATGGCTGACTGAAGCAATCGTGTCTTGCACTCCCACATCCAGTGAGTCAAGATCAATTCCTCCCTCGCTTTCTGAATTTGCCGATTCCGGCATGGCAAATAAATTTCTGGGTTTCATTCTTACAACAGTGCGCCAGTCTGGTTTCTTTGCGCCGTTCACATAAAACACCTGCTCAGCTTGTGTACCCAGAATATAAGGCTCATCTAAATAACGCAATCGAGTTGTATCGATATCAATAATTCCATACCGATCCCTTTGGTACCCTCTTCCTTTGTTCTTGTCGGCAGCAGGAACATCGAACCAGTCGCACTGAAACAGTATCACTTCCTTACCAAAAGGAAAATCTAGTGCGATAATCTTTTTAATCACGCCATACCAGTCAATATCGCCAGAACTGCCATCTCCTGAAACAACAACACCACTGTTCTGTGTGTTAAGGTTCTGCTCTATCTGAGCTGTACAAAAAAGAAATCCATTGATGAAGCATCTATTGAAAACACGTGCTCGTTGGTCTGGTCCTTGTGAAAGACCATACATCAGATCACTTGTTCCTCCTTCTTCATTAAGTTTGCTGATCTGCAACCAGTAATAAACCCTTTTAGTTCTGTACAAAATTGTCAGTTAGTCAGCAAATATACAAAGAAAAAATTCCAACTCACTGTGCGCTCAAACCAGCCTACAAATTGTTGCTGGTGTCGTTGCTCAACACTCCGAGTACTGATTTTTCTAAGTTCATCCATATGCTTACTACAATATTGAAAAAGAAGGCTTCAAGTAAATGAAATTAAATAAAACTTGGTAATTCATACAAGCAGAATATGTATTTTTAAATAATATCTTACTTGATCCATGGAATGACCTCATCACAGTTTCTTAAGATGTAGTGCCTCATCCGCTGTAGCTCAATCGGAGTAAGTGTCTCGATAGTAAATCCTTTCTTGGTATAGTCAATGTTGGCAAATATGCTTAGACCAGATGGTGGTTCATTCACCGTGGCAGCTTCATGGCGCTCTGGACGATTAACCTTGGTTTCGATGTCTGCTAGGAAGCGAGAGCAAAATGTCATGCACTCCTCTGATATATACCCCTCGGCTATTGAACCTTCAGGGTGTGCTTTGTTCCGCATGTAGCCTTTAACAGTACGTAGATATCTCTCAATTGGATACATCCATCGATAGCACACTGGTCCTCCAAGTTTAGCCTCTTCAGCTGGATGAACTGGCAAATGCACCATGATATCAAAAAAAGATGGTGGGAATATCATCTCAAGCCGACAAAGGGTTTCACTAATCGAGGTGCTCAACTGTTGTAACTCTTCAGCACTCAACTCCTTTGAACATATTGCATTGAAGAACCTACTAAGCTGAATCAACGGGATAGCAACATCTTCTGGCAAAATGTTGCGTACTGCTATGGGTAATAGTTTCTGGAAAATAATATGGCAGACACCTGCTCACGTCCACGCTCCTCTTGATGTTGGAGGCATAACCATCAGGCATCTTCACACCTTGTAGAAATTTGCAAAAGTATGTCATCTCATCCTTACCCAGTGAGTACAGTGCTGATGGCACTGTGTATTTTTCATTCTCCACCACGAGATGTTGATCCTTCCTAATGCCCAAATGTTCCATGTCTAGCCGAGCCTTCTCGCTATCCTTTGATTTCCCTGCCATGCAAAGCAAAGTCCCTAGTACGCTCTCACAAATATTTTTCTCGATGTGCATCACATCCAAATTATGCCTTACAAGCAAATTTTCCCAGTAAGGTAGTTCAAAAAAAATACTCTTCTTCCTCCAATTATGCCACCTACTTTCTTCTTCACGCTGCTTCCTCTTCCTAGCGGACTTCCCAAAAGTCACTTGCTCAAAACTTTCGTACTGTTGCAGCACCCCTTTACCACTCAATGGCACTGGAGACTCCCTGGTTTCCACTTTGTTATTGAAGCTGCTCTTGTTCTTGCGCCACCTGTGGTCCATAGGCAGAAAGCGGCGATGTCCCATATAGCAATGCTTGGACCCAAATTTCAACCATAAAAAGTCTGTATCCTTGTGGCAGTATGGACATGCAAGCTTGCCTTTTGTGCTCCAACTAGATAGCATCCCATATGCTGGAAAATCATTAATTGTCCACAGGAGAATTGCACGCAACTTAAAATTTTTTTTCACCTTGCCATCCCATGTCTCAACACCCTTTAACCAAAGATCTTTAAGCTCATCAATCAGGGGCTGCAAATATACATCAATGTTATTTCCTGGAGAAGTAGGACCCGGTATCAACATTGACATCATCCAATAAGGTTGTTTCAAGCACAACCAAGGTGGCAGGTTGTAAGGGATTAAAATGACAGGTCATGTAGTATATGAAACATTCAGCATCCCAAAAGGATTAAAGCCATCAGATGCAAGTCCCAACCTAACATTGCGAGGATCCAAAGCAAAATCCTTGTACGTTTTATCAACATGATTCCATGCCAAGGAGTCAGCAGGGTGCCGCATTTTTCCATCTCGGACCAGGCCCTCGTTATGCCAACGCATATATGCGGATGTGGTCGCATTCATGTACAACCTTTGCAGTCGAGGAGTAACTGGGAAATACCTTAGGACTTTTTGTGGGACACGCTTCTTGGCTACCTCCTCCTTATGCGTGGAAACAATCGGTTTCCATCTGGACTCACCACATGTTGGACATGTATCCAACTTAGCATAATCCTTCCGAAATAACACGCAATCATTCACACAGGCATGTATCTTTACGTAGTCGAGGCCAAGATCCCGAACAACCTTTTGCACTTTATCCGATGTGTCTGGAACATAGTGACCTTCAGGGAGAACAAGCGAGAACAACTGAAGTATGTCCTCTAATGCACTGTTACTAATACCATACATGCACTTAATCTGAAAGAGCCTGACAATGAAAGATATCTTAGTGGCCTCCTTGCAACCTGGATACAATTCCTTCTTCGCCTCTGTTAATAATTTAAAGAATTTCTTTGCTTCTTCATTTGGCTCTTCATTAATAGTACCTATGATGTCTCCATGTATAGCACCCCTTATTAGTGTTGAAACCAGTTCATTCACAGCACTACGGTCACCTGTTGCGCCATCATCGACATCTGTTTCAGTGGTGCCCTCATGTAAATCATCTTCTCCTTGGATGAAGCTTTCATCAAACCCTCTGAGAACCAAATGACTCTGAACCTCTGTTTTTGTTCTGTAGTTCATGCAACGACATCTTCTACATGGACATGGTGCAGTTTCTCCTGGAGCAGTCCCACCAAATTTAATTTCAATAAATTTCTTGAAACCTTTTTGCCACTCATCTGTCGTAAAATGCATGCGCATCCTACTCCTACCATCAACAGGCATGTTCTTCCAGTCCAAATGAACACAAATAACTAGTTCAGCCACTACAACACAAAGACAAAAGTAAACATATATATTTCAAATCATAATTAATGTATAGTACCCCCTCAGTTATATTCAAACAACTTACTTTTAGTCAATACTGGACATGAAACGATTAAAAATTTTCTTATCAAATAGATCAACTCTATTTTAGATGAATTCAAATCAATTCAAATAAAATTTAAATAAACTATAAAAGCTGAAAAATCAGAACCAAAAGATAGATCTCAATTTTATATGAATTTAGGAAAAAGCATTGGGTCAATCGGAGTTCGGACGAGGGAGAACGGGCCTCTGGAAAAATCTGATTTGGAGAAAAAGGCTGAAATTCGGAAATCGCACTGTGCTGTGGATCCGGCGCACGGATTAACCGGTTTACCGTGAACCCGGCGTATGGAATAGTGGGGGCGAACCGCTGCTGGCGAGCGGCTAGGGCTAAGGTGGCGGCCACGTGGCGACACGTGTGCATGGCACGTCGGCCTAGGGCTGACGTGCCTCGCTTGCGTGGCTGCGCGGTCTACGGCTCACAGCTGTGGGTGGGTCCCATCTGGCGGTGGCGCGGCGCACGGCGGACTGGGTCTACGGGAAGGCGGAGAGTCGCGGGTGCGGTCCCGCTGGCGGCGGGCGGTGTGAGGCGTCGCGGGCGTGGGCGGGACGAGGCGGCCGGGCGGCAGGGTGAGGCGACCGGGCGGCAGGGCTCACCGGCGACGGCAACGACGGCGGCAACGGTGGCGGACGACGGCGGACGGCGGTGACGGACGACGGCGGTCGGCGGCGGCGACAGTGGGGACGGCGGACGACGATGGACGGCGGCGAAGACGAGCTGGCCGACGGGGTGACCGGGCGGCGACTGAGGTGGCGGCGGAGCTCACCGGCGGCGGCAGACGATGGCGGTGAAGTTCACCGGCGGCGGCAGACGACGGCGGGGAGGATGACGGCGGCGAGGGCGACGGCGCTGGCGGTGGCGGCGGCTTGGGACGGAGAGGAGACCCCGGGGGTTGGCCCCTTTTTATACCCGGGTCCCGAGGCCGACTCCATGGCAAGCGCGGAGTCCGGCGACCACGGCCGGGGTGGCGGCGGAGGCGGAGTCCCGTCGGAGACGGAGACGGCACCGGGTAGGAGACGAATAGTGCACGGGCACTCCGATGGATGACACGTGGCACGGGAAGGATCGGGTGGCTGCGGCCGGAGGCGGGGCGAGCGGTTGGATGCGGGCGGCGCGTGTCCGATGGCCGACACGTGGAACAAAAAAATGCAGAAAACTCAACCCAGCAGTGCTGCGGAGCCGGAGGCTCGAACGCGCGCGGCCGGGGAGTTTGGGTGGGGGGGGTGAGAAGAGGACTTGCGCTGCTAGCCAGGAGAACCCACACGTGCTTCTTACCCATATAGGGGATATTATCTTTCTATACTGATCTTCGGAAGGGGTCTGGCAGAGGAAGTTTCAGGGGTCTGATCTTTTCCCTGCAGCTCCTCCCCTCCGCCGCCCGGTCCTTCGCCACTGTCCGGACGGCTCCGCCCCCATAAGAAGAAAGCCGCAACCCCAATCGCCTCGCCGCAACCGTCTCAACTCCCCACCACGGTGAATCACCCCAAAAGCCGAGCTAGCCGGAGCGATTTCTAGTTTTCCCGAAAGCACCCGCCGCCGCCATTAACGCCGCCCTCCCCGCACCGGTGGACTCCCCTTCGATTCCTTCCGGGAGGAGTACCCTCGCAGGCTTCCCGAGCTTTCCCGACGGTTTCCGGCGCTCCTCCCCCACTCCAAACCACCGGCGCCGTGCGCCACCGCCGCCCAACTCCGCCTCACACCGCCGGCCTGCTCCGGAGGGCCCCGGCCCCCACAACCGCCTCCACCGGCCTCACCTCGGTGCGCGCGACGCGTTTTAGCCCTCATCAGCCACCCCACGCCGGCGACACCGCCAACCTCACCGCCGCCCAGATCTTCCTGTGCTCCAACGGCCACCCGGTCGGTTCAAGTAAATTCGTTCGCCTCACCCCATCGGGTAACACCGTGTAACCGAGTGGCTAGCACCGTGCGATTCCACCGTCCTGGCCTGAGTTCGAGTCCCATGACCGTGGTAAAATGTGGATTTTTTTAAGCTTTTTGCTAAGTTGCCTGAGTTCGAGTCCCATGACCGCGGTAAAATGTGGATTTTTTAAGCTTTTTGCTAAGTTGCAGTAAAGAGGCAATTAAGAGAGTAATTACTATGCAAAAAATGGTTAGAGTAGAGATAAGTATAATTAATGTCCAGACATGGTTAGTTAATGTAAATGACAAGTAATTAGGGATTACATGCATATTAATACTTGAGTGCTTAAAGAAAATTTTAAAACTTTTAATTCATGATAGCTAGCAAAAACTGGAATAGGATATAACTGCGATCATTTAAGAGTTCCTATAGGATTACTCAATCATAAACATGGCTTGAATATTCATTTAAAAGCTAGTTAATAATTAAAGGCACTAATAACCAACGGCTTTAGTTAGGAGCTCAGATGTCAATTAAAAATATATATTCTGGACAAAGAATTCACCTGATAATCTTTTTAGCTCGTGCTCGATGTCCTGATCTAGATGTCCTGATCATCATCTTCTAAACACATTTTTTACTTTAGGCTTGTACAGATCGAGTATGGGCCTGTATATAATTAAATAACATAGTGGTAGCTCTGTATCTCCAAGTATAATCATTAAATACCCAATTACATTAGAGTTCACCTGATAATATTTAATACGGCTCAATAATTCCTTCTAGTTAAATAATATATTTAACTGAGAAGTGCAAGACATGAGCGTATCCGCGTCAGCGAGATTGATTTCCCAGGGGTTACTCACGTGTCCTTTCCCATAACGCAAATAATGTAAAAGAATAAGTGCACAAATATTTGAACAAAACACATGCCTAGCCTAGTGGTAAGAAAAAGGTTTATGACCGTGAAGATCCTGGGTTCAAGACCTAGGACATGCTCTTTTTTTCTATTTTCGCTTAAATAAATTGTGGCAACACAATTACTTTTTGCCACCCAACAAGTTTTTCTTCCAACAAATTTAAATTGTGGCAAACCTTTATTGATGCAACGCTTTACAATTTCGTTGCAACATATACAAACCTTTTACAACACTAGTTAAAGATTATGACAACGCAATCAATTCGTGGCAATAAAACATTTATTGATGCAACACTTTACAATTTCGTTGCAATACATAGCAACTTTTTGCAACGTAATTTACAGATTATGGCAACGTAATAAATTCGTTGCAATATTGTCACCTCATCGCAACCACTTGGAATTTCGTTGCAATAACAGCAACATATTGCAACGAAATTCAACATTATCACAACGCAGGAAATTGCGTGGCAATATTGTCAGCTAATCGCAACGATTTTGAAAGTGGTGGCAATAACACCTACCTCTTGCCACAAAAGTCAAGATTTTTGCAACGCAAAAAATTAGTGGCAATATTGACCACATATCGCAACATTTTTTTCCAAACTGTGGCAATAAGGCCTACCTATTGCAACAAATTTTGTGCCGTTGCAATGTGTTTCGTGGCATTAGGGGGATTTTCTAGTAGTGAAAGCAAGCATGTTCTAATTTTAATATGTAGGATCGTATGGCACAATCAGAGGGGGGTGGGGTGAATGACTGTCTCTGTTTTTACCACCTGAAATCAAAACAAAAAGCAGAGAAACAAAACAAAAATAATCTGAATCACCGGATGAAGATAACGACCATAGACTGCTTGCTCGTACGTGCTCAAAGAGCCACTGCTGACCGACTTCTCGTCTCGACCGCTCGTTACGACCACTCTACACGAACGCTTGCTTACAACCACTTGCTCCCGATTGCTCGGATCGATCGCCCACTCATTCCGATCGCTCGGCATGACAAAGACACACATAGTCGTAACCTCCTTCCGCCTAAAGTCCCCAACCGTTTGACCACCGTCCGAACGAGTACAAGCTGAAGACAACTCAGAGCACGAAAAACAGAGGAAAAGGAGCGATGCTCTGGAAGTCGCCGGAGAACTTTTTCTAGAAAGAATCTGATCTATTATTTCTTCATTAAGTTCTTGGCTACAAAGCGCCCTTACGACACCCCTAAAAACCTTCTCCATAAAGGCCCTAAAGCTTGTTACGCCAACCTATGGCTTCCCCCACTTTTATAGGCCAACGCACAAACCGTGCTCAACTTGAACACCTCAAACCATGTCCTTATCTACCTGAACACGAAATCTATCTCTTCCTCAAATCAAGGGACCCGAAACCCTTCCTAACACTAGTTTTAACCACCTCGTACAAGTCATGGACTCCATCCACGACTCCATACTTCATACGCGATGAAGCCTCCAGGATATCCCCTCCTGTATCTCCATCTTGTGCCATCACTGCGTGCTCTCACGTGAGCCCGATCACCTCGCATGACATCCTAACCGCCTGGACCTCAGATTACCCCATCCTAGTCTCGGTCCTCCTCGTCACTGACCGTAACCGTCTCCATGACTCCATGCATCATCCACTTTTGACCTTCACGTACTCCAGCATGAGATTGACCACCTCGCATGACATCCCGACCATCTGGACCTCAGATTACCCCTTCCTAGTCTTGGTCCTCCTTGTCACCGACCACGGCCACCTCCATGCATACCTGCATATGCAAATACTAAAGAAACCATCTCCTAGTACAAGTTCTCACCAACTTGACCAGTCTCACATTAGCAAAACACACCCTTGTCTATCCCTAGACAAGAACCAAACCATCTACGACCATCTCCCAGATTGTCCACGACAACACAGACTATCGCTAACTAAAACATACCCTCAAATCACTCAATATGACCGCTAACTCAGAGTACTCGTAACCCACGAGTACTCGAAAACCACAGAACCGCTATTGACTGACTATCGAGTACCGACTACCGAGTATCGATCAGAAATCACAGCCGCAACACATACTCGAAGCTTACGAGTATAGACAACACTCCGACACCTGACCGCTTACCATGATCGTGCAACAACTTCTATCGAGTACCGAGTCCTTCGACTACGAGTACCTCAATCCTCGAGTACCCACCTAGTACTACAGTAATGGCCATTCATCATTGACCACCACACACTGACCAGTCAACCATTGGCCCAACATGAGTACTCGACGTACTCGAAGATCACAAGAGTGAAGCACTCGTACCGACCGTGAAGCCTACAGCAACCGATCACTAAGCCGCCCACTACCGAAGACAGAATAGCAGACTGCGAAGTCTACGAGTATCAACAAGACTACCAAGTCTACGACCATGAAAACGGTCCGCAAAACCTATGACCAATGACCACAAAGCCCTTGACTATCGACCAGCGAAACCTTTGATTATCGATTACGACCAGTAAAGTCTACGATTATCGAGCACTGTAGTTACGACCATGAAAAGTACTGTAACTACAATTACTTGTCATGGTCGTAAGGTCAAAATCATACTACTGTGGTCGAAGTCAGACGCGATCGAAAGGTTGAAGAGGGGCATTGAGAGGCAATATGCCCCTTTTTCATCACGCTCATAGCAACGTATGTTACTATAGTGCTTGTTGTCGTTGAGGGAGCACCCCTTCTTCCCTTTTTCATGATTAGCGCTTCGATATGAACGCCTCTTCATGAACTTCTTCATTTTTCTCATAAGGAGGGCCAATTCCTCCTCGGAGTCCTCTTCATCATTTTCGGACTGATCACTCAATACCACCTTAATTTTCTTGCCCTTATAGGAGGATTGCTCCAAGAGCTCCTCATTGTCCTTCTTGTACAACTCATTGGTTGTAAGGTTGCCCAAGAGTTGTGTTGGCGTCATCCTTATCAACTCGGATGAGTTGAGAAAGAGTGTCACCAATGTCTCATATTTCTCTAGTAAGGCCCTAAGCATTTTTTTACAACATCAATGTCCGTTAGTGAAGTCCCAAGGCCCTTGAGGTAATTCATAATGTTGATGAGGCGTGAATATATTTCATTTATGTCTTCATGAGGCAACATTGTGAATATCTCATATTTGATCCAAAGCCTGTGTAATTTGGCTTCTTTAACCGTGGATGTTCCCTCATGGATTTCCAAGAGGGTGGTCCAAATATCGTGAACGCTTTCCAAATTGCTCTCTGTTGTAGCTACGGGCTAAACAGAGAAAGAGGGGATTGGTAGGAGAGGAAGAGGAGAGCCAGATCTGTGGAGAGGTGGTGAGAGTGAGAGGATGTCCCCTCCCTTTGCCCCTCCTGGGGGTTTATATATATAAGTGGGGTAGAATGGGAAATCCCCATTCTACCCCTTAGTGCTTACAAGGGATGAGGTTACATTGGTATATTTACACTGTTATAACCTTCTACACTATTGGGCCTATTACATGTTGGATTAGTTGCACGGCCCAGTCACGGGGGGTTGGGCCACCCCTACAACACTCTCTCTATTAAACTCATCCACGTTGAAAGCACTAAATAGAGCATTCATGGCTTGAGCATCTAAATGAGCGTTACGCCCCTCTTGTTTCGTAGGATGTAGTGGATCAAGAGGCATGACATAACTTTCATTTACAATTTTTCATATGCTCGGACTCATGGCCTTAAGATAAATAGACATTCTAATTTTCAATAAGAATAATTTGAGCTATTGAAGAAAGGTGCCTTTCCGATAACAATCCTCTCACTAGCCATCCTTTTCTCTCTAGACGGTTAAGTCTAATAAATGAGAGACCAAGCTCTGATAGCACTTGTAGGATCAAGGATAACCGATTAGAGGGGGTGAATAGGAGGTTACAAGAATTTTGCCATTTTAAATGTAATTTCTACAAATTAGCTATTATGGCTAGAGAACTACAAACACAAGTTTCTACAAGAATATATCTAGCACGAACAAAATGACAATCACAATATGCTAGAAATATAAATACGATAAGAAGAGACAAAGATGTAACCAAATGGTACATGATGTTTTACTGTGGCATTGGGAAACATGTCGGTTCCCCTAATCCACGTTGAGGTAAGCCCAAGCGACTTGGACCGGCTCCACAAATTAAAGCCTCAACTCTTCAATCCACTAGTGGTTGTCCTTCCACCACTCCGGAGATGGTAGATACCAAACCACTCACAAGTTGGCGCCAGGCCTCTTCACAACCTTCTTGAAGAGGTCACCTAGCAATCTTCCACCAAGGCCGTCTAGGTGCCAGCAAGCACCAAGAGTAATAAACCAAAGTTTCACTTGGTGGCTATCAAGTGCCAAGGATCAATCTAAGAGAGAATGCACTTGATTTTGCTAACTACCTCAAAATGAATGTACAATGAGAAAATGTGGTGTGGAGTGTATGCTCAATACTCAAGAATGTTCAATGAAGTCTCTCACCTCGTCATTGAGCTGGTGAGGAAGTATTTATAATCCCACCAACCAAATATAGCCGTTACAAAAAATAATTTTGAAAAATCAGGGAGAGCAGTAGTTCCACCGTGCAAAATGTGGTACTTCTGCTCCTCTATTGTAGCAACAGTAATAGCTATGTTAGAACGTCAGACTAGCTGTTGGAAGTCAGTGCGATATTTCCACCGTTGAATTTGCGGTAGTTCTGATTTATTGATAGTTTCGCTGTTTTGGAGAGGAACTTCTGATTTCCACGAGTTCAAGTCTTTTAAGAGTCGCTCTCTGCAAAAACGTACCGCCAATTTAACCAGAGCTTTCAGATTTTGAAAGTTCCATTCTTGCGAAAGCTCCACCTTTCAAAACACAGTACTTCCAGTTTCCAAGAGATGAAGTGTTCTCCGCAGATGCTCTTTGGAAAAATGTACCGCCTAGAGGTTGGAACTTCCGACCTTGTGGAAATACCGCTCTTTGAACACCGGTACTTCCGATTTTCCTGATACTGTATAATCTAACTTTCAATTTTAGTTTCAAATGCATGCATGATCCTAAATTGATCCAATAATAAAAGAACATGCTATCAAGTTACTAACTATGATCCCTCTTAATAGTATGGCATTGACCTATAATTCAGTCTTCCAACCTTTCTCCTAAGACCGGTTAAAAAATAAAAGGGATCCTAGACAAATTATACTTTCGTCTCAAACCATCTTGATCTTCATGTTGACCCTTAGCATGCATTTCACCCTTGTCAACGGGACTAATCCCTTCAAACTCTCAAAGACATGTTAGTCCCATGTTCACACAATGTCATTAATTACCAAAACCATTTCTAGGGGGCCTAAATGCTTTCGGGAGGTTAGATCAGCTTTTCGCAGGAGGTTTTATTGTTTTTGACTAGCATTTTCTACTCGGTTAGACCAGTTAGGGGTCATACCAACTTTTCCCAAGCAGTTGGAACATTTTGACCAGGGTTGTCCATTCGATCTGACTGATCGGTGGTTAGACTAGCTATGCTGAGGAGTTCAAACCATCCCATGGTCGAACAAGCATCTCAAAGACTGTATGGTCAAAAATTGTCAAATGTTGATGCTTCACTTAAATCTTTATCAGCGTCTGCTATTGCTCCTATTCGTCATGTGTCATAGTACTGGATTTCTAAATCTTATTTTACTAACCCAGTACTGTGAGACCGACGCTTTCTGTGATGTAAGACCATATATCGCAAGATGAAGAACATGCACTTGAGTGAGTTCCAGTCTTTTTCATCATTGCTTGACTGGAATACTTATTGGTTCTTCACTCCCTGTGATGGCTTCCAAGAGTTGCACCTTCTGGTTAGACCATGTCAAAAAGGTGATGTCTACGATCACTTCTACAACCAGTACACATGCTCCTCTACATACTTAATGACGTCATTCCCCTGAATAAGTGATCGGTAAGTTAAATGAGGGAATTCTTCGCATCAAGTTTAACTCCAATGCCCCATGTGCTTTGATACTCAAATTGCTGATATTTTGTCTCTTAACTGCCTTATTCTTCTCCTTGTTCTCAGTTGAGAAGTGAGTTGGGTGTGTTGTTTTCTTTTGGGATTATTCTGAGGAGGAGCTTAGTGATTAAAATTTCAGAAGCTTTGTTCGTTATACTTGTCAAATATTTTATCATGTCCAATCCTTAAAATTCAATGAGTTATAGAGTTTTCTTTATCATATTCATTCATA
Source organism: Dendrocalamus latiflorus (assembly GCA_017311315.1). Lineage (NCBI taxonomy): Eukaryota > Viridiplantae > Streptophyta > Magnoliopsida > Poales > Poaceae > Dendrocalamus > Dendrocalamus latiflorus. The sequence continues at coordinate 1,458,258 of CM029628.1, forward strand.
TGTTGTGTAGCCTTGATCATAACTGGTTATAATTAATTGGCTACAATTGAACTAAAGCATGACATGGTGGAATGCTCTGATTAGATTGATTAGAGATAGTACTTTGTGATGTCCATCTACAAGGATTAGCTTGATTGTGAGACTTATTTTAAATCTTGATTATAAGGCTTGCATGTTTTATATTGCAATCTTTTTATGTTCAGGCAGGTTCGCATGTTATATAAAAAGGGGGCACAAAAAGTACACAAATGAAAAGATGTATACTTTAAGCATGCCATGGTTAAACAAAAGAAAGTGAAAAATTTGTGCAAGTGAAAAAGAGTATACTTCAAGCATGCCACCATTAAAAAAATACTTCAAGCATGTTATCATAAAAAGAAGTTTGCTACAAGCATGCCACATGCCTAAGATTCTAGTATAGAGCAACAGGTTGCTATATGAGACTGCTAGCTTATCTAGACTTAAAATTTGCTTCACTTTTAGGTTTTGACTTTTGATGTGATATCTCATTATGCCCTTTTTAATCAGTTTGGTCAGTGTTGAAAAGCATGTCATAGATATAAATCACTTAATCATGCTATAATGTCTATTTTGACATTGCTAAATGATATATGTCTTTATATGATCTACGAAGCCCTACTCAGACAGATGGCTTGGTCAAACTACTAAATCAATGTAAAATAACTTGGATAATCTACAAAATTTCTGGATGTTTACTCTCATTGCTCCTTCTTAGAATTATTCTTTCTCTTTGAATTTCTTGATGATTACATTGCCAAAGGGGAGATAAGAAGAAAGGGGTAGAATTTTCAATTGCATAAGAAAGTGGAAGAATTTTAAGATTTAAAAAACTACTCACTGGAGTTGAGGGGGAGTTTGTCAGAGTTTTCAAGTGGTTAGTTATTGCTATGGTTTATCATGAAACTTTCTTTTCGCAAATTCTCTCAGACGCATTTGTGGTGTTGTCAATATATTCATAAGGGGGACATTGTTAGACCATATGGATGGTCGTGATTAAAGTGATGATGAATAATTGACATTTGGATTGCTTTGGATTTGCGTTGTGAAAGTTTCAGTTGATCACAGTCAAAGGTTTTGAACTCGAGTGATTTTGATTAGTTCTGAGTGGTTCCAAGTAGTTTTCATTGCTCCGAGGGGTTTTGGCTTGCTCTGAGTGGTTTCAATCACGTACGAGTTGTTTTCATCTGCTCTGAGTAGTTTTGGTCTACTTTGAGTAGTTTCGGACTAGTCTGATCGAGCCTAAGTGGCATCAGATGGTTTTCAAGTAGCAATGATGAAGTATCGAATGATGTTTGAGTGGAATCGGTGAAGGACTACGGGTAGGCTACACTAGCGCAAATTAAAAAAATTTCTACCCGTAAACCAAGATCACTGCAGTTATAGATCACGGAATTACCACTAGACGCGCAGGTGCGGAATTGATGCAGCACGTCGGGGCAGAGTAGTCGTACTACGTTGATGCAGCACGTCGGGGCAGAGTAGTCGTACTACTTCCTCGTCCACGTCGCGGCGTCCCACGTACAACTCCTCTATTGCGGTTCGTCCAAACGCTACAGATGCAGCGCCGCCAAAAGGTATCCACACGTACGGGAGGAAGCGACGCACGCCGGATTACTAGATCCGCGCGAGCGCCCAGGGCGTGGGAGGGGTGGCGGCCAGGGTTTGAGGATGTCACGAAAAACCCTCCTCTCTTGTGCGCCCTTGCCCTCCTTTTATAGACGTTCTCACAATGGGCTTCTACGAATGGAGGCCCATTAGGACTCAATACCCAGTCTAACCCGGATCCAATCCGAATTAGGCTTCAGCCCTTAAGTGTGTGACCCTATAGGTTCACGTATGTTTAGACATGACGCGAGTACACATACTTGGTCAATAGTTGGCAGTGGCCTCTAGCAAGACGTGCCAACTCCTAAACATACACAAAGATCATATCGGACGAACCATCACAACTTTATGTACATGCCAATCCCTTTGCCTCACGATATTTGGTCGAGCTCCAAGCTGACCACTCTTTCTCGATCCTGTGATCCGGAATCCCTTACTAGGTTAACTCTTAACCTTAAGTAGCATGGCCATGCATTTCTGGATCCGATCACTCGAGGGGCCCAGAGATATCTCTCTCAGATAGAGAGGGGCAAATCCCATCTCGACTGACCATGCCTCGCAGCATGCTTCATGACAACCCCGAAAACTACCTTTATAACTACCCATTTACGGAGTAGCGTTTGATAGCCCCTAAGTAGGTCGATTCACATCTCAAGTACATGCGACAATCTCAGGTCTAAGGACAAGGCGTACACATTGTGTAGAGAGAGAATCATAAGTATAATTGTTGTCTCATGTTGGGTCGGTCCAACCCCATGTTCTAAACATGTGTCCACATTATTGGTTTGACATCTCCATGTCTATGACCTGTGAAACATGGTCATCAACCGATACATGTGCTAATCCATCATTCACGTGTGTCCTCACATGAACTCCGACCAGGGACAACTTTAGAATAACCATATAAGTAAAGAGTTTCACAAACAAGTCACATACTTGTTAATCAACACAAAGGCAATATTCAAGGAACATTTATTAAATCATGGATACAACGAAATATCATCATCTCTATGATTGCCTCTAGGGCATATTTCCAACAATCGGAGCATCGGACGGCATTCGAGCGCCGTTGGAAGATTAGACGTCATTCAAGTGGTAGCAGAGTATCGGATGGTGTTCGAGTGGCATTGGCGTATTGGACAGCTTCCGAGTGACATTTGAGCATTAGACGACGTTCGAGTAAAACCGAAGCATTGGATGATGTTCGAGTGGCACAGATGTATCGAACGGCATTCGAGTATCACCAGAAAATCAGACAGCCTTCGAGCATCGGACAACGTGATCAAAGATTCAGAGCACGAACCAGATAAAGATATAGGGTTTTTGTACGACCAAAGCTACAATGATCTTACCAAAAACTGTACGGTCGAATGAACAGTACTCAAGAGTGAACAGTGATTCAGCTGGTACTTGGAAGAGTACTATAGCAGAGCATGGCTTTACGACCACGTCCAACTTCGACCACATCCAACTTCGACCACGATCGATTTTGAACGCGTCAAGCTTCGACCAGGACAATTCTACTATGGTACTTCGACCACATCAAGTTTCAACCACGGTAATTCAACTATGGTATTTTGCCCATGACATGCTTTGACCACGACATTTCGATCATGGTAAGTCGACCACGATATAACGACCTTACCTGGTCAATGATAGTAAGTTACAGTGAACTGGTCGTAGCTACAATACTTTTTGATGGTCGTAGACTTTGTGATCAATAGTTGTAGACTTGTGATTGATGGTTGTAGACTTTGTGGGCTGTTGTCATAGTCATAGACTTCGTGGTCTGCTGTCGTTGTCTTTGGTTTTTTTCGATTGGTTGTTGTAGACCTCATGATCTGTAGTCGAAGTTTTTGCGATCGGTTGCCATTGACTTCACAGTTGGTACTCATAGACTCCTTGGTCGATACAAGTGCTTTAATTCTTACGATCTTTGAGTACTTTGAGTGCTCATGCTAGGCTAGCGGAATGACTGGCTGCTACATGGTGGTCAAATGGTCGTGGTACTTGGTAGTCGGAAGGACTCTATACTTAGTAGTCGTGGTTTTCGCGAGTGTGGTCAGTGATCGATTGTCGTGGATGTTGCGATCAGTTGTTAGAGACTTGTGGTATGTGATCGGTACTCGATGGTTCTACGGTCGGTAGTGATGGTATTCCTGAGTGTTATAAGCAATGGTGTTTCCCAAGTACTTGTTGTTTTCAAGTACTCAATGAGCTAGCGATCGTATTGAGTAATCTGAGAGTGATTTCTAGAGAGCAATGGAATTGGTGGTAGTGGATGACCTAGTTGGCATTCGTGGATGGTTTGGTTCTTGTCTATGAATAAACAAGGGTGTTTTATGTGTGTGTGTGTGCTAATGTCGGTCAAATTGTGGAGAACTTGTGCCAATGAAAAATGTTCTTTGGTTTTTGATGTGCAGGTGGGTGTGGAGATGATCATAGTTGGTGACGAGGAGGATCAGGACTAGAATGGGGAAGTCTGAGGTCCAAGCGATCGAGGATGTCACACAAGGTGGTCGAGCTCATGCTGGAGCACATGGAGATCAAAGGTAGTGATTCGTGGAGAATCTATGGGCGGTGCAGTCCAGGAGGCTTCGACACGAGAGGTGATAGTATGTTGAGAAGATACGGAAGGTGCATTCTCGGAGGTTTCGATACGTGGTGATGATGCGTGAAGAAGATACGGGAAGTGCGATCCTGGAGGCTTCAACACGTGGTGATTGCGCGTGATGAAGATATAGCTGGTGCTATCCCGGTGGCTTCGTCACGTGATGAGATTGGAAACATTATGAAAGAAGTCCGTAATAAGAGGGATTAGAGATTTGGTAAAACCCGTGTTAGGAAGGGTTTCAGGTCTCTTGATTTGAGGAAGAGATAGTATTTCGTGTTTGTGTTTGAGGCGAACACGGTTTAGGACTCTAGCATATAAAAGCAAAGGTAGGCTAAGAGCTTTAGCTAGGATGTTTTGGAGGTGGCTTTGCAAGGCTTTTTGAGCTAGAGTTTTAGGCGTACCATGAGGGTGCTTTGTAACCATAAATATGATATAGAAATAATAAATCAGATCTATTCTAAGAAAAGTTCATCGATGGCGTGTTTTTCTGAGCATTGCTTTTCTGTGTTCTCATCGGTGTGCTAACACATTATAATCCGGTGTGCTACGAGCACAGTGTTGTCTGCGGCTTGTACTCGAGCAAGCAGTCGGTCGAACGGCTTGCGGTCGAAATCTACATCCGGTAATTTAGATTGCTTTTCTTCTGCTTTGAATTTTAGTTTCGGGTTTTAAAAAGGCGGAGGCAATCGTTCACCCCCTTCTGATTGCGCCATACAATCCTACAGCTCCATATGTGCAAATACAGAGTGCATCATCTTCTCAAAGATTAGTAAGTGCACCACTAATTTTTGTTGTAGTATCTCCTAGTACAGTTTCTTGACTTCAGAAGACATCACAATAGGCTGGAAACACTCCTCTTGCAATAAAACCTGCTCCTTCCATTAGCAAGAAGCTTGAAAAGCAGCCTGAGAGACCATGTGGAAGTGACCCCATGTTTGTGATGAGTAATTGACAATTGGTTTGGAAAGATTGAGTTTGGTTTGGGCGTTTTCTGCAAAGTCGTAGCCCTTTTTGAGTGGTCAAAAGATCTCTATGACCTTGTTGCCCATGGTCGAAAGCCCAGAGTCGTTTACGACCACGTAGTCACTGGTCGGAAGCCAATCGGGTCGTTTACGACCATGTTGGTCGTGGTTGGAAAGGGTTACGACCACTCTAGCCGTGGTTGGAGGTCATCAGGATTGTCTACGACCACATTGTGGTGTTTACGACCACTTTGGTCATGGTCAAAGGCCATCCGGGAAGTTTACGACCACTTTGGCCATGGTCGAAAGCCACCAGGGAGCTTTACGACCACGTTGTGGCACTTACGACCACTCTGGTCGTGGTCGAAGGCCACCAGGACTGTTTACAACCACTCTGGCCGTGGTCGAAGGCAGCTACGACCACATTGGCCGTGGTCGAATGCCTCTACGACCACGTTGGCTGTGGTCGATAGCTGGTATGACCATGTTGGACGTGGTCGGAACACTCCTACGACTACAATGGTCGTGGTCGGAAGACTGGTTCACCGTTTACGATCTCAAGGTCGAAAGTCGGCAGTGGAATTTACGCCCACGTTGAGGAGTCGGTGCCTTACAACCATGTTGTCGAGAGCTGAAGCGGTCGGTAGTCGTAAGACGTAGCCACGACCGTTGTGGTCGAATGTCGGCGGGTTACGACTACGACCACGTTGGGTAGACGATGGCTTATGACCACGATTAACGTGAGAAGAAGTCGGAGGTCGAGGCTTCAACCGCTGCGGTCGATAGTCGGCACACTTCGACCACGACCACGTGGGAAGTCAGCAGATTTCGACCACGTTGCGAGGCGGTCGAACATGGTCGTAGCTCAGTCGGCTACAGTCGGACCTGGTCAAATGTGGTCGGACGTGGTCGTAGTCGGTCGGTTGTGGTCGTAGCGCGTCTGGCTCGGTCGGTTGTGGTCTTAACGCGTCTGGTGCGGTCGTATGCGGTCAGATCGGTCTCGGACGTGGTCGTATGCGGTTGGACGTGCTCGGGATGTAGTCGGTTGCAGTCGGAACCGGTCGTATGCCCTTCCGAAGCGATCGTAACACCTTGGAAGTGCCCCGAAGCGGTCGTAACACTTGGAAACCGGTCGTATGGGTTCTTGAGGCGGTCAAATCTTCTAGGAATCGGTCGTAATGACTTCTGGGCTGGTCATCTTGATCTGGAGAGCGGTCGTAGGTCTTGTGCATTATTGTTCATGTGATTTCGACTGGTCGTAATTGGTGTACGACTTTGTGGAGTGTGTTTTAAGTTCTCTTTTCTGATACAAATGGATGTTACCCTTGTCTAGTGCGGTGCTATGTGATGGTTTGTTGTCTGTGTTGGCTGCAGGACTTTGAGGCTAGTCGTGGCGATGCATGGATGACTGGACTAAGCACAGGTGGTGCTGAGGTCGAAGCAGTCAGGAAATGTCGAAGACGATAAGGCGCTCAAGGTGGTTGCAAGGCTTGGACAGCAAGGCAAGAGGAGGAAGCTTCCAGGAAGGTGCGGGGATGGCATTTTGGTGAAATGCGCAAAGCCTGCAAGAGTGGAAGCGGATTCTGTTGGCGCTAATGGGTAAAGTGCGGAGTTTGTTGGAGTTAGCAGGCAAAGCACTTGAGTTAATGGGTAAAGTGAGTGGTGAAACCCGGTGTTAGTTGGGGTTAACGGGTTCCCCCCTGGTATGAGTAGGCTATAAATAGAGGGGTAGAGCTTGAGTACTGGTTGAGGTTTTCGGCAAGTCGCTCGGGTCTTTCTCTCTGTTTTGGTGTGCGTTGCTCTGTGAACGAGAGTGTGTATGGATTGGATGTGAAACCTCCTTTTTGTAATCATTCATCTCTCTGTATCTATCTGAGCCTCATTTCATTTGAGATGTTTTGATTCCTGTATCTGTTCTATTTCAGTTTTTGTTTCTTGGGTGCTCTGTTGTGTTCGGTCCTCTTGTGTTGAGTAGAATTCTGTTTTGAGCTGTGTTCCTTGGTCGTGTTGCCTCGGTTTCTTTCGCTCTGAACTGGGATTCATACTCAAGGTCATTTTGGCCAGTTTTCTCCCGAGAGCAAGGTGTTTCGACCGGATTCTCTAGCAAGTTGTCATGCGCCTCAATCATCCTCTGTTCCGAGTTCGACTAGAGTTCTTGTTCGGGTCTTGGTAGGGAGTCTGTGTTTTCTTGGTAATTTCTCCTCCAGAGATTGACCTTTTGCAGTGTTTCAAGTTCTAGGACCAAAAGACCAGAGAGTCTCAAGTTACTCGGAAATCTGGCCTAGCGGTCAAACGAGTCTCTCTTCCTCTGTTTCGTTTTCGACCGTGTGTCCCTTCTCGATCACAGTAGCGAGTTCCTGTTAGTCCTGTAATTTCTAGTCGTGAGCTCGTTGTCTTGCTTTGGGAGAAGTTGCTTGGTCATTCGACCCGAGATTCAGTAGCTGCACTGGTTTTTGTTCTTGCGGGTGTTGCGCTCTGCTCTGTTGTCGGCCGAAGTATTCTATTGTCGATCAGACTGTTTTCAGTTTGCTTTGGCTTTCTAGTCTGTATTTCCAGTAAGCAATCGCATTCTGTATTCATAGCTCAATAGTTATTGGAGAAGAAGAAGTGAGTGAATATTTAGGGAGTTTTAAAGGCACCATTCACCCCACCTCTATTGCCATTTTGGTCCTTCACAGCCAACAACTTCTTCCTCTAGCAAGACAAGCGAAAGAAAATGCCTGAGGGCTATGGGTTGTTCTGTAGTGAAACCGGTGCTGCCTTCCTTAGTGTAAGTCCAAATGTCATCAATTCTTTTTTTTTTAACTTTTCTCAAACTCATCTGAACTACTCTCAAACTCTACTCAATTTACAGCATGGGAAGAAGAAAAGACCGGTGTCTACCTCAAAAGCATGGTCCACAGCAAATGCATCAGCCAGTGCAACTGCAGGACGGCATGCATTTGTGGTTTTGGAGACAGACACCACGAACAGTGATTCGTCCGCAAAGGCAACATTAATATAAGAGGTGGAAATGCTACCGCGCAGATTTAGCCAACTTCATTAGGCCATGGACAGTCAAGCAAGTCCCACACTAAATCTGGCAGCCATTTAGTACATTGTGATAAGAGTTTCATGTAACTCCTTATGTTAGGGAGCTAAGATCTTTTGGATGATTATGTCAGTGAAGAACTATTTGCGTTTCATGTAATTCAAGAAATATTTGGATGTTTATGTTAGCTAATATCTATGTATGTACTTTTCAAACAAGAAATATTTGTGTGTTAATGTCAGTTTGGAACAATTTGGATGCTTACTTGTGTCCATTACCATTCCATTCAGATGCCATAAGCCAACTATTATTGTCACACAAAGTAGCACACAGAGTGTGGAGATAAAAATTCAGAATTTTTGGGCAATACATAGCGTGTACATAATCTCTGAGCATGTCCTCACCAAACTGACAATACCTGTGTATTTTGTACAAAGTTCATGGAACTTACATCCTATCGCGACTAGACAAAAAATAATTGTTGCTGGGCGGCAACGAGGAGCTCAGCCGGCTGCTGGGCACCGTCACCATCACCGCCGGCGGGGTGCTGCCCAACATCCACCAGACACTTCTACCCAAGAAGGCCGGCAAGGACAATGCCAACGTCGGGTCCGCCTCCCAGGAGTTCTAGATGTGGGCAATCTGATTGGAATGGAATATAACAATGGTTCAGATGATTCATCAGTTTAGAAACCTGCAGCTCTGAAGCAGTAAATATGCATGTCAAACAGAAACTGGTTTGCTCTTGTTTAAACTGGTTTGCTCTTGTTTGATCTTTCCACTGCAGGGGATGCTACATTAGAAATTCTTGTGCTTTACTCAAGTACTATTTGCTTCGGTTATCTTCAGCAATTATTTTGCATGCGCCACTTACATGAGCGACTCCATGCCTGAACCTCTTATCATTCTAAATGTATTGTTAGGTGAAATTAACCTACCTCTTCTTGGTGAATGCGAATCCTCTGTTTAGTAATGTGATTTTTTCTCTGAAATATCAAATTTTCGCATGCTTTTTCCATTATATATAGCGTGTATTTTTTTGAAAGATCAATTTTTTTTCTCTGAAAGATCAGAATTTTTTGACAATACATAGCGTTTACATCTGTGAGCGTGTCCTCACCAAACTGACAATACATGTGTATTTTGTACAAAGATCATGGCACTTACAACCTATCACAATTAGGCAAAAAAATTGCACTATAAATTCTCAAAGCTTCTCAAACGTAAGTTCATGGTTTCATCTGTTCCTTGAGTTGTTTCAGCTTTTGCCTTCAGCCAGTTAATTCTTGCCCTGAGTGTGCCTTCGTACATATGCTTCTGGAGACACATACAACACCTAAGTTGAAGCCACCAGGATCTCGGACCAGCCAATCGAAAGCCAAATGATTCTGGCGACGCATACAACAAATAAGTGATCAATGCAAATGCCATATCCAGCTCCCACACACAGATCAAGCCAAACCTTACGCACACAGTCACAAGGACCCGTCGGAACAACCGTGCCGCCGACCTCAAGCCGCGACACGCCGGAATCCGCCGTGACCGCAGCGTCGGAACCCATGTCTCCGAGCCGCTCCGAGCCTAGCACTGCAGCTCCCGCTCCGAGACTCGCCGGAAAAGCGCCTAAGCTCCTCTGCTTGGGTCAGATGCGAGGGCAAATTGGTCCTGTCCTGTGTGTTGAGCCGGCAGAGGGAGGTGAGAGACAGCGGATGCTGACATGGCATAAACACGTGGCGAGACGTGTCATTCCAAGGGTGTCTTCGGCCCGGATCGAAAAATAGAGGGGCCATTTCGGCCGATTTGAAAGGTAAGGAACCGAAGTGGCCCTTTTGTGAAAGTTTAGGTACCAATTTGTCTAATCACTAAGTATTTTTAAAATTAAATTCTACAATTCATGCTGATGGATCCATGCTAAGTGATTTTCTAATGCAAAAGACTCGCCCAGTTTAATACATGTATGCACCTATTGATGAATTAGACTGATTTGCTATGTATGGGTCCTACTGTTGTACCACACCGCAGCACTTGCTGCTGCGCTCAGATAGCACGGTAGGAAGCGGGCCACGTCACTGACCTGCTGCTTGGTATCGTGCCGGAGAAGAAGTTACATATTATTTATCGCTACTGTTATGGATGAAAAAAACAAATATGCAATTTGGTGCAAAAGGGGCTAATTCGACTGAAGAAAACGCCCAGGGGGCATATAAGCAAAGGACTCCATTCTTTAGTATAGGAATTTTGTGGCCCCTTTATACCTTCTTTTTTGTAAATCTAGCTCTCTTACTAATTTTTTTATGAATTTGACCCCTCCCTAAACACGGAAGAACTAGCGGGTGACACAAGCTCCTACTGCGCCCTCGGAGTGCGGCATGTCATCATAAGTGCAATTGAAACGGCAAACACGGTAGGCATTGGTCAAGCGCGGCGGGTAGCAGGGCCCACAGACCCCCACGCCTAGGGGTGCAATCGGTTCGGATAGTTCCCGACCGAGTCAGTTCGGATGGTATTTCGGAAAAATAGTCGGTAACCGGATGGTTTTGCCGGATATGGTATCGGAATCGGATAGTCATTGTCGGAATCGGATTCGGATTCGGGAGAGTAGTTTCCGTCGGATAGGAGAATATCCGGATATCTAATCGGTAATATCCGATGCTAGTTATTCGGTAATATCCGAATCGGATAATTATTTAATTTTTTATTTTAGGTTTTGATTTTCAGAAAATCTCAGAAATTAAAATAAAAGCTAAAAATAGTAGGAAAGTCCAAATAAATCCCAAAAAATTCCCATAAATTCAGAAAAATGTAAGGAATCTAAATAAAATAAGTTCAACTTGTTTTAGGCACAATTAGTCAACTAAATCAATAACTTACTCTCTAGGCTTTAATTAAAGGATTTGAGAAAAAGGAAATTAGTTTCTAGAGAAAATCCAATCAAACCAATTAAATAAATAAGTAAGAAAGAAAACCAAAATTTTGGGATGCCACAGTAATACTCCTCAGGAAGTGGTTCTAGATAACTATTATGTTCATTATTGTTGGTATGTATACAAGTTGCTCATTGTATTTAACTTTCAAGTACATGATATTTCTATATTATATTTAATTATTTATCCTAATATGTATGATCTATATTTAATTATTTAGGATCTTTGTTTTTGCGTGTTATCCTATGAAATATAGTTACCGTATCGAATCCGCTCCGTATTCGTTCTGTATTCGTGACCGATACTATCCGCGTTCGTATTCGTATCCGGCACTATCCGTGTCCGACTCCGATTCCGAGAAAAAATATGGTATAGGATACAGGATGAGTAATTACCGACCGTATCCGCTCCGATTGCATCCCTACCCACGCCACCCAACCATTGTAGGAAGTCTCTGGCACCCCACGCGTCACTGGCTCCCTGGCATCGCTGCTCGCAAGCAATAAAATGGTCCTCTCGGCCTCTGTGTGGCAGGTCCATTTCTTTCAGAATCATGAGCCACGAGAGACCGACAGAGAAAAGGAAGGAAGGAAGGTTGTGAAGTTGTGTGGTTTTGATTTAGAATTTGAACTTTGTGCAGTTGTAAAAGTTGTAGATCGGCTTGAAAGCATCAAGAAAAGGTAATTTTCATCCATATGCAACTATAGTTTTACCAATATGATTAGCATGTAATTAGCTAAATGGTAGCTTCTTAGTATAGAAAAATAGTAGTTAGCCTTTTGTAGTTGGTATGTGGCCTTAGTTCACTTAGACGACATAGTGTTATTAGTGTCGTTATTTTACCTATTAGTCGTAGGAAAAACATGCATGGCATTGTTTATGTATAGCTAAATGTATTTGTATGCAAACAAAAATGTTACAATCAGCTAGTGGTAGCTTATAGTTGACGTTCCAATAACTTTATATTACTTGGCAACAAATGATAGCTAGATGTTTATTTTGGATGAAGTTGACATTCCAAAAATAGAAGATAGGCTTAAGAGCTTGGGGTGGTCACACAAGAAATGTAATGTATAGCTAAATTAATTTGCATGCAAATAAAATTGTTACAGTTAGTGCGTTAGAAAATATTACACAATGTGTAGGGTGTTAAAATTAATTTTGAAGTACACAGACTATTTGGACATTATTAGAAACAAGTACACAGAGTTTTTGATGGAACAAATTAAAATTAATTTTTGTATATGATACTTTAAAGTGTGTAAATTATGGTATGGTAGTTTATGGTAAAATAATTTATGTGCTCAAAATGAAGTGCTTGCGTTTGATGAAATATTGAATTTGTACTTAATAATGTGAAAATATGATCCAGTAACAACAAGATAAATATGCTTGACGTACGACAACAGCTGTTAGATGGTATGATCATTGCATATCATGTACTAAGTTGGGTTTCATCAAACTTGTGTCAGATAAGTCATGTCGGACATTCAAGATTTGTTCATGTTCTATGAGAATATTTCTTACGCGATGGATTGTATGGGGCGAACCTATCAAATTGTGACCAAACAGTTATTTGGGCACCGAATCTGAAGGGACATGAGCCTCTTGGAGCCATGGAGCTGTGTACATTCTGCGTTCGATCGGGCCACTGCAAGGAAGAGGCTACATGTTGAGGCATTGTATGCTTAAGTGGTGGGTGGTGCAGGGGAGACCTTTTGGCAACTTCTAAAGGTGACAAGTGACATGTCATGGGGCAATTACATAGAGGTTATGTGCAACCTTCTTGCTATGATATATGCATGGTCGATGATGTATATTTAGTTTGTGGAGAGGATGGAATCATCTGGCATGGGTGGTTCCTGTGGAGCTGCTGGTGATGAAGTGCCTAGGTTGGTCTTCGGTGGTGATGTAGACGTTGGTGTTGATGCAAATGCTGGCGAGGAAGTGAGCAACAGAGACCTAAGGAGGCATGGCGAGAATTTCGAGCTGAACAAAGGTGTAGAGAGTTGGTGGGTAGCTCGTATTGATCACCACGAGTACCTTGCCAACCAGGTGGGAGAAGTTGAAAGCGAGGAGGAGGAGGATATGGAAACAACTAGTTTTAGAGACGAGGAAAATGGAAACACTGCTACGGGAGGTGTACTAGGTGGTGTTGTGACCACCGATGTTGCTTATGTCTCCTCTTGATTAGACAACATCGCAACAACATCTTTGGTTTTGCCATAGCCAGAGGAGGCACAGTGGGGGTTCAACGAAGACACTCTACTTTTAGGGCAGCATTTTCCAAACAAGAGTGCTACCTAGAAGGCCATTGCCAGATATGTCATTGCAATTAGCCGGATGTATCATGTGCACAAGTCCAACCCTAGCAGGCCATTGCCAGATATGTCATTAAAATTAGCCGGATGTATCATGTGCACAAGTCCAACCCTGACACATATATATCGTTAAGTGTGTGGATAAATCTTGCCCTAGCAAGGTCCGTGCACAATGGTTAATGTGTGCGGCACAAACTTTTGGATAACAATGCTGAAGGATAACACATGCGAGCTTACTGAGCCACTTCATAGGCACCATAACATGACATCCTTATATGTTTCCAACCTAATAAGCCACCTCATCATCACAAATGTTTCTGTTTCACCAAAACTTCTATTGGCAGATGTTGTCAATATAGTAGGATTCCCAGTTAGCTACAACAAGGTATGGCAGACGAAATGGAATGTTGTCGAGTGTATTTCGACACATACGAAGAGGCTTACGACTTAGTCCCAAGAATGCTCCATCAAATTGAAGAATCAAATCTTGGCACATACATCAACAAGCTGGAGTGGGTGCAGCCTATGAAGGGGCCAAATTACTTTGTTCTTGACAGAGTCTTCTGGGCCTTCTGTCGAGTGATTGAAGGTTTCAAGTACTGTCGTCCCGTGCTGATGATGGACGACACCTTCCTACTAGCATGTACAAGGGTACCATCTAGACCATGGTTATAGCTGATGCAAATGACCAGTTAGTCCCTGTGGCCTTCTCATTTGTTGAGAAAGAGAACACATATAGCTAGCTGTGGTTCTTGGCAAACGTGAAGCAAGTAGTGGTTCAAGACCAGCCTGATATATGTGTCATTTCGGACAACAATGGTGGGATGTTGTTCACATTGAGCACAATGCAAAATGGGACACTCATGGCCAACTTCAACAAAATGTTTCAAAACAAAGACCTAACAAAGATGTTCAAGAAACTATACATGCATAACCAAAGGTGGAAGTTCGAGGCCATATGGAGAAAGCTCGATAATGAGACCGGCAAGCATGTGAGGCATTCAAGTGACATCGAACAAGGGGTAGTAGTGTGAGGGTCCACAAGAGTTGGAGATTTCACGCAGTGGGTTAACTCACATGCACCTGACTTGAAGAAATGGTATCTGCTCCATGATACCAGTGCTACAAGGTATGGAATCATAATGACCAACATGTCCGAGGTGTACAATGGTGTCCTCAAGGGTGTCTGATCCCTATCGATCACTGCAATCATCGAGGAGAGCTAGAATTATATCATTGGGTACTTCGTTAACAGGGCTATGATGGTGAAGACGCATCTGGAGAAAAGTAAACAATTCTCAAAAGTAATACATGCATGCATGGACAAGAAGATCAACAAGGCTCATTCGCATGTTGCTCGTACCATGGATGGAATTAGGAAGAAGTTTGAGATCTGTCTCAAGGAGAAGTATGTCATGGGTCAAGCTAGAGGGAATCACAATCAAGTCTACACGATTGATGACAAAGCACTCCTTGGACACGTGCTCAGCTAGGGTGGGCTAGGGGAGACCGAGGTGTGTGTACCCTGAGTTCCATAACCTGTTCAGACTCTGCACAAGGATAATGTCATCTGGTGCCATAGACTCCACAGTTCCTTGCAGACATGGCCCCCCTACGGCTTGTCCTCTTAGTGCAGTTAGGACCACACGACTGGTTGACAACCAACCACCTGGTGTTCTCCCATATAGTCGAGCCTTACTCCCTACAATGGGTCATGAGACAGTGGGCTTTACCAACAGGTGCCACTACCACCGGGATGACCTCTTGTAGCACAAGCCCAAGGGTATGTCATTATTTAATTTCATCGGTTAATCTACCAGCCGCATCTCTTGTTTCAATTGTCTAACGTCCAAATTCACTTGCAACCAAATGAGGAAAGGGTGGAGAAGCGATGACTAGAGGTAGACACCGTGGATGGAGCTATGGGGCGAGAGGGTGGAGATGGACGCTGTGCATGAGGCACGACCATACAATGTCGAGACGTACAATACGTACTTGAGGTGGTACATTGCATACAGTAGGTGTAGGCTGACTGGGCCATCGCCACAGTGTCTAGGGGAGATCACACACGATGCCATTGTACGAGTAGGTCTAGACCCTCACTGGGCAGCATGCCATGATGAGATGGTAAAATATTCTTCACAATTTTTTTTGCACGGCAACACATCTCTAATTTATTCTCAGTTTCCTTGCAATACAACCACCTTCATGATATCTCTAGCGAGGCTGCTGATGCTCTACGACGTGGGAGGACTAACACCATTGATCGGCTCCTAGGTGCAATGCGCGCCATCTACAATGACACGAGAGAAGCTATGAGGACCATCACTTGTGGTTGGCACTGCGATGTTGCCATGCTATGAGGTAGACAATGAGCACCAGTGGTTCGGCCAGACATACAAAGGATACCGATTGCCCTGGAGTATCATCATTTGCACAGCCACGTATACCGATACGCTACAATTTTCCATTGCATGCAACACTGAACTAATGCATCGCATGAAATTTGCTGGTCTGGAGAGAGCAATTTGGACATCAAAGCCATGGTTCATCATCAGCACTTGGGACTCTATAGGTAAATGCCTTCTAGCATGATGTAAGATCGAGTAGGCTGACTAGAGGAGGTGAATAGGTAGATTTAAAAATCTTTCTTCAATTATCAATTTCTATTTAATTGTTTCTATTTGGATAAAACCAAATATATAATGCAGAATCTTAACTTAATTTGGTTTAGTATAAATAAAGACTAAATTAATTATGTTCACCTAAGTGCACCAACAAATTAAGTCTATATCAAGATTTACAATCCTAGGATGATACGCAATTAATTTAATTATATGAATGTAAATTGCTTGAATATAAATTGAGCACAAGGAAACAAACCACAAAGACAAGGTTCATTTTTACTGTGGTGTTCGGAGACTTACCGGTCTCCCTAGTCCACATTGAGGTAAGCCCAAATAAATTAGTCCGGCTCTACGAGTTAAGCTAATCACCTCAAATCCACTAGTGGTAGTTTTTTCTCACTCTAGGTAGGTGAGTTCCAACCTTCACAACTTGCCAGATCTTCTTACAACCTTCTTTGAGAAGATCAGTGTGCGTGATGCCTCCAATACCATCTAGGAGTCGGTAACCTTCAAGAGTAATAAGTCAAGTGCCTCGCTTGACTCTCACCATGTGCAATGAATGCACAAGCTCAAGTGGATACTAAATCCACCTCTAGATGAAACACATGCAATCTAGATCCTTTCTTCCTGCTCATAAGGTGCAACACACGCACAATTGAGAGGAGGACCTCACACTAGCTGAAGAGAGTGAAATAGAGTGGTAAAGGTTCTTCTCTAACCAGCCACAAGGGGGTATTTATACCCTACATCATGAAACTAGCCGTTGGAGACGGAAAATAGGATTTTCGAAAGTACCGATGGCAAAACTCCAGTACTTCCGCTCTCCTGATAATGGTCAGAAAACTAGCCATTATCAGCGAGTCCAGTAGTTCCACCACACAAAGTTTGGTACTACCATTCTATGGTAGTACCGCTCCACACGTATAGAACTACCATTCTCATAGGTAGGAGAAGACTACCACAAAGCTGTCTCGCTATAAAAAAAACATAACGCTACACAAGCGGTTATTCTGCAACTCAGAAGTACCACTCACACAGAGCCAATAGTACCGCAAGCAAATTGGACCACTCACATAGAGTTGTTACTGTTGATCGTCAACCACACTAGTCCTTGACCACGTTGGATGGTTCGACCACTCAGGTCTCTAACCACGTTACCCGGTTTGACCACACGAGTCTTTGACCATGCTGTCTGGTTCGACCACATAGGTCTCTGATCACGCTGGTCTCCGACCACGTTGGTTTCAACCACTCAGGTCTTGACCATGTCGACCTTCAACAACGTCAATCTTTGATCACACAAATCTCTGATCACCACATCGACCTTCGACCACGTTGTTTCAATCATCTTAGTTCGACCATGGTTTTGACCACACAAGACTTGACCACATCGATTCCGACTACATTGGTTTTGACCACATAGGTTTCGACCACGTCAGTTCCGACCATGTTGGTTCAACCATGCTAGTTCAACCACGTCAATTTTTGGCCACACAAGTCATCAACCACGTTGATCTTCGACCTCATTGGTTCGACCACATCGACTCGCCATGCTGGTTTGACCACATCAATCTTCAATTAGATAGGTTGTTGACCACATTGATCTTTGACCTCATGGGTTTGACCACGTTGATCTTAGACCACATAGGTCATCGACCACGTCGATCTTTGACCTCGTTGGTTCAACCATGTTGGCTCGACCATGCTGGTTCTTGACCATATTGATCTTTGACCACATAGGTCTTTGACTACATTGGTTCGACCACATTGGTTCTCAACCACATAGGTCTTCTGACCACCAACAAACACGGTAGTATTGTGATATAATGTCAGTAGTTTCGTTCAGTGGTAGTACCACACGATACACTACGGTAGTTCCGATTTTCTAGTAGATTTTATAAAACACATTTGTAAATTATAGTAGCATGCACACAAGGATCAAACATAATTTCCAACAAGATACAAAACACATTTGCACACTTTTGGAATCATGACACAAGAATTAAGAAACATGAACTTCAAACACTAGCAAAACATATTTGCAACGTATAATCTCATGTTACAAGAATTCAACACATGAGTCACCATTAGACCATGTGGTTTGGTTATAAATTTAGTGGTTATGAATAATTGATATTTGGTTTATATTGAAATTTGTACTTGTGAAAGGTCTGGTGATACGCTATTGTTGCTAGAGTTTTCAGGATGACATTTCGACCACGGCTGGCTTCGTCCATGGTATGTCGTCCACTGCAGGTTTCGATCATGTCAATCTTCGACCACGTTAGACTTCGACCATGGTATTTTAACCATGTCAGGTTTTGACCATAACATTTCAATCACGGCGAGTTGACCATGACAGGACAACCACAGCATATCGACCATAGCAGAATGGCCTTACCTAGTCGATGATGGTAAGTTACAGTGAACCGTTCATAGCTACAGTACTTTTCGATGGTCATAGCTACAATACTTTTTTATGGTCGTAGCTATAGTACTTTCTGATGTCGTAGCTACAATACTTTCCAATGGTCGTAGCTATGGTACTTTCGGATGGTCGTAGCTACAATATTTTTCCATGGTCGTAGCTATAGTAACTGGTCGATAGTCATGGATTTTACTAGTCGGTACTCGATAGTTGTAGACTTAACTGGTCAGTACTTGATAATCGTAGACTTCGTAGTCTTTTATCATAGTCGTAGACTTTGTGGACTGTTGTCCTAGTCATAGGCTTGGCTTTGGGATCGGCCGCCGTAGGCTTCACGGTTAGTACTCGTAGACTTAATGGTCGGTACGAGTGCCTTAATTCTTGTGATCTTCGAGTACCTTGAGTACTCGTGTTGGATCAATGGTTGTCAAATCCGTGCGGTGATCGGTGGTCTTTGCAATTGTTAGTGATACAATATAGGTTGATACTCGGTATGTGGTACTTGATGTTGGTACTCGATAGTTCTATGGTCGATAGCGGTACTTGTGATTCTCGAGTATTTTGAGCGAAGCAACGATAATACCCAAGGACTTGTTATTTTTTAGTACTCGATGAACTAGTGGTCATGGCTGATCTAGTTGATGTTGATGGTGGATAAGGGTGTGATACGAGTGTGTGAACTAATGTCGCTCAAATTGGAAAGAACTTGCGCTAGGAGAAAGTTTCTTTAGTCTTTACATGTGTAGGTTTGCATGGAGGCGATCATGGTCGGTGACGAGGAGGACTAGGACTAGAATGGACAGATCTAAGTTCTAGGCGATCCAGGATGTCACGCGAGGTGGTTGGGCTCACGTTGGAGCACATGGAGATCAAAGGTGGTGATGCATGGAGGAGCTACGGGCGGTGCGGTCCTGGAGGCTTCGACACGAAAGTTGATGAGGCTACGGGAGGTGTTGTCATGGAAGCTTCATCATGTGTTGAGTTAGGAGTTATGAATAGTGTCCATAATAGAGAAGATTGAGAGTTTGCATAAAACCCATGTTCGGAACGGTTTTTGGTCTATTGGTTTTTGGAAGAGATAAAGTTTTGAGCCAATGTTCAAGGTAGACACAATTTGTGATGTTAACCTATAAAAGTGCAAGAGGCTATGGGTTGACACATGGTTTTGTATAGTTGAGGGCCTTCATCAAGAAGGCTTTTAGGGGTGCCATGAGGGCACTTTGTAAATCCATGAATTTCCAGCAATAAACATTGTCTTGAATCAATCTAGTTCTTGGTTTGCTCGAAGAGTGCTGGTGTTTGCAGTTGCATGAAAGTGTATGACTACGTTTGAGGGTGATCAAAACGTTCTGATTCTACATTGATGATTTAGAGTACGTTCAATCTGGTCGAAGAGCAAAGTTAAGTGATCTAGCAAGTAGCTATGCATCAAGCGGTCGAGACCATCATCGACTACTTAAAGATTTCAAAAAGCAGAGGCAATCATTCACCCCCTCTCTAATTGTGCCACACGATCCTACAAGTGGTATCAGAGCAAGGTTGCAATAGCAGTAGAACAGGATCAGTTCTCAGGTAACTGTTCTTCGATGGATCAGACTATCTCCATTGGAAAATATGCATGGAGGTTTTTTCTACAAACACAAGGTAATGCTATTTGGCAGAAAATTGAGAATTCATATATAGTGCCTTCTATTATTACTATTGAAAATACTACTGATGTTGAAGTTAATGCTAAGGCTAGAAATATCTTATTGCAAGGTTTAAATAGAAACGAGTTTGTTAGAATTGCTCACATTAAGTCTGCAAATAAAATCTGGACTACTCTAGCTGATTACCATGAAGGATCTAAGTATGCAAAAGGTGTTCATTAGAACTAATTCAAAAAGGAGTATTATGTTAGAAATTCGCCCATATGAGTAAGGCTTATTTCCTTAATTTCAAAGAATGCATGGTTTAGTACCATATTTCTAAGGCAATGTGAGGGAGACCAATTTATAAGGTGGAGTCCTCACCACTCCTTGAATATGGATAGAGATGGTATGAGGAGGGTTCTGGCTAATCACACACGCGCGCATGCACGCACGCGTATTCCTGTATTTTTGCAGGAAAATTGCGTGAAAATCTCGTGACTTGTGACTTGCGATGTGCGACCTGCCGTGACATAGCGTGCCACTTGGAAAACCAAGTTCATCTTTATTTTGCTGAACCCTGCACCACTCTTTCTCTCTCTCTATTTGAATGAGATTCAAATGTTTGAATTTGAGGCTTTATTATGGTTTTGATGATAGGAAGTTACTAGTGGGTAAATGGCTGGTTGAATATGTCAGTTACCAGTGGGTAAAAGGCTATTTAAATTTTCAGTTCACAGTCTGTCTATATATATACCTGGAGACATCGAAAGTGTATAGTTGAGAATCTTACTACCTCCATTTCCTTCTTCTCTGTGATCTTGTGCTTTTGTATTGTGCTGTCTGAACCTCGCCGACCTTTCTTCCCAGCATGCACCTAGAAGGAGGGAGAGCGGCTATCTCTGAACCATTGCCGTAGAGAGTACCTGCATGGGGCGACAATAAGGTTTATGGGTAGCGCATCTGCGTGTCCACTCGCTTCACTGCGTCATCTACGTTCTGCACTGCATCAAGCCAGCGCTGCTTCCTGTTCTTCGTCAAGCTCAAATGTAAGTCATTCGCACATTCGTTTGACTTTGTTACTATATTTTCCTTACGTATATTCTGAAGTATGATGAGTAGCCGGCTGTCATTAAATGGACGTGAAGACAACTTTTCTTAATGGAGAGTTGGAGGAAGAAATCTAAATTGATCAACCGGATGGTTTGTGATTTCTAGACAAGAAAATATGGTATGCAGGTTATTGAAATCTTTGTATGGCCTAAAACAAGCACATAAATAATGGCACGAGAAGTTTGACAAAACTTTGACATCTACTAGCTTTGTTGTGAATGAAGCTGATAAATGTGCGTATTATCATTATGATGGGGGTCAAGGAGTGATCTTATGTTTGTATGTAGATGACATACTTATATTTAGAACAAACACTGCCATAATTGACGAGGTCAAATCTTTCTTATCTCGGTATTTTGATATGAAAGACTTGGGAGAGGCAGATGTCATTCTGAATATTAAATTGATCAAAAGCAAGGATGGGATCACTTTGAATCAATCCCATTATGCTAAGAAAATATTGAGACGGTTCGGTTTTGAAAATTGTAAAGTTTCTCCAACACTCTATGATGTGAGCATTAAGTTTCAAAAGAACCAGGGGTCAGGAAAATTCACAAATTATTGGGTCACTTATGTATTTAGTTGGTGCCATAAGACCTGACATTTTATTTGCTGTGAGCAAATTAAGTTGGTTTACTTCTAACCCAAGAAATGATCACTGGGAGGCACTTGAAAGAGTGTTGCGCTACTTGAGGGGCACAACATCTTTTGGAATATATTATACTGGACACCCTTCTGTATTAGAAGGATACAGCTAGTCTAATTGGATCTCTGATGTGGATGAGATCAAAGCTACAAGTGGCTATGTATTTACTTTAGCTGGTACTGTAGTTTCATGGAGGTCTTGCAAATAGACTATATTGATGAGGTCAACCATGGAAGTAGAACTTGTAGCACTTGACATAGCCACTATTGAGCTAGAGATGGCAATGGGTACCCGATACCCGAATACCCAACGGGTTTTACCCGATAAAGAGACAGGTATGGAAAATTTTATGTACCCATGGGTACGTTATTGGGCGAAATCCTCTACCCGTCGGGTAGGCGGGTGCGGGTGTGGGTATATACTACCCATACCCGCCTACCCGCGGGTAATGAATACCCGCATTAGACAACTAGACATCCCACTCAAATGTTAATTTTATTATCTACTTGTTGTTGATTGTTTATTTGTTTGTCATATGTTGATATGGTCATGTCAAGTATGTTTATGTGATGTACTAATTTTGATCATTAGACGCTTTTGTGCTTGGCATGTATGATTAATGAATGTCTAAATTGATGATATTCTTATGTGTTGAACCGGGTATGCTTGCGGGTACGGGTTACCCGTCGGGTAGTAATACCCGCGCGAGTACGGGTATGGGTAAATTTTCCTACCCGCGTGCGGATACGGGTAACCCGACGGGTAAATTTACACCTAGCGGGTACGGGTATGGAATGGCAATACCCGATGGGTATTTACCCGTTGCCATCTCTATATTGAGCTGAATGGCTGAGAGAGCTTCTATTGGACTTTCCATTATTGAGAAACCAATATCTGCAATCCTGGTGTACTGTGATAATCAAACAGTGTTGGCCAAGTCACAAGTACGAAGGATAATATGAAGTCCTCTAGACATGTGAAGCATAGGCTTAAATCTGTCAGAAAACTGAGAAACTCTAGATGATTGCTATGAACTATATTTACATTGGAAAAAATCTAGCAGTCCCTTTTACAAAGGGGTTAGCACAGAAAGCGATTTCCGTTGCATCTATGGACATGGGAATGAGTCCTATTTAAGTTACATCACAATAGTAACCCATACCTTCTTGATCAGAGATCCTGTGACTTAGGTAATGGCAAAAACAAATTGATGTTGTAACAAGAAAGTATATATTTATTGTACCCATGTCCTAATAAACAATGTACTTTTGGCTGTATGGAAGGTTGGCATAAAACCTTAATGTATTTTGTTGTCCAAATGAGGAAAAGGTATTAGCCTGCAGGATATTTAGAAAGAATACACCTACTTGAGCGTAACTGTGTGGTCATAGTTCACGAGAACGGGGTATTCTCTAGAAAGCTCATGAGTAGATAAGGGAGCATGACCATGTAACGCTCTGTTTAGGCGTAGTTCATTGGCAGCCTAGTATTAGTTGAGATTTCAAGTGAAATCTGATCACAAAAAGCTATGAATTCAAGACATAATCCATTCATTAGCTGTGAGAAGATGAATCTTGTAATTCTAGGTGCAAGTTCAACCCATACGGGACTTACACTAAAAGACTGGTATATTAACAGTACTTCAGCACAATATCTTTGACATCTGTTTACTTCTTGCATTGGAATTGGTGGGGGATTGTTAGAAATTGAACCATATGAGCAAGGCCCATTTCCTTAATTCCAAAGCATGCATGGGTTAGTACCATATTGCTAAGGTAAGGTGAGGGAGACCAATTTATAAGGTGGACTCCTCACCACTCCTTGAATATGAATAGAGATGGTATGAGGAGGGTTCTGACTAATCACACACGCACGCATGCATGCACGCGCATGTATTCGTGTATTTTCACGTGACTTGTGATTTGTGACGCGCGACCGTGCCGTGACATGGTGCGCCACTTGGCAGACCAGGTTCATTTTTATTTTGCTGAACCCTACACCACTCTCTCTCTCTCTATTTGAATGAGATTCAAACGTTTTAATTTGAGACTTTATTGGGGTTTTGATGACAAGCCGTTACCAATGGGTAAATGGCTAGTTGAATGTGTCAGTTACCAGTGGATAAATGGCTATTTAAATTTTCAGTTCACAGTCTATCTATATATATACTTGGAGACGTCCAAAGTGTATAGTTGAGAATCTCATTAACTTGATTTTCTTCTTCTCTGTGATCTTGTGCTTTCATATTGTGCTATCTGAACCTTGTCGACATTTCTTCCCGGCGTGCACCTATAAGGAGGGAGAGCGGCTATCTTCGAACCATTGCCGCAGGGAGTACCTGCACGGGGCGGCAATAAGGTTTCTGGGTAGCGCATCTACGCGTTCGCTTGCTTCACTACATCATCTACATTCTGCATTGTATCAAGCCAGCGCTGCTTCTTGTTCTTCGTCAAGCTCAAAAGTAAGTCATTCGCATTTTCATTCGACTTTGTTACTATATTTTCCTTGCGTATATTCTGAAATATGATGAGTAGCCTACTGTTAGTAGTAATTTTTGCATCACATGTTTATTGTATTGTCTCCTGGTAAAATTTGGAATTAAAATATTGCCTATATTTTCAACATATTCTAAATTTGAGAGGAAACCTGAAGAATTAGTACATGCTCTTTTTGATCACTTCAATAAAATTGTTAGTGATTTGCAATCTATTGATGTCACATATTCTGATTATGACAATGCTTGATAAATTCTAAATTCTTTGGTTATGTCTGTTTGGAATGTGTTAGTCACTACTATTAATCATTCGATTAGTTTGGAAATACTCGCTTTGAATAATCTTTATTCCAAGATGAAAACACATGAGATTGATATTTTGGCTAGGATAAACAAGACTAATTCCTTGGGCTTAGTGACTAACCAAGCTGACAGTTCATCATGTTCTTCTAGTGTTTGTATGTCTACATTGTGCTCTATTCAGATTAATAGTTGGAGAAAATTCTGAAAGAGCAACTTGTACTTCTCTCCAACAGGGTAACTAAGGCAATCAATAACATCAGAATAAGGCAGAGAGGAGGTCCTATTAGATGCTATGAGTGTGGTGAGTTTAATCACATCAAGTTTAATTGCCCCAAACTGAAGAGCAAGGAGGTCAATGGTGACAAGACACCTACTCGTCGCTTTCGACTCAAGACTGCCCAAGCAAAAATTACAACTATTGCAAGGCAGTCAATAAAGTACTTTCAGCACTTGAGGAGATCGATTTGAGCAATGTTGAGTCCGCAAGTGATGAGGAGGACAATAGCAAGAAGAAAAAGGAGATGGACTTCATAGGGATGTGCATTATGGAAAACAATGAGGAGCCCGACAATGATGATCTCTACAGTGATCCTGATGAGATAAAACCTTCTTATATAGATTTACCTCGTACTATGCTTAGATTGACAAAGGAGCTCAAGAAGTATAAAAAGAAAATAAAAAATCATGACTTTGTTGTTGAAGTCTTAAATTCTGAAATTCATAGACTTAGAGCTTATATTCCTGATGATAAATCTTATGAGTCGTGTCAAGTTTTACATTCTGAGTTGGAGTCTACTAGAAAAATTAATACATCAAACTTGGTTCAATTTGGTGATATAACTGCTAGATTTGGTGAATTGAAATTGGCACATGACCCTTGTGATGGAAAGTTAAAACTTACAAAAGATGAAATTGAAAAGTTCAAGTCTAGTTCTTCTAGGTTGGAGTTGCATCGGATGAGGCACTACATAATTACAAACTGTGATGAGGCCATTCCATGGATTAAGTAAGTTGTACTTTAGATGTACTAAATTTCAAGTATATATTATTTTTCATGTTTTCAACTAATGGATGCCCTCTTTTTTGTTTTAATTTAGTAAGCACAAGGATGAGCTTAAAAATATGAGTGCACAGAATGTTGAAACCCGTCACAAGGAGCAATTTGTAGGCTGGTTTGAGCGTAAAGTGAGTTACTATTTTTTTATTTATTGGTTCATTATGCTGTCACGTATTTGCCTAATAATTTTTCTTTGAACTAATTGCAGATCTCCAAACTATATGAAGAAGGAAAAACAAGTGATCTAATGTATGCCCTTTCCCGGGGACCAGACCATCGGGCTCGATTTTTCAACAGATGCTACATAAATGGATATCTGTTTCGGACGGCTGCCATAGAGAAGAACCTAACTACACAAAACAGTGGTGTTGCTGTGAAGGGCGATGACAGCACCGGCAACATGGACTGGTATGGCGTGATTACAAAAATTATCACGCTAGATTTTGCCAACCAAAAAGAAGTCGTACTTTTTCAGTGTGACCGGTACGATGTACCTGCTGCTACTACGAAGAAAGGAAGAGGGTTCAGCAGGGATCAATACGGGATCATCGATGTTGATAAGACTCGTTTTCGATATTTCAATGAGCGTTACATTTTAGGGACACAAGCTGAGCAGGTTTTTTATGTGCCTTGTGCGACAAAACCGAATTGGTGCACAGTGCTTCGCATGAAACCTAGGAATTTGTTTTCCATGCCTGAAGCAGTAGGTGCAGAAAAGGAGGGAGAACCCGATGTTGAGTCGCTGGTCGTCGGAGTGGAAGACATGAATGTATCCCGCCTACATGAAGACTTGACAAATTGGAAAAGGAATGACATGGAAGGGGTAAATGTTGATGCTTCTATCATAGATAAGGCGGTTCCTGTACCCGAACCCAATGATGAGGACTTAGACGATGATGATGATGACACCTACATAGATGATGGAATTGTCGCACCTGTGAATTCTGTAGGACATGGAGATGATGATTTTTTTGTTTAAATTGGGAACCTTGTGCTTGTGTAATATTGTGTTTTGTCTCTAATTATTGTTCTGCTGCAACACAAAATTTTCTCTAATTTTTGTTTTGTCTCTAATTTTTTATTATATTTTTAGAAATCATAAAATTTTTCCCTCCCTAATAACTTCCCCACAATACGCGACTCCTTCTTTTATAATAGTAAAGATATATATATATATATATATATATATATATATATATATATATATATATATATTATATTTTTAAAAAACATAAATAAATTTCCCTCCCTAATAACTTCCCCACAATACGCACATCCCGCCCAAATTCCTCAGCCCCTGTCCAAACCCATCGCCCAAATCCCCCACTCCGCCCGGCGCCCGCTCCCACGGGACCCCCTCCCACGCCGCCTCATCCCCCACCTCCCCCGCCGCCGCCTCGTCCCCCACCTCCCCCGGCCTCCCCACCTCCCCGCCTCCCCGGCCCCTTCGCCGCCCACCGCCCCCTCCGCCTCTGTCGCCTCCCCCGCCGCCGCCCCCCTCCGCCTTCCCCCACCTCCCCCCACCTCCACTGCAGTCCCCGTCTCCCTCCGCCTCCGCCGCCTCTATACACCCCAAGGCCGACGCCGCGATCTATTCCGATCCCATACGTGAGAGGGAACGAGGCATCGGTTCGGAGAAGGCCTAGGTCAACAAGACGATGGCGATGACTCCATCGACGACGCCGATCACTGGTTCGGCCGCCGCCAACGCCACCGACAGGGATTTCGCCATCACGAGGGCCGACCGACGGGTTCCACCTCGAACTTCTGGCGCTGAAGAAGACGGCACAGATGATGCTTCCATTTCCAGGTATGAAGCCTCATCACCTCCCCAGATATGTGTGTGCTGATTATTAGAGTTCGTTGGGGTTAACACGAATAGAAATTAATAGAACAACTAGCTATATCACATAACGGAAACATATAGGGCAATATCATTGGAGCTATGTTTTCCGTGAGAGATAAGACATATATCCTTGTTTATTATTGCAAAAAATAATATAGGTTGAAGCTGTTGAACTCATGTCTACATAAGACATGAGGCGAATTAGTCAAAAGGGTTATCTTGTGGTTGCAGGTATAGATTCCACTGTAGCTACAAAAAAATTTAATGGCATAAAAAGAGAAACTGAGTAAAATCACTTAGTGTTCCTAAGCACATCTATGAGCTAGACAAGGTGTACAGTTCACTCAAAAACAAGAACGATGGCAACACAATTAGGTTATTTAATTTATTTCTCACAATCTAAACAAGGATTTCAGTAACAGCACTTTCTCATAAGGATGTTGATACTGAATTTGTAACAATCATATTTTTGGACACTGAAGTAACAAACACAGCATTAAATAATGTAAGCATGTGGTGCATGGCAATTTTGCATAATATACAGCACCTTTTGAGTTACATATTGATTGCTTGTGTAGCTTTCAGATTAGCGATCACTCGAACAAACTAAGCAGTAAGCATTGATGTTCTAAGCATTAGTGTGGTTATCTTCACCTGTGAAATGTTTAGTTCAAGCCTCACTAATAGTTCAAAACAAACCATTTTTAATGACATAATGAGCAAAGGTCGGAAATGAAAATTTTGTAACCTACACAGGCAATACCGCATACACCATACATTCAAGCATAAGACACTACCGGGCTCAGCAGCTTTGCCGAGTGCCGGTGGCACTCGGCAAAGCACGAGAAACACTCGGCAACGGCTTTGCCGAGTGCCACCCACGGCATAGCTCACACGGCATAGTTTCTGACGGCAAAAAGCTCTTTGCCGAGAGCTTTTCATCGAGCACTTGGCAAATGATTTGCCGAGTGCCGAAACGACCCTCGGCAAAAAAAGGTCAGTGGACGGTGAGAACACGGTGACGGCGTCTTTTGCCGAGTGTCAGGACGGAATGACACTCGGCAAATCCTTCCAGTTTGCCGAGTGTCGTGGTAATGACACTCGGCAAACTCTTAATCTTTGCCGAGTGTCATGGTAAAGACACTCGGCAAACGCTTAATCTTTCCCGAGTGTTTTTACCATGACACTCGGCAAAGCTAACACACTCGGCAAACTATGTTCCCAGAATGCACAGAAACGTTACTTTGCCGAGTGTTTTTACCATGACACTCGGCAAAACCTCCCTTTGCCGAGTGTAACACACGGCAAAGTGGCCAAAAACTGCCTATTTTAATTGTTTATTGCACCCCACTCAAACAAGTCACAATATCACAGATATATCAACAAGTAATCACCACAAGTAATCAATATAGTCCACAATATATCACATATATCACCACAAGTCACAATATATCACATATATCACCACATGATGAGGACATCACTTCTTCGGATACATACAACACTCCTCCACTTGACATTCAAGGACCAATCACTAGAGCCCGCGCCCGACAATTGAATTTACAGGTGAGCTCGTTCCTAAGTACTTCCTTTTGTTCATTTGAGAATAGATTGCTACCTAATGATTTAATTATGATTAGGAACCATGGAGAGGACTTGGAAGTACATGGAGAAGGGCTACAAGGCGCACAAGTCCAGCAAGGGTGGTCGAATCATGTTGGAGGTCCAACTCAAACCGACTTCGAATCGAACTCGGAGTCCAGGACCAGGCCGCACTAAAACGGACGCCCAGATCGCATCCGGACTCCGTTGTGGACGTTCTACATATGTATGGAAAGCTGAGAAGACTACCTTTCCAATGGCTCTGGTCCCATGTCAAAATTCCTTCTGAGTCAACGGGAATCGTCGAAACAAGTGGACGTTCAGAATCTGTCAGGGTGCTGCGCCACCGTCTTTTGGGCCTTTCGGCTTTGTATCGTGTTGGAGCCCATTAGGGGCGCGTACAAGGGTTTTGCACGTCCCTCAATCCTTTATATCCAGCCGCCACCCCCACCATTAGGGTTTGGGTTTTGCTTAGATTAATCTGTCTTTGAACAGTTTCGCCGTTCATCGGTTTGTGAGACCCCACTTGTGAACTTAATATTTATTCGCAATTTCAGATTGCATCTTCTACTCTCTTGCTTGTGTTCTCGATTCGCTTGCAGGAGATAGCCTTCTTGGCGAGGTCAATCGTGTTCGGCACGGTTGATAACCAACGGAGCAGTGGTGTAGTGATTGCGAGGGGTTCGATCTGTTTTGGTCGGAGCCTTTGGATCATCAACGTCGAGATCTCCACAATCGACTTATCAGTACCTCTCGGAAGATCGGGCCGTCGTCACATCAGTTGGTATCAGAGCAACGGTTGCCCGTGAGGTAATTCTTGTATCCCTAGTTAGTAGATTGGTTTTTATTTCCTATAGCCCAGAAAAAAAAATTGCCCCACAAAAAGAGTTAATTCCGCTGTCCAAACCCCGTTGTGCCTCTCAATCTGTGAGTTTTGGTTTGCTAAATTGAATTTTTGTCCGTCATAGCATTGTCTAGTTGCTGGTCATATCCTTGTTCCAATAAAAATCCAAACAAAAGAAAAATCCCCCACCCCAAACCCTAATTTCCAATTTCGGCTGTTTTTTCCTTCCTCTGCAGCCGCCACCAAAAACGCCATAACTTTTGATTCCGAGATTATTTTTGAGTGGGACCACCGCCATTAGATTCAAAAATCCCTTATCCATCTATCTGTAAAATTTCACGTCATTCCAGCAAGTCAGTTAAGAGATATATGCGGTGGACGTTGATCTAAAATTCCAGATTGAATCTGCAACAGTCGGCACTTGTGAATTTTGTGCGACTTTTTCAGTCGGTTTCCAGAACTTGGCCCCAAAACAAAAGTTGTAGAAAAAGCCGTCAGAAAACGGAGAAAAAAAGAATCATTGAAAAAAAGGCAACTGACAAAAAGTTACGGCCAAAATACCGACGTTCTGTCTAGTGGACAGGAATCTTCAGTTTTCAGTTTTGGGTTAATCCTTGTGTTCTTCAATTCCAGATTGCATTGGATTGAATTATCTTCTATTTACCACTCCTACACATTGCCATACACTTGTTTTTAGCCTTCTTCCATCCTTGGTTGATCAGCAACATAGGCTAAGTGCTAGATACGAACTATAATTCAATTCTATGCAATTCTGAAATTAACTGATTGTTCTCCATTGCTACCATATTGTGCCTTCCAAGCTACACCTACTCTTGATCAGAACAGGTTCCCTCTTGCAATCGTACCCACGCTCAACACGGTGTCACGAACCAGCCACCGGTTGTACCACCTGCTGCATTGGTAAGAACACTTGTAAGAGTGTGGTAAGACGCTTGAGAATGTGTGATTCCACCTTCCACCACCTAGTAGTTGATAGGGATAATACCTTTGTGTTGTCTTTTGTTTTCTACTAACCATGACAGGTGGGTCGTCTGATGATCAAGTGTGTGTTTTAAAGGGAGAGTTCATGACACTCTGGGATGGACAACGCATCAATAGGAAGCTTCAAGATTCGACGGACACATGGCAGCGCTCCATCAGTTCCATTAATGAGAGACAAAACCGCGACGCTAGTGCTTCATTTGCTGCCCAAGATGCACGCCCACGACACCGCCTACATCAAAACCGTCACGGTATGGGAGGTAATAATTTTCAGCACCACAATGATCGTTCTAATCATGACCCATTTGGTAAAGTCAAGTTTACCATTCCATCTTTTTCTGGTCTTTATGATGCTGAAATATATCTTGATTGGGAGATGACGGTAGAGCAGAAGTTTAATGCTCACTTGGTTCCTGAGCAACATAGAGTTAGACAAGCTACTAGTGAGTTTAAGGACTTTGCTATTATCTGGTGGAATGACCTGGGTACCATGCGCTTACAACCTGATACATGGGAGCGGTTAAAAGAGGATATGCGTGCTAGATTTGTTCCTCCTGCTTTTAAACATGAAATGCATAAGAAATTGCAGTGCTTAGACCAAGGTAATAAATCTGTCGAGGAATATTATCAAGAACTACAAATAGGCTTGTTGCATTGTAATGTTGTAGAAGATGAGGAGGATAAGATTTGTCGTTTTTACGGGGGTTTACGGCGTGAAATTCAGGACATTGTTTATTATAAAGATTTTACTACTATCAACCAGTTGTTCCAGCTTGCTATGCTTGCAGAAAAAGAATTGCAGGGTAGGCAACAAAGGACAAGGAGCAACTTTGGAGGTACGTCTACATCGAGATCAACGCCTGGGCAAGCCAAGATAGCCCCACCTCCTATTTGTCGAGCTGCTGCCCCCTCTGTGAGTAGGGCGCGTTCAGCAGCACCGTCGCCACCATCACGCACACCTGAGATGAGCAAATCTACTAGTGTGCAAGCACCAGCACATAGCTCTTCATCGGTTGCTTCCACGGGCCGTACGACGGGCATTGTGTGCCACCGTTGTAAAGGGATGGGTCACGTCATGAGCGATTGCACAAGTCAGCGGGCGTACATTGCGACAGAAGATGGTGGTTATGTAAGTGCTAGTGATGTTGAGGACGAATATGCTCTTGCAGCTAACCTTGCAGTTGAGAACCATGTCGAAGAGGAGCATAAACTGATTGAATCACTAACCCCATTGGTTGAGAATGAAGATAAAGAGATGGATGCACTTACATCATCTGAGGAGAGCCAAAAAGATAAAGAACATGGTGCTATCATCGCTCACGGTACTGATTTGGTGCTACAACAAGACATAGAGCAACCTTGTGAGTATATACCTGCTATAGTGCAATCTTTTGATATTCCTTGTGTTGACTTAAATGAACCATGTGCTAATCTAAATTCTCATAATTTTGCACATATCGAATTAATAACACATAAAGAAGTTTTGACTAGAATTTCTCCTGCTAATTCATTATATTACATCATGTTGGATCTTCCTATGAAATTGTCACATGCTATGGAGAAAGTTTCTGAACTTGCATGTTCAAAATTCTTGTTTAATGCCTACACCTCTGGATATAAGTTTAATTTGATTGGTGATTATGGTGTGGAAAATCAATTTCTTGTATATCGAATATGTATAACTTGCAATCACATGGATAAATTGAAACTTGCTGTTTGGGACAACAATTCTTGTATGCTAAATCATGTTCAATGTGAAAGGGAAGTAAAATTTAGTACTCATCCAATGCCTATGTGTTCATCGCTTTTTGCACTATCTAGTATGGACAATCTGAATAAAGATGATGAATTATGGCAGAACATACAAGTCTCTTCACCCTTGTTAGATGAATTTGCTATGGTTCAATTGAGATATGATTATGTGGATGAACTTTGCTTGATTCCAAAAGTTGTAATTTTTCCCATATGTGCCACCACTACATGTTTACAACGTCAAAGATTTGAATTGCATAAATGCTTCACTTACATTTGCAAAACAAGTTGCAACAATTACTGTGTGACAAATTTTGAATTGCTTATTAACTTATATGATTACTCTTGGGTTAATAATACAATTAGCTTTTATGATCGTTGCTGTTTTATAGCATTAATTGTGCAACAACGAAGAACTGTTAAAACGGATGACATATACATATACCATGCATACACCTTGGCTTCTTTGTTACCATATTTTCAGCTTATCAAAAGCCGAGGACGGCTTTGTTTGCAAGAAGGGGAGGATGATAAGAACATGAACCCTATGGATACAACCATATTTGCTCTACTTGTTGTTACAATTACAAGAGCTCCTACGCATCACTTAAATTATGAGGTGAGCTCGTTTCAAAGAGATTTTACTTTATTTGATAAAGAACTTATGATATTACATAATGAGAGTTTGTTGCGTTTGTTATCATATACCAAGATTTATGATCAAGATCATGCAATACGTGATGCTACACCTATGTTAAAACCGAGGACGGTTTTCTATCAAGAAGGGGAGGATGATGAGGACATCACTTCTTCGGATACATACAACACTCCTCCACTTGACATTCAAGGACCAATCACTAGAGCCCGCGCCCGACAATTGAATTTACAGGTGAGCTCGTTCCTAAGTACTTCCTTTTGTTCATTTGAGAATAGATTGCTACCTAATGATTTAATTATGATTAGGAACCATGGAGAGGACTTGGAAGTACATGGAGAAGGGCTACAAGGCGCACAAGTCCAGCAAGGGTGGTCGAATCATGTTGGAGGTCCAACTCAAACCGACTTCGAATCGAACTCGGAGTCCAGGACCAGGCCGCACTAAAACGGACGCCCAGATCGCATCCGGACTCCGTTGTGGACGTTCTACATATGTATGGAAAGCTGAGAAGACTACCTTTCCAATGGCTCTGGTCCCATGTCAAAATTCCTTCTGAGTCAACGGGAATCGTCGAAACAAGTGGACGTTCAGAATCTGTCAGGGTGCTGCGCCACCGTCTTTTGGGCCTTTCGGCTTTGTATCGTGTTGGAGCCCATTAGGGGCGCGTACAGGGGTTTTGCACGTCCCTCAATCCTTTATATCCAGCCGCCACCCCCACCATTAGGGTTTGGGTTTTGCTTAGATTAATCTGTCTTTGAACAGTTTCGCCGTTCATCGGTTTGTGAGACCCCACTTGTGAACTTAATATTTATTCGCAATTTCAGATTGCATCTTCTACTCTCTTGCTTGTGTTCTCGATTCGCTTGCAGGAGATAGCCTTCTTGGCGAGGTCAATCGTGTTCGGCACGGTTGATAACCAACGGAGCAGTGGTGTAGTGATTGCGAGGGGTTCGATCTGTTTTGGTCGGAGCCTTTGGATCATCAACGTCGAGATCTCCACAATCGACTTATCAGTACCTCTCGGAAGATCGGGCCGTCGTCACATCACCACAAGTCACAATATATCACATATCACAAGTCACAATATCACATATAGTCACAATATATCACAAGTTCAGTCACCTGCATCCCCGACTGCTCAGCTGCATCGGGTCGTCTTTGGTAAAGCGACCTTACGTTCCTCATACCGCCCACCATCTTTGTTCAATCACCTGCAATTAAAAAGAGTAAACCAATAAGCACAGATAAACAAGACGTACTTAGAAAGAGATGCAAAATAAACAAAATATAATTAGAAAATAACAAAGTATTACATGTATTAGAAATAATCATCATGATCGGGATTAGCTGGATCATAAGTCTCATCATCACTATCAGCCATGTCCATATAAT
Organism: Dendrocalamus latiflorus; assembly: GCA_017311315.1. Classification (NCBI taxonomy): domain Eukaryota; kingdom Viridiplantae; phylum Streptophyta; class Magnoliopsida; order Poales; family Poaceae; genus Dendrocalamus; species Dendrocalamus latiflorus. Next base: position 1,493,128 of record CM029628.1, read on the forward strand.
CAACACTATTCGAAGGAGCAATGTTGTCATCACTGTCATTGCCTAAATGTAATCGCTGAAGTAATTCTAAGTCCTTCACATTTTGAACCTCATCTCCAGCGTCCTCGTCAACAACCCTTTCATTGTCTACTTCCATTCCGATCGCTTCGGTCAAGTCTATCTCAAAACTCCCTTCTAGCCCCTCTTCTTGAAAGAACTCTCCGTCATATGTGTTTGGGTCAAAGTTGTAATCTTCATTGTTTGGGACAGGTAGTTTACCGTGTGGCGATACCTTGTACACAACATCCCAACCCTTAAAACGGTCATCTTTTTGGCACGGGTATGAGAGATAATAAACTTGCGGGGTTCTGGCCGTTTTGTTTGTAATGTTTGCCGAGTGCCCCCGATCGGGCACTCGGCAAAGCCCTCCTCTTTGCCGAGTGCCGCCGATCGGGCACTCGGCAAAGCTCCTCCTTTGCCGAGTGTCGCCCACAAAGCACTCGGCACAGTCCCTTTGTTGCCGAGTGTCGCCCACAAGGCACTCGGCAAAGCTTTTTTTTTAATAAAACTTCCTTTCCTCTCTTTCTTTTCCATAACGTGTTTTACAAATTTGTTCAAATGTACTTTGAAAATGCCTTGTCAAATTCACTCAACAATGCATATTCGATGCTTCTACGAATATTAGACCATTATTTCATGCAGTTATAGCTCAAATTCAATTTATATCAATTAAAATTCTATAATTGCAGTTTAAAAATTAAAATTATCAAACGGATCCGAGAAATTACCCAAATTTCACATGAAACAATCCTTGTTGTCTATTGCCTATACAAAACGTTCTGTAGTCAAACCACAATTCGACTGTCACTTTGACTCCAAATCTTACCGGATCCTTCTCAACCCTACGCTTCTTCTTCAGAAATGCTTCGGTTTGTAAGCATCGTACGTGACAACTTATGCGAAATCTTCTCAATTTTTTACCACAGCCTCCACGTATGATATCATGACATCTTGACAAATCTCAGATATCATGACATCTTGACAAATCTCATGATTTTCAGACTTCGTTTGCTTTTTTTAAAATTTAAAAACCATTCGGCCACACGTTCGTGGTCGTGTTTCCTGAACAAAATGTTCGAAATTCCTTTTCATTTCACAGGTAAGGCCTCAAACCAGGATGAATAACATGAATATCATTTTTCTACTCATTTTTTCCTATTATTTGAATCACTTGCAGTTCAAATTTGACTTGATTCACAAAATTGCTTGAAATGCAATTAATTAATTAAATATAGCAAACAAATACAAAAATATACCTAATTTTAACATGGAGTACCATATGTTGTATGTGGAGAGTAGAAAAAGTTTGAAGGGTAGGAAAGGAAAAGGTTTTATTTCTTTGCCGAGTGCCGCAGGCAAAACACTCGGCAAAGCGCTCTTTGCCGAGTGTCAGCTCCAGACACTCGGAAAAATTCTAACGGCGGCAGCTGACTCTAACGGACGGCGGTTGGTGCCGAGTGTTTTATTTTTGCCGAGTGTTTTCTTGTTAGCACTCGGCAAAGAGCATCTTTTGCCGAGTGTCTAATCCGTAGCACTCGGCAAAGAAGTGTTTGCCGAGTGTTTTATTTTCGCCGAGTGTCCCAGTGAGGGCACTCGGCAAAGAGGTTGTTTACCGAGTGCCCGATAGATTGCACTCGGCAAAATTTCTGACACTCGGCATATAGCAGCTTTCCGGTAGTGAGACTACAATGTTTTTGCATGAAACAAGATTCAAATATGCAGGTGATTCAGACTAAAATTACTTACAGTAGGATCATTGATATCAATCTCCAGATGGGCACAGTTAAGATCACCAGTTAGTATGACAGGCTTTGATTTTTCCAAGTCCTACATAATCACAAGAAATTTGTCAGGTTCAGTTAAAAACATGCCATTTGGCACTTGGAAGTACAATGATTGCTACTAAAACCAGGTAAATGCAGGAGGTGACATCATGTTTAAACATAGTCACATTTCTCAGCTAGCAAGTAGCAAGGAAGTTTTGCACAGGATGACAGTTCCATAGAAATACACTAGAAATCTACGGTTTAGACAACCATTAGCTTGTACTACCTTCGTCCACAACTGTAGGTCGTCCACAACCATTAACTAGATTGGTAAAGGTAAACAAATTGACTGGCAATGGCCCATAAAACGAATATGATGCACAATGGAATACACCCAAATGTGTTAGATTAATCAATTTCAAAGTTCACAGCTCTAATTATTTTTTATGCATATATTTAGAGGACTTGAGTCCTCTAAAGTTCTAACAAGGGCCTGAGTTCTTTTATTCTTAGTTCATAGTGAGATTTGTTATGCGCCAATGTATATCAGGAAAACTCATCAACCCTACATGCAATCACAAAGAAACAGATGTCCACCACAACTAATTATACTACTGGAAAAACATGCCATATAACAGATGTTCACCAAAGTATTGTAGCATTATGTTTGAGAAGAAATAATGTTTCTATGCTTAGTGTGACCACTTGATCAATGGTATCAGAACCTAAAAGAAACTGTCATGTAGGATTACAACCAAGAACCTAAAAGCATGGCAAGGTCAATCAAAATTGCAATGAGATTTTGAACAGGTGACTAATGAAAAAGAAACTGCAAACATATGCTTGTGTGCATACCCATGCACGTGCACACTCATTACAAATTTATTGTTTCCTTCTGATCATCTACTATTTTCCTCTCAGATTTTACATACTGACAACTGCATTTTGATTATTTAACCTTTCTCTATGTAAACATACAAAACGAAACAAGGGTCGGGTCAGCAGTGGACTTTAGTTATTCAATGCAAGGGAGCACCACCAGAAAAAGAATTCTTCGAGTGCGATCTTGATAGGACTAATGTCTCATTTATGACATTGTTAAGTTTAAAAGAACAGCTTGGATACTCAGTTAGGGACTTCTTATACTATAAGAAGCGATGTGGCAGGGCGGTAGCAACTCTGGAGCCGATCGATTATAGTCGTGATGCAGACAGAATGATAGAAAGCAATCAAGATGAAAGGGAAGTCCGATTAGTAGTGTCAAGGGAGCGAGTAAAAGACAATCAAGTGACCATAACACCCATGAAGCGAAAGAGGAGTCAACAAAATAGTGATGATCCAATCACAAATGAACAACTTGATGCATACAAGGTTTGGCTAGCGAATCTGCAAGCCGAGGAAGAACACACGGGTAAGTTATATATGTTGCTACACTAATCGCACTGATTTTGCGAGTTAGGGTTCGGATTCATCGGATTAGGATTTGAGGTTACGAATCTTCAGGTAAGCTCTCCATTTCCTGCTCTGCCTTTTGTTGTGATGTGTGTGCTTGGACAGGTGTATGTGTGCTGCGACGACGTGCTGCAGGATTGGATCCATGCACTCTCCGTGTTCTGGTGTGTTGAGGATGCAGCAACCGGTTCTTCACTCAGTGAATGATCAATGTCCCAGGCAATGACTCAATAGAGGTTGCTGGCCATGGCACAAGAAGCCAGGGTGGAAAGGACCTCTACCCAAACCGGGTTACTCTGATTCAACGACGCTATGAGATTTCCTTTTGCCCAAATTGGATGAAGCAAGGCATCGTTTGTCATCCACTCCGGCGATCCAAGTGCAGCGTGTTATTTGCGCAGATCCAAACAGATCGCAGATCCGGTTTTCTCGGTTGGTTCAAAATTCAATTGATTCAGCTAATGGGCCACTCGTTGGATCGTTAGTTTCTGTGGGCCTGTTATCTTCATGGGCCGCACGTAATCCTGGTCTTGCTATGCTGAGTCGGAGACTATCGCAGCGCCACAGAAACCCTCCGCGAAATCATCCCACCTACGCGCAAGTCCTAATTAATGGCCGGATGTGCGGCGGCGGCGGCGGTGGCAGGTGGGGCTGGTGATGGTAGCGGTGGCGGTGGCGGTCTAGGCAGACGTAATTATGGTGGCCAATTTCGTGCTGCACGTGGTGGTCGTCCTCCCAGGCCATTCGGCAGGGGACGCGGTCGCGGCCGTGACCACCATGGAGACCGGACAAGCGGGCAAGGCGAAGACTTGTATGCTCGCGGCCCTCGGAGTGGTGGTTCTTGTGCCACTCAGGCTACAGGTGGTGGTCCAGCTGAAGAAGTCAACAAGAAGCCAAAGGAGATGGGAGAGGGTTTTGGTAGGCAAGCTGGGAAGCATAAAGGATCTCAGATGAATACTGGTGAGTCTGTTCCAAAGAAGAAGAAGAAGCTCGTGTTGTGTTGTGAGATTTGCGAGGAGGAACACTTTACTTCTCATTGTCCATTATTTCATGGCCCAAAACCATCAGCCACGTTCAATGGCCTTGCTAGAGATGGCCTTGGGTTTTTCCAAATTCCTTTTACTTCAGCTGCAAATGCTCCCAAGAAGATTTCAGCTACTGCATTGATCAAGATTGTGGAGGGCTCTGTTTCAGCTGAATTGGTCAAAAAGGAACTTGCTAGGGCCATTCCGGTTAAGTGGGATTGGATGGTGCGTGAACATGGCAATAATGCATATATTGTGCCGTTCCCATGTCAGGTGGAACTCCATCGAATGATTAGCATGAGGCGTCTCCGAACTGACAATAATGAGGGTGTTATGCTTTTTGAAGAGTGGAACAATGAGATAATACCAAAGCAGAAGCTGCAAAAGGTCTGGGTGCAGGTCTATGGTGTACCATATGAAATCAGGTCTTTTCTTTCTCTTTGGGCAGTGGGATCTATCCTTGGTGCTACCATGAAAGTGGACATGAGATCAATGAGAAAAACAGGGGTGGTCCGGTTAATGGTGGCGGTACTAGACGCTAATTGTATCCCTAATGATGCTGACATAGTGGTAGATGATAGTCTCTATGAAATTTTTTTCAAAATTGACCATGTGGTCAATGGTAACAGTGGGGAACTAGATGAATTTGATGAGGATGATGATCTTGACCAGGGGGATAATGATAAGCATAAAGAGATTGATCAAGAGATGGAGGAGGCAGAACATAATAAAAATGGTTCCGGCCCTTCAAGTTTATCGACTCCAGTAATTAAATAGAAAGAGGGGCAAGTGCTGTCCAAGCTCCAACAGATGCTGCAACAAATATATCTGAACAACAACTTGTGGAGAAGGCCAATGATTGGGCAGTCGATGGATTGCTGGAGCAAATCAGCTTCAATGCTACAGCAGAATTTGAATATGATAAAGGCTCAACAAATATTAGCACTCCCAGTGTATTATTGATTGCTGAGAATGAGTTGGCTCTTGAGAATATTACTTCACGACACATGCAAAAGCAGGTTTCAGCGGTGGAGGATCCAGATCCAGACAATATATCTATTGGTGAGTCTGCAGCTGTGGAGGATCCAGATCCAGACAATACATCTTTTGGTACGCAGTCTATTTCTTCTTTTGCGACGCTGCAATCACACGGGGATGTTAAAAGTCTAGTGTTAGAGGAAGTGCAAACATTGGTCACAATAGTTGACCAAAATTCAGTTGATTCTGGACTTGCTCAGTTGGGCAGGCCGGGTGCTGCACAGGAGATGCAACTGGATCAGATCTCGGCTATTGAACAGCTTGGGTGTCAGGATGTTCCGGATTCTCAACAGAATACACATTTACCATCAGAGAATTCAAATTACCATGGTTTACCACGTCATTTGCTACAAATTTTGTCTAAGAAGAACGGCATCAAAGCCAATCTTTCTAACGTGGTCATGGCAAATGCTCTCCAACTCTTGGACTTGGTTACTGGAATTGAAGACATCAAGTCAATTGAATCTAAGGCGGTCGGTTCATTGGAGAGAAAGACTAGCAAGAGGACAGCAGTTATGGGGGATCTAAATATTATGGAGAAGGCTAAGAATTTCGTGGCAAAAATAAATTCTCTGGATCAAGGTAACTGTACATCTTTCCCCTCTTTCTCAGATTCCTCTATTGTTTCTAGAATCAATAACCTAGGTGTTTCTCTTGGCCGAGATAATAGTACTATTTTATCTTCTGTTACCTCGCTTAAAAATATAGAGATAGATAGGTTAAAGGTGTCGGCTAAAAATAACCTTAGTTGCAACAAGTCTCCCTCTCCTAACATTAACCTGGATGAGGAGGAACGAGACCTCTTTGATACACACCTCAATCACATTTGTGGGGATTCTGATGAGCGTGTGCAAGAGGACAGACTTGACCATATTTGTTGTGAACTTTTAGCTACACACCGCAGGAAAAAAACCTCTTCTAGAAAGAATAACAAAGGGAGCTCGACTCCACCCACAAAACCATTAACACCTTCTAAGCTTTTGTCTCAAATGAAAGGAGTCTTCTGGAATAGCAGAGGTCTAGGTGACTTGGCTAAACATGGGTATTTAGAAGAAATGGTTAAGGAGGAGCATATTGATTTTATTGCTCTACTGGAAACGGGTCGGGATCATTTCCCAGATGCGATCCTTAAAAAACTTTGTGGTGGCAAAGAATTTATTTGGCACTACATGGCACCACATGGTCGCTCTGGGGGCATTCTCCTTGGTGTGGACCTAACAGTTTTTGACATTGGAGTTATTGATGAAGGAGACTTTTATGTCAAATTCACACTTCGCAATAAACAAGACGGTTTTAATTGGGCTATGTTCGCAGTATATGGCCCTGCTCAACAGCAGCATAAAGAAAACTTCTTAGCTGAAATGGCTAACATTTGTAGTAAAGAGTCATTACCCTATTTGATTGGAGGTGACTTCAACATTATGCGTCGCCCTGAAGATAAAAACAAAGATAACTTCGACACAAAATGGCCAAATATTTTTAATATGGTCATCCAATCCCTTGATCTCAGGGAAATAGAGATGTCGGGTCGCCATTATACCTGGGCGAGTAGTGGGAATGACCCAACCTACGAGAAGTTAGATAGGGTCTTGGTTAGTACTGAATGGGAAGAGAAATTTCCTCTCACCATAGTACTGGCCAAAGATAGAAGTAACTCAGACCACACACCTTTGTTAGTAAACACAGGCGCCTCAACTCATAATAGACATCAACCTCTGTTTATATTTGAACGAGGATCGCTGTTGCGAGAGGGTTTCTATGATTTGGTGGCTGATGTATGGCATTCAGAAACCAAAGGATTATCAGCCATAGAGAAATGGCAAAATAAAATAAGATCTCTCAGGAAATTCTTAAGAGGGTGGGCAAAAAATATAGCTGGTCACAATAAAAAAGAAAAGAAACAGCTAGTCTCGATGATAGATGATCTAGATAAAAAGGCGGAAAATAATGTGCTCTCACACCAGGAAATAAATTTGAAACGCTACCTCAATGAAGGATTAGTTCATTTGCTGAGGGAAGAAGAATTGAAATGGTATGAGAGAGCTAAAACAAAAGACCTTCTGGAAGGTGATAATAACACACAATATTTCCATTTGGTTGCTAATGGAAAACACAGGAAGCAACGAATCTTCAAATTAGAACAAGAAGATGGAGTAATAGTAGGTGATGCTGAATTAAAAGCATATATCACAAATTACTACAAGGGGCTTTTTGGCTTGCCAGAGGAAAATAATTTTAGTATGGTGGAAAATCAAAACCAAGATATTACCCAGGTTACAGAAGAAGAAAATAATATCCTCGTCTCCCCATTTACGGAGAAGGAGATAAAAGAGGCAGTGTTCCAAATGGAACACAATAAATCGCCAGGACCTGATGGGTTCCCAGCAGAGTTCTACCAAGTGTTTTGGGACATTATCAAAAGGGACATTATGGCACTCTTCAATGACTTCTATGAAGAGCGTCTACCCTTGCTTAGCCTCAATTTTGGAGTAATAACACTTCTCCCAAAAATAAAGGAGGCAACAAAGATACAACAATATAGGTCCATTTGTTTGCTCAATGTGAGCTTTAAGATTTTTACCAAAGTAGCCACAAATAGACTTATGGGAGTGGCTAGTAATGTGGTAAGCCCGTCTCAAACAGCTTTCATGCCAGGTCGAAATATCATGGAAGGGGTTGTGATTTTACATGAAACTATCCATGAACTTCATAGCAAAAAACTGGATGGGGTGATCCTCAAGATAGACTTTGAAAAGGCCTATGATAAGGTTAAATGGTCTTTTCTCCAGCAAACCCTTCGTATGAAGGGTTTTAGCCATAAATGGTGCAGATGGATTGATAAGTATGTATCGGGAGGAAGTGTAGGTATCAAGATAAATGATGATATAGGCAATTACTTTCAAACACAAAAAGGTCTTAGGCAAGGAGATCCTTTGTCACCTATACTTTTCAATATCGTAGCGGACATGCTCTCGATATTAATTAAGAGGGCAAAGGATGATGGTCAAATTAAAGGAGTCATTCCTCACCTTGTGGATGATGGATTGTCTATCTTGCAATATGCAGATGATACAGTCCTTTTTATGGACCATGATTTTGAGCAGGCTAAGAATATGAAGTTACTACTCTGTGTTTTTGAACAATTATCAGGCCTAAAAATTAACTTCCACAAAAGCGAGATTTTTTGCTTTGGAGAGGCCAAACAGTGCGAACAAGATTATACTAACCTGTTCGGCTGTGATACAGGTATGTTCCCTTTTAGGTACTTAGGAATCCCAATGCACCACCGAAAACTTTGAAATTTGGAGTGGGGTGCTATAGAAGAAAGATTTAAACGGAAACTAAGTACTTGGAAGGCTAAGCATTTATCCTATGGGGGTAGGCTGGTATTGTTAACTTCAGTTCTAAGTGGCCTACCTATGTTCATGATGTCTTTCTTTGAAATCCCAATAGGTGTTCTTAAAAGACTGAATTTCTATCAGTCAAGATTTTTTTGGCAAGGTAATAATGATAAACAAAAGTATCACCTTGCCAAATGGAACATCCTTTGTCGTCCTAAAGATCAAGGCGGGTTGGGAATACCTGACCTTTGGATCAAAAATAAATGCCTTCTAAGCAAATGGCTATTTAAATTGTTGAATGAAGATGGAACTTGGCAAACCTTACTCAGAAATAAATATTTGAGTTCAAAATGCCTTACTCAGGTTCAATCTAAAACTGGGGACTCGCAGTTTTGGAAAGGTTTGCTAAGGGTCAGGGAGGATTTTCTGGGTTGTGGGTCTTTCAAAATAAGAGATGGTTCACAAACCAGATTTTGGGAAGACACGTGGGTAGGCTTTTCTCCCCTAAAAGAGCAATTTCCCAGTCTGTACAACATAGTCAATTATCCTCATGTAACTGTGGAGACGGTTATGAATCAAGTGCCTATTAATATCTCTTTTCGCAGAGCTTTAACTGAGGATAAATTGGTAGCTTGGCTTAACTTAGTAGCTAAAATAGCCAATGTTCAACTTTCAAATGAGAGGGATGTTTTTAACTAGGATCTACATAATCATGGTCAATTCTCTGTACGGTCAATGTATGCGTACTTGATAAACCAGGATACCCCTTTCACTAATAAATTCATTTGGAAATTGAAGCTCCCTCTTAAGATAAAAATCTTCCTTTGGTACCTCCAAAGAGGGGTTATCTTAACAAAGGACAATTTAGCTAAGAGGAACTGGACTAGTAGCCAAAAGTGTTGTTTCTGTGATTGCAATGAAACAATAAAGCACCTTTTTTTATTGCCGCCATGCTAAAACTATTTGGAATATTGTTCATATTGCTACTGGGTTAACCCCACCTAGATCTATTACTCACATGCTTGGAGGATGGCTCACGGGCACTGGGACAAAGGATAAAAAACAGATTTTTGTGGGGGCTGCTGCTATTATTTGAGCAATTTGGTGTACTCGTAATGATATTGTTTTTGAGAAAAAACAAAATATTTCTGTTATGCAGGCTATTTTCAGAGGAGCATATTGGTTGCGGTTCTGGGCGCTGCTGCAGCGTGAAGATAAAAGGGAGACGTTTCGTTTGGCAAGCAAAGCTTTGGAGGTTATCGCTTTAGATGTGTTTGCTAAGAATGGATGGCAAAGTAATAATAGACTTTGCATTTGATTTTCTCCTATTTGAGTACACTCTTTTTCTTAATTTTGTAAGCAAATAAGCTGTCAACTTTGTAAGACTTGGCTGTGTGCGGTTGCAGAGGCCGGAATTTTTCCATTATCTAAAAAATCGCGCTGATTTTAACAGAAGTACTGAATTGGCAACTGCACTAACATATATTCATGGCTCACAGAATTTATAGATGACTACAGGGATGAAACAATCAAAACATATAAGGAATGGTTAAGGAGGAAAGGCCATCTTGATGATATCTGTAATTTCCAAATCTTTCAATGAACTATACAAGCATATTATTAGTTTTACAAACTCACATATATTTCTCTGATGAGTATTATAATGTGTGCAGTATCCTTTTTGAAAGAGGACCATACCAACAATCCAGCTGGCCTTCAAGATGAGGAAAGTCAAGACAGCGGCCTAACACCACCAGAAAGGCCATCTCATGCTCGGAAAAACAAGCAACAACAAAATGGTATGCTATCCTTCTGTCAATTCCATTTTCTAGGTTCAATTGGTTTTTGCTGAATGTGTGCATTAAATGACATTTAAATTGCTCATAAGGAGGTGGCTCCCAACAGTGCAAGAAAGGTGTACGTGGATGCCTTAAAGGTTTAGCAGCAGCTAACAAGAGAGTGAAGAATGCATCGCAGAAACTATCAATTCAATTTTCAGCAAGGTTAGGAGGCCCCGTAGGAGAAAACTCCCGAACATTTGTGGATGAAGTGGTAATGTTTACAAGAAAGAGGGCTCCACTTATTGGAGTCAAAAAGTGGAAAGATATAAAGCAAAATGTCAAAATTACAATAGCAGAGGATTTGCTATAGAAGTTGCATCTTTTTATTTGTTGGTAAATAAGCATGTTAATTCTGTAATTACGTACGACTTCACCTTCACTTTCTGTTTCAATACAATCAGAGTAGGTGGGATTTTCCAAACATTGAGAATGCAACGGAAAAGATATGGGACATTGCTAAAGAGCGGTACAAAGGATGGCGATCAACATTCAGTTCTACATACAAGGCATACAACACTTACGCTGAGCGAATGAAACATAAGCCTGAAGATATAGACATTGTCGAATGGCACTACTTGATAATGTATTTTGGAACTGAAAAATTCAAGGTTCAATTTTTCTCTCTGCAATTACCAATTAGTGAATGGAATTGAGATAGTAACCATTAATGTATGGACTTGTACAGTTGATGCATTAGCAATAGCAATTACAAAATATATGCAGCATCATGTGTTACAGACATATATGCTTTTTACTACCACTATTTAGGATGCATATAATTCTTATTTAGACTTGAACAATTGCTGCATAAGGCATATAGGAGTTAGCTCCAGAACACCTTTGTAAGTAGTAGTTAAAATAAGGCACATACATCATTTTGTATCAATAGTTGACTATTGATCAATGACCTATTTGATTAGTGACAACAGTAGTTTTATAATTTTATCTTCTAGACTATATTGTCTACTCCAAATATTTATGTCCAATTATTGCAAAATCACTAAATGGCTTACATGTAGCTATAGCTAGCTATTGCTGCTAATAGCTATTGCAGAACCCAAGCGCAAAAAACCTTAGCCGAAGAATTTGAACATTGTTGTCTTACTTTATTTTTTTAATACATATATGGTGACAAGAATGCTTTGTTGAGTGCACTTGTAAACTTTTTTTGCAGAGGGTCAGCAGCCAAAACTCTGAAAACCGTCAAAAACAGAAGACCAAGCATCTAATGGGATCCAAACTGTTCTCCCAATGTAGCTACGAGCAGGTAATGAAAATTTAAACTTATCTGATTCTTTTCTTAAATGATCAATTGTTCACAAGGCACAATGTTTGCCATCTTAGAGAGACCCAAATACTGGAGAAGAGCCAACTGATCTGACTCTTTGGATGACTACCCACATGAAGAACGGGGAATGGTCAAACAACGCTTCTAGGGATGTCTATGTGAGTAGTAAATTTAATTTGATCACGACTTAGTACATTTTTCAGAATTTTGTGCATAAAACTTAACTGATTTAACTTCTTATTTTCTCTTATCACACTTAGGATGATGCAGCCTTCAAAATTACTGACCTATCAACAGAGCCAGATAAAGACTTCCTTACAGTTGAAGAGGAAAACATTGCTTTCCAATCAAGTTACAAGGAAAGCACCGGTACCAAATCATGCAAAGCTCATGGTCATGAATACATGGCAAAATATCCCACACGAAGCCAACTGTTGAAAGACAGACTCGATGAACAATCTCGTGCTTCAGCTGCAGCCCAGCGAAAAAATAATGAGCTCGAAGATGAGGTGCAAATCACTACACCATGACCCACTTTTCCCTACAATTATGTGTTGGTAAATCAAGGGTTTTAACTACACATTGTGTGTTGGCAATTGTATAACTTTTTAGTGTTAAATAAGCTGTCGCCAATAATATTGTAAGGCTACACGTTATGTGTCGGCGTTTCTCCTTTTCACAGAAAAAGCGTCGGTGAAAGTTGTTAGACAAAACAAGTGTCGTTGTAGCAAACAAGCCACTATCTAAGTGTCGTTAAAGGAGTATACCCAGCACCAAAATAGACGCCAAGTACTGTACATGTGCGCGGGAGACAGAAGGACCAAAATAGAACCGTACGCGGGAGCTAAATTTGGGCCCACTAAAACACTACCTCCGTGAAACCTCAACCCTAATTCCTCAACTCGCACACAGCCGCCGCCACCCATTCAACTCTCACTCCCCCAGTCGCTCGGTCCTCAGCGCCGACACCCGTGACCCGTCTCCCACTCTCCTCCGCTCCGCCACCGCCCCCACCGCCCCCCCCCCCCTCGCGCCGCCCCCACCTGCGTCGTCCTCCGATCTGCTGCCGCCCCCACCGGCCGAGCCGCCGCCCCATTCACCACAGTCTTCGGATCTGCCGCCGCCCGCACCCGCTGAGCCGCCGCCCGCACCCGCCGCCCCCACTCACCGAGCGTCTCCCCCACCCGCCACCGTCTTCGGATCTGCCGCCGCCCGCACCCGCCGCCCCCACTCACCGAGCCGCCGCCCCCACCCGCCACCGTCTTCGGATCTACCGCCGCCCGCACCCACCGAGCCCACTCACCGAGCCGCCGCCCCCACCCGCCACCGTCTTCGGATCTGCCGCCGCCCGCACCCGCCGCCCCCACCTGCCGAGCCGCCACCCCCACTCACCGAACCGCAGCCCCCACCCGCCACCGTCTTCGGATCTGCCGCCGCCCGCACCCGCCGAGCCGCCGCCCCCACCCGCTGTCGTCCTCCGATCTGCTGCCGCCCCCATCCGCCGAGCCGCCGCTGGTGATTTTCTGGTAATTTCTCAATTGACCCTTCTACTCATTTTCTGGTAATTTCTCAATTCCAGGGTGTGTGGACTGCTGGTGATATTCTTGAACTACTGCAAAGTCCTCCTTTGCGACCATTCCAGGGAGTGAACCCCTGCAAGCCGAGCGAACCGCGTACAGATGCGGCTGGAGCCGAGTGCAGGAGGCGAAACGGTTGGGAGCTAATAGCAGCCGATGAGCCAAGAACGTACATCCGTGTGATTAGAGTAGCGGACACGCGTCACGAGATTAGGTGGGTTACTCACGAAAGCAGGTCTGGAGCCATGCTACACCCAATTTTCTTCCACGTTTGTGCTGTTTCTACAGGAGTCTTGATGCCCTATGCATGTTTGTAGTGACTTAACTATGGCCTAATATGAATATAATTTGTATATTTGAATAATGCATGCAATTTAATAATTTAAATCAAACATAACTTTCATTCGAAAAACTAGGCACAACATGAACAAAGTATTAACTCATCTTGCTCACAAGCTTGCTAGTCTTCATGGTCCTAACTTTTTTGGGCACTATAGCAAATACTGTAGTAGCCAATTAAAAATTGGAGCTATCTCTTTCAATGGCACTGTGAGTTTTTTACCAAAGGCAATTGCATGCATCACTACTGTCCTCCTTCCTTTGCGCATCACTACCGCCTGATTCCCATCCAAGGGTGCCCGCGTTTTCTTCCTCCCGCACAGGCACCACCCACTCCTCAACCCCTCCCGTACTCCACGCGCCCCAACTCCCCCACTCTTGTGCCAACCCAGGCCTTACCCACCCGCATCAGCCGCCACCACCGCCGTTATCGTGTGGTGGTTAGCTCCCAAGTGCCGCTTTTACCCCCTATAAATACCCCCTAGAGCACCGCCCCACTCTACTCCACACATTCCCTCTCTCAATTGCAAACACTCGAGCCTTAGTGATCCCTCACCATGTGTCCTTCACCTCCGAGCTTGCAACATCACCGGCGAGCAATTCTGGCTAGCCAGAGGCCCGTCAAGCTCTGTCGTCCGCTCCATCTTTTTCACTGTGCCAGCGCCAACCTCGTCCACCCCCTCACCATGCCTTTTCACTGCCAAAAGTATCTCTTCACCAGAGCCCGCGCCCCCTCTACCGCCACTTCTCACACCGATCACCTCCACTCATCTTCGACCCCGCGTGAGGTATAAAAAGATTCTCTATACTCTTCTCTCTTTCGTCCACCCCTCACCGACCACTGTAGAGTGCCGGTGATCGCCATCACCATGCGCCACCACACTAGCGAAGCCGCGCAAGACCGCAGCCACTCTCGACCATGGTCGCTCTATCACAGATACCATTCGACCACTCTAAGATGTCTGATCCATCTGACCACTCTGAGCCGTCCGATCCATTCGACCACTCCGTGGCACCGAAGCCATCTCCGACCACTCAGTAGACCTCACCATCCCCGACCACTCACTCTCACTTCCGACTTCGACTGTCCTCTCGCTTCACCTTCGACCATGCACAGAATTTTGACCACATTCAGCCACCTGATCATGGCTGTTCAACCACTGACCACTCATAGTCACTTCGACCACAACCACGTTATAATTTTTTACCCTTCCAGCCACACACAAATTATTGTATCTTTCGACCATGTTCAAATTACTGTAGCTTCTGACCACCACCATAGCTCTTTGACCACTCTATAGTTTCAAACCCCAAGAGTTTTTCAACCACTTTATAGAGCTTCCGACTGCTCTTGTTTCTGCCCGCTCTTGCCTTCCGACCACTGTAGAGAATCCGCCATTGCAGATCTCCAACCATGTATAGCTTTCGACCACGGTGAAATTTCTGATATTTCTTTCCTTCAGATTCAAACTTCCAGAAGCCAGCATTTCTTCATCCAAACTCTGATTGAGCCCATTCAAATTTCTAAATTAATCAAAAGTTCCAATCTATCCATTTGTACCATCCTTTTAAATATTTGGTGTTTATTTGAATTTATTTGGATTTTATTTGAGTTTACTTGGGTATTTTCATGTGTAGACTGTAACATCCCAAAATTTCACTTTCTGTAAAAATTTAATTTCAAATTAATTATTTTAAAGTATTTGAATTTTATTGGGATTCACACGGATTTTATTTCAAAATCTAAAACAATAAAAGGTACTTTAAATATTTATTAAAGCCAAAAAAGAGTTCATTTTATTTTTTTCCCAACCTTCCATGAATTTTATATAATTTTTGAGAATTTTCTAGGATAAAAAATCAATTTTAAAAGTTAAAAAAGTATTTTATAAAATTATTAAAGGCAACTTTGAATTTGAAAATATTTTTTCTAAGTCTAAAATAGCTCTAGGAATTTTCTATGAATTTTCTGGAATTTTTAGACATTATTTACTATTTTATAAATATTTATAATCATTTCTGGTATTTCTGAAAATTTAAATCAAAATTTTAATCCGGATTAATCTCGGGCGGACACGTGTCGCGCCCTGATTAAATCCATCCCATCCCCTTGATCTAATCTGAGCCATTCACCCTCACTTAACCCTCAACGGCCGAGATTGTGCCACGTGTCGCCATCCATTCACATACCCCTTCATCTCCCCTTTTCTCTCACCGACGCGCGGGCCCCACCCTTCATCTTCATCCCCTACCTCTCTTTCTTCTTCCTCAAGTCTCTCTCTCTCCTCTCCACCATAGCCGCCCGCGTGAGCTCGGTTTTTCGGCCGTTTCTCCTCCTTTAAGGCCCGAGAGAGTGCGCATTTAAGTGCCCCTTCAATTTCGCTCCTACTCCGGCCGCTTCTCGCCCCTTTAAACCCCACTAACCACCGCACCACGCTCTCGGCTACATTTACTCCGGCGAGCCAAACCGCCGGCCATTCCCCTCCCCTCTGCCTATAAAATCCTCCACGAGGATCCCCGTGCGCCGCCTTCCCTTTCCCCTCTTCCAATTCCTCCCCTCCGTGCTCCGAGCACCGCCACACCGCCACCATCCCTACCTTCCCCGTGTGCCGGTGACTGCCTTCCCTTCCTCGACCGAGCCTCCCGCCCTCTCCCTCGCCGTCGCACCGAGTGCCACCACCGCCGCCCTCTCTCTCCTCCGCTGCCACTCCCTTCCAGCCACCCCGAGCCCCGGCGCCGGTAAGAATCACACCGCCGCCGCCCTCCCCTCCCTCCGCCGCCTCCCACCAGCTGCAGTCGCGAGCCCGCGCTTCGGCGAGCTTGCTGCCCGTGAGCCACTGCTTTCGCCTGTGCTCGGGTGACGTGGCTACCACGTGGGCGCCGCGTGGCACCACACCGGCTGGGTCTACCGCCTCATCTCCGCCCCGGTCCACGGTAGACCGTCAAAAAAATATATCCCACCCAAAAATTTAAATCTTGCTGACATCATAAATACTCGTTTTCAATACAAAAACAATTCCCGAAAATCAGCCTTTTTCCCTCCTTTTAAACTTTCGGAAGCCCTAACTTCCTCATTTTAACTCCGTTTGGACCCGTTCAAATTTCTAAATTCTTCTAAAATCCTAAACTACCTAAATATACACTCTTTTTGAATTTTATTTGAATTTATTTATTTTGTTTGTTCTGTCTTTCCGCACGTAGAACCCGTCGTTGCCGAAGACTTTCCCGATCTGCAGCAAGAAGGTCCAGACAGCGTGCAAGAAGGCAAGTCTCCTTTGAACATTTTGTACCTATGTTTGGAAAATGCTTTTTATTATTTTAAATTTATTTACATTGCTATTTACATAGAACACTAGCTTCTGTCTTAAGGTATTAGTTAATCCAATCATTGTTATGCCCTCGTTGAAGTTGAATGGCATGTACCTTTGTAACCTTAGGACTTCCTTTGTCTCAGTAATGAGAATATTATAATACTTTGCTAACATTAGAACGGTAGTAAATGCTTAGTCAAGCTATTCAACCTTTGTAACCTTGGAATGGAAAATTATATTTCGCTGATCTAGTCTTTCTATTCAGAAATTAGTGGCGAATGGTGTTGCCACTATTCTTTTAAAATAAAATAAAATGTGAAAATTGTTTTAGACCAAGGCAGATGGTTAGATTGGATTGGTACGGTTTTAGCACGAGATTTTGTAAAGTGTATGTTCCGCCCTAGTCAATTAAGGACCGACTCTTGTGATTGTCTAAACTGAGCATTACCATACAACCCCAAGTCTATATGGGTATGACCTTGCTGACTAACTTACGATAGTCTAGTTTAGGTACCACCAGTGGTAAGCGGGTGCCAGGGATTTACAGGTTTATTAACAGTGAGGGACAGGGATTTACTATACTCATATGGCGCAAGAGGGGGCTTCTGACTGGGTGGATTTAACCCTTCAGCGTGAAACCTCAGCGGGTGGTGTCTAGCTAGATTAGAGTGAGATAAAAGCTTTGTGATATTTTATCTGGGTCTCATGCCAATGGAAGCATGTTGACTATTAGGATAAATTATCTCTTGGGGGTAAAGTTGTACAACCTCTGCAGAGTGTTAACCTATTCGAATAGGTGAGCCCACGGTCAAGAGCGGGCAAGGAATGCATTCACATGGTAGATCTTTGGTTTTGATTTTAACATCAAAGTTTTGGGATCTCGAGAGTGGAGGGAACTCTTGGAAGGGTGTCCTGGCGGTTGGAGCCAGTGTGGGTGGATGGAACCGTAGTCTTGAACCTTGGCGGTTAGAGCTGGTTAACTCGTGTTGGTGGATAGAACCTTCACTATAAAATGCTTGATAGTTTCAGTTAAAACAATTACTTTGTTAAATTAATGCCTTCAAAAATATTTAATGGTATTCGAAATAAAATATTGCTTTGTGCAAAAGAACCATATAACCCATCCTTGTTAAGCTTTGCATCTATTGCATTTTTCTCAAGACTTGCGGAGTACTTTATGTACTCACATGCTGCACTCAAAATAAAACTCAGAGGAATATGAAGCTCAAGATGGAGATTATGACTACTTTGCGTGTGGATTCGACGAAGGCTTTCCAGAGTATTAGGCTGTGTTTCCTCAGTCAATTGCCTGTGGCGTATTGATGGGTCTTCACCAGATTTACTTTTGCTTCCGTTGTGTTTTGTGAGTTTGTGAAGTCTTGAGACCTCAGTTGTAATAAAGAGGCCTTTTGGTCTGTACTCTTTATTATTGTAATAAAGCGTTGTTGGTTATGTAATCATCACTGTTTGACTGTGTGCACTAGTTTTGATCTGGGACTAGTGCTGTAATACACAGAGGGTCCGATTCGGAAATCCGAGGTCCCGACATAGACTACAACAATTTGGAAGAATTCTTCAACGATGATTCACACCAATTCATGGAGCAAGGCAAGTCAAACTCCTTGATCATGTTGATTCTAGATTGTGAAATAAAATTATGTTATTTTAAATTATATTGTATGCTTAATTTCATTCAATGTATTTCAATTCTAGTTTTAAATGTAGTTAATACCTATTTGTTATTACCTCCTTTGACATTGCAAGTCCTTATACCTTGTCACCCTAGAATAAAACTCTAATTAATACACTAGTATGGCTAGAGAATTTTTGTAGTAATGCTTAGACCTGCATAGTGATAACTTTAGGCTTGGGATACCTTTTCACATAAAATTATGAGTTTCTAAAATGTACTCTTAGCTTCAGTGAGTCAAGAAAGACTATAAATTATTTCAAAACAAAATATAAAATCTGGTTTAGACTTAGGCTAATGGTTAGGTGGTGGGTGCTACCATGCATTGTTGTTTGTTGACACAATGTTGATTGTCATGCACAAGGGATATGTGATTTGAGCCTAAGTCAGGTTAAGGACCGGTCTATGAGCTGCTACTACAAAGCCCTTTTCATACTACCACAAGGCTGGTATGGGACAATCCTGACTGACTAATTTGCAGGTCCCAACCTGAGTTTCTCTATAGGTTGAAAGTGAGTGTGACGTAGGCCATGTGAAGTCTCACTCGGCTCAAGAGAGGATCCCGGTTTGGTGGATTCCTTACTAGGGTGAAATCTTAGTGTTGGCTTGGCCGGGTTGAAGGTTTTGCATTGTAAAGGTCTTGTCATGATCTCTCCACCGCACACCCAAGGAAGTGTGATAATCGTGTGGCAATATAAAATGATTATGTCTTGTGGGTAAAGTTGTGCAACATCTGTAAAGTGTATAAACTATCCCAGATAGCTGTGCCCACGGTCATGGGTAAGCTGAGTAAAGTTTTCATATATTAGACTTTATTTTTCAAAATGGTTTATGAAAACTTATGGATGGATGTAATCCATATGAGATCTTTTGGAAAAGATGGTCTGGATGGGGTGCCCGTTGTTATGTTAGTGTGGGGGATGAACCTACACTAACGATATTATTTTGCTTAAATTACTGTATTTACTTATTGTATTAAATTCAGTAATGTCCAATCTATTTACTGTATTTCCTTAAATGTTGTTTTCGCTCAAATAACCCTATATGCCTTCTTTTGTTGCCTTTATCATTATATTGCATTCTTCCGTGTGACTTGCGGAGTACAAGTTTGTACTTACCCTTGCTATCTCATCTCAGAGGATAGCTTTGACTATGGTGAAGATCTGGACGAGTAGGCCGCATCTTACTGTCCTTTGCCTGTGGGTAGCCTTGTTGGGCTTCTTTCGCTTCGATATTTATCTTCTGTTGCTTGTGTTTAAATTTGGCCTATGGGCCGTGGATGTAAACCTAGGCAATCATGCCCATATTTAATTAATAAATATCATTATGGTTTATATTTATCTTTGTTGTCTACTATGTGCACTAGCTGATCCTGGACTAGTGTGATTTACACAGAGGATCCAAGAGTCGTTACTCCGAGGTCCGACAATGACCTACGTGATTCTAAATAATTAGCATCGGCCATTGCAAATGAAGGGAAGACTACAATAGAGTTATGCATCAAGGAAATGAGCTTACTTATCAATTGTTTGTTGCACACGGGTGAAGTCGTGGTTACTCCTAAGTAGGAAATCAATGTATATTACCTTGCTCCACTTTGGTACAATCACAATCAGAATCTAGTGAGTCTAGTCACGTGTGTTTCTATAGTGATTAATCCTAAGTTCATGTTGCGTATAAAGTACAAATTAAACTTCTATGGCTACTAGTGAAGCTCTTACCCCTGGTTGAAGGGTACCAGGATGTACTCCTTGTCAGTGTGAGCAAACAATCCCATCGTTATGTATTTTTCAACAAAGGATGCGTTTGCGTTGATGGATTGCACAGAGACCAAGTGTGGGTCGAGAAACCCACTGGTATCGTACAGTACACTTACATGTTCGGTATCATAGAAGTGAGGCATCGAGTTCATCGAGGTTGAATAGTACAGTGATGTAACCCAAGTTGTGGACGAAATGCACCTCCGTATATCTTACGGTGAATCTACTTTACTGGTTTAGCTTCCTGTTAAACATCTGCATGTACTAGGTATGCAAAGACCTGCAAGCCAATCCAAGCTAGGTAATTGTGACTCAGGGACCAACGGTAGTCCAAGCTGGTGCTTCTGGGATTTGAGAAGCGGCTTAGTCTTCTTTGGTTGGGCCTTAGCGCTTGCTTGCGATACATCTTCAGTGTCATCTCTACGGGAGCCGATGCAATGGACTTGTGAAGCGGAGCTTGAGGTGGAATTATAGAGGGTTCTATTTGATAGGCATGATCATGTGGAGATCTCTGCATGGAAAGGCCAAAGGTGATGTCCCTCTTGGGTCATTGGACGAATGTGTGGACGGCGTCCCTTAGTATCATGATTTCTCCGTTTGGAGCCCTTTCCAGTGGGACGGCTCTAGAAACATTATTAATCCTGTCCACCTGGAGCTCACTGGAGAGGTTGGTGAGGTCTGAGAATGTCCAGCGGCGTGGACCCAAGGTGGCACGGCGGTTCCAATCGGCGACGGCGAGTTGGAGATGACGACTGCTAAAATTGAGCAAGGGCAACGTGAGAGGAAGGCAAGAGGGTGCTCAACATGAGAGGAATTAGACAATGGATTTCCAGAGGGAGATGGCAGAGAAGAGATGTGAGGGGCAAGGGAATGACTCGGTGGCTTTTATAGCTGGTGGGGGGTGAAATGCACAGCTCGACAGCGACCAGGTGGTATGGGCAACGCTAGCGCAGGTAGGAGCATGACGCAGAGACACAGTAGCAGCCAACGTCAAGTATAAATTAACGAGGATTTTTGCAAAAAAAAAAAGGGTAAAATTAACCAGAGATTACAGGGCACTCAGTTTGATGATGGCTTATAGTTTTTTTCACTGTACCTGATTTATTTTTCACTATAGCTGATAGTGGCTTATTTAGCGTAATTAAACTTAAAAAAATTAAAAAATAGAAAAAAAACAGGTTAGTCCATCACGGACAATACGAAGGAATATAGGGAAAAAGAAAAGGCAAAAAAGCCGAAAAATGCAAAAAAAATCCAGAAAAAGACGAAATTCAGGAATAGTGAATTAAAAACCAGAAGCTAAAACTGAAACAAGCGGTGCTTAATTTCATAGAAGCATCTTCGTACAAGCTTCCCAATTCCAACTCACTGCAAGATCATTTGTATATACATCTACAAATGAGAAAGCAAATTTGTATTTTGTGCACTACATTCTTGAAATCCTAGGAGTAGTTGTTGATTACCAAGATTACCGATCGCTTTGTTCTTTGACTGCACATTTTGCATGCAGATAGTTGATCATCTGTGGGTGGAGGACCGAGCTATTTGAGGCAGAAACTTATTATGAGGACCGTTTTCATAAATTCCATAAAATGCTTCAAGCCATCCTTCCCAGATATTTGGACTAAATATCTACAAGTAAGAAGAATGAAAGCTTGAACCTGCAACTACTACAAGAAAAACATCTGGTACAACTTTTTTTGAAATGGAACCTTTTCGGAAACCAAGAGATCAGGGCCTACCTTCCCATGATTCCAAAATTAAGAAATGAAGAATGAAGATGAACGTTCCAGGCTAATTACACCATTGACACTACAAACAGTGACAATATTTCCGCATGTTGTGTAAAAAATCACCATTAGCTATTTAGCTTTTTGACCACAGTGCACGGTCGAGTATGCATCCACCCACTGCTGTAATTGAAAAAAGAAGACAATAAAGAAGGTCTATTTTTAAAACCTGAGACATGTTCCATTGTTAAGACCCTCGAAAAGGGGAAAATATAGTCACATGGTTGTACTATTTTGCTTGAGAATGATCTATTTTAAAAGTTTCTATGAAGAATATGCAACATGTGGTGTAGTGTGAATATGGGGGCAGTGTGGACTGGGAGGGGTGGGAGTCGACACTTGACAGGGTAGATGGAGAAGTGGATGGAGTTGGCGAAGAGGAGCTCTGGATCCAATTTCGCATGTATGCCATCGAGTCGCCATTCCCGATTTCCACTTCTTCCTCAGCTCCGATCACTCACTGCCTCGCTCAGCTACCACGTCGCCGCCGCCACACCGTGTGCTAGCGTGCGCGGCATGGCAAGGAAGAGAAAAAGACGGGTGAATGGGTGATGATGGACTGGAGACGAGGGTGGGGTTCAGGGGGAGGGCAGCGCAGAAAGGGGGCGCGAGGATGGATGGTAGGGGGAGGATGGCGGCATGGGTAGGGCGAAGAGGCAGCGGGAGGGAGACCTTGGTGATGGGACTAGGGAGGAGGGAGGAGCGGCGATGGCAATGGCGGTACAGATGCGATGGTAGGAACGGCAACGGCGGCGTAGATGCCAGGGCAGAACGAACGTAGTAGATAGAGGGCTGTTTTTTATGGCTTGGGTTGAAATTTTTGAATTTTAGTTGTTTGCGACAGAGGTTATGGAAAGAGAGTTACTCGCTTGTGATTTTGGATGGTACAGATATTAGGTTTTTAATGTATACTACAATTAACTTGTAAACCCCGTCTTGTAAAATATTCCACTTGAAAGTTAGGTACTATAGTAAAAGTCAAAAGCTAGTTTCAAAAGCCAAAAAGAACAGGCCTAGAGAATGTCACATCAGCGAGAAAACGGAGTGGTTTAAAGCAACGGGGGGGGGGGGGGGGGGGTTGCAACGTTTTGGATGCTTACAATGCAAAACAAATGGTTTTGAAGTTACAGGTGAAAATTAGCATACAGGGATAGTTTGAGGAGGCATAAAGTCAACTTTTCTCGAGAAATGCATATTCGAATGAGCCAGACAAATGTACTTGAAGGACTTGCAGATAGATAGCGAGGGGGATCTTCAGGCTGCTGAATTCACACGTCCCATCAATTTTAACAATGTTAATATCCTAATATACAGTTAGGGTTAGTTTCTACACTACAGTTTCGGATAAAACTCCGAACTCTGAACCACACCTAGAAGAGGCACAAAACATTTACCATTGTATGCACAATGAAAAAAGGTGTGGAATATCCTCTATATGTAGATCAGCATCTGCCCAGTTAGAGCTAGTGTAATGTAGCGCACCTGAAACAGAAGCACAATACAAGGACCAAACACAATCAATATGAAAACAAATTTACAAGAAAGAAAGATCATGTCACGCAATTTCATCTGAGTATAAAATATGGAGCTTAACATGAAACGGATTTAAAATAGCCTTTATTGATATACTATTAGTAATTAAGATTGCTAGTCACAATATACAAACAATACTGCTCTTGAAGGGGAGATGACCAGATAACATAACGTACACCGATCGATAGCCTTCTTCTGGACTGTGTTGCATTCTAACTTGGTATACACGCACACAGTCCCTCCAAAAGAAGGCCAATATAACAAAAAGCTGAAACCTACTGCAGTTGCTGAGCCTATCTGAAGTATTTGGTGTAGCAGGGTACCAACCACAATCATTCTGCCAATGTACAAGATCTACTGCCTACAATGTATTCTCTGTGCTTTGCCGGTTAACGGGAACAGAGCATGCACCGGGGAAAATGCAATCCACGGTTACAGAAACAAGACTCTAGTTGAAGGTGGCCTACCGATCATGCTCATTCATCAATGCAAATGTTTGCTGTGGTCTCATTGCTATTTCTCTAATGTAAGAGAGAGCCTAAGTCCAAGGACCCATCAATTAACCCCATGTATCAGTCACACTAACATCAACGTCAGAAGCGAGCCAGTAATCAGCATCAATCTGCAAAAGCAAGAACAGTAAGTGACTAAGGACCAAACAGCCTTGAATAGTTGACTTCTGGTGTGGTTTATTAGGGTTCCTTACATCAGCATCTGATGGCACAATTCTCAGAATGCCAGCGATGAATTCATGTGTTCTCGGTCGCTCTGATGTATGCTTCCCTACAGCGTTGCTCTCCCCCTTTTCCGGTGCCTGGCTTGGATCAGAATCCACCTGCTGCAGAGCTTGAGAACTTCCAGTAGTGACCACAGGATCCAAATTGTCTGGAGCCATCTGCTCTGGGTTGACAGTCTCCTGATGGTCACTGGTGACAAAACAACAGCTAGGTTAATGGTTAGTAATTTCAAGACATACATCATCAGAATGAACTCTAAAATTAAACATCTAAAACACTGGTGGCAGTTTACCTTATTAAATAGCAATCGATGGGACCCATTGAACTTCTCAAGAGAATCTGGTAATGCCTCTCTTGACAACCCAGATCCTTGAATAAGTCCAGGTCCTGGTAAGGAATAAGTGTCAGCAACCACACAGGTCCATCACCTACACCACATAGCTAAATGTAGATAAAGATTGCGTACCGCAGTAGGGTCTGGAACTTCAACACAGGTTCCATGAGGAGCTTTTATTGCAATAAGAGTGGATCCCTGCAATCAATGGGGAACTTGTTGACATAACTTTATATTTGCAGGAAGAAGAAACAAACATGAGGCCTGAAGAGGTCTAACCTGAAAGCGAGGAATATTGTTGATATCTTCCTTAGAAAGATATAACCACCTAAACACATGTACAAGGACTCAGTTGACTATAGCAACACTAAAATAATTGCAAACATAATAGGTAAGAATCTTACTTTCTTTTGTCCTCATCTACCATGAGGGCTTGCAGTTTCTCTTGTGCTTCCCTGCAGAATCAGCAACTATTCATCAAAAGGGAGGTGGGGAAAGATGCATCAGGTATTTCTATTACTTTGGTGGAAAGAACGTACATTATTTCATCATCCAACCTGGAATCTTCATTGTAAAGAGACTCAATTTCTTCCTGAGAAATATCACAATCCAACAGAAAGTTATACACATATAATCAGATGAAATTTTACAGAAAAGTGCAGGATTAAAATGCTCATGTTCAAATGGAATGGCATGCTAACTGTCGGAAGATGGGCATGTTAATTTGCAATGTGTTGCCAATACTTCGAACTTTGAGAAAGCCCTCAAACAAAGAAAGTATGTTTATAGAGCATACTAATGAAATATTTATATTGGACTTTATGTTTTGTTGTTATCTTAGATCTTCAATATCTTCATATTGGCTTGAATATTTTGGATGTGTTACTTTAATATTGACTGATGACTTCTTATTTTTACAGGCAGAACCAAGCATGTTGCATCCACTAAATCATTGCTACACATATCCACTATAGAAAGTAGAAACACTTTGATGCTACACTTAAGCTACATGCTATTCAAAATATTGAGTTACGGCCACATTTGTCATTTGATCTGCCCTAATATAGAGGTGACATCAGAAAACTACCAGAAAACAGAAGCATAGTGGGCTTCAAGTGATGCCTTCAATGGATGGTACACAAAAAGGTACTAAGCAGCCATGAAGGTCAACTTTGATTTCAATAATTTGTAACATTTATCCAACATTCTCAAAAACAAATTTTAAGTTAGGCCAAGATAAAATTTGCTCGAAAATAGCCCTTTTTTTAATCTTGGTTCAATTTGGTTTTTTTATATATAATTGAAACCACAAACGAGTCCTACTAAAAGGTTCAGTTTAGTTTTAGAGTTTATACAATTCCTGTCCTGATAGCTTAACTAGAGTAATGTCCTGTTCGTATTGGCTCCTGACTTCTGTTTAGAAAAACCAAAAGCGAATAAGAACACCCAGCTTCTCGAAGCAGCTTCTCCACTCCTCTCGCTATCGTCTCACTCCAGAAATAAGACAGGGGATCACGGGTGCATCACCCACCCCACTCCTCTCGCTCCCGTCACGCGCACGTATCTCTCCCTCATTTTTTGCACCATTTGCCCTCTTCTTCCAAAAGCCACTTCTTTTAGCCACTACTATTCATTTTCAGCCAAAAACCAATACAAACGCCCCCTAAAAAAGGGGGGCTAGTTCCGGTCAAGAGTATAACCTACTCTTAGTTCACGGTTTAATTTACATTATCCGAATTTCAAATTTGTGAACAAAACACAACAGCAGTAAAATGAGCAAGGCAATCTCCCTCTATTAATAAACAAAAAAGGAAAGCCACTTATAAATTGCAATAGTGCATGCATAGTTTACCTTTATATAGCATGAAAATAGCCAAAACATACATAAAACAGAAAGTGAAGATCATACAGTTCAGCAGTGTAGTGTACCTTCAACACAGAAGTTCGGTGTTCTATCTCCTTAGGTTTGGACATGTCAAACCCCCTTTCAATGTATTTATTTCATCAGTAAAAAGCTAAAATAACTGGGAGAAGGCATTAAGAAACAGAAACAGGTGACACTTACTTCCAACGAATCATATTCTTCAGTTTCTTTTCAATTAAATCTACACCTTCTAGAACATTTGTTATATCATATATCCTCCTCTTTTGCACCTACAGAAATTGATTAAATAACAAGACACCAAGGCACTTCACTCCAGAGTGGAAAAAGATTGGACAACTGAGGAGAATGCAAAGCATTTTTCTTATGTCATACTAAACCAGACCTCCAATGTCTCAGCTGCTTTATTTAAATCAAGGGTTCCGTCTTCTGCTCTTTCAAGCAGATTGATGAATTTCTTTGTCAGCAGACCTGGCAACAAGCAAATAATTGATAACAAGCACACAGCTTCTTTTTCTTTGGGAGAAACGTCGCATAACTTTACCAAGCGAACTGTCATAGCGGCAGTTGTTTGATGAAAATAAAAAAGTCCCAGCATCTCCTGAAAGGAAAACTGGAGCCATAAGTTATAAGCAAAATCAATAAATGACCATTAATTAAACGATCTGGTTTGAATAACGAATTTGAACTTTTGCCATGAAATGATCAAAGTAATGCACATTATGTAAACTGAATAAAACATAAGGAAGAGCGCACCTTCAGCTGCTCCATGACTATCTGGCGTATGTAGGGCGTGTTTAGAACCCTTTAGTTTTCTTGGCCGCTTGATACCTTTTCCTGGTCCAGTGGTACTCTCCTTATGATGCCCTTGCTCAGTCTCTCCCTTGCCTACTTCAGATTGGACATTTTCTCTTTCAATTTTCTGCTCATTGTCCTAAAACATGTGGAGCAGTTACAAGAAGATATTGTCCATAATCATACTACAATAATACAGTAACATAGTGTAACTAATTACCCAACCATCTTGGAATGCTAGGTTATTTCTGAGGATCAATTATAAAATGCATGAACCATGAAATGGTATGCTAAGTAAAAAAAAATGATTCAAAAAGAGAGAAGAATCGAAGCAATTTCTACAAGTATAAAACCTTCGTTCCAAAGAGGGCCACGATATTACGTTAAGCAGGTAAATGTATTGTGGACGAGAGTTGTCAGATTTTTTTCAAATGAAGGGTGTGCATAGCCTTGCACAGTTGCACTATAAGCTCCTAGTACCAGGATAGTCTCATAAGGTCAAGTACAAAAGGTCCTAAACCATCAGCCCTAAAGTATAAATGCAAACGATCTAGATTCTAGCACATTATAAATAACAACTGTTTATGCATACTCCTACTGAACATACGGATACTCGTACTGAACATGTTGCAATGACCCAAGACAAAGACATAGATAAGCTTTATTCAAAAGTAAGTGAGGATGCATAGAAACTAATGTTCACCTACACACGATTGCTTTGCAAAGTGATATTTACCCAAGATGCTTCCTCCAAAACACAACTCACTTAGATGGCAATTTCATGTTTACTATGATACTATCCACAGTGCAGGTTTGTTTGAACATGGCAAGCACCTAAAAGAGGTTAATCTAGCACGGGCTTTCACAAACCATACTTACACATACTGGTCTTACAACAATCGATTGAAACATTACATTGTTGCCCTTACGCCTCAAAAGGGTTTACTGAACACATCACCAGTACCACAGGACCATTGGAATTTGGAACCCACTATCAGCCAATGAGCTCAATCGATTGAGCGATTGTCCGCCAAAAAATCTTAATCGAGCAAACCTAAAGTTCAACATCCTAACACAGTTAAGCTCACAGCCTCTCGATACGCCTACCAATCCATGGCGTCCAAAATTAAACGATCCAATGTGGTAATCGAACGCTAGAATCCACCACAATTTCCACAGCAGACAACACGCCATCACCGCAATTAGCTACTAATTTACTCAAACAACAATGAAAAAGGAAAAGCAAGCGGGAGAAAAAAAAAGGAGAGAAGCGAAACATGTAGACATTTTCATTGACTCACCGGCAACTTGGCCTTAGGTCTCCCCCTCCCCGCCGCTTTTGGAGGCGGAGTCGGCGCCGCAGCGGCCGCGGGTGAAGGTGGCGGCGGTCGAGGAGGCTGCTGCGGGGGGGCGGCGGGAGTCGGAGGGGGCGTCACGGCAGCGGCGGGTGCAGGAGGCACCGGGGCTGTAGCGCCGGCCACGCGGGGCCCGGGGGGGCGAGGGGTGTAGATGGGGATAGGCGACGGGGCGCGGAAGAAGCGGACCTGAGCTGGCGAGGGGGCACGCGGCGTCGGCGGCGGCACGGGGCGGCGAAGGAAGACCTGCGGCGCGGGCGGGGGCGGCGGGGTAGGGGACGGGCGAGGGAGGGGCAGGCTCGACGAGCCGTCCATGGCGACGCGGTGGGAGGCGAGCGCGAAGTAGGGTTTTGCCCGCCGCGTTGGCCTGGGAGGGGGAGGGAAGCGAAAGCCTTGGGGAGGGAGAAAAAGAGGAGGGAAGAAGAGGGGAGGGAAAACAACTCAACCAAGATCATCACCTCGCCTACATTTTTGGCACTTATTTGTTCTGAAGATTATCTCCTGTGTAAGATCCGGTTCGCGTATAGAGTTGTATGAGCTGGCACGCTAATCTCGAAGGGCCCACATGTCATTGGCGGTTCAACGTAGTAATCCGTTGCATTAGCAACCATGGTATGTGATGACGCGTGCTTGCGGAGAGTATTCACATGGCTAGTATTCCCGTTGGAAACCACCTGTTTTTTACTTGGTAATTAAGATTAACAGCTGAGGTTAAGCGGGAGAACTTACAGGCGTGTTCTTTAACGACTTCTAAAAACGACTTTTGGCTTTTACTACGATATCTAATTTTCAGACAGAGTATTTTGTTAAGACGGGGTCTATAAGTTAATTACATTGCACGTTAAAAATCCAACATCTGTATCGACCAAAATCGCAAGCGAGTATATCTCTCCGTAATCTCTGTCGCAAACAGCTAAAATTCAACATTTTCAATCAAAAACCATAAGCCGTAGACATATTAAACAGCCCCTACAACAGAGAAAAGCACCGATTTCCTCGTCCGAACACGGTTCTGTTCTAAACCTAGTTCCAATTCGTGAATGGAATTTTGGCCAAGTAGGCTGTAGTAGTTACGGCATTCCAGCTATTTGGCCAAGTAGGCAACAGCGTGGTATAGTTTGGGTGCCAAAATATGTATTTCCTTTTCATGAGGCGGTTAGAGATATCGGTGTGTATTCCTTTTCCATGCGGCGGTGAGATGTGATAAAACCCAAGAGAAAGAGAAAGCTGTTTACTGGGGAAGCCACTTTTGTATCGTTAGTGTAATAACTCACTGTGATGGTATGTATTGAACTAAAATAATTTGGAGAGAACAGTGTATATCGTCGTGATAATTGATTTGCGTCAGGTGCTTGGGATTACGAGTAAAGCACGGAATGATACGAACGAAGTGGACGGTTGCCTGCCCTACATTGCAATTGTAGGCTATTTTTTAAAAAAAATTAGCTCTTTAGATGTTTACTTTTATAAATCTAGTTTTTTCTTTAAGAGCGATAGTCACGACAGGTGACACGAGTCGTGTACCATGCTTTAGGTGCTACGGTGCCATCAAATCTCTACAACGATTAGCACCAATTAAATATAATTAGCATTAATTAAAAGGATACACAGTGATTCATATACGGACGACCTGTCTTTCCTAGCTCGGCAACTACAAAATGAGGGCTAGATTTGTACAACCAGCCAAGCTTTAAAAAATAGGTACAATGCTACTGTGTAAACAGTTCTTGCATCGCCCGTTCTCACCTAAGGAAGGAAGGTCGTTGGTGCCGTCGGTGCACGGTAGACCCCAACCGAGATGGCCGCGCGCTCACGTGGACCAGGTGTAGGTAAGCGCCGTTTTACGAGACGGGAAAGCGGGAACTAAGCCAGGAACCGATCGAGTCAGGCCAGCTTTCCACGCTCTACCACCACACCACACGGCCGACAAGTTGGACCCACTAGAAGCATGGCCCTACATGTCATTGCGGTACATCGGACCCTGCCAGGTGGTGCATTTATTTATTTCAATATAAGAAACAAAACTGTAGCCGCACGCGTGCTCCGTTCGGACGCAAGCACGTACGCCGCCTGACAAACGGGCCCACATGCCATAGGCGCGCACACGCGACGACCGAGCTAAGTGCGCTTGCTTGGCAAACCAGTTTTGAATTGATTGTTGCGAATCAAACTTCTTCTAAGGTGCCGTTTAGTTAGACTGAAAAAAATAATTTATAGCTAAAATTTTATTATAGTTGACTAAAATTTTACTGTAACTGATGATAGTTTATTTGGCCTAACTAAATTTTAAAAAATTTAAAAATAAAAAACAGATTAGCATATTACGGACAATGCAAACAAATACCAAAAAATGGTAAGAAAGCTAAAAAAACCAAAAAGTTAGAAAAAGATAAAATTTATAAATAGTAAAAAATAAACCAAAAGCTCAAGTTAAAATGAGCAGAACCTAAGGCTAATCCAACATGCTCATATCCAATCATCCAAATGTTACAACGTCTCTGGCAAATACTACGACTGGGCATACCAAACATCTCAACACGCACGCGTTCGGTTCAGTTTACTTAAAAGTACAACAGCGAACAATACAGTTGCACAGTTTTGGGTGCACGTCTAACTAGCAATTGTATCATTTCAAATTTGGGAAACGCTGTCAATGACAATTTTAAAATCATTTGTCGCTTTTCGGTGCTACTCAAAATTTTCGGCATTCATTTGAGACTCTTGACTTGGTTTTGTCCAACAATTCAAGCAATGAAAATGAAATCTTTCAGCAAGAGCCAAAATATTTGGAAACAAATTTGAGCAAAACTGGAAATTGAAATTCGATTCAGAAAACAAAATCTGAAATTAAATTAAAACAAAAGGCAGTGTTAAAAATTTGCATCCAGCAGCTGAGCCAAGGTTTCAAGTTTGAATTCAAAACTCAAATTTGGAACTTCAGTCCAAAAATCAAAATCCTGAGTTGATCTTGGCCCAATTTCTCTTTTTGTTGGGCCCTTTCCTACTTCCCGGCCCAGTCCACCGTCCTTCTCCCCCTCTCTTTCTCTTTCTTCCTACTTCACTGTGCACCTGCGCGCCAGCCGCCCAACCTAATTAAGGTTTAGCGGGGTTAGCTTAAGCCAAAACAGACACCTTAGATAGATGTTGGTGATGTGGTTCATGTGGAGATAGAAAATAGCAACAACCCTTATACTAAATACGTAAATATATTTACACCAAAGTCGTAGCAAATTGTAAGTTTCCGTGTTGTCCTAACACTCCTACTCTAGAACAATCTTCGAGTCACAACATAATTTAGAGAGATCGGCTCTCTAGTTTCAACCAGGTATTCCGTATGAAGAGCTATCAGAAGATGCATCTTTGCATTTAAATCAAAAAGGGTAACATATATGGTTGTATACATGTTAATAGTACAGTAATGTGATTTGATAGTATTCATTTTCAAAACAATATAGCATTCCTACTGCGAAGAACGTGGTAGAAAGATACCTTCGGGTAGAGGGGCGTCGCACAAGCACCTTAGGTGCATATTTCTTCTGTTTCTTAATTTTGTATTTCTCCTGTAACCAAAAAGATTGAACTAAATAACCAACCCTCAATCTAACCTTACCGCGAGATGGTGTATCGGCGCAGGGGACGACGCCGGAGATTCTTCACCGTTCTGCGCCGGCGAGAGGATGAATCAACGGGTCTGTTCTTTTTTATTACGGCTTGTGATTTTTAGGTTGTTTGTATGAAAAATTACAGAGTAATAAAAACTCACGTGCAATTTTTGCCGATATAAATGAAGTTAGTAAAGTATGTACTATAATTAACTAGTAGACCCTATTTTTTAAAAAATACTCCGTTCAAAAGCTAGTTACTATAAAAAAATCAAAAAAATAGCTTTTAAAAACTGAAAAGAACGGGACCAACGTAGCCGCAGCCAATCTCCTCTCAGCAATGTTCGCATCGCTCTACAGTTCATGGCTGGTGTTTCCCTCAACAATCCTAATTAGACTGGGTAATTATCATGAAGCTCTCCTGTGGAACCTTCCTTGCTAGCCTGTTCATTTCAGCTTCTGGTTTATTTTTCACTATTCATAAATTTCGTCTTTTTCTAAACTTTTTGCTTCTTTTTGAACTTTTTTGCCTGTTCTTTTTTTTCCCGTATTCGTTTGCGTTGTCCATGTTGAGCTAGCATATTTTTTTCTATTTTTTAATTTTTTAGATTTGATTACACCAGATAAGTCATCTTCAGTTACAGTGAAATTTCAGCTATAAACCATAGCTTTTCAGCCCAACCGAGCTAGTCATGGGTAATTATTCTGCTCTGTTACTTCCGTGCTCGGATCGCCTTCACGGCCCTTGCCCAAGCTTCCTGCCCTCGCCGCCATGGCCGCACTCAGCTCGCCTTGGCTTATCAGCCGCTGCTCCACGTGGCCTCTACTTCCCACGCTTTCTGTTAGTTATTGGGCACATCACTTCCTCTCATGCCGGCCAACTGCTCGATGAAATGTTTGGGTGGTTGATCTTTATTAGTTTCACTAGAAAGTAGAGCCATACGCTCATTTGTATTAGTACATGTGCCAAGACATGCAACAAACGCTTCTTTGTGACCAGAATCTAATTATGTTGCGAGAAGCACCTTATATTGCCTGTTGGAGCTTCTCGCATCTTTTCACTTTGTTTTTCTTGAAGATGACTAACTGGAAGGAGCTCATATTTACAACATTTTAGGTGCCTCACCCTGCACGTTTTTTGTTCCTACGAAATTCTAGCTTCATGCTTGCTTAACTCAGAGTTGTAGATCCTTCAAATTCTGCTACCTTGTTAAGATTTTTGCTACTTCAAACAGTTTTTAAAAAAATGTGAAAAGGGTTGGGTTCTTTTCTTTTTCATTTGCTCCTGGGATCTTTTTTTCTAACCCTAAACCCTTTATTGGAGACATCCTTTCTATTTGTTTTCAGCTAGCTTATATGATGTGTATATCGCCTTGGTGCAGTAGAAATTGCTGATGATAAAGAAGTTCAAGGCCAAATGAGCGTGGCACATTTTCTTGGATTCCTTGGATTGTTTAATATCCTATTTTCCCTACATGTTGCATCAACAGCATGAACATTTCACGTCCACTTCCTTTCACCGCCGAGCGCAGCGTCTTCTTCTTCCTCCCCGAAAGCGCCGTCGCTCGTGGCCGTCACCTCCGCCCTGCTGTTCATGTTAGCCCGGTGAGTCGCTCTCAATTTTGATCGTGTCGAAATGTGTTCCCGGTCTCCATCCTCATTTCCCCCCACCCAATTTCTCCTTCTGCCCACAGGGGCTCGCCGTCGACTTCGTCTTCCTCAACCACAGTAGCCACCGATGCCACCAACGCCACTCCTCTCTACCCAATTCCTTCCGCTTGGAGCATTCCCATGCCTTCCCCAATTTCTCCCTGCATCTAATTTTGGCCACCTTCCCCAGGTCACCGTCACTGGGTCAGGCTCTCCACGCCGCCGCTCTCCACGCCGCCTCGGATCTTTAACGCCAGTCAACCTCAGCTTGTCCCCGTCTTCACCATCCGCTGTGGTGAGTTTCCCTTGATCCGTAGATGCTCATGGCGAGCGTAGTTCCGATGCTAGCCACCGCTTGGCCAGTTGCTGTCGTGGTAGAGCTGCTGTGCTGCCGCCGTAGTAGACCTCCGCGCGCCGTGCCGTTGCCACTTGTAGTGTTGCCGGGACAGCAGAAACTCATTTGGGGCTCGCCGATCACTGCGGTGGCTCTGCTCTCTGGCGCCGAACTCGGCCGGAGCACTGCGGCCGCCTCCTCTGTTTCGAGAGGGGGGAAAGAAGAGCAGTGTAGCAATGTCATTAAGTTGTTAATGATGCAATTAATCTTTACTCCTTGAAAGTGTGAGTTGGTGGCCATCGGTCCATTCTCCCTCAACTCTCTACAGCCATTCATTCTTCCTCGACTCTTCCCAGCAGTCTGATTAAATATGCATAGCTCCTCTCAAATTATTGCTTTCCAAACCGCTCTCCGCTATGCCCACTATTTTCCTCCGCTCTCTCTCCCAAGTTTCCACACTCGTGCCACAACCACGTCCCCCGCAATCGATCTCATCTTTCCTCATCTCCGTCTCCCTCTTCTTCTCTTCCAGGAGGCTGCTTCTTTCCTTCTCGCCGCTCCCCTTCGCGGCCTTCGCCGAGCCGCTCTTTGTCGAGGCCAAGCTGCGCCAGTAGCAGATACTACCCAACCCCGCCCCCCTGTAGCGGGCTATGCCCAGGATCACCTACCTCACCTCCAGATCTGCCGGCGATGATGCCATGCTGCGCCGGACGCTCAGGGTGCTCTACCACCTGGCCAACCTATATGTGGTGCACCTCGACCTAGAGGCGCCGGCCGCCGAGTGCTTTGAGCTCGCCGCTGCCGTGCACGCCGACCCTATCTACTCACGGTTCCAGAATATCAAAGTGCTCACTTGCGCCAACCTGGTCACCTACCGGGGCCCGATCATGGTGGCCAACAGGCTGCATACGGCGGCCATCCTACTGCGCGAGGGTGGCGATTGTGACTGGTTCATCAACCTCTTTGCCTCTGACTACCCACTCATCACCCAGGACGATAAGCACAGATGTGATCTGCTCCACCCCAATTTCGCTCTCTTTTCCTGCTATCCTCATCTGCATCATCATTACCTAGCCATTGTCTAATATGGTCTCTTCTCATTCGCCCCCTATCTGCATCATCGCCGCTCGGGCGCCGTCCCGCCTGCTATCTCCTAGTGCCACCCTACTGAAACCTTCCCCTTCCCCTCCGCTTCCAACTACTACCACCCCGAGTGAGCCGCCTCGTTGTCGTTCCCTGGCCGGATCTGGTTGTCGCCATGCCTCTTCCCTCCCTCCCCTAAGTCTCCACCTTGGTTGCTAAGATGGGCGGTTCTTGGTGTAGCTGCTACTGCGGCATCCCAGCCCAGGTCACGATGCAGTCCCTGCTGGACAAGGCATCGAAGTGGAGCGGCGTAGTGGCTGGCGACGCCTTCGCCATCGATGATGGCAACCTCTTAGAGGCACTTGACAGCACCCCACAACCCTTCATCGACCTCTCCACTAACTTCTACACCAGGTTTGCTCCTTGGTTTCTCCCGTCCCATCAGCTTTGATCTAGGTTTTCTTCCTTCCTTCCCAATTTCTTTTTTTGATTCTATGGCCACGGTTGAATTAAATGAAACAGGGTTTATGAGGATGAGGAGGAGTGGTCCTGAGAGATATTCACGGAGTCGAGGAAGGAGGACACGATCCGAAACCAGTATGAGTTCCTGGTGCAACGCATGGGCGGCCCCTGCACTCCTCCCAAAGGAAAGGTAACTTCACTATGCATATCTCAACTGTAAAGCTTTGTGTAATTTAGGACGATATGTGGTAATCCTGAGGTGTTTGAACTTCGAAAAGCAAGTTATGGTCGCGTATTAGATGATTCCAATGTGATTTCAAAGCATATTAGATGATGGGTATATGTACATCTAATACAGAACTATACAAAACACTTCTTTATGAAAGCACCAATTCTTTCTAGAAATTTCATCTTCAGTGAGTGGGCTAACCTCTAAGCCTAGCCTCAGTACAAGAATATGGTAACGGAGAAGCTAGCTACTAATGTGACAGACCAACTTCCTGAGGATGTGTCTTTGTAGAAAGTAGCGGAAAAGGATAAGTACATTGCTGAGATAGTGGATAAGGATGTAGAGAAGGTTGAATTTGTCATTTACAAGGTTTGATTCCATATTCTTATTTTCTTCTTCAAGCTTGATACTAATTTTTACTATATTTCACATATGATGGATAATATTATTTGAGAATCTTGTTATTGAGTGTGGTCGTATGTCGAGTACTCATGTGTTTGAGTACTGTGTGGTCGGTATCAAGTACTTAGTGAGTTCGAGTATTACGTGGTCGTAGTCGAGTACTCGGTGTGTTCGAGTAATGCGTGGTTGTAGCTACATTGGTCGTAGCCAAATGTACTCGGTGTGTTCGAGTATTGTGTGGTCGTAGTTGAGTACTCTGTGTGTTTGTGTACTACGTGGTCGTAGTCGAGTACTCGGTGCGTTCGAGTACTGCGTAGTTTCGGTGAGTTCGAGTACTACATGGTCGTAGTTGAGTACTCGGTATGTTCGAGTATTGCGTGGTCGTAGCTAAAACATCATCACAGATGGTTCTGTGAGTCGTCTAAGTTTATGTGTTAGTAATGACATGAGGTCATCACCGATGGTTTTCGAACCATCTGTGATACAGACTATCACAGATGGTTATTAACTCAAGAATAACCGCTAGTAATAATTGACTATCACAGACAGTTTGTAGTAGAAACCATCTATGATATCTGATGTATCACATACTGTTTGAACTACAAACCGTCTGTGATAGCAGGAAATGCTAGCCATGCCATCTGAAATAAGTAGAAATACAACAAGTACATGTATTCATCTAATTCATATTTATTTTAGAAACAAGGACATCCATTATACAAATCAATTAACTCGAATGAAATAAATTAATTTTGCATGAACAAATACACATATGCACCATGAAGTTCAATCTTATTCCAAACAAGTTCGTTCTACATTGTGGAACCCCCCATCTTCTCTTATGACCTAAGACATCGAGAAGTATGTACACTATCATTGAATTTTTTGGAGCTCGGTTTGTTCCAATGCAGTTGTAGCTATAGTCGCAACCTGTCAGTAGGAAGATCAAAGTCATGCATACATATAAATTGATAGGTGTAACATAAGATTTTTGCTACTTCAAACAGTTTTTAAAAAAATGTGAAAAGGGTTGGGTTCTTTTCTTTTTCATTTGCTCCGGGGACCTTTTTTCTAACCCTAAACCCTTTATTGGAGACGTCCTTTCTATTTGTTTTCAGCTAGCTTAGTCATGGCCAAATGAGCGTGGCGCATTTTCTTGGATTCCTTGGATTGTTTAATATGCTATTTTCCCTACATGTTGCATCAACAGCATGAACATTTCACGTCCACTTCCTTTCACCACCGAGCGAAGCGTCTTCTTCTTTGTCCCCAAAGCTGTTGCTCGTAGCCGTCACCTCCGCCCTGCTGTTCACATCATCGAAAGATCAGAACACCCATCGTCGTATCAACATGACAACATTATATCTCCTCAGCTTTTCAGACCGAAAAGATTGGACTCTGCAAAGTATGATATGATAGCTCCCTGCAAAATAAGACATGACAACATTCTGTCTCGCCAACTTTTCAGATTGACTTGAGAACATTGACCTCATTGGCTTTTTAGATCAAAAAGAAGGGACTCTACAAAGCAGAACGTGACAACACTCTACCTCGCTAGCTTTTTAGATTGACATGATAACACTATACCTTCAAAGCTTTTTAGACCGAAAAGATATGACTCTGCGAAGCAGGACATGACTGCTCCCTACAATGTAAGCCGTGACAATACTCTGCCTTGCCAGCAACTTTTTAAAAAGATAAGGTAACACTCTGCCTCGTAGGCTACTCACATGAAATTAACCATATTATGCCAACTCTTTATCTTATAAAAAGAGGTAGAAGAGATTTAGGAGAGAACACTATATAACCAAATCTAACACTATACTAGAGCTTACTTCACTACGTTGGGATGGACAAGAGGTAGAAGAGGCAATGGGACAAGATGATGAAGCAATGGAAAAGACCCACGAACCATCAAGGTTTACTGTGGCCAGCAACGAACAAACAAGAGCTGCTGCAGCCCATGCCAAACAAGTGGAGCGTGCCAGGAGGGCACCTCTTCGCAATGATGCTCCTCATAGCAGCAACCCCATCCCGAACGTTCCAACCGAGCGGTTGCCACAACACCTACCTGAGGGGGAGACGCCAGCCCTCTATGGATGCAGGGACCATGCGATCCTTTAAGTCTAAGCAGCAGCTCAGCCTGGGCATGCGTTATTAGGGTTGTGCGAACTACTTCTTTGAATATCCCGACCGCCATTAGGACACGAAAAGCTATTGGCAACTGGTAAGGACCAGTTACAGTATGTTCCACTACTATTTCTCTTTCAAAGTACGAACTAACAACCTCTCCCACGTACCTGTAGAGCCCGGAACTGCTATGTGGCTACCGCAAGTGGATTGACCTATAGATCCACCCATATGACTATTGGACTCTATACTTCGAGGAATGGAATGTTAAAAGGGTCTACGAGATCCGGGAGGAGTGACACAACGATGAGCAAACCGGACGTATACGTCGGGAAACGAAAACTTATCTCGACGCGTGCACGCGCATGGAGAGCAAGGCTCATGGGAGGGAGCGTGATAAAAAGAGAAAAATGGTGGCCAAGACCAAAGAGGCCACCGAGGAGTTCAACGCCGAGCTTGCAAGGAAGGAAAAATGGCCCTGGTCTATGCAGTAGGTCGGGTCATTCCGCACTAGTCCCCCAAAGGTCGAATTTATTTCTATTCCAAAATGACGCATATGGATCGCAGGAGTACTTTTGGTTTGTTGCATCGTGCATGATGTTGTTTCTTATGCACATAACTAAACCCCATGTGTCGTGTTATTCATAGCTTTATTATGAAGTCTATTTTGATTCGCATTCAATTCTTTACGTAGCAAACCATCCAACAACATGAAAAAAATAAGCTCTCCATGTATGTATCCCCGATTGCATCACAATATCACTTATGTTCATACTAACCAATCATTGCTATCTCAATCGTCCTCAAAAAATTTTCAAAAAACTTCTTGCACCACAATAACATACGACGATCGCAAAAATGTTATTGCGAATCTAACATATTTTGTACCATTCATAATCTACAAAAATCACAAATAGATCAATTGACATTGTCTGCTTTTTTAAAAAAAAATACAATTTACAAACAAAAATTGATAAATGTTACCTACATATTACAATTGTTATTTACCCCAATGCGGGGGGGGGGGGGGCAATTGCACAAAAAATAGGTTGAGGTGGCTGTCACCGAACTGTCTGGCGACTGGGCCTGCTATAACATCAGAAAAAAACTAACTAACTGACCTATCCCTAATATATCTCTCTCCTATTTTTAACCTCACCCTCTGTCCTATCTCTAATTTCTCTCTCCTATATCTCTAACCTAATCTCTCTCCTCTCATCGGTGAGCCTGCACGTGTGGCAGATGGTGGCGCTCGACCCGGCGGCAGTGGAGGCGTGGAGCGGCCTCATGCACGAGCGCAATGGTGGTGGTGGTAGCGTGCGGGCAGCGGTAGCGGTGTCGGGCAGGAGACCGGCATGGCAACGGCGGCCGATGGATGGCAACGTGCATGGTGGTAGCGGCACATGCGCACGCACTCGCACGCACTCACACATGGCCATGGCGGTAGCAGTGTGTGGCGGCGGCGTTTAGCAAGAGGGCCGGCGCAGTGGCGATGACCAATGTGCGGTAGCCATGGCGGGTCGGCGCGAGGCGGCGGCTCGGCGCACGACAGCATGGTGGCGTAG
Organism: Dendrocalamus latiflorus; assembly: GCA_017311315.1. NCBI lineage: Eukaryota > Viridiplantae > Streptophyta > Magnoliopsida > Poales > Poaceae > Dendrocalamus > Dendrocalamus latiflorus. Next base: position 1,533,478 of record CM029628.1, read on the forward strand.
CCGCAGCGGGCCATGGCGAGCGGCGGCCAATAGTGGCGGGTGGCGGCCAGCGGTGGCAAGCTGGCGGCGAGCCGTGGCAGGCTGGCGGCGAGCCATGGCAGGTGGTGGTGGCCACTGGCGGTGGCCGGCCAGCGATGGCAATGGTGGCCGACGGCCGATGACCGTTTTCACGACCACACGGTTCGGTTGGCCGAGCACGCGACCGAACACGTATTCACGCGGTGGTTTGCTGAGTCATGCAGCGAAGCGTGTTTCGCACGACCAGTCGGCGTTTCGCGTCGCTGAACGTCGTTTCGCTCGGCTAAACTGCCGTTTGTGCAGCTGATCGTCGTTTCACATGGCCGAACAGTGTTCCGCTTGGCTGAGCGGTGTCCCGCTCGGGCCGAACGACCATTCGCACTGATAAACGGCGTTTCGCTTGGCCGTGGGGCTAGCGAACCTGTTTCTTCTCTAACCAAGTTATCTCCTATCGTTCCTTTATTGAACTCATCTGTGCCTGATCGGTTGCTTTCCATTCAATCATGTAGGATCTCACACAGCTGTTGAGGGAGCATTCGTGCAGTTGTGTATTCTAGATCCTTCGTGCAGCCTGTCTGACGAGCATGCTCAAGGCAAGTACCTCGTGGCCGTGACCTTTCCATTTCGCATATCATGTGTTTGAGATTAGTTGTCACCTTTTCATTGAGTATAATTATCATATCACCCACGTTTAGCTGTCTAATATCATATCATTAAATGACATGTCTGATACCATATCATTACGGCTACCTGATTACTATCGTACCATTAAAGTTACCTGGTTGATACCATATCACCGTAGTTACCTAATTGATATTACATCGCTAAAGTTACCTGGCTACTAGCATATTACTAAAGCTTATGTGGTCCATATCATATCACTAATGCTGTCTAGTTATTCTCATATCGTTCATGTTAGCATGGTTATAGGCTTTTAATATTGTATTCATAGTTTATTTTATTTCACCTGCTTTGATGTTATTAGGATGCTTAGTTAAAATGTTCTAGAGTTCCAGCTTTTATTTAGTGTTTAAGAATCTATGCTTAAATCATAAATGGGGGGTAGCATATGAATATGTTTAACTTAGGTTTAAATTATTAATGCTCTTTCATGTTAGGGCTGGTATGTTTTAGTTCCAATATTATGTTCCAATAATCGTATGATGTTGTATTGGAGCCATGAAGGATGTATGTATTAAACATGTTAATCTGACTAATAATCACTTATGACATAATAAAATTTGATTGGTTGATAACCTTGTGTGAGCTACATTATAATACCTCTTTAAGTTGATTACTATATCACTATCACCTTATCATTATTCCATATCACCCTCATATCCGAAACTATGTCTTCCATTTTCAACCCTAGCACATCTTGTCACTTCTCATAAATTTATCATTGCCATATCCTCGCCATCTCTTAGTTTCCTTAATTTCATATTATATAATATGTCTATGATGTATCAGTTACCTTATCATCATATTATCATTCCCTATTATCCTCATATCCGAAATCATGTTTCTCTATTTCAAATCTTAACAAATCCTTTCACTTCTCCTAATATTATCTTTGTTTTCTCTTAGTTCCCTTAAATTCATACCACATAATGTGTTAATAATATAACAGTTATCTGGCCTGGGATTATCCACATATAGGGGAGATTTCCACCCACCTGGTAACGTACGCGGGGCCGTACGCTTTCGTTACACAGGATATTACACCTCGTCAGCGGTTATACAGTCGAGGACGATGGCGTGCCTGGCTATTCTCGTATAACTGGGTATATGGGGAGTAATTGCTAGTGCCTTTGCCAGAACTTGCTGAATAACAATTATCCAGGTTGATTAGATGATAGTTTCCAGGCCCAGGGTTATCCATATATAGGGGAGATTTCCACCCACCTGGTAACGTATGAGGGGTCGTACGCTTTTGTTACACAAGATATTACACCTCGTCGGTGGTTATACAATCGAGGACGATGGTGTGCCTGGCTATTCTCGTATAACCGAGTATGTGGGGAGTAATTGCCGGTGCCACTGTCATAACCCTTTAAATAACATTTATCTTTTATGCTACTGTTCTTGTGATCGCTATCTCCAGTCTGTATCAGTGTTTCTGATAACCTAGCTTCATTGCACTTAACTTGTATCAATTGCTTGCTTGTTTTGCGTCCTTTACATGTCTTGCTTGCATTACCTGTTCTTTACTCACTGTGTCGCGACCATTGTTGGGTACTTGATGAGATTTCCAAATCTCACGCTTGCTCTTTTCAATCTCAGGTAAAAGGCCAGTGGAGTGATAGCATCATGCATGGGTGGGAGCACTCGAGTTTTCTGCACTGTGATTTGCCATTGTTTTGTTGTTTCATTCGTTCTTTATTTGGTTAGAAGTGGACCGGTCCCATGTTTTAAACATTTATTCCAGCTTCTGTTGGTTCTCTATTAAAGTGTTAATGAAGTTTTAAACTCTTTGTGATTTCTTTTGTTGTTCTTATTTATTCTTCACTTTGGCGATGATATTGCACAGTAGTATCTCATATGGTTATGTGGGGTACTACAGTTGGTATCAGAGCCCAGGCTGTAGTTTCTAGTAAAAAGGTTTTGCACATACACGGGACTTCGGGTTATGTCATCCATGCATGCATATCTAGTCACTGGCAAATTACCATGAATTCATATCTAATTACCGTCTCCTTTATTTCATTGCTATCCTGTGACATTCTTCCAATCCTATGCTTCCCTGAATCCTGTTTCCATTCTTTTGCATGGGCTACTTTAGCAGCGCAAGACCGGCTGGTAATGCAACCCAGCTTGTTTTTCACCTTCGTCCGCTGGCAATCAGAACGCGGCTGCAGTTCCTGCTACAATTGTTGTCATACCAAAGGGTACTAATGCGCATCTCTACGCATTATCGATTCAAAAGTGGTGTATTTGGTTATCACGCTTTGTGACGGGACCCAGATTTTAACATATCCGGAACCCTCTGTGATTCCACCGCACTATTCCCTAGATCAATAGATAGTGCTCACAGATACAGAAATGAACATCAAATTACATATCAGGCGGAAGCATAAATATAATAGAAGACTTACACATGGGCCGATTAGGCCGAAATCAATAAAATGCAGCAGTGGAAATGAAGCACACAGGTGGGACCCTCAGGACATGCCCACAGGCAGCCAACTGGGGGGTTCACGACCTAGCCCTTGACATCTTCTTCGCCACCATGACCAAAAGTATTGTTGAAGCGTAGCGATCCGACTCCCGATTCTGGATTTATTGTGAGAGCGAGTGTGAGCACAAACCACCATGCTCCGCGAGCCAATACATAGGATGCAAATAAATATTATGCATGGCTTATCAAAGGCGAGGCTCGGGTTATTTTATTTGCCATAAATTGCTTTTAGTATTGTTATTATTATTTAATCACGATGTTATTGTTGCTGTCTAAAACTCCGAACAGTGAGTGTCATCATTTAGGTAATCCACCAATCATACACTCATTGTTGCCTAAGACTCCAAACAGCGAGTGTCATCATTTATCTAATCCACCGATCATACACTCTCTATATTGATTGCTGTCTAAAACTCCAAATAGCTAGTGTCATCGTTTAATCCACCAAAAATATACTTTCTATATTGATTACTGTCTAAACTCCAAACAACGAATGTCATCATTTATTTAATCCTCCAAACATACACCTTCTATATTGCTTGCTGTCTAAAACTCCAAACAGCTAGCATCATCATTTAACCCACCGATATCATTTGTATAAGGACTTTCTAACAATTCAATCCTTTCTATTATTGATCCAAAACCATAATTTGCTCTTCCAATAATCAGCCTTATTTTCCATTATCCATCTCTAACTAATTCACTAGTATACCTCCACCAAGAATATCATTGATCAAGTTTACGATTCACTAGTATACATCCACCAAGAATATCATTGATCAGGTTTATACTCCAATAGTTGTTATCATACCTCCAAATTCCCAAAAATTCAATTGACTCATCTAGTAACTGAGCAAATTCTGTTAATCCCAATATTGCCAACATCTCCCAAGAATTCATATTATTTATCCGTGTCGCAATCCAGCAATTACTTTTGCACTCCCTAATTCTCTAAAATCATTTAATTCATCCATCTAGCCAATCTATTCACTCTACAATCCAATGATAATCCAATACATTTAATTTCGATCCACCAATTTATTTTCCCAGAAATCACACTATCATCTCCTTTTGATAATCGACACGAAATCCACCAACATCTTTGTATGTTTACCACAAACATCCATATTCTTTGTTTACAACTCTATTTTTCTCACCTATAACCATTTTGTAGGAAAAGAAGTATTTTATTCTTTTGAAATATGATACATTGAAATTCCCTGGGACCTAGCAGTTTGAACTGAAACATAATGCATAAAAGAATGCAATAATATTAGCGATCCAAATTCCATCCACCGTTACATGGTCTCTGCACCATATGCTAGACCTTCAGCGTTATAGCCATTTACATGATACCCAGGGCAACACAAATTAGGGCTTTCAACTGCCCTCCACTTTTCCATTCCCACCCACAAAGTTTTTGAAATAGAACTATATCTGGTTAAGTTCCCATGTCCGCTCATGACCGTGGGCATGGCTATTTAAATAGTTTTGACTCTACAGAGTTTATACACTTTCACCACAAGAGACAATCCGCTCGTTGCCCCACATGATTCCTTAGTCACGTGGTTAAGTAGACCATCACAGTGACTTTTCAAAGTATCTAGTCCTTTTTGTCATCTCACCCTATGGGTTGCTCCCACTTGCGGTGGGTCCCATACTATACACAGGATGTAACCACGTCTACTAGCGTAGCCGTGCTCCACTCCCCACAATGCTAGTACGGCTAGTTACTTCACCCTCCACTCGGTGTCCCTTTAGGTCTCCCCTTGACCTTGCGTATTCACTTCTTTCCACTGCCAGTGAGATAAGTCCGGGGGTTTCGATAAATTTACTTCGCCAAGTTGAACTTTGCAGACTTGTGGTTGTACTGTTTTACATAGGAGGTCATGACAAGATTTAGTCCTTAGTGGTATCTGGATGGTTCTACTACTACCCACTTTGTGCTTCCACTGCACCACTCACACCCTCGAACCATCCACCCAGATATTTAAGCAAGTTGGGGTTTTTGGGAACATAAAATAATCATACCAACATATACCAGTCATTACCACCATGACTTCCCAAACCAGTTTCTCATGATTAAAAATGATAATGATGCTTGGGGCATTCCAGTGCCTCCGAGTATCTATGCAGTACTAAGCATGGCGTATAATTACGGACTTATTTTTGAAAGGTTACTATTATAATTTTGCTAGGGCGACAAGATGCACATATTCAAATATTCCAAAGGAGATGTAATATTAATCAAGTTAAATAATGGGCATATAACTAGAATCTTAAATTCAACATGTATTTGCATATAAAATAACATCATGCAATTTGATAATTTAAACAAAAGTAATTTGCAGAAAATGTAGGATCAACGTGATCAAAGTATTGACTCGCCTTGGTCACAGTGTGTTTGGTCTTGGTTTTCTAGAGCTGCTTCTGCTTCAGCTTCCTCTTCCTAAGCTTCGTACGCTATCGTTACGTGCGCGAAAATTTAGATAAAAAAGATAATCAGCAAGCCAAATAAACTTTTGCAAGAAATCCAAATAACTCCAAAACTCATGATTTCAGTTCTAGTGGGTCGACTTTGATTTTTGGATGAATTTAAAAATGTGTTTCATTTAATTTGGAGTTAGAATGAATTAAGTATAATCACTTATCACATAATAAAATTTGATTGGTTGATAACCTTGTGTGAGCTACATTATAATACCTCTTTAAGTTGATTACTATATCACTATCACTTTATCATTATTCCACGTCACCCTCATATCCGAAACTATGTTTTCCATTTTCAACCCTAGCACATCTTGTCACTTCTCATAAATTTATCATAGCCTTGTCCTCGCCATCTCTTAATTTCCTTACTTTCATATTATATAATATATCTATGATGTATCAGTTACCTTTTCGTCATATTATCATTCCCTATTATCCTCATATCCGGAATCATGTTTCTCTATTTTAAATCTTAGCAAATCCTTTCACTTCTCCTAATATTATCTTCGTTTTCTCTTAGTTCCCTTAAATTCATACCACATAACATGTTAATAATATATCGGTTACCTGGCCTGGGATTATCCACATATAGGGGAGATTTCCACCCACCTGGTAATGTATGGGGGCTGTACGCTTTCGTTATAAAGTATATTACACCCCATCAGCGGTTATACAGCCGACGACGATGGCGTGCCTGGCTATTCTCGTATAACCGGGTATGTGGGGGTAATCGCCAGTGCCTTTGCCATAACTTGCTAAATAACAATTATCTAGGTTGATCATATGACAGTTTCCAAGCTCGGGGGTTATCCACATATCGGGGAGATTTTCCACCTACCTGGTAACGTACAGGGGCCGTACGCTCGCCTAACGGTTAGGCGACTGGAGGCTATTCCTGTAAAAAATGTAGACGCAGATATATTTCTGTAATTTCAAATAAAAGATAGATTATTCTAAAAAAATTCCATAAATCACACACAAACTCTATATTGAGTCTTTTGCAAGCAACACTCTCACACCATGGGGTTATGTTCTGTGACCGATAGACACACCACAGGCACATCTGACCCTCTTATTTCAAGCACACACATGACCACAAACTGAACCAAATAGATGGTATGCTAGTATCATTAGAGATACACGCAAATTAATATCATATCAAACACACCGGCTTGGTGGATGCACGCAACATCAAACACCAATTTATTCTTTAGAAAACACACCAACTTGGCAAGCAAAATATTTGATCCATTGTAGCAATGGCAGCAGTAGCAAGCAGCAACACGTCCTTGTCTTACCACCACCAAATCTACATTGGTCGCACATAAAAATACCACCGATTAATGGTAGCTGGATGGATCGTTGAAGACAAAATAAATAAATAAGCAGCAGATCAAGGAATTTAGTACACAGAGAGATTATCTTGTAATTCAGATAGCATGTGTATGTATACATCAACAGTCAGGTCGGTTCACTGGAGAATTGAGCCTCTGAGCAGAGGCTTCTTGTAGTACTGTGAGGGGCGCAGGTCGAAGAGGGACGACGGGTCATGGCCGACATGCAGCCCATCCCACTCTAGTTTCCCCCACCAGTTGTATTCACCCTCGAGATTATCCACCCTCGAGCCTGTTGTATTCACCGATTTTGGTTTTGGCTCTGTTTTAGTGGAATCTTCCTTCAAACTGACAAATGTCTCAACTTTGGCCATGATTTTCATGATTGTTTATTGGAATAGGTTTATAATATCATAGAGAATATCCTTGCAAAATTTCGTGCCATTTGGATCTACGGATCAAAATTTCCATCTATTTTAGTGTTTGAGTCGGTGTTGATGCAGTAGAGTGTCACGGACCAAAATATCCTGAATATCTCAAGTTCTTTCAAGTTTTTCAATTGAGATAGGTTCCTAAGGTTATAAAATAACCTTGGTTCAAGTTTCACATCTTTTGGTTCAACGGATCAAAAGTTACATGATTTTTCGGATCTAAAATAGTGTCGAAATCATTATTTATGGGCTGAAAATTTCAATAGCTCTAAGAATCTTTAGATTTTTATCTTATTGACATTCATAGATTCTCATAATTATTAGAGTAAAGGTTAGGGGAATACTTGGAGAAAATTTAAAGGCACCATTTGCCCCTCTCTGTTTCCATATCGGTCCTACAGACTATGACGCAAAGGATAAAGTAAATTGCCTTCAGAAACGACTCCAGCATATTCATTCTAGCTTCGGCTCCTGCTAAGCCAGTAGAAGCCAGAATAAACGTTTTGGTTTCTTTTCTTTTTTAGTTTTTTGGCTTTTCTTTCCCCTTTTTCTTTACATTGTCCATGAGATATTACGATGTTTTTTTATTTTTTTTCTTTAATTGAATGACTCAGAAAAAGCTAACAATGATTACAGTGTAATTTTAGTCAAAAACTAATAGGCCGAAGCCGTTAAAAAGAGCCGGATTAAATGCCGGATTAAATGGGCCTAAACTAGCTGCTCTCTCTCATTAACACTTTTCTCAAGTCATTATTCTGGTCATGCCAAATAGCCCTGAAAAGAACAGTCTCATCATTTTTTTCCACCGCCAGAGCGAGTAATAAATGAGCTAATGCATAGTACCACTACCTGAATCATTCTTCACAGGCAGAACTTGGGTACTTGAGGGCACTCTGAGTTTCTAATTCGCAAGCCAACAAGCATGGCAGCAGCAGCACTGGCTGTACCTACAAATTCAGGAACACTGCTTTTAGAAAGAAAAGGACTTCAAAACAAATATGTTCAAAACTTGCATCCGAAATACAGGTACAAGAATGTTTACGCTTAACTTCAAATAAATGACAGATAGTTTAGCAGCTGAACTGTCCAGAAGTGGCTACTCACTCACGTTGCTAGTGACATGAGAACAATCCCATTTCACTCATAAGAGCATCTTAAACAGTTTCTTCTTTTCTACTAGCACTTCTGACGTGCAAACAATTCAAGCATTATCTCCCTCCCGCGCACATGTTCAAACATAAACACAACAAAAAAGAAAAAAAAGGATGAGCTGAACAACACTGTTAACACACGTTTTAAACTATCATAGCTTTGATGAAAACAGGCTGTGTTACTGGAAGATGCCTAATACCCCATGGAGGATTCATGGGAAAAATCGGATCCCAAGAAATAAAATTTCAAGCAATGTTATTCTCAATTGATGCCAACACAACATACTGCAATGTTATTCTCTACTTCCTACCGAAATAATCAGGAATACAATGTCAATCAATATATCCAACACATCTACATGCATGGAACACGTTTGAGCTGAGTGCTCTTCTCATGCCCAAGTTATTGTTGCTCGCTCGCTTACTATTACTCTGATTCTCAAGTGACAACCAACGTATTAAAAACTGTGGAGCAGAGCGAAAAGTTGAGATGTTAGGGCGTCCGCAATGGTAATAGCTAGTACTAGCTATATAGTCAGCTGACGTGGAGGTGAGAGACAAAAGCAAAGACTATTTTATACTGTTGGACCCACATGCTCCTCTCTCATGTTCTTGGACTACGTGAAATAGATCAGCTATTTGCTCGTCGCTAGTGACTACTCTCTCTCCTACTTTTTCCTTGCCACATCAGATCTAGCTAACTAAATAGCCAGCTGTTGGAGACGCCCTTAGAGCGGTGTTCAGTGACAGAACTAATGAACACAGATGTATCTTGAAGTCACAACTGATGGAAAATATCTAGAGCCATCCTCAGAACAGGATGACACGATTTCATACAAATTTTACTGCAAGTTTATGTTTCAACTAAAGCTACAATGGAACACCAAATTCTTCTCTATTTGGGACAGTGAAACAGAAGCATGCCCCTGCTGGACATAATTAAGAATACATGCAAATCAATCACATAATTTTCAGGCAGCATTAGCATGCTGCTGCATTAATCACACACAAACTCTGTATCGAGTCTTTTGCAAGCAACACTCTCACACCATGGGGTTATGTTCTGTGACCGATAGACATGCACCACAGGCACATCTGACCCTCTTATTTCAAGCACACACATGACCACAAACCGAACCAAATAGATGGTACGCTAGTATCGTAAGAGACACACAAATTAACATCGTATCAAACACACCGGCTTGGTGGATGCACGCAACATCAAACACAAATTTATTCTTTAGAAAACACACCAACATGGCAAGCAAATACTTGATCCATTGTAGCAACGACAGCAGTAGCAGGCAGCAACACGTCCTTGTCTTACCACCACCAAATCTACATTGGTCACAAATGCAAATACCACCGATTCCTGGTAGCTGGATGGATCGTTGAAGACAAAATGAGCAATAAGCATTAGATCAAGGAGTTTAGTACACAGACAGATTATCTTGTAATTCATATAGCACGTATATGTATACCTCAACAATAAGGTCGGTTCACTGGAGAACTGAGCCTTTGGGCAGAGGCTTCATGTAGTACTGTGAGGGGCACGGGTCGAAGAGGGATGGGTGGTGGCCGACATGCAGCCCATCCCACTCCAGCTTCCCCCACCAGTCCTTCTCACAGTCCACAACGGGGCGACTGTCTTGACGGCGGCGACCGACGGCCGGGAGGCGCCTGAGGCTCCAGCAGCCCCTGAGCCTGATGGTCTCGAGCATGGGTGCAAACATCTTGGCCTCACATATCTGCTGCAGCTTGGGGAGCTCGTGCAGGTGGATGTGCTTCAGCTTTGGGAATTTCAGTATACCTTTGTTCAAAGACTCTGGCTCCACAGGGAAGACCTGCCTGAGATCACCACAATAGACGATGTGGAGGGTCTCCAAGTACGAGGCAGCCCACGACAGCGGGAGGACAAATACGAGCCTCGGGCAGGAGTATAGGTGTATGCTCCGCAGCATCGCAAAGGACCTTCTGTTGATCGAAGTATATGGCCAAATCCTTCCTTTGCTCCAAATGGAGTAGGCCATTGGGAGATTAGCTGCCCAAAAGGTTTGCAGTTCATCAAAGCAGTAGTCATCGTAGTCAATGGGGAAGACAGTGTGCAGCTTGGGGCATCTCTCGACACGGCACCACTTGAGATGATGCCATCTAATTTTCTCCTCTCCCATGGACATCACAGTGGTGATAGAAAAATTGTCGTGAACATGCAACGACTCAACCTTGTTCATCACAAAGATGACAGCCTTGATCCCTTGCACGCTCTCCACATTTTTAGTGTAGCTAATTCCCTCTCTAATCTCCAGATGTCTATCCAATGGCTGAAACTGTAGATGAGCATTGCTGTTGTCATGATCACTAGTTATATTGTCAATAGTGACATCAGCATAGATACGGTAACTCTTGGGGATTAACAGGTTCTGTAGAGTCAACCCAATTATTTCCCCAGTGATATTAGGGCCCATCTTCTCCTTATGGCAACTTTGTCTGTCATCTTTGCTAATAGAAGGGCCACACATATTTAGATGGAACCTATCATGGTTCCAGCAGAACTTGTTAATACTTTGTAACACCAAGGACTGAACAAACCTCATGTCCAGAATAGTTGCATATGCTTGACGATGTTCCGCTTCAACACGACAGACCAGAGAATCAATAAAGAGCACACTTAGTTGGGGCATTCCCACTTCTGGCCACAGTATTGAGCGGAGCTGCTCGCATCCCAATAGAATGATTTGCTGGAGACTTGGGGCATCGACCACCTCATCGTTTAGGTCAAGTGTTTTGACTGATGTATGTGAGAGGTCCAGCTCCTTAAGGTTCGGCAGTGACCCACGCAATCTGAAATTCATCAATCTTGCACAACCAACCAAGGAGATACAGGATATTTTAGATTCCTCATTCTGATCCCCTCCATCTCCTATATCTAAGCTGAATGATTCAAGTGATGGAGGGAGTCCTTCCAGGCCAACATGATTTAATCCAACACAACCATCTAGAACCAGAGTCCTGAGACTTGTTGCTCCTAATAAGCTTGGCAAAACTTGCATGGCGCTGTTCCTAGAGAGGTCGAGGAGCTGCAACTTTCCCATATCTGTGAATTCATCCATATCACCTATCTCCCAAGGGCATTGAGGCTCGATTATTCGAAGCTTGCGAAGGTTCTGCAGATGTTTCCAGGCAAGATTGCTGCCCCAAACCCTTCCCTTCTTTATATGTACCTCCCTAATGTTCGTGGCCATTTGCTCTATTATCGCTGGGGATAAAGCCAATTCCCAATCCATGCAGGATATGTCTAGCACCCATAGGCTCTGAAAAAATTCCATTGCAGGTCTCTGTTTCTTCTCCTCTTGTTCTCGTGGTTGATCCTTGCAGCTGTCTAATCCGAGAAACCTTAAGCTCCGGCAACAATGGAAAGGAGGCGACGTAAAATTGAAGGAACAACAACATAATTTGAGCACACGAAGTTTGTCTGATTGATGAAACATGTCATCAGGTAATGATGCTAATGGAGGATCAGATCCAATTTTGACTGCAAGGAAAAATGACGTTGACTCTGGAGGCACTGTAGAGTTGGTGACAAGGAAAATCCAACGATTTGGAGGAGTGTGCAGCTGATTACCAAAAGAGGGCAAGCTATTCGATGAGTAGTCCTCCAATCGTAACTCTTGGTGCAGAGTAGTAGCAACATCCCATGCTTCTTCATTGTTGTCTTGGCCTCCTTGTATTATCCCATCGCAAACCCAGTAGTTGGAAGCATGCATAGCCCAGTTATAGTCCATGATGTCGCCACCCTTATAATTCAATGCCAGAAGATATGAGCAACACTCTGCAGCTATTTTAGGGGTGACGCCTGGCTTGCCTGTGTACCAAGCAATTTCACTAGCCTCTTCTCCTAGTAAAACAGAGGCACATGGCAAATGTTCCGTAAAAAGATAAAAATGTGAATCATCCACTTTTTCTTCTAATTTTGGATTGAGCCGAAGCCTTCCTTTGAAGGTCCACAACACTTTACTATATCCAGGAACAAACCACTCATTCGGAGGAATGCCACATTTGGCCAAGTCAACCGTGTTGTCACTTCCATTATGAAAAATCACCAAACAACCAAGGACCCTAAGGGTTCCATAGATCTCTCTTGCGACGTCTGCTATCTCTTCTCTAGAGCTCTCATCTACCCCGCAGAAATCATCCTCCTCGTCTTGCCTATCAAAAATAGCCATTACGCGCTGAGGAAGCTTTAGTTCCTCCACGATTGCCCTCTGAAGTGCTCTTTGGCTTTTCCAACTGGAGCAATCGATGTGGATGATCTTGTTAAATTTCTTCGATAGAGAGGGCGGAGGGTGTTGGGCTATAGCTCTAAGCACTGCAGAAGCAGCCAGTCCACGCCATCCATCCCAATAGAAGGCACTACTGCTCGTATACTCCAGATAAGGGGTTATCTCTTGTACCGCTTGCTCGACGTTGTCCGCAGTAATATGCTGCATTAATTGATGGCAATTAGTTCGGGTCACTTCACACGTGCAGTAACGTTTATATTCAAAAAGTGCTGGCAAGGCTAGCAGCGATCGGTAGTAGGGTATAATCGGGTTAGATTCGGACGGTTTTTATTCTTACTGTATTCTAATTTATATTTTTTTCTCTATATTCGAAGTCGGATATGATAAAGACAGATATAAGTTCAGATCATTTGGATGCGTCGGAATGGATGCATGACAATTTTAGATTGGAAACAGATAATATAGGGCTAGCAGCGATCGGTAGACCGTCCATTCATGCGTGCATGCTTGCTCGTGAGTAGATAGTTTTATCTTGCATGCATATAAATACCTCTTCAGGCATGGTCAATTTCTTTATGAACGCCCAGCAAACAAAAGATGCTCCACGAATCTAACACATCTGCGCCTCCAGATCGACGGATCTCCACTTGCTAGCTCCTACAAGAGCGTATTGGTTATGTTTGTGCATCAACACTGTTAGTCTACTTGCTATTTTGAAAACTACGCTGTGAACAATTAACAAGAGCAAGAAGAATCTTACAGTACCTTAATTGGCAGCTACATATATGTTCTGTGCTGATAATAAGATAGCAGAAGTGTTGGTGTTGTTTCCACCCAAAAGAAAGATGTTTGTGCAAGGTGGAGGAAGAAAGGAAATCGGAGAGGAACTGTCAGCAATGGTAGCTAGTTGCAACTTTGCAATGAGCTCTTCCGTATGGTCTTAGCTTTTGCCATTGGCTTGTCTTTGAGCTTTGGGGTGCTTTCACTAAAGCACGAATTCTTCTTTGCTTGGGGTTGGAGCTAAAGAACAAAGATGGAATTGTCGTCCTGCCAAAGCTACTTGATGGCTCGAAGTATCTGTATACATGAAACTATAACAAGTAATGAAAAGAAATGAAAAGAGCGAAGTATCTGTTTACATGACACCATAAGAAGTAATGAATATTTGAATGATTATCTCTACTTCAATAATGCTACTTCAAGAGCTGACGCTTGCGCCGCTTGGCCCGCAGCAACTCATGTGCATTGTCATCAGCATAACCAAATCAATGAATGGAAACATTTATCTATTGTATGAATTAACAAACTTCAGTCAGCTTCTTAAAGTCTGATCAGCAACTACTGATCCAGATCCATGCAGTGTGTAGTCCGAATGCAAACGGTGTGCCTGGTACTGTGATACTTAGTTGCACTATGACCAAGACGGTTACCCAATAATACAAACTCCGTCCCGTCCTCATCATCACTATCCATATTCTTTGGCGTAAAGAAGAGTGATGGGTGTCTATGCTACCACAAGACTCAGTAAAAAGAATACAACTCTGCTTCGACAAAATAGCATGCATATAAATACTACTCTATTTGACTCCGTGGCATACTACTCTATTTGACTCCGTGGCATCTTCAACGTAACATTATTTTTTCAAGATCCAATACAACGCATCTTAATTGGCATGCATTTGTATTTTGAGATGATCGTACGTCGACAGTTAATAGCAACACGGTTGGTTTAGGATATCTTAGACGATTTGGTACGATATATCACCATTTGCGATTCTTCGAAATATGCCCTCTTGAATGATAGTGTATTTTAAAGAAGAGTGATGGGTGTCTATACTACCACAAAACTCACTAATAAGAATACTACTCTGCTTCGTGAAGAAAATAGCATATATATATACACAGAGAGAGAGAGAGAGAGAGAGAGAGAGAGAGAGAGAGATACCTCTTCATCCATGGTGAATTTCTTTATGAACGCCCAGCAAACACAAGATGCTCCACGAATCTATCCCATCTGCGCCTCCAGATCGATGGATCTCCACTTGCCAGCGCCTACAAGAGCGTATTAGTTATGTTTGTGCATCAACAGTGTTAGTCTACTTGTTATTTTGAAAACTACGCTGTGAACAATTAACAAGAGAAAGAAGAATCTTGTAGTACCTTAATTGGTAGCTACATACGTATTCTGTGCTGATAAGATAGCAGAAATGTTGGTGTTGTTTCCTCCCAGAAGAAAGATGTTTGTGCAAGGTGGAGGAGGAAGAAAGGAAGAGCAACTGTCAGTAATGCTAGCTAGGTGCAACTTTGCAATGAGCACTTCCGTATGGTCTTACTGATCATCAGCTTTTGCCATTGGCTTGTCTTTGAGCTTTGGGGTGCTTTCACTAAAGCTGTAAAGCACGAATTCTTCTTTGCTTGGGGTTGGAGCTAAAGAACAAAGAATGCAGTGGCTTTGTTTTCTTCTATTTTAATAATGGGTTTTGTTAAACATCATCCGGATATTTTCTTTCTAACTATCATCCAGATTTATAACCGTTGGATTAGAGATCCAATGGCCATGAATTATTCTCTCCTCTTAATCTCTAATGTAAGGGTCACAAATTTGGATGATAGTTAGAAAGAAAACATCCAGGTGATGCCTAGACACTCCCTTTAATAATATATACTAGCTAAATGCAAGTTCTCTCCTATAGATTAAAAAAAATTATATTTCTCCTAGCATATCGAGTCGACATGATCAGGATCGGCCTGTCCAGCCCATGCCCTTGACTCCGCCTCACTACAAGGATTCAGATCTATTGCCACAAATTAATTTCAATGAAATAAACTTGCAATTGCTACATATGTTGCTACGATTTTAATTGTGTGGTAATACTTTATTTTTATTACCATGATTTCCGCTTTCGTGGTAATAGCTTTTTATATATTGCCATCAGTAAGGCCCCGTTTGGCACAGCTCCACCACTGACTCCTGGAGCTGTTTGGAGCCGTTTTGTGCCAAACGGGGTACAACAAAATAGCTCCACCCAAGGAGTCCCTTAAAACCTGCTGAGACAAAAGTAGCTCCTTGGGTGGAGCTGAAAAAAGTAGCTTCACCCAGCTCCACCTGTGAAGTAAAAAAAAACAGCTCCACTTGTGAAGTGGAGCCGTGCCAAACGGGGCCTAAATGTTGTATTATTTTTGGATTTTCGTTGCAATAGAAACCAGCTTTTGCAACAAAAAACGGAAATTATTGCATTAGGTATTGCGTAGTGCGGGCACCAATGCATCATTTCACTTTGGTCTGCTAAACGACCTTACAACCACGTTGACTTACATGTTCATGAAAAACACTCCTGCAAATCAATGTCATTAGATTAGCCATCTAGTCACACTACTACAGAAAGCCTAATACTAGACGCCAAATCACAGACGGTTTTGTGAAACCGTCTGTGACGTACACTATCACAGACGGTTTTAATTTGGAGGCCATCTGAGGTTGGAAAAAGGAGTATCACAGACGGTTTTTACCTCTGAACCGTCTGTGATAATGGAATATCACAGACGGTTTTTATTATAAAACCGTCTGTGATATTCCAAATTATCACAGACGGTTTTTAAACATAAACCGTCTATAATACTCCTTTTTCCCGCCACAAACACCACAGACGGCAAAAGTTCGACAAACAGAGATTCCCAGATTTTATTTCAAGGCAAATTTAATTTATTACAAATCTAAGAGAAAAAGAGATTCCCAGATTTTAATCTTCTGGGCTTCATATGCTTCTTCTTCAACTTCTGGAGTTGGAGGATCAGCCGCTGAGTTCTCGAATGTCGTGAAGATTGTCCTTGCCCTCTCCACTTCCTCCGCTAGCCTAGGTAAATCATTAGCATGGCCCATAATCTCAAATAGGATGCCATGATAAACTTCAACAGAATCGGCCGATTCTGCTTGATCGGAAAGGTTATCTATCACACTCTGCACTTCCGCAAGAGCTTCCTCCGCTTTGTGGACATTGTAGAGAAGAACAAGGCTGAGGGCGGTTTCCTTTTCGTGAGCAGCAACGAGACACCTCCGTCGACGGCGGATGATGAGGTCTAGTTGACGGACGATATTGGAAGCGAGTCGAGGAAGGAAAGTAGGGCGTGAGCGGAGGAGCTGCTCTAGACGTAAATTGTTGGCCGCCTGTGTAAGGTTGCGGCCGAACAAC
This sequence comes from Dendrocalamus latiflorus, assembly GCA_017311315.1. Taxonomy (NCBI): domain Eukaryota; kingdom Viridiplantae; phylum Streptophyta; class Magnoliopsida; order Poales; family Poaceae; genus Dendrocalamus; species Dendrocalamus latiflorus. Next base: position 1,550,550 of record CM029628.1, read on the forward strand.
TCATGATGGATAGATGAGAGGAAGGAGATGAACAAAATTTTAGATGTCATTGTTGAGAAATGTGGTGATGATCGAAGAAGATGAGGGAGAGGACAGTTTAGATCGAAGAAATGGAATGGTGCGTGCAAATATAAGCATTATCACAAACGGTTCATATTCGAAACCACCAGTGACACTTCGTATATAACCGCCGTCTTTTACATTAATATCACAGACCGTGACGCTTCGTATATAACCGTCGTCTCATACATTAATATCACAGACTGTTCGTAAACTGCCTTATCACAGACGGTTCTGAGTTTAGAACTGTCTGAGATAGTAGGCTTATCACAGACGGTTCTAAACTTAGAACCGTAGAACCGTCTGTGATAATTCCCTATATATACCCTCTGGCTAGGGTTTTCTGTGTATTCTGCAGTTATTCTATATCTAAATCCCAATCTGCCTCCCCGAGCCGTCGCCGACGCCTCCCTCGAGCCCTCGCCGCCGCCTCCCTCGAGTCCTCGCCGGCCGCCTCCCCGGGCCGTCGCCGCCGCCTCCCCGGGCCGTCGCCGCCGCCTCCCCGGGCCCGTCGCCTCCCTGAGCCCGTCGTCGCCGCCTGCCCGAGCCGTCGCCTCCCCGAGCCCGTCGCTGCCGCCTCCCCGGGCCGTCGCCTCCCCGAGCCCGTCGCCGCCGCCTCCCCGGGCCGTCGCCTCCCCGAGCCCTCGCCGCCGCCTCCCCTAGCCCCTGTTCTTCTGGTGATTTCGAATATCACTGGTCTTGTGAGTGAGTCTGTGATTTTTGTATGCAATCTGTGTAGGCTGTGCACTGGGAGACATAGATTGCTTGTGGGATTGATTGTTACTCGATGATGATATAAATCATATACTGAGATTGGTTAAATTAGTCTTTGAGCTCTAATTACTGTCAACTCTGTTATCACAATTAAGTAACACATTCTAGTGTATCTTGTTCAATGAACCAGACACACTAGTTTGTGTTATTTGCTTCATAGAACTTTGTTTAGAGACCTTGTAGTAATAGTATATGCCACATAGACCTTCAAGGGGCATGAAGCAAGTAACACATTCTAGTGTATCTTGTTCAATGAACCGGATACACTAGTTTGTGTTATTTGCTTCATAGAACTTTGTTTAGAGACTTTGTAGTAATAGTATATGCCACATAGATCTTCAAGGGGCATGAAGCAAGTAACACATTCTAGTGTATCTTGTTCAATGAACCGGATACACTAGTTTGTGTTATTTGCTTCATAGAACTTTGTTTAGAGACCTTGTAGTAATAGTATATGCCACATAGACCTTCAAGGGGCATGAAGCAAGTGACACACTCTATTGTTCCCTGTTCAATGAACCGGGTACAGTAGTTTGTGTCATTTGCTTCATAGAACTTTGTTTAGAGACCTTGTAGTAATAATAGATAGATATTGATTCTATATATGTATATATGTAGATATATATATATGTATATGTATGTATGTATATACACATATATATGTATTGTAATCGCCTATATTGAGCGAAGATAGATATTACACTTTCTTATCTTATGGTATGGTACTTTCTTATCTTATGTGAAATGAATTGAGATGTGAAATGTATCTGAAATGAAATGAGTTGTGTAAATTGTATATCTTTTATATCTGTGATTATCTGCTTGTTTCAGAGGGCATGGCTAGCATTTCCTGAGGCTAGCCAATAAACAGAAATATATGTAGGGGTCGAAGGGAATATCACAGACGGTTTTTACTCAAAAATCGTCTGTGATTATCAGCTATCACAGACGGTTTTTACTCAAAAACCATCTGTGATAGCTGATAATCACAGACGGTTCGAAAGCCGTCTGTGATGATCTTCGATTATCACTGACCCATAAATACAGACGGTTCACAAAACCGTCTGTGATGACGTTTTCGAACCGTCTATGATGACCTTTTCTGTAGTAGTGTCAGTACATTTAGGACAACTAGGCTGCTTGACTTGACTGAAACTCGGGCGGCCCGACAACTAATCCACGGCTAGCAGCGACTAATCGGGCATGGCTAGCTACGCGACTTATGGCCTACCATCGGAGTTCAGACGGAGAGAGTTCAGATACATACCAGTTGGACTGTTCAGATGGAGACAGCATCAAATTCTTGGACTGCGCAACGATGATCGACGGCAAGGCCAATCACCTCCTGGATGCATGCAACCACAAAGGTGGTACACCCCTGCACTCTGCTAGCAGAGTAGGGGGAGTTAGGATGGTCCTTCATCTCGTCAGTTTGGCCTTAGGCGAGGATGGTGGCAACGATGCTGCGAAAGCAGAACGAGCTGGGAGAGACGGTCCTGCATGAGGCAGTCCGTCTGGCAAACATGTATGTGCAACTGGGGGCACCTCGGCGCTGTACCTGGCAGTCTCTCTGGCATTGTCATACTCTGGACCTAACTGGCAAAATTGGCGTGGTCGCTGCATTTCTCAGATGCAAAGGTTTGTGTGTGGTGGATTCTAAAATACCAAGTTCTAGTTCTTTGACATAAAATGCTCATGCACTCCACTAATAAACGAGTGCTGGAAAATTAACTACTGTTAAGATATCATATATAGGAGTATGATGGCATTGATCCAATTTTTGTGCCAATTAGTTTTACAAGTTGTCTGGTCAACCCGTGCCCTTGCACGGGCTAGATGGTTTCATTAGTAAGTTCTTAGTTGCTTTGACATAAATCTCACGAGAATTTAGATGCCCTATAAATGATAATCCTTTTTTTACTTTCAACAATTTTCTTTTAAGTTTGTTTAGCAACTAACATATGTAATTGAAATGTCAGGGATGACGCAGACGATTCTGGGATGGAACCAGCATCTCTTGAGACAAAAGGACTTACAACGGGAAGTAGACCTCTTCATTTTGCTTCCCTGTGGAGGAGCCATGAAGTGATGAAGCTGCCCCTTGTAACATCCCATTTTTGGGATGCTCTTGTGACTGTGTATAAGTTTCAAAACTGAGTTCAATTTCAAAAATTGGCATCTTGAAGTTTTCTAGCTTTTCAAATTTTGCAAAAATTTGGATTTTCTCCTGGGCCTAGGCCCATTTCCCTACCCTCCTTTTTCCCAGCCCCTTCCCCCTTTCGGTCCAAGGCCACTCGACCCAGCTGGCTACCCCCTTCTTCCTTCTCTCTCCCTCCCCTGTTTCTCCCCGGCCCGCGCCCGCCTGAGCTAGCCACTTCCCTCCCCTGTGCACTAGCTCCCTCCCCGTGGCCGCGTCTTCGCCGAGCCGTACTCCCTCCTCCGGCCTAGATTCCTCTCCTCCTCTTCCCTCCCTCCGCCGCGCGTCACCCTTCCTCGGCACGCCCATGGCTGACCCGTCCCGCCGCGCCCGCGTTGACTCCCTCCCGCGCCGAGTTCGCACCTCGCTCGCCTAGCCCTGCTAGCCCCCGAGCTAGCTTCGTCCTCCCCGCCCTCTCACCGCGCGTTGTCGAAAGCGGCGACCCGATCTTCCAGACAACGGCTGCCTCGGCTTCTCGCGCATATGTGCCACTGAGCCTGCCACCAGTACCCTAGCTCTGGCGCTAGCTTCCCCCTCCCTCTCCTTCTCTCTCCCTGCGAGCTGTGCCGAGTCTCGCCCCTCTCTGCGCGGCCCCTATGGATCAACAACACCGCCCACTCACTCGCCGAGCCGAGCTTTAACGCGCAACGGCCGGCCAACCACCTCTCTCACCTATAAAAGGGATGGCCGAGCGCCCTCTTGCTCTCCACCATCTCCCCCTTCTCCCTTGAGCTCATTTTCCTCTTACGTCAACGCCTCCCTAAGGCCGTCACCGCAAACAGCTTCTTCTAGTGAGCCTCAGGCCCCGTTGAGCCTTCCCTGGTGATCACCCTGCTCTACTCTCCCTCTCACCATGCCTAATTGGCCCCTAGCTCCTCGCAGCTCGCCGACAGCTCGCGTCTTCTCCAACTTCGGCGCTCCGCCATTCTGTTGACTTGTTGCTCCTCCTTCCGATAGCTCTCGGCAGAAGCGTCACCAAGAGACCCCGAGGCTTTCCTAACCCTCGCTCAGCATCTTCCTTCTCTCCGATGAGCCCACATCGACGACACCTCGCCGCCGCTCTGGTCTCTCATCACTAGCCCAGCTTCGGCCTCCCTAAGCACTTCTTCCCCCTTCGGTGAGCTCCTACGCCCTCACAGTAGCTCCCCTATTGTTTAATTGGATTTTAATTGCTTAGACCGCCGCCGCGCCATAGCCCCTGTTCCCGCTGCCACCGGCAGCTCGTTGGTCCTCTTTGGCCCATGTCTTCTCGCTAGAGGTGCACTCCGTGGCGAGAAACCCATTTTGCCCATGTTGTTGTACTGCCATGGCCTCCCTAACCGCTGGTAGGCTTCGTCGCTGCTCGGCCGGGAAGAGCCACTGTTCACCTGCCATTAGTTTAAACCAAAGATTAGTTTAACTTAATGACTGATTAGCTCGGCTAAACTCATAAACATGTGGGACATCCCTTTTTAATCCAGAGCCACGTGTCACTAACAGTGGGCCCCCTCTAGCTTTAAAAATTTATTTAAACCCAGTTTTAAATTATTGGCCACTGACATGTGGGCCCCAAGCACTATTCATAGTACCAGGCCCCACATGTCGGTCTCTCCGGACTTTTTCTTTAAAAAGAAAATAAAAACTTAATTTAACCATGGCCCCACATGTCATTCTTTGAGGTTTCATAAATAAAAATAATTTGGAAATTAATTTAAAATTCACGGGCCCACCTGTCAAAGAGATAATTCTCTCTCCTCTATTTATTTTGAATTTTCTCCAAAAATATACTTTGGAGAGCTCGTTCTCTCTCATCTTAGCTTCAAATTTAATGAAACTTATTTTTATTTTTTTTAAATCAAGATATAACTATTGGTGTTGGTGTTATTCAATTTGGAGTTCATTTTAATTTTATTTTGTATTTATTTGCTTTTACTTGAATGCTATTCATTTTCCGGTGTGTTCTTCCGAGTAGAGTTCGAGGAGCGAATGAGCCCCAGATTGAAGCCACACAAGAATACCAAGACCAACCATCTTTTGATTCATGCAAGGCAACATTTTGATCATTTTAACCCTATATTTTATGTGAATTATGTTTAATTATAACTACCAAAATTGCATGCTTAATTTCTTATACAATCGTATGTTAATTCTAAGATAGTTACATGCCTACTTGATGATGTAATATTACAATTATGCCATCCTTGATACTTGACAATCCATGAACCTTGTCACTCTAGTTTTAAGTGGTAACTTGACTAGTTATAAGTTGTACTTTGTGAAACGACCCACGTCGTTAATTAACCCTAAATGACGAATTAGGACGTTAAGTAAGATTAATTATGTGGTTAATGATCTAAAATACAGGGGAATTTAAACTTTTCTTGCAGTCGTTTAAAGTGAACTTAACGAACGATAAACTAATACGTTGTTTTCACAATTTCATCGATAAGGGCGAATATCAAACGGTGTAAACTAAAATGAGAAATAAAATCCAATTGCACGACAAAGTAAAAGTTTTCCACTCAATTAAAATATATAACAGTCCATAGTACCACAGTAATTAAATTTCACTCTGTGTAGGGTAAAATCATACCATCCATTGAGCGACAACTAGAACTTATGAAGAATCAAATAAAAATCTTACAATTTGCATTACATAATAGCCACGATACGAATTACAATAAATATACAATTTAGTGTCTTAACCAAATAACTATCTCGAAAATGAAGCAATACAATAGTATCTATTTAGGAAGTTCGGGAATTAATTTACATCCCAGTTCATCTCATACATATTCATTTCATCTGAATTAACAAAGAATAGAAATTACATTTAGATAACATTCAGTATCATTTAGACATCAATATTAAGAGAAAGCCGAAATACATTCAGGTCATCTCATACATTAGACACTGTCGTCGAGTTGCCACTATGCCGCTATTTCATTTATGAGTGAACCCGTAATTATTAATACCGAAAAAGACCGAACAAAAGAGTGAGTAAAAACAAGCGAAAGAAAGCAGATAGAAATTGACTGTCAGAGCCCTAGAGGTTAAGTTCAGGCGGGGTAATCCGTTCATAGAGATACCTGACCGTCTGAAGGCCAGTCGACACCTCGCACAACCGTAGGGTCATCACTCGGCACAAACAAACCTGTTTTTAACATAGAGACCAGCCAACGTAAACCAAATTACCATAATGCCCTTTTTAAATTTTCCACACAACAACCGGAGGGCAGCACGGCTCAGTCATTGAGACAGCACACACGTTCGAGAAAGCCCACAGCCAGACCTCAACACAATATCAAGAAGCCACAAGCACAGCACCGTCACAAGCCAAACATCACACGCAGCCACCAGAGGAGAGAGCAGAAATATCACAGCAGAGCAATGTGAGAACCCTCAAAAGTAAATAACCAACAACACACTATTAAGAATATAATTAATGTTAATAACAATAATTGCAGAAATAATAATGATAATAAATCCAACTCACATGCACAAATCAAATGAGAATATATATATATCAACAATCTGAATTACAGAAGAGATTCCAACTATACAACAAATTTCATAAATGAACTCTCATACAAAAATTACATTCTCAAGTTACAAGGATGAAAATTACAACTCGATATTACAAACTTGGAATCCATCTCATACAACAAAAAGCGTACATACATCAGACTACATATTATCGCAACCACCAAATACCTGCACAAAACTGTTAGCCCAAAATACAGTTACAAAACTGAAATGGAATAGAAATATTTGCCGTCAGAAATTGGGTTATCATTCTTGCTCTTGGGCAAGCGCGCATAGAGATACCCGGGTTTGTCAGGGGCAAATCGGCACCATCTCGCGTAGCAAAATGTTCATCATCCGGCAACCTACCTCCTTACCTGTGAAGCCTCTGAAATGCATACACAAAGCCACCAGCCATGCATGACTAATAGAGGACACAAGTCACCCTGCATGCATAACCAGCAGAAGGCCAAGCCACGTTTCACCCCACTGCCACAAGGCAGCAGGAGGAAGAACCATTGCACTGCAAAAGGGGAGGGCTATAGTAAAAAGCTCACTGCCAGAACCATCCCACACACTGCATTCCACCGCACATAGCACCAGCAAGCTTTCAATGCTCACTGCCCAAGCCACTGCCCAGCTCTCTGCCCAAAAGAGAGGAGGCAAATAGAGACGGTGCAGGCCATCAAACACCAGCACAATACACCAATATCTCCAATCAATCCCATACTACCACTTTACTGCCCAAGAAGTTGCACACCCCAATTTAAACCCTAGCACCCAGACGGAGGCCAAGGAACCAACACGACCAGAAGGACAGCACCAAGTACACCAGCCAGGAGATACTCCCAGGAGCCAGCCACACCACCAAGTACAAGGGCAAGACAGCCAAGAAAGCACAACCACCTCATCCCCTTAAGCCAACGACACAAGTAAGGTAAGGCTCCGAAAAGCCCTTGTTTCCCATGTAAGTAAGTCACACTAGCTAGCCGTAGAACTCAAGCATGGAAATTAGACCATCCACTACACTAGATTAACAAATTAGGGTGGCCATCCAGTGTGCCCTTGAGGCCAGGGATCGGCATTACCCGTGCATATCTCAACCCCAAGCAACCCACGGTTGCTCACCCCAAACCCACAGCACAGAGGCTTTAGCGGCCGTCCATGAGCCCCCGGGCATCGACGATTGCTCCCCCGGCGCAATGTCCATGCCCAGCCCCCGCATGGTTGCTCACCAAAAACCAACATTCGCACTAGTGATCACCAAGACATGCATATTCTACACTAATCACCAAGAGTGCACAAGAGTAGGGGGTAGGAAGGGAGGAGAAGAACCTGGTAAGGCCGAAGAAATAGAGCATGGCGTCGGTGGTCTGTAGCCACCGAAGCGCATGAGGCCGGCGAGTAGCAGACGGGGCACGGGCCAGCAAAAGCCAGCGCAGAGCCGTGCGCCGGCAGCGTGCCGCTGCCATGGCGCACCGCCGCAAAGGAGGAAGAGGACAACCCCAGATGCGTCGGTGAAGCCCGGTTTCACCGAGGCGCATGCCCCCCCCCCCCGGGGTAGACCCGGTGGCGACGGCTCAAGGTATAGCGCCGGCCAACCCGAGACCCAACCGCAGCCCCAGTTCACCGCAAATGGCCAAGAACACGATAAAAGAAAAGGGGGGAAAACCAGATCCAAGCCTCAAAAGCTCACTCACCACACCATATCCATGGAGCTAGCACCTCATCCCACCAAGGGGGACCGGCCGATTGTAGATCGGTGGCGGCAGACCGGGAGGAGGAGGCGAGCACCGATGGCAAGGCCGGAGAAACCGGCGGCGCCAAGAGGAGAGGAGAGCCGAGGGGGAGGCGAGACCCACTATAGGCGACGCGGGAAGGCCGACGGTCGACGGCGCCATGGTCGGCGGGGCCGATGCGGGCGGAGGCGCCGCAGGAGAGAGGGGAGAGGAGGAGTAGCCGAGAGAGATGGGAGAGAGAAGGGGGCCAAGGCGTTCGGCCGGGTCTCATGACCCCGGCGCCGACTGGGCCGTTCGGGTTGGTTGGGCCTGCTCAGGCCGAGAGGCCGAGTGGGCCAGTTTCTTTTTTTTACCAGGATTTACAGAGTAATCCACAGTAACACAAAAAAAGGAAAATACAACGGTAAGATAAGCTGCATGTATATTATATCAATTAAAATATACAAGGAAATCATCAACAAAGGCTCTCTGTAAATAATATTCCTATAAAACCTAGAATTTAAACTCTTAAAGCATGAAATTTAACAAGGGTTATTGCTTCATTTGAGAATCCATAAAATTAAGAGTGGAATATTTCTATCTCAAAATAATGCAGGGAGGAATTTGGTTCCAGGTGAAGCGACTGTTCAGACAAACACTGATTTAACTACCTCTCGGTCAGGCAAGTAAAGCAGGCTGTCAAGCTTGCTGTGGTTCATGAAATTGTTTTATTTTTGACAGTTATTTCTAACTTTCCGAATGTTGCATTAAAAGTAATTTCTAAAGAAAAAGGAAAATGGTCAGAAGTATGGATAACATGATAAGAATGAAAAGAGAACAGATCCACTGGATGAGCAGTGGACTGTAAAGAAATTAATAAAGGAGGGTAGAGGGTGCTCTGGATTGAGAGTTCAGGGGCAGGTGAGACCCTCTACATATGGTTATTATATAAGGACTAGAAAACAATCTTCATTCTGAAATGAACCGTAAAACAGTATCAACCATACTCCCGTGCTAAACGGGCGGAACAAGTTACTCTCTTTTATTGCTATTATCTCCATACTGGGTAAGTAATAAAGTAGGAAGGGGGCTCGGCCGGTAAGAAAACCCGGGAGTCCCAAGTCGCTTATATTAGCGTATGTGGAGTGTCGAGTATTCAGAACCGCTCGACCAACGGCTTTATAGCCGGATGGAGATATAGTGATAAGAGTCGAGAAAACATTCTGTATTCTGAATTTGGGGTCGCATCAAAGGAAATGCGAATGACCAGTGTCCATAAGAATTCAGAATAATTATGGGTAAAGTGATACAAGTCTGCGCAGTACTAAAAATCATGAATTCATGCCAGTCTCTTGGATAAGAGTCTACGGGGAGAAACACTGGTTTTCTTTTGTTCCAGAATGACTGATAGATATTTCATAAGTTAAAACATTGCCAAACTTTCAAAACTTATATTATGTCTTTTGGAAGATTGGATCAGGTATGATACAGGTAGAAACATGGAAAAGATTGCATCATTATTTATAAACTTGTTGAGTACAATGTACTCACTCTTGCTATTAAATCTCCCCCTTTCAGAGCATTTCTCAGCAGGGGAATTTTTGGGTTTTGAAGAGGGCGAGCTTGAAAATGAGGACACCTCGGGATATGAGGCGGCAGAGGATGACGAGATGGAGGCCGTATCTGACGGCTGGGAGGAATAGACAGTCTTTAGATTATCGTATCAGGACCGACGGGTATTACATTATAAGCAAGCATGTATCTCCCACTGATGTAGTACTTAGTTGTGTAATGGACCAGAATTATGGCAACCGTATGGAACAATTAGGTGGCCCGACCTTAAGTCACCTACGGGTTGTAATAAATATTGTATCTTCAGTCTCTAATTATTGTTCTGCTGCAACTACTCTGATTGGCTTGTTGCTTGTCAAATGCGGTGTTCTACCGAAATGACAAGTAACAATCCGTTGACTAGTGTTATTACCCCATGGTAATGACACGGGTCGCCACAGGTGGTATCAGAGCAATGGTTCGAGAGCCACGCAAATAATTAGAGACCGTTGTGGACCTAAGGATGTTGTCCTTGCTATATGGCACATATGTATTCTTTAATACTTCTCATCTGTACGTCATTTCTTATTTGGTTAGCTCTAGGCTTCGGCATCATTATTTTGACCGCCAATTATATTGAAGACCAGAATGGGTAGCAAGGAAAGGAATGACAACAATTATAGTTATAACAATCTAAACTATGGTACTAATTCTTTTTATGGGTAACAGTGTTAGTCTATACAAAATTCTAGTAGTAGCTGGTAAATAATATAATTTTAATTATGAGCTTAACATTTAATTTCTTTTGGCTGCAACTAGATGTTCTGCATTTAAATGGTGCATTTCCATCAGTACATGATTTCTATTTTATTGTCTCAACCGTAACGACATAGGCTCAATTGTAGCGACATAGGACAAATTATGACAAATATTAGCAGTTATAGTGGTTTTAGAAGTGAACCAAACTCTGAGACCCTTATCTTTTCACTCTGGCAACTAAATGAACACATCCGCCATCACAAAATTTAGTAGAGACAATCAAAGAAAGGAAATACTATAACTATTCATGATGGCAAATGAACCAAAATAAAATTGACTTCTCTCATTTCTGCATATGAGATTTCCCGGACGAGTGGTCCGTGGCGCTTCCGAACGCGTAAGTTTCAGACGTACCCAGGAACGAAGTCCTGGGCGTACTCAGGGATGAGCCCTGAGCGTGGTTCCAAACGCAAAAGTTTTGGGCGATCCTGAGAGCGAGTTCTCAGGCGTGCCTGGACACGGAGATCCAGGGTAGTATAGGTTCGCACTCAGAGGCAAGCTCTGAGCGTGGTCCCAAACGCGAAAGATTTGGGCGGTCTCGACAGCGAGGTCTCGAGCGTAGCTGGGCACGTAGTCCCAGAGTAGTGTAGGAGTTGATTCGTTTTGCATCTCTATGTTTCTTGGGTTTTATTTGCCTAATATGTATGCTGTAATGTGAAGACTAATGGGAGGAAGTAATGAGGCTTTCTACTACTTGAACCTAAATAATTTCTCATCTACTCACATGCTACACATTAATATGAGAACTAGGGTCTACTAGATAAATAAAATTTTATTCATACCTCTTATAATAACTTGCTGCAAGAAATTTGATAATGTCATGACAAGCAAATATTTTCAAATATATATATATAATTTTAAATATAACGCAAAGTGGGGTGATTAAGTGTAAGATAAGCAATCAAATTAAAACAAGTGAAAATCTAGAGCCTAGCCCGTAGTATAGAAAGAACGCTCGATTCCTTACTATTTCTAAAACCGGTCATATGGAACTACCCGAATGACTAGACTTAGACGAGTGTTTACGGGGCTGACTGTAGATAATTTATTCATCACTATCTATTCTTTTTGCGGAGCATGTAACTCGGAGTGAGACGTCCTTAGAGCGTAATCGGATTAAAATGGGCTATCTATTCTTTATCTTCGGGCTAGTGGATAGCTCCATCTTAAAGACATTATTAAATCAGACGGGTCTTTTCCTAGTAGTCTACCCGTAACCTTCCCGAGAAACTTTTCCTTGCTTAATCCCAACTCTTTTCGAGTGTATGGTTAGACCCGTAACCAACTCTGGTATCAGACCAAGGAAATGAACCCATAATTACCTATGCTCCCTTGTTTAATTCAGACCCGAACGGTCGATGTCTAGGCTTCTAAGCTCAAGGCTGTCGTGGGATTAATCACCCTATTATCCACGTCTGGTGCATTTCCCCAAGTTCATGAATATATGATTTCAGGAACCTTTGTCATAGTCTCCAGAGCATAACATTGACCATAAAATTTTAAATAAATTTTTTTAAAATAAAACAATTTCATCAGGACATTAGGAAATAATTATTTTCACAAAACCCCTTTGTGCATCATTCTATATTAATATTTCTTGCACCATAGTGTTTAAAGTTTTTGGAAAAAAAAAACTTGTTTCATGCATTCCATGAGGACATATATTATGAATAGGGGGAAATGTCCACTTTTCCAATATCATTGGTCTATCATCAACTGAACCCAAAACCATATGGCAATACCATATCCTTATGTGTAACTAATAAATCTCTAGGCCTGCCTAATAATCTAGAGAGATATGTTCAAATCCGAAGAACTAAACCACGTCTAAAAAGCTAGTATCGTAGACGTAGAGTTTAAGTCCCAAAATTCAGAAACCATAGTGCCATCCGAATAGGAAGTAACAATATTAACCAAACTGGAAATACCCAACCCTTAAATAGCCCAAGTCCAAAGCCAAGAAAATGAGGATAATGCTAACCTAATCTCAAATCTTCCTGCCACAAGACGACATTTCAACCCAATTGCTTTAAGCAATATCGCTCTCTTTGAACCACCCAGCTAAACCATCACCCATAGCACTCCAGTATACCAGTTATGAGCAAAGGGATACCTGGCTAGAGATTTTAAGACGCACAGCGAAGTGCACTCGGACTGCAGAGGACGAGGACTGATGGACACCACTGCACCAAAAATAGGACGTGCAAAAACCGATGGAAGAGCCGACCCGATGGAATCAAGGGGTAGCTAAAGAATTAAGGAGGGAAGGGGGCGAGATAAATAGAAGCATCTACCAATACGATTCGTAAAGAATCAACAAAAGACCCACCGCAACCTTCCTAAGTCATTTTCGATTTCGAGGACGAAATCATTTTTAAGGAGGGAAGGATGAAACGACCCACGTCGTTAATTAACCCTAAATGACGAATTAGGACGTTAAGTAAGATTAATTATGTGGTTAATGATCTAAAATACAGGGGAATTTAAACTTTTCTTGCAGTCGTTTAAAGTGAACTTAACGAACGATAAACTAATACGTTGTTTTCACAATTTCATCGATAAGGGCGAATATCAAACGGTGTAAACTAAAATGAGAAATAAAATCCAATTGCACGACAAAGTAAAAGTTTTCCACTCAATTAAAATATATAACAGTCCATAGTACCACAGTAATTAAATTTCACTCTGTGTAGGGTAAAATCATACCATCCATTGAGCGACAACTAGAACTTATGAAGAATCAAATAAAAATCTTACAATTTGCATTACATAATAGCCACGATACGAATTACAACAAATATACAATTTTGTGTCTTAACCAAATAACTATCTCGAAAATGAAGCAATACAATAGTATCTATTTAGGAAGTTCGGGAATTAATTTACATCCCAGTTCATCTCATACATATTCATTTCATCTGAATTAACAAAGAATAGAAATTACATTTAGATAACATTCAGTATCATTTAGACATCAATATTAAGAGAAAGCCGAAATACATTCAGGTCATCTCATACATTAGACACTGTCGTCGAGTTGCCACTATGCCGCTATTTCATTTATGAGTGAACCCGTAATTATTAATACCGAAAAAGACCGAACAAAAGAGTGAGTAAAAACAAGCGAAAGAAAGCAGATAGAAATTGACTGTCAGAGCCCTAGAGGTTAAGTTCAGGCGGGGTAATCCGTTCATAGAGATACCTGACCGTCTGAAGGCCAGTTGACACCTCGCACAACCGTAGGGTCATCACTCGGCACAAACAAACCTGTTTTTAACATAGAGACCAGCCAACGTAAACCAAATTACCATAATGCCCTTTTTAAATTTTCCACACAACAACCGGAGGGCAGCACGGCTCAGTCATTGAGACAGCACACACGTTCGAGAAAGCCCACAGCCAGACCTCAACACAATATCAAGAAGCCACAAGCACAGCACCGTCACAAGCCAAACATCACACGCAGCCACCAGAGGAGAGAGCAGAAATATCACAGCAGAGCAATGTGAGAACCCTCAAAAGTAAATAACCAACAACACACTATTAAGAATATAATTAATGTTAATAACAATAATTGCAGAAATAATAATGATAATAAATCCAACTCACATGCACAAATCAAATGAGAATATATATATATCAACAATCTGAATTACAGAAGAGATTCCAACTATACAACAAATTTCATAAATGAACTCTCATACAAAAATTACATTCTCAAGTTACAAGGATGAAAATTACAACTCGATATTACAAACTTGGAATCCATCTCATACAACAAAAAGCGTACATACATCAGACTACATATTATCGCAACCACCAAATACCTGCACAAAACTGTTAGCCCAAAATACAGTTACAAAACTGAAATGGAATAGAAATATTTGCCGTCAGAAATTGGGTTATCATTCTTGCTCTTGGGCAAGCGCGCATAGAGATACCCGGGTTTGTCAGGGGCAAATCGGCACCATCTCGCGTAGCAAAATGTTCATCATCCGGCAACCTACCTCCTTACCTGTGAAGCCTCTGAAATGCATACACAAAGCCACCAGCCATGCATGACTAATAGAGGACACAAGTCACCCTGCATGCATAACCAGCAGAAGGCCAAGCCACGTTTCACCCCACTGCCACAAGGCAGCAGGAGGAAGAACCATTGCACTGCAAAAGGGGAGGGCTATAGTAAAAAGCTCACTGCCAGAACCATCCCACACACTGCATTCCACCGCACATAGCACCAGCAAGCTTTCAATGCTCACTGCCCAAGCCACTGCCCAGCTCTCTGCCCAAAAGAGAGGAGGCAAATAGAGACGGTGCAGGCCATCAAACACCAGCACAATACACCAATATCTCCAATCAATCCCATACTACCACTTTACTGCCCAAGAAGTTGCACACCCCAATTTAAACCCTAGCACCCAGACGGAGGCCAAGGAACCAACACGACCAGAAGGACAGCACCAAGTACACCAGCCAGGAGATACTCCCAGGAGCCAGCCACACCACCAAGTACAAGGGCAAGACAGCCAAGAAAGCACAACCACCTCATCCCCTTAAGCCAACGACACAAGTAAGGTAAGGCTCCGAAAAGCCCTTGTTTCCCATGTAAGTAAGTCACACTAGCTAGCCGTAGAACTCAAGCATGGAAATTAGACCATCCACTACACTAGATTAACAAATTAGGGTGGCCATCCAGTGTGCCCTTGAGGCCAGGGATCGGCATTACCCGTGCATATCTCAACCCCAAGCAACCCACGGTTGCTCACCCCAAACCCACAGCACAGAGGCTTTAGCGGCCGTCCATGAGCCCCCGGGCATCGACGATTGCTCCCCCGGCGCAATGTCCATGCCCAGCCCCCGCATGGTTGCTCACCAAAAACCAACATTCGCACTAGTGATCACCAAGACATGCATATTCTACACTAATCACCAAGAGTGCACAAGAGTAGGGGGTAGGAAGGGAGGAGAAGAACCTGGTAAGGCCGAAGAAATAGAGCATGGCGTCGGTGGTCTGTAGCCACCGAAGCGCATGAGGCCGGCGAGTAGCAGACGGGGCACGGGCCAGCAAAAGCCAGCGCAGAGCCGTGCGCCGGCAGCGTGCCGCTGCCATGGCGCACCGCCGCAAAGGAGGAAGAGGACAACCCCAGATGCGTCGGTGAAGCCCGGTTTCACCGAGGCGCATGCCCCCCCCCCCCCCCCGGGGTAGACCCGGTGGCGACGGCTCAAGGTATAGCGCCGGCCAACCCGAGACCCAACCGCAGCCCCAGTTCACCGCAAATGGCCAAGAACACGATAAAAGAAAAGGGGGGAAAACCAGATCCAAGCCTCAAAAGCTCACTCACCACACCATATCCATGGAGCTAGCACCTCATCCCACCAAGGGGGACCGGCCGATTGTAGATCGGTGGCGGCAGACCGGGAGGAGGAGGCGAGCACCGATGGCAAGGCCGGAGAAACCGGCGGCGCCAAGAGGAGAGGAGAGCCGAGGGGGAGGCGAGACCCACTATAGGCGACGCGGGAAGGCCGACGGTCGACGGCGCCATGGTCGGCGGGGCCGATGCGGGCGGAGGCGCCGCAGGAGAGAGGGGAGAGGAGGAGTAGCCGAGAGAGATGGGAGAGAGAAGGGGGCCAAGGCGTTCGGCCGGGTCTCATGACCCCGGCGCCGACTGGGTCGTTCGGGTTGGTTGGGCCTGCTCAGGCCGAGAGGCCGAGTGGGCCAGTTTCTTTTTTTTACCAGGATTTACAGAGTAATCCACAGTAACACAAAAAAAGGAAAATACAACGGTAAGATAAGCTGCATGTATATTATATCAATTAAAATATACAAGGAAATCATCAACAAAGGCTCTCTGTAAATAATATTCCTATAAAACCTAGAATTTAAACTCTTAAAGCATGAAATTTAACAAGGGTTATTGCTTCATTTGAGAATCCATAAAATTAAGAGTGGAATATTTCTATCTCAAAATAATGCAGGGAGGAATTTGGTTCCAGGTGAAGCGACTGTTCAGACAAACACTGATTTAACTACCTCTCGGTCAGGCAAGTAAAGCAGGCTGTCAAGCTTGCTGTGGTTCATGAAATTGTTTTATTTTTGACAGTTATTTCTAACTTTCCGAATGTTGCATTAAAAGTAATTTCTAAAGAAAAAGGAAAATGGTCAGAAGTATGGATAACATGATAAGAATGAAAAGAGAACAGATCCACTGGATGAGCAGTGGACTGTAAAGAAATTAATAAAGGAGGGTAGAGGGTGCTCTGGATTGAGAGTTCAGGGGCAGGTGAGACCCTCTACATATGGTTATTATATAAGGACTAGAAAACAATCTTCATTCTGAAATGAACCGTAAAACAGTATCAACCATACTCCCGTGCTAAACGGGCGGAACAAGTTACTCTCTTTTATTGCTATTATCTCCATACTGGGTAAGTAATAAAGTAGGAAGGGGGCTCGGCCGGTAAGAAAACCCGGGAGTCCCAAGTCGCTTATATTAGCGTATGTGGAGTGTCGAGTATTCAGAACCGCTCGACCAACGGCTTTATAGCCGGATGGAGATATAGTGATAAGAGTCGAGAAAACATTCTGTATTCTGAATTTGGGGTCGCATCAAAGGAAATGCGAATGACCAGTGTCCATAAGAATTCAGAATAATTATGGGTAAAGTGATACAAGTCTGCGCAGTACTAAAAATCATGAATTCATGCCAGTCTCTTGGATAAGAGTCTACGGGGAGAAACACTGGTTTTCTTTTGTTCCAGAATGACTGATAGATATTTCATAAGTTAAAACATTGCCAAACTTTCAAAACTTATATTATGTCTTTTGGAAGATTGGATCAGGTATGATACAGGTAGAAACATGGAAAAGATTGCATCATTATTTATAAACTTGTTGAGTACAATGTACTCACTCTTGCTATTAAATCTCCCCCTTTCAGAGCATTTCTCAGCAGGGGAATTTTTGGGTTTTGAAGAGGGCGAGCTTGAAAATGAGGACACCTCGGGATATGAGGCGGCAGAGGATGACGAGATGGAGGCCGTATCTGACGGCTGGGAGGAATAGACAGTCTTTAGATTATCGTATCAGGACCGACGGGTATTACATTATAAGCAAGCATGTATCTCCCACTGATGTAGTACTTAGTTGTGTAATGGACCAGAATTATGGCAACCGTATGGAACAATTAGGTGGCCCGACCTTAAGTCACCTACGGGTTGTAATAAATATTGTATCTTCAGTCTCTAATTATTGTTCTGCTGCAACTACTCTGATTGGCTTGTTGCTTGTCAAATGCGGTGTTCTACCGAAATGACAAGTAACAATCCGTTGACTAGTGTTATTACCCCATGGTAATGACACGGGTCGCCACACTTTGTGACGATCCCTCGATCTACATGACCAAGGAATCGTGTAGTGCTATCAGGTCGATTGTCTCTTGTGGGTAAAGATGTATAGTCTCTGCAGAGTATAAACTATTTGAACAGCCGTACCCATGGTCAAGGGTGGACATAAAAACTTCCTCGAGTTAGTTCTATTTCAAAAATCTTTATGGGTGGGATGAAAACTGTTGGGTGGATGTAACCTCGACTTTGGCTTTTCCTGGAGGGAAGTACTCCAGCATTGTTAATAAGGTGGATGTAACCTAATGATCAAAATCTAGCATAGGTGGATGGAATCATATAACAGATGGATGGAACCTAGACTGCTATAAATATTGCACAATTTCAATCTCTTTAATAAAGCATATTTTGTAGAAAGGCTAAGTCATAAGAGTTTTAATTATGATAATTGCAACTACCATATTAAGCAAATAAAAGAATCCGAGCCATCCTTGTTATACCTTGCATCTATAATTATATGCATTCTGTGTATTGGCTTGCGGAGGATCGCTATATGTGCTCACCCTCGCTTTCAATCCCCTTTAGAGCCCATGAACAAGAATCAGTATGCTTTCTACGAGGACCAAGGAGATGGAGATTGTGAAGACGGTGGAAATTAGAGTAGGCTCGAGTAGTCTGGCATCTCATTACAGTTAAGTCGACCAACTTGACGTTTGAGTGGTTCCAATATTAGCCAAGTTCCTGGTTAATATCATCCATACTTGAGTCTTCCCAATCACTTGCCTGTGGTGGGATGAGCCTCCTCCTTTTGCTTCCGCTACCGCTTTCTCATTTATGTAATGACTTATTTGGTCTGACGGTCCCTTTTATAAACTTGACCCGATATGATCTATTTGAACTTTGATATATTGTAATATTAATACATGGTATGGTTTGATCGTGTATGAAATGAACCAATAATGTATCTGTGAACACTATTTACTGATTTATGGAATAGTGCAGTGATTTCTCAGATGATTCTAGATTTATTAAATCCGGGTCTGACACTTCTGTGCAGTGACTTGTCTTCAGCCTATCAACCAGACAACGATGGTTTGTTCCCAGTACACATAGCTGCATCTAGTGGCATCGTCAAGGCAGTTTGTATCTTGCTCCAAATGTGCCCCGAGTGTGCCAATCTGCACGATGCTAAGTGTAGGACTTTCCTCCACACTGCTGTCTGCAAGGAGCGCATGGACTGATGGACCTGGTGGCGTATGCTTTACGGCAGCAAGGCCTTGCATCCATCATGAACCAGGTGGGACAATGATGGGAATACTGCATTGCACCATGCTGTCCTGGCTGGGAACGTGTGAGCACTACTACAGAAAGGCTAATAGTAGATGGCAAATCACAGACGGTTTTGTGAAACCGTCTGTAATGGAAACTATTACAGACGGTTTTAATTTGAAGGCCGTCTGTAGTATTTGTGGCGGGAAAAAGGAGTATCACAGACGGTTCTTACCGCTGAACCGTCTGTGATACTGGAATATGACAGACGGTTTTTATTCAAAACCGTCTGTGATAATATGGGATTATCACAGACGATTTTTTATTAAAAACCGTCTGTGTTGTGTCGTCTATCACAGCCGGTTGTTATTAAGAACCGTCTGGGAATGTTCACAGACGGTTTTTCACAAGAACCGGCTGTGATGTCCCTTTCTCTGTCATATTCTAGATCAGAGGTTAATATATAAGTACACATTGCTTCTAATAACTTAACTACAGAACTACTGAGACAAGAGATCACAAATTAAAGGCAAATTTATTAATTTCAATTAGAGGCAAATTTATTACAAAAGTCGCACAGGTACAGAGTTTCCCAGATTGTATTCTTTTGGGCTTCGTAAGCTTCTTCTTCAACTTGGGGACTTGGAGGATCTGCCGCTAAATTCTCGAACGCCGTTAAGATTGCCCTTGTCCTTAGCACTTCCTCGTGCAGCCTGGGCAAATGATCAGCAGCATCCATAATGTCGTAGAGGATAGCATGAAAAGATTCCTCAGAATCTACCGTTTCTGCTTGATCGGCAAGGCTATCCATCAGTCTCTGCAATGCGTGTAGAGCTTCTTCCGCATTGCGCACATTGTGGAGAAGAACCAGGGTGAGGGCCGTTTCCCTTTCTTGAGCGGCAGCGAGACGCCTCCGTCGACGGCGGAGGATCAGGTCAAGCTGACGGATGCAAGAAAGTCGGGGAAGGAGAGCAGGGCGGGTGCGGAGAAGCCGCTCCAGATGCAAATTGCTGGCCGCCTGTGAAAGGTTCCGGCCGAACAATTCGTGATGAACAGATGAGAGGAAGGAGATGATCACAAGAACAGTAGTAGAAGCCATGTTGTATTGTATATTGTATTGTACGTACGTAGAAGAGACCTGGATTAGGAGCGCATATTTAACCTTTAGCACAAACGGTTCGTATACCCAAACATTAATGATATAGACGCTTCGTATAACGATCGAGAGACGTTAATTAGACGATCGAAACACGAAGCGTTCTGGCATCGAAACACGCGCGAAGCAATTCTGGTATGAAGCTTATGACAGACGGTTTTTCATAAAAAACCGTTTGTGATAATTTCATAGACCGTTAATAACATGAACCGTCTGTGATAATTGAGACATCACAGACGGTTCTTAATACGAACCGTCTATACCAATCTAAATAACACAGACGGTTCCGTTTAAGAACCGTCTGTAATAATCCCATGTCACTGATAATTGGTGTGTAATAATCACATGTCACCAATAATTGGCGTATCAGGATTTCGATCTCACCCGTCTATTCTCTCCACATCGAATGGCTGGCACCAGTTCCTCCCACGGCCAGGCCCTTATTAATAACTCCCCATCAACCTTTCCACCGGTACTAGTCACGCGTGAGTTCATCCACTAGCTAGCTTCCTGCATGCATCTCCCCTCCGCTGTGAGCTAGCACCTCCATCGCGGCACGTCCGGTTCATACTAAACAACACACTCTTGCCGTAAGTGTGTCTAGTTTAGTGTGAACCGTCGTGCCGCGAAGGGTTTGTTAGCTTGTTATCCTGTAATAGATCGATCTGAATGTGTTGTTGAGTTTTTGTGCTTGCCTCTGTATTTGCATGTTCCTCGACCAGCTCAACCAAGAATCTGGTAATGTCTTTTCTTTGCACTATTGTAATAAAATTGCCTTGAATTTTGTCGGGAAAGATGAACTGTTTCGTCAGGTCATGACTGCCAACTCGAAGCATATATAGCATATATAGCATTCGAGGCACATCCGAGGCCTGCAGCTGTGTCTTGAGGAATGCCAAGAGCTGGTCTTCAGATGTGGCAGCCACATCTGAAGACCAGCTCTTGGCATATTCCTCAAGACACAGCAGCAGGCCTCGAATGTGCCTCGAATGCTATGCTATATATGCTTCGAGTTGGCAGTCATGCGCCTGACGAAACAGTTCATCCCCGTGTAACTATCACAGACGGTTTGTAATGTAAACCGTCTGTGAATGACTATCACAGACGGTTCTTTATACAAACCGTCTGTCATACGCATAAATCACAGACGGTTGATATTTAGAACCGTCTGTGATATTATGTACATCACAGACGGATCGTATTACGAACCGTCTGTGATATTAATTTTGACAGACCGTTTGTAGTTGGAACCGTCTGTGATATTCTGCGTAGTATTAATTATTTGGCGTACTTGCTTTAAGGATGTCGACACCGATCTGTCTTCATTGCGCTGATCGGTGGAGCAAGGCGGCCGGCTTTAGGGAGTTGGGGGTGAAAAAATATCACCGTCTTCTTATTGATCTGATCAGAGGTTAGCATACTCAATTACTTAACATTCTTAGTGATCTGATCAGAGATTAGTATTCAATTACTTAACATTCTTAGTGATCTGATCAGAGGTTAGTAGTAGAGGTAATAATCATTTTTGACACCCATTTTTCACTTGTGTAGCATAGATGGACCGAAGCTGGATGTATATTGAGAACCGTGTGCGTGAAGAGTACATTACTGGCGTGTCTGCCTTTAGAAGGGCGGCCGAGCTGGATATGTTGAAGAAGGGGATGAAATATATGTATTGCCCATGTATTGATTGTGATAATCTCAAGATGTTTAGCAACTCAGCGCAGATTGAAGCTCACTTGATTCGAAGGGGTTTCAGAAAAGGGTACAAATGTTGGACCAGTCACGGTGAAGAGAAGAGTACACAAGAAGGTAGTTATGACATAGTCGAGGGAGGCAACGATATGCCAGTTGTGGACTGTTCTTTCGATCATGAGGAAAGGTCGCAGGATGACAATCTGGATCATGAGGATAGGTCGCAGGATGACAATCTGGATCATGAGGATAGGTCGCAGGATGACAATCTGGATCAGATGTTACGTGATGCAGAAGGGAACTATAGTGAGAGAGAGTTTGGTAAATTCGAGGGCTTGATGGAGGACTCGGAGAAACCTTTGTTCCCGGGCTGCAAGCCGCAATACACGAGGTTGTCATCAGTTCTAGAACTATTAAAATTGAAGGCAAGCAATGGTTGGTCCGACAAGAGTTTCACGGCATTATTAGGTCTCCTAGTGGACATGCTTCCAACGGGAAATGTGTTGCCGAGAACCACCTACCAAGCCAAGAAGATTCTTTGTCCATTAGGAATGGAAGTAGAAAGAATACATGCATGTCGGAATGATTGTATCCTGTACCGTAAAGAGTATGCTAGCTTACATGTTTGTCCGGTGTGCAAAGCATCCCGATACAAACGTAAAAATGACTCTGATGATGGGAAGGGCATCGAGGTGAAGCAAGGACCTCCTGCTAAGGTGATATGGTATCTTCCTGTAATCCCCCGTTTGAAGCGTTTATTTGCAAACCGCAAGGATGCAAGATTGATGCGTTGGCACTGCGAGCAGCGTAAGAAAGACGGAATGATAAGACATGTTGCTGATTCTGCCCAGTGGAGGAACATCGATAGGATGTTTGTAGATTTCGGTGTGGAACCGAGAAATATAAGGTTTGGGTTGAGTACAGATGGAATGAATCCTTTTGGTAACATGAGCAGTCGACATAGCACCTGGCCCGTGACTCTGTGCATGTACAACCTTCCTCCTTGGCTGTGTATGAAGCGGAAATATATTTTGATGTCACTACTTATCCAAGGGCCGAAGCAACCTGGCAACGATATTGATGTGTTCCTAGCCCCATTGGTGGAAGATCTTGCAACACTGTGGAATGAAGGGGTACATGTATGGGATGCGGACAAACGAGAGAACTTCACTCTACGGGCCATGTTGTTCTGCACCATTAATGATTTTCCTGCCCTTGGTAACCTGTCAGGGTTTAGTATAAAAGGAGCCAAAGCGTGTCCGCACTGCTTAGATTATACGGAGAGTGTGTGGTTGAACAACTCCCGAAAAACTGTGTACATGCGTCACCGTAGGTTCCTTCCAAAGTATCACCCATACCGCAAGATGAAGAAACAATTTGACGGAAAAAAAGAGGATGACTCAGTACCAAGACCTTTTAGCGGGAAAGAGGTGTATGATATGGTTAAGGATATAAATGTTGTGTTTGGAAAGGGACGTAAATTGAGGAAGAACATGTGGAAAAAGAGGTCAATATTTTGGGACTTGCCTTATTGGGAGCACTTAGAAGTTCGCAATTGCATCGATGTCATGCACGTAGAGAAGAATGTATGTGACAGTTTGATTGGTCTCTTACTGAACATTCCTGACAAAACAAAGGATGGTGTTAACGCAAGGCGTGACTTGGTCGCTATGAACATCAGGACCGAGTTAGCACCGATAGAGACCGATAAAGGCCGGACGTACCTTCCCCCAGCATGTTACACTCTTTCTAAGTCCGAGAGAACTGAATTGTGCCAGTCCTTAAATGGTGTGAAAGTTCCATCCGGTCACTCGACAAGCATGAAGAAACTTGTTTCCATGGAACATTTGAAATTAATTGGCATGAAGTCTCACGACTGTCATGTGCTAATGACTCAAATGCTACCTGTTGCAATTAGAAGTATTTTGCCGAACAAGGTTCGAGTGACAATCATAAGGCTATGTTATTTCTTCAACGCAATTGCTCAGAAGGTCATTGATCCGGATGGACTAGATGCTCTGCAAACCGAGGTGGTGACAACTCTATGTCATCTAGAGATGTATTTCCCTCCATCATTTTTTGATATCATGGTCCATCTCATTGTCCACCTTGTGAAAGAGATAAAAATATGTGGCCCCGTATTTCTACGTCATATGTACCCTTTCGAGAGGTACATGGGAATTCTGAAGTCCTATGTACGCAATCGATCTCGACCGGAGGGTAGCATCATCGAAGGTTATACAACAGAAGAGGTCATTGAATTCTGCATCGGCTACATGGCTCAGGTAGAGCCGATAAGTGTACCTCTATCTCGTCACGAGGGGAGGTTAGAGGGTATAGGGACTATCGGGAGGAAAGCAATAACCCCGGATCAAAATACGTATGCTCAAGCCCATTTCATGGTTTTACAACACATGACTGAAGTGACCCCATATATTGAAGAGCACAAGGACATGCTACGTCAGGAGAATGCAGGCCAGTCAGAAGTTTGGATCACGAGACAACACAACCGTCAGTTCAACGAATGGTTGAAGGCGCAATTGACTAGGAGGTCGTCAAATGAAACACTACAATGGTTGGCAAAAGGGCCAAAATTTACAATTGTGACATGGAAAGGATACGACATTAATGGCTACACATTTTATACAACAGATCAAGATAGAAAGAGCACAGTGCAGAACTCAGGTGTCCGCATAGATGCCTATGATTCGCACGGCAGAACCGCTGGCCCAAGCTCGTACTACGGGCTTGTAGAGGAGATTTGGGAGCTTGACTACGTAATTTTCAAAATTCCTCTATTTCGGTGCCGTTGGGTCCAACTCCCACGGGGTGTAAAGGTTGACAAGTACGGCGTCACTACCGTGGACCTTGAATGTGTAGGATACAAAGACGAACCATTCGTACTCGCGAGGCAAGTTGTTCAAGTATTTTATGTAACCGACCCGGCAAATAAGAAGCGCCATGTAGTTCTTCAGGGAAAAAGAAGGATTGTCGGGGTTGAGAATGTTGTGGATGAGGAAGAGTACAATCAATTTGATGATTTGCCTCCATTCGGAGACGGCATCAGGCTCGATGAAGAACAAGGCGATGAAGCAAGCTATATGCGTATCGATCATCGTGAAGGGCTTTATTTAAAATGATATAGCCAAAGTGTAATAAATGATATAGGTTATGCTCGTGTTTTTCATAAATGTATGTATGTTCCATTGTAATTGTAAAATGACTAAGGAACCCATGCATTGTAATTGTAAAATGACTAAGGAACTAAGAAATAGTTATATTTATGGTTATGCTTGCGTTTTTCATAAATGACATAGGAACCTAGCTAGCTGCGGGTATTTATAGTGAACTATCACAGGCGGTTTATCAAAAGAAACCGTCTGTGATAACACATCACAGCCGGTTCTATCGATATAACCGTCTGTGATAATATGGGTAGCAGGGGTGGGAGGGAGCAAAACCTAGCTAGCATTGGCGCTGCAGAGTGGAGACAAGAGACTGCGGCAGAGCGGACTCCGCAGACCTAGCGCGGGTATTTAAAGATGATCTATCACAGACGGTTCTATAAATATAACCGTTTGTGATATGCATTATCACAGACGGTTCTATCTATAGAACCGTTTGTGATAGGAATTATCACAGACGGTTCTATTCCTATCACAAACGGTTCTATAGATAGAACCGTCTGTGATAATGCATATCACAAACGGTTATATTTATAGAACCGTCTGTGATAGATCATCTTTAAATACCCGCGCTAGGTCTGCGGAGTCCGCTCTGCCGCAGTCTCTTGTCTCCACTCTGCAGCGCCCCTGCTAGCTAGGTTTTGCTCCCTCCCACTGCCGCTCCCTCCCGACGCCGCCGGTCCCTCCCGAAGCCGCCGGTCCCTCCTGACGCCGCTCCCTCCCGAAGCCGCCGGTCCCCCCCGACGCCGGTCCCTCCCTCCCGACGCCGCCGCTCCCTCCCTACGCCGCTCCCTCCCGAAGCCGGCGGTCCCCCCCGACGCCGGTCCCTCACTCCCGACGCCGCCGCTCCCTCCCGACGCCGCTCCCTCCCGTAGCCGGCGGTCCCGCCCGACGCCGGTCCCTCCCTCCCGACGCCGCCGCTCCCTCCCTACGCCGCTCCCTCCCGACGCCGCCGCTCCCGCCCGACGCCGGTCCCTCCCTCCCTGTGCTTCACATGTATATGCTTCACATGTATATGCTTCACATGATATATATATGCTTCACATGATATATATATGCTTCACATGTATATGCTTCACATGTATATGCTTCACATGATATATATATATGCTTCACATGTATATGCTTCACATGATATATATGTGCTTCACATGTATATGCTTCACATGTATATGCTTCACATGATATATATATGCTTCACATGTATATGCTTCACATGATATATATATGCTTCACATGTATATGCTTCACATGTATATATATGCTTCACATGATATATATATGCTTCACATGTATATATATGCTTCACATGTTATATGCTTCGCAAGGTCTATTTGGAAGGCCCATAGCTCACTGCAATTAGCTAATCGTTAGAACTTTGTCAAAGGGCATAAAGCAAGTGACACACTCCAGTGCTCACTTCAGTTAGTTTTTTCTTAGAAGAGAGATGGCGTCCACACAGTCTTCGTCATCGTCATCTGGGTCTCACGCTCCCAAGACTGCGAAATCTAAACGTGGCCGAGGAGTATCGAAAAGGCCAGAGGGCCGAAGGACCATCACGGTGGTCTCTCCGGATGGGGTCCCTCTGGAACCGTCGAAAGCAGCGTCATCATTTCGGACTACCTGCGGGATAATTGGAAGGCAACGGGTCCCCATCACCATAGCAAGCTGGAAAGATTTGACAAAGGATCACAAAAATCAGCTATGGGAGGAACTTACAAATTCGTTCGAGTTCCCAGCAGAAGCACAGGGACTCGTGCAACGGCAAGCGCTCCTCGCGATGGGAAAAGCATGGAAGAATTTTAAGAGCACTCTTGTGACGAAGTACGTGGCCGAGGATGTCACGCCCTTCACGAAGTATCCTTTCGTGTCGCCGGAAACATGGGAGGCCTTTGTGCAGATGAAGACGACGCCCGAATTTGTACAACAAAGTGCGGCGCACAAGGATCTCCAGTCACAAAACACGCACCCTCACAGACTCGGCACTGCTGGGTACGCGGGTAAAATCCCGCAATGGAGGATGCAGGATGAGGTTGCAATCCGATCGGAGGCCTCTCCGCCATTTGCCGGGATCGCAAACGAGCGCGCTCGAAACTGGTTAAGAGAGAGGTCATCAACCACATCTTCGGGTGTCTCTTTCAAAAACCCCGCAGATGAGGAAGTGTCCCAACGCATGGTAAAATATGTTAAACAACATAGTTGTTAACACCTCTTGAACTTCATGGGTTCAAAAATAACATGATTAATTGCCTCTTGCAGCAATCATTGACTACCGAATCTTCTCGTGGCTACTTTGAAGAAGATAGGGAGATAGATTTACTATCACAGGCCTTGGGAAACAAGGAGCACCCAGGTCGCACACGAGGCATGGGGGTTTATGTACCTTGGAGGCACGGATTTCCAGATTACTCCGAGACATATAGGAGTAGGAAGAGATCCAAGGCGTACCGCAGCGAACAAATAAAACAGGAGCTTCGTGCTCAACTTGAGGAACAACTATCTGCCTCACTTCAAGAGCAGACTGCCTCACTTCGAGGAGAGATAGATTCGTTGCGGGAAGAACTGAGACAAGTCCGCAACCAATCGCAACCCACTCCTAGTACTGCGGTACCCAGTCCCCCTCAACGTCGCAGTAGCTGCGCGTCCACACCAATTTCTGAACATAGCGACGACCACTTACGTATTGATGACATTCAGGTAATGTACCTCTTTAGAATGGTACATAGATCTCTCTGGTGGACGCCTTAACTCATCTCTTGTATCGTTATGTAGGGGCCCATGCCTTGCAGCCTCAAAGTCAGGCTTGTTGGCTCTATTCCCGTTGACGCTGGGCGCGGCATGGCGTATCCATTGCTGCCAGGGACGCAGGTGCACGGTGTACAAGTAGACACCGGTTTCATAAAGGTCCAGGTGGACATGATTAATGATATTTTTAAGCCTGTCCCTCTTGAGAAGCCCCCAAACGAAGAGATTAAGACATTAGGGGATGCCGTCCACACATTCGTTCAGTGGCCCAAGAGGGACATCGTCCTCGACATGTCCGTGCCACAATCTTCACATCCAGTGGCCCAAGAGGGACGTCGCCCTGGACCTGGCACATCGGCTCCGGTGGCTCCACCTCCACCTCCAAATCCAGTAAAGTCTGTTGCATCGGCTCCCGCTGAGATGCCACCGAGAACATATCATAAGCGAGGCTCCAAGGCCTCCAAGGCTCATGCGAAGAAAATTAAGCCGGGTCCCGTGCCATGAAAGTTTATTCTAGGAGTGTCGTTGGTGCCCGATTCACAATTACGCCAGCTTGGTATGATTTGCAATACATTGCATGCCTGGTACATGGAGAAGTCCAACATGAAGCCAAACCGGCAGAGTGCATTCACTGTGAAATATAAAGAGAGGCATTTCCTCCATGACTTGGGCTACATCGTCGTGACATTCGAAGATTTATTCTTACTATTCAATCTCGACGAACTCGACGCCTCACTTCTACGATGCTGGACACTGTAAGTGTACTGTACAATGAAGTTCTATATTCACGTTATACAGATAAATGTCATTACCCTTTCTTTATGTATAGATACATGATCCAACAAGCCCGGAAATTGCGACGACCGGTGGGTTTCCTCGACCCTCACTTGGTCTCCGAGCAATGTATCAACGCAGATGCATCCTTCGTGGAAGGTTACATAACGAGGGGATTGATTGCTCACACCGACAAGGAGTACGTCATGGTACCCTTCAACCAAGGGTAAGTGCTTCACTAGTTGCCACACATATGTTTCATTTGTACTTTACATGCAGCATGAACTTAGGATTAATCACTATGGCGACACATATGACTAGGAATCACTGGATTTTGATTGTGATTGTACCAAAGTGGAGCAAGGTAATATACCTTGATTCCCTCCTTAGGAGCAACCACGACTTCAGTCGTGTGCAAGAAGTACTTAACAGGTAAACTCATTTCCTCCATACATAACTCTATTGTAATATTTCTTTTGTTTGCCACGGCCGAGGCTAAGTTTTTTGAATCACGTAGGGCGTTTGCCGAATATGTTGCCCAAGGAGGAACACACGACAAATCCAGTGACACGCTACGACACAACACGCGATTTTCGGTACCCGCTACAACACAATAATCCTATATCATACTTTGTAATTAATAATGCCTCTAGAATTGACAATACCGATGTATGTAATTCTATTTTTGCAGTGCCACCAGCAGCTACAGGGCAACGTATGTGGATTCTACGTTTGCCGCCATATGATGGAAATCATGGGTACTAAGATCAATGATCCAGAGGTTTGTCAGGTCCTTCCAATAATTATTATTTTCTGATTATATTACACACACATGCTAATTAATGACTTAACATTGCTCCTAGCGACATCGGGTGAACTTCGACGGAAGTGCATATGATCTTGACAATCTCGTCGATATTCGTGCAATCATCTCCCAATTCTTGCTAGCAGAGGTCATAAATAAGAGGGGAGAGTTCCACGCCGGCGATGATGATAATTAGATGTTGAAACATTGGATTCAACTGTACAAATCAAACAATTCCTTCAATTGAATACATTTGTCAGATTTTGTGTAACAATTTTCATTCTATATATGTGATATTGTTACATTCATCTGTGTATCGAATTTTGTTGTAATTTAGTATGAGTTGCAATTAACTTATATCTGTCATTTATCTGTAATCTGCTTGCTTTCAGAGGGCATGGCTAGCATATCCTGAGGCTAGCCAAGAAACAGCATATAAAACGGATGATGCACTTGGTATCACAGACGGTTCATTGTTAAAAACCGTCTGTGATACCATATCACAGACGGTTTCAAAGAGTGCAGTATGTGTGGTGTGACTGCTATCACAGACGGCTTTTACTACTGACAGTCTGTGATATACACAATATCACAGACGGTTAGTAATACCCGTCTGTGATAGGCGAGTATCACAGACGGTTTTTTATAAGCAACCGTCGGTGATACTCGTCTATCACAGACGGTTAGTAATCAAGACCGTCTGTGATATCCACAATATCACAGACGGTTTGTATTACAAACCGTCTGTGATATTGTGGATATCACAGACGGTCTTGATTACTAACCGTCTGTGATAGACGAGTATCACCGACGGTTGCTTATAAAAAACCGTCTGTGATACTCGCCTATCACAGACGGTTAGTAATCAAGACCGTCTGTAATGTTTTTATCACAGACGGCTCGGGAACCGTCTGTGATAACCACCAACTATCACTGACACATAAACACTGACGGTTCAGGAACCGTCTGTGATGACGGTTCCGAACCGTCTGTGATAGGGCTGTCTGTAGCAGTGGAATTTTCACATGCCTACTGCAGAACCGGCAAATTCAGCTAAACTTGCCGAACTATAAGGGGCATACACCACTTGATCTTGCACAGATGGCAGTGCCATTTTGTTGTTGTTGTTGCATATACAATGGTAATCAATTGATTTGTGCAATTTGACTTTGCTTAGATGGTGAGATACTAGTTGTTCTGGCATGTTTGATTTCCTGTTGCAGATCCCATGGTGGAGTATACTTCGGTTGCTCTACAATAACCACAGAACATACTGGTGGGATCGTCTCTGTGAGGAACATGTTCGCAACGCTGGCTAGTCATGACATGGATGCTTTCACCATTGCCAACGCTCTAGCGTGCATCTGTGCTGGACTGTCCACCATCTTTCTCATGTACGCTGTACATGCTGGTCCTAGTTGCCCGCATAACCACTGCTGCTTGTGTGATCATGGCCCTCGTGGGGCTGGAGTTCCTTTGGCTTATCGCATGTGGTGGCAATTGAACAAAGCTTCCCTGTTCCCTTTCCCTGTTCCCGTCCCTATTCCCTCACATGTGTCAGTACCTTATTCGTTCTACTTTACTTTTTGTAAGGTCTGCAACAGCATCTATCTCTCCTAGACTGCTGCCACGTGTGAGAAAACACAGAAAAGAGAACAGGGAAGCTTTGTTTGGTGGCAAGGATCTTGGCCACTTTGGTATGGCAATTCTTGCCATACATTGTGATCGCCGGCGTGTTGATGTATCCGAACTCCGAAGCTGGGGTGGAGTCCATTGAGTCGAGGACCTTGAGGTTGACTTGTGTAGTGAAGTTATATATCTGTCACTGTGGTGTGTTAGTGTAATAGACAAAGGATATGGTGGTTTATCTTTTAGCTCATAGTTCTGGTGGTCTATGTAGGAGGATTCTGGGAATGTCATGTGGTAAATGTTTTTTTCTTTTCTTTTTGCTTCTCGATCTTGCCATTTTTTGGGCTTTCGAACCTGGATATTTTCAGTTCTGCTTCAGTGATAGAGCTGTTATAACCATGTGGTGGGCTGTGTACATTTTGCAAACTGATGACTGGTAGGAAAGAAACGAAAGAAGGTCGACGATCTATCTACTTTGTAGCTATGTTTATGTGATTACGGACTTGGCAAGGAGTCTAAAAGAAGCAGGCTTTAATCAGGTTTTATACTTCTCTCTGTCAAACAATGAGATAAAAACTGTTTATGGAATAGTATGTAATAGTGTCCTTATAGTTGTCATCTTTTCTCTGTTATAAATATTATGTATATATTTATGAGTCTCTAAAGACAATATATGTAGGTATTACAAAGAGATATTACAAAGGAATATACCATATATAAGGAAACAACAAATCCTATCATAGTCTATCACCCCTTCAAACTCATGGTGGATCACACACATTGAGTTTAGAGAAAAAAAATACAAATATTGTGCTCTAGTCTGTGGAAGAAGTCAACAAGCTGTAACTTTGAAGGCACAAACTGTAAAACAAGTACTCCCTCTTGCACCTGTGATTAGCAAGTGTATGAAGCAACCACACCAATGTGCTTGGTGAACTCATGCTTCACTAGGTCACGGGCAATACTTATAGCGCCTATACTATTGACAAAAGAGTCGCAGGTCGCCTCACAGGTACTCCAAAGCAAGTTTCCACCTCAACCAAGTAATCTTTATTGTCACAGCTGCCATAGTTCTCAACTCAGCGTCTGCACTCGAATGAAAAACTGTAGTCTGCTTCTTTGTCTTCCAAGCAATCAGGGAGGAACTAAGAAAAACACAGTAAGCAGAAAGAGAATGATGATTAGAAAGATCACTAGCCTAGGTCACATCGGAGTACGCCTAAAGCTGTAGTGAGTTGGAGCTTGGAAAAACAAATGATGAGAGATTGTTCCATGCAAGTAGGGAAGAACACCAAGAAGGTAACTGTAGTGAAGATGAGTAGAGCGAGCTATGAACTAACTCAAGATATGAATAACATGAGTAATATTACAATGAGTGCTCACAAGATACACGATACTCCCAACAAGATGGTGATATCGAGTAAAATCCTCAAAAAGATCATCAGTAGCACGAAACTATAGGGAGAGCTCCATAGGAGTCTCAACAGTGCGAGTATCGGTCAGACCAGACCGATCAAAAAGATTCCAGATATACTTCTACTGGGAGAAGTAGTAGCCCTCAGGTATGGAAGAAACCTCAAATCTCAAAGAAGTATATAAGCAAACCAAGATCAGTCATCAGAAACTGCTCACTGAGATGCTTCTTTATATATGTGATGAAAGAGGAATCATCACCAGTGATAAGCATATTATCCACATATAGAAGAAGTAGGGTCCTACCTAAAGGTGAGACAGACAAATAGAGAAGGATTATGGGCACTGACAGTAAAACTGATAGCGGTAATCACTAAGGTAAAACGCGTAAACTAGGCACGAGGAGCCTATTTGAGACCATAAAGAGCACAACAAAGATGGCAAACATGGCCATCTAGAACAAAATACCCAGGTAGTGGCTGCATGTAAATCTCCTTATGCAAAGCATCATTAAGAAAAGCATTTTTAACATCTAGCTGAGAGATAGACCACCGGTGAATGGAAGCAACCGCAAGAAGAGTGTGAACGGTGGTCATATAGGCGACAGGGGCAAAAGTCACATCGTAATCAGGGCCATACTCCCGCTAGAAGCCATGAGCTACAAGATGAGCCTTGTAGCACTTGAGAGTACCATCAGACCTAGTCTTAATCTTGTACACCCACTTGCACATGATAGGATGAGTCTTGCACGTGATAGGACAAGTATGCACAGGTGTCAGTACAATATCCTAGGTCTCCGTACGTCGAAGAGCATCAAGCCCCTCTGCCATAGCAAGCTGCCACTCAAAATGAGAAACAACCTCACGATAAGAGCTAGGCTCAGTGATAGAGAGAGCATGAGCTGTCAAAGAAAGACCAAGACGATCAGGTAGTCGAGGGATGTCCGGTCAAAAAGAACATAACGAGGAGCATCACCAGAGGAATCAAACGTTGGTGACAACAAGATACCAGAAGAGGAGTATGGCAAAGGATGAGGACACCTGGAGTAGCACACCTCAGAAAAATAAGATGGTGGTGCTGCAGGAACAAGAGGTGGTGGTTCAGGAGGTAGCACAGGAGATAGAGGTACTGAAGGAACCATTAGAGACTGACTAGAGGAAGAATATGATAGGAGAGAAATGGGTAAAGAGTCATAGAGAGATAACTAGGAGATCATCTCAACAGTGAAAATAGGATGAGGAGCCAAATCTCGATAGAAAAATGTCAAGATTTGTCAAAGACAATATCTCAAGAGATCTTGATCCGTCGAGCAGAAGGGTCATAGCAGCAATAACCCTTATGCTCATAACTATAACCTAAAAACACACACTCAACTGACTGGGCCAACAGTTTGGTGTGCTCATGAGGCTGCAGCAAGATAGAATATGTGCAGCCAAAAACATGAAGGTGAGTATACTAGGGAGCTCTAGAGTAGAGACGCTCTATAGGATTGACATCCATAAGAGCAGTGGAAAGCTACATATTGAAGAGATATACAACAGTAGAAATAGCCTCAGCCCAGAACTGTGGTAGAACATGAGAAGCAAGGAAGAGTGTGAGTAGTCTCAATCAGATAACGATGCTTGCACTCAACAACTCCATTCTGAGCATAGGCACCAGGACAAGAGGACTGGTAAAGAGTGCCCTACTCAAAAATAAGTTGTCTGAAAGCGCCAGAACAATACTCACTAGCAGAATCACAATGAAAGTACAGATAGAGGACTCAAACTGAGTACGAACTATCATGGGAAAGCTATGATATATCGTAAGAAACTTACCACAATTAGACAGAGGGAAAAACCAAGTAAAACGGGAATAAATATCAATGAAAAGTACATAGAATTTATGTTCAACTTTGGAGATAATAGGCGCAGGTCCTTATACATCTGAATGAACTAAATCAAAATGATAAAAAGACAAGGAATAACTAGAATGATAAGAAAATTGCAGCTACTTGCCCAGCTTAAAACTGTAATAAAATATGGATGTGTCAACAATAATACGTCCAAGAATACCCTAACAAACTAATAAAGAAATACGGGACACACAGATGACCTAAATGGTGATGTCACTGCACAAAATCTCTAGAGGAGGCGGCAGCAGTGGCAGTGGAGGTAGACGTGGTAGGAGCAACTGAAGTGGACAGAAGGTGGAGGCGGTCGAGAATGTAGAGACCCTGACAATCCCTACAGCATTGGCCAGTCCTAAGTACTATCCCTATTTGTCGATCTTGGATGAAATAGGTGTGAAAGTCAAAACTAACCCTAAAATTGAGATCAGTGAGCTGTCCCATCGAAAGAAGCTGCATGGTACGCTAGAGAATATGGAAAACAGTTGAAACAGAAAAATTAGTGGACAAAAAAGTACCCTGACAGCTGACAGACAAGGGAGTACCATCAGCTATCTAAACAGAGATAGGAAAAGCAGGTGGCCCTACTGAAGTGAGAGATGTAGAGTTTGGTGTCATGTGAAAAGATGCACCAGAATCTAGAAACCAAGAGGTACCTAAAAAGACGTTTGAGCTAGACTGGCAGACCTGCTGAGCTATGAGAGAGCTGAAGTAGAGCCTAGCAGAGGTACTGAACAGAGTCACCTCGCTAAGGACCTGACGAGCTGGTCTATCCTCCTGTGAAGGAAGGGCGGGCCTCTCTACCCCCCTTGGATCATCCACCCCCATGCACCTTGCTCCACTTTTTCTGCACCACACAACTCTGGTAATCATGTACAATGTTCTTACAGTAGTTGCACTGAACTCTAGTTGATGTGAAAACAGAAGAAAAATACACACCTGAGAAGGGACCATAGTCAAAACAAAAAACATCGGTGTAGTCAAAGGAGCAGAAAGCACAGTTGGAACGGACTGTACCACTAACCCGAGGTGAAGCACCTTAGCTCGAAATGTCAAAACGGCCTGAGTGAGGTCGATCGCGATGAGCGGCTCAGCAATTGAGCCTTGATAGGCTCAAACTCTAGGCGAATACAACAGATGAAATCATAAAGGCGAAGGCGATTAGGATCCACCTTTTGCACTTTATGACACTCCTGACAAAGTGGAAAAGCCAGCTCGTCCAGCTAGCACCAGAGACTGGCTAGGGCTCAGATGAAGTCATCAATGGAAGAATTTCCCTAGAGAAGCATTTTTAACTCATGCTAAATCGAAAAGAACTGAGCATCATTGCTCTGCTGGTATTGCTCATGCAAGTACTTCCAAATCTATCAAGTAGACTGCAGACCAACAATATCTGGCTAGATGTAGTCGTCGACGCTAACCACCAGGATGGCGTGAACACGGGCCTCATCAGCACACCAGTGTTCGAAAGTGTCGATGGCATACTAAAAAGCCTCATCAGTAGCATCAGTAGCAACAACAGCCTTTGCCTCCTTCTTTGTAGCCTCATCTTCTATAGGAGGTGCGGAAATAGACAACCTAGGAGAAGCCTGAACCGGTGGTGGTGGAGAAGGTCGTGCACTGCTGATATTCCCAGAGGAGGAGATCATTGAGAGTAATCTCTATGAGTGAAGACCACAACCTATAATTCGTCCTATGGAGTTTTGTTTCCGAGAATGGGATCGTAGCTGATGGAATGGAAGCTATCGATAGGTGGTGCTAAATGGCACGGTGACAAAGGCAATGAAGTCTAACAGGCGGAGCTAGACAGTGCGACGGTTAAATCGAAGTGAGCTTATTTTTTATATTTTTGGAACTAAAAAATAAAAAGGCAACCAAATAGGCCAGACACGAATAGATTAGAATAATCTGTTCTAGTCTAGACCGAGATGGGCGTGCGGCCACACCAGGTGGCCAGACGGCAGGCGGCGACCGACTAGGCGGCGGACACCGGTCGGCTGGCTTCGGTCGTTGGGAAACAAGTAGCTGGGCGATGGGCTTTGACCAGAGATGCAGCGGCCAAGGCAAGAGGCGTCGGCTGATGGATGGTGGGCCGACGGCAGCGACGTCCCCACGGGAGACATCCGACAATGGCGATGGCGGCTCGATTAGGCTGACAGCACATCGGGTGGCCGATAATGTGACCAAGACGATGCGTCAGGCGGCAGTGGTTGGCGGTAGCAGATCAACCGTGAACTGGCGGCAGCAGTGGATGCGGAAAAACTAGGGTTAGTACCCTAGCGCTGATACCATATTATAAATATTGTGTATGTATTCATGAGACCAAAAGAGCAATATATATAGGGAGCACAAAGGGAATATTAGAAAAGAATATGTCATATACAAATAAGGAAATTAAGGCATATAAAAAACAATAAATCTTGTCCTATTCTAACATTTTCAATCATTGTATCCAAAGCTTTTCTGGGGAGGTGTTGCTTTGTGTTTCTGTTGTGGGTTGCCCAGTTTCTTGGTTTCGGTGCTCCAGAAGTTGGATTCATCTTCAACATTGATACTTATATCTCGAACTGCGTTAGTTCAGATATCAGATGGTGCAGTTTCTGCTCAACAGCTTGAATAAATGCATTCTATCCCTACCTACTTCATGTACATGTACAGATTGCCTGAGACAGTTGGAAAAGCCGTTAACAAAGCTCAAAGCAAGGTTTCTGTGGCAGGATGGCCAGGGAAATAGAAGGTGACAATTGGTAAATTGGAATGTTGTGCACACCAAAGATTCACGGGGGTTTGGGTGTGAAAAGAAAATCTTGACCCGATGCCGCCGCTAGCTCCCGAGCGCCAGCTTGCGTCGCCGAGGCCGGTCGCCCGCACGTGCCCGGCCGACCGCCAGTCGGGTGCCGTCGCCACTCGGAGATCGCGCTCGCCGGCATGCGCCTTGCTGCTCTGCGCTCGGTCGCATCCCGTCCGGCCGGCCACCTGCCAGCAGCCGATGGGGCACCACACACCATGGCGCTCCTCTTGGCGCTTGCCGGCGCTCGGAAGGGCCGAGTCCCACCAACGCTCGGGGAGCCTTGCGCTCGACTACCACCAGGGAACACAGGCTAGGGTTAAGAACCCTAGCCCTGTGAGTGGTAATGGGCCATATGAACAATTGGGTTGCTGGGCAGAAACTGGGCCGAAAGTGGCCCAAAGAAATAGAAAAAAAGGGAGAGCGCGCTAGGGCGGTAATTTTGCAAAAAGACCCTCCAGATTCTGGAAATTACGGGAGGATCCTCAGAATTTTCAGACAGGTCCTGAATTTTGCAAAGGGCCCTCAAAGAATTAGAAAATTACGCAAAAATTTTCTCTAAATTGAAATTTTGCACATAAGCCCTCGGAAATTGCAGAATTCATTGAAAATTCATATTTCAACATAAAATGGCCTCGAGAATTCAAATTTTGAATTATTTTTAGCATTTGAAGCATGTTTAGTACTGTCATTATTATTTTCTATGTTTTTGTATTTATTTACTGTTTTGATTAATCGTAATTATTTAAATTGCATTTAATCACCGAAATTAACAGTAAAATTTATAGAAAATACATAGAAAATTCTAGAACATTACGAGAATCTTTTATACCATTATCCAATTTATTTACTTGCAATAAATTTATTTCATGCATGTTTAATGGTAGTAAACTTATTTTTTTTCTTTTGATGCCATGTAGATGACAGGCATCACGAACCGGGAGTTCAAGGAGCTGGCCTAGCATGGCTAAAACTACTTGACTTGGGCTTCCGATATCGAGATAGTATTTGGAGCCAAGAAGCTCCACGCTGCTATTGGGATTGGTGCACCGCAAGATGCCAAACCCACCCCTGGGAAAAAATGATCAGGCATTTCATTTCCTCAGACACCATCTCTTTCTCACTCTAAAAAATGAGTACATGGCAAAGAAGAGCGTGATAGCTTTGTTGACTGCACTAAAGAAGCGGTTCGAGAAGCTAAAGTACACCATTCTTCCTTAGATGGAGCAGGAATGGATCCGACTCAAATTTGCTGATTTCAAAATGGTCGGGGAGTACAATTTTGCTCTGCACAGAATTTTTATCAATCTTCAACTTTGTGGCAAGCAAATCACAGATGAGCAGAAGATTGAGTAGACCCTATCCACCTTCCACCCCAATGCAATGCAGTCTACACGTAATTATCGTCAAGATGGCTATAAGGAGTATGCTGAATTGATCGATATGATGCAGGTTGCAGAGGCTCAGGATGAAGTTATTCGCAAGAACTATGTCACACAGCCACCTGAGAGCTCCGCTGGCCGTGAAGCCAACGTCGGGAGCTACAAGGTGAGAAAGCCTATAATGAAGAAAAGGGGAAGGAAGGGTAAGGCCGCAGCCCAGAAAGGCAAGTCGGATGCTCCACGTGAGAATAAGGCAAGCAAGCTAAAACGGGACGGTAAGCCCTATGGTCAGCAAGACCAATCATGTTACAAGTGTGGCAAGTGGGGGACACTGGTCGCAGATATGTAAAGAGCTGCAGCATGTTATTGATACCTTCCAAGCTCAGAAAAAAATGGCAAAGGGCAGCATGAAACCCACTTTGCTTCTGTTGATAGGGAGAGTTCTAAGCAGCTACCTGTACAAATAGAGGCTAACTCTATTCCGGCAGCAGCACCTCCTTTTGACATTGCAGCTATCGTCAACATGATTTCTTTGGAAGAGCATATCACCCCCGAGAAGATAGCAGCCGAAGTCTCTAACTTCTTAGCAGATTCAGTCTAATGCACAGAATACATTTAGATTTTAATTATCATTTACTTTATGTGTGGAAGAAATAAGTTAGAATTTACCTGGATGGATGATGGTTGGATGATATTGAATAATTCATTCATTTATTCAGTTTATAATGGCATGATATGTTATGATATTGAAGTATTTTATTTATGTGTTGATTGCCTTCTACTACATATTAATAAAATATTTTATATTAGAACACATGTGGCGCCCTATGGAGTAAGTGTGCTTAGCCGATAGCGGCACAACGAATACCATCTTGAGAGAGACAAAATACTTTCAATCGATTAGTAAGAATGCTGGCAGCCTTACAACAATCGCCGATAGCGATGCTTGTATAATAAGTTCAGAAAGAGCTACAATTATACTCCCAATGGGTACAACTTTGGTCATCTAAGAAGTCTTATTGTACCAGAATCGACTAGAACTCTCCTAAGGTTCAAAGATATTCGCGCTAATAGTTTCCATGTTGAGACTGAAGAAAAGTATGATAAGGAATACCTACTCATTACGAAGCGTGAAGTAAATAGAAAAAGGATATTAGAAAAACTTCCTTCATTAGAAACTAGGCTATACTACACTAATATCAAGGCATCTGCAGCCTATACTGCCCTGAAAACAATATTTAGAAATTCTGAACTCTTCTGTCTCTGGCATGACAGATTAAGTCACCCAGGTCTTAGAATGATGAGAAATATAATTAATAATTTACAGGGACATAATATTAATGTAAAGAATTTCTTGAATCACGAAGATTTTGTGTGCCCCGCATGTGCCACTGGGAAATTAACTACTAGACCTTCTACTATGATGGTTGGATGAAACCCCCTCATCCCTGGAGCGCATCTAAAGAGATATTTGCGGTCTCATACAGCCACTATCAGGGCCATTTAAATATTTCATGGTGCTTATCAATGCTTCCTCGAAATGGTCGTACGTATGTTTATTGTCTACGAGAAACTATGCTTTTGCAAAACTGATCTCGCAGATAATTCGTATTAAAAATATTTTCCCTGATCAACACATAAAATCTATCAGAATGGACAGCGCCAGAGCATTTACTTCAAAGGCATCCTTGACAATCTCATATGAACGAACAGGAACTTAAATGTCGCATCTACAATTGTATGAACTTGCGGCTACGTTGTGAGAGTAACTCAGTTCGTATTTTCATGCCGGATTTTCTACGTGGAATGCTACATTCTGTCCTGGCAAGTAGGCAAGGCCCTTGTGACACCTTTGTATGGTGTTCGTCGTCTTTTAGTGTAACACCTTTGCATTCAGAGTTGCATTGCATTTGGTACTCTCTGGCAGCATCATGTCTGGCAAAGTTCCAAGGCCCCTAGCTAGCTGGTTGCCCTTGCCTCAGGGTATGAACAGTTAATAAAACCGACGCTTATTTATTTTTCAACGGTGGTCGATCCTGAGTGAATAATTTTTATCTCAATTTTTAAAAGAAGAGTAAAAAGGGAGGGTGATCAAAGTGCAAATGGTTTGCTGAGGGAGCCCTTGGGGAGCAGTTGGCTGGATCCGTGGAGCTGTGCCAAATGTACGGGCCGTGTAAGTCCACGTGGTTGCCCACCAACCTAAGCATGGTACAGACTACAGAGAGATATTACCGGCATGTTTAGCCTAAATGACTATCAATTTTTATTGCTAGTTATAAGTAATTTTATTAAGATTTTTATTGCTAGTCATAGGTAGTTTTACTGGCAATCGTAAGTATTATTACTGCTAGTTATAAATAATTTTATTATTAATCGTAAGTAATTTTACTGTCAAGTCACATGTCCATGCTCAAAAAAGTGCAATAACTCTAACACAAATAATTTTATTGTAACTGTAGATAATTTTACTGCACTACCACAGAAGAGTTACTACTAGTTATAAGTATTTTTATTGTGCATGTTGTGCCGGGTCGACTCGTCGTACTGAAGTGCCAGTCTAAGCATAACACGTCCAATTGGACCGGATCAGAATGATTCGTTTGCTGTTTATACCGTGTTATATTTGGACCGGACCAATAAATACCTTGCCTTGCATTGGCACGTTTGGCCCGGCCGTTCGGCCAGGTCTAGAGCTGTGGGCCATGAGGGAGGGAAGATAGAATATATGCATGTACTCCTCACATCTCAAGGAGTTAATGCACACATCTGCTGCTGTGCACCACAATTTGCAGAGCAAGGCAGTGCGTGCAGGCCAAGCATGTCAGATACTGGTCAGATACATCAGCCATCTGAAAGTTGTAAACAATGATCCAACCCAATTCAATTATTGGTATTGTTGTTGTTTCCTCCTTGAAAAGTACAGGCTCTTAACCCCATTGTAGAAAAGGTTAGCAGATTGATCAGATGTTCAACGATCATTTGCCCCTGCGATACAATTTTCTTTCCTCTTTCTTGTTTCCCTTTCTTTCTTTGCTGTATTTTGAGAGCTGGTCCAGCATTATGGTTGGGGTTTTGTTGTGAAAAAAATGGTGCCATGCAGACCAGCTGCTAGCTCACCATGAAGATGCCTCGCACCTACCACGCACTCCTCTCTTCACTGTTGCTTTCAGTTCCGTGAACAAAACAATGCAGATTCAGACAAACGGTGGCGATGAATGGTTGGTCAGAAAGTGCCCTATAGTTCACTAGCATTAGTTCCCGTGTTATCATAGCATGTTATTAGCATGTCACAGCTGCAGCATCAATTCCAATCTCTTTTTTTTTCTCTCCAAAGAAGCTTTTAAAAACTAGCTAGAGGTGAGGTTACTGTTTATAATTCAATTGGCAAGGTGCTAGATTGCTTTGGTTGAAGTAAGTTTGATCATGATAATATGTTATATAGGACATAAATTCTTGCCATTCTATGAATTTTTTGAGACGTTTTATCTGATTTATCTTTTAACAATTATGCAATTATAGATGGTGTAGGATGTCCATGTCTAGTATGCTGATGTTCTTGGGCAAGGTCACAAGGTGTACTACCAATCTGTCGCCATGTGTCCTGCTAACATCTAAAAGTTTTCAATCCAAATTATTGGTAAGAAATTGACCAAAATTTCTCCCTGCAGGGAGATTACCTTAAAATCATTAGGTAAGAGCCCAAGCCGAAAAGAACAAGAGAAAGGGGCAAGGATGAAGTGACAGGGCAGTTAAGCAACTGAGGCAGGTTAGCAACTTAGAATAGCATATCAATTTAGTACTACTTAAGATCAATCAGAGAGAATACGTTGAGATCGATCGATCTGGCACGCATGAATATAGCGCGATAAATTGTCCATTTCTTGTCTGTGATCTATCTCGATTGATAGTCGATTTTTAACACTTCTGATGGTTGATTTTATTGACCTAGATGACCCTCATCGACAAAGCAACATGCATTGAAAATTAAACATTTGCTATGTTTATTGGCACTTATTGGCAATCTGTGCACTAATGTACTTTATCTAACATGTTTTGCTCACCTGTCGGCGGCTAATTATTATGTTAGGACGTCTCATGCTCGTACTCACAGAAAATAGACAACGTGTGCAATCTTTGCTAGCGATTTCTAAAAGAAAAATTATATGAAAAACTAAACAGTAACTATCCTAAATATTTACTTGTGAACTTGACGTACGTGGTCATGCTCATGCATGATCACATTTGCTGCTATTTAGGTAAATCATGCATCTCGAAGCAAACACAAACCAAACTATATGGTAGATCGATAGGTAATCGACAATCTGTCGAATGATGTACTTTTTTTTCTGCAAGGAGTAAAATGATGTACTTTGACTCACATGTTAAGGGCTCTGAATCGTACCAGTGCTGACAGCAAATAAACAATATGCACAATATTTGTTAAACAGGATAAAACACTTGTTTCTCATGTTCACTCGGTGTTACGATTAAAACCCTTGGTTGTTCATTGGGGAATTTTTTTAAAAATAATCTATTTTTTATTCTAAATTATAGTAATATATTTTTTATTTTACACTAAAAATCCTATGTCGCTTCACCATTGAGTGGCTTGAGCTAGTCGCCTAACAGATACACGCCCAAGTGTCCGAGTCGACCACCGGTTAAGCACATCATGGTGGCTATCGAGCAGAAATTCAAGTACAAAATTAGTTACGCAAAAGCATGACGTGTGAAACAGAAGGCTTTGCAAAGGAAGTTCGGTTCTTTCGAGATGTCTTACGACAACCTTTCTCGTATGCTCTAGGTGCTGCAGGACAAGAACCCAAGCACATACATTGCTATAAAGGACAATCTATCTAGAAGACTGTTAGGTTTATGGTTTTGTAGAGAGTCTTCCTAGCCTTTGGTGCTTGCATCAACGCTTCCAAGTACATCACTACTACAGAAAGCCTAATACTAGACGGCCAATCACAGACGGTTTGACAAAACCGTCTGTGACCAACACTAACACAGACGGTTTTAATTTGGACACCGTCTGTATTGGCGGCGTCGGGGAAAACAAGTATCACAGACGGTTTTTAACAATGAACCGTCTGTGATAATTTAGTATCACAGACGATCTGCATTAAAAACCGTCTGTGATAATCCCAGATTATCACAGACGGTTTTTAATTAAAAACCGTCTGCGATAAGCTGGTTATCACAGACGGTTTTTAATAAAAAAACCGTCTGTGATAATGGAAGTAGGCATTTATTGCGCTGCTCAGACCGCATCTGTCTTCATTTCGATCCAGATTTAGCTGGTGCTTTACTCTTTCGCTCAGGAGGCAAGCTTGGCGATTTCGGGCCAGTTAATTTGGTGGGAGGAGGCGGATATTGTGCTTTGAAGATTTATACTTTCCTGGTTGCTCTAGATATGGTTAGTAATGAATTTTATTTTTTCTTTGCATGCATTACAATTTAGATCTAAGTAATTGGTGAGTGTTATTAATTGAAGATGGTTTGCAAAATTGTTGGTTATATAATAGCTGTTGTGTTTATAATATGAATTGAGGTAGCAAATTAAGCCTCAATATAATACATGTGGCCAGTACATATATAGTAATAATTAGTTAATTTAATTTTTAATACTAAGTTGTTATATTGTACGTAACGTAGGATCGAAGTTGGATGTATGCCACGAGCTGTGTGTGTG
Organism: Dendrocalamus latiflorus; assembly: GCA_017311315.1. NCBI lineage: Eukaryota > Viridiplantae > Streptophyta > Magnoliopsida > Poales > Poaceae > Dendrocalamus > Dendrocalamus latiflorus. Next base: position 1,594,938 of record CM029628.1, read on the forward strand.
AAGAGTACATTAATGGCGTGTCTGCTTTTACAAGAGCTGCCGAGGAGGATATGTTGAATAAGGGGGTGCAATATATGTACTGTCCATGCACTGACTGCGAGAATTTAAAGATGTTTAAGAACCGAGGGAAAATTGAAGCGCACTTGATTTGGAGGGGTTTCAAAAAGGGTTATACGTGTTGGACTAGTCATGGCGAAGTCAATGATCAAATGCCGCCGGATGACATCGCCGGTGAAGTGAATGATATGCCGCCGGATGACATCGCCGGTGAAGTGAATGACATACCGCCGGATGATGTCGATTGTGGTTCGGATTCGGATAGGTTGCATGATGATAATCTGGATCAGATGCTTCGCGATGTAGAAGAGGATTATGATGAGAGAGAGTATGTTAAATTCTGGGGCTTGATGGAGGACTCGGAGAAACCTTTGTTCACGTGCTGCAAGTACACGAGATTGTCGGCCGTGCTTGAACTGTTGAAATTGAAGGCAAGCAACGGTTGGTCCAACAAGAGTTTCACGGCGCTGCTAGGTCTTTTAGCGGACATGCTTCCGAAGGGAAATGAGTTGCCTAAAACCACGTATAAAGCCAAGAAGGTTCTTTGTCCGTTGGGAATGGAAATAGAAAGAATACATGCATGTCCGAACGACTGTATCCTCTACCGTAAAGAGTATGCAAACATGCATGTATGTCCGGTGTGCAACGCATCCCGATACAAACGTAACAATTAACCAGATGATGGCGAGGGAACAGAGGCGAAGAAAGGACCTCCTGCTAAGGTGGCATGGTATTTTCCTATAATTCCCCGTTTGAAGAAGGATGGAATGCTAAGACACCTTGCTGATTCCGCGCAGTGGAGAAACATCGATAGGAGTTTTGCAGACTTCGGTGCAGAACTAAGGAATATAAGGTTTGGACTGAGTACAGATGGAATGAATCCTTTCAGTAGCATGAGCAGCCGAAATAGCGCATGGCCCGTGACTCTCTGCATCTATAACCTTCCTCCTTGGTTGTGTATGAAGCGAAAGTATATTTTGCTGTCGATACTTATCCAAGGGCCAAAACAACCTGGGAATGATATTGATGTGTTCCTAGCACCGTTGGTGGAAGATCTAAAAGTACTGTGGAACGAAGGGGTATAGGTATGGGATGCATACAAACGAGAGAACTTCACTCTGCGCTCCTTATTGTTCTGCACCATAAATGATTATCCTGCCCTTTGTAACCTATCGGGCCATAGTACAAAAGGCGTCAAAGCTTGTACTCACTGTTTAGATTGTACTGAGAGTGTGTGGCTGAAGCACTCACGCAAAACCGTCTACATGCATCACCGCCGGTTCCTTCGGAGGGCTCACCCATACCGCAAGATGAAGAAACAATTTGACGGAGAGAAGGAAGACGGTTCAGCTCCAAGGCATTTAAGGGGACACGAGATTTATGATATGGTTAAGGATTTAGATGTTGTCCTCGGAAAGGGACGTAAATTGAGGGCTCATGAGAAGAACACCTGAAAGAAGAGATCAATATTTTGGGACTTACCTTATTGGGAGTGCCTAGATGTTCGACACTACATCGACGTCATGCACGTAGAAAAGAATGTATGCGATAGCTTGATTGATCTCTTACTGAATATTCGTGATAAAACAAAGGACGGCATGAACGCACGGTTTGACTTGGCTGATATGGACATCAGGCCTGAGTTAGCACCGACATGCACTGATAATGGACGAACGTACCTTCCCCCTGCGTGTTGCACTCTGTCCAAGGCTGAGAAAACAGAACTGTGTCAGTGCTTGCATGGTGTCAAAGTTCCGTCTGGTTACTCCGGCAACGTGAAGAAATTTGTTTCGATGCAAGATTTGAAGTTAAATGGCATGAAGTCTCATGATTGTCATGTGCTGATGACATAGATGCTCTCTATTGCAATTAGAAATATTTTGCCGATCAAAGTCTGAGAGACAATCATGAGGCTATGTTATTTCTTTAACACAATTGCTCAGAAGGTCATCGATCCCGAAGGACTAGATGCTCTGCAGGACGAGGTGGTGATGACTCTATGTCATCTTGAAATGTATTTCCCTCCTTTGTTTTTCGATATCATGGTCCATCTCATTGTTCACGTTGTGTGGGAGATAAAAATGTGCGGGCCTGTATTCCTACGTAGCATGTACCCATTTGAGAGGTTCATGGGAATTCTCAAGTCCTACGTACGGAATCGTTCTCGGCCGGAGGGCAGCATCGTCGAAGGTTATGCAAGCGAAGAGGTCATTGAGTTTTGTGTCGATTATATGGCTCAGATTCAACCGATAGGTGTGCCTCAATCTCGTCATGAGGGGAGGCTGAAAGGTCTCGGAACTATCAGAAGGAAAGCAATCACTCCTGATATGGACACGTATACTCAAGCCCATTTCACGGTGTTGCAACACATAACTGAAGTGGCACCTTATGTCGACCAGCACAAGGTCTGTGATAGTAGGCTTATCACAGACGGTTCTAAACTTAGAACCGTCTGTGATATTGATATCACGGACGGTTCTAAGTGTAGAACCGTCTGTAATAATCCCTTATATATACCCTCTGGCTAGATTTTTCTGTGTATTCTGCAGTTATTCTATATCTAAATCCCGATCTGCCTCCCCGAGCCCTCGCCGCCGCCTCCCTCGAGCCGTCGCCGCCGCCTCCCTCGAGCCCTCCCCGGCCGCTTCCCTCGAGCCCTCGCTGGCCACCTCCCCGAGCCCTCGCCGCCGCCTCCCCGAGCCTGTCGTCGCCGCCGCCTCCCTTAGCCCCTGTTCTTCTGGTGATTTTGAATATCACCGGTCTTGTGAGTGAGTCTGTGATTTTTGTATGCAATCTGTGTGGGCTGTGCAAGTTTGTTAATCTTCTTTACATTACCTGGCACTGGGAAACATAGATTGCTTATGGGATATTTGGGTGCTCGATGATAACAAATATCATATACTGAGATTGGTTCAATCGGTCATTGAGCTCTAATAGCTGTCATTGTTGTTTTGTGACTCTGGAAGGCAGTCTCTAGACTTTGATATATATGCTTGTGAGTGAGTCTTGTTGTCTTGTGACTCTGGAAACATAGATTGCTTATGAGATATAGTTGTCATTCAATCGGTTCGTGCTGCTTCAGATATTAGAATATTCATATGTTGATCTGTTGGGAATTTTGTTAAGTTGAAACATAAATTATTGAGCAAAGTTAATTTGGTTGGTCTTGCTTTTTTGAATACTGCAATCTGAATACATGCATGCTGAATATACTTTAATCTTGAGATTGTAGAGTTTGTATCTAGAGCTCAAAAGATCGAGTTTAATATTTGGCATAACCAATCAAGGAAAAGTATATGATTTAGTAGCGGGACGGCCAAGATTAATCTTGTGCAACCCTACAATTTGAGAGCACAAATTAATCAATTAAAACTTGAGATTGTTGCTAGTCTTAATTGATACATGCCTTTTACAATGTCATACATATTCATGTTTAGAATGTTATTGATTCTATTATTGATGCTTGTTGCTTGTTGCTTCATATAGCTACCATTATATATGTATATATGTAGGTATATATGTATATGTATGTATATACACATATATATGTATTGTAATCGCCTATATTGAGCGAAATAGATAGATATTGCGCTTTCTTATCTTATAGTATGGCACTTTCTTATCTTATTCTAATAGACCCACAAATTGAGCAAAATGTCAACCGTGCATTCTTCAACATCATCGCTGGAGGCGTTCGCTTCAAAATCAAGACGCCAAGGAAGAGGGCTATCAAAGAAGCCTGAGGGCCGATTTACCATCACACAGGTCGATGTATCTGGGGTTCCTCTCCTTCCTCGCAAAGCAGTAAGTGCATGGAAGAGCATGATCGGAATCGTTGCACGAGAACGAATTGAGATCACATTCAATTTGTGGAAGGACGTGCCTGCGACTCAGAAAAGAGAGCTGCTGACAGAAATTTTGGCATCGTTCGAGATCCCAAAAGAACACCAAGACGCCGTGCAACGACAAGCCTTGCTAAGGGCGTGCAAAGCATGGAAGAACTTTAAGAGCAAGCTTGTCAAGGACTAGTGGAGAAAGACAAAACGCCCTTTCATAAATACCCATTCCTGGAACCACAATGGGAAGAGTTCAAGGCTTCGAAGACGACCGAAGATTTCAAAAGTACAAGTGTGGCGCACAAGGACCTCCAGGCAAAAAACACACACCCCCACAGACTTGCCACGGCTGGGTATGTGGGTAAAATCCCGCAGTGGAGGAGCGAGGACGACCAGGTAGCCCTGCAGGATATCGCCTCGCCATTTGCCAATATCCCGGATGAGCGCGCTCGAAATTGGATTAGAGCAAGGTCATCCACAACGACATCAAGGGACGTCTCCTTTCGAAACCCTGCAGACCAGCAAGTGTCCCAGCGCCTGGTAAGATATCGATTGAACTACGTAGCTTGTAATTACTCCACAACTTCATACGAAGTGAAATGACATGTCGTGCTCTTGCAGGAAAAGCTGAGTTTTGAAACTACCATGGGATCATTCCAGAGAACAAGGGAGAATGATAAGCTCTCCGCGGCCCTGGGAAACAAGGAGCACCCGGGCCGTACGAGAGGCCTTGGCCTTTACGTTCCTTGGAAACATGGTTTCCAAGATGACTCCGACATGTATCGGCGCAGGAAGAGAAACAAAGTCGAGCGTGACGCACGGCTACGAGAAGAGATCAAGGAATCTCTTAGAGAGGAGCTAATGGGTGAGCTGGCTGATGTAGTCAGAGATGAGGTGCGAAAACATACAGAAAGTCAACAGGCCACCGCCACCGCTCCTGTGCTAGCTAGCCCGCACAACCATCCGAGTAGTTGCGCGTCCAATCCGACGCAAACCGATGCCAGATTTCCTGTGGACGACATCCTGTTATAATTATTATCTCTCGAATGTTTGCTTCATTGATAGGCCTATTCGACTAGCTAATTCTGTATCGTTATGTAGGAGCCTACGAAGTGCAGGCTCCAAGTGAGATATGCCTCCGTTCCCTTGCACGCTGCTTGGGGCCAGGCATATCCGTCTGGTATCGGGGCCATGTTGCACGGTCAAGCTTTAGCGCCAGACTTCACAAAAGTTAATGTGGATGGTGTGCATGTCAATTTTGAGGTCGTCCCGCTACCAAAGCCCCCCAACGACGAGATCGTGACTCTAGGGCAGGCCATTGGAACATTCATCCAGTGGCCCAAAAGCGACATCTCCCTGGAGGCTTCTTCACCGGTGGCAGGACCAGAAGGGCAGTGCGAACCAGAGCAACATGCACTGGAGCCGTCTCCACAAGGGCAGTGCGAAGCAGAGCTACCTGCACTGGTGCTATCTCCACGGGTGCTATTCTCGCCAAAGCAACTTGCACCGTATGTACCATTACAGTCGACTACCATAAAGTCAACCTACAGTCAAGGCAGTGGCCAGGGCAAATCAAAGACGAAGGATGATGACGATATCCCGTACCTGCCATTGGCCCGCAAATTCGTGCTAGGCGAGCCGATGATATTCCCGGAAGACCACCTCTTAACCCTAGGACTTGGTTGCCAAAGATTCCACGCTTGGTATATGGAACAGTCCAATAGGCCAGAGGCAGAATGGCGCTCAGGTATCACTGTCAAATTCAAGCCGGAACATTTCGTGCACGAAGCTCAGGAATGTGTCTTCGCGGTGACCTTTGACGATATATTTGGTCTTTTCACGCTCAACGCTGTCAACGCCTCACTCGTTCGATGCTGGACGCTGTTAGTCTGTACAATCACAGTCTCTGTTCACGTAATACCGATATATGTCACAATTTGTTGCTTTTCTGTGTATATATATATAGATTCATGCTGACCGAAGCTAGATCATCAAAATCACCAATTGGTTTCCTGGACCCATGCTTGGTCGCCATTGATACCATCAACGAAGATGCATCCTTCGTCGAGAACTATATTACAAAAGCACTGCTGGCTCACCGCGATAAGGAATTTGTTCTTATGCCATACAATGAGCACTTCCATTGAATTTTAATTGTAATTATACCAAAATGGAACAATGCTATATACCTTGATTCTCTAAGTAAGAACAAATCTAAGTACACAGCTATCGCCCAAATACTTGATAGGTAAGTACATTGTACATTGTACTCTTTCTTTCCTTCCGAATGACTAATCTAACTTTTTCGAATAACGAAGGTCGTTCGTCACATACGTTCAACAAACACGTGGCTCGACGACAGGGGCCAAGCCCTTGAAACATGCTCGCAATTTTTGGGTATTCGCTAGCTACACATTAATTAATCATATACAACACTTAGTAGTAATGCCTCTTGATTTAACACATTCTATTTTTTGCAGTGCCACCAGCAGCAGCCGGGCAACACATGTGGATACTACGTGTGCCACCATATGAGACTACTCCTCGATTCCACCAAGATCACCAATTCTAAGGTTTGTCAATCTTCCCACATTTATTTCATACATGTCAGGTTTTATATGTACGCGCGTTGATATTCCTATCGATAGGCTGCGCCCATCTCTACATCTGCATTGAAACAGCCGAACTTTGCAAAAATTCGAGGAGAGTTCGTTTGGTTTTTGTGGACTAAAGTCATAAGATCAGATGGAGAGTTCCACTGCGCAGAATGATTTTTTATTGCTCTTATCACTCTGTAATTGTGAATTTGTTAATGGATATTTTATTTCATTTCAATTAATTCATTTGCGAAATGGATGCCTTATGTCTATGAATGAAATGTGATATGAATTGGATGTTTTATGTTTGTCAAATGAATTGAGATGTGAATTGTATGTATACATATACTTGTTTATCTGCTTATTTCAGAGGGCATGGCTAGCATTTCCTGAGGCTAGCCAATAAACAAAAATAGATTTAGAGGTGGAAAAGAACATCAAAGACGGTTTTTAGTTACAAACCGTCTGTGATAGGTGACATATCACATACGGTTTGTAACTAAAAACCGTCTGTGATATATCAATATCACAGACGGTTTTTAGTTAAAAATTGTCTGTGATATTGATATATCATAAACCGTCTGTGATAATCAGCTATCACAGACGGTTTTCAGTTAAACACCGTCTGTGATATTGATATATCACAGACGGTTGTCGAACCGTCTGTGATAACCTTCGATTATCACTGACCCATAAATTCAGACGGTTCAGAAAACCGTCTGTGATGACGTTTTTGATCCGTCTGTGATGTCCTTTTCTGTAGTAGTGCATGTTGCCCATGATCTCAGTCGACGGGATGTTTCTAACTGGAAAAATATAAGGGGTAGATCGTGACAGTAATTGGCATTGATGGCAACAGTCTGATACTGCTTTTAGCTATTGCATTTATCGAAAGTGATAATTTTGACAACCGGTTGTGGTTCCTTCAACATCTGAAGGAGGAAGTAGTTGGGTTATATCTTGATGTCTGTATAATCTATGATCATGTCAGGCACCCAGATTTTACAATCCGGGTTCCTCTGTGATCCCACGCACTATTCCCTGGATCAGTAGATAGTGCTCACAGTTTACAGTTCTGAATATCAAAGTACATATCATGCGGAAACGTAAATATAATAGTAGACTTACTCGTGGGCCGATTAGGCCGAAATCGTTAAATTGCAGCAGCGAAAGAACGAAGCACGCAAGTGGGACTTTCAGAACATGCCCACATGCAGCCAACTGGAGATTCGTGACCTAGCCCTTGACGACTTCATCTTCTCTTACATCATAACCAAAAGTATTGCTGAAGCGCAGTGATCTGATTCCTGCTTCTGGATTTGTTATGAGAGCGAGTGTAAGCACACTAACCACCGTGCTCCGCGAGCCAATACACAAAATGCAAATAAATAGTATGCATGGCTTATCAAAGGAGAGGCTCGGGTTATTTTATTTGCCAAAAATTGCTTTTGGTAGCATTATTATTATTAAATCATAGTGTTATTAATTGTACCTAAACTCCACACGGTGATTGCCATAATTGACTAAAACCACCAAAGACACACTTTCCTTACTGATTGCTGTCTAAGACTCCAAACAGCGAGTGTCATCATTACTTAATCCACCGAATATACTCTTTCCAAATTGATTGCTGTCTAAGACTCCAACAGCTAGTGACACACACTTTCTATATTGCGTGCTGTCTAAAACTCCAAATAGCGAATATCATCAATTATATAATCCACCAATATGTTTTGTATTCCAAATTCCTAACAGTCCAATCCTACTAATCCCATTTTGTTGTTGATCCACAACCACAGTTTGCTCTTTCAATAATCAACCTTATTTTCCCATCATCTATCCGTAACTAACTCATTAGTATACCTCCACCAAAAATTATCATTGATCAAGTCTACGATTCACTAGTATTCATCCACCAAAAATATCATTAATCAGGTTTACGATTCACTAGTATTCATCCACCAAGAATATCATTGATCAAGTTTATACTCCAATAATTGTTATCATACCTCCAAATTTCCAAGATTCAATGCATCCATCTAGTATTTGATCAAATCCTATTAATCCCATTATCGTCAACATCTCCCAAGAATTTATATTAGTTATCAGTGTTATAATCCAGCAATTACCTTTGCACTCCCTAATTCTCCAAAATCATTTAAATCATCTACCTAGCCTATGTATTCATTTAAGATCCACCAATGTATTTATCCCAGACTCCACTCTATCGTGCCCTTTTTATGATCGACATGAATCCACTAATATCTTTATGTATTCATCACAAAATCTATCTCCTTTACTCACGACTCTATTTATTTCCCCTTGTATTTCATTTTGCAAGGATAGAAGTGCCATTATTTGAAATATAATACATAGAAATTTCCTAAGACCTAGCAGTTTTGACCGAAGACATAATGTGTAAGGGAATGCAATAATAATAGTGATCCAGATTCCATTCACCGTTACATGGTCTCTACACCATATGCTAGACCTTCAGCGTTATAGCCGCTTACATTACCACTGGGATGACACCTAGGACAACTCAAATCAGGGCTTTCCTCTGCCCTTCTACTTTTCTATTCCCACCCACAAAGTTTTTGAAATAGAACTATATCTGGTTAAGTTCCTATGTCCGCCCTTGACCATGGGCACGGCTATTCGAAAAGTTTTGACTCTGCAGAGTTTGAACACTTTACCCATAAGAGACAATCAACTCCTTGCTCCACACGATTCCTTAGTCATGTGGTTGAGCAGACCATCACAGTGACTTTTCAAAGTATCTAGTCCCTTTTGTCATCTCACCTTATGGGAAACTGCCCACTTGCAGTGGGTCCCATCTATGCGCGAGATGTTCCCCACAGTTACTAACACAGCCGGGCTCCACTTCCCGCAACATTAGAACAGCTGGGAAACTTCACCCTCCACCAGTGTCCCTTAGGGCCCCCTTGCCCGTGCGTATCCACTTCAATCCACTACCAGTAAGATGAGTCCGGGGTTTCGATAAGTTTACTTAGCCAAGTTGTACTTTACAGACTTGTGGTTGTACTGTTTTACACAGGAGGTCATGACAAGATTCAGTCCTTAGTGGTATCTGGGCGGTTCTACCACAAACCACACTCTCGTGCACCCCTGCACCATACCCCCGAACCATCCGCCCAGATAAATAAGCAATTTGAGGCTTTTGGGAACATAAAATAACCATATCCAACATACACCAATCATTACCACCATGACTGCCCAACCAATTTTTCTCATGATTAAAAGTGTTGCTTGGGCACTCTCGCGTCCATGAGTATCTAAGCAATACTAAGCATGGCATATAATTACGGACTTATTTTCGAAAGGTTACTATTATAATTTTTGCTAGGGCGACAAGGTTCACAAATTCAAATATTCCAAAGGGAGGTGTAATATTAATCAAGGTAAACAATTGGCATCTAACTAGAATCTTAATTTAAGCATGTATTTGCATATATAAATGACAGCATGCAATTTGATAATTTAAACAAAATAATTTGCCGAAAATATAGGTTTAACATGATCAAAGTATTGACTCATCTGGCGCGGTTTACCGCGGTCTCGAGCTCACACAATGTTTTCTCTTGAGCTTCTGTTCTTTATCTTCACTTTGCTCCGATCACGCTTGATCCGTGGAATCTTCAGGACTCCAGTTGCAAACTACACGACAAACGACTGAATCCAAATAAAAGCAAATAACTCAAAAGATCTAAATAAATCTGAACAAACTCAATTTTAGTTTTATTATGAGTTAATGGGTGATTCGAGTGATTTGAGGCCAGGCCGGTGATAGCATACGACGACTTGATCTTTTATTTATAATTTCCTTTGTTATTTTTGTATTTATCAAGGAAGTTCCATGAGTTAGGTTAGTCCTATGAATCGGTGTATGAGTCTAGTTGGGTACCATTTTGTCGAGCGTTAATATTCTGGGCATATGTGATATATAAGCGATGTATACAATGTTTTAGCCCACCGAGTTAGCCTTACTGTCTGGGTATATAGCATTTTGTGGTAAGACATTTTATGTACCTTCAATTATCAATAGGCTAAGTTTAATTTGAATTAGGGTCTATTTATATGGGTCCCAACTTGTTATATATCTAATTATGCTCAATATTATTATGTGTTACATCTAGTGTAAAAATTTAATTAATGACTCTTATTCCCTAGCTACTATTAGGCTTAGCTTTGTTTCTAATTTTAGTTTAAACCTAGCTATCTGGCAAAGCTTACTTTTCAGGGTCTCATTTCAACGTTTGCTATTTAGCAAAATTTTACCACTAAGATTTATTTCATGGTGGCATGATAAATGTTATAGCATACATGTATATATATTATAATTAAGAATAATACGTGTTTACTACATCATCATTTCATGAGAGCCTAAATCTACACAATATTCCTAATCAATGTCTCATTATGCCTTTAATTAATAATTAGACCTCAATTAACTATTTAAGCTACGTTAGTTGTTCATGTAGCAAATAATCAGATATCAAATGTTAAATAACCTTATTTTACCTCCTAATTAAATTTATTACATTCCCTAATTTCTCTTGATTTTTCTTAATTGGAAGGGACTACAAAAATTTAAATCAAAAATGGGAGAAAAGGGTGCGGCCGGCCGAGTTCGATCAGGGAACCTGAGGGGTTTGATTCTTAAACGTGCTGAGTAAGCCAAGTGGGCCGAAGGCCTGGGCTGACGTTATAATGGCAGGAAAAACAAAAGAGCTAAGGATTGGGCAGGGTCTAAACAGTGGAGCTAGCTGGCGCTCGGTTTTGGTGTCGCTGGCGGCGCACGGTGGCTGGGGAGGCTGCGGTAACCGGGAAAATGGAGTCTGACGGAGGTGGGGAGGCTTACCGTGCTGCCTAATGGACCGAAGGTGGCCCGAGGCCGGCTGGCGGCGTGAGTGGGCGGCGGCGCAAAGGGGTTCACGCCGCCGGCGAGCTGGGGCGGCGGAGAGCTTCGGCCGGCGGTGGGGAGGAGTTCAAGGCACCGAGAGGAGGCTCCCCGAGCGTGGAATCGAGAAGTTATCGCCCGAGGGGAGGTGGGTGGCGGAAATGGCGGTGGCGGCCAGCGTTGAAGAAAAGGGAATTCCGGCGAGCTCGGGCGCGGGGGGCTTCGATCTCGCGAGAGGGGAGGATGAGCGGAGGTGGGCGACGCGATTGGCGGTCTCGGTCGGGCTTTATGTACGACGGAGCGTGCTAGCAACGAGCGGGGCCGACCGGGCGGGTGGGGGGGGGGCAGGCGGCGGTGTCAGGCGACGGAGCAGGGCAGCGGGATTCGGGGGTCCGGGCGTGATGATGGCGCCACATGCATGTTGAGGCCGGGCGGAGCGGGGCCGTGTCGGCCGGCTTTGCCGAAGCAGCGAGCAGGAGGGGGGTCCGGGCGCATGCGGGGAGAAGAAGAGGGAGGAGGAGGGGCGCTGGCAATCGGGGCCCACTGGCCAGAGAGAGGGGTGCGGGTGGAGGCGGGACCTGTGCGGCAGAGGGAGGAGGCAAAGGAAGTGGGCTGGAGGAGCGCGCGCGGGGAGCGGCTGGGCCGCTCGGCCGCAGGAAAAGGCGGGAGGGAGAGGAGCTAGGCCGGGTTGATGGCCGGCCTGGCTTTATATATATATTCCTTTTCTTTGTTTTTGGATTATACATTTGTGTATATGTATTTATTTTTGTTTTGTTCCTTCCCTTTTACTAATTTTTGGCATTAAATTGTAGGTGCCACATTTTATTATGTACACATTTATATATATTTATGTATACATACATATTCATATAAGTTGGCATTTTAATTTGTTTGCTTCCTTGTTATTCATACCATTATTGTTCAGAAATGGGGTCTTATGTTTAAACCAAATTTTCGCCCTTCCTTTTAGGGATCATCTTTTCAGATTCGCATTTTAAATCTTGATTTTCTATTATTTAAACATGTTTGTTTCCTTCTTGAACCTTTTAACTCTTTGGAACTTCAACCAGATTTTCAGAAAAATATCATAAACTCCAAATTCAAATAAAATATGTTGCAAAATAATTCAAAAACTTCACACTTTTCAAATTTAAATTTTTAGGATGTTACAGATCACCACCCCGGGATGATGAAAGATATAAGAAATCTTCAGCAAGACCCCAAGGAGCCATTCTCTTGGTCAGACAGAAGGAACAGATGGTGCATTCGCCATCTGTGGTCGAATCAGTCGTAGCTACAGTGAATCGACCAAAAATGTAGTCTGCCATGGTCGTGGCACTATGGTTGTGCCGCTGTGGTCAAAGAGTCTTGGTCATGGTGCCATGGTTGAAGAGACATGGTCGTGACGATGTGGTCAGAGTTACAGTGAACCAATCATAGCTAGCAGCACCGAGAGGGCCAAGGAGGAGCTCCGAGGCGATGGATCTGGCACCAGTGGGGCAAGGGTGGCCAGATCTAGCACTCAGCAAAGCGAGAAGGAGGGACGAGCTCAAGGCGGCGGGGAGGTCGGGTCTAGTGTTGAGGGAGCCGGGTAGGAAGGATGAGCTCGGGGGTGGAAAAGACAAGCTCAGGGTGTCAGAGAGGCTGGATCCGGCTCCGAGGGGCCGAGGAGGAGGGAGGAGCTCAGGGGCGGCAGGGAGGTCAGATCTGGCGGGGAGGAGGGAGGGGTAGGAAGGAGGAGCTCAGGGACAGTGAGGAGGCTAAATCTAGCTCCAAGGGGGCAGGAGGGAAGAGCTCGGGGCGTGAGGGAGGAGCTTGAGGGCGGCGGGGTGGTCGGATTTGGTGCTGAGTAGGGTGGGGAGGAGGGAGGAGCTGGCGTCGAGGGGGCTAGGGAGGAGGGAGGAGCTCGGGGGCGCCGGCGCCATCCAAAAGGGAAAGGCCAGGTAGCAGCCAGACCGCCCGAGAGGGAGAGGTCGGGGAAATTGCCCTAGAGAGAGATGGGAAAATCTCGAACGGATCTTATCCAATCTCGAACAAGATTTTGAAATATACAAAGTAATGGATTTGCCTATAAAAAACCTGCACACTCGCATCCACAACCTACTCAAAGCCGCATGGATCTTGAACAAATTGCGTGTTGGATGGAGTGGGAGTAACTACACCCAGAAGTAAACAGTATTTTTCCTACACACACACAAAGTAGCACTATTATGCACCTGCACGTTCTGTGCACGTAGTTTTGCTGCTCAGCAAGTTATCACCGGTTGTGCAAAAAGTTATCATCGGCTGTGAAGAAATTTATCACCGTTGTGTACTGTGAGCGTTCGGCAGTAACTTCACTCGCCACCGATAGTAACTTTATGCAGAACTGATGGTAACTTTTCGTCACTGTGAATGTTAGGCAATAATTTCATTTAAAATCAATGGTAACTTCATTCGGAAATAATAGTAACTTTTTCACGTATTTTACACCTACGCGCAAATTAGTGTATATATGTGTATGTATATATATATGTATATATATGTGTGTGCGTGTATATGTATATATGTGTGTATATATATATCACCCCCTCTTCCATATTGCTCTTGGAGAGGGAGAGAGTGGGGAGGCTAAAACACGAAAACACACTACGGAGAGAGACACATACTAATTTCATTTCATTTCGTTCATGGCTCTCTCCACTCTCCTCTTGCCCTCCTCCTCCTCTACTTGCACCGCCGCCGACAGCTCCGACCGCCCGCGCCATCACCACAGAAAGCTCAAGAAGAAGCCACCACCTCCGCCGCCGTCGCTCTCGACGACGCCGAGAACACCGCCAGCTGGAAGCAGCCGCCGCGCCATGGCCGCGGCCGTGTCCAAGAAGAGCCCCAAGGCTAGCACCAAACTCGTCGCGGCTAAGAACCACCACCACTCCAAGAAGCATGCAGCGACGGCGGCGCCGACACCGACTCCCGCCACGGCTGCCTCCTCGTCCTCCTCCTCCTCCTGGGAGCAGCTCAAGAGCCTGCTCAGCTGCCGGAGCGCCACGGCTGCCACGCGCGTGCACGACCCCGCCGTGCCATCGGCTCTGGCGCGGCTCCGCAGCAACGGCGCCGTCGCGTGCGGCGCCTCTCTCTGCGCCATGCGCGACGTGGTCGACGCCGCCAGTTCCGCCGCCGTTTCCGTCGACCGCGACACCGCACAGCTCACCCGCTCGTCACGCCGCTCGCCCCGCGCCGCTTCATCCACTGGCGGCGGCCACCCTTCCTCCCTGAGGGGCCTCTCCGGCTGCTACGAGTGCCGCGCCATCAACGTCGAGCCCACGTCAAGGTCTGTTGCTTAATCACTCTCATTAGCTCGTGATTTGTAGTATGTGCTTATCCAGGGGGATTTATTAATCTCGTGCTATTAATTACTAATAATCAAGTGATCATGTGCAAATTATTTAATTAGGAGGTACCCGAGGCCAAGGGAGCTGTGCGCTTGCTCGCAATGCGGGGAGGTGTTCAGCAAGGCTGACAGCTTGGAGCACCACCAGGCCATTCGCCATGCCGGTATCTGTCTAATTTCCAAGTGAAATAGTATTATTCACTTGAAATTCATGTGAAATTTCTGCGTCCTAGGTAGGCCATGCCCTGCCCAACTTAGCTTCTTTTTTTTTTTGTGATTCATGACCTTTTCCACTATAATTGATTTATTTTGCACTGTAGTTATTGATAATTTTTTGACATAATTATATTTTAAAATTTAAAAATAAAAAATAAATTAGTCTATCACAGACAATACAAAGGAATATAGGAGAAAAACATAAAAAAAAAGCCCAAAAAATCAAAAAGCTAGAAAGACAAATTTAAGAAATAGTGAACTAAAAGCAAAAAATCAGAAGCTGAAGCCAAAACGAGCAGGGAATCTATGATTCTCTACTACTTATCATTTTAGACATCGAAACGATAATCTCCGGTTCAAATAAAAATATGTATTGATGAACTAATTATCATATGATGCGCGCGCGTGGCCAAGAGTTTACTTTGGTGCAAATCAAATGAAGCTAGTTAACATTAATGAAGCGGTCTAGAGATCTGAGCGAGTGTATATATGGGCCCTATATACGCCTGGTCAATACTACTACGATGGGCTAATGATGATTAAAATTAAGATACCATTGCCACAAATTAAGACTAATTAATCACCTTACAGTGGAGTAACAGTACTTGGATTGGTTTAGCAATTTCCTCGCACGTCCAACCATGTGAAAGGAGACAAACTTACCCCCTTCCTCTCTCTCTTTTCCTCTTGTCTTTTGTGGCTTACAAGGAAGCTGCTGTCTTGTGTACAAGTGTACCATCCCAAAGTATAATGCTATTATTAATTACTAGATAATTAATAGATGATTAAAACAGCAAATTTTCTATCCAGCCCAGTTGCTTGCATTTGCTAAAGGTGGATGCAAGGCTAGAAGCTAGCTAACAGATGATCGATGGTATCTTTAATCAGTCAGTGTTGCCCAGGGAAAATTATTATGTCGGTTCAAAAATTTTATCGGAGGACAGCGATAAGATCGAGAACCACCAGTTACTAGAATTTTGGAGTTTTTGGCTGAAAATTTTGAATTTTTTTATTTTTTAGATGAATTTTGATGAATCCAAAAAAATTTTACGCGGTATAAAATTTTTTACATTGTTACTACAATAGCTGGGCTGGGAATAGCATCCTCCCAATTTATAGTGGTAGGCAGCATCACATAGGAATTGCATGTACACTCTGGAGGGGAAACAAAAGCATAGTTTGGATTCTTTTAGGTTTAAAGTTAACTTATGTTTGTACTATTTACAGTAATTAGCTTATAAACAGTATGTTTTTTCAAGACATGATCAATAGGAAAATTATAGTAAAAGGTATACTGAGTTCAGCTGTACCGACTAAAATTACATACGACTATTTTCCTCTGCGTAATGCCTCTCGCGGACAACAAGAATTAAAATATTTAAGCTATAAGCTATCAGCCTAAAAGAACTCACCTATACTATTTGGGACCATTAGTTCGCTTGTCTGAAGGTGATTACTAGCTGCTGAATAATGTCATGGTTTTATTCTTGATCTCAGCTAGCTAGACATTGCTCACTCTTTGTTGTAGTTGAGTGGTGTGTAAGATGTACGCGTACATCATCCTCTTGGCCTGTTTAGGTCAATTAAAGTGTCCTCTATCACAGGACAGAGTCATTGCCTTAATGTCATGTCTGGTTAATTGATGCTACCAATACCCTAGCTAGCTTAATGTATTTTAGTGCCTTACCTGATTATATCATGCGAGATTAGTTCCATTCTTTTTAACTTATAATTTTTTCTAAACAAATAAATAGGACGATTTCTCTACCGTCTTTTATGGCTAGCATAACTACTATCTTTAGTTTCTCGATTATTAGTAGCATAAGATTTGGTTAATTAGCTTGTTGATTGGAGGGTTAATTACCATGTCGGCTTCAGTCCAATTACTAATTTTCCCGCCGTTAATTGCTGGGGAATGCAGTGTCTGAGCTGGGGCCGGAGGACTCGGGGCGCAACATCGTGGAGATCATCTTCAAGTCGAGCTGGCAGAAGCTGGACCGTCCGATCTGCCAGATCGACCGCATCCTCAAGGTGCACAGCACGCCGCGCACCATCGCGCGCTTCGAGGCCTACCGCGACGCCGTCCGCTCCCGCTGCCGCGCCGCCGCCGCGCGCGCCGCCGCCGACGGCAACGAGCTGCTCCGCTTCCACTCCGCCGGCCTCGCCTGCGCGCTCGGCCTCAATGGCTCCACCTCGCTCTGCGCCGACTCGTCGTCGACCACGGCTCCTAGTCCTAACGGCGGAGCCGCCGCCTGTGGCGCGTGCGGCGTGTGCGCGGCGATCCGGCACGGGTTCGCGCCGTGGGTCGGCTCGCACCCGCTCGGCGTGCGCACCACGGCTAGCAGCGGCCGCGCGCACGGCTTCAGCGCAGCGGCGCCGGTGCATGCCGCAAGCGCGGGGTGCCGGGCCATGCTCGTGTGCCGCGTCATCGCCGGCAGGGTCAGACCGGACGGCGACCCCTCGGCGGCGGCGGCGGCGGGGGAGGAGGAGGGGCCGTTCGACTCGGTGGCCGGCGACGACGCGGCCAGCAGCGTGTACGGGAATCTCGAGGAGCTCTTTGTGGCCAACCCGAGGGCCATACTGCCATGCTTCGTCGTCATCTACCGTGTGCTTGATTGAGCGAATCAATCACTTTATTTCTTTTACGTACACAATTGTACCCATGCATATATGTATCTGTGTGTGTTTATGTATATATATATACACATCTATATACACACATATATACATATATACACACATATATATGTATGTATGTGTATATGTGTATGTATATATATGTGTGTATATGTGTGTGTATGTGTGTGTATAATCATGCATGTATATTGATGAGGATGGATTAGTAGAACATTGGCATCGTGATTACTTGGGGAAGAACGCTTGATCTTTTTGATTGCTCAACAGCAGGTGGACCTTCCCGATCCTCATGCATGGTCTGATCGATATATGATCGATCAGATCCATGGACAGACAGTTATCAGGTGTGTTCTATTGCGCTGTGGTTTATGACTTAAATTTTTAAATTTTAGGTGTTCGCGAGAGGCAGTACGTAGAGGAAAATAGTCGTATTCGATTTTGACTAGTACAGATGAACTCAGTACACTTTGTATTATAGGTGTGTATAGGTATCACCCGGATGTTTTATTCTCAACAATCATCCAAATTTCGGACCGTTAGATTAGAGATCCAACGGCCTCTTATTTTTGGAGAGGGAAGATTTTTTTTGGAGGGGGAGATTTTTTTTGGAGGGGGCAGGGAGAATTCGTGACCTGATCCAACGGTCATAAATCTGGATGATAGTTAGAAAGAAAACATATGGATGATATTTATCAATACCCTTTTATTATAATCTTCCTATTGATCCCGTCTTAAAAAACACACCATATAAAAACTAGTTACTGTAGTATAAACAAACTACGACCAAAGTCCTATCAACAGTCCATTCACATAGTCAACTACGTACATATATATGGGTCTCAACAAATAATTCTGCACCTTTTCCTATTGAGGATAAACCATTAGAAGTTTTTATAGTACGAAAACACTGTATATTTTAGTAAAATAATTAAGCTAGTCACTTGAATTAGTAATGATCCAATCGATGATATTCCGATAAAAATGCAATGTTATAGCCAGAGGTGTTTTTTGTCTTCTAATCCGGCTAAGCAGCTTACACAGGTCATGCACGTGCCATTGTTGTTATCTACTGTGTCAAGCCTTTTTTTTGTTTAATTATGAAAGGAGCCCCTTTGATAATTAATTGATGTGACACAGGAACCAAGTTTGATATTGATTACTTGGATCTGACAAGTCAACGAGATGCTACAGGAGAAGATGGCCAATATGTCCCACAAGCCTAGCTAGGGCCTGCATGTCCAATTAATTACTTGCAGCCAAATTAACCAACAGTTTAGGTCAAAACCCCTAGCCATTTCAATTCATCATCTTGGCTATTTTCTAACAAAAGAAAACTATGCTTTGAGATATATACCATGGCATAAAATTCCGAATATCCTAACACAATGTGTCTTGCAACACGATTGGTCGATCGATGCTGTATTAACAATTATATATAGACTACCGGTTTTCATTAAAAAAACAATTATAGGCTACTCCTATTTGCAATATTATTGTAAATAGGCTACTCCTATTTGCAATATTATTTGTACGGTGGGCTTAGAGTAATATTACTGTAAATTTTTGTCATATTATTCTCTTGAATTAATGAGTTAATTTGTTATTCAGCCACTCCTATTTGCAGTTTATGGTGAAGCATGCGTGCGTATTTGTGTCTCGATCGTGGCCGTGAAATCAATGGCCGCTCGCATGCATGCGATCGATCGACCACTAGAGAGGCTGGAGTGGGGGGCCCGCACATGCAGTAATGGCTCACCCCTGCGAGTCACCTGCTCCTTGTCCAAGCCATTACTTCGGCCGTACAGGCGTACTGTCCGAAATCACTCGCATCAGTATAGACTCGTGCATACGTACGTCCGTACAGCACACATGCAGCTAACCGGATCAGATCGATCCCAGATGGTATAGTGATCATGCATGGCTGTTCGTGCATAGTACTTCTTCTTCTTTTTCAGTTCTATTTTCAAATATATGGGGTGCATGTGACTTATAGGTTTTTTCTTCAGCTTTTACAAACAGTTTTTCGGTTTTTCTATAGTAACTAGCTAGCTTTCAAACGAAGTATCTTTTTTAAGATATAGTCTATAAGTTGATTGTAGTACACACTGTAGCGAATCCATTTATATCGGTCAAAACTGTACGTGAGTTTCTGTTACTCCGTACTCTCTCTACGAACAGCCAAAAAACATAAGCCGCAGCTATAAGGTATAACCGAAGCAAAAAAAAAAGAACAAGCCTAATAATAATCTCCGTGGGTGATCAAAATATGGGCATCTTCTTTTTCAGTTTCTAAAAGTTATTTTTCGGTTTTCTACAGTAATTAGTTTTCAAATAGTGTCTTTTCAAAACGGGGTCTATAAGTTGATTATAGTACATATTGTAGCGACTTCATTATATCAGCTAAAACCGCACGCGAGTTTTCTCTTACTCCGTACCCACTCTCATAAACAGCTAAAAGACATAAATCTAAAAGTTATATTTCGGTTTTCTACAGTAATTAGTTTTCAAATAGTGTCTTTTCAAAACGGGGTCTATAAGTTGATTATAGTACATATTGTAGCGACTTCATTATATTAGCTAAAACCGCACTCTCATAAACCGCAGTCCAAAAGAATAGGCTCTACATCTTATGTAAAGAAACGAAGGCAGCAGTACAAATCACAAACCATGCATGGCATGAGGAGAGCAATTTATCGCCATAATACGAACCACATGTATACCCTGGGAGACAGCAAGATGTTATGGACATGATTCACCAACTCCCCATGCATGGATGTACATTCATCATCGACCCTCTCCAAATCATCCCAATGATGTGTTAAAAGCCCCGTCTAGAAAGCGAGAATTTGTTTTCTAATTCATACTAGAATTAGACTGTTTTTTATAAAATTTCTACGAAAATTTTATTTAATTTTTGCACTCCAAAGAGAGCTTAATAGATCTAAACCGTACAGGGACGCAAGTAGAGCGGACTGGACCGACTCACCGACTCATCCTAGCTATTTTGCTTTAACACCAGTGCATGTGGTTTGAGCCATCTAATCGTGCTTTCACCGGATATCATATTGAATTTGTGTAAATTACGCCAAAAGAGGAGAGGAGGTGACAACAAATTGAACCTAGCTATACGAGAAAGGGTATTGATAAACATCACCCAGATGTTTTTTTCTTGATTATTATTCAGATTTATGACCATTGGATTAGAGATCCAACGGTCATGAATTCTCTCTCACCCCCTCAAAAAAAGTCTCCCCCTACTCCAAGAAAAGAGGACGATCCGACGGTCTTAAATTTGGATGATTATTAGGAAAAAAATATTCAGATAATAATAGACACACCCCGGAAGAAAATAAGCAATTTCTCGTAATTAAGACACTTGATCGGTCCTAGATGGATTTCGGACCGACATTCTCTAGGTCTTTATGCACGGTACATTCAGATCTTCTCTAGTTTTCCGGCAGCTATATAAGCTAGATGTCGTAGATCTCAACCGTCCGATTTCAGATCATACAAACATGCATGCATGCATGCATGCTTTATTCAACCCCAACTAGCTTGCTCTTGCAACACCTACACAGTGAAATGAGGATCTAATCTCATTTCTCGGTGTGCTGATCAGCACCTGACCTCTGCCCTGTCTCTGTTCTCTCCTTAGGATCTCAGGGCCTGTTCTTTTCAGTTTCTAAAAGCTGTTATTCGGCTTTTCTACAGTAACTAGTTTTTAAACGGAGTATCTTTTTAAGATATAGTCTACTAGTTAATTGTAGTATATACTGTACTACTTCATTTATATCGGCAAAACCGTACGTGAGTTTCTGTTACTCCGTAATTTCTCGCACGAACAGCTTAAAAATCATAAATCAATGCCAAAAACCATAAACTTCATCCAAAAAGAACAGTACCTCGGTACTCCTTAGGATCTCAGTGGGATTTGCATCACTGGGTAGTTAGCAGACAAAATTATAAAATGATATCTGAGTTATGATTAGGTTAGATTAATAATAAGAAAACACACACACTGTACTTTTGCCAGGCTTGCAGAGCCATATATGCTGTTTAGTTGGTGCACAAACACACATGCACTAGCTACTGCTGCTGATTGTACCAGTACTATATGCATGTTTTGCCACTTCCAAGGCCTTGACTTCCAGGCTTCTCTCTCTAGATCCATGTCGCCTACCAAGCGAAGAAGATGAGTTACAAGATGCTGTTTTGGAGTGAGGTGTACAGTCTCGCTGCTGACTTCCAGATCTGAGACTGCACATCGCTTGGAAACATCTCTGGCCTTCTTTTATGATTATACTAGCTGAATGTTTGTCTGATGCCTTCTTTTATGTTTTTACTAGCTAGTTGAATGTGTGTCCGTAACTACGAACGAAAAAAACATTATAATTCATGCTTTAAACCTCCAATTGATTTATTATTAAATTTATGTGAATAAACTGCAGCTTGAATTCATGAGATGTATAAATCACAGATGTGCGGAACGTGACGTTTGAACCAAAATAAGCCAAGTACAATTAAATATGTATAAAAGAAAGCATTCGATCGGGTTAATAAAAGAAATGTACATATAAACATAATCAGGGGCGAACCCACAGGGTATGCCGGGTGGGCCACAGCATACCCTGGGGCCCAGCCGGCAGCCGAACTCAGTACCGGTGTGCGCCTGCTGATGGTTCGCTTGCCGCACGCGCCGCCTCGATCCAGCCGTATGCCTTCCAGTCCAGCCGAAGGAAAGTCGGTGGGAAAAGGGTGTGATCTCCGTGTTTGTCGTGGGTAACAATCAGGCTTCTCCCTCTATGTTGTTTTTATTTTTATTTAATTAGAGATTAAAAATTGATTTTAGAGATAGGTAACAAGTGCTCATCAGAAAAAAAATGATAAGTAGATCGGTTTGGACAAGCTCAAATCCTCGATCGTACGCGGAGCCATTGTTTTTTTTTTTGGAGTTGTTCAGTTATTAAGAGAAGCGGAGACATTGCATCTCTTTTTCAGAAACATGCAGCCAAGAAGGCAGCGGCTGCTGCTTCAAATCCAGCCCCATCTCCGGTTGAAACTATGGCGGAAAAACAAACTTAAGAGCAAGAGAGAGTAATTGATGAAATTGTGAATCCTATGCCCCCCGCCCCTGCCACCGCCATCGCCGCCGGTTTATGACATTAATCGCCTTCCGCATGATCCAGGTGAAAGGCAGCCCATTGAAAGTTATTCTGTTAATGATCAAGATGTAATTCGAAGAGCATATATTATAAAGGTCCATTCCAATCTTATACACATGATTTTCCAAAAAGAAAGATTGGAGATAGAGATCGTCAATTCAATTTTGTATGGTTTCATAAACATGAGGAGTGTCTTGAATATAGTATCAAGAAGGATTCTGTGTTTTGCTTTATATGCTACTTGTTTAAGAAAGGTACCGGGTCAGATAAATTTACTATTGGTGGTTGAAGAAATTGGCATATAGGAGAGAAAGCACTTCTCAAACATCTGGGTGCTAAGGCACATAATGCAGCTCAAGAGAAATACATTGGCTTTAAGAGTCTAGCAACAGAGGGAACTTCCTTGAACATTTGAAGTTTCTTGCAGGAAACAGTGAATAGTGAGCAAGTATGTTTTGAACAACGCTCCAGGTAATTGCACCTTAACTAGCCCAAAGATACAAAAGCAAATTATTCACTGTTGTGCCATAGAAACTAGAAAGAAAATAATTGAAGAACTTGGTGATAAGCCCTATGCAATTTTAGCTGATGAGTCTAGTGACATATCACATAAAGAACAACTAGCTCTTTGCTTGCGTTATGTTAATAAATTGGGAAGGCCATGTGAGCACTTTATTGGAGTTGTTCATGTAGATGATACTAGCTCTTTATCACTTAAGAATGCAATTGAAGCTTTACTTGTTAGTCATGGCTTGACTATGGCTCAAATCTGTGGTCAAGGTTATGATGGGACTAGCAACATGAAATGAGATATTAAAGGGCTGAAAACATTGATCATGCAAGAGTCACCTTCTGGTTATTATATCCATTGTTTTGCACATCAACTCCAACTAGTTCTAGTTGCTGTTGCTAAGGGTAATACTGATTGTGTGAGTTTTTTTGATCAAGTATCTCTCCTGTTGAATATTGTTGGAGTTTCTTGTAAGCGTCATGGCATGCTTCGAAATGCTAGGCTTGAGAATATTAAGAAAGCACTTGATTGTGGTGAACTTGAATCTGGGAGTGGATTAAATCAAGAGATGGGTTTGCCTAAGCCTTCGATGGGGCTCTTATTACAAAACTGTATGCAACATCATTATTATGTATTCCACAATCCATGATGTACTCATAGATCTTGGTGATGATACTGCACATAAGGCCGATTGGACAAAAATACATTTTGTGCTTGGAGCATTTGAGACCTTTGAGTTTATTTTCTTTGCACACTTAATGTTTGTTATTCTTGGATACACAAAAGAATTATCCGAGTGTTTGCAAAGAAGGGAGCAAGATATTCTTAATGCAATCTCACTTGTTAATGTGGCAAAGAATAGAATGCAACAATTGAGGTCTGATGGTTTGGATAAGTTTCTTGAGAGGGTCACTTCGTTTTGTGATAAACATGGTGTTGAAGTTCCTGCTATGGACGGTGATTATGTGCCTTATGGGAAATCAGCAAGGTACGATCGTGCTCGAAACCAAACAAATGATGATCACTTCAGAAGAGAAGTATATATTGGTGTCATTGATCAAATTAGCCAAGAGCTTGATAGTCGGTTTGATGAGGTTAATATGGAGTTTCTCTCTTGTATGTCGGCCTTCTATCCTTCTAACTCATTTGTTTCTTTCGATGCACAGAAGGTACGTAGACTAGCTGAGTTCTACCCTAAAGAGTTCTTAAGCAATTATTTGCTAAAACTTGAATTGCAACTTGGTAATTATGTTGATAACATGAGACAAGCTGATAGCTTCAAAGATCTAGACAATCTTGTTGATATCTCAGTTAAGCTTGTTGAAACAAAGATGTATAAAGTGTATGATATGGTTTACATGCTTCTCAAATTGGTTTTGCTTCTACCAGTGGCAACAGCAAGTGTTGAAAGGGTATTTTCTGCAATGGTTTTAGTGAAAACAAAGTTAAGAAATAAGATGGGTGATAGTCTTTTGGATGATTGTCTAGTCGCATTCATTGAGCGGGATATTTTCTTTGAAGTGGATGAAGATGATATTATCGAGACTTTCATGTCCTTTAAAAAGCGTAGGCTAAAAAAGTTAGACAAGTAGTATTGTAAGTCTCTTTTATGTATATTTGAGACTATTAGTATGGTGTTTGAACTATTTATATTGTAATTTGTGCAAGTTTCCAACTTAATACTTGAATTTAAGACTTATCATATTATTTAGTGCCTGTATACCGAATTACGGTGCAAATTTTACAATTATTTACTGAATTGGCAAATGGTTTTACCGAATTGCATATGAAAATTTTGGTGCGGCATACCCTTTGGTAAAATCCTGGGTCCGCCACTGAGCATAATGCAAGTTATACAGTTAACGAACAACTTCATGATAAAAGATGGTGATTGACTGAGCTAGAAGATCGTGGACGAAGAAGACGTAGTATGATACTAGATGGCATAGGCGCCAGACAGAGTGTGCTGGTTGGCGCTCGATATGGCATGGGTAAGCGTAACTCAGAGTCAAGATGTGGAACAAAGTCGAGGTGACTCAAAATCGCCAAGTTGAAAGTACGGAAATCTCCTGATATGAGGGTATTGAAATCTCCTGATATGATTCTTTATGTACCTAGGAAAATTGCGAAAGGCTTCTTGATACACCTCATGTGGATGTTGATTTTGAGTTCCTTCTGAAATAGATAGTTGCAGCGAATATCTAGAACACCTCTTCGTGTACGCTTGGCAAAGCAAAGCAAAAAATTGTGTTGTTTAACGCTCCAGGTCACGAAACAACGACGCCTGTTCCTCGTGACGCGCGGACGAACGCCTGCGTCGCACTCCCCTTTTATTTCGATGTGACCTTTTCCCGTTGGCTTTGCAAACGTCCCGCTCCTAACATAGCACCTGATTTTCAATTCACTATTCTTTAATTTTGTTTTTTATGGTTTTTAGTTTTTTTATATTTTTTTCTTATTTCGTATTTTTTATATTATTTATGATGGACTAATCTATTTTTTCTATTTTAAAAATTTTAAATTTAATTATGTCAAATAAGCCATCTCAGCTACAGTGAAAAATAAACTAGCTACAGTGAAAAAAATCATAAACCGTCATCAAACTGAACGCCCCCAAAGGATCCGCTCGTTTCGGTTTTAACTTTTGGTTTTTAGTTCACTATTTCTTACTTTTATCTTTTTCTGGTTTTCTAGATTTTTTGGACTTTTATGTCTTTTCCTTTTTTCCTGTGTTTCTTTACATTGTCTGTGACTCATCAATTAGCATGGAGAAATTCCTATCTCCAATCTCCTCCATAATCACCTTCATGACCTCTTGTGCACAAGCTTTCGCAAGATCTTTTTGAATTTTTGGAGAAATCATCTGGCAATTAAAGGGAGCTTTATCGAACGCTTTCTTCACTTCCTCATTCTTATCTTTGTACCACTCAATCAATTCTCTAAAATTTCCCTTATTGATGGAAGTTGAAGATTCATCGTGTCCTCAGAAAGCTTCACCTTGCATCAGAAGAAATCTTGCACACTCTAAAGAAGCAGTTAAACGAATTTTGTATGCAATTTCTGACTCTCAGCCATGATCAGAAAGTCTTTTGTGTCACACTTACCCTTTGATTTTTAAAATCCTCACAGTCCCCCCTTACAATGTTGTGATAACTACTAGGTCCACCAACATGTTTATCAAATGTTCCTAATGCTTTCTTCCAATTAGAATACCCTGTTGTTGTAAATACATCACTACTAAATTTTTCAGACCTTCAAGGCTTTTTGAAAAGAAAACAATAGAAATAAAAGGCCGCATCCTTTTCCACACTATATTTCAACTAATCATATCTATTGTACCAAGATTGTTGAAATACCCTTGAACAATCATTCTGTATTTTGTGAGGAAAATCATGGCCTTTTGGTTGGGTTGGACCTTTCAACAAATACGCCTTCCTCACTTGATCTCTAATTTCATTGGCATACTCATTAATAGGTATACGATTTGCTGGATCAGCGATGATTTCATTGGGACTAAAATCCACCCGAGCCTTCTTTACTTGACTCTCATTAGTATGAGGAGTACTACTGGTATTGGATAAAAAATATTTATGCAATGTTCGTTTCTCCATTTCTTGCAACTCTATAAATCAATAAATGACAATAAATGAAATTAAAATACTAAATTAATCACAATTACACAAATTTAAAACATAGGTTTGTGTTTCATACCTACTAATACAAAATCAGTAAATCACCACTTCACCAGATTCACCGGTCACCACGGCAGATGGCATCACCCCTTGACAACAGTGGCGGACCAACTGTCGGTAGTCCCCTTGAGGCCTTGACAACTTTCGGCAATCGGCAACCGAACCGGGCAACGGCAATAGACCGAGGTTAGAAGCATAAAATCGTAGTCGGCCGGTACCCACCGCAGTAATCGCCAAATGCCCAAATCTACTCCGCTCGGCCGCTCGCGGCTCACCCTCTCGGCTCTCGCACCTCACCTTCTCCGCCTCTCCCTTCGTGGCTCCGCCCTGCGCCCTACGGCCGACCGGTGACCGCCCGACCGGGCCTCCCTAGTCGGCTAGTCCGGCCCCAACCCCTCCCTTCCCACTCCCAGCCTCGGAATTGCTCTCCTCCGGCCTCCCGCCTCCCTCTCCGGTCGGCTGCTCCTGGCTCCTGCTCGGCGTGACGGCGCGGCGGCGACGCTCCACGCGTCCTGCGGTCATGCCTCTAGATCTGGCGGGGAGGCGGCCGTAGCTCTCCAGATCTGGGCTAGGCGGCTGGCCGGGATGCTGCTCCTGGCCTCCTGCTCGGCGAGATCTAGCACGGCGGCGGCACTCCATGCCTCCTGCGGTCCTGGCACGGCGGTCTCTCCTACTCGGGGCTCGGCTGCTTGGTGCCTCACCGGTGGATCTGGATCCGTGCGAGTATGCGACGGTGTCGAAAGGGGATGAATGGATTTGGGATGAAATCGATTTTTGTTGGGCTTTGCTACAATGTTGTTTTCGGCTTTTACACTTTGGACTTCGCTGCAACCTGCAATGTTATTTTTGGCCCAAATTTATACTTTGTTGTAATGTTCTATTGGCCCAAATCGTTGGCGTTTTGCACTCATAGCCTTGGCGGCTCAGCCGCAGCAGCATGGCGCCGGCGGTGGGCAGTGGCTGCTGGCGTCCGGCGGCATGGCGCCCCAGCCGGAGGTAGAGGGTACCCAGGCTCCGACCGGAGGTAGGGTGGGCGCCAGCCCCCCTGACCCATCCGTCGGTCCGCCACTGATCATGGACGTGGTATGACACTAGATGGCATGGGCGCCCGACAGAGAGTGCTGGTTGGCGCTTGATATGGCATGGGTTGGCGCAAGTCAGAGTCGAAATGTGGAACAAAGTCGATGCGACTCAAAATCGCCAAGTTGAGAGTTCTTTATGTACCTAGAAAAATTGCGAAAGGCTTCTTGATACACCTCATGTGGATGTTGATTTTGAGTTCCTTCTGAAATAGATAGTTGCAGCGAATCTCTAGTACACCTCTTCGTGTACGCTTAGCAAAGCAAAGCAAAAAATTGTGTTGTTTAACGCTCCAGGTCACGAAACAACGACGCCTGTTCCTCGTGACGCGCGGACGGACGCCTGCGTTGCACTTCCCTTTTTAGAGCAGGTACAATAAGGCTTAGTCAGCAAGCTATAGTAAATATAATATCAACAAAATCTTACGTGGCAGAGAGAGAAAGGAAGAGAGAGAAGGAAGCTGGCTACTAAATTACAGCTAGCTATAGCACGTAAAAATATGCATTTCACTCTCTTACACGTGGGGCCAAATAGTTATTGTAATAGCTACCTTATTGTTCGATGTGACCTTTTCCCGTTGGCTTTGGAAACGCCGCGGCTTCGAATTGATTCCGCAAAGACTACGTGCACCGCTCCTTTCAACATAGCACCTGACTTCTGATTTTTAATTCACTATTATTTAATTTTGTTTTTTTTCTGGTTTTTATTTTTTTTTGTATTTTTTTTATCTTTTTATATTATTTATGATGAACTAAACTATTTTTTGTATTTTTAAAATTTTTAAATTTAATTATGTCAAATAAACAATCTCAGCTACAGTAAAAAATAAACCAGCTACAGTGAAAAAAGCCATAAACCATCATCAAACTGAACGCCCCCAAAGGATCCGCTCGTTTTGGCTTCAGCTTTTGGTTTTTACTTCACTATTTCTTACTTTTATCTTTTTCTGGTTTTCTAGATTTTTGGACTTTTCTGTCTTTTCTTTTTTTCCTATATATGTTTATTTACATTGTCCGTAATAGAATAACCTTTTTTTTCTATTTTTAATTTAATTACACTAAAAAACTCTCAGCTACTATAGTGCAAAATAAATTAGCTATAACAAAAAAAAACAAAAGCAAAAAGAAAAAGACCAACTGAGCATAGCCTTAAGTATTGAGTTGGCTACCAATCCTTCATACGCGCCATTGTCCTGATGAAACGAAGAAAAATTGTTGAGGGCAATACGCCAGAGATTTCTAGATTTCTTGACCGCCTTGAGTGCTGCCTGACATTGACTTGATGCCGTGGTGCCTTGGTGCCGCTGTCAGCGGATAGGAAGTGAAATTTAGTTTTCTCATATCATTTATTATAAAAATATAAGATAAAAATGGATGTTTAAAAGAATGAAAGACACATATTTAGTATAAAAACTATTTGCAGGAAAAACCACAAACATATAAAGACGAAAATCACTGTATAAGAAAAGATTACAAGCACGAAGAACTTCGACGTATCTAAATCGTATAACTACAGGAGTACATATATAGTCTAGAAATCAAAATCTCAAGCGAAGAAAGAAACCGAATCAAGGTCGAATACATCAGCTGGTGCCACGTCTCATTTGGCTTAATGCATACACTATTTGGCGTCACGTTTGGAGCAATATTTAACAAGACATGATAATGGATTTGGATCACAGGTTAACAACGATCGTACACCCTCCCACACCTACCTGTGTGCCACCGCGGCTGGTCGCACACCACCGACGTCCTCCCCAGCCGTCGCGCAAAAAATGGGGAATTGGTGCTGCCTATTAAGTCTAATCTAAGTCTAACACATTAACTATAGTCTTAACTCTAGATCAAGCATAAACACCTAACTAAAACTTTAGAGTGGAAGTGTTAATTACATATCCGAATTTGAAGATGCCATGAGGTTAGTCGGTGAAGCAGAGGTGGCCGGCAGGGACGATGGAGCCGTGGATGGATCGGAGAAGGGTGTCGGTCTTCGCTCACCGCAGCGCACAATTATATCGGGTCTGTTAGGGTTTGAGAGACCTAGAACGACTCACGCACAAAGCCTGCCGAAACCCTAGGTTTTTATATGCGCTAGGTGACCGGGACCGAAAACCAATAGGGTTGGTTGCCGTCTCCGATCAAATTGTGCGAGTGGAGATAAGCCTCCCTAAAATCTCGGAGTTGGTTAGCCGAGATCAACCCAACACTACCACCATTCGAGCTCCATATCTGGGTGGTCACCGTCCTCGCCGACCATCCATGGCTGCAAAACATAGTTCTTGCTGTACTCTATGATTTGGTTTTCCTTTGTGTACTCTTGTTTGCCAGCTCTCATCTGCTGACAAGTTCTTGGTTGGGATCGAATGATTAGTGGTTGTTCAGATGTTTGATTCCAGACTTAAAGTCCCAGGTCGAAGGTTGATGAGATGGATTCAATTCGCACTATGGGAAGGCACCAAAAAGAAAAGTTAGTGCTTGGCTGCAGCGAATTAGCTTATCCCTTGTGCATGTGATTTGCTTTATAATTACTTTCTTTTCTGTTTTAAGACAGATGCTTGATTGAAATATAATTTGAGGCTGGAGAACTCGAGACGTGTTAAGAGGGAGAATAATATCAAGCTAGGACCATAGCTCGCATAGTATTCGAGCATCGACATTGAAAACTTCGGAAGGGCAGCGATGAAAACGAACCTACAAAGAAAAGCTAAGGAGAAAAATAAATATGTTCTTTCAAATGCCATTTTTTATTACTTAACGATATAATAAAATGGTTTTGTAGGTTTTTTTAGGAACATCGTGTAGGCTAAGCACAGCGGTAGGAGCAGAGACGACCATGGTGTTACTCTGGTAAGCATGGTGGCGAAGCCGGGCATGCAGAGACACTATGGTCCTATTCTTTATGGCTGTGATTTATGACTTTTGGGTTGTTCGTGAAATAAGAATACAGAGTAAGAAAAAAATCATGTGCAATTTTAGCCGATATAAATAAAATCGCTCTAGTGTGTACTACAATTAACTTGTAGATCCTGTCTTGAAAAGACACTCCGTTTAAAAGTTAGTTATTTAAAAAAAAGCCAAAAACAACTTTTAGAAGGTAAAAAGAGAAATCCTAGTCGGGCCAGAGGTTTATTGGATGTGGCGTAAGCTGAGTATAAGAGCATGTACAATGCAGGCGCTTAAAGAGATGCTTAGCAATGAAAAACTGTTTTTTCTTAACACATAGGATAGATAAGGTGCTTATTTTGAAGCATCGATGCTTAAATAAGCATCGGTGCTTAGTATGTGCTTATGTGTATAACTATATCTATTAATAGATAACTAGTAGTGTGTCCGTGCTAACGCTACGGTAAAATACAAAACAAGATAAAATTTGTAAAAAATAAAACGAACAATCAGATTCATTAAGATTCACATCTCATATATTGTATAACCAAATATTTTTGTCACATAATGAATGTCACATAACGACTGATCCTTTGAGGAGGCGACAACATCATTGGACTCACCCACCGACGACTTTCTCCATCCCCACATTGTTTAAACTTGAGGCTACAAAGAAAACAAATATTTTTGTCACATAAAGAAATATGAAACACAGTAAGGAAATAGGTGTTTGTGGACTATTTACTTACCACATCACCATGCTAGGACATCTTTATACACAATATTTTTGGTGCTCTTCCCTAAGGCATCTACTTCTTTCTTTGGTTTGGCCAAAATTCTTGTCGTTTGTTTGTAGTTCTATTTTATGATCATCTGCATTTGTTTGCAATCGAATCACATTAGTAGGAATAAAAGAACCACCGGGAAAAAAAAGTAAACTGTCATAAACCGAAAGGGGGAAAGCAGTGAGTAATAACACTTCAGGGTGAGCAAAGTTGAGGCACAAAATAGAATCATGGAGACAAGGATTCAACTTCAGGAAGAGAAAAGCTGAGGCACAAAATAGAATCATGGAGACAAGGCTTCAAACACCTCAATTCATAAAAAGACAGCTTATGAGCTTGTTTGTAGTTCTATTTTATGATCGAATGTGTTGTTGTTAGCAATGTGCAGAGTAGCAAGGTAATTAATGTCTGTGTGCGCGAGCGTGTGCATCCATTGCTGTGTGCCTGAACAGTAGTAAGCCGCGTAGAACACCAGGTCATCTATGCTGAGTCTAGATGGTCATGGCAGGATAACTCACGTTTTCAGACATGGCAAACTATGGGATAGTGATTTGGCTCACATTATTGAAACCTCCATGAGGGAGGACTACAGAAGTGATGTGGCAGCTACATCCAGTATTAAACCATGGTATTAATGAAATCCAACAAAACGTACTCCCTAGTATCTATGTTACAAAATAAAAGGTATCATAAACATGCGGTGAAACTCCAGTATCAATTATTTGTTGTCAAAAGTGCTTTCATAATCCTATGTTTTCCATAATTTTTGCTGGCATTATATAAATAGATGGTCAAGAACTCAAGATGCATCTTGGAGACCATAAAAAGTTAAAAAGAAAAGTCCTGTATCATGCAAGAAAGAGAGTAAGACATAGTATATGCATGTAGGTTTCCTTAGAAGAGGATCAATGAACAATCTTTCTAGATGCTTTGACTCGTACCATATATGAAGTTTAAGAGAAGGATGACCTGCATGCAGTAATATGGTCTCCTAATAGCCATATCATGTGACAACAAGCATTTGTATTCTTGCCACCACTCAGATTTTTGCAGAAGCAGATATATGTATGGTGTAACCTCCTGCAGTTCCACATATGAGACCCATTGAGAAGGGGGGGGGGGGAATAATGTAGTTCAAATTCTGGACCTGGAAGCATATAAGGTCTGGTTTGTGGTGCTGAATAAGAGGGGGAAATAATGTAGTTGGAAATCAAAAACCTGCCAGCTTATTATTTTCCAAATAAGTTACATTAACAGATAAATCTACACCTCATCCACATTTACTCTGACTGGTAGAATAAATAGGTTAGGAAAGAGTTTAACAGTAATTCCAATCCCAGCCTCCCAGGTACTCCTATTTTTTTAATGCGATCCAAAACTTGTAATACATTAAAATATTGTTACAATGTGAAAAGAATTGCATAGCAAGGTTGAAAGCATGAAGCTTTAATATATATATATATATATATATATATATATATATATATATATATATATATATATATATAATATATATGATGGCAAATGTTCTGTCTGGCCATAAACATTTTGCAAATTCATTGATTTAAGGACATCTTAGTACTTAGGCAACAGTAGATAGCCAGAAAAAACAAGAAGTGCTCATAATAAAGCTGAATGAAGGGGAAGAGATACGCAGAATCTTACAACACATTGATGGTTGTGGACAATCTCAACGGCTTCCTGATTACTCAGATGTTCCCACAAACCATCTGAGGCAAATATGATGAAACAGTCTTACAGTCACTTGGCTGAAGATTGTGCGAGATGACAGACGGGTTGGCACTTAATATAGGGCTGTTGAATGGTTCAGAAAGCCTGAACTTCAGTTTGATCCGTTCCGTGTTATACTGCGTGTGTTTCAAGTTTGCATCCCCTGTTGATCTCGTCACCATAGGAGGCCATCGAGGCCCTCAGCGGTGGCCTCAGTAACGGTAGACGCAGGCGCCAGTGAGGTTACCTGATAAACATAGCCACAAAGGATTGCACAGATCACCAATAAAATAAACCTGACATCCTCGGCTTCTGCAAAGGCCCAAAATAGCCCCATAAAGCCAAGCAAAAGAGAAATGTTTGAAGCATATTGCATCATTGTTTGACTTAACAATATATTACACTGTAACATGCTTCATTTCTAGAACAAAACCATGCGTAGCATTTAGAATACTATTTGGTATTGGAAACAAGCAGTACCTGCCAATAATATTAACAGCATATTCTTTCTTGTTCTTTTTGATCGTGCAGATCAAGGCGGATAGATTGCTGATGCAACTAAAAGGTGGAAGGGTCAAAGAGTAATAAATATAAAAGAACTCGAGCGATCTTTTGAAACATGTCGAATGCTTGTATCATTTGATCTTAGCCATCCAAAGCTGACCCTGTGGTCAACATCGTAGTTCCCATTGACCTATTTTAAGGATAGCTCCAATTCTATTTTTTTCCCGTATAATTAAAGGAGTTCTACCATCTTAATATTACAGAAAGGAAATCTAGAGGACTGAAAAGATTGAGCAGAAAAAAATAAAGACTTCAAGAGAAGGGGGGCAAATGCAGCATATGTCCACACAATATTGCAAGCAGAGTATACCTCAAAAGATGGGACTGCCTAACTACATCCACCCGTGCAACCTCATCTGTCTCAAGGATATCCGAACCCTCAGAATACATAATCTTTCTCCCTATGAAAAACATAAGTGGACTCGTTAACGCCTTACCTTGTACTAATAGGCATGGGAAGACTGATAAAATCAGATGACAAGAAAATATAGGAATAAGTGAGAAATGAACAGCACTCTCCATCCACAGAAACACAGTTGGGAATTTACCAGGCATATGGATGTTACGGAATTGATCAGCGTTGTCCCCTTTTGCTGAACTTGGTTCTCTACATGAACAAAAAAACATCACTTTATACATGTAACCATCTCATAGACGATAGTAGCAATTGAAAACCAACAACATTACCAGAAAGGCATGACCCAACCATGCGAAACGGAATTTGCGACGTTCTTCAGGGTATCAAGTCAAACTATACCAACTTTGCTTGACCCAAATCTCTACAGGGAACAAAACTTAATCACCTTTATGCTCTCCTTTTTTCGAGAACAAGTCACTTTGTGCTCTTACACAATGTAGGAATAGTGCAGGCACATGGAGATACCAGAAAGCTGAAAGAAGGCAGCATCATTACCTATACAATGCGCTATCAAGAAAATCAAGGAAGAATCTCAAAAGATCAAACATGGGTGAAACAAAATATGAGAATTCTCCTGCAAACAAGGACTTGACAAGACTACTAAAAAATCATGAAAGATGAAACAAACAACCCATGAAATTGTCACTGCACACAATGCAAATTTCACCAGAGATGAAGAGTGCGTGAAAAAAAAGCAAATCATTGGAAGGAATGCCCGCAGGTAGATGGGATTTTGCTTCGAATACGACGGGATAAAAACCGTACAGAGAGTTCAAACAGATGGAGCAGATAAACATTGAAAAATTAAGTACTGCCATGTAAACAAAAGGAAAAAAATCAAGAAAGGGTCCCTTCGGGAGGAAAACACTTGAGGTAGAAAATTAAAACAAGCAGAGCAAAAATTACGGGAAATCGGCATCATTTCCCCCAAAAAAGAATCAGATACCTAAAGATGAAACAAAATAACCTCAATAAAATGTCGGAAAATCAGCAGCATTACCTTCCAAAATCAAAACCCCGTAGACGCTAGAACCACATCCCACAAAGATAGAGCAAGTCGTATAAATCGCACAAATTAACCAACAACCAAAAAAGGTTACCATTAAAAAACAGCATTGCCAGAGAGAGAGAGAGAGAGAGAGAGAGAGAGAAGGGACAACCCTAAAAAAATGGAAGAAATCAACAGCATTGCTCTCCAAAGTGCAAAGTGCAAAGAGAGAGGTAGCAGGCCTTCCAGTCATGCCCTGTTTTTGCTATTTGGCCAAAAACCCCAGCAGTAGCCCCCCAAAACCATGCGCAATGAAACGACAAATTCATCGGAATTCATCGAATGCCGAGAATGAAATCGCAAGCCATGAACAAATCTACCCATCATAGGCACAGATCTCTCTCACTGCGTTGATGAGAGCGAAGGACAGAATTTATGTAGGACAGAATTGGTGAAGCATCTGCACACACTCCTACTCAAGGACAAATCACATTCTACAGCTCATAAGGAGCAATGGGCACACATATAACAAACTACACGCTGTACAGAATAATTGCCAGCGAAAATGACTAACACAGCACACTGCTCCAAAGCTATATCTTGTTAAGAGGTAACAATCAAAGATTAATGGCATGGGCGCGAGTGACTTACTACTTCCAGGTGGGTGGGAGCTTCTTGGTGCGCTTGTAGTAGCGGGCGAGGCGGTGGATCCTGCTCTTCACAAGGATGAGCCTGAACTTGGAGTCCTTGTCCTTCCTGTTCCTCTCCAGGTGCTTCCTTATCGCCACCGCCTTCTTGATCAGGAAGTACAGGTCCTCCGGGATCTCAGGCGCCAGCCCTATCCACACATCAACACACAACACGTCACAGATCAAGCAATGGAGGTGGAGTTTGAGAAGGGAGGGATCTCACCATGGGCCTTGAGGATGCGGAGGATCTTGCTGCCGGTCACGCTCTTGACGAGAGGGATGCCGTGCTGGTCACGGAGCACCACGCCGATCTGCGACGGCATCTGACCCTTCTTCGTAGCCTTCGTGATCATCTCCTCCACCTACCAAGAACCGACGCACACATCAACCAACCAAATCAAAATCGCAGTACGAAATGAAAGGAAACGACGCCCAAATCGAATCGAGCAGCAAACAGAAGGCAAGGCTCTAACCTCGGAGGTGGCGATCTTGACCCAGCTCGGGGGAGTCCTCTTGTACGGCAGCGCCGACGACGAGATACCCTTCCTGCGTCACACAGTCGCAAAGCCCGAGCCGCCATTAGACCACAGAATCCACCAGTATGTAGTACCAGTACAGGGGTGGGCGGGGATGAGAATACATTGGGAGAGGAGGGGAGCGCGTGTGCGTACCTGCGCCGCCGCCGAGAGTTGCGGCACACCTCGCTTGGCGCGCGTCGGCGACGACCGAGGTCGAGCAGCGGCGGCCTCGCCTGACGCGAGCGACGGTGGCATCGCTAGGCGCGCGCGGCGGCGGCGACGGCACCTTCAGGAACCCTAGAAGCCCTGGCGGCCCACCTCGCTTGGGGCGCGTCGGCAACGACCGAGGTCGAGCAGCGGCGGCCTCGCCTGACGCGAGCGACGGTGGAGATGGGGGAGCGGCGGGTGGGGATGGAAGGAGGCGGCGCCGGCGCGTGGGGGGAGCGGCGGGAGTGGAGGCGCGGGGGAGAGGCGGAGATGGGGGAGCGGCGGGAGTGGAGGCACGGGGGAGGAGGCGGCGACGCGGGGTGGGGAGGAGGAGGAGGCGGTGGCGCAAGGTGGGGGGGAGGAGGAGGCGGCGGCAGATCGGAGGGATGGGGAGGAGGAGGCGATGCGGGGTAGGGAGGGAAGGAGGCGGCGGCGGTGCGGGATGGCAGGGCAGGGGAGGAGGGGAGGACAGGGGGAGCGGAGGGAGTGGCGGCGCGGTGGAGGACGGGGGGAGCGGCGGGAGTGGAGGCGCAGGGGAGAGGCGGAGATGGGGGAGCGGCGGGAGTGGAGGCGCAGGGGAGGAGGCGGCGGTGCGGGATAGGGAGGGAAGGAGAAGGAGGCGGCGCGTGGGGAGGGAAGAGGAGGAAGGAGGAGGTGCCGGCGCATGGGGGCGGAAGAGGAGGCGGTGCGGGATGGGGAGGGAAGGAGGCCGCGGCGGCGGCGGCGGGTGGGGAGGGAAGGGATTCGTGGGAGGTTCAATGATGTGCATGATCCAAATAATTTTGGCCTTAGGATCTTCAATGAGTAAGAGAAGAAGGCTTGAGAAGAGATCTAGGCCATTCATTTGTATGAAGTTGGATTACTTTGGTACACAAATCTGGGTGGACTTAGATTTGGCATGACCGTGGGGGTGGTTGAGGGGGGTGGATTTAGTAAAGAAAATTTTGGTGTATTATAGAGTAGGGTAGATATAGCATCTAAGCACCCACGGAAGAGATGCTTGCATTGGAGGAAATAACTTTTGCATGGATACTTGATGATGTGACTATATTCTCTCTTTTTAAGCATTCATATATAAACATCTTGCATTGTACATGTCCTAACAATGTAGGCGTGACGTGGGTTGGAGCGGAACTCAGATTGATGCGGCGGAGGCCAAGCACGACAATGGAGGCGCTATGTAGGCTGAGCATTACATTGAAGAAAAATAGTTTTTGTAGCAAGACACGACGTTTAACTAGTTAATTAAAAAGGTTCACTTGGGCAAGAGACCACTGTTGTGTTGGACAAATGCGGGTGTTCAGTAAATATGCGGCCCAGCATATTTATTTTTTCTGGCTTTTTTAGCTTTCTTGAGCTTTTTTTTGCCCTTTTTTTTTCTCTGTATTCGTTTGCGTTAGCCTATTTTTTTACATTTTTACTTTTTTTAAATTTAGTTACACCAAACCAAATAAGTCAATATTAACTACAGAGTAATATATATTAGTTATCTATAGTATAATTTTAGTCATAAGATAGTTTATTTCAGTCTAATCGAGCGGCATTTGCATCCTCAACTTGCGTAAATTCGATTCGCATCCGGAGCAGCCTCATAA
Source organism: Dendrocalamus latiflorus (assembly GCA_017311315.1). Taxonomy (NCBI): domain Eukaryota; kingdom Viridiplantae; phylum Streptophyta; class Magnoliopsida; order Poales; family Poaceae; genus Dendrocalamus; species Dendrocalamus latiflorus. The sequence goes on from CM029628.1 coordinate 1,633,394, forward strand.
AATGTAAACGAGAATAGGATGTTTCAGAGCACTAGTTGGTACGATGACATCCGTTTCGTTTCCTTCGTTTTTACTACTTCGTCTTGACTACGACATGGTTGTCTTATTAAGGGCCGATGTAGTCAAAACTACAGGCCAACGAACCAGTGCGAAGTATCAGCCCATCTCGCAGGCCAGAGCCCATTTTCAGCCCAGCCTACCGAGGCACGGCTCTCCTTTTCGAATTGGGATCAGTTTGGTGCTTGCCCGTAAAGCCAGCACAACTTAGCCCGTTATCATTCATTAATATAAATAAGAGGATCTCCCTAAAAAAATAGCTAAATGATTCTTCATCATCATACGTGCGAGTTTGGTTTATGTGAATGAACCGAATATCGATAAGTCAATAGGGTGCTTATAAAAGATTGTTCCAATAAATCGCTTCAAAACGACGGTAGAAAAGCAGTCCTGTTTATTTGTTCAAGGAAAACCATAATCTATAAACTATAAATCATAATTTAAAAAGAACTAGGCCTATATATCCAACGTAGGTACTAGAAAATTGAACGAAGTGGAAGTTGTGGCCAGCAATTTAAGAAGCTTTCGCAGTGTCGAAGAGAAACAAAAACATAGCTAAATGATTCTTCATTCATACGTGCAAGCTTGGTGAACTGAATATCGATAAGTCAATAAAGTATTTATAAAAGGTTGTTTCAATAAGTCGCTTTAAAACAACGGTAGAAAAGCAGTCATATTTATTTGTTTGAGGAAAACCATAATCTATAAACTATAAGTCATAATTTAAAAAGAACTGGGACTATATATATCCAAGGTAGGCACTAGAAATTCACATACACACAAGGTGGTAGACATAGTTGGAACTATTGCTTTTCACCAGTGCTCTAGTTACACGCTAAACAATAGATACCGGAGTTCGAGAGATCCGAGGAGGGCACCCAGAGCCTATCTGTTAGGAGAAAGGAGAGGTATAAAACGGATTTGGAGTACTCAATCTCAATTTGGTCCTTTTCCCTAAATCTTTCTTTGTCCCCTCCCATGGTGCCCTATGGACCACGTTTATAACAATGAGTGTAGATATTTACACAAATACCCCTCTCAGGACTTGTACTAGTGGGGGCAAATATGTTATTTTGTTGGCATGCACTACATGTGCCTGCATTTTAATTACATATATACTTAGGCTTGCGTATGGTGGGTGATTGGACCAAGGTGGGGGCATCCCCCCCCCCCCCCCCCCCCCCAACAAAGGATTATCTTCTCTTCGTCAACTATGAAAGTTCAGCGGAATTACATGATCAACCCAATTGAACGAAGTGGAAGTTGTGGCCAGCAATTCAAGAAGCTTTGGCAATGTCGAAGAGAAACAAAAACATAGCTCCACGGTTATGCAACTAGCTAGCTATGCATGAAAATGAATAGTGCAAGACGATATGCATGGACTAGAGGTGGGAGTTAGACAGAGCTTTTCTGTGCCAGCCTGAGACCTGGCCGGTCCGGCACAGCCTAAATATAGTATGAGCACACCATGTGGTGGGCTGGACTGGTATGGTACAGATAATGGGTCAAGCTTGGTCTCGAAAACTGGTCTATTGGACAGTCCAGTCTGGTCTAGCACGACGAGCACAGTGGACATGACCGGCACGGCAGGCACGGCGACGGCATCCACCCTTCCTCGGCGTTCTCCATCATCTCTGCACGCGCCGGCATACAACTAGTACATGCTTCCCCATTTTTCAGGACAGCACCGGAGTGGCAATCTAAGTGCTTCCTAACAACAATTTAGCACATAATGCCAAGAAAAAAGAGCACCAAACATGAAATACCAAAGCTTTTGCAATCATGGTTTTCCTAAATCAGCACCTGGTAATTGTACCTAGTAATTGCACTCTCTTTTATTATAATAAAGTGTTATTGGTTATGTAATCATTACTATTTAATTGTGTGCACTAGTTTTGATCTGGAACTAATGCAGTAATACAGAGAGGGTTCGGATTTGGAAATCTGGTCCCGACAGTTTGGAATATGAACTGTCTGTGATAACGCTTAAAAATGTTTGCCCTACTCTCGCCTGTTGGCTTTATGTACAGCACGGTGTACAATTCCTTAATACTGCAAACTCAATCCCTTCTAAACTGTCCTCTCCCTCATATTCTTTACCAGATTTCTCAATAATAGTATTTAGTATTCTTTTGATCTTCTTCCTCTCATCTATCCATCATGAGTTGTTCCACCGCAACCTTACACAAGCGGCCAATAACTTACGTTTGGAGCAGCTCCTTCATTCACGCCCTGCTCTCCTTCCTAACCTACCTCTGTGTGCACTTGTTTGTTGCCAGTTCTCATCTGCTGACAAGTTCTTGGTTGGGATCGAATGATTAGTGGTTGTTTAGATATTTGATTCCAGACTTGTTCATTAAGTTCCCAGGTCGAAGGCTGATGAGATGGATTCAATTCGCACTATGGGAAGGCACCAAAAAGAAAAGTTATATAGTGCTTGGCTGCAGCGAAGTAGCTTATCCCTTGTGTGATTTGCTTTACTCTTTTGCATAGTTTTATGATTACTCTCTTCACTGTTTTAAGACAGACGCTTGATTGAAATGTAATTTGAGGCTGGAGAACTCGATGTTAGAGATATGTATAGTTTGTTATTCCCTATTGTTATGAGGGGTTCTTTGCATATTTACCACTTGTACTTTGTGTATATATTCTGGCCCATTGGCCTCATATGAATACAAGCGCTATTCATAACATGGTATCAGAGCCAAAACTAGGGTTTTGGCTTACCTAGGGTTCCGTGCGCACCCGTGTGCCGCCTCTGCCGCCGTCGCCGACTCCCGGCCTTCGCCGCCGTCGCCGACTCCCGGCCTCCTCCGCTGCCATCACCGCCCGCTCGGCCTTCACGGCCTCCTCCACCGCCGCCTGTCGGCCTCCTCCGCAGCATCGCCGTCGCGCTGCTGCTCCTCCGCCCGACGCCGCCGGCCGCTCCCTCGCGCCGCCGGCCCTCCGCGCCGGCCGCTCCTCCGCGCCGGCCGCTCCTCTGCTTCGGGCCGCTGCCGCCGTCTCCCGCGCCGGGCCGCCGCCTCCCGCGCCGGGCCGCCGCCTCCCGCGCCGAGCCGCCGCTCGGCCTCCACCCGACGCCGCCGACCCTCCGCGCCGGCCGCTCCGCGCCGTCCGCGCCCCGGCCCTCCGCGCTGGCCGCTCCCCCGCGCCGCCGGCCGCTCCGCCCCGCCGACCGCTCCGCGCCGTCCGCGCCGCCAGAGCCAGAGCCGCCGCCTCGCGTGTGGGATCTAACGGGCCGAAGGCCCGTTAAGTTTTAGGTTTCGGAGAAAGCAAAAAAAAAGCAAAAAAAAACGTCGTTCTAACCGCCGCGCCGTCCAGCGCCGCCTGTTAGACTTCGTTGTCTTGGTCGCCGCGCCGTCCAGCGCCGCCTACCAATGAGCACCGTTTCCCTCCCTCGCTGCCCGGTGATCTTTGATGGTGTTAATTACACCGACTTCGTGTCTCACATGCGCATTCACATGCGTGGTCTTCGTCTCTGGGGCGTCCTCTCTGGCGATGTCACCTGTTCGCCTTGCCCTATTCCTCCGACGGAGCCTACGCCTGTTGCATTGCCTCCGACAGCCGATAAGGCTGCTGCTGATGATGAAGCTGCTGATAAAGCTGCCTCTGCCTACCATGAGGCTCTGGATTCCTACAAGGATCGTCTGACCGTCTTCACTCAGTGGTACGATGACGACGCTCGGGCTGCTGCTGTCTTCATCGCCAGTGTCCAGCCTCAGTTCTCTTCTGAGGTGGTGGGACTCCCTTCGGCTTTCCAGATGTGGACTCATCTTCGTCAGCGCTACGAGTTACGCGCAGAGGAGACTCGTTCGAGTGGTGCTGGTCTGATGCCACTCCCCTCTGTGCTCGCCGCTCGTCCGCCTGCTACACTGCCTCCTCCAGCGGCTACCACAGGTGGTGGTGGCCGTCCTCCGTCTGGAGGTGGCCGTCCTCACTGTTCCTACTGCGACAAGGATGGTCACACTGCGTCCCAGTGCTACAAGAAGAAGCGGCATCTTTCACGCCGTTCTTCTACTGGCACTAGTGCTTCTACGACGACGTCTGCCTCGACTTCTTCAGCAGCTTCTCTCACCGAGCAGGAGATAGCCAGACTTCGACGCCTACTTGCCGCTTCAGGTTCTCCCTCGACAGGTTCTGCAGGTTCTGCTACTGACTCTTCGGGCACTGAGAGACCACCCCCTACACAGTCAGGCACCTCCCCGTGGATTCTTGATTCTGGAGCATCTTTTCACATGACTCCTGATCCTTCCACTCTGTCTTCTATTACACCTCTTGATTCTCCTGTCAGTGTTCTTACTGCTGATGGTACATCTCTTTCTGTCTCTGGTCGAGGATCTCTTAGCAACTCATCCTTTCATGTTCCTTCTGTTGCTCATGTTCCTCGCCTTACCTTACAGCTTCTTTCTGCTGGGCAGATTACTGACCTTGGTTATCGGGTCATTCTTGACTCTGACTCTTGTTGTGTTCAGGATCGCCACACGGGAGCTCTGGTTGGTTCTGGCCCTCGGCGCCGTGACTCACAGCGTCTCTGGGAGCTTGACTGGCTTCACCTTCCTTCCGCTGCCACCACCGCCGCCAGTCTCTCCGTTTCTGCCACTTCGTCTACCGGCTCTTTCCAGCAGTGGGATCACCGTCTTGGCCATCTGTGTGGATCCCGTCTGTCGTCCCTAGTTCGTCGTGGTCTTCTGGGGTCTGTCTCAGGATACGTATCTTTAGATTGTCAGGGCTGTAAGTTAGGTAAACAGATTCAGCTTCCTTATCCTCATAGTGAGTCTGTGTCTCAGCGTCCTTTTGATCTTGTTCATTCAGACGTTTGGGGTCCGGCTCCCTTTGTTTCGAAAGGGGGTCATCGTTATTATATTATTTTTATAGATGATTTCTCTCGCCACACTTGGATATATTTCATGTCTTCTCGTAGTGAGGCCTTGCCTATCTATAAACAATTTGCCACTATGATACACACACAGTTCTCCACTCCTATTCGTGTCCTTCGTGCTGACTCTGCTGGCGAGTACCTCTCTCGTCACCTGCGCAGCTTCCTTGCTGAGCAGGGCACTCTCGCTCAGTTCTCTTGTCCTGGTGCTCATGCTCAGAATGGTGTCGCTGAGCGCAAGCATCGGCACCTCCTTGAGATGGCTCGTGCTCTGATGATCGCCGCCTCTATTCCACCTCACTTTTGGGCAGAGGCTGTTTCCACTGCCACCTATCTCGTCAACATCCAGCCCTCTTCTGCTCTTAAGGGTGCGATCCCTGTTGAGCGTCTCTGTGGTCTTCTTCCTGACTACTCTGCCCTTCATCTGTTTGGCTGCGTTTGCTACGTTCTCCTCGCCCCTCAAGAACGCACCAAACTGACCGCTCAGTCTGTTGAGTGTGTCTTTCTGGGATACAGTGCCGAGCACAAGGGCTATCGGTGTTGGGATCCTGTTGGTCGTCGGATGCGGGTTTCTCGGGATGTGACTTTCGACGAGTCTCATCCATTCTACCCACGTCCTGCCTCTCCTTCGGCTTCCTCTGTGGAGTCTCTGTCTTTTTTGACCTTTCCAGATACACCTATATCTGTTTTGCCCTCGTCCACCTGTCCCACTGAGTCTCCACATATTCCTCCTGTGGCCTCTCCGCCGTTGTCGCCGCCTGTGTCGTCTCCTACGACTCCCCAGGCTCCTCCTACTACAGTACCTCCTCCTCTTATCTTCTACACTCGTCGACCTCGTTTTGAGGATCTTCCAGCTGAGCCATCTTCTTCTGATGCTCCCTCTTCCCCTGATGGGCCATCTTCTCCTAATGGGCCATCTTCTCCTCGCTACGCTCTCCGCGATCGCCAGTTGATTCGGCCTCCTGCCCGTTTTGCCTTTGCTGGCGCGGCTACTCGTGAGCCTGTCTCCTACCGGGATGCTGTTACTCACCCTGAGTGGCAGCTTGCCATGGCCGAGGAGATTGCTGCCCTTGAGCGTACTGGTACTTGGGATCTTGTTCCTTGTCCATCTCATTCTCATCCCATCACTTGTAAGTGGGTCTATAAGATTAAGACTCGCTCTGATGGCTCTCTTGAGCGCTATAAAGCGCGTCTTGTTGCTCGTGGTTTCCAGCAGGAGCATGGTGTTGACTACGACGAGACTTTTGCTCCTGTAGCCCACATGACCACTGTTCGGACTCTTATTTCAGTGGCGTCTGTTCGCCACTGGTCTGTTTCTCAGCTTGATGTCAAGAATGCCTTTCTTAATGGCGAGTTGCGTGAGGAGGTCTACATGCATCCGCCACCTGGGTATTCTGTTCCTGAGGGCATGGTCTGTCGCCTTCGTCGCTCTCTCTATGGCCTTAAGCAAGCCCCTCGTGCTTGGTTTGAGCACTTCTCCTCTGTGGTCACTGCTGCTGGTTTTTCAGCTAGTGATCATGATCCTGCGCTCTTTGTCCACACTTCGTCTCGTGGTCGGACTCTTCTTCTCCTGTATGTTGATGATATGATCATTACGGGAAATGATTCTGAGTACATTGCCTTTGTCAAGGCTCGTCTTAGTGAGCAGTTCCTTATGTCGGATCTTGGTCCTCTTCGTTACTTCCTTGGGATTGAGGTTACTTCCACTCCAGATGGTTTCTTTATGTCCCAAGCGAAATATATTCAGGATCTTCTTGATCGCGCCTCTCTCACTGATCAGCGTACTGTTGAGACTCCCATGGAGCTCAATGTTCACCTCCGACTCTCTGATGGCGAGCCTCTTTCTGATCCGACTCGCTATCGTCATCTTGTTGGGAGTCTTGTCTACCTTGCTGTTACTCGTCCGGATATCACTTATCCAGTTCATATTCTGAGTCAGTTTGTTTCCGCTCCCACTCAGGTCCACTACAGCCACCTTCTTCGAGTTCTGCGATACCTTCGCGGGACTATCTCTCGCCGTCTCTTCTTTCCACGTTCCAGCTCTTTACAGCTTCAGGCCTATTCGGATGCTACTTGGGCCAGCGATCCTTCTGATCGCCGGTCTATCTCTGCTTACTGTGTTTTTCTTGGTGGTTCTCTTATTGCCTGGAAGACGAAGAAACAGACTGCAGTGTCCCGTTCGAGTGCAGAGGCTGAGTTGCGAGCTATGGCTCTCTTGACAGCGGAGATTACTTGGCTACGGTGGTTACTTGAGGATTTTGGTGTTTCTGTTACTACACCGACTTCTCTCTTGTCAGACAGTACAGGTGCTATCAGTATTGCGCGTGATCCTGTGAAGCATGAACTCACCAAGCATATTGGTGTTGATGCTTCTTTCATGAGGTCTTATGTGCATGATCAGGTGATTACTCTTCAGTATGTGCCTTCGGAGCTTCAGATAGCGGATTTCTTCACGAAGGCCCAGACTCGAGCACAGCATAGCTTCTACCTCTCCAAACTCAGTGTTGTTGATCCACCATGAGTTTGAGGGGGGGTGTTAGAGATATGTATAGTTTGTTATTCCCCATTGTTATGAGGGGTTCTTTGCATATTTACCACTTGTACTTTGTGTATATATTCTGGCCCATTGGCCTCATATGAATACAAGCGCTATTCATAACACTCGAGACGTGCTAAGAGGGAGAATAATATCAAGGACCATAGCTCGCATAGTATTCGAGCATCAACAATGAAAAATTCGGAAGGGCAGCGATGAAAACAAACCTACAAAGAAAAGGTAAGGAGAAAAATAAATATGTTCTTTCAAATGCCCTTTTTTTATTACTTAGAGATATAATAAAATGGTTTTGTAGGTTTTTTTTAGGAACATTGTGTAGGCTAAGCACAGCGGTAGGAGAAGCGGAGACGACCATGGTGTTACTCTGGTAAGCATGGTGGCGAAGCCGGACAGAGGCACTATATATGGGCCTATTCTTTATAGTTGCGATTTATGACTTTTGGATTTTTCGTGAGATAGAGTACGGAGTGAGAGAAAATCTCGTACGATTTTAGCCGATATAAATGAAATTGAACTAGTGTATACTACAATCAAGTTCTAGATCTATCTTGAAAAGACATTTCATTTAAAGTTAGTTATTTTAGAAAACAAAATAAAAAAATAGCTTTTAGAAACTGAAAAGGAAAATCCCGGTTGGCCAGAGCTCTATTGGATGTGGCGCAAGCTTAGCAGTGCAGGCGTGACGTGGGTTGGAGCGGAACTCAGATTGATGCGGCGGAGGCCAAGCACGACAATGGAGGCGCTATGTAGGTTGAGCATAACTAGAGCGATTTTTACATTGAAGAAAAACATTTTTTTGTAGCAAGACACGGACGTTTAACTAGTTAATTAGAAAGTTTCACTTGGGCAAGAGACCACTGTTGTGTTGGACAAATGCGGGTGTTCAAATAGGTCCAGGAACTAAGATCCCGCTCGGTTGGGCTGAAAAGCTATGGCTTATAGCTGAAATTTTATTGTAGCAGCTGAAATTTCACTGTAGGTGAAGGTGATTTATTTGGCAAGATTAAATTTAAAAAATAAAAAAATATGCTAGCTCATCACGGACAATGAAACGAATACGGAAAAAAAAGAAAGCAAACTAGTTAACTAAAAAGTTTCACTTGGGCAGGAGACTACTGTTGTGTTGAACAAATGCGGGTGTTCAGAAAGGCCCAGGAACTAAATATGCGGCCCATCATTGTTGAGGGTGGCAGCAGAGATGTGTACTGGGTCAGAGACGCCGTAGTTAATGCAAGCTGGATGTGAAATGGAGTACACATCTCATGTATTCGAGGCTCTTTCAGTTTAATTTTTTGATTTCTGATTTATTTTTTACTGTTTATAAATTTTTCTGGCTTTTTTTAAGCTTTTTTGCCAGTTCTTTTTCTCTGTATTTGTTTGCGTTCTCCATGATGGTCTAGCCTGTTTTTTTCATTTTTAAATTTTTTAAAATTTAGTTACGCCAAACCAAATAAGCTGCTATTAGCTACAGAATAATTTCAGTAAACTATAATGTAATTTTAGCTATAAAACAGTTTATTTCAGTCTAGCCAAGCGGCACCTGCATCCTCAACTGCGTAAATTCGATTCGCATCCGGATCAGCCTCATAAAACGTAAACGAGAATAGGATGTTTCAGAGCACTAGTTGGTACAATGGCATTCGTTTCGTTTCCTTCGTTTTTACTACTTCGTCTTGACTACGACTTGGTTGTCTTATTAAGGCCAACGAACCAGTGCGAAGTATCAGCCCATCTCGCAGGGCAAAGCCCATTGTCAGCCCAGCCTACCGAGGCGCGGCTCTCCTTTTTGAATTGGGATCAGTTGGTGCTGGCCCGTCAAGCCAGCACAACTTAGGGTCTGTTTGGGAGAGTTCCACCACTGAAAACGTGGATCTGCAGCAGCAGCTCCACCATGGAGCAGCTCCACCGTGGATCTGGGATCCCACCATAGAGTGTTTGGCTTGTACAGCAGCTCCAGATCCACGAAATTGAGGTTTTGGTGGGAATGACCACTTTTGGTGGGATGGGGTGTGTAACCAGTGGCATTGGTGAGTAATTATCATCCAACTCCACGGTGGAGCACCCCTTGAGGAGCTCCATGAAATCCATGGATCTGGCCCTCAGATCCAGGATTTTGGTGGATCCAGATTTCGCGGAGCTGGAGCGTTTGGGTAAAATTTCGTGGAGTGGAGATGTTTTTCGTGGATCTGGAGCTGGTGGAGCTCTCCCAAACAGGCCCTTAGCCCGTTATTTATTAATATAAATAAGAGGATCTCCCTAAAAAATAGCTAAATGATTCTTCATCATCATACGTGCGAGTTTGGTTTATGTGAACGAACCGAATATCGATAAGCCAATAAGATGCTTATAAAATATTATCTCGATAAGTTAGTTCAAAACGGCGGTAGAAAAGTAGTCCTGGTTATTTATTCGAGGAAAACCATAATATATAAACTATAAGCCATAATTAAAAAAACTGGGCCTATATAACCAAAGGGGTGGAAACCAGAAGCTGCTTTTTCAGAAGCAGCTACTTTTGGGTAGTACAGTTTTGAAAGCACCTTGGACCCTGCTTTTGGCTTTTGGCTTTCTACTTTTTGAAATGGTGAAAATAGAGAGCTGTTTCACAGTTGTTTCAAGGAAAATAGAAATAGGAGGTAAGTTTTATACTTGTTTGAACCAAACAGCTTACAGCTTTTCCACAGCCCACAACCTACAGCAACTTTTCCACAGCCCACAGCTCACAGCAGCTTTTTCAGAAGCCACAGCTCAACCAAACACACCTTAAGACCCCGCTCGGTTGGGCTGAAAAGCTATTGTTTATAGCTGAAATTTCACTGTAGCAGCTGAAATTTTACTGTAGGTGAAGGTGGTTTATTTGGCGAAATTAAATTTTAAAAAATAAAAATAGAAAAAATATGCTAGCTCATCACGGACAATGAAATGAATACGGAAAAAAAAGCAAGCAAACTAGTTAACTAAAAAGTTTCACTTGGGCAGGAGACTGCTGCTGTGTTGGACAAATGCGGGTGTTCAGAAAGGCCCAGGAACTAAATATGCGGCCCAGCATTGTTGGGGGTGGCAGCAGAGATGTGTACTGGGTCAGAAATGCCATAGTTAATGCAAGCTGGATGTGAATGGAGAGCACATCTCACGTATTCGAGGCTCCCCTCATTTCAGTTTAAATTTTAAATTTTTGATTTATTTTTTATTATCTATAAATTTTATTTTCTGATTTTTAAGTTTTTTGTCTGTTCTTTTTTCTCTATATTCGTTTGCGTTGTTCATGAAGTGATAGCCTTTTTTATTTTTAAATTTTTTTAAAATTTAATTACGTCAAATAAACCACTATTAGTTACAGTGTAATTTCAATCATAAATCAGCTTATTTCAATCTAACCGAGCGGCACTGCATCCTCAACTTGCGTAAAATCGATTCGCTCCGGATCAGCCTCATAAATGTAAACGAGAATAGGATGTTTCAGAGCACTAGTTGGTACGATGACATTCGTTTCGTTTCCTTCGTTTTTACTACTTCGTCTTGGCTATGAACGTAAAATTTTTGCTTTTTAGCCCAAAATTTGAAAGTTTTTTTACATATGAACCCCTGAAGAAAAGATTTACAAAAATGGACTCTCAGCATGGCGCCAAAGAATATGGCGCCCATGGTACATAACATGGCGCCATATGATTTGGCGCCGTGCGTGGACACGTAGGAGCCACGGTGGCAAAGCACGGCGCCAAAGCACATGGTGCCGTGTCATGTACCTACGACGCTAACGGCCGTGGCGCCGTGCTCTGGGACTTAAACCCGAGCACGACCCCCTGGCCCCCAACCCCCTCAGTCATCCCTTCCAAACACAGAGCAGCCGCCGCCGCCCCTCTCTTCTCCCTCCAAATCTACTCCAATCCATCGATTTTTTTTTCGCGATTTTGCTTCCAAACCGAGCAAGCAAGGTGAACTCCCTCCGCTCCCTTGATTTTTTTTTTGCAATAGATATGGATTATTTGAGGTACATTTTGTGGGGCAAGATTTGAAACTCTAGATGAAATTAGTTGGATTTGGCTCGGTTTTAGGTTGGATTTGCAATAGATATGCGTAATATAAGAGTAGTCATGTGTATAGATTCTTTTTTAGGGTTTGATTGTTGTGCGTAATTACTGAGGTATGTTTGTTTGTTGTGCTATAGATGGATAAGCTTGTGACTTTGCACCATGGTGGTATTGTGAGGAGAAATGACAATGGTGGTGTTGATTTGGAAGGTATGGAAGAGACCACGTTGCTATTTAGTTCACGTTCGTCGTATAGTGAGGTCATTTATCGCTTGAAAGAGAGGTTGGGATGGACAAATGAGCATGGTGATGTCGTTATGCAAGGATTGATTGATGTTGGGTCGTCAAAGGGGCCGCGTATAAAGAGAATGGTTTCGATTGGCAGTGACGGTGAATGGGATAACTATGTGGCCATCATTTTGGACTCAGAGGTCAGAGCACCTGACTTGTTCGTGCGGATGGTGGTGAGAGATCCATCATCTCCTAGGGCTGCATTGGATCTTAATGACTCACCGTTGGTTAGGTCACCGGCTCATGAAGAGGTCGAGGTGCAAGTTGTATCCTCGGCTCAAGTATGTGAGGTTCCATTGACACAGGTAGAAGCTGACTCTGAGGATGTCGATGACCGCTCTGTTGGTGGATTCGACGAGGAGACAGTGTTTGAGGAACCCATGGTTTGTGTAGCATCTAACAGGGTGGATGTACAGCTTGCGGGAGACGAGGCTGATTATGAGGATGCGAGGGCTGTGGACTCAGATGATGACAGACCCGTCACAGGTTTGACGTCTAGCGAAATTGAGCTGTTGAGAAGAATGTTTCCTGGCCGAGATCCACTAGTGTCTGATTACAATGACCTAAGCAATGCACATAGGGCTGTCGCGGATGGAGGGCAAACGCAGAGGGACGTACCTAGGCCTGGGGCTAGTATCATAATTCAGAAGGGTCATGTCTTTGAGGATATGTCAGCATTGAAGATGTGGTTGAAAGAGTACTCGATCGTGCACAACCGTCCATACCGGGTTAAGAACTCATACGCCCAACGTCGGTACACCATCAAATGTGAGAGCACAGGGTGTGCATGGAAAGTCTGTGCCAGGAAGGTGAAGGGTACGGAGAAGTTTAAGATTACAACTGTGGATGGACCGCACAGCTGTGGGTCTTCTGAGCCCAGCCAGAAACATCGTCAGCTGGCTTCTCGGTTCATTGCAACCCGCCTCTACCCCATGATAAAGCACATGCCGACGATGCGCGTGGCAGCAGTGATAGAGGCCGTTAAGCTAAAGTGGCACTACACAATCAAGTATGAGAAAGCATGGAGGGCGCAACAACGTGCTTTGAAGTTGATTTATGGTGATTGGGAGGAGGCGTATGAGCGTTTGCCGGCCATGTTGAACGCAATGAAAGCGGCCAATGCAGAAATGCAGTATGAGTACGTGCCTAAGCCCGATGTATGGGTTAATGGAAGACATATTTTCTTTTGAGCATTCTGGTGCTTTGGTCAGTGTGTCGAGACTTTCAAACACTATAGGCCTATTCTGTCAATTGATGGGACGTTCCTGTTGGGCAAGTATGAGGGGACGTTGTTGATTTCTATTGGCTGTGATGCAGACAACTCGCTTGTGCTGTTGGCTTTTGCTTTGGTGGAGAAGGAGGACAAATCTAGCTGGGCTTGGTTTCTACGGCTTGTACAGATCCATGTGGTTGGCCCGGGGAGGGAGGTATGTGTGTTGTCTGACAGGCACGCTGAGATCTTGAGCGCCGTTAAGGAAGTGATACCAGGACATTTACCTGTGCATCATCGTTGGTGCACAAGGCACCTTGCAGAGAACTTGTTCAAAAAAGATGGGGTGAAGGCTAACTTTGCACTTTTCGAGGAGGTATGTCGCCAGAGGGAAGTAAAGCTGTTCGATGAGAAGTTAGAGGAGTTAAAAACGAAAACTAATGCTGAGGGCCGTAATTGGATAAGGGGTTTAATGAGGGATGTGCACAAATGGTCAAGGGCTCATAACCCATTGGGAAGGAGGTATGGGTTCATGACTAGCAACATGGCAGAATGCTTCAACGGGCTGCTTAAGGGGGCATGTGGATTGCCAGTTACCGCAATTGCGGTGTTCACTTTCTACAAATGTGTTGCATGGTTTGTTAACCGGCACCGGGAAGCCTCAGACATGTTAAAGGCACATGCACGTTGGCCACCTCGTCCTCACGGCTTCCTTACCAAAGCGAATATGTAAGCCAATGAACAGGAGTACCACTGTTTTGACCATGTGACGGGCGTGTATGAGGTTGTTGAGGGTGGAGGGACAACCGAGAATGGAGAGCTCCGAGAGGCCCGAAAGCATAAGGTCGTGATTACATCCTTCACATGCACATGCGGTGTTCCCGACAAGTTCCATTTTCCATGCTCCCACATGGTGAGTGCATGTAGGGCCCGGAATGTTGATGTTGAGACCAAAATCCCGAGACTATTCAGCGTGGATGCATTGGTGAGGACATGGGCCCCACGGTTCGAGCCATATCGTGATGAAAGCGAGTGGCCACTTTACTCGGGTCCCAGGTACATAGCGGACGAGGGGTTACATTGGCACAAGAGGGGCAGCAGGAAGCGGTCAAGGTACAAGATGGACATGGATCGGATACCTGGTCGCACCAAGAGGGGTAGGGCAAATCCCTTCGTTGAGGACCCACAGGAGACACACTGCGGTACTTGTGGTCTAATGGGTCACAATTCATGAACGTGTCAACGTCGTTCCACTCAGGTTAGCGGCGTTAGGTCTAGAGAGCATAATTTTTAGATATTTTGTTATTCTTATCACTAACGTATTTTTGAATGCACAGGATGGCAAGGTACCAGCTGGTGGACGAGTTCTACGATAGGGAGCATTGCGGCAAGCTCACAAAGGAGATTCCCATACTTCGTCCTCGAACCCATGATGATGGGATGTCGTAGATGCACGACGCACCATTGAGACATATTGAGAGTTGTGTGTATGTGTATGTGTGTATATATGTATGTGTATGTGTATTTTATATGTGTATGTGTGTATATATGTATGTATGTATGTTTTGAGATTTATTGAGAGTTATGCGTATGTGTTTTATATGTGAATGTATGTATATGTGTGTATGTGCATGTGTTTTGTATATGCAGAAAAACAGACAGCACTTTGCTATTTTTTCTGTAGGTTTACGTAGCACGGCGCCAAACAATCCAACGCTAGGATCTTTGGCGCCATGATGTGGCGCCAAAGTTCCTTGTGCCGTAGTTGAATATCTCGGCGCTAGGGTGATTGGCGCCGTGCTACTTACATAAGGCGCCAGGGTGTTTGGCGCTGTGATTACTGCACTTGCATTAAAACTGCAAGCTCGGCCAATTGTTTCGTTCCATTCGCACAAACAATACTAATTGACATCCACCAAATGAATAAGCACAACCCAAAATAACCTACTGAGTGCATACATCCACATACATACATAGTCCACATACATAGTTTATAAAGTCTTACGTCCGCATACATCAAACATTAAATATACATAGCAATAATCTACTGAGTGCATCGAGGCCACTTTCCCTTCCTCTGAGCATCAGGGTGCTCCTCAAGGGCTGCCTTGGCACGTCGCGCTCTCTCTAGCTTCTTCTGCCTTTCACCCTTGCGCCTTGCCGCTGCCCTCCTACGCTCCTCCTCGCGGTGTTCCCTCGCGGCCTCCTCATGCTTTTTCTCCCTTTCCCATCTCTCCTTTCTTTCTTCATCCCACTTCTTAGTGGCATCAAGGTATTCCTTATCATCCTTAGTGATCGCAGTATCGATCCACTGCTCAAAATCACAAAGCGGTGGAGGCTCCTGCAAATGTACGCACACATTCATTAAACCAACAGAATTAATACCAAGTCGATGAATCGACAATACAACATACCATCTTGCCGAGGACAACGGCGGCACATGGCGGATCGAACGCCCAGTTGACGCACATTCAGTACCTCTGCCTATATGTATCCGGGTCGTCCGACCTTTCGACCTTGCAAGGATCGCCGCAATAACACATCGGCACGGGAAGACCGGGTGGAGGTGCCAAACGAGTGAAGCCCATGACAACCTAAAATGCAAAATGAATAAGATTTATAATTTTTCTCATGTCTAACCTAAATCAAACCTAAAAACGAATCTATACACATGACTACTCTTATATTACTCATATCTATTGCAAATCCAACCTAAAATCGAGCCAAATCCAACTAATTTCATCTAGGGTTTCAACTCTTGCCCCACGAAATGTACCTCAAATAATCCATATCTATTGGACAAAATCAAGGGAGGGGAGAGAGTTCACCTTGCTTGCTCGGTTTGGAAGCAAAATCGCGAGAAAAATCGCTGGATTAGGGTGGATTTGGAGAGGGGAGAGAGGGGCGGCGGCTGCTCTGTGCTCGGTCTGTTCGAACAGAGGAGTGAGGGGTGGTGGGGGGCCGGGGGCTGCGCTCGGGCTTAAGTCCCAGAAAACGGCGCCACGGCCCTTAGCGCCGTTTGTGCATGGTACGGCGCCATATGCTTTGGCGCCGTGCTGTGCCACCGTGGCTCCTACGTGGCCATGAACGGCGCCAAAGCATATGGCGGCGTGCCATGTACCCTTGGCGCCGTACTAAGGATCTATTTTTGTAAATTTTTTCTCCAGGGATCCATATGTAAAAAACTTTCAAATGTTGGGCTCAAAAACAAAAATTTTACGTTGGTTGTCTTATTAAGGCCGATGTACTCAAAACCACAGGCCAACGAACCAGTGTGAAGTATCGGCCCATCTCGCAGGGCAGAGCCCATTGTCAGCCCAGCCTACCGAGGCACAGTTCTCCTTTTCGAATTGGGATCAGTTGGTGCTGGCCCGTAAAGCCACCACAACTTAGCCCGTTACCATTTATTAATATAAATAAGAGGATCTCCCTAAAAAATAGCTAAATGGTTCTTCATCATCATACGTGCGAGTTTGGTTTATGTGAACAAACGGAATATCAATAAGTCAATAAGGTGCTTATAAAAGATTGTCCCAATAAGTCACTTCAAAATGACGCTAAAAAAGCAGTCCTGTTTATTCGTTCAAGGAAAACCATAATCTATAAACTATAAATCATAATTTAAAAAGAATTGGGCCTATATATCCAACGTAGGCACTAGAAAGTCATATACACACAAGGTGGTAGACGTTGTTGGAGCTGTTGCTTTTCACCAGTGCTTTGATTACATGCTAAACAATAGATACCGGAGGTTCGAGAGACCCAAGGAGGGCACCCGGAGCCTATCAGTTAGGAGAAGGGAGAGGTGTAGAACGGATGTGGAGTACTCAATCTCAATTCGATCCTTTTTCCTTAATCTTTCTTTGTCCCCTCCCATGGTGGCCAATGAGTGTAGGTGTTTGGGGTGGGGGCCCCCCCCCCCCCCCCCCAAACCAGGATTATCTTATCTTCGTCAACTCTGAAAGTTCAGTGGAATTACATGATCAACCCGATTGAACGAAGTGGAAGTTAAGCATGGACCAGCAATTCAAGAAGCTTTGGCAATGTCGAAGAGAAACACAAACATAGCTCCACGGTTATGCAACTAGCTAGCCATGCATGAAAATGAACAGTGCAAGACGATAAGCATGGACTAGAGGTGGGAGTTGGACTAGGCTTTTCTGTGCCAGCTTGAGGCCCGGCTGGCTTGGCACACTACTACAGAAGAGGCTATACTGGACGGCTACATCACAGACGGTTCATACGGAACCATCTGTGATTAAACTGTCACAGACGGTTTATACTGGCAACCGTCGGTGATATTTTCACATACGTTTATTAACACGAACGGTCTGTGATAAATGAGACATCACAGACGGTTAGTGTTACTAACCGTCTGTGAAATTTCACAGACGGTTATTAACACAAACCGTCTGTGATGGCTAAAATTATCACAGACGGTTTCTGTTAATAACCGTCTGTGAAAATATTGCAGACATTTATTAACTGGAACCGTCTGTGATAATTTTAGAGATCACAGACGGTTCGTATTACTAACCGTCTGTGGTATCGTTTAAACTACAGAATCTATAGAGACGAGAGTCAAATTCAAGGTAATTTTATTACAAAAGTGCAATAGAAAGACATTCCCAGATTTGAATCTTCTGGGCTTCATATGCTTCTTCGTCGACTTCTGGAGTTGGAGGATCAGCCGCTGTGTTCTCGAATGCCGTCAAGATTGCCCTTGCCTTCTCGACTTCCTCCTCAAGCATGGGCAAATGATCATTAGCATGTTCCATAATCTGAAACAGGATGTCAAGATGCGCTTCCGCATTATCGGCCCAATCTGCTTGATCGGCAAGTTTATCCAAGTGTGTCTGCAGTGCCGCAAGATCTTCCTCCGCTTTGCGCACATTGTAGAGAAGAACGAGGCTTAGGGCGGTTTCCCTATCCTGAGTGGCAATGAGACACCTCCGTCGACGGCGGATGATGAGGTCCAGCGGACGGATGGAAGCGAGTCGAGGAAGGAGAGCAGGGCGTGAGCGGAGGAGCTGCTCCAGGCGTAAATTTTTGGCCACCTGTGTAAGGTTGCGTCCGAACAACTCATGATGGATAGACGAGAGGAAGGAGATCAAAAGAATTTTAGAAGTCATTATTGAGAAATCTGGTGATGAAGAAGATGATCAGGGAGAGCATAGTGTGTAGAAGGATTAGGGAGCGCATATATAAGCATTAACGCATGCAGACGCTTCGTATTTCAAACCATCTCTGCTATTATGACCAGGGAGAGCATAGTGTGTAGAAGGATTAGGGCGCGCATATATAAGCATTAACGCATGCAGACGCTTCGTATTTCAAACCATCTCTGCTATTATGACCAGGGAGAGCATAGTGTGTAGAAGGATTAGGGCGCGCATATTTAAGCATTAACGCAGACGCTTCATATTTCAAACCATCTCTGCTATTAACATCACAAACCGTTCTTATTCTGATATTAATATCACAGACCGTTCGTCTGATATTAATATCACAGACCGTTATTAATACAAACCGTCTGTGATAACTGAAACATCACAAACGACTCGTATTAAGAACCATCTGTGATAATTGAAATATCACAGACGATTCGTATTAAGAACCGTCTATGATAACTGAAATATCACAGACGGCTCGCATTAAGAACCGTCTGTGATATTTATTATCACACACGGTTCGCATTAATAACCGTCTGTGATAATCACATATCACCAATAATTGGCGTGTGATAATCACGTGTCAGCAATAATTGGCGTATACCCAGGATTTCGATCTCACCCGTCCATTCTCTCCACATCGAATGGCAGGCAGCAGTTCCTCCCTCTGCTCGGGCCTTATAAATAACGCCCCATCCACCTTTCCACCGGTACTAGTCACGCGTGAGTTCATCCACTGTGAGCATATATGGCTGTAAGTGTGGTAAGTGTGTCTTGTTCACCCGCACCGTCGTTCCATGAAGAGTTCACTAGCTTGTTATCCTGTAATAGATCTAAATGTGTTGTCGTGCTTGCCTCTGTATTTGCATGTTCCTCGACGATCTTTCTTTTTCCTGCAAAATTCAAGGCAATTTTAAAACAAAAGTTCAAAAAAAAGACATTCCCAGATTCTTCGGTGAGCAGCCGACATAGCCGACTTCTTCGGTGAGCGACTATCCATCTGCTTCTTCCCACATCTTTTCTTCATCTCTGGTCTCTGGATCACGTACGCCAGTAGCGATGATTCAGTTAGCTGCTACATTATTAGTTCAGAACATCATTTCTTACACAAGCAAAGGGAACATGGTCTACAATCTTCCATCATATATACACTGCAAATGAGCAAATGTGTACTTTTTTAATTGTGGGTTTGGCCATGGTAGATTGGTAGCTTCGTCTCAGACTCTCAGAGACTAGAGTACGAGGTGAGTCTTGAGCTATTTGGGCTTTTCGAGTCATTAGTTTATCACATATATGCATACACAAGGTGCTTGACTGAATGGCCACATATGCATACACAAGGTGCTTGACTGAATGACGCTATCTTTGTTCTTGCATGCAACTATTGCTAATTGCATGCCCGTGTTCTTCCACTTCGTTGGTTTGAGTTTAATAGATATAATAGAAGTTTCAAATTTCAGGATCTTCCTAACATCAAGGAAAGACACACTTGCCATTTCCACACTCTTTTCGGTAGACTCTTAGTATCTATACAAATATGTAATATACAATACCAGTGGCGGATCCAGCCTAAAAATCTTGCTATGGCGGAGTCCTTGAAAACAAACTAGTGAACTAGCGGTTGTACTATTAAACTCAAGCAAAACCGACAATAAATCAAACCACAATCACTAAATTGTAACAAGAAGGTAGCAAATAGAAGAATACCTCATGAATATAGGTGCTGCTACAGGACTCGGAATAGAGGAGCCGGAGCCACCGGCCGCAACTTCTTGTGCCGGCGACGCCAGCGCCGGCTGCGCCGCTCCCCCCTCTGTATTCTCGCTGCCACCGGCCACCACTTTGTCACCGGCGCCGCCTGTCATCGCGTCGGCGCCGCCCAGCCCCCCGCCCGACCGCCGAGTTGCCGGCCGCGCTGCCGCCGCCCGAGGCGCCGAGGCCGAGCCGCCGACTGCTGAGCGCACGAGCCCGTGGAGGTGGAGGCGCCGAGGCCGAGCCGCCGAGCGCCCGAGCCCGTGGAGGTGGAGCGTCCGAGCGCCAGAGGAGCCCCTGCCGCCGGCCGCTGGCCGCCGCGCCGCTGAGTCCCTCCCCTGGTCGCGCGCGCGGAAGGGACTCCCAGCCGCCGCCAAGGCCGAGCGCAAGGAGGCAGGAGGGTGCCAACCCTAGAGCTAGAAAGCTTTGACGGGTCACGGGTGGGCCTCTTTCCTCATGGGCCATCAAAGCTCAGTTGCGCGCCTCAGCTTCTTCTTCCTCCTTTCACGCGTTCCAGCCACCGAGCAAGCCTCTGGAGCCATCCATGGCCGCCGCCGGTGGTACAAAATCACCCGAGACATGTGGGTAGGGGGTATTAGCGCCAATCGGTTGCTATGGCAGCTGCCATAGCATGCCATATTGGTAGATCCGCCCCTGTACAATACAATCCTATTTTGTATATGACTACATTTGCCAAGCACACATATACGCTACAAGACTAGTATATTGTACATATGTTGTTACTTTTCCCTCGAAATATATATGTGCCCGTATTTTTATGCAACTATTCAATTTTAACTAGTTTCTAACAAGACGGGCACAAAAAGAATGAAGATGATGGCGGCCACCACCATCACACCGCCGCCTCTGCCGTCTATAGTTACTTAAGGCTGGGTTTAGACTGGCACGGCATGGCACCGATACGGTGGGCTTCGGGCCATGCCTGGACCTGATCGAAAGTGAGGCAGGCCAACACAGCATGACACGGCATAACGGAATGGCCCGACCAAGCCGACATGGCATGACACGGCCCAAAGCACGTTGGGCCCATGCCGTGGCGGCCCATATCCCACGTCTAGCATGGACGGAGGATATCCGCCATTAATGGCGCCGCTCGAGAGGCTGCTCGAGCTCGACAATCTTCTAACTTGCTAGGATTAGCAAATCGTCGGGTGGTTATTTACAGGCAAATTTGGCCATTGCACGCTTCACTTTGTTGACGTTTGCTGAAAACACGCTGCATAATCTTGATTTGGATCAGGACCCAATCCAATTATGGTTGTTTGTCAGAATACGCTCTGGCTAGGAAAAACAACAAATTTTCAAATTTAGGAGAGATTTGATTTCATTGGGGACGAGGTGCGATATACCATTGATTTGATTGAACCAAACACCATTTGCGCCAACGAATAAAGTGGATGGCTCACGAATTAGCAAGCATATTGGACTCAACTAACCATGCACATACATGTGATGAACTCGACAAGTTGAGCTAAAATTTTACACGTACGACACCACATCGATCAAACGCATGCACCCACCCACCCCAATACCCAAGATACTCACACACACACACACACACACACACACACACACACACACACACACACACACACACACACACACACACACACACACACACACACATATATGAAAAATATCTTCCTATATATAATATGACCAAAAACCAAAAAGGAGAAGAGAACATTTACGTCTAACTACGATTCACATGGCATGGCACATGCAGGCACGCAGCAGATGCGTGCAAGGGTGACGTCGCGGAGGTCACGCCCGCGGCGGCCGGGGCGGCACCGCCGCCGGCCGCTGATCGCTTCAAGAACTCGATGCAGTCGTCCACCGCCTCGCTCCGGTACGAGTCCGGGTACGTCGTCGGCGACGGGCTCATGCGCGCCGCCGCGGAGGTGCTGCTCGCGGCTCTAGACGATGGCGCCGCCAGCGTCCTTGGTGCCTGCTGCTGCAGGGCGCCCCTCGACGTCGACTTGGCCGACAGCATCGCGAGCCGGAGCAAGACGTCCCGGAGGCGGTCCAGCACCGATACCGGAGTAGTGGAGCCTGCCGTGCCGGCCGAGGCACGCCGGCGTGGACGCCGCTCGCCGCCCGCACGGAGCCTTGGGATGCATGTGACCGTGTCTGCCTTCAGGCTCTCGGCCTGCTGGAACCTCTTCTCCATTAATTTGCTCGCGAGCTCGATCTTGTGGTACATCCTTCTCTTGCTTTCTTACTAGCTCTTGGTGTGTTTGTTAGCTCACTGTCGTATCAAGCTTCATGGGCTTTATATACAAACAAGAGCTGGCCGTTTGGTGATCTTGACTCTTCTTGTGCCGGTCTGCAGAGCACTGGATTTTATAAAAGATACTCCTTTGGAGAGATGAAAGGGGAAAATTAATAAACATTCGAAGCTACCCTACTTGCTGATTCACATGCTGCTGGTTGCATGCAGAGCTACTCTTATTCCCAGGGAGACCAGCACCGTCACATTTCGCCGTTGTATTGATTGATTTCACACATAGTAGTCAAGGTTGTCTATTCTATACCTTATTATAAAGATATGTTCAGTCAAACTTTTAAATTTATGTTGGTAAATTTTTACGCAAAAGTACTTCCAAGCTAATATATATCTAACTATTAAACCATGTAGATGATTGCAAATAAAGTGATAATGAATAATTGACACTTAGATTGCTTTGGATTTTGCGTTTGTGATAGTTTCGGTCAATTGTAGTCAAAGGTTTCGAGTTTAAGTGGTTTCGATCTGCTCCGAGTGGTTTTGCTTGGGTCCGAGTGGTTTTAATTGCTCCGAGTGGTTTTGGTCTGCTCAGAGTGGTTTCATTCGAGTCTGAGTGGATCGGACGATATTCGAGAAGCTCTAGTGTATCGGACAGCATTCGACTTACTTCAGGGCATTCGATGGCTTTCGAGTTGCATCAGGACATCGGACGGCTTTCAAGTTGCATCAGGGCATTGGATGACGTTCGAGTGGATTGATAAATTGGACAACATTTGAGTGGCATTGGAGTATCACATAACTAAACAACCACTACAGACTTCGACAACGTCCGATTTCGACCATGTCTTACGTCGACTATGTCCGGCTTCGACCACGGCAGAACGACCACGGCAGGTAATCGGTAGGCTTCAACCTCGAAGAGTGATGGCCCAGCTGGTGCTTATGACCACTCAGAGTCATTTACAACCACGTTGTCTGTTAGTTTCGAGTTTCGACCACATTGGTGGTTACAACCTCGCTGATGTTTACGATCACGTTGTCTATTTGTTATGACCATGCTGATGGTTACGGTCGGAGGTCGTCTACAGTAATCGGTTGGAGGCTTTACAGTTTGTACTCGTAGACTTTATGGTTGGTACGAGTGCCTTAACTCTTGCTATCTTTAAGTACTTCGAGTACTCATGTTAGGCTAGCGATAGGACTATCTGGTGGTAGTCGATGAACAGTGTTCGGAGGAACGGTACTCATAGTTGGAAGGACTTGGTACTCAGTAGCGGGTGTTAATGGTACGCGAAACTTGGTGATCAATGATGCAGTGATTGCTTGGTAGTTGTATTCATAGCGATCGATACTCAGTAATAGGTACTTGATGGTTCTGGTCGGTAGTGATGCTTATGCCCGAGTGTTTTGAGCGAAGCGATGGTAATTGCCGAGTACTTGAGGTTCTCGAGTACTTGTTGAGTTAGCAGTCGTATTAAGTGATCTAAGGCTGATTTGTGGAAAGCAATGGAATGTGAGGTCGTGGTTGACCTGGTTGGTGTTGATGGTTGCTTGAGGTTGTGTTTATACGTGTGTGTGTGTGTGTGTGCTAATGACGATCAAGTTGTGAAGCACTTGTGCCGGAAAAATATTTCTTTGGTCTTTGCATGTGCAGGTGAGCATGTAGACAATCATGGTCGGTGACAAGGAGAACCGAAACTAGGATGGGGAGATTTGAGATCCAGACGGTTGAGGATGTCACGCGAGATAATCAGGCTAACGCTGGAGTACATGGAGATCAAAGGTGGTGATGCATGGAGAAGCTACGGACAGTAGGGTCCTAGAGGCTTCTATACAGATGTTGATGATGCGAGATGAAGCTACGGGAGGTGCGTTCTTGGAGATTTCATCATGTGGAGAGTTAGGAGTTATGGATGGAGTAACTGAGAAGGTTGAGAGATTGAGTAAAATCCGTGTTTGTAAGGGTTTTGGATCCCTTAATTTGAGGGAGAAATAAGATTTCGTGTTTGTGTTTGAGTCAAACACAGTTTGGGACTCTATCATATAAAAGCAGGTAGAAGCTAAGGGTTTTAATGGGCAGTTTCTGAGGAAGCTTTTTGTGTTAGGGTTTTTAGCAGTGCTTGTAAGGGTACTTTGTAAATCCACAGAATTTCAGCAATAAAGAACATCTTGAATTAGTCTAGTTTGTAATTTTTGGTGATTATTGTTTAGGTGAAGCGTACGACTATGTGCAAAGCTGAGCATCAGGTGTTCGTTCGAGTGTTCGAATTCTTTATCGACTATGTAGAGATTTCAAGAAGCGGAGGCAATCATTCACCCCCTCTAATTGCGTCATACAATCCTACGCTGACTTCCAAGCTAATACATATCTTTTATAGTTTTCACTGGCATATTATAAAAAAAGATCAAATGTTTGCATCGGAGATCAGGTGATCGGCATTATTTAGAAACAGACCGAGTAAATGATTATCCTTTGTTATTTGATAGCAAGCACTGGTTGAGTATGTTTTCCAAAAAATAATGACAAACATACGAGGGACATGAATGCTTCCATACGCATCTCTAAAAATATTAGAGAGTAGAAAACATAAGCCAAGTAAAATAGGGAGGATTTGCCACTTAGGCAAAGAACTCAAAACTAGATGGAACTGTACTAACCACAACAAAATAAAAGAAGATTACATAGATTATGGTTAGTTGGTGCCTTTCTGGATGATTTGATTCAGACAATCAGAGGACATATCTATCTAGATCCTACAAGAGATATATACTAGTGAGCAATTTGTTCTGAGAACAAGCCCATGCATGTTGTGAGACTGTGGAAATCACCCCATGATGTGTGATGAGTATTTTACTTGGTTATACAAATGTTATCAAAGTTTGAGTTTAGTTTTGGAAGTTGCAATTTTCAGAGTTGCTATCTGTCAAGGGCGGTCTGACCGATTGAGGTTGGCGATCTGACTCGCTGAGGTTGGCAGTTTGACCGCTGGTCTGGTGTGACTGGACTTTAGTTGGCAGTCTGACCGCCAATGTGGTATTTAGTTTGCGGTTGCTTTTTTCAGAGAATGTATTTTGGATTTGGGCACATGTAGTTAGACTAGTGTGGTCCGACTACCATGATGAGAGTTATCAGATTGGCTTGTCGAGGGCAAACATGTCTAGAGTGTTCAAAGAGGTTCTGGAGAGGCCAAATTTATCTGGGATACCCAAGACAAGTTCGGGGTGTTGGTGAAAATGGGAATGAATGTGAAAGTGGTTTGAGTATGACCAACATGGGTACCATTGTTTGGTTGTGGTATGTTGTATAATGTATTATTTTAACTAATGTGAGTTAAGTACATAAAACTTGTGTTTGATATAGTTGCTTGATCTTGGATGTGCAGATGGCTTGGAGAACGTCAGCGGTTTACGGCAAGTGACCAGGACTATGCGAGAGAGCTAAGGTTCGAGCGGTCTTGTAAGTCTAAGTAAGGCTACGTGGCTCAAGCGGGAACACATAAAAGACAAGAATCATGAAGAGGCAAGTTGATGCATGTGGTCTGCCAAATGACGAGGCCGATACACATAGAAATAGTTCGGGGGATTCTGAATGCATGAAGATATGACGGCTAGTTATTAGGCATTACAGGCTATATGTCAAATAATGCAGGGATGTTTTGATGTGATGGTAAAGGCTATTGGCTCATCAATGATGTCAATTGATGATTTTATGTATTGTGCGGTGCTATGTTACGGTTTGCTTGTTATTGTTGTTACTTGTAGGACTCTAGAACTAGGTCATGGTGAGGCAGACAGGATCAGGAATAAGCAAGTAGAGCTTAGGTCCAAAGCAGTTAATAGATCGAGACTAAGTTAGGGGAGCTGAAGTCCAAAATTATTAAGGTGCCATTGGAAAATGACTGAGGCTAGTGGAGTTGTTACAAGCTAGGAAGACAAGGAGCCAAAGCGGGAGCTACCAGTGGTGGACATGACAGACAATGATAAGGTGGATCGGGACTAAACTTAGGGAGAAACTAAGGTTCAGAATAGTCAGAAAAGCCAAGTGCCATCATGGTATATAGAGAGGCATATGGCGCGCCAAGTGATTTGGGTCCGTTTGTAAGAAAGGACGATTCCATGGGATTCAAAAATGTGAGAGGATTGACAGTAAGTCATTGAGTCACATAGAGTCGAAGATAAAGTATAGGGTTGCTTCAAGGCGAAGGAAGCACGAAACTTCGTGGAAGGTGATTTAGGGGCAAAACGGTCTTTTTCCCAAACCAGAAAGTTTAGACTTGATCAAACCACAACATAAGAATATGCAAGAGAGGTGGTTTAGGTTAAGGATATACTAAAGTAGATCAAGTGTTGATTCACTACCAAGTTAATGGTTGTGTGTGCTTTGAGAAGCGTGACGTGTGTGTAAAACCTGGTATGGTGTTGGGTTGATAGGTTATCTCATGTATGTGGATGAAATGAGCCTCCATATATAAGAAGGGAGAGGTGTTGGCTTAGGAATTTTTTTTTGGAGAAGCTTGTGCTAAGCCAAGTTGAGGATATTAGAGTTTTTGGAGAGAACTCTTGAGAGATAAGTTGTGGCTCTTGTGCTTAAGTTTTTTATTATCCTTATGCTTATAAGTGGCTAGGGAGTAGCTATAAACATTCATCTCTAAGTATCATAGATGTCTAAAATTCGTCTAAATCTTTCTTCTCTTTACTCAAACGTTGAAATCTTGATTTGGTTTGGTTTTATGTTTCCTTCTCCCCTCTTGATCTTACTGTGAACCATGATAAGTAGGAGTTGAAATATGAGTCTAGTTGATTAATCTTCACCTATCTAGATCTCTCATATAGCAAGATTCAATATCAAGTCCGGTTTGGCTTGTTCTTGGCTCAAATTTGGGTTTTCATGGTCAAGATAGTTTTATCCCGAATTCATGTCTAGATTAGCTTGCTATGACATGTAAGAGTAGGTATGGATCATCCTCTTGATTAGAAACCCCTCGAGCAAGAATTAATTTGAATTTTAGGGGTTATGGTGTTCTTGAGGCCTAGATTTGGGGGTTTTTTTTCAATTTAATGAACCTGGACCCAAAACCATTGTGATTCTTGATTGGTTTAGGTTTTCAATATCTTGTACAAGTCTCATCCAAATTTTGGAGATGTTTGAATGAGATTTGAATAAGTTCTTAAGGTTCGAGTTTTGACTCGAGAGATTTTAAAGTCTGGGAATAGGGGACCAGTCTGACTGGCTCCAAACCTGCGGTCAGACCAGCCATAACCAGCATTCAGACCACCCAGCCCGGCCAGATTGGTATTAAGCCTGCGATCAGACCTGCCTAATGACGACTTGGATAGTGTTGTTCTTCGGTTGTTTCGTTGGCTATTTGGTCTCTATTTTGTGTTTGTTTCTGTTATGCATATGATTTTATTAGTTTTTTTATAGCTACCTGGTGTGAACAAACCAAAGAAAATTGTTCAATTGAAATTACAAAGGAGGCCAAAACCATTCACTCCCCTGATATCCGCTGTCGGTCCTACGTATGTGACGCAATAGGGCCAAATGCAGTGAGCAACTACTGCCCTATTTGGAGGATTTGATTCTTCGTCCTCGTTTGACCCCGCCCCCAATTATCAGGCCGACCACCCAATTAACTAACCATCAAATGTGACTCTTAATTTAAGCATCTGCAGATCAAACATGCGATCCTCCAATTCTTAGATCGCCCAAATCTAAAAAGCGGTGCAGATTCAACGATTAGCAAAATAATTTATTAATAAAATGACTACGGTTCTAAACACCTCTTGGGCCATCTTCAGCGTGTCCCAAAACCGATTGCAAGCACCTCGTCCGGTCGATTCAAGCCATTGAAGTCAGCCGACGCGAGCTATTAGAATGTAGACTCTTGGAACATTAAGGCCCGTTCTTTTCAGTTTATAATTTATAATTTTTCAAATGGATATATATGATATTTTTTTATCGTTCTTTTGAAGTGGTTTATAAGAATAACCTCTTTAAAATAACTTATCAGCATTTAATTCGTTTGTATAAACGCTCGTGTCACAGTCATAAACCATTAGCTACAGCCAAAAAGAACATACAGTCGATGCTTGCACAATAAATAATTGTTTCTGTCTGACATACACCAAGAGGGGAAAGGATGCACAAACCAGTTGGGGTGGAGAAGGGAAAGCGAATGTTTTTGGGTATGTTATTTTCAGCTTCTAAAAGTTGCTTTTTGGCTTTTATACAGTAACTAGCTTTTAAACGAAGTATCTTTTCAAGATAGGGTCTACTAGTTAATTGTAGTACATACTGTACCGATTTCATTTATATCGGTAAAAACCGCACGTGAGTTTTTGTTACTCTATAATCTCTCATACGAACAGCTCTAAAGCCACAAGCCGCAGCCAAAAGCCATAAGCTTTAGCAAAAAAGAACAGGCCTTTTATTTGATTGTGGGTACCGCCTTGTTATGGTAGAGAAGTTACACGTTGGAGTAAAGATACTATGTTCTGTATTTACTTACATGGCATGTCTTAGTATCTATTTAGCATCAACACACTTGGGATACCCTTAGCTAGCTAGAATAGGTTCTTCAACTGTTCTCTCCTTGCATATTTTCTCACATATCTTCGCTTTCCACTTGTATGATGAGTTTTCCATGGTGGTAGATTGTCTCTACATTAGAAGCGGATTTTTTATACACCTTTTGTAAATTGCTTTCGATGTTTGATTTTAATAGAGGTAAAATGCAATCTAACAATTGGGTATACATACATACATACATACATACATACATACATACATACATACATACATACATACATACATACATACATACATACATATATATATATATATATATACACACACACACACACACACACACACACACACACATATATATATATATATATATATATATATATATATATATATATATATATATATATATATATATATATATATATATATATATATATATATATATATATATATATATATATATATATAAAGCCTGTTTTGTACTCCTATAAATATGTACTCTCATACCTCATTACTGTTGATAAGTTTTGTGATACGTGCTACATAAGCAGGCCTTGCTAATTAGATAGATCCGTTAGCATGCAGGTATACTGCCGTGCAAAACTGAAGGTGCATGCATGCAGAGCTACTCCCGTGTAGGGGTGAAAACGGATCGGATAGTTTCTGACTGATTCGGATGAAAACGGATACGGATTATGTCGGATCGGATTTTCTTCGGATAATTCTTAGATCGGATATGAATACGGATTTTTTTGTCGGATACGGATACAAATACAGTAGGCCTGATATCCGGCGAATACGGATTATCCGGATAATACCAAAACAGATATCCGGGATTTTAGCCCAACATTGCCCAGCCCAAGTCAGCCTCTCTCATCTCCCTTGCCACCAGCCCACTAGCCCAACCAAGTCATAAGCCTCCATTACCATTAGGCATTAGGTTCCTTAGTCATATTAAATTACAAACACCACTAGCAAATATTTATGTTTATTAAAAATAAATTTAATATTATCGGTGGATTAAAATTTATACCGATTAAATTGATGTACTCCCGTTTAAATCATTTTGATGCAAATTTAAATACTTAATTAATTTATTAGTCACATGTAAATGGTAGAAATCCATTAAGAATTATTTAAGACTTTAGAAAAAATTAACTGCCACTTGATGATTTAAAATATGTACAACAGTATGACTATTGTGGATAAAAATACTTATACTTGTTTAGATTTTATGAATGTTTTCATAAGATAAACTATTTATGTGTTTTCATTGATTTTGGATGTATAGTTTAAGGGGTTTTTCATGTTCCGATAAATATTCGTGATCGTATTCGTTTTGATTCATATTCGCTCCGTATCTGTATTCGATATTATTTGTATTTGTATTCATATCCAAGGTATCCGTATTCGTATCCGCATCCGAGAAAAAAAATCAAAACAAATATGGTGGAGACATTATCCATCCGTATTCGATCCGTTTGCATCCCTACTCCCGTGACAGCAGTTTAGTTGAGCTAGTTTAGTTGGGGTGTGCGATAATTCTAGCAGTTTCGTGGAAACAATTTGGTGACATGGGCTATGGCTTATGGAGCAAATATTAAATTGGACTATATGTGCAGCTCTATTATCTTTAAAAATTATAAATAGGAGTATATTGTTTGCGAAGGAAGTATAAAACTGTTGGACCGAAATGGCGACAGAGAGGGGTGAATGGCGCTCTCAAAAATTTATCCCCGACAAGTACTGCCTCCTAATCTCCTCTCCTATAGTTACCAGAAGCTATGAAGAGGAGAACTTAATTTCTCTGGACCCTCAAGAATCAAAGCAGAGAAGGAGAAATGAAAACCATTTCAGACTTTGGCAATTTTCAGACTGAAAAGACTCAACCTTCAAACTGCAGTAAAGATTGAGAATATTCTCTGGGAATTTCAGTCTAGACTAATAGAGAACCATCTCAAATAGCTAGAGGGACTCGGGAAATCAAGAAATTCCATCTCAGAAGCAGGGATTTCAGAATATGTCCAAAACTGAAAATTACTGGCAGCAGCTACAAAAACTTAAATTCCCACTCAATCCTTGAATCTTTGGCCACGAAACTTTGAGGATAGCTACTTAATAGCCATAGGAATCTGCATGCCAAGTTTCGTCATTTTTCATGAAGGGAATTAAGAACAGCCCCAAACCCTAGTAATGGCAAAAATCTGAACAACTACAGAGAGAAGCACACACAAATCCAAATTACTCCATGGGCTCAAGTCCTTTGCTAATGAGATTTTGCAGATATGTTAGCAATAGCCATGGGATAATCCAGATCAAATTTCATGCCATTTCTCCAAGGGAATCAAGAATGGCATCAAAAACCTAGAAGGCCAAAAAACATGAACAGAGGAAGTCACTTGACAAATTTCTCGATTCCAACCAATTGCTCTAGGGAACTAACTGAATAAAGAGTGTAGAAACATCATTCCATCACTGAGCAACCCATTTTGCCACTCCTCAGCACAAGAAACACCAAGAACCAAAAATCAAGAAAATGGGCTAAGAAGGCATCGAAGCAAAACGAGCAGAGAACTGGACAGAGAGCAAATTCAACCAAATTCATTCATTCCTTGAAGCAAGATGGATACATAGGAGTCCCGATACGCATGTACATTCAAGAGGAATGATTACAACTCAGCTCAACTCATCTCACTACCCCATACATGATTGAGATGAACAAGAACTCCTCTCTGGAAAGAACAGACACCTCTGTCCCTCTCACCCACTCTCAACAACTAAAGCCCAAAGCAAACCTCAAAGCCTCTTTTGACTAGAGCTAACCCTAATTCCCTCCAAAATCCCTTGAAGTGTTCAAGTGGGCATGCAGCCCCTCAATCCTATTTATAGCCTTGGCTAACGGGTCTCCGCCCTGTTACGCCCGCTAAATCCAACGGAGCCCGCTCCCGCTTGTGCAGCCTTGCGAAATTCCCGTTTCGCCCCTCCTGCACCTTCCGGGAAGCTTCTGCGCTCCTTGCCTTGCACGCCTCGCAACCACCTCGAGTCCGCGTCGTCTTCGACACATCCCGACCGTTCTGACCTCAGCGCCACCAGCGCCTAGTCCGGTCCACCGTGTCTCGCCACAACTCCGCCTCGACGTCCTGCAGTCACACAGACAAGAAACACGTCAAATAGCACCGCTCGATACATGAAAGCGTAAATACCATCATACTTACCATGACGAAGTCCAAACCTGTCGAAACATCGGAATATGCATCCTAATCCATACGACCAAGTTTGACCAAGTCCGACCGAGCCCGTTACGCAACGTTTAGGTCCGAACCACCCAAACCAAACTCGACTTACCCAACCTAATGTCAATTACTCATCACTCACATGTGGACACCTCCACATGGTCCATCAAAAACATATGCATAAAGGGGGCAGTCATTTGAAATAGGAGCACATTGTTTTTAAAAGGGAGTACATAGCAACTAGGAAAAAGGATTATATCACGTGAAGTAGGGGTATGTTGCTTTAGAAGGGAGTATATAGAACCTGACGAAAGTTGTATATCAATTGAAATGGGAGTATATGGCTTTAAAATGGAGTATAGTAACGTACAAGAAGTTAGTAGCTAGTAGTATATATGTCATCTCTAAAGGAAAAAGTTGCTGACCGTGATAAGAATTTAGTAGTATTTCAAATGATGTACTCCTTTTGCATAGTCCCTTTTATATAGCCGACAGCTAAAACATTCCCATTCAACACACTCCTCAAAGAATCATAAATTATGCTTCTCAGAAAATAATGATAGGTATGTACAGAACATGCCTTCCACTCATGACTCTTCTCTTGTTCTTTTATCAGCTTCGTGAATTTGATATTGACAACATGCCGAGTTCTATTCTGGCAAAAGGCATCTCAAAATCTGGAACTGGGGTCGAGTCCTGTTCGTTTTTAAAAATGACTTTTGGTTTTTGCTACAGTATCTAACTTTCAAACGGAGTATTTTCTCAAGACGGAATCTGTACCAGCCAAAATCGCGAAAGAGTATATCTCTCTCTTCGTAATCTCTGCCGCGAACAGCCTAAAATACAAAAATTTCAATCAAAAGCCATCAGCCACATCTATAAGCCAAAAAAAAAAAGGCCCTATCTACTAGTTTTGTAAAAGTATACCAATCACTTCTTTATGCATCAGTCATCTGTGGTCGAAGCTGAGCATGTATCTAGTGGCAGATCTACTGGTGGGTCAAGGGGGTTGACGTCCACCCTACCTCCAGCCGGAAAGTAGGTACCCCCTTTAGCCCCCCTACTCCAGCTGGGGTGCCATCACGGCATGCGAGGTTGTCGTCGGACCTCGGACGTCATCACCATCGATCGGGAGACAGAGACTCAAGAGTGAGGAAGACACACATAAAGTCATAAACTAATAAGCCATGCACTTGGACTTGGGCCAACCAACCATGGCACTCAGCAACAAGTAGCAAACTAGCAAAGCATCAAAGGCCAAAGCTCACCAAAACCAAATACCGAAGCAGAAGCCCACATGTGGCCAGCCAACCAAATAAATCAATTCGGCTGCCTTTCGGCAGCACCATAGCAACAACTAGGGGTGAAAACGGATCGGATTGTTTCCGACCAATCTGAACAATTTTTGAATACGGATTATGTCAGCTCGGATATTTGTTGGATAGTATCGGATCGAAAACAAATACGGATTTTCTCTGTCGGATATGATACAGATTCGGTAGCTCACTATTCGTCGAATATGAATATGGATCTGGATTATCCGGATATTCAGGGGCTGGATATCTGCAGCCTACATTCTCTATTTCAGCTCAGCCCATATACAAGATACTTTAGTAGCCCATCATACATTAACATATACATTAATACATGGAGTTAGAGAAGGAACCTTAACCTATATGAAGAATTCATGAATGTTCTTCACGAATGTTTAGATCAAATAAACTAGTTATGTTTTTTGTTCATTTTGTGCATATAATTTAAAGGGTTTTCATGTTTCGAGAAATATTCGTGACCGTATTCGATTCAATTTGTATTCGCTCCGTATTTATATTTAACATTATTCGTATTTGTATTTGTATCCGGAATATCCGTATTCATATCTGAATCTGTGAGAAAATATAAAAGCAAATATGGTAGAGCCATTAGCCGTTTGTATTCGATCCATTTTCACCCCTAGTAGCAACAAGCCAACAATTTGACCCCTAATACCTTTTGTGAAGCCCTCTTGTGGTTGGCGATGGACGGGCGACGGTGTTGCGCCATTGGCAAGTGGCCGAGACACCGAGTCCTGGGCGGGCAGCGGCGGCTTCGCCAACTTGGATGGCCTAGAGGCGGGCGCTGCGGTTGGCTAGTGGGGCGCCAAGCAAGCGGCACCGTGCAGTGCCATGGTTAGTTGTACCTGCAAGCGGCCATAGCCAACCTGGCGTCTAGGCTGCTAGGCGTCCAAATCTAGAGAGTGCTGACTACTGTGACCTGTGACTGTGAGCTTGGCTGTGAGGGGAAGAGATCAAGGCATCAAGCCAAGGGGGATCTGGTGATTTGCTATCGAAGGAGCCGAGGAGCTTCTGAGAAATATGTGGACTAGTTCTATCGTATGGAGACTAGAGTTGTTACCAGTGAGTAACGCGAGTTGGGCACTTGGGCCAGTTGGGCGTGGACGTGCTAAGTCGTGGCATATTGTGCTTCCGTGCTTGTCTTTTTTCTTTTTCTTTTTGTGTTACTTGTAGTCTTGTACGTGCACGTGATGTGATAGGATAATATTATACTAAAGTTTTTTATGCTCGATCTAGTTTTGTACTATTAGTTTACCACTCAGCAATTAGCATCACGTTTCCTGGTGCTTGGCTTTGACTAATTTTAGCATGGTAGTGGTTCACAAAAAAAAATCAGGGATATATAGTTAGTACTATGCATGTGTTCATATCAAGCATACCTAATGTTCCAGCATGCATTGAAGAACAATTCAATTAGTAGCTACAATTTGAATGGATGCATAGCAGAACAGTTCAATTTGTGTTGTGCACTTTTGTATATATGATTTTCATTGTATTTTATATTTGTACTATGTCTATATTCTAGTTATATATGATTTTAGATTGTAAAAAATAGTTCGATTTATATTTAATTTATTTATTAGTTATTAATTATGTCTCACTAGACCTCTCTTAAGACTTGACTCTGGTCCACCACTGCATGTACTTCTGGTAGTGACAGCGAGTTGTGTCGTGCTATTATCCAGTTGATTCATCAAAGCTTGCAAATGTGACGATTGGCCGTGAGATCACACAAGCAATTTCTTGGCAAGATCAGTAGACGATTCTAGGAAAAACACAAAACGAACTAACTTGGGGCTGATTATGATGAGATCCCTGGCGCAGCACCGCTTGAGACCACCGTAAAAAGAGCACCTCTCTTGCGGCGTAAAAAGAGCCCGATAGCGCATCGTAATGGACCCACTATATAAGTCAGGAGTATATACTTCTGGAAGTATTGCACCAATTCACTATATAAACCGTTTTCTGTATTTCCAGGAGTGTATACTCGCACTTCTAGTATACCACTTAAACGAATATTTATATCTCTTTATCACTTTCGGTATATTTAAATACTAATTTTTTTAAAAAATACTTCAATGTGACTTGGTTAAAAAAATTTCATCATGTCATTTTATTTTTGCTATATACACTTGAGTACATACACAAATTATGCTATAAAAGGTGGACTTTTATGGAATTTTTCATAGAACTCACTTTGGAATATTTTATAATCATTATTAGAGTATACCCAAATAGATAAAGAGGTATAATAACACTATTAAAGGGTATATTAGAAGTGAGAGTACGTACTCTTAGGAGTATAGATCTATTTTCCTACATATACATACATATATACATATGTGTTACATATATATATATATATATATATATATATATATATATATATATATATATATATATATATATATATATATATATATATATATATATATATATATATATATATATATATATATAGAGGACAAATACTTTATTTATATATATATTTGATTAAAATTAATTATAGATAAAAAATCTTAATCATAGAGTCTGGCCATCACAGTGTCTCTTTATTTATACTATACACACACACACACACACACCCTATGTCGTATCACAGTGCCTCTTTTCTACTCCCGGGTGTAATTACACCCTATGTCGTATCTCACAATGTAGGGAGTATCTCGTGTAACGGAGGGTATGTATATGTAGTATACGAGTATTTAAGACCATATAGGTGGTATGAACAATTTTTCAGCGGTGGTATGTACATTTTTTTTGACATACTCCTTTTTATGTGCGTATATGAAGGTATTTATAAAATATGCTAAAAACTATGGACTCCCTTGCAATTTTTTCGTATGGTTTACATTGGAGTATCTTATACTTAGTATATGAGTATACCTAAAGTGATAAAGGAGTATTTCAAGTTTATTTAGGTGGTATATTAGAGGTGGGTGTAATTACACCCGAGTGTATAAAAGAGGCACTGTGAGATACGACATAGGGTGTGTGTGTGTGTGTATATTGTAACACCCCGCCCACTCACTGGGCCAAGATGCTACCACCTCTGCCTACACTTACCATTACAACAACACTGGAAGAATTTAAAACCAACACTAACTTTATTTATTTTGCTGCGTTCAGATACATCATAGCAGTTCTAGTGATTACTCTAGCCTAACAAAGCTAAAGTACATTGACAAAAGTGATACATGAGTGCTGCTGGTTCGTGCCAGTTATCCATGTGCTACTCCCACCCGTGCCTGACGTCTTCAACGGTCACCTAAAAACATCAACAAAGCAAGGCTGAGTCCACCGACTCAGCAAGTACAAAGCAAAACAGCAAATAACAGGTTCATTCATTAGACCATAATCATTCTAGTTTCATCAATCACTTTTCCAATTAACCATTTCAAGATCCGATGGACTATTCATCATGCACATACCCCTTTCTCATATCCTTATCGGTTCTCATCCACCGATCATTATGCATATGCCCACGCACATGCTCATGCATTTCCCTCTTAACTCTTAAGCATATACTACCTAACAGTTATCACTTCCGATCTCTTTGGACTGCATCTCACTATCTCTGTAATATTCTACAGTCATCACTTTCTATTTCTGTGAGCTATTTCTCACTATCTCTACAATTTTCTACTATTTCTATTTCCCGTTACCGCGAGCTATACATTACTGTTTCTGTAGCTATTTCACTGTTACCACCCTCCATCTCTGTGAACTACACGGCACTATCACTGCAACTATTTTACTGTTATCACCTCTCATCTCTGTAAACTACACGTCACTATCACTGTAACTGTTTGACTATTACCACCTCTCATCTCTGTATCTGTTTCATTATCAACTCTTTATGCAATACAATGCATCTGTAACTGTATCACTGTTCTGTACTGTTTTCATACAATGCAATGCAATGCATCTGTAATGCGTCTGTAACTGTAGCTCATACCGGTATAGCGGAGTGCTCACCCGTCGATGAGCCACTCAAGCCCCGTCCTCTTCCATACGGGGTTCCAAGCTCCACTCCCGTGGAGTACCTACTGAAGCAGGTAATACTCAAGAGCACTCCGGATTAGTCAACTAGCTCCACTCGTAGCTAGGGACTTTCTCACCGCCCTCACTCTTGAGTGCACTTAATGCAAATGCATATGCCACATGCAACATGCTTTCACTACTAGCACTTAATCATAAGCAGCAATCATCAAAGTATGATTATCCCGAAATCATAAATCACTGTAGAGCATGCCACAGAAGACATAAAGATTCTAATCATCCGCCCTAATCCACTGTTCTACCATGCCCTTGCAAATTCCTTTATGCTTTTCAACTTATCATATCTTAACGCTCAACACTCACCTTTCCTCAATTTGCACCCGGAATAGGTAAACCTACCCCAAATTATTCAATTTTAACCGAAATCACTACCCGAATTCACCGCTTTACAATGTACTTGCCTGGTTAGCCTCGGGAATGACGCGTGGACGGCTCCGACCCGGGACCTCCACCTGCGTACACGTTAACCCGACTCAATGGCAAAACAAAAATCAGAGCGTAAGCGGAGAACAACGCTCCTAAGCCTGTATCCCGATCTCGGGCGAAATTGCACGGGTTTTGAGGGACCTGTCGTGCAGGTGCCGAACCCTTTTTTTCTTCCTTTTTCTCCTCTTTTCTTTTCTTCTTTCTTTCCTTTTCTTCCTTTTCCCTATTTTCTTCTTTTTTTTTCCTTGGCCGAGTGGCCCTACCTCCTCCCCATTTCTTTTGGCCACAGGGGCCTTATCCCCTCCAAGCCTCACTTCTCTCTCTCCTCCTCTCCATCTGGCCGAACGGGCCTCCACCTCCTCCTCACATGCCTCAGGCGGCGCGGCGGCGCAGGGGTGCGCCGGCCTCCCCTCCCCTCGCCGTCGGCCATTGGGGGCGCCGCCGGCCTCCACAGCTTCCCCCTCCCCCTCGCGCGCAGCCGCACGGCCGGCCCTCCTTCCCCAGGCGGCGCACGGGTGCGCCGGCCGCTGGGCCGCCGGCCGCAGGCCACCGCCGACTCCTCCGCCTCCGCAACATCCCCCCCCACTCTCCTCCTTCCTCTCTCTCTCTCTGGCGCACGGGGCCCCAGCCATGCGCGACCCCGCTGGCCAGGCGTCTCGCGGCGGCTCGGCCCGTCGACCCCTGGGCTCACCGCCGACCGCCCCCTGCTCGCCTCTCCGTGCGCGCAGCTGCGAGGCGCGGCCGCCGCCGGCCGGCACGGCCAATGGCCGCCGGCTGCCCCCGCCGCCCTCGGTCGCCTGCGCCACCTCGCCTCCCTCTCCTCCTTCTCCCCTCTCTCCCTTGCGCGGCGCCTCCCCGGCGGCGCAGAGGCCCATGCGCATGGCACGGCTTGTCGGCCTTGGCTCACTTTGTGCTTACCTGGAGCTGGCCGAAGTGGTGAGGTTTTGTGCTTGGGTCTTTGGGATGGCTCTCGGCTGGCTTATTCTTGGTTTGGCAGAGGGAAGGAATGGAGGGAGTGGCTTGCTCCCCTTGCTGTGTTCTTACCTTGGCCGAGAGAAATGAGGTGAGAAAATGGGGCTTGACTGCATGGAGCTAGCATATATGGGCACGGTTGGGGGCTTGCCCTTGCGTTTGTGGAATGACCGGGATGCCCTCCCACTCCTCTCTCATATACATGACCGCTCAGGGGCACTTTGGTCCAAGGGTTAAGATGGCTTTGGGGTTTTTACTGCAGCGGTAAGACGGTGAAAAGGTGAGATAGAATTTGCCGGATGATGAACACCCGAAACGCGAGATGGTGCCGACTGTCCCTAGGCGGTCCGGGAACCTCTGAGAGCGCTAAATATACGGCTCTCTAGACGGTGCCGACCGTCTTGGGATGGTCTGGGAACCTCTGCGCGCGAAACTAAATTGACACTCTAAAAAGGTCGATGGGTCTGACGGCAAAACCTTCTTTACCTCTAATGTTTATCCTTTATGCAAATTTGGGGTATTACATTCTACCCCCCTTAACAGAATTCGTCCCCGAATTCTGACATTCAATAATATGCACGAATGAACAAAATAATAAACTGCACATAACATCACGTCACAACAAATACATTAGGCAATTAACACCAAGAAAACGGAGAGATGCAACAAAATCCAAATATTACACTACCCTAGTTGACGCGCCCGGGCCCACTTTAGACTCTCAACTCAAGACAACCAAAATTACAAGTTTGGGAAACGTTCAGGACTCATTCCTGAGTACGCCTAGGACTTCGTTCCTAGGTACGCCCGAAACTTACGCGTTCGGGAGCGCCTCGGACCACTCGTCCGGGAAATCTCATATGCAGAAGTGAGGGAAGTCATGTAGCACTCACAACACATGCACAAAAATTAATATGTGAGTCATGCGGATCTACCGTACCTCCAAGCATTCATCATTGCTAGGACTGAACATGACATTCTTCGAAGTCATGAACCCCAAATGATAATACACGCCCAAAACACGAGGTATTTCTTCCAAATACCACATATAAACCAGTTAAAATTCTCTTCCCCATAACCACAACAAGCCAGTACCTCTTGTACTGTTTACACAGTTTAGCAAATATCAATTTGCTAATACATAAGTCATTGACTTTTAGTATCCCATCTTGAACCTTTCCACGGCTCACCGGATACTTTATTCTTCCATATTTACTCTTTAGTTTATCAAACACTACCACTTTACTGTACAAAACAACACAATCATAACAACTATCAAGCGCGCATACCACAAGATGTGGTCAAGGCTCTTTGATAGAAAAACCCACTATCAATAAATAATCCCATGAGCACCTAATTTCCAAGGCGCTAACTAATCTCCGCCAGCCCAACTTTAAGGATGATCAATCACTCGGATTTTAGCACACATCATATGTACTTCCATAAACCACAATTGCTTTTAAGCATAGAATCCATCTGTTCTACTTCTGTAGGTGTGCACATAATTTCTTACAAAATACAGTGGCAACTCCACCAACTCATGCTTTAATATTGCCACCAAATCTTACTAGAACATTATTAACTTCATCCCTCAGAATTTGGGTCTCCTTCAACTCTATAACAATTCTCCCCCATTCAATTTAGCTGGAAAATTTATCCGACATTAAGATCCTCATTCTTATTCTCCCAACTAATCCCAGTAGGGTTCTAACATTACAACTATTAGAATCTTCCAAAATATTGATCGTGATTATAATAATCAATCATGGTGCGGGATTAGCGGACTTAGCTTTATAATCCTTCGCCTATTATCAATTGAAAGGATAACTCCATGAGGGATTTTCCACCAGGATAATAAATTAGCACACTTCTTAGCATGCCTAGATTGCACGATTGGGCTAATCGATTGGGACCATCATGACACCGGTCATTCAATGTGGCTCAATAGTCTAAGCAACTATAATCACCAACTGGTTCACCAATAATTCAAATCTAACTATTAAGCAGAAATGGATCTGCCTTAAACCGCTATTTCTCATGTAACTACTAAATCCCCATTGAATTCAAATCAACCTTGATCCCACAACCATAACTAAAGTTAATTACTCTCCTAGGTTCTCACAATTTAGAATACTATGTCCTACCAACTTGTTACTTTAACCACCAAATCCCCACATACGCCTAATCCAACACTTCAACCACTATTGGATACTGCCTCCCTTAAAAAGATATTGGTCTCATCATGCAAGTTACTCCAATCATTCATATAATCAAAATTCTCCCGAAACCAGACTTGCATGGAACACTTCCCACTATCGAGTATTTACCAAAACAACTCAACAAGTTTCTAACCAAAGGGAACCAACTTCCCGAAACTGAAACAAAACATCACTACCTCAATGCCACCATTGGCAACATGACTAGGCCTCTCCCGTGGCCACGGTCTCAGTCTCTATTGCATCGGTACACGACACAATCACGGCAAAGTCCCGTAGGACACACAAATAACCAGTCCAAATGCTTGCTATCAAATCGCAAGCATCAACATCAAGCATTGCAAATCAACAACATGACTAACAGAAGCGAAAATGCAATGCTTGACCAAATCCCATCCTACTGTGCACACGTCCGCGTCCTCTAGCTCTCGGCATCTCTGTTCAAGACAGATAGCCAATCACACAGCTAGCCCACAAACATCAGTTTCAACAGCACAAATCATCGATAAAGCTAGCGAAAGCGTAAATACAATGTAAGACCCATTCCCATCCTATAGTGCACCAGTGTGTCAAATTTTAATTAATTATTAGGCCTAAGTCAAATTTTAGTTGAATATTTAAACTAAGTTATCAAGTTTCTTTTCCACGGACCTAACGCCCGCTCTGATACCAACTGTAACACCCCGCCCACTCACTGGGCCAAGATGCTACCACCTCTGCCTACACTTACCATTACAACAACACTGGAAGAATTTAAAACCAACACTAACTTTATTTATTTTGCTGCGTTCAGATACATCGTAGCAGTTCTAGTGATTACTCTAGCCTAACAAAGCTAAAGTACATTGACAAAAGTGATACATGAGTGCTGCTGGTTCGTGCCAGTTATCCATGTGCTACTCCCGCCCGTGCCTGACGTCTTCAACGGTCACCTAAAAACATCAACAAAGCAAGGCTGAGTCCACCGACTCAGCAAGTACAAAGCAAAACAGCAAATAACAGGTTCATTCATTAGACCATAATCATTCTAGTTTCATCAATCACTTTTCCAATTAACCATTTCAAGATCCGATGGACTATTCATCATGCACATACCCCTTTCTCATATCCTTATCGGTTCTCATCCACCGATCATTATGCATATGCCCACGCACATGCTCATGCATTTCCCTCTTAACTCTTAAGCATATACTACCTAACAGTTATCACTTCCGATCTCTTTGGACTGCATCTCACTATCTCTGTAATATTCTACAGTCATCACTTTCTATTTCTGTGAGCTATTTCTCACTATCTCTGCACTGTTCTACTATTTCTACTTCCCATTACCACGAGCTATACATTACTGTTTCTGTAGCTATTTCACTGTTACCACCCTCCATCTCTGTGAACTACACGGCACTATCACTGCAACTATTTTACTGTTATCACCTCTCATCTCTGTAAACTACACGTCACTATCACTGTAACTGTTTGACTATTACCACCTCTCATCTCTGTATCTGTTTCATTATCAACTCTTTATGCAATACAATGCATCTGTAACTGTATCACTGTTCTGTACTGTTTTCATACAATGCAATGCAATGCATCTGTAATGCGTCTGTAACTGTAGCTCATACCGGTATAGCGGAGTGCTCACCCGTCGATGAGCCACTCAAGCCCCGTCCTCTTCCATACGGGGTTCCAAGCTCCACTCCCGTGGAGTACCTACCGAAGCAGGTAATACTCAAAAGCACTCCGGATTAGTCAACTAGCTCCACTCGTAGCTAGGGACTTTCTCACCGCCCTCACTCTTGAGTGCACTTAATGCAAATGCATATGCCACATGCAACATGCTTTCACTACTAGCACTTAATCATAAGCAGCAATCATCAAAGTATGATTATCCCGAAATCATAAATCACTGTAGAGCATGCCACAGAAGACAAAAAGATTCTAATCATCCGCCCTA
This sequence comes from Dendrocalamus latiflorus, assembly GCA_017311315.1. Taxonomy (NCBI): domain Eukaryota; kingdom Viridiplantae; phylum Streptophyta; class Magnoliopsida; order Poales; family Poaceae; genus Dendrocalamus; species Dendrocalamus latiflorus. Next base: position 1,676,313 of record CM029628.1, read on the forward strand.
ATCCACTGTTCTACCATGCCCTTGCAAATTCCTTTATGCTTTTCAACTTATCATATCTTAACGCCCAACACTCACCTTTCCTCAATTTGCACCCGGAATAGGTAAACTTACCCAAAATTATTCAATTTTAACCGAAATCACTACCCGAATTCACCGCTTTACAATGTACTTGCCTGGTTAGCCTCGGGAATGACGCGTGGACGGCTCCGACCCGGGACCTCCACCTGCGTACACGTTAACCCGACTCAACGGCAAAACAAAAATCAGAGCGTAAGCGGAGAACAACGCTCCTAAGCCTGTATCCCGATCTCGGGCGAAATTGCACGGGTTTTGAGGGACCTGTCGTGCAGGTGCCGAACCCTTTTTTTCTTCCTTTTTCTCCTCTTTTCTTTTCTTCTTTCTTTCCTTTTCTTCCTTTTCCCTATTTTCTTCTTTTTTTTCCTTGGCCGAGTGGCCCTACCTCCTCCCCATTTCTTTTGGCCACAGGGGCCTTATCCCCTCCAAGCCTCACTTCTCTCTCTCCTCCTCTCCATCTGGCCGAACGGGCCTCCACCTCCTCCTCACATGCCTCAGGCGGCGCGGCGGCGCAGGGGTGCGCCGGCCTCCCCTCCCCTCGCCGCCGGCCATTGGGGGCGCCGCCGGCCTCCACGGCTTCCCCCTCCCCCTCGCGCGCAGCCGCACGGCCGGCCCTCCTTCCCCAGGCGGCGCACGGGCGCGCCGGCCGCTGGGCCGCCGGCCGCAGGCCACCGCCGACTCCTCCGCCTCCGCAACATCCCCCCCACTCTCCTCCTTCCTCTCTCTCTCTCTGGCGCACGGGGCCCCAGCCATGCGCGACCCCGCTGGCCAGGCGTCTCGCGGCGGCTCGGCCCGCCGACCCCTGGGCTCACCGCCGACCGCCTCCTGCTCGCCTCTCCGTGCGCGCAGCTGCGAGGCGCGGCCGCCGCCGGCCGGCACGGCCAATGGCCGCCGGCTGCCTCCGCCGCCCTCGGTCGCCTGCACCACCTCGCCTCCCTCTCCTTTTTCTCCCCTCTCTCCCTTGCGCGGCGCCTCCCCGGCGGCGCAGAGGCCCATGCGCATGGCACGGCTTGTCGGCCTTGGCTCACTTTGTGCTTACCTGGAGCTGGCCGAAGTGGTGAGGTTTTGTGCTTGGGTCTTTGGGATGGCTCTCGGCTGGCTTATTCTTGGTTTGGCAGAGGGAAGGAATGGAGGGAGTGGCTTGCTCCCCTTGCTGTGTTCTTACCTTGGCCGAGAGAAATGAGGTGAGAAAATGGGGCTTGACTGCATGGAGCTAGCATATATGGGCACGGTTGGGGGCTTGCCCTTGCGTTTGTGGAATGACCGGGATGCCCTCCCACTCCTTTCTCATATACACGACCGCTCAGGGGCACTTTGGTCCAAGGGTTAAGATGGCTTTGGGGTTTTTACTGCAGCGGTAAGACGGTGAAAAGGTGAGATAGAATTTGCCGGATGATGAACACCCGAAACGCGAGATGGTGCCGACTGTCCCTAGGCGGTCCGGGAACCTCTGAGAGCGCTAAATATACGGCTCTCTAGACGGTGCCGACCGTCCTGGGATGGTCTGGGAACCTCTGCGCGCGAAACTAAATCGACACTCTAAAAAGGTCGATGGGTCTGACGGCAAAACCTTCTTTACCTCTAATGTTTATCCTTTATGCAATTTTGGGGTATTACATATATATATATATATATATATATATATATATATATATATATATATATATAGTATAAATAAAGAGACACTGTGATGGCCAGACTCTATGATTAAGATTTTTTATCTATAATTAATTTAAATCAATGTGTGCCTCCATCTGGGCTTCTTGACTGCAGCATACAGGCCTAATTGCAGGGGAGGCCTACAGCCATTTTCTTCTTCTCTCCTTCTCTTTCGTAGAGGCCCAATTCGGATGCTCGGTGTTAACTATTTTGCTCTGCTAACAGCTCACTGTTGGATGCAGTCACAGTGATAATTTAGCATTTTTATATTGCTAACCGAAGGCCGAATGTGCATGTTTTGCTACGGATAAAAAAATTATATTATCCTAACATGTTAGGTCGATATTGTCAGAATCGATCAGTCTGGCTCATGCGCTCTGCCGTGTCATGTCTTTGCGACCTCGGCTCTGTCGCGTATCCGATAGAGTTACGTTGTTTTTTCCTTGTTAGAGAATTTTAGGATGGTGAAATTTGTTTCTTTAGTAGATTTTTTTCTGTTTTTATTAGAGATTTTTTGGGTGGTGTGAGAGGGAGTTAGAAGAGGCAGATGAATTATCACCAGCACCAACGCTCTCTTTTAAGTAATAGAGAAAAGATTTTTTTTTGTTCCTTTTGGTTGCTGTATAACATCAACGGACACAGCTGTTTTGCCGAATTTTTTCTATTTAAGCCCTTTTTTTGAAAAATATTCACATTTAGACCCCTGGTGGTTTTAATTCCGTTTTTGGACCCAGGGGGTCGGCGCCGTGACCCACGGCGCCGAGGTAACACGTCTCGGCGCCGTGGAGCACGGCTCCGAGGTGCCAGGCCCGCTCCAGCCTGGTGGCCTAAGTGGCGCTGACGTGGCAGCACCTCGGCGCCGTGGATCGTGGCTCCGAGCTCGGAGCCGTGGGTCGTGGCGCCGAGCTCGGAGCCGTAGATCGTGGCGCCGAGCTGCCTGCCACGTGGCACCGAGCTCCCTGCCACGTCTGCAGACACTCGCCGTCTAGGGTTTGCACCGATCAGGCTTTACGTTGTCGCAAAAAGAATTACTAGTTGTATTTTGTTAATTTTGTTACTAGTTGCAGGAACTGTAATGATTATAAGTTTTGTTAATTTTGTAGTTGTGAATTACAAAACAATTTGAAAAAATTGTAAAACAAGTTTATGTTGATTGGCTCGTTGTAGATGCATAAAAAAATATGGTAATTTTTTTAGGAACGATTGTGCGTAGAACGGTCGATATATAAAATGGTAAGTGACTTTTAAGGTATGATATGTTTTAAGGGTTTGCAATTCCCGTGGTTTTTGCAAGGTTTGGTAATTTTGTAGTTGTAATATGGGAACGAATCTGATGAAGTCGTAATAAAAGTTTATGTTCATTGCAAGTTGGACATGCAAACCAAATTATGCTAAATTGTTTTGCCGAAGGATGGAGCGTAGAAATATCGATGCATATAGTGGTAAGTGATATTTCGAAGGTGAGTGATATTTTGACATGGCAGGCATGTGGCATGTGTGCAACTCTGTACTTCTAATGTTCAGAATTCCACCACTAGTCCTAACATGCATGCCTTAGGGAAAATAACTTGCTGGGTCTATTACATTTTGTCTACTGATGTATTTTGGTAATGTTTTATGCTATGTTGTCGTCAAGCTATTTTGGTAATGTTTTATGTACTGTTGTGTTGTATTTTAGTTGTTGTGTTCGTTGGTGTGTTGGTTGGTTGTATGCCGTCGTAAATAAAAAAACTTAGAGCAACCCTTTTGTACTGCAAACCATCTTTGAACATCAAACCATCAAGCACTTGAAAAACCTCACAAAAATTACTAAAGCACTTGAAAAACCTCACAGAAATTACAAATGCACAATGAATATAACATAAACACATATATACAACAACTAGCTCATTACAAACACATCTCAGTCCAACCACTTACCAAGTGCCTCCTAGCTCATTACAACATATATACAACGACTTTTAAGGCCAACCACAAGCCTACACATATGTATCACTGCCTCCTAGCCTTACCCTTACCCTTACCAAGGGCGTCGGTGCCTGGAGTGTAACGGCTAGGCTCGCGGCGGCGTCTGCGTGGTACAGGCTGTGAAGGCTGAGTCTCAGGAGCGCCTACGAGCTGAGACGGGCCTATCTCATCGTAAGTCTGCTGCTCCACCTCGTCGTCGTCCTCACCCCCCTCGTCAGGGAAAGTGTCGCTCGTGGGGGATGAGCTCTGTGCCGTGTAAGACCCTTGCCGCGTCAGGTCTGCAAGTCGTGTCGTAGGCACGTCTACGTCCCTCCCCGCGCCGGTGCTGCAACCACAATGACTAGCCGCACGACGTAGCCGACCTGCTAGCCTCTGTCATCCAACATTTTGTTAACCAACAAGATACGAAGATATTACGTACTAATTTTGTAAGTGGCTTTGTCGAAGCTTACCTCTAGGAAGGTAAGCGTCCGGGCGTCGCCGACTGTCCTGGAGAAATGCTCTATGTCTTGTACGGACTGCTTCAGGGTGTTGCCCTGCAAACAAGCAAAACAAGTGCAGGATCCATGCCCTGCAATTATATGTGAAATGATATTAAATCAAACTATGTCAATTTAATCAAAAAGCTCGATTAGACGACGAGTTGGCTCGATATCCACCCCTACCTGCAGTAGTAGGCAACTGTCTGCTCGTCCGCGTGTGCAGGACACTCTGCGAAAGTCTGCCGGAGCCATGTGATCATAACTGCAGAACTGCGATGGACTGCCTCAGCAGGAAGCTCTGTCCCGAGGAAGGCCTCTACTCGGGCTCTCCAACCAGCAGTTACGCACGGTCCGATCACTGGACGGCCGTGAATGGCGACACCAAGTATCTTCTGAGTGTCCTGGAGCGTAATAGTCATCTCACCGAAAGGGAGGTGGAAGCTGTGAGTCTCCGGCCTCCACCTACATGATACAAAAAAGAGGACTACATGTCAGAGAATTTGAGGCGCACATAGCCGACCAACAATGAACATGCAAGTGGAGCAATGGTTTAGGAGAATACCTGTCAATCAGTGCAGTGATGGCCGGGGGGTTGAAGGTGGGCAACCCACGGCGAACCTGGTAAGAGATGGCGTCTAGGCCAGCCCTCTCCAGGAAGGGAGTGTACCTCTCGTCGTACCGCATGTCCAGGAACCCGTCATGGGTTCGAGGACGAAGGATGGGCAGCTCCTGTATAGAATAGACCAATTTTTGTAGTTAATGCATCAATATAAACTCAAATTGTACAGGAAGTGATGAAGGCAATACCCCCCTCCGCGGTGAGCCGTCCTCGGTGGCTCTCCTCGTAGTATTGGTCTAGCAGGTGGAATTGCGCCATCCTACAAAAAAATTGAATTTGTCAGTCCAACATCCGAATCTTTATTAGCTTGCAGGATCAATTCAGTTACATTTTTCAAATGTGGCTGCGTTTTAGTTAGCCAATGCCAGATCCAGCATAAGACCATACAAGCATAAACAACTGAATAATTGACCAAAAAATCTACCAATGAAGATTAGTAAGTTCTGCAGATAAACAAGCAAAGGACAGTTGTGTATTGTTCATAGATGGAATGGCATGCAATCTGAGCTCAATGGGGTGATTTCACAGACTATTAAATTGTACAATGACAAGATTCATGGCATAGAAGACCTTTCATAAGGAGCATCAAAAGTCATTGCAAAATTGATTATATGTCTTATGAATTGCTTGGTGAGGACAACAAATGGAATCTAAATGTGCAGCAAAGAACATGATATTACCTGCAAAATTGATGGACGCACTTCAATGAGCTGAACCCAGGCCGAACAAACCTATCAAAAAACGGGCGGCGGGGAGGCGGTGGGGGCTCGGCCGCGGCGGGGAGGGGAGGCAGGCGGGGACGCGGTCGGCCGCGGCGGGGAGGCGGACGGGAGGCGGCGGCACCAGGGGGCGGCCGCGGGGAGGCAGGAGGCCGGGGACGCGGGCGGGGACGGGGGCGGCCGCGGCGGGAAGGCGGACGGGAGGCAGCGGCACCAGGGGGCGGCGGCGGCGAGGCGGGAGGCCAGGGACGCGGGCGGGGACGGGAGGCGGCGGCTCTGGGAGGCGGACGAGAGGCCGGGAGGCGGCGGCGGGGAGGCAGGCGCGAGGTGACGAGGCGGCGCGGCGGACGCTAGGGTTTGCGGGTTTTGGACGAGCGCGTGAACCAACAGCGCCAGCACCACACGGGAAAAAGGCCGCGTGGGGCCCGCTGGCCAGAGGTCGGCGCCATGACCCACAGCTCCGAGCTCGGAGCCACCAGTCACGGCGCCGAGCTCGGAGCCACGATCCACGGCGCCGAGGTGCTGCCACGTCAGCGCCACGCAGGCCACCAGGCTGGAGCGGGCCTGGCACCTCGGAGCCGTGCTCCACGGCGCCGAGACGTGTTACCTCGGCGCCGTGGGTCACGGCGCCGACCCCCTGGGTCCAAAAACGGAATTAAAACCACCAGGGGTCTAAATGTGAATATTTTTCAAAAAAGGGCTTAAATAGAAAAAATTCGGGCTGTTTTGCGACCTATATATATTCGGGATAACAGACAATTGCGTACAAAAGGCACGAAAATGCAAATTATTAGAGGAAAATAAATACATACATATGCAGCTAGGCGTGTCTTAATTAATTTAAGGTAAGTCACAAATGCATCTTTTGTTTTCTTTTTCTAAAAAAAACATATATAGAGAGAGAGAGAGAATCTAACTACGTACAGATGTTTCAATGTCCTTAGTTTGGTGAACAACCCATTTGGTTTCTCTAAAGATCTTGGTTTTTATATATATGATGGTGGTTGTGAGTACACTCCAAATGCTTTGTTCAGAGGAGCGCTAATTAAGCTAGCTAACGAGCATGTGTCTTCGCTAGCTGTTAGCTAGTGGATCGGATTAATATATACCTAAAAGGTCATTATTAATTAGGAAAAATGTGATCGACAGTAGCAATGCAGAGCACCACACCAAATTGTTAATGGCAACAAGAGCTACTAATCAAATGTGCTCGTCACTGTGGGGCCTCCATGTATACAATCATTTTTTTTTTTGCTCTTTTCACTTTTCCGTTTGAGGGTGTGAGAGCTAGTGTAGTCATCTACACCTCTTATGATTTACAACCTCGTATATGTAACTAGTGGAAATTGGACTATGATTGTCATCAGCTAGAGAACCGATGTGCCACGTCGATTGAACTATATTTGAATTCACTAATGCACGTCTGAGCGAGAAGATGCATCCATGCCTAATAACTGCTGTTTTGGTATTTCCTGAGTTTACTCTAAAGCTGATTTATAACACACACATATATATACACTAACCAGCGCGTAGGTATAAAATAAGCGCGCGTCCCTCACTGACCCAACCAGCCAACCGCTCACCATTCCATCCCATGAATAGTTACTAGCGTGTGTTAATTATGATAAAGTTACTATCGAATGTATATCAAGTTATCATCTGTAATACATGAGGAGCCGGTCTGAGAAAGTTCCAATAATTCGGCCCCTTCCCCTTCCTCACGCCTCCTTACCTCCCCTGTCCGGATCCCTCCTCCTCGCCGTCGCCGGAGCGCGCCACCGGTCGCCGGTGGACGCAAGGAGGGCGGCGGCGGGGCTTTTCTCCCTTCCCCAGATCGGTTCGGGAAGGAGCGGTGCTGTGGTCGCGAGCTCTTCGGCAGCAGATTCCCTCGCCGACGGCGTATCTCGCCGGCGGTGGATCTGGTGGCTTGGGGGCCGGGTCTGGAGTCCCTCGGCGTGGATCTGGTGGTTTCGCGTCTTGGCGGCGCAGTGGAGGGTTCCCGTGTCGGCGGGGCGTGCACGGAGGAAGAGGGAGTGGTGCGTGCTGGGAGAGAGGCGGAGGAGTGCGGTGGGGTTGAGGAGCGGCGGGTGGTTGCTCTCGTCGGCGGGGAGGCAGCGAGCGGGTGCGCAAAGCAGCCTCGTCGGCGCCGCCACCGCTCCTTTCGCCTTCGTGTTCAGCTCCGGGAAGGAAGGAAGGAAGAAGGTTCCATGTTCCAGAAGGTTCCAGAAAGTTCCAGAAGGTCAAGGGTCTAGTGCCCTCAGAGTCTGTGGACTCCGGCGCGTAGGTGCTCTTCGATCTGGAAAATGGCAACCAGAAGCTCAAGAGCGTCTTCAAGGACCTCTGCATCAACCCCGACTTCCAGTTGGGTGTGGCCGGGAGCAAGAAGGCGATGGTTTTGGTGGAGAAAATGGGGCTTCCTGGTGATTCTTCATCTTCTTTCAAGTCTTCTCAATTTCTACGTTGCTGCCAGTGGTGGAATCAAAGTTCTTGCAGGATTGCTACTTTGGAATTTGACCGCGTGCGCAAATCCATGGGAGTCATTGTGAAATCAAATTCGGGAAAGAATTCATTACTTGTCAAGGGAGCTGTGGAGAATCTATTGGAGAGGTGCACCTACATGCAACTGCTTGATGGCACTGTTGTAGAGATGGATGGCACGTCTAGAGGCCTCATACTGGAATCGCTTCAAGAGATGTCAAGGAGTGCTTTGCGCTGCCTTGGCTTTGCATACAAGGACGAGATCTCGGAATTCACCACCTATGACGGTGAAGAACATCCCGCTCACAAGCTTCTGCTAGATCATTCCAACTATTCATCCATTGAGAAGAGCCTCATATTTGTTGGATTTGTTGGCCTAAGGGATCCACCTCGTCAAGAGGTTCCTAAAGCAATTGAGAACTGCAAAGCTGCAGGCATTCGTGTCATAGTGATTACTGGAGATAACAAAGAGACAGCTGAGGCTATCTGCAGGGAGATAGGAGTTTTCAGCACATATGAGGACATCTGCTCCAAGAGCTTCACAGGGAGAGAGTTCATGTCACTCCCTGATAAGAAATCTAAGCTGGGGCATCAAGGGAGCCTACTGTTCTCCCGGGCTGAGCCAAAGCACAAGCAAGAGATTGTGAGGCTGTTAAAAGAAGATGGTGAGGTTGTTGCGATGACGGGTGATGGTGTTAATGATGCCCCTGCCCTGAAGTTGGCTGACTTTGGCATAGCCATGGGCATTGCTGGCACTGAGGTTGCTAAGGAAGCTTCTGATATGGTGCTAGCGGATGACAATTTCAGGACGATCGTTGCTGCAGTTGGTGAAGGAAGATCTATCTACAACAACATGAAGCAGGAAGCGGCTCGTCGTGGAGTTCAAGGGTGGCTATGCCATGGCCTTGAGGCGTGCAGGTCCCCGGTGTGTTGGTGATGGTTTTTTTTGTGTGGGTAGTGCGTGGGGTGCTGTGGAGGTGCCGGCGAAAGCCTTGCCGGTGATCTTACCGGTCTTGACAGCAATGACGCCTTCGGGCGCCATTATCCTTCCTGGAGGTGCTGTCGTGGCACTCCATAGCTCTCATGTTACTGATCTCCAGGTGAAAACCTTGCCTCGGTGAGGCGGGCGGCATCGGCAACTCTAGTCGCCTCCTTGGAGACGTCGCCTCGGAGGTCCTTCTTCACGCAAAGCAGACCGTAGCTTGGATGGCACAGTCGGATGAGGACAGGGACTTGTTGAAAGGAAGGATGGAGAAAAAGTGCTGAAGCTTAGTCTTTCTAGTTTTTTCATAGTCCTTAAGCTATCATTTCTATTGTTTTAAGCCCCTCAGTTTTGAGGCTTTGAGCCTAAGAGCTCGTGTAACTTTTGGCTGTATATATCCCACGTGGATATAGAGGCCAGATTTTATATCCTTTATCTAAAAAAAATCTGTAATACATGAAGTTACTTACAGTTATCATCCGTAATTCATAAAGTTACTGCTATGTATGAGTGAAGTTATTGCCAACATGCATACATTGAGAGGAAAGTGGTTGTCGTGTGTGAATGAAGTTACCGTCAAACACATATAAAGTTATTCGCCGTTTGTAACACTATAAAACTGACGATAACTCTACATGTATTTGACAATAACTTCATGTATACATAATAGTAACTTTATATGACATGATTTTCGCAGCATCAAAACATATTCAATATAGATCTTGTTTTGTTAAACTTGTAATTTCGAACACAATTGTGAAACTGATCACAGATTAGACTTTTAGTGAAAGAGTTATTATATTTTTTTAACTTGTAAACAAGATAAAAAATCACAAGTCAAGTGCATTTATTCTTTTCTCTCTCCTGTTGCATGCATGCAAGCTTCGCACTGAAAAGTTACTACCTATTGCGAGGAAAGTTATTGCTAGTTCTGAGGAAAGTTATTATCGGTTGTGTACTGTGAGCGTTCGGCAGTAACTTCACTCGCTACCGATGGTAACTTCATTCAGAAATGACAATAACTTTACACCCGTGCCTTGGTTATCATTAATTCATGAACTGGTCAAAGATTTTGACTACGGCTGTGGTCGAAGATTTTGATAATGACATTGGTTGAAGATTTCAGCTATGGCTGCGGTTGAAGATTCTGACAACAACAACGGTTGAAGATCTTGGACCTATTGCAGTCGAAGATTTCAACACAGCAGCAGTCAAAGATCTCAACTTTGACTACTACGGTTCTCTTCTCGATTGCGACTACTATAGTTTTCTTTCCAAGTTCTAGTACTTTATTCTCTTTTAGACTTTGATTGCCTTTTGTTCTTTTATTCACTTCGACTACTATTGTACTCCTATCTATCTAGAGAGCCATGGCTTGTCACCAGTGAGGGACTCCTCACGCGGATGGGTTGTGAGTTAAAACGGAGCTGAGACCTTGGTCTGCATGCTTAGGTGAAGAATCGAGGCCCAACTTGGAGGGTAGGGCGGTCGGTGGTGAGGCAGGGAAAAGGTTCTACGGGGATATGAGCTACCAGGACTCGATTAGGTGCTAGGGGAGTTTGCAATGGGGAGGAGAAACTCACCAAAGATCATGAAGGAGCGGAGGAGGTTGGTGTTGGAGATCTCATTGGCGGTGAAGGGGTCCATGGTGACAACGATGTCCTGTAACAAAGAGGCTACAAAAGGGGTGCACATGAGCTTGCATGCATACATGCGGAGGTATGGGTGGAAGGAATCGAGGTACGACTCACCGAAAAGAAGAAGTCTTGCGACAGCGTCCTAGTCAGTGATGGAGAAGAAGGCCTAGCCCAAGTGGTAGCCTGAGAGGTCCACTGCATGAAAGGTTGATCAAATGAGTAGGGTGCTTAAGGAAGAGATAAGGCGCATTGAGACAGAGTTGGAGAGGAGAGAAGCTCACCAGAGAAGCTGACACACGGTTGCGTGCTCACCAGCGTCACATACGACTTCTCGGTTTCTCTGCGTTCTGGAGAGCAAAGTGATCAAGGATCGTGTGCAAGAGACCGAGAGGGCGAGCTGAAGAGAAATGGCACAGATGGGGAATTTTATAGGTACGGAAAGGCTAAGGGCTGAACGTGAGTTCTTGCGAGCGTGGTCGAAAACTCATCGTGGAACACGAGGTGTGGACTAGGATAAGGGGGAAGATATGCATTGCGTTTAAGGCAACGGGTAGGCAGAGTTGGCAGCATCAAAAGAAAAACTGCGGGCATGGCATCTAAAACCAGGGGCAACTCAAGCTATGACCTTAGCGAAGTTGGTGTAGGCGCGTGAGGTGGAAGATGATCTCTGTGAGTGGGTCTGGCACATCAGCAAGCGCAGAGTGGTGGCCTGATGGGATTTATTAGTTATAAACTTGACATGCAAAGGGTTTAGGAGTTGTGTGTTTGAGTACTTATGTTTTCGAGTACTCGTGATAGTGCTCGCTAGCTAGGCTTAGTTTCTCGAGTAAGTGCAAACCGACCGAAGCTCTCGAGGGCCCACTTAGCAGTCATGATGCAAGGTTGGGTACAAGGTTAGAATGCATAGAGGAAAGGTGCGGCGTAGGGCATGGCCACGTCGTCGCGGCATAGTGGCAAGATGGGCAGCGTGGCATGGCGCGTTGCGCATGGGCTGTCAGCAGAGAGGAGAAACAATGGGCGTGGTATTCAAAACGATGGACATGGTGTCAAAACCAATGGCCTGTGTTCATGCAGGCTAGAGGTGGAAGAAATGTACTGCAAGTGGGCAACACTCGGCTGTGTGAGAGAGAAAGGGTGAGGAGAGCTAAGAGGTTTGAGCAAAAGTTAGACATATCAGATGTGCACGAATGATTATGAAATTTTTTGTGGAGACTCCTGACATAGAGTGGATGATTATATAGATTTTTTAGAGTTTTATCTTCTCTTGATTTTTCCAGAAAAATCTGAAAAGACTTCTAGTTCAATTTAAATATACTTTCTTGATTTAGATAATTTCAGAACTTACTTTAATATTTTTTTGTGCCAAAATTATACTTGTGGCTTTTAGGATGGTCTCCACCATAAGTTTTCTCATACCAACTTTTAATTATCTTTTTAGTTTTTATAACGTGGTCTTAATTTTCAATTTGCATTACATGTACTTTTGATTTTTGAAATTTAAACTTTTCAAAGAAACTCCAATAAAAGCCAAGGAAACAAAAAGGCATTGAAAAAGTTTATTTTTTTTTCATTTTTGCATGTCCTATAATTTAGGATGTTACAACTATGGTTAGCATTTCAAATTTTGCCTGGGCTGTTCTGCTAATCTCTAATCGGTTATGTATGCATGCAGTGATTAAAAAAAGAAAAAAAAACAAATACTTAAACTTCACGTAGCTTTTATTGGATATCCGCTAGAGGATGAGGAATGATCAAGTCTAGGGCCTGTTCTTTTTAGCTGAAGTTTATGGTTTTTGGTTGCGGCTTTTGGCTTTTGGGCTAATTGTGTGAGAGATTACAGAGTAACAGAAACTCACGTGCGGTTTTTGCCAATATAAATGAAGTCGGTACAGTATGTACTACAATTAACTAGTAGGCTCTATCTTGAAAAAAATACTTTATTTAAAAGTTAATTACTGTAGAAAAACTAAAAAACAGTTTTTAGAAGCTGAAAAGAACATGCCCCTATACTCATCTACGGTGATCGGATTAAGAAGTGTGTGCTCTCGAGAGTACCAACCGGACCAGGGAATATATAGGTAAAGTCCATATATATATTAATTAATCACGCAACAATTTGATTAGATATGAGCTACGCGTGGCATCTGTAACCGGACAACAGCCAAGATTACTAAAGTCACTTTGCTACATCCAAGCGCAAGTTGCGCAACTTTAACTAAATTAGGATTTTATATACATGTTTGTTTACTTGATGTACGTGTTAGATGTTTAGAAAGATCGATCCGAACAAGAGGAATGGATATAATCGATGCGGTTAGTAGTGACCAGCTACTTAATTAACAAAGAGATTAGCAAAGTACTCCTTTATATCTTTCGCGTAATTAAGAAATTTTCATCTATGCCCAAGAAAATTGATTATCCACTTACAGGCCTACATACATAATTAATCTATCCTATGATATGTAGGCACATAGCTAGCTCATGCATCATTTAATTACCTAGCTAACACTAATCATTGCCACAATCACATGAACAAAAGGGTGTCGTTGTCTCGCAGACCATATACTCTCTGTCCTAAAATACAGATCATTGATCAAGCTTTGATCATTAATATATATTAAAGTATATAAATTAATTATATTAAAAAATGCCATTGGATTTATCTTATAAAATACTTTTATAATGCTAGTATATTATGATAATAAGTTATAGTTAAAGTCTTGCATTAAAGATCTAAAAAAATAAAAAATAACCGTCGATAGGAGTAGAAACTTGCGTGTTGCCACCCCATGGTTAGTCCAACTTTTGTGGTGCCCATGTATCCTATGTAAATTATCAAAGTTCAATTCCCATCGACCACTTGTTGGGTGGTCTTTCGTGTTGAATAAGCTTTATCTGTGCTAATAGCAAGTTTCCCTATCCTAAAGAAAGAACAAAAAAAAAAAGAACTAGGTATATAATGATCGTTCTACGAATTTTACAGATTGAAATCGATCTAGTTAATAATTACAAACCTCAAAATAAACCCCTATTTTCTAAGGGAAAGTGAAGGGATATGTTAATTACAACCTGTTTTCGTAGGAGAAGTAAAGGATATGGTAATTGCAAAGGAGCTAAGGGCCCTTAGTGATGATTAGTGCACATGGAAACTTGTACCTTCAAGCCTTAAAATTTCCAAAAAGACACACACTTGCATCCCCTAATCAAAATTGTTCTGGCCCATCACCACTACACCATCAACAATACATTGTATGACACCATATAATTAAGCATGCTCACTAAATTAACTAGGCACCAATAGTCGGCACTTATACATATATAGGACCATCAGTGATGAACACTTGCAGTACTACGTAGCTAGCATCCTTAGCTTGCAATTAACACAAATAATACTGCAAGATCAGATCATATCACCACAATTAAGCCACACACCATCCTTAATTATTTTGGTGCCCAACACTTGCATCTAGCTAGCAACCAAAGTAGCATCAGGAAGGAAGGAATGCCCAGGCTGCAAGCAAAGAGCTTCAGGAGGAAAGCGGCGGCAGCATCTCACCACAGCAAGGCGCATCAGAGGTGGCCGTCCAGGCTCATGGACGGCTTCAGGAAGATGCTCGTCGGGCTCTTCTCCTTCCCGCCGCGGCCGCCGACGGTGACCTTCTCCGTCGACGAGCAGTACCACCACGGCGGCGGCGGCGGGGGCGACGCGCCGAGGCGGTCGTGGAGCTCGAACCTGCACCCGCTGAATGCGCACTACGACGAGGCCATCGCCGACTGCGTCGAGTTCTTCAACAAGTCGGCCAGGGTGGACGTCAGGTCAAGGCCGCAGTTTTGATCGATCCACTAGCAATTAGCACGTCTTAATTTGTCTAGTTTACTAGCTAGTACTGCTACATATAATCGATCGATCGATGTTAAATTGCATGCTGCTGCATTGTCGCTGTTGATGTCTACACGTCCACCCATATAAATTTTGTCATGTTTAGATCTTGCCATGTCTCCAGCGCATGTTAATATATGCATAATGATCATCAAGTCCAAGTTTTTATGGAGCAGTGCCCGATTTAACTAAGCAATTAACTACTTTTTCCCACTCAAATACCAAAATATATGGTATTACTCGATTAATAGTCGATGGAAAACTTGATACACATACGAGTACGTGTTCTTATGAACGTTTATGATGATCACTATCATGTATAACTCGCACCAAGACTCGCTTACGTACAAATACTATATGCTTCAAGATCCAACGGCAACGAAACTCTTGCATGCATGCATCGGACGGATGGGATTGATCAAAAGGAGGGGCGCGGCTTGAGCGCCGAGTCGTCGTGGCAGCTGCTGTTCTTCTTCTTCCTCATGAAGAGCGCGCCAACCAGCGGGATCAGCGGCTTCTTCTTCTTCTTCCTCCCCTCCTCCTCCGCCGCCTTCACCGCCCCGTGCCCGACCGACATCTGCCTCTGGAGCCGCACCTCGCGGTACTGCGGCTGCCCGGGGGCGCGCTGCTGCAGCTCCATCACCACGTCCGGCAGCGGCGCCGGCGGGGGCACGCTGTACGCGGCCGTCGGCGGGTCCGCGAACGTCACGTACCTCTTCTTCTGGAACTCGCCGGCGGCGGCGTTCACCGTGGCGTTGTTGTTGGTGATGAGTGCGCTCGGCGGCGGGCTCTGCTGCTGCTCCTCGATCTCGACGAACTTGAGGTCCTCCACCTGCAGGTCGATCACCTTGGCGGCCGCCTCCTCGTCGCGCGCCTTGAGACTCTTCAGCTCCCTCATGGCGCTGCTCAGCTCCTCCTGGAGGGACTGGATGCACCCCGCCATCTTCTTTTTGTCCTCGCGCTCCTTCTCCAGCTCCTGCTTCGCCTCCTCCAGCTCCGTCGACGTGACAGCAGGCGCGTGGCGCGGCGCGGCGGCCACCACGCCGGCGGCTAATGGGTGGTTAATGATTGGTCTTGTTGCCGCCGCTCGATTCTGTGCGATCGACGAGGGAAATAAGGATATATTCAAGGGATCGGAAGGAAATTTTACTCCATTCTAAGTGAGAATAACATGCGTACTATTAATTTGGCCATATAATTAATTGATAGTATTTTCAAAATAAAAGACTATATATGAATTCCATATATATGAAAGTGTAGGAATCAACATATGTTCAAAAGAAATACCTATATATGAATTAATTAATAGTATTCCAAAATAAAATCTACATATGAATTCCATATGTATGGAAGTGTAGGAATTAATATTTCAAAAGAAATACATACATGTGAATTGTTGCTATTACGATTTGTACGTTACAATTTCTAGCATGTTCATGTTATTCTTAACTAACACCTGAGGTCGCCTGTCATCGGTTGACCACAAACTATTAGGATATTTTCTTTTCGAGTTTTGGCACACGCCAACCTATTGTCGGTGTTTAGTACATAGATGTATATATAACAGATGCTACAATATAGTATAGTCGCAAAAATATTAGGATATATACATATAAACGAATAAACACTAGTGCATGCCTTTCTCTACCTGCAGTGATCATTAGATGTATATATAACAGATGATACAATATAGTATAGTCTCAAAAATATTAGGGTATATACATATAAATGAATAGAGACTAGTGCATGCCTTTCTCTACCTGCAGTGATCATTAGGAACCTTCTTACAGTACTAATATTCATTATAAAATGGAGGTTCTAGGCAGCTTCGGCGTAGTGTAGTGCACCTTTTATAGCTAGCTGCCTTAATTCACGTGGAAGGAACATATCTTACTAGTCTTGATGCACACACTTTGCAGTTTGATTCCATCTAACAACTACTTTAATCAAAAGAGATCGAAATTAATTCTGTAAACGAAGTAGATTGATACCAGCACTCAGGGGGAACCAAGCCCGGACAAAATAGGCTTTAGCTTAAGATATAGAAAATTAGCTAGCGTATAACCTAGATGAATTTAGCATAGTCTAAGGTAACATCCTTATAGTCTAACCTAAATAACTTAGATCATTCCACAATTAAATCTGAGGCGTAGCTAAATCCTAATTCCGCTACTGTCTGCAACAGATCAACATGCATGTATTCCTACTTTTGTAGCAGTGTCAGTGTGTGGATTAGTAGGTGGGAGAGAGAGAGAGAGACAACACGCATGCAGCACAACACAAGCAGATTGATCGAAACATGTTTACAAGAAGAAACATGTACATTGGCAAAGAAGCTAGGCTGCTTTTTTGGCACATATTTTTCTTGGTTTGGAAGAAAGGAATAGCTGGCCGGCTAGCTAGCACATGCACTTTTTATCTTACATCAAGCGCTACCTTTCCCCCTGGTTTGAATATTCCAACAATCCAACTGAAGAACTAGTAAGACAAACATGTAGCTATATATCTCCAAATTAATTCCTTCAATAATCATAAAGTAAATCTTTTCATAATAAACAAGAGCATAGTAACCGTAAGCTAGCTAGCTCTTCGATCGATACTGTGTGCCTAAAAACATGCAGATTGTCAGATTTAATTGTTGGAGACTTTGGCGAATATATAGTTGCCCATGACTGATAAGGTGGCGGTTCTTTACCTCATAAACTGACGGCTTTTAGCTTTTGCTACAGTACCTAACTTTCAAACGAAGTATTTTCTCAAGACGGGGTCTATAAGTTAAACGATCTACACGTTAAAAGCCCAACATCTGTACTAGCTAAAATCGCAAGTCGATATCCGTCTCTCCGTAATCTGTATCGTAAACAACCAAAATTTAAAAATTTCAGCCAAAAGCCATAAGCTGCAGCCGAAAAGAACAGGCCGAATGGCATGCGTGGATTGATCAAGTCGATCCCTCACGCTATCCAAACAAATGCATGCATGCATATGGTAAGAAATAGCATATATATTGGTTTGTCCATGATAATGATATAACCTTGATTTGATTTATATCTAGAGAATTCTTGGTGTGTTATTGTTCATATTGGACCGACATGTTCGTAAACATGAATTGCATCGAACACGTACTGATTAATTAACAAGCCGTGCGTGCGTACGTACCTCGGAGATTCGCCGCCCGGCGTGGAGCTCCCCGGCGAGAACCCTCTCGCCGAAGAGGACGACGGCCTCCTTCACCGACCGGAACGGCGCCCTCGTGTCGATCTCCGCCCGCCCCACGACCATAACATCGCCGCCGCCGCCGCCGCCGCCATCCATTTGCGGTGCTCTCTAGCTCGCACACGCCAATCGACTCGGTCTTTGATCAGCTAGCTAGCTCTGGCAACAAACTCGATGGATGCAAGGAATTAGTGATCAACTCAAGAGAGCACTGAAGCCAGATAGCTAGACACATGCATACATATATGTTGCGATCAGCTCAGGAGAAAGTGCGAATGTAGTTAGAGACGATCGAGGAGGTTGCATATGCACACACGACGACGACGACGACGACGTTAGCTGAAGACAATATCGATCGCATGATGGCATGTAGGCCGGGTTTTGCATTTTGGTATTGTGGTGGTGGTGGGTTCGTTGCTTCGCGTCCACTTCACTGTAATATTCCCGCCCTGACCTCGTTCCATCTCGCGGCTCTTGGTGAACGGTCCAGATCGATTCCGCCGATCACTTCACTGTAACGTGTATATATATATATATATATAGGGAGTGACTATTGCACAGGCGACTAAATTTTTTTTATCTTTCAGTCACCTGAAGTTGCACTCTGAATCACCTAAAGTTGCAGGTGTTTTTTTAGGGGGGCTGCAATTTCAGTTGATTGAGAGTGCAATTTCAGGTCACCGGAAGTTACACTCTGAATCACCTAAATTTACAGGTGTTTTTTTTGTAGGGGGACTGCAATTTCAGTTGATTGAGGGTGCAATTTCAGGTGATTGAAAGACAAAAAAAATTTCAGTCGTCTGTACAATAGCAAAACTGATATATATATATATATATATATATATATATATATATATATATATATATATATATATATATATATATATATGCTTGCATGCCACAAAAACAATATATACACATACATACACATATGGAGGCGACGTGTTTTGGACGTGATAAGGGAGAGGGATGGGTCAGCAAACTTCACCCTTGATCGATCGGTCGTTGGAGCTAGGGGCTTCATGTGGCTATGCATACATGCATGCACAAGAGAGTCGGTTCTGCCTGCCTCCACATAGAATGGAGTAATTCGTAAGAGTGCAACTAACTTATGTCCGGCTTAATCAAGTACAAACTACTCCATGCATGCATGTTGCACATATGCTAGCTAGCTAGGTACTTGGAGGCATGTCGCTGTCACGACGACTCGAGAGAGAGAGACAGAGTGGTAGCATGTTGGGCCATGGTCAGTTAACTCCAACTACACATGAACTAAGAATTGCTCAATTGACAGAGATGTCGTGTTCGACTCTTATCGATGTGCGTGCTCATCAATAATTTAAAATAGTACACATATACGTGTTAAGTGGGATAGCGTATATCTGTGCTTCAGGTTCAAAATTTTTTTTAGTTATTACTAGTAAACATTCACCCTTTGTGCACCCCCTTGGTCCAATATGGTGTACCTCTAGCTCAACAAATACCATCACTCGTCCTGTCCAGCCCATTCTCCCACCGTCCTATGCTCCTACGCGCGGCCCGTTGCACCTCTCTCTGTTTTGCTCTAGCTCCACCACTGAGTATGTGTAGAAGATACACACTCATGTATATGCGCATGGTGCAAGTATGGTGTTCATAAGTTGTGTGTACCCCTAAAAAAGTTAAACTCCAAGTACACGTACATGGGCCGGGCTTGAGACTCCACGCCCAATTCAAGCAATGAATCGAGCCAGGCCTGAGTTCGGGCTCAGAACTGGAATCCGGCCCAAGTTGCGCACTAGGCCTACCCACTTAAAGTTGGGCCCAAACATCTTAAAGTGGGCCTCTGCCTGCCTGGAAGTTTTGTTTTCCTCTCTATCTCTCTGTGTTTTCAATCTATTATTCTGTCTTTTATAATTAATCTTGTTTCATATCAAGTAGAGGAATCGATCGGACTAGTTATTAGCGATGGTTCCTCAGTATAATGGATTGGAATCTGCAAGGACGGGAGACACTTGCTGCCTAGTTGTATGTGATCACATGGCCACATGGGATGGCATCCACAGCTTTTACGGTTGGTCGTTTTGCCTTTCCATGGCTGAGCCAGCCAGAACAAGGCAGCATGCCATGTGTGAAGCTCTGCACTTGACCCCTTTGGTGTGGTGGGAATTAGGACAGCGATCGCATCATGGTAATCAAAATCGACCCAAATCCGTTGCTTTGTGCTGGTTTTAATCATATTATTATTATGTTATGCAGCAGCATGTAATAGCAGAAGACTACCTACAAGGTGTAAAAAATACATTTATGGTTAGTAACAGCCAAGAATTGGTGTAGGGCCTGTTCTTTTCGGCTACAGCTTTTGGCTGAAATTTTTGAATTTTTGCTATTTACGGTACAGATTATGGAGAGACAGATACTCACTTGCGATTTTGGCTGGTACAGATGTTGGGCTTTTAACGTGTAGATCGTTTAACTTGTAGACTCCGTTTTGAGAAAATACTCTATTTAAAAGTTAAGTACTGTAGTAAAAGCCAAAAGCCGTCAGCTTGTGAGGAAAAGAACAAGCCCGTAGTGGCGTAGCTCACTCTCACGGTTGAGGGAGGTTTGTTCGTGCTGTTTCCATCAAGACGAAAGTCAACTTAAACGATAAATCCTAATTTTTTTTTCATTTTATAACTTTTCTTGAACAAGTAAGCAGATAGTTTTTTCTTAATTTTTTAAAACAGTTTATCAGCATTCGATCTATTCCCACAAATACTCATTTTAAACATAAAAATCATCGGTCGTAGTCGAAAAAAGAACAGCTCCAGATACCCCCAACATAAAAAAAAAGAGCCTGAAAAGTTACGCAGGGTTACTATTTTCATCATCAAACCTATCTTTTTGTTTCACTTCTACCCTGTAGAAAAACCCAAAGCACAGGATAAAACATTTCTTTTTCTGCAGAATGATATTTACAAGGACAAGAATCTAAAAAACTCGCACTACAAGGATAGAACATTAAAATACTTCCCAAAAAAAAAATGAAGAATCGGATCATTTCTTGCCACCTTCCTCGATCCCATTGCTGATTTCACTCCTGGCAGCTAGCTGCTCCTCCGCCTCGACATGTCCGCCGCCGCCGGGTCGCCGATCCCTTCCGCCTCCGTCGCGCAGCACCGGCCGAGGTGCGCCGCCGCTGTCCGGTGCTTCGCGGTGGCCGCGGCGGCGGCCACCGCGGACTTCCTGAACGACCTGAGGCTGCAGTGCGCGACGCCGCTCCCTGTGCTGCGGCGCGTGGCGGACGCCATGGAAGCCGACATGCACGCCGGGCTCGCCGCGGACGGCGCCGGCGAGCTCAAGATGATCCCCAGCTACGTCTACTCACTCCCCACTGGGTACCTAACTTAACCTCGTTGTTACTGATAGTGATTAGTAACGCATATGTATGAGCTTTTCTTTTAGCTTGAATTTATTATACCTCTTTATAATCGGAATTCCGATTGCTTTCTTGTTAAGATCGTCGCTACAATCAATTCAGTTCATAAATCAATCTTCTCTCGTGTCGTTGATTAATTTTTGCATCACAATTATTATACTGAAGGAATGAAACAGGGCTGTTCTATGCTCTGGACCTTGGGGGCACCAACTTTCGAGTGATGAGGGTACAATTGGGAGGAAAAGATAAGCGTGTTATCGACACCGAGTTCGAGCAAGTCCCAATCCCAAAAGAAATCATGCATGGTACAACAGAGGTAATTGGTTTTCATCAAAATATAATTGTCTTAAGCTTATTAATTCCATTAATGCTGTGCACACATGGATCCTGTATATAGTAGGGACATATATATGTTTCTGACAGCATGGTTATCTCAAAACAGGAGTTGTTTGATTTTATCGCGGCTGGGTTGTCGAAATTTGTAGCAAAGGAGAGTGATAAGTTTTGTCTTCCGCATGGAAGAAAGAGGGAGATAGGCTTTACATTCTCCTTTCCGGTGAAGCAGACTTCTATTGATTCTGGCATTCTGATTAAGTGGACAAAAGGTTTTGCTGTCTCTGGGACTGTAAGATTTTTCTTTTTTCCCTTATACATTGTTTCTGTACCATTACTTTTACGCCTCGATGATATGATAAAATGTGGCTTATTATTTATGCTTTTCACTTCTTCATTGATTCTCCTAGACTCTTAGTGTGTATGAACTGTTGACAATTGTTCCATCGGGATAAATATTTATCCAAACTAATGTGATAAATTTATCTAATGCTTCCTTTATATATCATTGTTGAAACAAAGAACTGCAAGACTCAAATACCTGCTAGAACCTTTTAATACTGTCAGGGTTAAAGAGCCAGCAAATTACGTTCCGTTTTCAGTTAAATTTATGCTAATAGCAAGCAATATGCTGCTCTGGACAGGCTGGGAAAGATGTGGTTTCGTGTTTAAATGATGCAATGGAGAGACAGGGGCTTGACATGCGTGTTTCTGCCCTGGTAAGCAAGTCGCAAGCCTCCATATTCGCAAAGCGTATGGTATCTCCAAATACGGATACGGAATTCAAAAAAAGGAAATTTGTGCTACGGTGTTTATGGGCTAGAACATGCTTAAAGAGACATCCTTTCCATAGGAAATAATTGAGTAAAATTGCACATAACAGGTAAATGATACTGTCGGAACCTTTGCCGGAGCACGTTATTGGGATGATGATGTGATGGTTGCAGTGATTTTGGGTACTGGCACAAATGCATGCTACATTGAGCGAATCGATGCTATCTCAAAGCTACAAAACGTTATATCTGGAGCAGGAAACACGGTTTGATACTTTGTTATAACTGGACACCTTCTTTTATTTACTTATTAAAATAAAAATGCATTATGCAAATCATTTGAATAATGTTTTAAAAAAAGTTTAGTGAAGTTATGAAAATTTCCAGATTCAAGTTTCTGTATTGCCACTGCAGATTATCAATACTGAGTGGGGAGCTTTCTCAGACGGTCTTCCGTTAACTGAATTTGACAGAGACATGGATGATGAGAGCATAAATCCTGGTGAGCAGGTAAAAACATGTTAATTTGTTATACTTTCATTTTAGTTAGTTTGTTTGTTTTGATGTCATTTTTGTCTGCAATATCTCCAGATATTTGAGAAGACAATTTCTGGGATGTACCTGGGTGAAATTGTTCGCAGAGTGCTGGTCAAGATGGCTAAAGTATCTGATCTGTTTGGTCGCTCATTCCCTGACAGGCTTGCCATGCCATTTGTTCTAAGGTAAGTTCTTTTATTCCGACTTCCAATTTTAAACTATTTACCTCATCACATGTCACATCATGTTCTATTATAACACAAAGTACAAATCAAATTACAGGACACCACATCTGTGTGCTATTCAGCAAGACAGCTCTGATGATCTTGGAGAGGTCGAGTTAATCTTGAATAACATCATTGGTGTAAGTTACAAGCTTCTGTTTTTCAGACATATGGACTTATGTTTTGTTGGTGCCATATTTTTCCATCACCAAAATTTGGCCATGAATTGGTTGCCCACCACAAGTTAGGAAAGTTTTGGCAATGAAATAAACTAAGATGCTAGTGGAAACAGAATATTGCCAAATTATTGGCATCAAACCAAATACATTGGCAAAGTTGGTCAATGCTATCAAGATTTGGCAACTACTGGCTTCAAACCAAACTAATCCAGTTCATATCCAAATGAGAAATTTTCTCTGTAAACCTCATTGACAGGTGAAGCAATCTTCTATGGAGGCTAGGAGGGTTATTGTAGAAGTTAGTGATTGTATTGTAAGGAGAGGTGGCCGGCTGGCTGGGGCTGGCATTGCAGGAATTCTTCAGAAGATTGAGAGCAACTCCAAGGGACCAATCTTTAGACGAAGAACTGTAGTTGCCATGGATGGTGGACTCTATGAGAACTACCCTCAGTACAGGAAGTACATGAAGGAGGCTGTTGAAGAACTACTTGGCCGTGAGGAATCGAAGCACATCATAGTTGAGCACACAAAAGATGGCTCAGGGATTGGTGCAGCACTGTTGGCCGCGACAAACTCAAAATATGCACCTCAGTTCTCGATGCAGCGCTCACAAGGAACCTCGAAATAGTTCCTTTTTTTCGTTCAGAATCATGGTGGCTTAATATGTCTGTTGTTGTCCACTTTTCCTACTTTGCATTTTGGAGGAGAAGACACCGCACATTCGTCAGCTTGTATGCAAGAGTTCTATGCGCCTTCCAGCTTCCATGTTGTCAGTCTTGTATCCAGGCCAGTGATGGTCTGATGGATGACCCTGTTTGATATCAAAGATTTTATGGCCTGTTACTTCCTTACTGGTGATTTCAGCCGGATGCTCATGCTTATTTTGTACAAGTTTCTGCTTTTGTAACCAAGAATGTACTTGGTGAAGTTATGCTGTAAAGGACTTAATCTCAAACCAAGAAGGAAAGTATGAATGAATATGTATATAGTGAAATAGTCTAGGAATGAAAAGGAGTGTCATCATACCAGCCATATAGCCCATATACCCCGCGGGATTCCGGCGAGCGCGTGAGGCCACGTCGCCCCGAATCCTCCCCCGGCCGGCGCGTGTCGGCGCGTTTTGCGTACGGCTGGGGGAGGCATTTCCCTTGACTTTTTTGGAAATTACGTAAAGGTCCTTTTTCCTCGCAAAAAAGTCCCTGCAAGTTTTTTTTACAAAAAAATTTTGGATGGCGCCCCGCGGGTTTCCAGAATTACGTATAGTTCCTTATTTACTTACGTGCAGGTCCTTACAGGTCCTCGGTTTTTTTCAAAAAAAACCTTTAGTTTTTTCGAAATTACGCACGGGTCCTCGATTTTTTTATGTAACTCCCTGCGAATCGCCGTCTCTTTTGCTTCGGTCCACACGGTGGCTGGCGTGGCGTGGCGCCACGCCTACGTGGCTAGTTATATATATAAGGGGCCTGTTTGGAATGTAGGGAATTTACAGGAATTCTGTAAATATAACAGCATCAGAGACATCTACCAAGACTTCGGATCGTAGGTTAATAAGTAGGGTATTGCTTGATTTGGAAATTTGGGGGTATTACTTGATTTGGAAATTTGGGGGTGTTCATGAGGATGTGTAGTATTAGTGCTTGATCTCCATATCATGGTTGTTAATTGATCTTGCATGTATTTCTTTGTAGGACCGAAATGGCGACAGAGGGGGGGTGAATGTCGTTCGCTTCAAAAACGCCCCCGAGAATTCGTACACAGATATTGCAGAAACAGAGCAACTCACAAAAAAATAATTATGCTGAAACTTGGAACGCATACGATACCCAAAAATCCAGCATAAATCAGAGACCACCCAGTAAAAAATTCAACTGAAAATATCGCTGTTTGATCTGCATGCGAAATTGTTGAAGATCAGGAAAAAGAAAAAAGGAATAAATGCATAACCAAGTTACTTGGCTGGAAGCTCATGCTACGGATTGAGACACCAAAATAAAAAGGGATGGCCGCAAGAATCGGACACCAAAACTGAGACCGTTCAAAGGCAATAAAGTGAAAGAGGAGCTGCCGAACTCAACAACTAAAGAGCTGTCCTTTGGTCGGCTGGATTGCTGGCCGAACTGCTGCCTACACAAGAAGTACTACTGCTGCCGAGAGAGCCAAAACAATGAACCAATGCTGCTGGCCAAAACCGAAAGCAAGAGATAGAGATAAATAAAAAGGATGATTGCTTGCAACGTTACTTGCTTTGGCCATGCAACCATTAATGATTGGCATGCAGATTTTTCCTTTGTGCTTGGTCGAAAGGCATCACCACATGGAATCAAAAACCACAATAACTAGCAAAGAAGAGATCAAACAAGCTACTGCCAAGAAAAATCAAGACGCACTGATCTGGCCAAAAGACACAAGAGAAGTTAAATGCAGGACTTGTAAGCAGACTAGAGAAACAGGAGAAATGCAAGAACTCAACAGACAGAAGCTCGAACACAGAATAAACTTCAGATTTCTCATTCCAAATCAAAAGAGGAGTCACGATACCCCGATTACATATAGAGGGATGATTACAAAACTCTCAATCCATCCTCTCCCTCTCAATCCTCAAGAACACCAAGAGCTACACATGCTTCTTGGGAGGAACACACACATACACACATGGAGAGACCCAAATGGAACCCTAACTTTTATACACACTCTCTCTCATTTCAGCACACCATCTCCCTCTCTATTTATACCCTCCACTAATGGGTTCACCAAGTGCTTTACCCATTTAGCTTTTGCGCTTTACCCACAATCCACTTCCTTTAGTGCAGCTTTGCGTTTTTACCGAAACGCCCCTCGCGCACCTTCCAGGAAGCTTCCTCATTCCTTGCCCTGCAAGCTACGCAGTTTCGCCGTCTTCGGCACACCTCGACCGTTCTGACCTTAGCGCCTAGTCCGGTCCACCGTGCCTCGCCACGACTCCACCTCGAGTCCACGTCGTCTTCGACACATCCCGACCGTTCTGACCTCAACGCCACCTGCGCCTAGTCCGGTCCTCCGTGTCCCACCACGACTCCGTCTCGATGTCCTGCAGCCAACACAGACAAGAAACACATCGCATAGCACGGTACAAAACATGTAAACATGGTTAGCACCTACAAATCCTACTCAAGCGAGAAATGACCCACGTGGCCAACCGGGACGACGCCCACGCGTCAAATTTGTCTAGTCACGACCTGACCTCGCCAAATGCCAAAAAGGCATGAATCACTCAAACTAAACTCACTCTAACCAAACCATGAGTCAATTACTCATCACCAACACGGGATTTAGACCACATGGTCTCTCAATCTCCCCCTTGATGATTATATTGACAAACTCAGAAAAAGCACGAAGTTGAGTTTGAGTAGATAAAACGGGTAGTCCTTAAAGCATAGATAAGATATAGAAGATACTATGGCTCAGACTGACTCTCAAGAACCTGAGATATCAGGCCTAGTCCCCGGACTGGCCTCGTCAAAGGTCACCTCACAGGTCTCTACCATTTTGCTAGACTCGCAGTTCCAGACCCTATAAGCCCGCGAAGAAGGCGAGTAACCTAGAAAGATCCCATCACAAGAACGTGACTCGAACTTATCTAGGTTCCCGGACTTCAGAATAAAGCACTTGCAACCAAACACACGAAAATGAGAGACGCTGGGCTTTCGCCCGTATCTCAACTCATAAGAAGTGCGGTGCAAGTGTGCCCTCAGAAAAACTCTATTTGAGACATGGCACGCGGTAGCTATAGCCTCAGCCCAAAACTTCCGCGGTGTAGAGTACTCATCAAGCATCGTCCTGACCATCTCAACCAAGATACGGTTCTTCCTCTCCACAACGCCATTTTGTTGTGGGACGTGCGGAGAAGAGAACTGGTGCTCTACACCTGTCTCACCACAGAAACTCTCAAAGTAGGAATTCTTGAACTCCGTGCCATTATCACTGCGGATCGCTCGTAAGGCACCAGGGAGCTCAACAGAAAGCCTACTGAAAAGACCTCGGAAATGTGAAAATGTCTCATCCTTCGAGGCTAAGAAAAACACCCAAGAATACCTCGAGAAGTCATCGACCACGACAAGAACATACCACTTCCCTCCTGCTGACTGCACTCGAGCTGGTCCAACAGTGTCCATATGGAGCAGCTGTCCCGGTGCATCGGTCATAGTAACTGTGACCGGAGGGTGAGAAGCGGCAACCATCTTGCCGTGCCGGCATGAAGCGCAAACAAGATCTTTGGCCATCTTGAGTTTCGGCAGACCACGAATGAGATCGTGGCCGCTAACTCGGGTCAAATGGTCAAAGCCTATATGACCAAGTCTCCTATGCCAGAAGGAAAGGTCGCGGGACTCAGAAGCAACTAAACACCTGAGAGGATCGCCAGAAGACTCAGAAAAATCAGCACGAAAGATCCTCCCATAACGAGAAATTCCGCAAACCAGACTACCCGAAGAATCAAGAATTTTACAAGCATTTTTCTTAAAGCTCACCTCGAAACCGTCATCGGTAAGCTGAAAAACTGAAAGCAAATTGTACTGCAGCTTACTAACCAAGGCTACATCTTTCAAAATGAAAGAATCATTAATGCGCACAGTACCTTTGGCGATGACGCGCCCAGACGAAGCGTCTCCGAAGGTGATCGTCTCATCACCTGGAGCGCGGGCTAGGGAGGAGAACCAACGGGAGTCTCTGGTCATATGACGAGAACAACCAGAGTCTACAAGCCAAACCTTCTCCTTCCCTACCCGGCGAACCTGAGTCAAACAGAGAGTAAAGTCTCAGTACTGGGATAAATCAAGAGAGATTTTGGCACCCAATACTGAACAACACGTCGAGCAGATGAAGTCGTCAAGCACGACTGACCTCTATCTACCCTACGCTCTCTGTGACTCAAAGAAGCAGAAGGTCTGTGTGCAGACCTGAAGCTGTTGCTAGGTCCGACTGCTATGGGAAAGCGAGTCGAAACACCGGCAACCTGCTGATCACGCCGTGGGTAACTGTCTCGACGGGGGAAACGAGATGTACCCTCAGGACGGCGGAAGTCACGACCCGGAGCAGCACGAGGACGAAAACCAGAAGACTCAGAAAAACCAAGTCCTCGATGCTGCCCAAACCTGTCAGAAGCAAATCTGGAACTCGTGCTAGTCTTAGGTGCACTCAGGATCTGGGGCTGACCCTGAATACGCCTAAGTGCCTCTGCACAGTCTCTACGCGCAATCCTGGCGCGCCTGAAGCATCTCTCGATCGAGTGTCCATCCTTCTGACAGAAGGTGCAGTGGTACTTCACCTTCTGAGTGGTGGAAGTAGCACGAAGATGCTTCGCCTTCTGAGAGGCCAAAGCAACAGGTGGAATCACCTTACTGTCAGAGATCCCTTGGACAAAGCCCGCTGATTTGAATTTGACCTCATCAGATCTAGGCTCGACCTCGATCACACCTCCCACTATGGGTCTGAGAATAGCAGTAGGATGCTTCCTCATATCCTCATAGAAATCATATCCTAGACCTTGATTGAACTTACAAATCTTGGATTGGTCTAGAATAAGATTAAGCTTCTTCTTGCCTCCTACAAATCTCTCGAGAGTGTTCATAAGATACTGACACTCCCGAAAGAGAGAGGTGCAAGAAGAGCAGGGAGAAGAGGGAACAGCAAGAGGTAAGGGAGCAGAAGAAGAACCAACCGTAGAGGAAAGAATGGCTTGTGCACGCACAGCCGACTCTGAGGGGACAGTCCTACTACTAGCAGGTTGGTTCGCGTCTCTAAGCATCTCATCCTTACCCTGGGGCTTCTCCCCCACACCATCAATCACATCACAACCAGATTGTGGCTTCTCTAGTAAGTCCTTAGTTAGCTTCACACATTTGTCATTCAAAGCAACGAGTTCAAGTTTTAGTTTATCACAACTAATGCATGGTGAGCTAACAGGATCCTTAGTCGCATACTGAGCTATTTTCTTGTTGTTGTCAATCATTTCTTGAAACTGTTTTGAGACAGATTCAAGTTCAGCAGTTAACTTTGGACAATTCAAACATGAATCAATAGGCTCAAGTAAAGAAGCACTCAACTCAGCAATCTTGTGATCTGCCCGTTTTAGGTTCATCTTCAAGTTATTGCAATTTTCACAAGACTCGGGCAGATCAAGGAGCATGGCATAAGGTCCTCTAGCAGCAATGTCCTTAACCTCACATGAGGTGGGAGAAGTAGTCTCATCAGTAGTAAGTAGGGTAACAGCCATCCTACTCAACTCTAACTCAGCAAGCAGACTAACATTTTCCACCTTAACAATATCAAGCTCAGAGGACACACTATCATGCGAGGTCCTTAATTTCTCCATGTCACCCAACAGAGCACAGCATGTATCACAATCATCACGGGAGGGAGCAGATGTAAGTGAAGTAAGCTCCCGTGATAGTCTATCTACTTCCTTCTCTAACTCAGTACACCTAGCCCTAGCTTTAGCATGAAAACCACCTAGCTTAAGAAAAGCATGATTGAGCTGGTCGTAGGTGGGGCATACCTCGTCCGAGTCAGAGTACAGCTCGCTATCGCTCAGTTCGCCCTCGAGGGCCATGAAGCACATGCCGGAGAAGTCGTCGCCGCTCTTGGGATCTTGGTCACCCGTCCCGTCGTCGTTGCTCCATCCCTCCACCTCGCTGAGGTCGAGGTCGTCGAACGCGGTGAGGACGCGGTGGAACAGCTTCTTGGCCTTCCCGAAGTTGCGGAACTTCTTCTTACCATGAGCAGGTGCTGAGGGCTTCGTGTTGCAGTTCTTGTCGATGTAGTTGTTCTTGCCCGAACCGCCGTAGTCGCCTTTGCCCTTTCCCAGCTTGGGGCAGTTTGCTCGGATGTGGTTGGGGCCACCACACTCGAAGCAAATCACGGGTCCTCCTCTCTTTCTGTCCCTCCTCCCCTTGTAAGCATGGGAGAATCTTCGAGCAAGGAGGGCTAGCTGCTCATCCGCAAGCTGCTCTAACTGATCATCAGTTATGTCACAGAGAGCAGCAAGGGAGAATCTGCAAGTAGACTCAGAAGAACCGGAAGCCAACGTGGGATCGGTGACTAGGGCCATCGACTGTGACTTCGACTTGCGAGAGACAATGTCAATCTCGTGAGTCTTGAGGCGCGAGTACAGCGCATCAAGAGTCAAAGTCGAGAGGTCCGTGGTGTCCTTGATGGTAGTCACCTTCATCTCCCAAACACGAAGGTCGAGTGCAGCGAGCATCTGTCGAGCGTTATCCGAGTCGGGGTATGTGAGACCGACCGCTCGGAGGTTGCTCAGAATCTTATGAAAACGCGCAAAACACTCATCCAAAGACTCACCAGCAAGCATCTCAAATTTGTTGTAGTCACGCTTGAACTGGTCCTGTCTCACCGTCTTAATCTGGGTGGTGCCCTCATGGTATGCATCGAGGGTCTCCCAGATATCGAAGGTGGACGAAAGATGAGATATGCGGTCAAACTCGCTACGACTCAGGCCCTGGATAATGATGTTCCTTGCCTTAGCGTTCGCCTCAACATCATGCATATTTCCAGCATTGATGTTCTCATCGGCAGGAACAACAAACCGGACCTTGACCTTGCGCCAGATGGCGTACCCCTGAGCCTGGATGTATGTCTCCATTCGGCTCCTCCAGAAGGGGTAATCCATGCCATCGAAAACGGGCGGCTTGGTCGAGTACTTGTCCGTCGCCATGGCTCTTGACACCGGTTAAGATCTATTGATTAGAGCTAACCGGCTCTGATACCAATTGTAGGACCGAAATGGCGACAGAGGGGGGTGAATGTCGTTCGCTTCAAAAACGCCCCCGAGAATTCGTACACAGATATTGCAGAAACAGAGCAACTCACAAAAAAATAATTATGCTGAAACTTGGAACGCATACGATACCCAAAAATCCAGCATAAATCAGAGACCACCCAGTAAAAAATTCAACTGAAAATATCGCTGTTTGATCTGCATGCGAAATTGTTGAAGATCAGGAAAAAGAAAAAAGGAATAAATGCATAACCAAGTTACTTGGCTGGAAGCTCATGCTACGGATTGAGACACCAAAATAAAAAGGGATGGCCGCAAGAATCGGACACCAAAACTGAGACCGTTCAAAGGCAATAAAGTGAAAGAGGAGCTGCCGAACTCAACAACTAAAGAGCTGTCCTTTGGTCGGCTGGATTGCTGGCCGAACTGCTGCCTACACAAGAAGTACTACTGCTGCCGAGAGAGCCAAAACAATGAACCAATGCTGCTGGCCAAAACCGAAAGCAAGAGATAGAGATAAATAAAAAGGATGATTGCTTGCAACGTTACTTGCTTTGGCCATGCAACCATTAATGATTGGCATGCAGATTTTTCCTTTGTGCTTGGTCGAAAGGCATCACCACATGGAATCAAAAACCACAATAACTAGCAAAGAAGAGATCAAACAAGCTACTGCCAAGAAAAATCAAGACGCACTGATCTGGCCAAAAGACACAAGAGAAGCTAAATGCAGGACTTGTAAGCAGACTAGAGAAACAGGAGAAATGCAAGAACTCAACAGACAGAAGCTCGAACACAGAATAAACTTCAGATTTCTCATTCCAAATCAAAAGAGGAGTCACGATACCCCGATTACATATAGAGGGATGATTACAAAACTCTCAATCCATCCTCTCCCTCTCAATCCTCAAGAACACCAAGAGCTACACATGCTTCTTGGGAGGAACACACACATACACACATGGAGAGACCCAAATGGAACCCTAACTTTTATACACACTCTCTCTCATTTCAGCACACCATCTCCCTCTCTATTTATACCCTCCACTAATGGGTTCACCAAGTGCTTTACCCATTTAGCTTTTGCGCTTTACCCACAATCCACTTCCTTTAGTGCAGCTTTGCGTTTTTACCGAAACGCCCCTCGCGCACCTTCCAGGAAGCTTCCTCATTCCTTGCCCTGCAAGCTACGCAGTTTCGCCGTCTTCGGCACACCTCGACCGTTCTGACCTCAGCGCCTAGTCCGGTCCACCGTGCCTCGCCACGACTCCACCTCGAGTCCACGTCGTCTTCGACACATCCCGACCGTTCTGACCTCAACGCCACCTGCGCCTAGTCCGGTCCTCCGTGTCTCACCACGACTCCGTCTCGATGTCCTGCAGCCAACACAGACAAGAAACACATCGCATAGCACGGTACAAAACATGTAAACATGGTTAGCACCTACAAATCCTACTCAAGCGAGAAATGACCCACGTGGCCAACCGGGACGACGCCCACGCGTCAAATTTGTCTAGTCACGACCTGACCTCGCCAAATGCCAAAAAGGCATGAATCACTCAAACTAAACTCACTCTAACCAAACCACGAGTCAATTACTCATCACCAACACGGGATTTAGACCACATGGTCTCTCATTCTTGTTCTTGTAGCTAATTAAACCAATGGTGCACATGGAGTCCAAAGCGAGGTTATGAATTGCTTTGTTTTTGTCAGGATCCAAATATGCAAATCTGGATCCTCTGTATATATTGCATTAGTCTAAAATCATACTAGTACACGCAGTGGCAATATTGATGTAGTATCATCCATACATAGTGATAAATAACTAAATAATATATTTAAATAAGAAAAAGTGGTTTTGACATTAGGGTCTAATTTACATTTATTATGCTTTATAGGGCTTATCACTAATGAAATAAACTTGCAGAAGAAATCAAAGATAACTCTAGTGGAATAAACCTCCTTCGCAGTATCCCTCCTTGAAGAGCGGAGATGATTCCTTTCCTCCAGCAACGGAGTTATGATGACAGTTATGATGGCAGCAAGGGTGAGTACAGGAAGTACTCAATAAGTTGTGCACAAAGAATATAATATATAGATGCAATGCTTATTATGAAGGAAATGACTATCCTGGCTTGTTTTGTATAAAGCTAATTTGACATGTAAATACAATAAATAGTCCAAAAGCATGATTTAATAAAATAGTAATAATAAATAACAAACGTAACATTGTTGCACATAGCTCATACTTCACATTTTCACATAGCTTTTCCTTCCCAGTTTTGTTTATGAAAATCTAATCCTCGTGTGAAATCCTTGAGCATGTCCATGATCACAGATACAGCTATTCAAATAGTTTAATTAACACTCTATAGAGTTTGTACAACTTTTCCTATACGATATGATCAACTCACACTATCGGCCAATGACACGCTTATTTAAGCGTGCAACTAAGATAATCATAACAAACCTTTTAAAAACTTCACCACATTATTCCCTCCCGTTGTGTTTGAACCTAGCAGCCTTACCCTAATATATGCAAGTAGGCCCAGAACTCAACATTGGATCTGTAAATGGTACACCGTCTATAATATGCATCTACACTTTCTACACTAGCACAAAGTTTAACCTACCACTTGAGGAGTCAATGCTGAAACTCGGTAACTTTCTGAGGTAGGTCCTTCCCATAGAGCATGTGATTGTACGATGTGGCTCAATTCACTAGCGCACAAAGTTAAATCCTTAATTAACTAAGGCGATAGTACCCAATTGTCTAACTACACAAATCTCACAAGGTTTGCACATAGCATGATCACATAGCTCTTTCAATCGCTCCAATCTAAATTATTTATCCACCAATTGGTTTTAAAATGCAACACATGCATCGAAGATAACACACAATGCACATAGCTATTCACAAAGTAGTTGATAAATCATTAATTAGGTGTTATTTGATATTCCAAAACGATGTTCCATAATCCTAGCATGGCTAAGTAGTCTAAACCAACCCACGTTGGTGCTATAATATTAACCAACTTATATAAACCATCCTAGGGTGAACATGAATCATGGCATACAATTGAGCAAGGTGGATAAATAACAATTAGGGTGATAACTACCTCCTGCATATTTTTAGTAAATAGCAATGCATGGCAATTTAAAATATAAAATAATTTTATAAAAACTAGGTTTAACATGATCAAGGTTGCATAACTTTCCTTTGATGAATTCTTGGTCCTTAACTACTTCTCGTTGATCGGTGAACAATTCTGATGTGTTAAAGTCTACTCACATGAGAGATAAAATCCAAACAAAAACCAAAATAGAGGGCAAACAAAACGAAAAATTAAAAAATTCACCATAAAATAGATATTGATTTTATATGAAATTAGAGACTTGTATGGGCTCAATCAGAGTTCGTATAAGAGAGAACGAGCTCTTGGAGGTTGAATCAGAAGGAAAATTCAGAAAAAGGTTACTGATCTATGGACCAGGCTCATGGACCATGGCAATTCTACAGCGGTCTCGGTCTACGCAATAGTGCACCAGTGCGATGATGTGGCCCATGTGTTGATGTGGCAGGTGACATGGCGGACATGTGTGCAAAAACTGATGAGGTGGCACTGACATGGCGGACACGTGGCATGATGACATGGCATAGGTGCAACAGGGTAGGGTGGTAAAACTAGTTGGCGTGCCGTACGCATGGGCAACACATGGCAACACGTTGGACTCTAGAGATGATGTGGGCACCGCGTGTGGACTACCTATGTGGAATAGATCTACGGCCAGGGCTTCTTGTCACGGGGGATAGTGAATGGCGGGTCAGTGAGGTCACTAGAAGCTTCCTTGGGTCATGGAGATTCCATCCATTGGCTCCGATCCGGTAGATCATTGGCTTGGTCATTAGTGGTGAGGTCCACAACGACAACATCTCTGGTGACAGCAAATCCGGCGACACATTCTCCCTCCTTCTGTCCCATCACCGCATGGGCCACCCGCATGGTGTGGCACATCTTGGCCTCCACCCGTAGCTCCACGTAGTGTGCCACCTCCCTCGCAGACTCCACCCATGCCGGGTAAGCGAGGTCAATAGGCACAAACCTACCACGACCCTTGGCCACCTTGCTGCTATTGGGGACCCTAAGGTGGCGGTCAACGAGGACCAGGCCGCAGCGTGTGATGGCATGGAGGGAGTGGAGCACAGAGGAGGGGAGAGGCTTGATGTCATCGAGGATGCCGGTGGGGAGGTGGTCGAAGATGAGGGAGATGGAGGGGAAGGGAGAGCGTGGGAGACAGAGGTGGTGCTCGAAGCGGTGGGCGGGGGGCGCTTGAGGGTGATGAGGAGGTAGATTGGCAATGTCACTGGTGTGGGATGGTGCTGAAGCCACCGGAGGAGCGCCGCCACCATGCGAACCATGGCATCGCGGCGGAGGCGATTGGTGAGGGTGGGTGCAATGGTGGCAGGGGAAGAATCCATTGTTGGCGGCGGCGGGAGTTTGGGAAATGGGAGTAGGGGGTTTTAGGGTTTGTATTTATGCATGGGTTTTGGTTTGGTTAGACCCAAAGTGGGTTGTCGCACCATGGGGGGTGTTTTCACCCACTTAGCTATGAAACAAGCGGACCTTACTAGTCAAAAGGTATTGATTGACGGAAGTGGCACAAATGAAGTCATATGATTTGCGATGGCATAACCAAAATTGCACACTTTTTCATTGGCACCAGAAAATTTCCCCTCTTTTTATTGGTATCAATTAATATAGTTTGTACTTGGAGATTCTCAATTTAGTATGTTTAATGCTTAAAACTATATTTGTACGCTAATGTGCAAAAAGTAATCAAATCCACTCATTATGTCCCTTAATCAGCATCAAACAAGCCCTCATTTGACTGAGGGTTATTTCATACATTCTTTAACTCAAGCAGCTAGCCAACTCAATTAAAAGCCAGACTGTCAAACATCAAGCTTTCTCCAGATCAGCCATCTAGCCAACAAGCAGCCTTTTCGAGCAGCTCAGTCAGAAACTACTTTTCAGAAAAGGTCCAGCCACGCTATAATCGATTGATGCGGCATGTATAACAGCATCAGAAACATCTACCAAAATGTAAGGCATCACATCATAGGCATCCTCCTAACAAAAACAGACTAGTTTGACGCACAACCAAATACTAGCCGTGACCTTTCCATTTCCATTACTTAATTTGTTGGGCATTCTCAGGTTGTGGGTCTGTTTTTTTTCCTTTTTTTATGGATTTTAGTTTTAGTTTTTTCAAGCGGTTTTTTGAAACCATCTCTCTAAATGGTTTCTTAAGCCTAAAAGCTATCGGCCATAGCCAAATATTATATGAATAGCAGTCCCAAAAAATAGGGCCAAATGGTATGCACGAGCTTGTCAGGTAACTTGGCCTTGTTGTCACACATATGCAAGAGCTCGTACATCAGCTCTCTCCTGAATTAAGGTGCCATCTGGCCTCGTCTTGTATTCCTTTTGGCTTCAAAATTAGGTTTCCAACTAGGGGTGAAAACGGATAGAATAGATAGAATAGTTTCAAATACGAATACGAATCCATATTTTTAAAATGAATACGAATTCGAATATTCTCAAATACAGATACGAATATTGTCGAATACGAATATGGATATTTTCGAATACATATTTTCTCGGATACGAATATCGGATAAAACGAATTCCTAGTGGTTTTGCCGATTTTTCACTGGTTTTGACCGATTACCAGTTTTAAACCGCCTAAATTTAAATTTTGAATCACAAAATTCGTACGGATTTTTCATGGGTTCTAGAAACGGATCGAATATGAATCAAATAGTTTCGAATATGAATACAGATACGAATATTCTCGAATACGAATATGAATATTCTCAAATATGGATACGAATATTCTCGAATACGAATATGAACATTTTTGAATACAAATTTTTGCTTACCACATTCACGTTTTCTCGGATATGAATATTAGATAAAACGAATTATCCGTTACTGTTGTCCACCCCTATTTCCAACCTAGCAAGGCCATTATCCGTACGAAAACCATCGATCTGTCCCAGTATTTGAAGAAACAATGGAATAAGTTACATGTACGTGAGAAGCTAGCCCACGCAAATGCAGGGATTCCAGCTATATGTTGGATTTTCGACGCCGTTCATCGTGGCCCGTGATCTATGATTGCATGTGCATGGAATTATGCGGCTAGCTTGGAATAATTCATGTCACGACTTGTCTCTGCCCATAGCTTTGACCAAGCTTAATCTTGAGACATACGCCGACATTAATTTCGTCTGACTAGCCAGCCAAGCTATCTCGACTTTGTCAACGTATCCCAAGCTACAAAACCCCTTTCCCATCTCTTCTCATCTGGACAGATCCAGACCATATCAAGATGCATAAGCTTACTGCGGTGCAGCTTGTCGCCCTACTGCTCTGTGTGGCGTCTGCGTCGGTTTCCGGCGATGTCGCCACCTACAGCTTCCCCGTCTTCAACGCCACCACCACAGCCGGCCTTGTCGTCGCCACCAACTCGTCCGTCCTGACGCCGGCCGCGCTCCTCTTCGACTCCGCGCTCTATCCCGAGTTCAATAGCTCCGAGGGGTTCCTGCTCCTCTCGCGGCCGGTCGACGTCTGGCGCGCGGGCGACGGCGGGGTCCCAGCCCGCGAGGCGTCCTTCAACACAAGCTTCACTGTGGATGGCGCCTCTCCCATCGCGTTCGTCGTCCTCCTCGATAGGTTCCCGACGTTCAACAACCCGGCCGGCCTCCGTGGCGCTAACAACTCAGCCGCCGGTGCCGAGGCCAACGACACCAACGGCCTCGCCACCGTCGAGGTCGGCACGGTGAAGTCGTACGCCCCGGAGTCTCCGAACGTCGGCCTCAACGTCACCATCACGCCCAACGGCACCGCGGCACCCAGCTGTTGTAAGGTCTTACGACCTCCCAGGACCTTTTACGACCGGTTAGAGTCGTTTACGACCGGTGAGAATCAAGTACGATTGGTTCAGAGTACTTACGACCAATTCCGAACGCCTCAATCTCCTCCAATCGCTTTTTCAACGTGGTCGTAAATTTACTGTAGCAATTTACGACCGCTCTGCGATATCGCTGCCGCTGCCTTCCTTCAGCCGCTCGAGATACCGTGATCGAAACCTTCTACGATCACGTAGTGATGCTGGCGATCACTGTTCACCGTGGTCGAACACCCGTACGACCACGTTCACTTCCTTCAACGTGGTCGGAGTCGCTTCCGACCACGTTCTGGCCTTCCCGGTGTAGTCGTAGCTCGTTACGACCACCTTTGACTCCTTACGACCACCTTCACCGTGGTCGTAGCCTTCCCTGCTGGAACTTTGCCGTGGTCGTAACTCCTCCCGATCACGCTTGCGGTGATCGTGAGTCCTTCCGACCACGCCTTGCACAATCACACGACAAAACAATGCTTTGTGTGTTTCCCTCTTTTTGGTATTTTCTCAAATTTCTTGGTTCATCGAATACATGGCTCTAAGCCTCTTTTTATACCCGGCTGTCCTACTTCAACACGGGTTCTCAACACCTACTCCGACTCTGATTCTAATATGACTTCGACTAGGTTTCCACCTACGACTCTGAATTGCGGTTGCAATTCGACTTTGATTACACCTAAATTTTGCACATGACTCTAAAACAAGATTATTTACAACATTCTCTCCCTAATCTTGTTTTTCGACTTCGATCATGCCAATCTTCTTCTTCATCTCTGAAAACTTTATTCGCCCCAGCGACTTTGTCAATATGTCTGCTTTCTGTTCTTCGGTTCTGATATAGTTGATATCGATCTTCCCCTCTTCGACACAATCTCTGATATAATGATATCTTGTGTCTATGTGTTTGCTTCTATCATGTAGAACCGGATTCTTGCTCAGTGAAATAGCCGATTTGTTATCAACCCTGAGCGTTACCTTCTGAATTTCTTCATCTGACAATTCACTCAACAGTCGAGCGAGCCAGACCCCCTGACAAGATGCTGCGCTCGCTGCGATGTACTCGGCTTCACATGAAGATAATGCAACCACCTTTTGCTTCTGAGATTGCCAGCTGATCGGACTCTCCCCAAGCACAAACATTATGCCTGTCGTGCTCTTTCGATCGTCGACATCTCCCGCCATGTCGCTATCACTGTAGCCCGTCAGCTGCAACGACTTTCCACCTCCTCTCTTGTACTGAGTCCCGAGATTCAAGGTACCTTTGATGTATCTCAGGATGTGCTTCACGGCATTCATATGCTCCTGAGTCGGTTTCTCCATGAAACGACTTACGTATCCGACCGCAAACGAGATGTCTGGTCGGGTGTGCACCAGATACCGTAGACTTCCGACAATGCTCCTATAAGTCGTGGCATCAACTGGTGATCCTGGGCCTGTCTTGCTCAACTTCAGATGATTCTCCATTGGGGTTTGACATGGATTGCACTCTTCCATACTCGACTTCTCCAGAATCTTTCGAGCATATCCCGACTGACAAAGTGTTATGCCGTTGTCGGTTTGATTTACTTCAATGCCGAGGTAGTAGCACAGAAGTCCCAAATCGGTCATTTTAAACAGCCTCTTCATCTCTTCTTTAAACCGCTTGATCTCCTTCGAACTCGATCCAGTAATGATCAAGTCGTCCACGTAAACGCCCACGATCAGTCTGTTCTTCGCATCTCCCCTCGTGTACACAGCATGTTCAGAGTTGCTTCTTCTGAACCCGAGTGCCGTTAGACTTTTGTCAAGCTTCAAATTCCATGCTCGTGGTGCTTGCTTAAGTCCGTAGAGAGCTTTGTTCAGCTTCAAGACTTTTTCGGCTTGCTCCTTGGATTGAAAACCCGGCGGTTGAGAGACATAAACTTCCTCCTTAATGTCTCCGTTCAAGAACGCCGTTTTCACATCCATGTGGTGAATCTCCCATCCACCGTTTGCTGCCAATGCAAGAAGTAGTCGTATAGTTTCCATACGAGCTACTGGGGCAAAGACTTCTTCGTAGTCGATGCCTTGTTTTTGAACATACCCTTTCGCCACGAGTCGTGCTTTGTGTTTTACGACTTCTCCCTTTGAATCCTTCTTTACCTTGAAGATCCACTTTAAACCGATTGCTCGATGACCCTTTGGCAAATCGGTGAGTTCCCATGTGTCATTCTCTTCAATCGACTTCAGCTCTTCCTGCATAGCTGCTCTCCAGTATGTATCTCCCTTTGCTTCTTCATAGCTTCCAGGTTCTTCTGCAGTCGTGTAAAGCAGTAGCTCTTCAGACTGCACTGGTTCAGTTTGTGCATAAATCTCACTTATGCTTCTCATCTTCGGTATTCTATCGCTCGAATCTTCTTCATCAGACTCTTCTTCATTTGGTGAGACTTCCTGATCATCAGCACCGGTCGAATTTTGGCTTTGAGATGTGGTCATAGCTTCTTCCGTATTGTCAGCATCGACTTCTTCGACTTCGAAGGTTACCCACTTCGACATGTCTTTCTCAATGTCCTCGTGTTCTTCCCACTCCCAATGTTTGTTCTCTTCGAAGACCACGTCTCTGCTCACATGAATCTTCTTTTCGACCGGATCATAGCACCTGTACGCCTTGGTGCCTGGTTCCGAGCCAAGATAAATCATCCGTCTGCTCCGGTCGTCTAGCTTCTTGAGATAAGTGGATGGCTTCACATGGGCTAAGCATCCGAAGACCCTTAGGTGCTCGACATTGGGTTTTCTTCCCGACCACTGTTCATATGGAGTGACTCCATCCAGTGATCGCGTGGTCGCGCGATTTAGCAGATAGACAGCATGTCGTACTGCTTCTGCCCAAAATCTCCCGGGCAGGAATCGGCTCTTCAACAGACTTCGTGCTGTTTCGAC
The DNA here is from genome assembly GCA_017311315.1 of Dendrocalamus latiflorus. Classification (NCBI taxonomy): domain Eukaryota; kingdom Viridiplantae; phylum Streptophyta; class Magnoliopsida; order Poales; family Poaceae; genus Dendrocalamus; species Dendrocalamus latiflorus. The sequence goes on from CM029628.1 coordinate 1,717,115, forward strand.
CACGGTCCGGTTTCTTCTTTCTACGACTCCGTTTTGTTGAGGTGAATACGGAGCCGTGAAGAGTCTTGCAATACCCTTCTCTTCACAAATCGAGTTGAACTCTTTCGCGAGGAATTCTCCTCCTCGATCTGACCTGACCGACTTCACCTTTTTGTCGACTTCGTTTTCGACAAGAGTTATGAACTTCTGAAAGTTCGTCTTTGCCTCATCTTTGCTTTTCTGCATGTACACCCACATGGCTCTTGAATAGTCATCCACGATCAACATGAAGTATTGATTCCCGGCATCTGTACGAGGTGTGATTGGTCCGCACAGATCTACGTGAACCAATTCGAGTGGTTTCGAAGCTCTAAAACTCGTCTGCTGTGGAAAACCGCTACGAGTTTGTTTCGCCACCAGACAGCCTTCGCAGACTTGCTCCGGGTGGTCGATTGTCGGTAATCCGACCACCATCTCTTTTCCCGCCATCGTGTTGAGACTCTGGAAATTCAGATGTCCGAATCTTGCGTGCCATAGCCAGGCCGCATTATCGGTTGTAGTCTTCATACACTTCGGCTTGCATGCTTCAATATGAATTTTGTACAGACGGTTTACCGTTCTCTGTACTTTCATCAGCAGTCGCTCAGTGTGGTCGTACATCTTCAGATAGGTGTCTTTGAGTTCAATCCGACAACCTTCTTCAGTCAATTGTCCAAGGCTTATAATGTTGCTTCGTAGACTTGGAATGTAGTATACATTCGACAATCTCCTCTGGCTTCCATCCTTGCACTGCATCAGGATCGTGCCTCTCCCTTTTATCTGAATGGTCGAGCCGTCTCCGAATTGTACTCTTCCAAGCACATTCTTATTTAATTCGTAAAACATCGAGTACGTACCCGTCATGTGGTTGCTGGCTCCATTGTCGAGATACCAGTCTGCCGTCCGCTCTTGAGTCTGCTCTCCTTTCTCCAACAGACTCGGAAACACTTTCTCCTCGTTTAATAGAACCATTGTCGGTTCGTCTGCAGTGCAGAGCGACAACAGCAATGTCGGCTCTTTGTGCTCATCTGTTTGAGCCAGGTTTGCTTCCTCTACTTTCTTCTTACTCCGGCAATTCGCAGCATAGTGACCATACTTCTTGCAGTTATGGCACTGGATGTGGCTCCGACATTCGGCTGCGTAGTGCCCAAACTTCTCGCACGTGTAGCACTGGACATCAGACTTGTCGGTCTGACGGTCGCCGCCTCCACGACCACCTCCTCGACCACTTCGTCCACGACCTCTGTGATCGAAACCTCGACCTCGTCCATGAGATGCACCACGGCCGGTCGATGTGCCACGACCACGACCACGACCGCCCCTTGATGTCGATTCTCCTCGGTTCTTCGTATCTTCCTTTACAAACAATGCTTGTTGGTTGTAAGGCCCTTGTCCTTCATTGTCGGCTTGATAACTCTTCAGAAGCTGCTCGTGTGCTTTGAGCGCTCCAGTCACCTCCTCAACCTTCATCTTCGAGAGGTCTTGCGAGTACGTGAGTGTAGTTACGACCGAGAGAAACTTCTCTGGTAGTACTCGTAGATACTTCTTCACCGCCACCTCGTCTTTCAAGTCGTCGCCGAGAGATTTGATCTCGTTTACGACTTCGTTAAACTTCCCAGAGAACTCCTCCACAGTTTGGTTCTTTCCCATCTTCAATGATTCAAACTCACTCCTCAATGTTTGAAGTCGAACTTCGTTCACTCGATCTACTCCTTGGTGCATTATCTGCAGAGTAGTCCAGACGTCTTTCGCCGTCTCCTTGCCGACTAGCTGCCGCATCATCGAGTCGGGCACAGCTTGATAGATCGCTGCCATCGCCATCTTGTCGAGACGATCATCGAGGACCTTGTCCTTCTCCTTCGGTTCAACCGGGCCCCAGACGCCCTGTGCGATCATGTTGACCTTCATCTTCATCGCCCAGACCGGATAGTTGTCCGAACTGAGGATCGGGTACTGCAGCGACACGCTCTGCTTCGCCGTGTCAGCCATGTTTAACCACGGCTCTGATACCAACTGTTGTAAGGTCTTACGACCTCCCAGGACCTTTTACGACCGGTTAGAGTCGTTTACGACCGGTGAGAATCAAGTACGATTGGTTCAGAGTACTTACGACCAATTCCGAACGCCTCAATCTCCTCCAATCGCTTTTTCAACGTGGTCGTAAATTTACTGTAGCAATTTACGACCGCTCTGCGATATCGCTGCCGCTGCCTTCCTTCAGCCGCTCGAGATACCGTGATCGAAACCTTCTACGATCACGTAGTGATGCTGGCGATCACTGTTCACCGTGGTCGAACACCCGTACGACCACGTTCACTTCCTTCAACGTGGTCGGAGTCGCTTCCGACCACGTTCTGGCCTTCCCGGTGTAGTCGTAGCTCGTTACGACCACCTTTGACTCCTTACGACCACCTTCACCGTGGTCGTAGCCTTCCCTGCTGGAACTTTGCCGTGGTCGTAACTCCTCCCGATCACGCTTGCGGTGATCGTGAGTCCTTCCGACCACGCCTTGCACAATCACACGACAAAACAATGCTTTGTGTGTTTCCCTCTTTTTGGTATTTTCTCAAATTTCTTGGTTCATCGAATACATGGCTCTAAGCCTCTTTTTATACCCGGCTGTCCTACTTCAACACGGGTTCTCAACACCTACTCCGACTCTGATTCTAATATGACTTCGACTAGGTTTCCACCTACGACTCTGAATTGCGGTTGCAATTCGACTTTGATTACACCTAAATTTTGCACATGACTCTAAAACAAGATTATTTACAACACCAGCCGCCGCACCGTGTGGATCGAGTACAACGCCGTCGCGCACCGCCTGTGGGTGTACGTCGCTGCCGGCGGCCAGCCGAGGCCACCCAAAGCACTCCTCGACACGGCCCTCAACCTTGCCGGCTTCCGCACCACGCAGACCGCGTTGGTCGGCTTCTTCGCCGCCACGGTCCGCGATGTCATCCTAGGCGTCCGTGACTGGGACCTGACGGTGGACAGGTTCGACGGCGACGTGACTGGTGATACTGCTCGCGGTGTCGAGTCGGCGGCGGCCACAACCGCCATCGCCTTCGTGATGGGGTGCTACTTTCAGTTCAGGCGATAGTTGTTGCCAGTTGAATTTATTTTGATGTTTTCAGTTGAATTTAGGAAGTGACAAGGAGTGTACGTACTTGATACAAAATAATCTTTGTAGGGCTATCGGTGTTTGACACAAAAAATATTGTTTTTCTTAAATCCACTGTATATGTTGTTACTTATCATGTCAATCATAATGTAAAACATTGAAAAAAGTGAGGTAATTAATAGTGGTTAATCCCTCGCAAAAAATTAATAGTGGCTAACGTATGTATATATATCATGTACGAAATCGCTAATTAACGCATATGCGTTCCAATGCGCGTTTCCGACCGCGCCTGTCAGAAGCGGCTACGAGTTGAGCTTTCAACTTTCAGGTGGACAATTTGAAAAATTTCTCAATCTGAGATTTGATCTTTCAAATCAGAAACTGGGGACTTTCAACTATGAAATCCAACTTTCAGTTTGGAAGATATGAAAACTTTCAACTATGAAAGCAGCTTTCAATTGGAAGATTTGATAACTTTCAACTATGAAAGCAGCTTTCAATTGGAAGATTTGATAACTTCGACTCAAAATACGAACTTTTCTAACTGGAAATTTGAATCATCAAACATGAAATTTCAGCTTTTACCTACAAAATTTCAAACTTTCAATAGGGAAAATCACCTTTCATCTCGGCTTGGGAGGCTAGGGTTTCAGCCCGGGGTTTGATGCAAACAGTCCTAAATCTGGATGATAGTTAGGAAGAAAACATCCGGATAATGTTTAACAAAACCCATAAATTTAATTTCAAACTCAGGGTCAGAAGAGGGGGTGGTTTTGCGATTTCCACTATGACTGTTGGGGTTTCCATAAATTCTCTAAAGTTTATTTCACCAATTTGTACTACAGGAGCTTTTCCCATGCAAATACTTGAGCTTACCGCTACACACAAGAAAGCTCAGGAGCACAAAAGAATGAGACCAAAATCTTCATCACAATATTTTACCTTCATAGATTCCAAATAAAGACTACTTCTTTGAATATTATCAGGTGATTTAACAATGACTCTCTTTCCGCCATCTTTGAATACTTTCAGATGGTTTTTAACAATGACTCTCCTTCTGCTGTCTTACGCGAATAAAGCTTACCGGTGCAAACTCGAATTTGAAATCAATTAGACAAGTCTTGGAAATTGAATAAACTAATGGAAACAAAATCTTGCCAAAATTTTGGCATCAAAACGTATACATGGAAAATTTTCTCCGTAAACCTTACTAACAGGTGAAGCAATCTTGTATGGAGGCCAGGAGGATCGTTGTAGAAATCAGTGACTGTACTGTAAGGAGAGGTGGCTGGCTGACAGGGACTGGCATTGCTGGCTGACTGTAGGACTGATGCTAACAATTGGGATGAATGATCAAGAACATATCTCGAGTGACTATGAGAGTCGCTAAGTTTAGATTACACTAACTATATTTTACTAAATAAGGTTAGAGATCTAAATCAACAAAATCTGTAGCCAACAGCACAAGGCCGGTCGGACTACCATGAATTGGCCAGTTTAACCACAGAGACAATAGAGGTCTGACCGAAGGTCCATGGCCGATCTGACTGGTCCTCTGTTCCTAGACCTAAAAGTCTTTCAGGACAAATTTCAAATATCAAGAACTTGTTCAATTCTCATCCAAACACTTTCAAATTTTACATGAGACTTGTTCAGGACATTACACATTAGAAACCTAAACCAATCAAGACTCATAAAGTTCTTGAGCTCAGATTCACTAAATTGAAGAGTATTGAATCTAAGTCACAAGAGCACCAAAAACCCTATAACTAAATTACTTATATCTCGTAAGGATATAAGGCATAAGGTCTCTTCTAGATCTATTCTCATATGTTCTAGCAAGGTAATTTTAGAAAGAGTATAGTCTAGAACTCCCACGTATACAAAATCACAAATCATGCTCAAGAATAATTAAAACCAAGTAAGAATACAAACAAGAATATGACTGAGATAAAGGTTTCATTTATTTCCAGTAGAGGATGAAGTTTACATACTTATGAATGATTACAATGTGCATGCAAAGCACTACTCTTTCCTCTCTCACAACCATGGAAAGAGACAAAATGGCCGAGCAAAAACCTAAACTATAGAATCTTTGGATCAAACATCTCATCTTCTTCCCTTTAATAACCAGCAAGAAGCCCTAATGGGTCAAATCCATTAAGCCTACCAGAGAAACCCGTTAACCCCACTAACATGAGTTTTACACACTCACACATTTATCAATGTGTTTGCAAGACTCAACCTACTAAATCATTAGAGATTGATCTATTTGGCAATTCTAGCTCTTCTTGATCTAAATCACTTTTCGTTTGCATCTCCCCGTGCCGTGGTTTTGATCAAGGCTTCAACTCGGTATTTAGCCAACTACTAAAATATCACCGATGAAACTTTCAGGCATCTTCTCTTAAATTTGTCTTCACCTCTACCTCAAAGCATCTCCTCATGCTTTAATACGTAGCCCGTAGTGCCTACTGACTAGCTATCATGACTTTACACATTCAGTCTCCCTCAAACTATCTCTATATGCATCGGCCTCATCACTTAGTGCACCACATGCATCAACTTGTCTTTTCATGATTCTTGTCTTTTCTATGCTTTCTGCTTGAGTCAATAGCCTTACCCGGACTTACATGACTGCATGGACCACAAGTCCCTTGCCTAGTCCCGATTCTTTGCCATCGACCACTAACGTTCTCCAAGCCATCTGCACATCCAAAGATCAAGCACCATCTCGAGCACAAGTTCTACTGCTTGACTCATGTTAGTCAAAACATGCACCATGCAACTCAATATAAGCCAACAAACAACACTTATGTCGTGCTCACACTCAAACTAACTCAAAATCCAATTTCATTAACACTCCAGATATGTCTTGGGTACCCTAGACATGTTTGGCCCCTCCAAAAACTCTTTGGACACCCTCCCTCAAGAAGCTGGTCAAACCGCCATGTAATTGCCGGTCCGACTACCTCCCCCGTGGCGGTAAGACTGTTGGGCATAAAACCTGACAAATAGGTCAAGGTTGGTCTGGCCGCTGTCCTAGGTCCGGTTAGACTGCCTTAAACCTAACAGCATAATCTGAAAACTAAATTTTCTGAAACTTTTACAAAATTCAATTTCAACTCAACTAAAATAAAAATTGTTCATCTCAGATATATTCTAGACCTTATGGTCCCTCAGGAACACATGTTGATATAACATTCACTTGATCGCCTGGTTCCACTATTGTACGCAATAGTGCGTTAACGCGCCTGTTCTGTGCCCCTTTCTTATACACCACTCTGTATTGAAGCCCATGAAGGTTGGCCATTACCTTCTGCTGCCACAGTGTGGTTAATTTCTGATCCATCAAGTGTATAAGACTTCCTTGATCGGTCTGAATCACAAATTTAGCATGTTGCAGATACGATCTCCAATGATCCACAGCTGAAAGAATCACTAGACTTTCTTTCTCCTAGGTGGACAATCGGATGGCCATCTTGCAGCAACACGGCTATGGTCCCCTTGTCCAAAGAATTAGTTTCTATCTAGAACTGTTTACCAAAATCTGGTAGAGAGAGAACTAGCACGGTCACCAAGGCTTGCTTCAGAGCTTGGAAAGAGGCCTTGGCCTCAACAGTCCAAACAAACAACACATTCTTTTTCAGTAGGTTTGTAAGGGGTCGAGTGATCACCCTGCATTGCCTCACAAACTTTTGGTAGTACCCCGATAAGCTGAGGAATCCCCTCACTTCCTTGACATTGGTAGGGGTAGGCCAATTTTGAACTACACCTATGTTCTTGTTATCTGTGGTCACTCCACTGATAACATGCCCAAGGTAGGTAAGGCTTGACCAAGCAAACGAGCATTTAGACCCCATTTTCTTCGGTTTGTGCTTTGACAAAATTTTGAACACCTGTCTTAGCTTGGCCACATGCTCTACCAATGTCTTATTATATATTAACATATCGTCGATGAAAACCAGAACTCCCTTCCTCAACAGTAGTGCTAAGATAGTGTTCATTACCCCTTGAAATGTTGCTAGAGCGTTGGTTAGTCCATATGACATCACTCCGAACTCATAGTGACCACGGTGAGTCTTGAATGCCGTCTTGTGCTCTTGCATCCATATCTAGTGGTAACTGGCTCTCAAATCCAACTAGTTGTTAGATCACGTGGATAGGTCGAGAATATAGTGATGATGAATAATTGACATTTGGATTGCATTGACATTTGCGTTTGTAAAAGTTTTGGTCGATGCCCTGTTGTCAAACTGGAATGTTGGAATATTCAGGTTAAGCAGTCTGATCGACTTGTATTGGGTGGTTTGACAAGCAGGCTTCGACCACGGTCGGTAATTGTCAAACCTAGATTTTGTAATCCAGAATCCTCTATGATTTCACTGCACTATTCTCTGAATCAGTAGATAGTGCTTACAGATACATTACTAAACATCAAAGTACATATCATGTGAAAGCGTAAATATATTAGTAGACTTACTCTTGGGCAGATCAGGTTGAAATCAATAAAAAGCGGCAGTGGAAATGGAAACATCATATAGGTGGGCCCTTAAGACTTACCCACAGGCAGCCAACTAGGGTTCATGACCTAGTTCTTGGCCTCATTATCTTGCAGCTCTGTCGACTCCTTTAGATGCCTACAAGGCTTGTATGACTACTTCTAACGTACTGAATAATAGTAATTGAGCAACAATGAATACAAAGGTACTCAGCAAGCCACCACATATAATACAGTAATAATAGATGAAAGGCTGAACAAAGAAAGGCTTAAGGGCCTTTTATTTGTGAAGTGCCACTATTTTGAGATACAGATATAGGAAATACCTGAGACTTAGCAATTTTAACTGAAACAAAGTTTCCTAAAGTGTGTGAAAGATTGCAATAATAGTAGTACAAATTCCATTCACAGTTACATATCACCTGTACCATATGCTAGTTTTCCAGTGTCATATCCACTTATTATCATCACTGGGACCGACCACCCAGGGCAACACAAAGACCAATTTTTTCATCCCACCCACAAAGTTTTTGAAATAGAACTATATCGATGTAAAGTTCCCAATGTCCATACATGACTGTAGGCATGGCTGTTCGAATAGTTTAAATTTTGCAGAGGTTGTACACTTTACCCAAAAGGTATGATTATGTCACAATGTCTGCCATTGCATGCTTCCGTAGGCATGCGACTGAGTAGTCATAACAAGGTTGTTACAATGCATCTTCTTAGTGTGGTTACACCCGCTAAGTTCTTTCTTCTGTAGGATGAGATCATCCCTTGAGAATTTTCCCTCTTGAGCCATCACGCCAAAGGTGGGGATGATACCATCCTTTCCTTTGTACGTGTGCACACCTTCACGTAACCACACTGGGTCAATGCAAATTAGTTAGCCCTACCGACATTTTGCCAGCTTGTGGTTGTACTATTATATACTGGGAGGTCATCACAAAATTAAGTACGTAGGGTTATTGGTTCTACCACACTCCACACTCTCGTGCATCCACTGCACCACACCCCTAAACCATCTGCCTAGATAGTTAATCAATTTGAGGTTTTGGGGAGCATAAAATATCCATGTTACAACATACCAGCCACTCTCCATCAATGATAGCCAAAATTAGGTTTTTATTGTTGAAATGAGCCAGGGCAATTTTATCCCGTCGAGTATCTAAGTAAGACCAAGCATGGTGCTTAGATATAGACTTATTACTAGTATGTTAACCATTAAATCTAGGAATGGGATATAATTAAGCAATTATCTATAAGGGAATTAGCTATGGACTAATCCGAACATAATTTGCATAATAACGTAAAGCATACAATTTGATATTTTCAAATAAAAATAACTTGCATTGAAAAGGTAGGCACAATATGATCAAGGTGATGATTTGCCTTGCCCAATTTATGATAATCTTGATCTCACTTAGGGTCTTCTCAATTGATGGTCTTGTACTCTTGGTCTTCGTCTCTAATTGACCCTTGATCCCATTCGATCCTGTACTTTCTTCGTGACTCCGATTTCTAATTATGCAATAAACAACTGATTTCAAATAAATCCAATAACTCAAAAGTCCAAATAAATTCAATTTAGCTTTATAATTAAATAGGGGATTTGGGGTAGGGTTTAATAGGCACGGATTATTGACGGAGCAAAATGAGGTTTGAGCAAAATAGTGAATGACAAAAGGGAAATCTGCTGAGACAGATATCAAGGAAGGTTCATGACAAGAGAAATATTCATGGGAATATTCCGCTTTGGGTTCACAGATGGCTAGGTGTAGCCAACTTTTGAATACCATGGATTGAACCTTTTAATTTAATAACTTCTTTTATAATTTTATATTATTAAGGAAGTTCCATGAGTTATGTTAGACTAATGGACAGATGTAAGAGTTTAGTTGGGGTACTAAGTACTATTTGTTGAATGTTAATATTTAGGATTTAGGGCATGAGTTATACACGTGATGTCTATGATTTTTAGCTTATCGAATTAATCTTAGAGTTCGTATTTCTAGAAATCCAAGATGTGATATTTTATGAGGTTTTTAGCTATTAATTATTTGATAATTAGCTCACTAGTTCAATAAATCTTGGGTTTATTTAATTTTACAGCTGCTATTTACAAGTTAACTTTAGTTAATTATTATTTACTAATGATCGTAGTCGATATGTGATTGTAGGGTTTAGATGCACTTTTTAACTAAGTTGCAACTATTTAACTTGGTCTAGGTATTTCTAGCCTTTGTGTTACCGCCTAATTAATTGGCCCTAATATCACCTTGTTCACTAAAATGTAGGGTAGCAAGGTTACTATTATTTTAATGACCGATGACCCAGGGGTTATTATGTTTTGATTGAAACATGAAATCATATTTTAACATGATCTTTCTATTAAAGATGCTCTTTTCAAATGAAGGTCATCGTTATTTTAGGTATCCTTAGTCATTACTCAGTACAATTTAATTCTAGAAATAAATCCATTTGAAAAAGAAGGAACCTCATGACCTTTAGGACATACTGGTAATGTTTATTACTTGTATGGCTTAACCTCACATCATTCTTGCTCATATGTTATTGATTCAATACTTTAATCAAGACATTAGTCTAGACATAGTTTCCCACATTAATTTCTTACTAAACATCATTAGCTATAATTTGAATAACCACTAATTAATGGAATTAGCTCCAATTAATAGAAGGGGGGACCACCTGTCAAGGAGAGGAGAGACACAAGGAGGGGTGCCTTCGGCTTGAAACAGAGGGGAGGCTTTGGCCAGGGAAGTAGGGAATGCAGGGGCCGTGTGGGGTAGGGGCAGCGTCACCAAAGGGGAGTGGCCGGAGTGGAGGAGGGGGCCAATGAAATGGAGTGCCGGGGTGCTAGGAAGTCATGTTAGGCAACGCCTAGGCCCGGGCGGCGCCGTGGGTAGCCTGCATCTGATAGGAGTGGCCAGCGGCGAGGCAAGCACGGGGAGCAGCAGCGCTGGAGTGGAGGAAAGAGAACCGTGGTGAGCACAAGCTATAGAGGAGCTAGGAGAAACTCACCAAACTCATTGTGCAGGCGGAGGAGCACCGGAGAAGGCCGGTGGCAGAGGCCATGGGCAGCGCAAGGGAGGTCACCGTGGAGGGGGCTCTACATGGGCGGCGAAAAGTTTGTCCAAGGTAGGGGATGGCGACATGGTGCTCCGAGGAAGCTTCGATAGCATGGAATTGGCTCGGCGCAGCCCCAGTCAGTGTCTCCTCATTCGGCCAGAGTTGGGGAAGGCAGGCTAGTCCGACGAGCTACGGGGCACTTGGGGGAAATTTGTCACGGTGGGAGGAGCTGTGGAGTGTGAGGAAGATGATGGCGGCCTGCCACGACTTTTATAGGCTCTGAGGGAGGCTAGCATCATGGAGCTCTATGTGATGGCCGTGTAGGTGGCATTGATTTTGGCATGGTTCCAGTGTAGGGTGTGGTGGCTGAAGCTTCGGTATAGTGGCACGCAGGGGACGGTCAAGACCCGAGGCACTGTCGCGGCTGTCCGGGTGATGCACCAAAAAGAGGATAGCCCAAGATAGGTGCTGCCGTGCCTGCTGCTAGTGTTTCCGAGGACGCGGTGGACGCGGAGTCAGACTCTGCGAGGTACGCCGATTCGGGCTTGGGTGGCGCAGGCGCCGAAGGTGAGGTGTCTTCGGCAGGCGTCCCGGACGGTGGGTTTGCCACGGGCGGCCGGAGGGGGGAAGCCTCACCACCCGCCGAAGTCGCCGAGGCGGATCCCGTGCGGACCAGCGATGCCGAGGTGGAGGCCTCGACGGCGGCCGCTGCGGTGCCGGAGGCGCCCTCCACGGGGGCGCACGTAGCCGTGCTGTCCTTGCCACCAGCAGCGGGGACTGAGGTGCCCCCTTCGACGACTGCCACCATGGAACCTTCGCCCCCGGGCGCAGCAGCCGCGGGGTCTTCCCCAGCCACGGCTGCGGGGGTGGTGGCGGTGGCGCTGCTAGCTGCCCCGGCCAAATGGCCATGTGTGCGGCCGGAGCTCCACCGGACACCACGGGGGTTCGTCATGGCTACGGGCATCCGAAGCTTGTGGGATTCCGGCGCAAGCACCGGGGGCCCCGTGGCCTATGCGCCTTCTGCCCCTCTGGCCACACCGCCCGCCGCGCAGGGACAGCCGTCGTCCTCCCCGAACGCGGAGGCCTCCGCTCACGGCGGGACCATTTCTTCTGCTACCGAAGGTATGGTGACTTAGCTTACTCTAGTGTATGCTTTTACGCCTTGGAGTGGTCACCCGTATGCTTATGCACAGCGTTGCTCATTCCGGAGGGGGAGCATCCGACGGAACACGGGGCCTCGGAGCACGTGAGTCCTGCGGAATTCGTGCCGCCTCCGGAGACGCTGAGGGCGTGGCGCGGGATTGTGAATGACGCGGCCGCGAGCGTCGACCCGCAAGTGCTGCAGGCCTACGGTGCGGGGCGCCTCGAGGACGCGTTCGAGGTGTCTGGGGTGAGGGTAGGTACTCATGCGACCACGCCCGAGTTTAGCTGAGTTTGCTAAGTCTTTTCCCTTCTACAGACACTCGTGTTGGGGCAGGCCCTGCAAGCGGCCTATGCTCGTAGTCAAAAAGCGCTCGAGGATAGGCTGCGGGCCGCCGAGGGGGAGCTGCGCGAAGCCTCTGGCGCCCGCTCTGCCCAGGACGCCCGCATCCGCCAGCTGGAAGCGGAATGCGCCGAAGCCAGGGCGCACGCCGAGGGGCTTGTTGCATCGACGCAGGAATCAGCCGCAGCAACTGCTGATCAAAAGTTCGCGGCGGAGCGGGACGGGCTCCTGGAGCAGGTCGGCGCGCTAGAGAAGGAGAAAGGCGAACTTGCCTTGGCTCTAGCGGAGCGCAACCGGACGCTGGGCGACGCCTCGGTGGTTGCCTGGGACGCCATGCAAGCGCTGGAGAGCCATCTTCAAGGGCTGGTGGCGGAGGTGCCGGAACGCGCCTTCGGTCCGGAGGAGCTGTCTCGGGCGCTCCGCTGGATCGGGGATGCCGCCAACGTCGCGCGCGACGCGGCGACGTCCTTCGGCACCCACTGCGCGTACACTTCGGCCTGCTTGGTGTGCGCGCTCCTCCAGCACCGCGGCTGTACGCATGTCGCCGGGCTGAATGACCCCCAGCTGGAGATGCCTGGCGGGGCCGGAGTAATGTCCGGCGCCGTCCGCTCCGCTCGCCGTGCCCTTGGGCCCTTTTGCGACTGGATCTGGGATTCCGTCGGGGCGGAAGCTGTGCGGATCGAGCTCCGGAAGTCGCTCTACGGGCCGGGGAGCCTCGGCCAATTTCTGGACGGGGTCCCTCGACGCGATGATGGCGGCGCTGGGCCCTCCGAAGGCGCCGGGAACCCGCAGGTCTGATGCCGCGGCGCCTAGGTGTAGGCGTGCGTTGTACTGTCCCTTGTTTTTGCTAATAAAGCGCACACTTTCTGCATGCATGTTGATTTTCACCTATATCCCGGGCAGCTTCCTTGCTGGGGCCGGCTTCGGGCGGCCGACCTTTCAACCCGACGACGCCTTCGACGCTGGCGAAGGGCCGAAGATTCGCTCGACTTTTGGGCGAGCCGGCCTTCGTCGAGCGAGGCCCCGACTTTGGCGCGTGTTAAGGACGAACCCGCGGGGTAGCGGCTTAGAGCGGCCGGGATGTTGGCGGACCTTTGTATATGTGACTCTTCCGGTGAGCAGATCTCCTGGCATTTTAAGTTGTGTGCTGTGTGCTGATGCCGCCGTTGGCGACGTAGCTGCGCCAGGGTTCCGTAGAACGGACAGTCCGCAGACTGACGTATGCGGAGGCAGACCTCCGCGGTTTGCCTTGCTTTATAGTCCGGAGACTCTCGCGTGCGGAGGCAGGCCTCGACGCTACGTCTTATTTAGAGTCCGTAGACTAGTGCGTGCGGAGGCGGACCTCGACGCTGCGACTTCCTATATAGTCTGGAGACTCGCGCGTGCGGAGCAAGGCTCGACGCCACGTCTTATTTAAAGTCCGCAGACTCTCACGTGCGGCGCTAGGCTCGACGCTACGTTGTATTTAAAGTCCGTGGACTGGCGCGTGCGGAGCGAGGCCCAGCGCTACGTCTTATTTATAGTCCGCAGACTCTCGCGTGCGGAGCTAGGCTCGACGCTACGTCTTATTTAGAGTCCGTGGACTGGCGCGTGCGGAGCGAGGCTCAACGCTGCGTCTTATTTATAGTCCGCAGACTCTCGCGTGCGGAGCTAGGCTCGACGCTACGTCTTATTTAGAGTCCGTGGACTATTACGTGCGGAGCTAGGCTCGACGCTACGTCTTCTTTATAGTCCGGAGACTCGCGCGTGCGGAGCTAGGCTCGACGCTACGTCTTATTTAGAGTCCGTGGACTATTGCGTGCGGAGCTAGGCTCGACGCTACGTCTTCTTTATAGTCCGGAGACTCGCGCGTGCGGAGCTAGGCTCGACGCTACGTCTTATTTAGAGTCCGTGGACTATTGCGTGCGGAGCTAGGCTCGACGCTACGTCTTATTTATAGTCCGGAGACTCGCGCGTGCGGAGCTAGGCTCGACGCTACGTCTTATTTAGAGTCCGTGGACTATTGCGTGCGGAGCTAGGCTCGACGCTACGTCTTCTTTATAGTCCGGAGACTCGCGCGTGCGGAGCTAGGCTCGACGCTACGTCTTGTTTAGAGTCCGTGGACTATTGCGTGCGGAGCTAGGCTCGACGCTACGTCTTCTTTATAGTCCGGAGACTCGCGCGTGCGGAGCTAGGCTCGACGCTACGTCTTATTTAGAGTCCGTGGACTATTGCGTGCGGAGCTAGGCTCGACGCTACGTCTTCTTTATAGTCCGGAGACTCGCGCGTGCGGAGCTAGGCTTGACGCTACGTCTTATTTAGAGTCCGCGGACTATTGCGTGCGGAGCTAGGCTCGACGCTACGTCTTCTTTATAGTCCGGAGACTCGCGCGTGCGGAGCTTGGCTCGACGCTACGTCTTATTTAGAGTCCGTGGACTATTGCGTGCGGAGCTAGGCTCGACGCTATGTCTTCTTTATAGTCCGGAGACTTGCGCGCGCGAGGGCGTCCCCCCGGTGCGTATTTTGTTTATACTCAGTCCCGTCACCTTGGCGACGGCGAGTGCACACGCTAACGCGCGTCTTTGGTTTATACTCAGTCCCGCCCTCCCTGGCGACGGCGAGTGCACACGCGAACGTGCGTCTTTGGTTTATACTCAGTCCCGCCCTCCCTGGCGACGGCGAGTGCACACGCGAACGTGCGTCTTTGGTTTATGCGGCGGGAGCGCGCGCGCCTGGCGAAGCCTGCGCGCGTCTCCACCCCAAATTTGCATGATGAAGAAAGATTAGCGGCAAACGGCGATCTTCATTACATCCCCATTTGTGCGGGCAAGCAATTACAAGGGGTGGGTGTACTAACCGTTTGCCCTTTGGTGAGGCCGAAGCCTCTGGCCACTGGACCTCCGCGTTGTGACTCCGGCTCTAGGAGCGCCGTTGGGCTTCGCGTCGCGGGCACCTGGTACCAGGCTCGATGCGCCGGGCCATGTCTTGGTCACCGCGGACGGTGATGATGGCCCGGGGACCCGGGATCTTCATGCATAAATAGCCGTGATGTGGTACTGCGCCGAAGGAGTTGAGGATGGGGCGCCCCAGTATGGCATTGTAGGGATATGGGAGGTCGACCACGTCGAAGGTGGCATCTTCGGTTCGCACATTGTCATCTCGGCCGAAGGAGACTTGAAGGCCGATCTGGCCCAGCGCCCGCAGGGGCTGTCCCCCGAAGCCCTGCAGTGGGATTCCCGAGGGCCCCAGGCGGCTTCGAGGGATCCCCATTTGGTCGAAGGCCGCCGCAAACAATACGTTCGCGGAACTACCCCCGTCCACCAAGGCGCGCCCCACGTCGCATCCCGCGATGGTGACCCGGATGACCAGGGGGTCCTGATGAGGGAAGTCCACACCTTGGGCGTCATCAGGTGTGAATGTAACCTCGTGCCGCGCCCATTCCGGCGGTGCTTGCGCTGGGTATGCCGCCACGTGATGTAGTCTTCGCGCGTAGGCCTTCTGCTGCCGCGCCGAGGCGAATTCCAGCGCAGAGCCGCCGGATATGACATTAATGACCCTGCGGTAGGTTGCGTCCGGGGCCTGCAACGACAGGAGGCCCTCCCGAGGCTGCTGTACGTGAGCTTGGATCCGCAAGGTGCCTTCCTGGGGTTGCATTCCCTGCGCCTGTACCTGCATGGGGGCCTCGTATGGGAATTGGACGTGGGCCACCGCAGGCGGGCGCGCCTCCGGGTTCCTGTCCCTAGCGACGCTGTCGCGGAGCGCTGCAATGGAGGTGCAATTACGGGTATCGTGATTGCCGCGGCCGTGGACTAAGCACCACAGTCCCTGATGCTGGTCGTCGTAGTCTCCACGACCCTTATCGTCGCGGCCCCTGCCACGGCCGCGGCCCCGGCCACGGCGCCCCCGGCCGCCTCGGCCCGCTAGAGCACCCTCGTCGGACCCGCCTTCGATGTCGAGGACGTACCGGTTTCGCCTCGACCTTTGCTGGCCGCGCTTGGGCTGATCCGACGACTCCCTATGCGAGTTGTCCCTGCGGTCGGGCGCGTCCCTGGACGACTCCTGCTTACGCTTTCCCTTCGAGGAGCCGCCCTTCGACGGATCTTCGGTTTTTGCCGAGGTTCCGGCCTGGTTAGTGTCGGAGTCGTCACCTTGCCTTCGCCGCGCGTCTTCCTCCGCCCTGGCATATTCTTCCATCTTGTCGAAGAGCTTCGCGACCGTCTTGATCGGCTTCCGCGCATTGTACTCAGCCATCGGGCCCGGACGAAGGCCCTGTATGGCTGCATTGACGATGGTGGTCTCGTTGACGTCCTTCACTTGACATCGAATCTTGGCGAAGCGTTTGAAGTAGTCCCGGAGCTTCTCCGAGGGTTTTTGCTTCACGGCAAAGAGCTGGTCCGCATCGACCCGGTCGACGTAGTTTCCTTGGAAGTTGTTGTGGAGGCGGACGCGGAGCTGCTCCCACGCGTAGATGGAGCCCGGCTCTATGGTAAAAAACCAAGAGAGCGCCACTCCTTGTAGCGCGAGGGGGAGTCCCTTTGCCTTCGTGGTGTCATCTCCGCCCGCGGCTTCGATCGCGGTTTCGTATACGCGCACGAACTCACGGGGGTCCGTGTCGCCTTTATACGAGTCGATGGCGCTAGGGAACTTGAAGTCTTCGGGCCATGGCGCCTGTTGCAGCCCCGCCGAGAGCGGGGACTCCGGATCCACGCGTCGCAGCGGCACGCGGCTCGACGTGGGGGCTTCGCGACTGTCCGCCCTTTCCGGCGCGAGCTCGGACGCGGTTGCTGGCGCAGCCGGCTGACTCCGAGCCTCTTGTATATCTCTGACGGCTCCGCGAAGGTCCCCCAGCTCCCGCTGGAACGCGTTGAGAGCCGCCAGCAGGGCGCCTTCCATCCCCGGTGCGGGCGGGGTCGCCGGTGCTTCCGACGGGCGGGTCGGCGCGGGGACGACCGCATCGCGGGGTCCCGAGCTGCCGGTCGCTCCGTCATGGCTACCTCGGACCGCCCGGTCCGCATCGCCGGCGAGGGTTGCAGTGGGGGCGGCGAGGTCGGCTGTCGTCGCGTCGGCGGGGTCGGTTGTCGCCGCACCCGTGTCGACGTCTTCGACCGCCGGGTCCGTCCTCGCAACGCCGGTGGCGGGGTTGGTCGTTGCTGTGCCGGTGGCGGGGTTGGTCGTCGCTGTGCCAGTGACGGGGTTGGTCGTCGCCGCGCGAACATCGACGGCTTCGGCCACCGCGC
The DNA here is from genome assembly GCA_017311315.1 of Dendrocalamus latiflorus. Taxonomy (NCBI): domain Eukaryota; kingdom Viridiplantae; phylum Streptophyta; class Magnoliopsida; order Poales; family Poaceae; genus Dendrocalamus; species Dendrocalamus latiflorus. The sequence continues at coordinate 1,734,547 of CM029628.1, forward strand.
CTGCATCGCCACCCGCGTCCGCCGCTGCCGATGCCGAAGCTCTGGTACTCAGACGACGCTCCGGCCCGGCCGCCTTCTTTCCCTTCGCCGCCACTGAGGAAGCTTTTTTCGGTGCCATCTTTTTCTTCGGTCTTCAGGCTTGTCTCCGTCCTCCCCACGGACGGCGCCAACTGTTGTGGCTACAGACCAAACAGAGAGGGAGATGGTAGTGGAGAGTGATGAAGATAAGTGTAATGGCCTGGGTCCTCCCCATGGCTTGCACTCATATATATATGCACATGAGGAGTGCTTTTACAGTTATACCCTTACATCTGGTTATCCCTTCTAGGGCAGTTATGTCATTACACATGGCCTATTCTGGGCCTTATAATCTCCTGCCAGGCTTGCTGGGTTTAGGTGGGGGCCACCCCTACGACAATGCCCATTCTAATTTTAAAAGAGCACACCCAGAAAGCTGGGGTGACATACAAACCACACAATTTTTTGAAAGCAAGCTTTTCCAGTGACTACGAAGTATGACGCTTGAGGGCAAACGGGCAGTGCATAGGATCCAATTGAAAACTACGATATACAATGTCTATTCATGGGAGCACACATCAGAGGGCGCATGGTTCAGCAAATATAGTCAGTTTGTAATGAGACCATCTTTTCTTCATGAACTTCTTCGACGTTCCTAACCTTAAAGTTTGGTGTAGGGGTAATAAAAGAGAGAATTAATTTCCTTTTGAAATCACAAAATGAAGAGGAGAGCATTTAGGGGAATTTGATTGATGGCAATACTTACAATTGTATCACTATTTTATTATTTTTTTGTAAATGGGGCTTTGTGGAAAAATGACATTTCAATGGTGGATTTGAAATACTAAAATTTGAAATATCCTTTTTTATAATTGCAAAGGTACTCTAACATCTCTCGATATTCAATTTATCAAAACGTTCCACTCAGGTTTTCGGAGCTTCCGCGCTCCGGAAGTACTGTTTAAGGTTGCGGTACTACCGCTTTACGGTAATTCCATCGTTGAAACTTCGGTACTTCCGTTTGCCACAGACACAAAGTGATCTCGAGGGTGCACTCTGGAAAAATGTTCCACTCGATTTTGACAGAGCTTCTGGAAAGCAAAAGTACTGTGGTTTGCACGTCGGTACTTCCGATTGCCCAGGCAGAGCACACATTGATTCCGAGGGTGCTCTCTAGAAAAACATTCCGCTTGATTTTTTTGGAGCTTCCTTACTCCGGAAGTACCGTTCAAGGTTGTAGTACTACCACTGTACGGTAGTTCCACCGTTGAAACTCCGGTACTTCTGTTTTTCCAGACAGAGCATAGATTGGCTACCGATTTTAGTTTTAAATGAGTGGAACAAGAATACACTATCAAGTTACTAACCATGATCCCTCTTAATGGTACGACATTTATCCTATAATCCAGTCTTCCACCCTTTCTCCTAAGACTGGTAAAAATGAAAAGGGATCCTAGTCTACGTATATCTTTGTCTTGAGCCACTTTGATCTTCACGTTGACCCTTAGCATGCATCTCATCATTATTTTAGGGGCTAAGCCTTTTAAATACTCAATAAACATGTCAATCCCATATTCATATAAGTTCATTAATTATCAAAACTCAAAAAGAATAAAAAATAGCATATAGATTCTAAAAATTCTACAAAAATTTTGGGAACCATTTTGGACATAGGAAAAATATTTACCACTTAATTTGTCTTTAAATTTTATACTAAAATATTTTTTAATTTTAAAACTAAAATTTAAGCTCTAGAAATTCACAGAAAATCTAGATAAAAGCCAAATATGTTCAAATAATTAACTTGACTTAGGATTTAATAAAATGAAATTACCCTCTATTTAATTTTTTGTTTTACTTAAATTTCCTTTCAAAGAGAATCCTTTTTGAAAGCTAAAAAACAGAGCAGATAAAATTCAAAACTTAGGCAACCAACACTATGATTTTTAATTTTAATTAAATAAAAATTTTTACTATTAATTTTCAAATAAATAACTAGGCTGTTACAAACTACCCAAAACTCTTATTTTTATTTTAAATTAAATAATTTTGTGTAATAATAATTGAAATAAATAGCTGGGCCATTATAGTTCATCACTGTCTGGCCATCTCCGACCACCTCTGACCTCACTGCTAGACTCGTGGTAAGCCACTGATGCTTGAGCGATCGTCCCTTTAGCTTGGTAGAGTTGTTTTCACCATCGTCACCGTTACTATCCATGGTGCCATCGCCACTCTGACGAAATTGGACCCCATGCTCTCACCCCTGCCATCGCAACACACCACGGAACCTATCCTAGTACCTAGTCCATGTCTTGCTTCACTCCTGTGCTAATGCCACCGAAGACCAAGCCACGTCACCACCATTCACCACAGTAACACCGCCTCCGTCCACCTCTCCAGCGGCCATCGCTACCTCTAGGTTTGTCTTAGTCTTGCCATTCCAATCCACTAGGCTCTGAAACCTTTCCACTACCTCCTGGCCACCGGCGCGCTCGACAACAACCTTGGCCATCGCCGCCATCGATTCCCCCGTTCCCTCTCTTTGACCAGTGGCCCCATGCATAGTGAGATTAATTTAGCACTAATTAAACATTTAAAACTAATGAGTCTATAATATATGGGCTTGAGTGGATTAACCAAGTTAAAATTATAATTTAAACTAGTTTTAAACAAGGAGTCACTGACATATAGACCCCACCTATCAGTCATTTTAAAAATTAATAAAGCCCAGACAAACAGGCCCCACCTATCAGCCTAATGATGCAATAAACCCAAGATTTCCTTCAGAAAGGAAAATTAAAATTAAAATAGAAATTCATGCACAGAGTTTTCTTTTTCTTTTTTAGCATTTTTCAATCCAAACCAAATTCAAATACATGTAACTTTTGCGTATGAACTCCAAATTGAATTATTTTTGTCTCTAAAATTTTCTAAAATCATGATATTTTATATTATAAAAAAGTAGTTGGAATTTTCCTCTATTTGAATTTATGTGGCTCAGATTTGTGATATTTGGTATTTACTAACTAGATACTGATGTAACGGAAAATTTCGTTTAAGAGCCTGGCCAAGACCAAGAATTCAACAAGCAAGGCAAGCACTACCTTTGATCATGTTGTTCTCATATTTCAATGTAATGTATATTGTGTTCAAAATTATTATGCATGCACATAATTTTGGTAAAAATCGCTATATTGATAAGGTTGATGGTTATACACAATTTGTTGCATTAAACCGAACCTTGATTATTCTTTACCCTTGCTATTGTCACCTTAGCAATAATATCTACTCTTAGTAAAATATGGAACTTGTAGAGTAAATGAAGTAGTTGATGTTTAGCCATGCTCATAACAATATTAGGTGTGCTAGGTTGGAAATGAGTCAAAATGATCAAAGATGGGAGATATCTAAGAATTGGTCCAGAGGGGTTGCCTCTATTGTTTTAGTTAGCAAATAAAATGGAAAATATATTTTTAGACTTGAGTGAATGGTTGTGGACACCGGTGCGGTTAGACGAGATTTTGGTTTGTGGATGTCTCTCCTAGATCACTAAGGATTGAATCATATTGTGCCATAGACGCAACTACAATCATACAATCATGCATGTCTTTATGGCAAGGCCTTAGAATAATAAGCTACTATGCGCTAGCAACTTCACTGCAGGTGGTAGATTGTAGGTGATTTTGGGCTAGTGTAGGATTGGAGGGTATCCATGTTCGGAGGGGCCTTACCGGGAAGGAAGGTTTACCAACATATTGTATGACTCTTGGAACACTAGAGGGTACTCCCTGTGCTAAGAAAGAAAACATAGTGTGATAGTTGTTAGGACTGGTAATGTACAAGCTTCGTCATGAACTCTCAAATCAGGTATCGATGGTATAGCGTGACATGTATAACATAGTGGGATGTTTGTGTTGTATGGGGTAAAGTTACCACCTCTACAGAGTGTAATCTATTTAAATAGTTGTGCTCCTAGTTGTGTTCAAAGCTTGGTTATATCCCACAATAAGTAGCTTTATGTTTTATAAAATGGTTTTAGGAAAGTATGGATGGAACATCCATGCATAGCATGTTCGGCAAGGTTATTATCGCTGTTTTGAAATCCTAGGGCAGCAAGCCTCTTGTTCTAAATTATGCTATTATTGTTTTACCATTATTTTCTTATCAAATTCAAATGCCCTTACAACTTTCATTTGCAATATATTATTCATTATCTCAATTAAAAGCATGTTTTCACAAATTGAACTAGACTGGACACCTACCTTTGATTCCACTTGCATACTATATAACTTTGACAAGTCTTGCAGAGTATGATATCCGTACTCACCATTGCTTGTTGAACATATTTAGAGGACGCAAAAGAAGATTACTATTATGCAGCCGGTTTTGCTTATGAGGATGCTAATTTCTAGGGTTCTGCTCTAGTCAGTTGCCTGTGGATGGGTTGAGGCATACTTGTTGGATCTTGATGCCTCTTTTAGCGCCTCTTTTTGCTAACCTATTTTTATTGTATGTTGTATTTAGCCAATTAGCTTGTGTTGTAAACTTCACTATGTAGCTTATGTTCATTTGCTACCTATATGCTACTTTGTTTTAAATTTACTGTGTATAGATGTGATATGAATATTTTTGAATATGTGTGCTAGCTACTAATCATGGAACTAGCACAGTAAACACATAGGGTTCAGAATGCAAATTCTAAGTCCTGGCAGCATTGGTATCAGAGCTACACTAACTGTAGGTTTGACTCTTAGATAGAACTAGCCGCTAGTTTAAGGATTGTGATTTTAAAACTTTATTTGCAAACTTATCAAATGATCATGAAAAATATAGGCTATACTTGTTGTTTTCCTTCTCCCCTTAGTTTCTTTCTGTGCCTCTTTTTCACTTGGTTACAAAATAGTTACTAATCCTCTCCTCTTTCAAACTATAGGTGCCTTAGTGGACGCTTTGCCACAACACAACCACCCGACAAACAATTGGACTACTTTGCACCCTGGCCACCATGTTGCAACATGCCAGCTTTGCGCAAGACCCAAACTATTCAGTGTATCACACGATCACTAGTCAAGTTTCAGATGAGTACCGTACTCACACCGGAGGACCCCCACTCCACTTTGAGGGGTTTGGATCCCATATCTACATGGCTATGTGTGACGCCGCATATATGGCCATGGTTTGTCTCTGCCACATGCTTTCGGATTGTCCATAGTGTACCGCCACCACCCTTCTCGCCTAGCTACCGTTTGTGTGATGAGTAATTGACATCAGTTTAGGAAAGTCGAGTTTGGTTTGTGTGGTTCGGACCATGTCGTTGCGTGGTGCAATCGGGCTCGGTCGGACTTGGTCAAACCTGGTCAAAGTGATTAGGATGCATACTCTGGTAATTTGACAGGTTTGGGCTCTTTAGTGCGTAAGTATGATTCATTGATGCTATTTATGCTTTCATGTGTCGAGCGGTGCTATGTGATGTGTTTCTTGTCTGTGTTGGCTGCAGGACGTCGAGGCAGAGTCGTGGCGCGACACGAGGTGACCGGACTAGACACAGGCGGTGTCGAGGTCAGAACGGTCAAATGTGTCGAAGACGGCGGAGACTCGAGGTGGTTGCGAGGCTTGAACGACAAGGAACGCGGAAGCTTCCCGGAAGGTGCAGGAGGGGCGAATTGGTAATTTTGCGAGGCTGCACAAGCGGGAGTGGGTTCCGTTCGGGTTTTAGCGGGCGTAACGGGTTGGAGACCCGTTAGGCAAAGGCTATAAATAGGAGAGGGATTCTCAAGTTCATGCAAGACTTGTGAGAGGGAGTGCATGGTTGTTAGGTTTTGCTTTAGTCAAAATGACCTTTGGAGAGGTTGTTTTGCTTTAGAGCTTTAGTGGTTGAGGGAGGCAGAGTTGTGTTGGAAGGGTGTCTCCTTCGTTGTTTTCTCCTGTGTGTGGTCTCCTCTCCAAGTATGTAGTGTGTGTGTGTGTTCTTGAGGCTTTGAGAGTGGGAGAGGATGAGTTGATCCTTCATGTAATCATTCCTCTGAATGTACATGCGTATGGGGACTCCTTGTAATCCTTGATTGATTGGAATGAAGCTTCTGAAGTTTTATCTCTCGTGCTCCTGTGTTCTTCGTTGTGTTTGCTCTGTGTGATTCTTGAGTTTTTCGATTTCTTGTTGTTTCTTGCTGAGAAGACCCAAAATAGGTTGCTCTGTGATGGGAACAGGCCTCAAGATCATTTGATTGGTTTCTCCCTAGAGCAAAGTGAATGAATCAAGGATTTTCATTTTTTCAGTTTCTCTGTTCTTGTTTTTCATTTCTAGGGTTTTAGTGAGAATCGTGTTTCCCCTCATGAGATGGCATAAGTTTTGGGCCATCAAGTCCTAAGACTATTGCTAATCCTTCTGCCAAAGCTCATGAGCAAAGATTGAGAGATCGTTGAGGAATTTGGTTTTTGGGTTCAGATTTTGCAAAAGTTCATGTTTTTGTCAAAATCTGGAATTCTTGCTCTTAAGTTGAAATCTCTTAGCCCTCTAGTCTCTCCTGGCTATTTTGGTTGTTTCCCTGCTGTTCTGGGCCAAAAAGATCAGGGGGAAACCTTGAATTACTCTAGTAGTTGAAGTTTGCAAAAATCTATTTTTTGTCTGAATTTCAGCCTCTGCTATCTGAATCCCGATGGGCGGTCTGACTGGCGTTAATCCAGCGGTCTGACCGGTTGGACGCCGGCGGTCTGACCGGCTAGAAGAAGGCGGTCTGACCGGCGCAGGGACGGCAGTCTGACAGGCCTAGGCGGTCTGATCGGCCCAGGGACGGCGGTCTGACCGGCCTGTTATGTGCGGTCTGACCGGCCTGTTGTTGCCACTGCTGTTTTTCCTTGTTTCTTATGTTGATCTCTGTGTTTCTCCCTTGCTGTGTTATGCATCTTTTCTCTCCTTTGTGTTAGAGGGTTCAGAAAGTACTTGAACTTCGTTTCATGGTTCTCATAGCCATTGGAGAGAAGTTTTGTTTAGGGGTTCATTTTTAAAGATCGACATTCACCCCCCTTTGTCGCCATTTTTGATCCAACAGATTAAAATATCTATGGCAACAATCTCCGTGAGACGGACACCACACTCCGATAGCTTGTTGACTTCATAGTCTCCTTGGACCGGTATCACCGCCAGGTGGTCCGTGAGTTGATGGAGACTCCCCGTCGAGTAGCTCTCCTTGAGTGACATATCGAGCTGTATGTTGTCACCAAGATAGAATCCCGTTCCATGCTACATGGGGAGCCTGTCTTCATTCCACCTGCTGTTGTTCGTTCACTTGCTCCTATTGGTCTACTGCCCCAAGAGCCATCTCCTCACCTTGGCTTTGTCACCCGTCACCCCGCATGTACACTATGGGATACCGTCGCATCTATGGACCTGATGGTTTTGGGGGCAGAATCCCCATTCAGCACAACACCACTGTGTGTGTACACCAAGTGTCTTCAAGGAGTTGAGTGCCTAGACCTCCCTCGATGGCCTAGGTACTCACTGAGATTGAATAAAATCACCATGCCCAGACTCTTATTCTTCAACAAATTACCAAAAACAACACGAACATTGGTGCAGCTCCTATGTCAGCTGAAGAAGGAGTTGCTGTTGCAAACCAAGCCCAGTCAAAGTTGGGTGAATTCTTGCGAACAAGTCTATCGGTCTTTTCCCGCTCTGAGGATCCACTTGACACTAATGATTAGTTATAGGATATAGAAAAGTTGGTCATTGCTCAGCGTACCAACAATGCGAAGGTATTGTTTGCTTCATATCAACTTCAAGAAGCCACAAGTGTTTGGTGGGACAATTTTAGCGCCATGCAGCCGGAAGAACAAGTGATTACTTGGACCGATTTCAAGGAAGCCATTCACAAGGCACACAATCCAACTGGCCTTATGGACATCAAAAAGAGGGATTTCAAATCTCTAAGGCAAGGAAGCATGATAGTGACTGAGTATACGCATCACTTTAACTATCTTTCCTGGTATGCACCTACTGACATTTCGAATGATGCCTAAAAGATGGATCTTTTTTGGGAGCACCTCAACCAATAAGTTTAGCTAGCACTCGATCCATTGGACTTCCTAGAATTTTAGACCTTGGTAAACAAGGTTATCATATGGGAAGATAAGCTCTATGTGCTTGATGACTTGCGCTAGCACAAGATGACTGCACAAAAATCAGCAAGTAGTGGTTTGCAATGACCACACATGTGGCAGTCGCCCGCTATTCGTTCACCCATACTGCAGCCACCTAGATATCCAGTACTAGCCCCACATCTGCTACAACAAACCATGCATCTAACCTCCTTTCTGTGGTGATCAGCCCTTTGGAGGTAGCAGGACCGTCAATTACTTTCATTGTGGCGAGCATGGCCACTATGTGAATTAATGCCCGAAGAAGCTAGAGGTGCTATCTAGAATGTACCGCTACATGCTCCCACAAGGCCGTCAATACTAGGACAAGGATGTGGATTTCCCCATGTTCAAAACAGAGCCCCGAGACCCACTCAGAACATCGGTAGAGCCTGAGTAAACCACGCGACCATCAAAGAAGCTCTATATGCACCCGATGTGGTGTTGGGTATATTTCTTGTCAACTCAGCCCCCACAATGGTTTTATTTGATTCCAAAGCATCTCATTCATCATATCTAAGAACTTTGCTACCCAATAACATATAGAAATAGGTTTGTTAGATAGACTTATGCTAGTTCAATCGCTGGGTTCATAATTGAAAACCGAGTTGATATGCCCAAATGTTAGCATGATTATTAGTGGGATTAAGTTCATAGTAGACTTGATAGTGCTTGAGTTACAGGGATTAGATGTCATTCTAGAGATGGATTGGCTATTCAAGCATAAAGGGAAAATGATTTGTGCCAACCATTCGATTGACCTCATAGTAAAGAAGGGGATTGTGTCACGTTCATCTCCAACTGAATCAAACCATACTTTCCTTCTCTTAATTAGCCAAACACCAGTAGTATATGAGTACCCCAAATGTATTTCCTGAGGAACTACCTGGACTACCACTAGATAGAGACATGGAATTTGTAATCAAGCCGCTGCCTAGAATAGCTCCGGTTTTGAAAAGACCGTATAGAATTCATGCAGAGGATTTTGTCGAATTGAAGAAGCAACTTAAAGAGCTGCAATCTAAGGGCTTTATTAGGCCAAGTTCATCACCATTGGGATCACCAGTGTTATTTGTGAAAAAGAAAGATGAAAATTTAAGGATATTTGTCGATTACCAATCTCTGAATGAGGTAACCATCAAGAATAAGTACCAACTGCCATGGATTGGTGATTTATTTGACCAAATGACTAGTGCCTAAGTTTTCTCCAAGATTAACTTGAGATTAGGTTATTTCAAACTTAAGATCAGATCAGAAGATATCCTAAACATAGCCTTCAGCAACCATTACAGTTTGTATGACTACACTGTGATGTCAATCGGATTAACCAATGCTCCCACCTACTTTATGAACCTCATGAATATACTGTTTATGGAGTTTTTGCATAGATTTTGGTAGTTTTTATAGATGACATACTCATATATTCGAGGAGTAAAGAAGAACGCAAATATCATTTGAGGTTAGTATTGGAAAAGCTCAAAGAGCATAGGTTGTACACAAAATTCAGTAAGTGCGAGTTTTGGTTGAAAGAAGTGGGATTTTTGGGATATGTGCTGTCCAAAGGTGGAGTTGTAGTAGACTTACAAAAGGTTAAAGATATGTTAGATTGGGAGCAGCCTAAGACTATTACGAATGTCCATAGTTTTGTCAGTTTGGCCAAATATTACCGTCGATTCATTGAAATTTTTTCCAATATTACAAAACCCATGACATAACTTTGATTGAATGGACCATAAAATATGAGGAAAATTTTCAAGAATTAAAAAAGAGATTGACCACAGCCCCTGTATTAGTTATATGGACATACACCAAGACTTCGATATTTTCTGTGATGCATCTCCCCATAGACTCGGATGTGTGTTGATGCAAGGAGGCAAGGTCATGGCATATTCCTCATGAAGTGAATTATCCCACTCATAACTTGGAATTAGCAGCAGTAGTGCATGCTCTAAACATTTGGCAACATTACCTTATCGGTAACCATTGCGAGATATATACAGACCATAAGAGCTTGAAGTACATATTCACCTAGCCAGATCTGAACCTAAGACAAAGAAGATGGTTAAAGCTAATCAAAAATTATGATCTTGGTATACATTATCACCTCGTCAAAGCAAACGAAGTAGCTGATGCATTAAGTCAGGAGTCCTATTGCAATGACATCATGATTAAGGAGAAGCAACCGGCACTACATGGAGAATTTCAGCACCTTAACTTAAGGTTGGTAGAAGAAGATTATATAGCTACTTTGGAAGTAAAACCCACCTTAGAAGAGCAAATTAGGAAAGCTTGGAAAGAAGGTTGAGGCATCAGAAAAATTAGAGATAGCATATAGAGAGGCGCTATTATGGAATTTTCTAAGGATGAGCAAGGTACTCTATGGTGTAGGAAGCGCATGGTTGTACCAAATAACAAGACACTAAAAGGATTAATACTTAGGGAGGCCCATGAAACACCCTACACCATACATTAGGAAGCACAAAATGTACCAAGACTTGAAGTAAATATTTTGGTGGTCTAGAATAAAAAGGGACGTAGTGAAGTTTGTTACTAAGTGTGATGCATGTCAGAGGGTGAAAGCCAAACACCAACACCCAGCAGGACTACTACAACCATTACCCACACCTGAGTGAAAGCGGGAGGAAGTTGGTATGGATCTTATCACCAGATTGCCAAGGTCATAGAAAGGACATGATTTGTATTAGTTGTGATGGACCATCTTACTAAAGTAGCTCACTTTATACAAGTGAACACGAGGGATTGTAGATCCAAGTTGGCCAAATTATATATGTCCAAGATAGTGTATTTGCATGGAGTGCCTAAAACGATAGTCTCAGATCAAAGTACCCAATTTACCTCACATTTTTGGAAACTTACAAAAGGTTTTAGGGATAAGTTTGGATTTTAGTACAACGTATCATCCTCAGACTAGAGGACAAACTGAATGAGTGAAGCAAATCCTGGAAGATATTCTTAGAGCTTGTATATTGTCCTATGGACCAAATTGGGAAACATGTCTACCGTCTGTTGAGTTTTCCTATAACAATAGCTACCAAATGAGCTTGCAAATGTCACCTTTTGAAGCCTTATATGGGAAAAAAATGTAGGACTCCTCTAAACTAGTCTGAGACCAGAAAAAGATAAGTGTTTGGTCATGCAGTCATAAAAGAAGCCGAAGAATGAGTTCAATTAATTAGGATTCGATTGAAAGAAGACCAGTCTAGATAGAAAATCTATGCTAATCATTGAAGGTCACGCCACTCTATTGCACCCGTCGTTTCCAAGTTTGAGGAAAATTGGCACCAAGATACATTGGGCCATACCAAATAGATGCAAGAAAGGGGGAAAAGTAGCGTACCAATTAGAACTGCCACTAGAATCTTAGATGTGCATGATGTGGGCTCAAGTGGATTAATCAAATTAAAATTATAATTTAAACCAGTTTTAAAAAATGAGCCACTGACATATGGACACCACTTATCAGTCATTTTAGAAATTAATAAAACCCTAACAAGTAGGCCCTACCAGTCATCCTAATGTCGCAATAAACCCAGAATTTCAATTAGAAAGAAAAATTAAAATTAAAAAAGAAATTAATGCACAATATTTTATTTTTGTTTTTCAGCATTTTCAATCCAAACCAAATTCAAATACATGTAACTTCTATATATAAACTCCAAATTAAATGATTTTTGTCTCTAAAATTTTTAAAATCATGCTCTTTCATATTCTACAAAAATATTTGGTATGTCTATCTATTTGAATTTATTTGGTTATTATTTGCAATATTTGGTATTTGCCAACTAGATTTCATCGACGAGCCAAAGCAAGACCAAGAGTTCAACAAGCAAGACAAGCACCCCCTTTAATCATGTTATTCTCATATTTCAATGTTATGTATATTGTGTTCAAAACTATTATGCATGCGCGTAATTTTGAAAAAATTGCTATATTAGTAAGGTTGATAGTTATACCCAATTTGTTGTAAACCCTACCTTGATTAATTGTTACCCTTGTTGTTGTCACCTTAGCAATAATATCCATTGTTAGTAAAATATGGAACTTGTAGATTAAATAAAATAGTTGATGCTTAGCCGTGCTCATAACGCTACTAGGTGTTCTAGGTTGGAAATGGGTCAAAATGTTCAAATATGGGAGATATCTAAGAATTGATCAAGAGGGGGTTACCTCTGTTATTTTAGTTAGCAAATAAAATAGCAAACATGTTTTAGGCTTGAGTGAATGTTTGTGGAGAGCAGTACGGTTAACACGAGATTGTGGTTTGTGGCTGTCTCGCTCAGATCACTAAAGACCAAATTATATTGTGCCATAGACCAAGTACAGTTATACAACTATACATACCTTTATGGGAAGTTCTTAGTATAATAAGTTACTGCGTGCTAGCAACTTACCACAGGTAGTAGATTGTAAGTGATTTTGGGCTAGTTCGAGCATGGAGGGTATCCATGCTCGGAGAGACCTTATCAAGAAGGAAGGTTTATCAACACAATGTATGAGTCTAGCTTGGAACACTGGAGGGCACTCCCTGTGCTAAGAAGGGAAACATAACGTGATGGTTATTAGGACCGGTAATGTAAAAGTTTCATTATGAACTCCCAAATCAGGTACCGACGGTATCGTGTGACATGTATAACTTAGTGGGATGTTTATGTCATATGGGTAACATGTAAAACTTCAGCAAGTTGTAAATCTATTTGATAGTTGTGTCCCTGGTTATGGACAAAGGTTGGTTATATCCTACAATAAGTAGCTTTATATTTTATAAAATGGTTTTATGAAGGTATAGATGAGAAATCCATGCATAGCATGTTCAGTAAGGTTATTGCCGTTGTTTCGAAATCTTGGGGTAGCATGTCTCTTGTTCTAAATTATGCTATTATTACTTTATCATTATTTGGTTATCAAATTCAAATGCTCTTACAAATTCCGTTTGCAATCTATTATTCGTTATCTCATTTGGAAGCATGTTTTCGTAAATTGAATTAGACTAGACATCTACATTTGACTCAGCTTGCATACTATATAATTTTGCAACAAAGTCTTGTGGGGTATGATTTTCATACTCACTATTGCTTGATGAACATATTCAGAGGATGCAGAAAAGATTTGTCTTGTGGTTACTATTACGCAGCAGGTATTGGCGATAAGAATGCCAATTTCTAGGGTTCTGGCCCAGTGAGTTACCTGTGGATGGATTGAGGCATACTTGCTAGATTTTGATGCCCCTTTTATCACCGCTTTCCACTGAACTATTTTTATTGCCTATTCTATTTGGCCAGTTGGCCCATGTGTTGTAAACATTCACCATGTAGGCTTATGTTCATTCGCTATCTATATACACTACCTTATATTAAATTTATTATGTATGGGTATGATATGAATGTTGTTAAATATATATACTAGCCACAACTAGCACGGTAAACACTTAAGTTCAGAATGCAAATTTCGGTCCCGGCACCATTGATTAGCTGCAGAGACTGATGGTGTATGCCACCACCTGCACCCACTACTTGAGCCTTGCCTTCACCTCGTCTGGGCTGGCCCATACAACAACACATCCTAGAACGCATGAGCTCAAATGTTCAATAGCAAATTAGCAATCCAAGAATATAGTGAGCAGAACAAATCAACAAGTAGTTTAGTTCTTGTCAAAATAAAAAACTTGTTAATCTACAAGATTGAGATGAATCGAGAACAGATTTTTGTATAGGATTGAGAAGGTCTCGAACAGATTTGCTTTGCCACAACACAAATCAAGAACACCTATTTGACAACGAGCAGGCGTGTTTCTCTGCGCTTACCGGGGCTGGATATCTTCCAACTGGCAATGGGTCGAGCCGGCGAGGCCGGCACCTCCTCTGCCGTCTCGTCCTTGGGCAGCGGCTTGTGCTCATCCAAGAACATGCGCCTCATGGAGTAGCAGAGCTCGAGCTCGGGGATCTCGTGGTAGCTGCGGGGGTGGCGTGGGCGCCCAGTGGCGGTGGGGTGTGGCATAGACAGCGGCGGAGTGGGGCGGCGGGCTGCACCGGTTGCGGCTCAGCAATGGCGGCATTCGGGAAGATGCAGCGGAGGGAGGGGAATACAACCAGATCGGAAGCACGAGTCGTGGGTTGGTTCGGGGTGGGAAACGTTGGCCACGTCGGGCTTCGGTTCCACCGGTGCAATGCCACGCTGGCCTAGCCCACCCAGAGAGTACCGATGGAGTAAAGGTAAAAACGAATCAAATATGGATGGATAATAGTTTTGTTATATTTATTGTTATATTTTTTCTGGATGTAGATATGAATATGAATATCTCATATACGAATACAAATATGAATAATATCAAATACAAATACGGAGCGAATACAAATCGAAAATACTACGGTGATGAATATTTCTTGGAATATGAAAACCTTTTAAATTGTACGTATAAAATGAATAAAAAATAACTAGTTTATTTGATCTAAATATTCGTGAAGAATATTTATGAATTCTTCATATAAATTAAGATTCCTTCTCTAACTCCATGCATTAATGTATATGTTAATGTACGATGGGTTACTAAAGTACATTGTAAATGGGCTAAGCTAAAATAGAGGATGTAGGCTACGGATATCCGGCCCTCTGAATATCTAGATAATCCGGATCCGTATTCGACGGATAGTAAGCTATCAAATTCGTATATGTTTTTTATCCGATACTATCCCATAAATATTCAAGCTAACATAATCCACATTTAAAATTATCAAGATTGATCGAATGCCATTTGAGTAAGATTATCATTATTATCCGATACTATCCCATAAATATTCAAGCTAACATAATCCACATTTAAAATTATCAAGATTGATCGAATGCCGTTTGAGTAAGATTATCATTATTATCCGATACTATCCCATAAATATTCAAGCTAACATAATCCACATTTAAAATTATCAAGATTGATCGAATGCCGTTTGAGTAAGATTATCATTATTGCTTGATCATATGGTTGCCTTAATAATATCATTATTGCTTGATCATATGGTTGCCACAGGATGACATGGGGCTTCAGCTACCACCTACCAGGATTAATTACCGACAATAATTTAATGTTGGTCCCTTGACCTGACTGAGACAATAATTTGATGTTGGTCCCTTGACATGACTGACTCCTTATTAACATGCCTAAGGAGCCCCCCACGCACAAGGTTGAGGCAGGAAGAAGGCAGTTCCAATCTTCGACCTCTAATATAGGTATAATAATTGTGAAAGTGGAATGCAATTGGAATTCAGTGAAATACTGATCTGGATCACTCAATGCGAGTGTTAAATATAAAATCAGATTTCACAGGGCTTCTTTTCATAGAGAAGTTTATATTTTCAGTTTGGCTTATCTGGAAAGTAAGGAATAAGCTTATCTTTCAACAACAGTGACACATCTCTCAGATTGGCTTTCGAGGCTCAGATTGGAGGTATCTTTGCTGCTCCTTAGAGTTAAGCTGGCTTTTCACTCTTTTCTTTCAAGTTGGATTAGGTCTCTCTGATTTGGTGTTTCGTTTTTGGGTTTCTTCCCCTTCTATCTCCCTCGTTTGCTGTTTACGCTTTGTTCATTATTATCTAATTAATATAGTGCAGTATGAATCTCTCCTACTGTTTCCCGTTAAACAAAAATATGGCGATATGACTGTACATCATGCTAGAAATAATAAAATTTAAGAGCCACTCAGTTCGGCTGAAATAATCTGACTTATGGCTGAAATTACACTATAACTAATAGTGACTTATTTAGCATAATTAAACTAAAAAATTAAAAATAGAAAAATATGTTAACGTATCATAGGCAATGCAAACGAATACAGGAAAAAGGAAAAGACAAAAAAAATCCAAAAAACTAAAAAAATCAGAAAAAGACGAAATCAAGGAATAGTGAATTGAAGCTAGAAGTCATAAGCTGAATCTGAAATGAGCGGTGCTACTCTTCGCAAAAAAAAATAAAGAAAGACTACTAGATGCTACAGGAGTATGATTGCAAGGACGACAAGGAAATCTTAATCTTCTCCTAAAGTTGAGTGTAAATCTAATCACAGGAAAATACTATGCCATTCCGTATTTCCATATCCTGCTAGCCTACGATTTTTCAATGGACGGCTTGGATGCTTGGCTATAGCTCAGTAAAAGCTTGCCCTTTGGCCTGTGGTCTCGGGTACTCAGACAACACTGCAGCCTTCTAGACTAGACACTTCAAAAACAGGAAGGCAGTAAGTATCTCGATACGTGTTAGAAAAGGCGCTCAGATCTTATGAACAAACGGTGAAATCGGCATACCGAGCTTCGGTTCTTCAGAAAGAACAGAAAATGAAGCTTCATTCGTCGACACATTATTCCGAAGATTTCTGAAAACGACTATATGGAAATTGAAGCTCGTTCCAAAAGTCGGTGTCTTTTGATGGCGTGTACTAAGAGGAATTCTCCTATATGCTGCTACCCTCAAGAACCGCCGTGTCAAGGAGAGGAGTATTCGTGAAGTTTGCAACGCTTCTGACGAAGATTTGATGCATGCTCTCATCCAGATCCACTACTCACGCGCTGATCAGCTCTTCTGGGCGGCACTGAAAAGCATTCTCAACATTAAACTCCCTCGACTTCATCCGATGAGATCTGGGCATTGGATATTTTGTGTGCTCCTTGGATCCCTGACGATCGGAAACCTCAGGTGGTCATCACCATCATGCGGCCTATTAATTTAATTGGTCCTCACGGAACAAATGGACACATTGGGACCATGGCTATGACCCCTGCAAATTCATGGAGTTCATTAGGGATATGGGTGGAGCTAGGATTTAGAAATAAAGAAAGCCAGATAAGCTATACAATGTAATTACATTTGTGAAAGTGATATACCATACTCGAATGTTTTTGGGGTAAAATCAATCGAATTTCTGACCTTTCGATCTTCATAGAGATTCATGCGTTACCTTTGCCGCTAGCATTTTCCTCCTTTCCGGCGACGCCGTCATCTTCATGCGCCACTGCTCCATGGAATTAGGGCCCGGGTTCATTATTAGGGTTAGGGTCCACCCGAGCTCCCCGAGTTTAAAGAGAGGTGCCGGGGGGCGACTAACTGGCTGTGGGAGATTGAGGTGGCGCAACGGCGGTGGCACTACCTTGATCGCGGGCGGGAGGAGGGCGGTAGGCGGACTAGGTGGCAAGGGCAACACATCGTAGAGTCATTAGGTGGCGGAGGGCGGTGCTGGCAGATCCGGCAACATTAGCCGTAAGAGACAGGGAAGAAGGACGGGGCGGGGGCTTCGACACTGGATTTGGCCGAAGATGGCGCAGGCGTCTGCGGGGAAGAAGGAGAAAACAGGGGAGGTGGTGGCACGGCGGTCTCACCGGCACTGGGGGCGGCGCCGACGAGGAGGCGTGTGTGGCACTGGGAGGGGAGAGCGGGATCGGGCTGCGACAAAGACTGGCGGCAAGGGTGTGGGGTTAGGGTTAGGAGGGGAAGAATATAAAGGAACGAGGATAGATTTGGGTCTTTAATTCTCTATCCAATGGTTTAAAATATTTGGCTGATTTCAAACCTCTAAAATTAGTCAAATGCTCTATAAACAAACCCTTTGCGCTTATATTTGATAAGAACGACCAAACATTACTAGGGGATCCCACAAGCAATGCGATCGCGTAATGGCTTCCTGGATGCTTAGAGTAAATCTTACTAGGGGATCCCAGACCCACTGGTGATCGACAAAACAACATTACTGCCGGTGGCGATCAGATCTCGATCCAATGATGAATTGCAAGCACAGTCATTTCGAGTTGGCTGGTTGTTACACACTGCCGTCCCTATTTACTCAAACACAGCAACTCATTATCAGGTGCACCAAACATCGTAATTAACACGCACTATAAGCATACACACTATTATCAGCGTTCGGTAACCTAGCCTAGGCTAGGCTTATGTTCTATATATACACATGCACACACGCGCACACTGCAGTACAATAATGCAGGAACAAGTAAGGAGCGGAGCTGCCGCTGGTATCTCCATGGGTGTGCCAATCTGGTTCGTCTCGTTGGCCGGCCTCGGCGCCTTGTACGTGGCGTCCGCCGTGTGCTTCCCCCTCCTCGCCCACCTCGCTCTGTGCCTACGCCGGCCCAAGGACCTCCGCCGCTACGGCTCGTGGGCCATCGTCACCGGTCCGACGACCGGGCTCGGGCGGTCCATGGCGCTGGAGTTCGCGCGCCAGGGTCTCAACCTCGTCCTTGTCGACCTGAACCCCGGCAATCTCGAGGAGGTCTCCGAGACGATACGCAGGACGCACGCCGTGCAGACCAAGACCGTGGTGTTCGACCTCTCCCTCGTCTCCACCGATGAAGGTGACATGTACACAATTAATGCTTGCACACATCGATACAGATATATATACGTATATACTTACATATATAGAAAGAGAAGAGCAGGCGAGGAGGCGATGCGCCGGCTCCGGGAAGCGATTGAGGGGCTGGACGTGGGGGTTCTGGTCAACAACGCCGGGGTGATCAAGCCGGGCGCGCTCTACGTGCACGAGGCGGCCGTGGAGCGGCTGGTGACGATGGTACGGGTGAACGTGTGGGCGCTGACGGAGGTGACGGCCGCGGTGCTGCCCGGGATGGTGCAGCGGGGGAGGGGCGCCGTCGTCAACGTCGGCTCGGGCTCCACGGTGGCCGTCCCCTCCTTCCCTTTATACACCGTCTACAGCTCCACAAAACGGTACGGTGCTACATATGCCATTGTACTGCTATATATAATGCATATATGGTTCGTTCATGCACATATGTGATCGATGATCTTTTTTTCGAGCTAAACATGCATGCAGGTACGTCGCTGCGTTGTCCAGGAGCCTCTACGTTGAGTACAAGAGCAAAGGAATCGATGTGCAGTGTCAGGTGCCGTTCTACGTGGACACCAACATGCTGTCGAGCGCCGTGAAATCCATAATGACCTTCCCGATGTTCGTGGCGACGGCGGACGTGTACGCGCGGGCGGCGGTGCAGTGGATCGGGCACGGCCCCTTGAGCGTGCCCGACGCCGGCCAGCAGCTCCAGTGGTTCCTTGCCGCCTTCGTGCCGGACTTCGCCCACGATTGGTACCGACTCCGCCGCCATCTGCAGCATAGAGCCATCCTTTGGAAGCTCACGTCATAGTCGCCCGCGGCGAGCGAGGGCCGGCGATTCATCGTCGTGTTAGTCATCATGCATGTCTAATTTGTATGTAAAATTGTGTACATGTTGCATGGCAGTGTACACGTCCACAAATTGAAGTCCAGTCCTGTTGCGTACGTGTGTGCACGTCTAGGTTGTTACCTTGCATGCATGGAGGTTGAAGTTTGTTTACCTTGCATGCATGGAGGTTGAAGGACCATGTAAAAAAAATCCAAATTATTATTGCGTTGTCAAGTTGGTGAATGCATTTAATTATGCAAAGATTGTATTTTGTCAGTACTAGTTTCAGAGTTTTTTCAGACAAACTGGTCTGACCGCTTGGCAGTTATTGGTCAGACTGACTAAATCATATGACCACGGGTTACTTGCCGATTGTCATTTTCTAGAGAGGTTTGGTTGTACAGTGATTCAACTGGTTTGATCGGCTTATGGTTGGCGGTCTAACTAGCCCAATTGCAAATTTCTTGGATTTGGGAATTTGGTTTTAGATTGATTTGATATATGTTCTGTATTCATGTTGCATGAAGCATATTTTAGCTAACGTGGGTTAAGTTATGAAGAACTTATGCCCAAAAATAATTTTTTATTTTTGGGTGTTCAGGGAAGCTCTAAAATCTACTATAGTCAATGCGATAATCAAGCTATGCTCATGGAGGAGTCAAGACCCACAACAATCAAGGATGTCGGGTGAGATGGTTGAGTTCAAGTATGGCATGAGAAAGGTAGGAAATGTTGAATAGAAGGTTTAAGTCACAAGATGTATCAAGTAGCTTGGTCGGTCTAAGTGAGGCAGAGTCCGGTAGAACCAGAACAAGAGAGGTTTACTAATACATGGTAAACTAGTGGTACACTTACACTTGATAAATATGATGACTGCTTGCAAGGAAGATGAAGATCAAGCCAAGGAAGGGTATTTTTGTAAGACGGCCAAATACTGAAAACTATATTGGATCAAAACCGCAATGCTTGGAAAAGTTGTTTAAGTTAAGGAGAAGTTGAGAAGATCAAGTTAGATCAAAGGCTAAGGACTTAGCAGATTCAGACTCATATGCTTTAAAAAATATGCATGAGAGTAAAACCCGTGTTGTATGAGATTAACGGGTTTTCCCTAAATATGTAGTGGATAGTATCCATTAAAGTTATGTGTTGATTGGTTGTCTCATCTATTTAATGTGTTAGGATGGAGACTTACAAGTTAACACTACTACAAAAGAGGCTATGCTAGACGGCTAATTCATTGTGCTGCAATTATCACAAACGATTTATATTAACAACCGTCTGTGATATTTTTATAGACGGTTATTTATATGAACCGTCTGTGATAAAGCAAGACATCACAGACAGTTCTTATTAATAACCATTTGTGAAAATATCACAGACGGTTATTAGTATAAACTATCTGTGATAATGCAAGATATCACAAATGGTTCGTATTAATAACCGTCTGTAATAATTCATGGACATTTATTTATAAGAACCATCTGTGATATGTACATTATCACAGACAGTTTGTATAACAAATCGTCTCTGATAATACCACGACACCGATCCGTGGCATCTCCCCTAGGATTCTGATCTCACCCATCCATTCTCTCCACATTGAACGGCAGACACCGATTCCTCTCACCTCTTGCCCCTTATTAATTACTCCCCCTCTCTCTTTCACTCCAAGATACGTGAGTTCTACCAGCTACTCTAGCTAGCTAGTAGTTGTTAATTACTCCCCCCCTCTCTCTTTCACTACAATGAAGTTGCTTGATCGAAATGAAAGTCTATCCTACAATCGCTATACCACACCCTTGTTACCAACTATGCCAAGAACGCGGTTGACCTAAACACAAGGTTCAATTCCTGCAAGCAATCGAAGAATAAGTAAGAACAATACAAAGCGCAATCTGAATATTGCGAATATCAATAAGGAATATAAAGAGTTGAAGCTTGTAATCGCAGTTATTAGTCTAGTCGACACAAGAACACACGATGAAGTTTCATAGTGGAAAACTAATCTAAACAAGTCTACATTATGTGGCCAATTCGGCCTCTATTTATAGGAGCATGAAGGCCCTTGGCATATGGAAACTTATCAACACATGAAAATTAACCAAATCATATCCAATTCTATCTCTAATTCTAAAATTGAAGGATTGTTTTGATAATTTTGATGCGTGCAAAAAGAATTTTGGGATGGGGTCAAATCCATTGGAAAGAGGACGAGATAAGCTTTCTATCCAGTACTCACACATTCCAAACAGACTTTGGATACAAATTCTATGCACGTTTGACTTTGGTTCTATCAGGCTGAATCAGCACTAGATTGTTTTAGCGACTGTGACGTGCATAGAAGGAATTTGGAGGTGAGACTAGATCTGTTGGAAAGAATATGAGATAAGCTTTCCAGGCTATACTCATACCCTCAAACATATATGTATGTGAATTCCATGCACATTTCAAGTCAATGCTCTCTCTAGAGACTGAATTGGATTTCAGAACTTGTCCATGTTGAACTTTTGCTTTGCCTTGGACACAAATAACGTGGTGACCTTGAGAAGGAATTTGGCAAGGTGTCGACTTCGTCTTGATGTGCTGGTCGGCTTCCCTTTAGGTGGACTCAACTACGAGCACATAATGTTGATGCAATCCTCCTTGTGTAGTTGCACAAATATACATTTTCATCATTAAGTACCATCATATTCTCATTTAAAACAAATTGAAACTAAAGAAATAAATTCACGTTTTGTTCAATCTTGATAGCTATGATCGTATAAGTTTGTGGCATGGTCACATCACAAGATCTAATGATGCCATGTTCTTTTCATCTTCTAATCCCTTAAAGGGTTTTCGAGGTTGCTTTGCTTGCACACATGATTGGTACTTTGATCCTTTGACAATTTCACATTTTGAAATTAAATCTAATCTAGACATTTCTAGCAATGCTATCTAAACCAATATGACATAAACGAGAATGCCAAATATTTGCCTCACATTTATTTAAACCAGTTGCAACATTCAGATTATATCAAGACTCTAAAGTACTTAGGCGGAACAAGCCTCCGCTCTCATAGCCTTTACCAACAAAATTCCCAAATTTGGATATTAAAATTTTATTTGACTCAGACTAGCTTATAACCATCCTTGCATAGGAGAGAACCACTAATGAGGTTCTTATTTATTATAGGACCATGTTGCACGTTCTTCAAGTGGACAATCTTCCCCGAAGTAAACTTCATATCCACCGTGCCAACACTAAGAACAAAACATGCGACCCATTTCTCACTAGAACGGTGGAAGCCTCTACTGTCTGGTAAGAAGAAAACAAAAATATCATAACATACATGAATATTAGCACCAGATCAACCCACCAATCAGTGGATATATATGCTAAAAAGATAACATGAGAATTAACATACCCTCCTGAAGTCGAGGCCTCATCTATGATCACGTTGATAGCCTTCTTCTTTGGCTGTTCACCATCTCTGCTCTTGCGGAAGTGACAGTCCTTCGCCATATGACCGTCTTTTCCACACACAAATCAGGTAATGTCCCTCAAATCCTTTGTCTCAGTTTTCTTCTTCTTAAAGTTAGTTGTCTTGTTCAGTTTGTAAATTTGTACTTTTTTATAGCTGTCTTTTTCTCTATGATATTGGCATTGTTCTAACCAGAAGTGATGGGTGCATCTTTTGCTCTGGCCTTTTCTTCCACATTGAGGGCAGCAATGAGATCCTCAATAGAAATCTCTTCTCTTTTGTGCTTCAAGCCAGTGGCAAAATCCTGCTAACTAGCAGGAAGTTTGGCAACAATGCCCGTAGCCACAAACATAGGAGGTAGTACACACCCTAAGTGTGCGACCTCACCAACTAGTAGCTGAAAATCATAAGCTTATCCAACTATCGACTTACCCTCATCCATATACATGTACAACCAACGACCAGCCTCTGCCTATGCATTCATATGCTCTAGTGCATCCCACAACTCCGTGGCGAACTTGTAGTCTATGTACACATCATAGGGCTGATCTGCCAGAATGGTCAGAATGCAGTCAAGAGCGGTGTTGTTCATAATTTCAAATTGCATAAATTGGTCAATCATAAATGGAGACTGTGGGTGGATAGCCCATCATAGCCCTAAAGATATGAGCCAAAACTTAACCTAATCTGGCAACTACGAAAATTTTGACCAGAAAACATCTCAGTTTTCATAGCATCAAAAGTACTAGCCATTGTTGCATTGCAATAAAGTTCACAATAGGGTTTCTGAAATGTTGAAAATGTGCGCAATATTTTAATTTTAGATTTTACTAGAAGGCAAATATTGCAAATAACTAATAATGCATAAATCAGTGCTAACAGTAGACAACTCATTATGCTTTGAAATATATATAGAAATAGAATGTAAACAAGTCGATCAGTCACATTAATGATTTACTGTTAGGTCTGATAAAGAACAGGACGTAGCACAAACTCGATGCAAACTCATTCAAACAGATAGAGATGCATGGTTCAACAAAAATTAGGTAAACTTTGTCTGCCAAGTAGCATGCCACATCACAGCGTGGTCGCGCATTGCAAGTTACAAGTCACATGATTTTCTATGCAAAAATACGTGAACACAAGCGTGCATGCATGTGCACATGTGTATGTAGCCAAAGCCCTCCTCATGCCATCCCCATCTATACATCACATGTTTCAAAGAGTGGCAAGTACTCTACCTTATAAATTGGTCTCCTCCACCTTGCCTTAGCAATATGGTACTAAACTATGCATGCTTTGGATTTATAGGAAATGGGCCTCACTCATGTCGGCCTATTTCTAACAATCCCCACCCATCATCACCATCCACGCTGCTGCAGGGTCCTGAGCACTGGCCTCAACCCGCCGCACACCTTCCACGTGTTGGCCTCGACCCATCACATGCCTTGCCCCAGCACCCTCCATGTTGTGTCACTACCGGCTCACGCCCTCCGCTCGCCATTGATGCACCACCGCGCTGAGCCATTGCAACTGAGAAGAAGCTGGGCTCTAGGGTTTGGCAAACACTAGAGATGGCACTTTGATCTGATTCACGTGGGCCACACTGGGCCGTCGGGCCCAACTATAGCCCAATTGGGTGTAGTTATGGGCTGGTCACTAGTAATTTTCCAATTAGGCCCTCGGGTTTCACAAAACTATAGAGAAGTCCTTAGTTTATATAAAATAGGTCCTTGGAACCAGAAATTTTGTACATTAGACATTAGATTTTTTTTTTGGATTTTCGATATGTGGATATCCACTCATGGAAATCTTGCAATTTAAACCTTGAAAGAGTTTTGGTTTTATTATATAGTCTTTTTAGGCTTTATTACTTACCAAAAATTGTTTTTTGCTATGGAAATTATTTTCTACACTTAGAAATTTTGTTGAAAATTACTACAAATTGCTATAATGTTGTACTCGCATGTTTTGAATCATCTGGCCTATTTCTGAACTAATTACTAATTGTTGCATTATAATTGTGTTGGCAACATGACTGAACTTGGAAAGAAAGACTTTGAGGAGCTAGCTATGGATGGATCAAACTATCTCACATGGGATCTCAATGTCAAGTTTCATCTTGAATACAAGGGACTAAGTCACACAATCAATGAACATAAAAAAATGCAAATGGGAAGGCTGTAAAGATACCCCCCATCTGGTGACTTAGCCAAAGAGTTGGTGTTCCTCCGACACCACCTCAATAGAGGCCTCAAGAATGAGCTCGTGATTGAGGAATACCCCTTGGTTCTTCGGATAGTGTCAACAATCGAGTCGCCGATCTTACAAAATAATTTGAGGAAAATGGCTAAAATCATTGGGAGAAAAACAGAGATACTCTTTATTGTAATGAACTGGTTACATGGTGCCTTTGACAAGGCAAGAGACTAACTCTAATTACACTTAATTGAATGAGATTGATCAATTGTCTTCATCATCCAGCCTTAAATACCAACGAAGAGATGCCAATTATCCACCGGGGAAGATGTCTTATGGAACCAACACGTCTGGTTAAGGGGGCAGTTATTGTCAAAGAGAGAACGTCTGATCATCGGTTGTTATCAGCAGGAGATGGATGTAGCCAACAACCACATGGTAGTTGTTGTTGAAGACTCAGGGCCAAAGCATTGTGCTGTTTGGAGTGGATAAAAAACATGTTTCATATATCTCACGGAAGGAATATTTCGGAATCAAGTCTAGGGACTAGTTCATAAACTCTTCGAGCAGTCATCCGGTCGGTCAACATGCATAGTGTCTCTCCGACCTGGGTAATCGAGGAGCAACCTCTAGATGTTTACGACTACAGGGGTCCCTTGGCTTTAATTCTATATTAAAGTTGTATTTAGATATTTATTCAATTATCATCAATTAGCCCCCGAACTTTTAAGTGAATTTGCAATACGAATTTCTTCCGATCAGATCTTAATACGGAAACTACTCCTTTAATAGCAAAAGTAAATAAGCGGTTCGCATTCACTTTAAAGTTGATAAACTAACTAGGAAACTAAAAGGTTTTATATCCGTTGGGCTTCAGATCGGGCAACCTCCTTTTACAATTGGAGAGAAACCCTTAGCGTGCCGCCGTGGGGTTTCACGCTTTTAGAAAAAACCTTTCATCTTTTTCTATGCCCTTGAGCTCTTCTCTTGTAGCCTTGAATCCTTTCGATCCCCTTTTTGTTCTTTTGCCACCCAGCTAAAATGTCAAATTTTGTCACCAACTAGCCAGCATGGAGTTGAGATGAAGAAGCTCGAAGCCATGGAGAAGGAAGGGATGCTTCCCAAGAAGGTTCTGGTTCCATGGGGATCAGTGATCGGGGAGAAATTTCTGAGCAAGAATGGAGGCGAGATTCTGATCTTCTGGGTATATATCGAGTGCGGGTTTTGATTTCCCGTGCACTCGTTCCTCTCCTAGGTCTTGGAGTACTGCAGAATCAAGCTGGTAAACCTCGCCTCCAATTCGATTGCTAATCTTAGCATCTTCATCTATGTATGCAAAGCATATTTGTGGATTCTGCCAAGCTTAGCACTCCTTAGATACTTCTATAGGATGACGAAGTCGGTGAAATCATCGGCGTCACCTAGAGATTGCACTTTGTGTCCACGATGGGAGGGTTGAAGAATACATTTAAATGTATTCTAGATCTTCATGGTCATCATGGAAGAAGCTATGGTTCTACATGGTGCTCAGAAAGGATGACAGCCTTTCCTTTGCTAGCCGAGTGGCTATTGAAAACCCAAAATGGAGATCCTCCTCGAAAAAGGAGGGAAAGGTGGGGCAATGGGTCAATACCATCCACTATCTCAGGGTGAGAGGTCTTACTTCATATCATATGGTGAAGTATTTCTCCATGCACCAGATAAGCCTCTAAAATCAGGTGACCATACCATGCTTTGGTACGTGGGCAGGAGTGACTTGACTAGGGATTCTCCGAAACGTTCGTCTCAAAAAATTCTGACCGGTTGAGTTTTGTTTTTATTTGGTTGAATTTTTTAACCTTAAAGTCTTCTCTAATTTCATAGCCCTATTCCTACTAAGGTGAGAGAGTGGATCAAAATGATTCGCGTAGGGGAACCTAACTAGAAGGCAAAGGTGCCCTTGATCTTGGCTTCTACCTCAACAAAAGAAAGGATTAAAAGACTTAAGATAAAATGATAACCCTTTTCATCAATTGTATATTTTCTAATTGGTATGCTGCAATGCTCTTATGATATGCAAACGATCGGGTCGAAGAATAGCGAGCTTTCTGAGAGCTCGAGAGATACTCCTCCGAGCCCCAAGAGGCGGAAAAGCGTGAGGAAGTCGTATGGGCCTCGAGATAAAACCCAGTTCCATCATTGGCTACCTTGGCCGTTCTCTCGGTCGCTGCTCCGACCGCTTCTACGTCTACTCCGACGACCACGCAGGGTTTCAAAAGTGGAGTTTCCTCGGAGGTGGTCTTTTATTAGGACTCTAAAAATTTTCATATGGCCAATTTAGGTAGTTTTAAATCTATTTATAGTTAAACTTTAAAAAGTTTGACGACACGGTTTCTAAAATGTTAAGTAAAAAAGTACGAAGGCATTAGCAAAGTTGGTTTCTTAATTATTTATGCATTCACTGTCATCTCCAGCTGTGTTACGTCGACAGCATTGTACGTGCAGACAAATTAGATTATGAACGCATTTAAAGATTGAACGAGGTGAGAATTACTTGGGTAAAACAACAGGGTCTAGTTCTAGACTTCTAGTTGTAACGTTGTATCCCATCAATGGCAAGAAAATTTTAACTACTGGATGCCGCTGCAGCACCATAGTTTTGTTTGCTTACATAAAAAAAACAAAGGCTAGGCCCAATTCCAGAGAAAAGTAGAAAAATATCCATCACACAAGGCCCTAAGAAAAACTGGCCTGAATTCGAACTCCCCAAGTTCGAAACAAAAAAGATCTCTGTTTTTCCTTCCTGATTTCAAGTCGTTCGACCGAGGAATTATTGCAAAGCAAAACTAAGATTTAACTCCCAGCTGGGTTCTCATTTCAGACAGGAGTTCCACGAATCATAAACCAAATGCACGTATAGACGTGGGGTACATTGCGAATCTAAGACATCCCTGTCCTTAGTGATGAGCAGGTGCGTCCTCCTTTTGGTGGGGTTTCGTCGCCTGGAGAGCAAACATGGAACAATAAGAACTTGGACCACGACAACGAATTGTAAACAAAATAATTAATTTCTAGGGCGACAAGGAATTGTGAACAAACTAAATTAATTTCTAGACCATTAGATGAACAAACACGTCCTACACTTTTACCATAACCAATCATACATACTATCTTACAAGAGGTTCAAAACTAACAAGTTTAACTATAGAATAACTAAACAGAAGGCAAAAGTAATTAGATACTCGGTCACAAGTAACATGTCTTACTATAACCACGGTCATGCCATCTTGAAACGTGTCGATAGAACGACTTTCACTTTAGTAAGATTAAACACAGGCAAAAGCACGCAGACTCTAT
Source organism: Dendrocalamus latiflorus (assembly GCA_017311315.1). Classification (NCBI taxonomy): domain Eukaryota; kingdom Viridiplantae; phylum Streptophyta; class Magnoliopsida; order Poales; family Poaceae; genus Dendrocalamus; species Dendrocalamus latiflorus. The sequence continues at coordinate 1,762,890 of CM029628.1, forward strand.
ACAAGCAGGTTTGTTAGTTACAGAGTAACATAGGGAAAAGCAACTACATGCACAGGTAGACTGGTAACTGGTTCAACGTCAAATGTAGCAACAAGATTTACTGAACCACAGTTCACTATCAAGATGGCATGCCAAAAGTGTTATTATACAGGAACATGCCAACGAGTTAAAGAGTTAGGCTGGGTTCGATCTGGCTTGTAGTTGACTTATGCTCGTACTGTCTACAGTAACTAACTTTGAATCGGTGTGTTTTCTTAAGACGAGGTCAATAGAAAGATTGTAATAAAAAGTGTACTGAGTTCAGCTGTACCGGCTAAATTCGCATGCAACTATTTTCCTGTACGTACTACTTCTCACGAACAGCTAGAATTCAAATATTTAATCTATAAACCATAAGCTATCAGCCTAAAAGAACACACCCTTATTATCTCTAATCAGCTTGTTATGAAGACAATGGTTTTACTTATTGATGCCTGCAGCAGGTACAACTAGAATCTTATGATCAGCAGCGTAAAGCTCAATATGTGTAAATTCATAACAGATCGTCTCAGATTTATAAAATAATAGTAGTTTTGGTTTCATCGATACAAATCAAACCAAATTCAAAACAATGTACGAAAACAAATTGCTTTCTATCAAGTGCGTTCAAGCAATATTCAAATGTTGTCGCCTGGAGAACATAGCAAAAAACAATCCCCCCCAAACCTACAAAGGATCATAGATATCCCAGAAAGACTACACGCATGCTTGACCAACAAGAACTTCCAGCCAGGTAACTTTTGGAAATACTAAGGCGTAAGTACAAGAAATGCCCTGTATCCTAGTTAAATACAAACCTAGAGGTCCTGTAAACAAGCCAGGAGACAAACTGAAAGTGCAGACCACACATATAAAAGAGAAGACCCATGTATCATCAGGTGATAGCTACGTTGCGTGGATACTTCCTAAAAATCGTGTATCAGTATCAGATACCGATACTTCGCCGATACGTATCCTACCCGTATCCATGATTTTTTGAATTTTCAAAAAAAATAAATCCGATACTTTTCTGATACTTCATGAGTACTCCCCTGATACAGTATGACCTAATATGACCCTCTCTAGTCAGTTGTGCAGATGAGTCGGCCCTTCGGAATCCCCACGCCCGCCTCATGCGACTAAATCCCTACCCTCGCCGCCGCCTGGAGGCCGATCTCCTTCCCTCAATGCGGTCCGACCGCGGAGATCCCTCGACGCCAGCGAGCAGCGAAGATCCGTCGACGATGGCACCTTGATCCTTCGACACTGGAGGGCAGTGCCACCTTGATCGGCATGATGGCGGGCGATCCGGCCAGCAACAACGGCAGCCATGGCTTCGTGCCGAGCAAGGGATCCCGCTTGTTGTCACAGCACCGGCAGTTCCGTCAACGCGCGTGGACGCCCGCAAGGAGAGTCGCTCCATCGACGCCACCCTCCTCAAGGAGTAGGTCCACCGAAGCATAGGCCCACCAGATGCTCCACGAGTGGCAGGCCAAGCTCAGCGTTGCCTCCCCCACCTCCTCCCTCCAGGCACCTCTCCAAACCCTAACCTCCCCTTATGCATAGATTAGTGTTCGACATTTGCTATCTCTAACTGATCTTCCTGGTGTGTACAACCAAGAGGTCTCGGATCCGCCGGTGGACACGCTGCGATTGCTATAGCTGGCAGTGGCCGACGAGGAGGACGACGCCACCAGCAAGCTGGTGGTGCCCCGATCGCCGCTGCCGATGCCGCCTTCTCGTCAGAGCCACAGGCACGGCCAGGACAGTCAGAATCTCAATCCTGAGCTGCAAGTACAGGGGGAGGTTGTGGCAGGGGGTGCCACTATGTCCCAGCAATCCCTGGGTTAGCAAATGCAGGGAGATATTGGAGGAGAAGTAGCTTCTGTTGCTAATGCGATGTTCAATGATCAGGTATCGCACTTGTTGAGTCCCTTTTTCGGTGATCGATTAGACAACCTTTAATTGTCATTAATCATGTAAGGGAGCTTGTGAGTGAGACTACTAAGTGGCTGGCTTAGTGACTTAGTGTTGTTTGTGGAGTTCACCCTTATTGATCAGCTTTATGGCTTTATCGTTTGCTAATACATTAGGATGTGTCAGCTCACTTAGTGTTGTTTGTGGAGTTCACCCTTATTGATCAGCTTTATCGTTTGCTAATACATTAGGATGCGACTTTTCTATTCTTGGATAGTGTGTAACCCGCAAGTAATTTGTCACTTGTATGAAGGTTTCGCTAAGTGACTTTTTTTTATGCCTTGGTTGGTCTAACTGCATTAACGTGTGAACTGTGGACCAAGCATGACATGCTTTTTGTACTAGATACAGTGTTTTGGTTCAATTTCTGTTAGCTATTCTCGAAAAGATATTAATTGAAATTCTATATGTATTGTGTGAAATTGCATTTCTGCAAAAGAATTCATTCAATTTGGTTCCTGTACCATTATGTTTTAAGTAACAGATTCACTCTTTGATGACTGCACTACCTATGACCCTTATTTGCTTTTTTTTCGATAGTTTGGTTAATATATTGCTAATCAATTGCAGAATCTTGCAAAATTGTCTCTTACATTCAAGAAGAAAGAAAGAGAACAGGTAAAACTCCTTTTCTTTGTGATAAATGTGCTATCTCTAGCATTCCAACTACTAGATATAAAGTTATAAGAACTCATTAATTTCTTTATATGTATCTGTGTGCGTGCGTGCGTGTGTGTGTGTGTGCGCACGGGCGTGCGTGTGCGTGCGTGTGTGTGTGTGTGCACGCGCGCGCGTGTGTGGATGATAGAACCAAATATAAATCCCTTACAAATACAGCACAACAAATTAAGCAGAATCCCTGTTAACCACGCTTTCAGCTCAACTTTCAGATGACCACAGAACAAATCACCACCATAACATCAAATTAAAACCAAACATGACACTGACTATGTACTACCAGAACCAGCCGCTCATAAAAGAACTGAAATTGAAATTTCAAACTCATCAGGTACTACCAAAATATGACCAAACTAGCATAGACCTACATGCATGATGTACCTTCAGTTGATAATCTTTAGAACTAATCAGTCATACTACCTAAGCCACTTCTGAACAGATCAATTGAACATGCCGATCTAGCCTCCCAACCCTAACGGGCTACCAGATTGCGCCAATTCGCGACCAAACTAGCACCACAGCTCACAATGGACGGGTCACCGCATCATCAGCGTTACAAGCGAAGGCAGCGGGGAGTAAGTTACCTTGAGGATGGAGAGCTTGACGGTCCCGTAGACGACGCCGACGCCGAAGGCCGACGCCCTAGCCACCTGTAGCAACAGCACGAAGGTCAGATCAGATCTGAAAGCACAAAGAAGAAGCTTCGGGGGGGATCGAGAGTGATGGGTCATCGGAGGGGCTTACGAGGGCGAGGGTGCTGACGCCGGAGTAGGGGCCCGGGGTGAACGGCATGGCGGCGGCGGGATCCCAGGGGAGGAGGAGGCGAGGGTTTGGAGGCTTCTTCGTGGGGGTGAAGATCCAAACTGGACTAACAAATTTGAGAGAGGCTTAGTGGGTGGGCTGGGCCTTATATGAGCCCATGGATCTGGGGAGGGCGGAGACGTATCAGGTGGGTGGGCTGAACCTTATATGGGCCAATGGATATGGGGAGGCGTGGAGACGTACCAGGTGGGTGGGCTGGCCCTTATATGGGCCCATGGATCTGGGGAGGCGCGGGACGTACCAGGTGGGTGGGCTGGACCTTATATGGGCCTATGGATCTGGGGAGGCGCGGAGGTGGGTGGGACCCGCGTGTCATCCAGCGTGGCTGCTGCTTCTCCTTGTGCCCCGAGAAGGGATCGGATGTAATACTGTTTGGATTCGTCTTTTTTTTTTCCTCCTCTCTTTTTGAATCGTGCTCTTCTTTTGCTCTATAAATTAGGTCGATTCAACCTTAAATTGCGTTAAAAATATGAACAAAAAATTCAACAACTTTCTGATCAATTCATCAAATTTGTTGTCCAAGGGCTTATTTGCTCGGTATACAAAAAAGCCATTCAGATTCAGTGTTCATACAAGTAAACGCACCCCTTTTTTTTCGGGAGTGCAAAACAGTAAAGAATCATCCAAGCACAACTTCAAATGGCTATCCAAGTACCATCATTCTTCCTAAAAGAATGCAATGCACATATTAATGTAAGAAACTTAGATAACTTTGTCGCAAAAAAAACGTACATAAATGCTAGAAGCGTGCTGATCTGTGATCGTTGAAGGGGTATGTTGTGGCTACAGACCAAACAGAGAGAGAGATGGTAGTGAAGAGTGATGAAGATAAGTGTAATGGCCTGGGTCCTCCCCAAGGCTTACTCATATATATATACACATGAGGAGTGCTTTTACAACTATACCCTTACATCTGGTTATCCCCTCTGGGGGCAGTTATGTCATTACACATGGCCTATTCTGGGCCTTATAATCTCCTACCAGGCCTGCTGGGTTTAGGTGGGGGCCACCCCTACGACAGGAGCCTCTCATGGTGAAGGGCTTCACAGGGCCGAAGCCATGTCGTCGAGTCCTTTGGCCCCCTCCGTCCCCTGCGGCCTGTGAATTCCTCCAAGCTTGTGGTTGGGGAGCCTGAAATCTGGGATGGTGGTAGCGGAAGGTGGCGCCAAGTCGAAGTGGGCGCGCGCGCTCCGTCCCCTACCCTTCGAACGGGTGGCAGCGAAGCTGGCGCCCAAGTCGAAGTAGGCGCGCGCGCTCCGTCCCCTACCCTTCGAACGGGTGGCAGCGGAGCTGGCGCCTAGTCGAAGTAGACGCGCGCGGTCCGTCCTCTACCCTTCGAACGGGTGGCAGCGCAGCTGGCACCTAGCCGAAGTAGATGCGCGCACTCCGTCCCCTACCCTTCGAACGGTGGCAGCGCAGCTGGCGCCTAAGTCGAAGTAGACGCGCGCGCTCCGTCCCCTACCCTTCGAACGGGTGGCAGCGAAGCTGGCGCCTAGTCGAAGTAGACGCGCGCGCTCCGTCCCCTACCCTTCGAACGGGTGGCGGCGAAGCTGGCGCCTAGTCGAAGTAGACGCGCGCGCTCCGTCCCCTACCCTACGAACGGGTGGCGGCGAAGCTGGCGTCTAGTCGAAGTAGACGCGCGCGCTCCGTCCCCTACCCTTCGAACGGGTGGCAGCGAAGCTGGCGCCTAGTCGAAGTAGACGCGCGCGCTCCGTCCCCTACCCTTCGAACGGGTGGCAGCGAAGCTGGCGCCCAAGTCAAAGTGGACGCGCGCGCTCCGTCCTTTACCCTTCGAACGGGTGGCAGCGAAGCTGGCGCCTAAGTCGAAGTGGACGCGCGCGCTCCGTCCCCTACCCTTCGAACGGGTGGCAGCGAAGCTGGCGCCTAGTCGAAGTAGACGCGCGCGCTCCGTCCCCTACCCTTCGAACGGGTGGCAGCGAAGCTGGCGCCTAGCCGAAGTAGACGCGCGCGCTCCGTCCCCTACCCTTCGAACGTGTGGCGGCGAAGCTGGCGCCTAGTCGAAGTAGACGCGCGCGCTCCGTCCCCTAGCCTTCGAACGGGTGGCGGCGAAGCTGGCGCCTAGTCGAAGTAGACGCGCGCGCTCCGTCCCCTACCCTTCGAACGGGTGGCGGCGAAGCTGGCGCCTAGTCGAAGTAGACGCGCGCGCTCCGTCCCCTAGCCTTCGAACGGGTGGCGGCGAAGCTGGCGCCTAGTCGAAGTAGACGCGCGCGCTCCGTCCCCTAGCCTTCGAACGGGTGGCGGCGAAGCTGGCGCCTAGTCGAAGTAGACGCGCGCGCTCCGTCCCCTAGCCTTCGAACGGGTGGCGGCGAAGCTGGCGCCTAGTCGAAGTAGACGCGCGCGCTCCGTCCCCTACCCTTCGAACGGGTGGCGGCGAAACTGGCGCCTAGTCGAAGTAGACGCGCGCGCTCCGTCCCCTACCCTTCGAACGGGTGGCAGCGAAGCTGGCGCCTAGTCGAAGTAGACGCGCGCGCTCCGTCCCCTACCCTTCGAACGGGTGGCGGCGAAGCTGGCGCCTAGTCAAAGTAGACGCGCGCGCTCCGGGGTTGTTGTGTCCTTGTAGTCCCGTAGTGCGCTTTTAATGGCGGCTGGAATTACGCCAACGCCTGGCCTGGCAGAAGCCAGGCTGTCGCGTTGTGCAGTCTGCCATGCTGCAGGTGGGGCACGTGGCGACTCACGACTGGTGCGTCGTGGGATGTGAGCGGTTGCGTGACCGCGGCCGTTCGCCTCGTCCCCCGAGAAGTTGGACGCGTGTTGAAGAGGTAGGGGCGTTGTGCGCTGCTTGGCCGCCTACCAGGCGCGGCCTTCTAGGTCCGAGCGGTTCTTCTTTCCAAATCTTGGACAGCCGAATCGCCGGGAATTTGATCCGTCTGTGCATTGAGCGCCAGGGCAGGCGAGCGGCCTTTATAAGGTGTTAGTGTTGAGGTGGAGGCACCCTTTCTCGTTTTGCTTTTTGACCTGCCGCTTCGCTTGCGCCCGTGCTAATTGTCACGCCAGTTGCTCCCTTGCCTGCTTCTTCTCCTTCCCTTGTCGCGGAGAGCGATGGCCAGCCACGACGACGCCACGTACCACCCCCGCAGCGGTTCCTTGCCTAGCCAGGGCGAGGTGAACCATCCTTCCCAAGAGTACAAACTGGTGACGCGGGGGAGCTCGTGCGCCAACAAGCTGTGGAACGCGATGGAGCACTCGGGAGGCTCCTGCTCCCGTGTGCTGGGGAGGAGCCGCATGACGGAAGGGACGCTACAACGGCTCGTGGATGAGGGGAAGATCGCGGACCGCAATGGGGCTCGCTTACCCCGCCGGGACGAGACGGAGCCGAAGCCCGGGGCCCTGGAGGCAATTGTTTTCGTCGCGCTCTTCGATGCCGGCCTTCGGATGCCCTGCACGTTGTTTGTGGGCGAAGTCCTGCGGGCCTACCAGTTGGAGCTAGCCCAGCTGACACCCCACGCGCTACTCCGCCTCGCTGTCTTCGCGTGGGCGATGCGGACAGAGGGGTGGCGCCCCAGCGCCAGCTTATTCGCCACCCTGCACGATGCACACTGTCGACCGAGAAAGGTTGGCGGGGCGGTGTCCAACTTTGGCGGTGTGGACTTCGTGCTCCGGGCGTCCTGCGCGACGTTGTTTCCTGTGTCCGCCTCGTCAGGGCAGTGGGCGTCCGGCTGGACGCGGTGGTGGTTCTATTACACCGTGACCGACAAGAGCAGAATGCAGTGCCGAGGCGGGCCGATCTCGTTTAATAGCACGCCGAGTCTGAAGGCGGAGATTGACGACACGCGAAAGCTACAGAGCCTCGTCGGTGTCGCCCGTCGAATGAGCGTGCGCGACCTAGCCGAGGAGTTCACGATGCATGGGGTGGCGCCACTCTCCTCCCGGGGGAAGTATGTTGTGCCGAATGGCCCCCGCGAGGACGGGTTCGAACCATGTGTGTCTCGGGTGCTTCCGCCCTCCGCCCCTTGTAAGTCGCCCATCGTGTCATTGTATCTGTTTGGCTTCCGCCTAACTGACGTGATCTCCTGCGCAGTGACTCGGCTAGAAGATGCGGAGCGCGTGGTTGCGGCGCTCCTCGGCCCGTATACGCTTAAGGAGCACCGGGCTCGCGAGGACGCGGTGAAGGCGGCTAAGCAGGGGCGGATAAACCGCACCTGCGAGGCTGTAGGCATTGCCGTGCCCGAGCGCATGGTGCCGGAAGAGCTCCCCGCCGGGACTCCCGGCGCTCAGGACGGTGATAGCCCCGCGGGGGGCTGTCTTCGCGACGCCGGGCCCGTTCCCCGGCTGCCGTATGCGACCCGGCAGCCCCCCCGGCGGCTAGCTCAGCTGAGGCGGAGCGTGCGACCGGCGGTGGGCCTGGCCACACTGCTTCGGAGGGGCGCACCGCCGCGGATCCCCCGACACTTTCTGCCGATGCCCACGAGCCCGTGCTCGGGCTCGAGGCCACCGCTGAGTTGGCACCCGTCAACCCGGGGGGTGGCGTCGTCCCCGGTGAGCAAACCACGGGGGACGGTGCGTTATCAATCGTAGCGGCCGGCGAGGGCGTGCCCCCCACGGAGGAAACCGCGGGGGCGGCAATGACCGGAGTTGGTTCTGCCGTGGAAGAATCGCCTGCGTCACCGCAGGCGAAACGCCCTCGGACGCAGTCCCCCCTGCCAACGGGGGGTCGATACGCTGTTGCGGGGCCTTGCCGTGGGATTACGGCGGCTGGCGCGGCCGAGAAGACCTTCTCCCCAACCGTCGAGGCGCCCGCGTCCCCCTGGGTGGTCGACCCGGTGCCACTTCGTACCGTGACGAGGGGCGCAGGAGGTAGGTGTGAGTCCCTTTCTTCCCCTGACTTCGCGAGACTTTCTCCGATCTGCTCGCTCATTCTGCAGACATCAGGCGAGACGACGTCTCCCGTACGTGGCGAAGGATCGAGCAGCGGAGGTATGCGCGAAGTCGGGAGCCGCGTGCAGGATGCCCCGCCGGTGTCCATTGCTGCTGACGTGGCCGTGGCCACGGTAAATCCTGGCGTGTTGGGGCCGGGACTCGCTCGCTTGGACTTCCTCCCTCGCCCGGAGATATTTTGCGACCTCACCGCCGCCGTCGAGCGTGCCGACAACGGCCTCAATCGAGAGGTGCTGTCGTCATGCGCGGGGGACCTCCTGGCGCTTGTGTTGCAGGCCTCCGAGATGAGGGTAAGTACGTGCGCTTCAGCTTGTACGGTACTGCTAGACGCCTGCTGATTTGTTGTTCCTGTCAGACACTTGCCCTCAGCCGGTCCTTTGACGAGGCCCGCGTTCGGGAGCGGAGGGCTCTGGAAGCCAACCTCCGCGAAGCAAACACTGCTATCGCCGCGAAGGATGAAGAACTTCGCGCGCTGGAGGACGCCCTGGTGGCCGCACAAGTTGCGGCCACGGAAGCGCGGGACGCCGCGGCTGGGGAACGCGCCGCCTTCGTGCAGCAGATCTCCGTCCTAGAAGGGGAGAACGCCCAGCTGGCGGAGGTTGCTGCCGAGAACCGCCTTGCCTTGGAAAATGCGTCTGTGTCGGCGTGGCTGGCCATGGAGTCTCTGAACCAGGCCCTTCGAGATCTGTGCGTCCGAGTGCCGGATACTACGCACAGACCGGAGGCCCTGTCGGAGACGCTCGGGCTGATCGAGGAGGGGGCTGGCGTTGCTCTTCGTGGCGCCAGGACCTTTGGCGAGCACTGCGGCTATGTTGGTGCGTGCTTCGCCCTCGCCCTGCTTCATACTCGTGGGTGTAGGCATACCCACGAGCTAGCGAATCCTCAACTGGATCTTCCCGACCGACCAGAGGTTATGTCGGACGCCATCCGCTCCATTGGGGCTAGCCTGCAGAACTTCCACCAACGGATCTGGGGCCGCTTCGGGGAAGGTGCAGCGAGAGTCGCCGTGCAGCAGACGTTGCATGGGGAGGGGGACCTCCTCCAGTGGCTTGAAGGGGTCCTTCAGCGCCGCGGCGACGACGGCGCGGGCTCGTCCGCACCGCGCCAAGGCTGAGCGGTTGGTCGGGTGGTGCAGGGGGATGATGTACTGGTTCTTATGCATGTGACCATGTAACCCCTTTGCTTTTGCAATGGAACCAAGTAGTACTTTATACTTGGTGTTACCTGCCGCCGGACGCGGAGGACAGGTGTACGCATCTCGTTTATGCTCCGTGGAGTGGCGCGTGCGGAGGCAAATCTCGACGCTACGATTTCCTTTATAGTCCGGAGACTCGCGCGTGCGGAGGCAGACCTCAACGCTACGTCTTATTTAGAGTCCGTGGACTAGTGCGTGCGGAAGCGGACTTCGACGCTACGTCTTATTTAGAGTTCGTGGACTATTGCGTGCGGAGCTAGGCTCGACGCTACGTCTTCTTTATAGTCCGGAGACTCGCGCGTGCGGAGCTAGGCTCGACGCTACGTCTTATTTAGAGTCCGTGGACTATTGCGTGCGGAGCTAGGCTCGACGCTACGTCTTCTTTATAGTCCGGAGACTCGCGCGTGCGGAGCTAGGCTCGACGCTACGTCTTATTTAGAGTCCGTGGACTATTGCGTGCGGAGCTAGGCTCGACGCTACGTCTTCTTTATAGTCCGGAGACTCGCGCGTGCGGAGCTAGGCTCGACGCTACGTCTTATTTAGAGTCCGTGGACTATTGCGTGCGGAGCTAGGCTCGACGCTACGTCTTCTTTATAGTCCGGAGACTCGCGCGTGCGGAGCTAGGCTCGACGCTACGTCTTATTTAGAGTCCGTGGACTATTGCGTGCGGAGCTAGGCTCGACGCTACATCTTCTTTATAGTCCGGAGACTCGCGCGTGCGGAGCTAGGCTTGACGCTACGTCTTATTTAGAGTCCGTGGACTATGTTCTGCTTAGCGCGGACAAGGGATGCTCTTGGAACAGCAACCTTTATTGAACTCCCGTTTGCGCGGGCGAGCATCGCCTAACAACGGGCTGGTGGCTCTACGCCTACTGCGCTGCTTCTAGGCGTAGTACCGCCGCAACCTGTCCGCGTTCCATGTGTGCCGGAAGGCTTGTCCTTCAAGCGTGGCGAGGCGGTACGCCCCCTTTGGCAATGCCTCCGTTACGATGTACGGGCCTTCCCACTTGGATTCCAGCTTGCCAACGGTTTCCGCCTGGAGCGCCACTCTAAGGACGAGATCCCCAGGCTTGAACCCCCGCGGGCATATAGAGCGGTCCCGAGTACGCGTTGTCTGCCGCGCGTACTTCTCGACATGGTGGGCTGCGTCTGCCCGTATCCCGTCGAGGAGTTCCAAGGACACACGGCGCTCCTCTTCGGGTGCTTGGACGAGGACCCTTCGCGAGCCGGCCTTAATTTCCTCGGGCGTCACCGCTTCGTCGCCGAAGAGGAGCTTAAACGGCGTGAATCCCGTTGGGCGCGTTACCGTTGTGCGAAGCAACCATAGAACGCTGTGAAGCTCGCCTGGCCACTTGCCCTTCGGCAATCCAACCAGGCGCTTTTTGATGGCGGCAGAAATGGCGCCATTCGCCCGTTCGACCGCCCCGTTGGACTGGGGATGCCCTACCGAGGCGAATCGGAGGGTGATGCCCATGCTGTCACAATAATCTTTGAAGAGGGCGGCGTCGAACTGCAGGCCATTGTCGACCGTGAGCTCCCGAGGTACCCCGAAGCGACATATGATGTTTTGCCATAGGAAGCGCTGTACGGCCGCAGAAGTTACTTTGGCCAGAGCGATCGCTTCCGGCCACCTGGAGAAATACTCCAGCGCGACTACCACGAACCGGAGGTCCCCTGGAGCTCGGGCGAGCGGTCCTACTATGTCGAGACCCCAGCGCGCCAGTGGCCATCCATTGGCACCCTTGGCACCGACGGACGAGGTCCTGGGCGTCGGTGATGGCAGTCGGCCAGTAGAAGCCTTGTCTGAACGCCTTGCCGACTAATGACCTCGGCGCCAGGTGGGATCCGCATACGCCCGCGTGGATTTCCGCCAAGAGTTCCTTTCCTTCTTCAGTCGAGAGGCAGCGCAGGAGCGGCGCGCAAACCCCCTTCTTGTAGAGTGTCCCTTCAAACACCTGGAAGGACCGTGCGCGGTGCTGCTATCGTCGCAGCTCGGCAGGATCCTCCGGCTCGGCAAGGCCTTGCAAGAATTTGAAAATGGGCTCCCGCCAATCTCCTGGCCGATCAATGCGGTGGACAAGTGCCGCGTCCCGGTTGTCCTGGGCGATGGCCGCCTTTGCTAACACCTCGTAGAATGCCCCCTCAGGGGGGCAGTTGCTGGCTGGCCGCCTTGGCGAGGGCGTCGGCTTGCTCATTCTCCGCCCGGGGGATGGCCTTGACAGTGACACCCAAAAAGTGCCTTTCCCTCGCCCGTACCGCCGCGAGGTACTTGGCCAACTCAGGGTCCTTGGCTTGATATGACTTGTCCACATGGCCGGCCACCAAGCGCGAGTCGGTGCGGACCAACACCCGTCTCGCGCCGACTGCCTTGAGCTTCGCCAGGCCAAAGAGCAGCGCCTCGTATTCGGCCGTGTTGTTGGTGGCGGGGAAGGCAAGGCGCGCCGAGTACAGCAAACGCTGTCCCTCGGGCGTGATGATCACCGCCCCTACGCCCGCGCCGGCGACGCTGTAAGCTCCGTCGATGGTAAGCGTCCAGACGGGATCATCGTGCGTCTGGCCGGGTTGGGCCGGCGGGGTCCATTCGGCGAGGAAATCCGCCAGGACTTGGGATTTAATTGCCGTCCGTGAAGCATACGTCAAGGAGAAGGGGGCGAGCTCGGCGGCCCATTTACCGATACGCCCTGTGGACTCCTTGTTGTGTAGCATCTCTGCCAGGGGGAATGAGGAAGGCACTGTGATCGGGTGAGCCAGAAAATAATACCGAAGCTTCCTGGAGGCCATGACCAGCGCGTAGGCGAGCTTCTCAAGCTCCGTGTATCTTGTCTTGGCGCCTTGAAGGGCTTCGAAGACAAAGTAGACAGGCCGCTGCATGGCGCCTTCCTCTAAGACGAGGACGGCACTGACCGCGGTAGCTGACGCGGCCAGATAGAGCAGGAGGGGAGCCTCTGGTGCTGGGGCGACCAGAGTGGGGAGGCTTGCCAGGTGCTGCTTGAGCTCGTTGAAGGCCTTCGCGCAGTCTCCGTCCCAACGAAATCCATCGCACCCGCGGAGTGTCTTGAAAAACGGCAGGCCCCGCTCCGCCGCCCTGGATAGGAAGTGGCTTAATGCTGCCATGCGGCCCGCCAGCCTCTGGACCTCCCTCGTTGTCTTGGGCGGCTCCATACCCAGGATGGCGTCTACTTTGTCGGGGTTCGCCTGGATGCCCCGCCCGGACACGAGGAAACCTAGGAGTTTGCCCGCCTGTACCCCGAAGACACACTTGTCGGGGTTGAGCTTGATGCCCGCCTTCCGGAGGTTGTCGAAGGTCTCCTGGAGGTCCCGGCCGTGTAGAGCCAGTTGCCGAGTTTTGACCACCACGTCATCGACATAGGCCTCGACATTCCTCCCGAGCTGGGCGGCCAGGGCAATGGCGACGAGGCGGGTGAAGGTAGCGCCTGCGTTCTTCAAGCCAAAGGGCATTCTGACGAAGCAGAACGTCCCAAGTGGTGTGATGAAACTGGTCTTCTCCTCGTCGTCCTCGGCCATGTATACCTGGTGGTAGCCGGAATAGGCGTCCAGGAAACTCATGAGTTCGCACCCAGCAGTGGCGTCAACCAGCTGATCGATGCGCGGCAAGGGGTAGTTGTCCTTCGGGCACGCCTTGTTGAGTGCCGTGAAGTCGATGCACATGCGCCAGGCCCCGCTGGCCTTTCTGACTAGCACCAGGTTAGCGAGCCATTCTGGATGGTGGACCTCGCGGATGACCCCGGCGCGAAGAAGCTTCGCCACCTCCGCTTTGGCCGCCTGCTGTCGATCCATCGACATACGCCGGAGCCTTTGCTTGACCGGCTTGACATCGGGGCGGACCGCCAAACGATGCTGGATTACCACGCGATCCACGCCCTTGATGTCCTCCGGGGTCCATGCGAAGATGTCCACGTTGTTCTGAAGCACTCGAAGCAGCTCCCGTTCGACCCCCGGTGGGAGCCCCTCGCCAATGGAGACAAACTGCCCCTCCGCCTGGAGCGGCACCTTCTTGACGCCGCCTTCGGGCCGAGGCTTGGGCGTCCACCCGGGGGCCGAGGGCCCAGCACCGGGCGCGCCGGAGAGGGCATGCACCGGGCGATGCGAGACGCGGCTGCCGCCTTCGGCACGTCTTGCCAGGTCTTGGTCGCCGAAGATGGTGATGACACCCTCCGGGCTTGAGAGCTTTACACACAAGAAGGCGTGGTGCAGGATTGCCTCGAAAGAGTTGATGGCGGGTCGCCCCAGTATGGCGTTGTAGGGGTGCGGGATACCTACGACATCAAAGGTGACATGCTCGGTCCGGATGTTACCTTTGTTGCCCTCCTGACGGAAGGTGACAGGAAGGGAAACGTGCCCTAGGGCCTGCAGCGGTTGACCCCCGAAGCCTTGAAGCGGAGCTCCTGGCTGCTCCAGCCGGCTTCGGGGGATTGCCATGCGGTCGAAGGCGTCTGCGAATCAGATGTTCGCGGAGCTTCCCCCGTCGATAAGGACGCGCTTGACTTCGCAGCATGCTATGTGGGCCTGGATGACTAGAGAGTCTTGGTGAGGGTACTCGACGCCCCTGGCGTCGTCCAAGTCGAAGGTGATGTTGCGGGGCGGCATCCACAGCTGCGGCTGCTCCCCGGCGGCTTTTGAGGAAGAGCCTCCGGTGATGACGTTGACGGTGTGATGCTGCGCGCCCTCCGTTGCGGTGGACCGTATGGGGCTATCCCTTGGGTGCCCCACATGGGCTTCGGCGGGGGGCCGAGGAGGCGGAGTCCGAGATCCGGCCGTCACCCTCCGTAGCTCCATCACCGCGATGCATGCCCTTGTGTAATGATCGTCGTAGCCGTGTACCTCGCACCACTTGCCATAGCGCAGAAGCTCCTGCTCTGCGCGGGGTTGGCTGCCGTAGTCAAATCCGCCCTCCGATCCCCGGACTCCCCTCCGTGAGGCGGGTTCGGGTCCTTGGCGGGTGCTCTCGGTGGCGAGGACGTGATGGGCCGCCTGCGACCGGCGCTGGCGGCGCCGAGGCTTGGGCCTACACCGTGACGAGCCTTCCTGTACTTCGTCCTCACTGCCTCGGGGAGGGCCTCCTCGGGGCTTTCGGCTACGGCCCGGCTTCGAGGAGGGGCCACCCGCCCCGACCTCGCGCGGGGGCCGCTCCTCATGGGCGAGGCCGAGGGCGGTGATGTTGCGTCTTCGCGCATCCTCCTCTGCCCGCGCATACTCGTCCATTTTGTCGAAGAGCTTGGCCACTGTCGTAATTGGCCTCCGCGCGTTGTATTCGGCCATCGGGCCCGGGCGAAGGCCCTGTATGGCTGCATTAACGACTGTGGTTTCATTAACATCGTGTACCTGGCCTCGAGTTTTGGCGAAGCGCTTGAAGTAGTCCCGGAGCGTCTCCGAGGGTCCTTGCTTCACAGCGAAGAGTTGGTCCGCATCGATGCGCTCGACATGATATCCTTGAAAGTTGGTACGAAGCCGGTCGCGAAGCTGCTCCCACGCATAGATGGAGCCCGGCTCTATGGTAAAAAACCAAGAGAGCGCCACTCCGTGCAGTGCGAGGGGGAGTCCCTTCGCCTTCGTTGTGTCGTCTCCGCCCGCGGCGTCGATCGTGGTTTTGTACACGCGCACGAACTCGCGAGGATCCGTGTCGCCTTCGTACGGGTCAGTGATGCGAGGGAACTTGAAGTCTTCGGGCCACGCGGCCTGCTGCAGCCCCGCCGAAAGCGGGGATTCCGGATCTACGCATCTCAGCGGGACACGGCTAGCCGTGGGGGCTTCGCGGCTGTCCACCTTCTCTGGCGTGGGCTCAGGCGCGACTACCGGCGCGACCTGCTGGCTCCGAGCCTCTGGTATATCTCGGACGGCTCCGCGAAGGTCCCCTAGTTCTCGCTGGAACGCGTTGAGAGCCGCCAGCAGGGCGCTTTCCATCACCGGTGCGGGCGGGGTCGCCGGTGCTTCCGACGGGCGGATCGGCGCGGGGACGACCGCGTCGCGGGGTCCCGGACTGCCGGTCGCTCCGTCATGGCTACCTCGGACCGCCCGGTCCACACCGCCGCCGAGGGTTGCAGTGGGGGCGGCGAGGTCGGCTGTCGTCGCGTCGGCGGGGTCGGTTGTCGCCGCACCCGTGTCGACATCTTCGACCGCCGGGTCCGTCCTCGCAACGCCGGTGGCGGGGTTGGTCGTCGCTGTGCCGGTGACGGGGTTGGTCGTCACCGCGCAAACGTCGACGTCTTCGGCCACCGCGCCTGCATCGCCACCCGCGTCCGCCGCTGCCGATGCCGAAGCTCTAGTACTCATACGACGCTCCGGCCCGGCCGCCTTCTTTCCCTTCGCCGCCGCTGAGGAAGCTTTTTCCGGTGCCATCTTTTTCTTCGGTCTTCAGGCTTGTCTTCGTCCTCCCCACGGACGGCGCCAACTGTTGTGGCTACAGACCAAACAGAGAGAGAGATGGTAGTGGAGAGTGATGAAGATAAGTGTAATGGCTTGGGTCCTCCCCAAGGCTTACTCATATATATATATACACATGAGGAGTGCTTTTACAGCTATACCCTTACATCTGGTTATCCCCTCTGGGGGCAGTTATGTCATTACACATGGCCTATTCTGGGCCTTATAATCTCCTACCAGGCCTGCTGGGTTTAGGTGGGGGCCACCCCTACGACAGGGTAAATTGGACATGTCCCTAAAAATATGGATGTGAATATTCTTTCAATTTGTCCGTCCAAAATACTATATTGCTGCATGCAAATTTGAATTTGGCAATACAATGTCACATCACAGACGGTTCCTATGAACCGTCTATGCTGCAAGTATCACAGACGGTTCATACGAATAACCGTCTGTGGTATTTTCACAGACGGATTTTCATACAAACCGTCTATGATAACTTCATTATCACAGACAGTTTTTAATACAAACCGTCTGTGCCGTCTGTGAAGTATCACAGACGGTTCTAAATAAGAACCGTCTGTGATAATAGCAGACATCACAGATGGTTTGTATTAAAAAACATCTGTGATAAGTTTCCCGCCTTACAATCCCTCAAAATTTCATAATTTCCCGCCTGAGTTCGAGTAGGATTCAGTTTTAAGACACTTTCAGTAAAATGGTCATAACTTTTGCATACGATATCCGTTTTCAACGTTCTTGTACTCGTTGAAAATCTAACGACGAGCCCAATCCAAAAAATGACTAGCTTTATGCCAGTCGCCCTCTAAGACCCTCAAAATCGGCCATCTTTAGCCCCAATTTGCGTTGCAAATTTTTTGTTTCTGTTTTTGCCAAAATTTTCAATATTCCCTTTGGAATTTGGGTTTTGCCTCAACTGCAAAGTTGTAGATCTTGTTGAAACCTTTCAAATGAGTGTATATAAGCCATATAAAACTTTGATATTTTATATTTTCATACTAGTTATTTATATTATACCGATATATTGTATTTGTGATATCATAGACGATTTTTGTTATGAACCGTCTATGATGTCTCTATCATAGACGGTTTGTAATCCGAACCGTCTATAATGTCCCACCATGTCACCGCTCCGCAGCACATCCCCGTGGATCCCGATCTCACCCGTTCATTCTCTCTGCATCGAATGGCAGGCATCATTCTCCTCCCCACCTCTCGCCCCTTATTAACCCCCTCTCTCTACTCGAAGAACCAATACCACTAGTACTACTCCAAATTATTTGTGCGCGGCAAGGGTAGGAAAGGTTCGGCAAGATCGACTGAAATTTCACTTGAAGCAAGATGGAAAGGAAGAAGGCAATGACAAGATGGAAATGAAGAAGGCCGGCATAGAAGCTATTGATTTTGTCATAGAAGTTAAAAATGGTGTTCATTGCTTTTTTTATTTCTGCTACTTGAAAATTTTTCCACACCATTTGTTTTAGATTATAGTTTAATATAGTGTAAGCATTTTTCTGAATTTGTAGCCGTGAAGTTTATCTTTGTAAAATTGTAAGTGTCCTCTTATATATTCAGTGCTATGGGTAACCTACTCGATATCTTGTGATGTTGTAATGATGGATTCTAATCTTAATGAAAATAGAATGTGTTGCTGTGTTTGTTACTGTATTTGCTTGTTTTTAGATGATATAGTTAACATTTCCTGAGGCTAACCGAAAAATAGAAAAATTTAGGTTAGGTATAGAATGAACTATCACAGATGGTTTTGTGGTATAAACCTCTGTGAAGAATTATCACAGACGGCTCGAATCAAAAACCGTCTGTGATGGGGAAGTATCACAGATGGTTCTATATACCAACCGTCTGTGTGTAGAGACCCGAATATACAAATCCGGACTCTCCTGTGTATACTGCACCAGTCCAGGATCACGCTAGTGCACAAAGTACAAACAAAGATGAAATATCGACTATATCATGATTTACTAAGAAAAAACTCAAATATTATTAATAATTATCAGAGTGCGACCTTATGGCCAAGCTTACAGTTAATAGCCTAAAGACTTAAAGACACTAGCAGCGAAAAACAAAAATAAGCGTAGTAGCCATTCGACATGCCCACAGGCAATCGACTGGGGAGCGAAGTCCTAATCTGCAAAGTCGTCGAAGTATCCTTCTTCAAGTAGCTCCTGCTGATCTGGTCCTTCTTCCTCAACTGAGCAAATATGGATAAAGCCGTGAGTACATAGAGTACTCAGCAAATCATTTGTAACAAAGAATGCAATATAGTATGCAAATCTTACCAACGGATGGCTGAAAGGTTAATTTTGTAGAAAGCAACAATTTAAAGTAAATACAATAAATAGATTGAAAAGCTGACTCTGAAAATGATAATAAGTAATTAATCAAAGAAATTGAGACCAACCACAAGCGTACTGGCCATTCACCCCAATGAATCACCTATGAATCAAGATTCATGTAATGAACCACCAGTGAACTAACCATTCACTTCCTAACTTAACCCAACCAAATTTTTGTGAAAACTCTACCCCTCATGTGAAATCACCGAGCATTGTCCATGACCGAGGACACGGCTATTCAAACAGTTTTACACTCTACAGAGGTTGTACAACTTTATCCACACGATGTGATCATCTTGTAATGTCACCAGTATAACATACTTCCTTTGACATGCCGACCAAGAATATCACAACAAGGCCTTTATAATGTTCAATCTCAACCCAGATCCGCCTCGCTAAGGTTTCGCCGTCGTGTAGGGTAACCCCCTAGTCGATAATTGCCCCTCTTGCGCCTCATGGAAATCAGCGACCATGTTCATCCCAACGGCGGAATCAAAATTGAAATTTCACAAATTAGTCAGCTAGGTCTATCCCATACTAGACATGTGGTTGTACGGTAAGGCTCAGATCAATGGCGCACAAAATTAAGTCCTTAGATTTACTCAAGCGAAGCATCTACATCTCATGTGCAACCTGCACCACCTTTACTGCACGATCATTCGCCTGAGTGAAAACCAATTTTGTATAACCAACACCAATAACACTACCCATGTCATGGCAAACAAATTTTTATCACTGTGGTTACCACCACATTCCAATATATCATTAAGTTAAATTAATTAACTGATCACATGTGATGATAACCCAACGTACTAGAAATAAGCATGGCTAACTAATTTAGACGTCAACCCATGTGACAACTAATATTGCATCACTAAATAATTACCCATACTTGGTGACAACAGAATCATGGTATTCAAATTATCAAGGACGTATGATCAAGTTGGACAATAGCTACCAATACAAGGGTTTGATAATAAAATAGCGATACATGATAATGTAAAACAAAATAATACATAATAGATTTGAAAATTAGGTTCAACATGATCAAAGGACACGACTTACCTTGGCCTTGCTCAGTTGACGGCTCTTGATCTTTGAATCCTGCTTTAACTCCTTCGAAAGCGTGATCTAACGAGAGAGAAAACGAGGCGAAACACAAAAACAAATTCAAATGAACTCCAAAAACTTCAAAACTAGAAACAAAAGTAGAACTCAATTTTAGATGAATTTAGGAAAAAGGGTCGGGTCAATCGGAGCTAGTGTCGGGACCCCGGATTTCCGAACCCGGACCCTCTGTGTATTACTGCACTAGTCCCAAATCAAAGCTAGTGCACACAGTTAAACAGAAATGAATACATAACCAGCAACGCTTTATTACAATATTAAAGAGTACATAACCGTCACCCTCCGCAGCTCCATCACCGCGATGCATGCCCTTGTGTAATGATCGTCGTAGCCGTGTACCTCGCACCACTTGCCATAGCGCAGAAGCTCCTGCTCTGCGCGGGGTTGGCTGCCGTAGTCAAATCCGCCCTCCGATCCCCGGACTCCCCTCCGTGAGGCGGGGTCGGGTCCTTGGCGGGTGCTCTCGGTGGTGAGGACGTGATGGGCCGCCTGCGACCGGCGCTGGCGGCGCCGAGGCTTGGGCCTACACCGTGACGAGCCTTCCTGTACTTCGTCCTCACTGCCTCGGGGAGGGCC
Source organism: Dendrocalamus latiflorus (assembly GCA_017311315.1). Classification (NCBI taxonomy): domain Eukaryota; kingdom Viridiplantae; phylum Streptophyta; class Magnoliopsida; order Poales; family Poaceae; genus Dendrocalamus; species Dendrocalamus latiflorus. Next base: position 1,782,939 of record CM029628.1, read on the forward strand.
TCCTCGGGGCTTTCGGCTACGGCCCGGCTTCGAGGAGGGGCCACCCGCCCCGACCTCGCGCGGGGGCCGCTCCTCATGGGCGAGGCCGAGGGCGGTGATGTTGCGTCTTCGCGCATCCTCCTCTGCCCGCGCATACTCGTCCATTTTGTCGAAGAGCTTGGCCACTGTCGTAATTGGCCTCCGCGCGTTGTATTCGGCCATCGGGCCCGGGCGAAGGCCCTGTATGGCTGCATTAACGACTGTGGTTTCATTAACATCGTGTACCTGGCCTCGAGTTTTGGCGAAGCGCTTGAAGTAGTCCCGGAGCGTCTCCGAGGGTCCTTGCTTCACAGCGAAGAGTTGGTCCGCATCGATGCGCTCGACATGATATCCTTGAAAGTTGGTACGAAGCCGGTCGCGAAGCTGCTCCCACGCATAGATGGAGCCCGGCTCTATGGTAAAAAACCAAGAGAGCGCCACTCCGTGCAGTGCGAGGGGGAGTCCCTTCGCCTTCGTTGTGTCGTCTCCGCCCGCGGCGTCGATCGTGGTTTTGTACACGCGCACGAACTCGCGAGGATCCGTGTCGCCTTCGTACGGGTCAGTGATGCGAGGGAACTTGAAGTCTTCGGGCCACGCGGCCTGCTGCAGCCCCGCCGAAAGCGGGGATTCCGGATCTACGCATCTCAGCGGGACACGGCTAGCCGTGGGGGCTTCGCGGCTGTCCACCTTCTCTGGCGTGGGCTCGGGCGCGACTACCGGCGCGACCTGCTGGCTCCGAGCCTCTTGTATATCTCGGACGGCTCCGCGAAGGTCCCCTAGTTCTCGCTGGAACGCGTTGAGAGCCGCCAGCAGGGCGCTTTCCATCACCGGTGCGGGCGGGGTCGCCGGTGCTTCCGACGGGCGGATCGGCGCGGGGACGACCGCGTCGCGGGGTCCCGGACTGCCGGTCGCTCCGTCATGGCTACCTCGGACCGCCCGGTCCACACCGCCGCCGAGGGTTGCAGTGGGGGCGGCGAGGTCGGCTGTCGTCGCGTCGGCGGGGTCGGTTGTCGCCGCACCCGTGTCGACATCTTCGACCGCCGGGTCCGTCCTCGCAACGCCGGTGGCGGGGTTGGTCGTCGCTGTGCCGGTGACGGGGTTGGTCGTCACCGCGCAAACGTCGACGTCTTCGGCCACCGCGCCTGCATCGCCACCCGCGTCCGCCGCTGCCGATGCCGAAGCTCTGGTACTCATACGACGCTCCGGCCCGGCCGCCTTCTTTCCCTTCGCCGCCGCTGAGGAAGCTTTTTCCGGTGCCATCTTTTTCTTCGGTCTTCAGGCTTGTCTTCGTCCTCCCCACGGACGGCGCCAACTGTTGTGGCTACAGACCAAACAGAGAGAGAGATGGTAGTGGAGAGTGATGAAGATAAGTGTAATGGCTTGGGTCCTCCCCAAGGCTTACTCATATATATATACACATGAGGAGTGCTTTTACAGCTATACCCTTACATCTGGTTATCCCCTCTGGGGGCAGTTATGTCATTACACATGGCCTATTCTGGGCCTTATAATCTCCTACCAGGCCTGCTGGGTTTAGGTGGGGGCCACCCCTACGACAGGGTAAATTGGACATGTCCCTAAAAATATGGATGTGAATATTCTTTCAATTTGTCCGTCCAAAATACTATATTGCTGCATGCAAATTTGAATTTGGCAATACAATGTCACATCACAGACGGTTCCTATGAACCGTCTATGCTGCAAGTATCACAGACGGTTCATACGAATAACCGTCTGTGGTATTTTCACAGACGGATTTTCATACAAACCGTCTATGATAACTTCATTATCACAGACAGTTTTTAATACAAACCGTCTGTGCCGTCTGTGAAGTATCACAGACGGTTCTAAATAAGAACCGTCTGTGATAATAGCAGACATCACAGATGGTTTGTATTAAAAAACATCTGTGATAAGTTTCCCGCCTTACAATCCCTCAAAATTTCATAATTTCCCGCCTGAGTTCGAGTAGGATTCAGTTTTAAGACACTTTCAGTAAAATGGTCATAACTTTTGCATACGATATCCGTTTTCAACGTTCTTGTACTCGTTGAAAATCTAACGACGAGCCCAATCCAAAAAATGACTAGCTTTATGCCAGTCGCCCTCTAAGACCCTCAAAATCGGCCATCTTTAGCCCCAATTTGCGTTGCAAATTTTTTGTTTCTGTTTTTGCCAAAATTTTCAATATTCCCTTTGGAATTTGGGTTTTGCCTCAACTGCAAAGTTGTAGATCTTGTTGAAACCTTTCAAATGAGTGTATATAAGCCATATAAAACTTTGATATTTTATATTTTCATACTAGTTATTTATATTATACCGATATATTGTATTTGTGATATCATAGACGATTTTTGTTATGAACCGTCTATGATGTCTCTATCATAGACGGTTTGTAATCCGAACCGTCTATAATGTCCCACCATGTCACCGCTCCGCAGCACATCCCCGTGGATCCCGATCTCACCCGTTCATTCTCTCTGCATCGAATGGCAGGCATCATTCTCCTCCCCACCTCTCGCCCCTTATTAACCCCCTCTCTCTACTCGAAGAACCAATACCACTAGTACTACTCCAAATTATTTGTGCGCGGCAAGGGTAGGAAAGGTTCGGCAAGATCGACTGAAATTTCACTTGAAGCAAGATGGAAAGGAAGAAGGCAATGACAAGATGGAAATGAAGAAGGCCGGCATAGAAGCTATTGATTTTGTCATAGAAGTTAAAAATGGTGTTCATTGCTTTTTTTATTTCTGCTACTTGAAAATTTTTCCACACCATTTGTTTTAGATTATAGTTTAATATAGTGTAAGCATTTTTCTGAATTTGTAGCCGTGAAGTTTATCTTTGTAAAATTGTAAGTGTCCTCTTATATATTCAGTGCTATGGGTAACCTACTCGATATCTTGTGATGTTGTAATGATGGATTCTAATCTTAATGAAAATAGAATGTGTTGCTGTGTTTGTTACTGTATTTGCTTGTTTTTAGATGATATAGTTAACATTTCCCGAGGCTAACCGAAAAATAGAAAAATTTAGGTTAGGTATAGAATGAACTATCACAGATGGTTTTGTGGTATAAACCTCTGTGAAGAATTATCACAGACGGCTCGAATCAAAAACCGTCTGTGATGGGGAAGTATCACAGATGGTTCTATATACCAACCGTCTGTGTGTAGAGACCCGAATATACAAATCCGGACTCTCCTGTGTATACTGCACCAGTCCAGGATCACGCTAGTGCACAAAGTACAAACAAAGATGAAATATCGACTATATCATGATTTACTAAGAAAAAACTCAAATATTATTAATAATTATCAGAGTGCGACCTTATGGCCAAGCTTACAGTTAATAGCCTAAAGACTTAAAGACACTAGCAGCGAAAAACAAAAATAAGCGTAGTAGCCATTCGACATGCCCACAGGCAATCGACTGGGGAGCGAAGTCCTAATCTGCAAAGTCGTCGAAGTATCCTTCTTCAAGTAGCTCCTGCTGATCTGGTCCTTCTTCCTCAACTGAGCAAATATGGATAAAGCCGTGAGTACATAGAGTACTCAGCAAATCATTTGTAACAAAGAATGCAATATAGTATGCAAATCTTACCAACGGATGGCTGAAAGGTTAATTTTGTAGAAAGCAACAATTTAAAGTAAATACAATAAATAGATTGAAAAGCTGACTCTGAAAATGATAATAAGTAATTAATCAAAGAAATTGAGACCAACCACAAGCGTACTGGCCATTCACCCCAATGAATCACCTATGAATCAAGATTCATGTAATGAACCACCAGTGAACTAACCATTCACTTCCTAACTTAACCCAACCAAATTTTTGTGAAAACTCTACCCCTCATGTGAAATCACCGAGCATTGTCCATGACCGAGGACACGGCTATTCAAACAGTTTTACACTCTACAGAGGTTGTACAACTTTATCCACACGATGTGATCATCTTGTAATGTCACCAGTATAACATACTTCCTTTGACATGCCGACCAAGAATATCACAACAAGGCCTTTATAATGTTCAATCTCAACCCAGATCCGCCTCGCTAAGGTTTCGCCGTCGAGTAGGGTAACCCCCTAGTCGATAATTGCCCCTCTTGCGCCTCATGGAAATCAGCGACCATGTTCATCCCAACGGCGGAATCAAAATTGAAATTTCACAAATTAGTCAGCTAGGTCTATCCCATACTAGACATGTGGTTGTACGGTAAGGCTCAGATCAATGGCGCACAAAATTAAGTCCTTAGATTTACTCAAGCGAAGCATCTACATCTCATGTGCAACCTGCACCACCTTTACTGCACGATCATTCGCCTGAGTGAAAACCAATTTTGTATAACCAACACCAATAACACTACCCATGTCATGGCAAACAAATTTTTATCACTGTGGTTACCACCACATTCCAATATATCATTAAGTTAAATTAATTAACTGATCACATGTGATGATAACCCAACGTACTAGAAATAAGCATGGCTAACTAATTTAGACGTCAACCCATGTGACAACTAATATTGCATCACTAAATAATTACCCATATTTGGTGACAACAGAATCATGGTATTCAAATTATCAAGGACGTATGATCAAGTTGGACAATAGCTACCAATACAAGGGTTTGATAATAAAATAGCGATACATGATAATGTAAAACAAAATAATACATAATAGATTTGAAAATTAGGTTCAACATGATCAAAGGACACGACTTACCTTGGCCTTGCTCAGTTGACGGCTCTTGATCTTTGAATCCTGCTTTAACTCCTTCGAAAGCGTGATCTAACGAGAGAGAAAACGAGGCGAAACACAAAAACAAATTCAAATGAACTCCAAAAACTTCAAAACTAGAAACAAAAGTAGAACTCAATTTTAGATGAATTTAGGAAAAAGGGTCGGGTCAATCGGAGCTAGTGTCGGGACCCCGGATTTCCGAACCCGGACCCTCTGTGTATTACTGCACTAGTCCCAAATCAAAGCTAGTGCACACAGTTAAACAGAAATGAATACATAACCAGCAACGCTTTATTACAATATTAAAGAGTACAGACCGAAAGGTCTCATTATTACAATTGAGGTTTCAAGACCTCGCACACACGAAACACAGCGGAAGCAAAAGATAAACTCGGTGAAGACCCATCAATACGCCACAGGCAATTGACTGGGGAAGCGCGACCTAGAACTCCTGGAATCCTTCGTCGAAGCCACCAGCGAAGTAGTCGTAGTCGCCTTCTTGAGCTTCGTACTCCTCTGGTTATTATTTTTTGAGTGTAGTATGTGAGTACATAAAGTACTCCGCAAGTCTTGGGAAAAATGCAATAGATGCAAGGCTTGACAAAGGAAGACTATATGGTTCTTTTGCACAAAGCAACATTTTTATTCAATTACTTCTAATTATTTTCGAAGGCATCAATTTAATAAAGTAATTATTTTAACAGAACTAACATTAACTTTCTAGTGAAGGTTCCAACTACCAACACTAGCTAACCAATTACAATTGGTCAAGTTTAAACTGCGGGTTCCATCCACCCTCTCTGGCTCCAACCGCCAGGATTCCCTTCCAAGAGTTCCCTCCACTCTCGGAATACAAAAACTTTGATTTTAAAACCAAAACCATAGATCTACCATGTGAAAGCATTCATTGCCCGCCCTTGACCGTGGGCACGGCTATTCGAATAGTTTTACACTCTGCAGAGGTTGTACAACTTTACCCACAAGAGATAATTTATCCTAAAAGTCAACACGCTTCCTTTGGCATGAGACCCAGATAAAATATCACAAAGCCTTTACCTTACTCTAATCTAGCTAGATATCACCCGCTGAGGTTTCACCGCAGGTAGGCTAACTGCCCGAACCAAAGCCCCCTCTTGCGCCATATGAGTACAGTAAATCCCTGTCCCTCACTGTGAATAACCAGTCCATCCCTGGCACCCACTTTCCACTGGTGGCACCTAAACTAGACTATCATAAGTTAGTCAGCTAGGTCGTACCCATATAGACTTGTGGTTGTACGGTTAATGCTCAGTCTGGAAAAACACAAGCGTCGGTCCTTAATTGACTAGGGTGGAACATACACTTAACAAGATCTCGTGCTTGCTGCACCAAACCAAACCAACCATCCACCCTAATCTAAACAAACTTCCACATTTCATTTTATTTTAAAAGAACAGTGGCAACTCCAATTACCACTAAATTTATAAAAACAAGGGTATTACAATAATTCATAATTTCCCATTTGCAAGATTTATGAGGTATTCAATAGCATGGCTAAGCATTGTTCTACAATTCTAATACCAACAATTTAATATATTACTCTCATTAATGAGTCAAAGGAATTTTTAGGGTTGCAAAGGTACATGGCAATCAACTTCAAGTGAGGGCATAACAAGATTGGATTAACTATTACCTTAAGATTTGAACTAATGTTTTATGTAAATAGCAATGCACATAATTTAAAATAAGTAAAACATTTCAAAATCATAGGTTCAAGATGATCAAAGGAGACTTGCCTTCTTGCACGCTCTCGAGTTCTTCCAGCTGTGGAGTGGAGAGGTCTTCAACAACGTTGGATTCTACGCACAAAAAGACAGAGCAACAAAGCAAATAAATACAAACAAAGATTCAAATAAACTCAAAAACTCAAATAGAAGCCATATTTGGATAGATTATGATTTTAGACAAATTTAGGAGAAAGGTTCAGCGGATTTGGGGTTCACACGAGGGAGAACGAATATCTGGAAGATCGGTTGGGAAAAGAAATTACTGAGACAATATTTGGACCAAGAAAGATAGAATGGATTTTATGGAGACTTTGCAAGATTTGAATTTGAATTTTGAAAGTGCACAGAAAATTTGGAATGGAACTGAGGCTTTGAAATTTAAATATTTGAAATATCAAATAAATTTCAAATATTTGAAAGGATGGAAGAAATGGATATTTTGGAATTTTGGATGAATTTAGAAATTTGAATGGGTTCAAACGGAGTTACGATGAAGGAGAACGGGCTTCGGGAAGTTTGAAAAGGGAGAAAATGGAAAAATGAGAATTTCTGGAATTATCTTTCTACTGAAAAAGATATTTATGACGTCAGCCCTGGGAATTTCTTTTCGGCCAATTTATTTTTCTATTGAAAAAGGGGATTATGGCGTCATGCTTGCGTCAGCATGGGGTAAACCCCACTGACAGATGGGTCCGGGTCCATGGACCGAGTCCACGGGCTCATGGGGAGGCTGAGGTGGCGGGGTGGTGCTGACCGGGCGAGGGGCGCCGAGGTGGGCGGGGACGTGGCGCCACGTCACCTGCCACGTAGGTATGGGGGAGCTGACGTGGCCGGCCGGTGAGGGAAGAGCTCGGGGACGGCACGCCCGCCGGAGCTCCGGTGGCCGGCCGCGGACGGCGATGGCCGGGGAAGGAAGAGGACCGCGCGGGGATCGCAGGGGTGGGTGCGGGCCTTACCGAGCACGGCCGGAGGTGGGCCAGCGGCGAGAACGGCGGTGGGGCGCTCGGGTCTACAGGCGTGGCGGCGCTCCGGCGGTGGAGAGGTCCGGCAGAGGGGCGGGAGAGATCGGCGGAGTCGCGAGGAGGCTCGGGGTGGAGTCGGCCGGCGGCGGGAGAGCTTGGGTCGAGCGCAATTGCTCGCCGGAGTAGTTTCAGCGGCGGCGGCGGCAGCGCGATGCGGGCGATGGAAGGCTCGGGAGGAAGAGCGGAGATGGGGGCGGGGTTGTGCGGAAGGAGGCGGAGCCAGGGGCCCTTTTATAGGCGGCGGAGGGGTAGCAGGGTGCGGGGATCGCTCGCCGGAAAGGGCGCGGAGGCAGCGGTGGTTACGGGCGAAATTAGGGGAGACACGACACGGGGGCGGCGGGATTCGTGCGCGTGGATGGCGGGAGTCGGTCGGGGAAGAAGAGAGAGAGGGGGAAGGAAAGGGATCCGGGCGACCGAGGAGGCGGCGGGAATGGCGGCGGTGAAGGCGCGGCCGAGCGGGAGGAAGGGGATGGCGCGCGGGGAAGATGACCCCGACAGGCGGGCCCAGGCGGCAGCGAGAGGGGGCGGTGGGGAGGCTGACGGGCGGGGCCCGCGGAGCAGAGAGACGGAGAGAGGGGGAGGCGCGCCGACAGGTGGGCCGGGGTGAGGAGAGAGAGGAGCGGGGCGCGGGTGGCGGGGATTTGGCCGCATGGCCAAGGGCAGGATCGGGCGGCCAAGGGGAGAGAGGGGGATGGACGGCCGAGATGAGTCGGCCGCACGAGGCGGGCCATCTGGGCCGGACAAGTGGCAAGCGGGAAGGAGGGGGAGGCGGGATCGGCCGGGAGACGTGGCCGACATCTGGCCGTCCACGTGGCGGCCGGAGGGGAGGGGAGGGGATTTTAATTTTTGACTTTTGATTTCAGATTTTTCAGAAATTGCCAGAAAATTCAATAAAGCTCAGAAAAATATGAAATAAATTCCAAACATTCCAGAACAATTCACAGAAGTTCCTGGATAAGTTTTGGACTTAATCAAAAAAATACTTCCAACTAATGTTGGTATTTAATTTTCATACTTGAAATACTTTTTATTTTTCAAAAATAGGTTTTAAACTCCAGAAAATCCAGGAAACCAAATAAAAGCCAAATAACTCCAAATGATTAATTTGAATTAGGATTTTTATAGAAATTCAAAATATCTTTTTATTTAACAATATTTTTAGGTTTTACTTAAAATACTTTTCAAATCCAGCTTTTTCAAAAACAGAAATTCAGGGTAAATCCAAATAAAACTCAAATACTTTAAAATAATGAATTTGAAATTAAATTTTTCAGAAAGCAAATTTTTGGGATGTTACAGCTCGGACAAAGGAGAACGAGCGATCTAAAATTTGCCGGGCGAGAAAATGCTGAAAAATAACAAAAGTTATTATTCATCCGAGAGCAGCACTTTTGGAGAGAAGGCTAGTGCCGATGAGAGGAGGCATGGGAGGTGAATTTAACTAGCAAAATGGGTTGCTAGGGACCCAAAGCACACATAGGAAGCGACGGCACGCTAAACGGAGAACGGTGACGACACGGGCGGCTACAACGACATGAGTAGAAGAGAGGAATAAAATCCAGGCATAGAACATGGAGAAGTAGGGTGAGCACGGGCTAGAACGCGGCATGACAAAGCTAGAAAAATTGTTGGCTCGACCGAAAACCCACCGGAGACGACTCAAACGACGTTTCAACAACGTCGACAAGGAAAAAAAACTTAATATCTTGGTGCTCGGTGAACGAAATCTAAAACCACTTGGAGGGCAACTACCTGGGATGGTTTGACACGATATGACGTGAACGGATTAGGGACACGAGATGCCATTGGCGGCCATGGCGAGGTGTCGGAGGTAAAAATTTATGGAGGCTTTTCGGGGAAAAGGAAGGGAGCACGGCGTAGAACGCGGCGAGACAAGTCTAAGAAAATTACGGCACGGGCTAAAGCTTACCGAAGATGACGGATTGTCGTCGGAAGAGCTCTTGACCTAGATTGGGGAAAACTCGATTCCGGGAGATTGGTTGCACCAAAACCAAATTAATTTGACCAGAAGGTTGATGATACATGGGAACACGATATGACATGAAAGAATCATGAAAAATCTAACCGATTAGCTCGGAATGCGACAAGCAATTTCGGGACCGGAGGGCCTCGGTGCTAACGGCGTTCTGGGCTTTGAGGGGACTTGGCACAGCTTGGGACAGGTTTAAAGGGGTCAATGGGTCGTATTTATAGGCTTAAAAGAGATAGAAACCGACTCCAATTCGTGGACTTCGGTTTAGAGTTCATTTTAGAAAATAGAGAATAAAAGGCAAACGGATGAATGAAATGCAAGGAGGCTAAATGGGATGGATTCCTTGCGTGATTTGGCACAACTTTTCTTTTGGGAAGACACTAAGATAAGGTCCGGATTGAAAGTTATCAAGAGAGAGAAAAAGGGAAGAAAACGTGCACAACAAAGCGAGCTCTCTGCACGCGCGAGGAAGATGAACAGTGTCTCGAGTGCAAGGATGAAAAATATGGAAGGATTGAAGGTCATCTAAGAAAGAAAAGTTGGAGAATTGATGGCTGGTTGATTTAGAACTCTATGGTTAAGAGTGCTCAGCCCATGGCAATGAGTGGCTCAACGTGAATTTTTCTCTCTTTTTTTAGAATTTTAAATTGAGCACAAACAAACTCCGAAAAATCTAAGAAAATACAGAACAATTCCTTGTAACATAAGGAACCCAAATAAAATATTTTTGGCAAATGTTAATGTTTAATTTAATCATATTAAATCTTTTTAATTAATAAAAATTCCAATTAAGCTTTAGTTAATTCCAGAAAAATCCAAATGGTGAATTTTATTTTAAAAGCTTCAAAAAGGCTCTGAAAATCAGGATGTTACACTGTGATACTCACACATCACAGACGATTGGTAGCTAAAACCGTCTGTGATGTATGAGTATCACAGATGGTTGGTAGCTAGAACCATCTATGATAGTGTTTTTCACAGACGGTTCTAGTTATAAACCGTCTGTGATATAGTTATCACAAACGGCTCACAAACCGTCTGTGATAACTTTTGATTATCACTGACACATAAATTCAGATGGTTCAAAAAACCGTATATGATGACAATTTTGAACCATTTGTGATGACCCTTTTTGTAGTAGTGTGTATAGTTTGTTGCAGCATGTCTAATCAATCGGATCACTCTTATCAATATAAATGTCTTTTTATGCTCGCTATGCTTAATTAACCATAATACAAAATATAAACCTATTATTATCATGCAGCACACAGATTATGTAGGGTGTCCTAATTTGGATGGTATTAAAGCGGTTTGCACTCCTAGCCGTGAGGAAGGAAGAAAACCAGAGCGGAGTTGTTGGGAGGAGCCCAAGAGGGGAACGCAACTCATGAGGAGTGTGCATCCTGTTGCATGTACCACTTTGAGGTAGAGGGGACCACGACTCGTGATGAATGTGCATCAAGTCGTGTGTACCACATGGCTGTGGAGGGGATTGGGGTTGGAGGGATCACAAGTGGCTTAGTTGGCATTTGATGCACCCAAAATAGCTCATCATTTTCCTAATATTTATTATATATCTCATTAATTTCATCTTTAATTGCTTAGATAATCACTGATTAATTGCCAAATGCGTAAGATATGTGTTAGTTATTATCATCTATAGGATCCCAATGGAATAACGCACTTTAAGGAGCTAGAATGGAAAGATATCGTCAAGAGGAAAGAAATATAGACTTGGATCACCACAACCGACCCTCCAGAAGAGAATATGGGTTAGGGTACGGTAAGACTTGATTGTATCGGCTAACCGTACCATACGTGGATAGCTTGGCGACATCAAATGGAGGAAGGTTCATGAAATGATCATGGTGGCATTTGGCCTCCTGGTAGTGTAAACCCCTTTTGCAGTGCTGAAACCCTACAAGACCACTATATAAAGGAGCCAAAATGCATCTACAAAGGAAGGACAAGAAGAATAGTACAAAGGGAGAGCCACCACATCTAGAACATATGCACCATATTTTCCATCATTGTTCATCCATTTTCCATCCTCCTTGTAAATATTTGCACATCTTATCAACATATCCTTGTTATTTTTATATTGTTGTCACTATGTTATTGTTTATTTTTCTATTGTTCTTGGTCACCATGAAGATGTGTGAGTAGTTCCCTAAGGGCCAAGGTTTGTAGATAGCCATGTAGGTTAGAGATTATAGGGATGGTCTAACTTTCATGCATGCTTTTGTATTAATCTTCAATGCTAGTGTTTTTTATCTTTCCTTTTTAGTAGGACTCGAAGAGCCCTGATGCTACATAGGTCAGCAGATGGAAAGATAGCAACAAGTGGTGAGCGAAAAATCGACTGGCGGTGTCGATGACAATGAAAGCGACAGTGATCGGCTTTCAAAAGCAAGTCACTTGAGGAGTTCAGCATAGCCATGAAGCATAAGGACTTGGTCCGATGGTAAGCCATGTTGATGCGGTAAGTCCTTAATTGTGAGTGTGACATGGTCTATGTGCATGTGAGTGGGACAATAGATTCTCATATACAATGTTTGTCCACGAGAGATGTATTAAGGGTGTGTCACCTACATTAACTCTTGATATTATGCAATTGTTCTAATTATTTAGATCATATTATCATCTACGTGATTATCTAATGTTGCAGGTGAACTGAATACCCTAGGCCCTAATCTCATCCATAAGAACAACCTTCTCGTAGCCGTAGTCTTAGCATTAGTCCTAGCTTTAATTACCATTTCTCTAGTAATACTTTCCAATACAATTGCATCCCTCATTGTTATTTAATTATACTTTATTAATTAGTTGTCTGACGATAGTAAAATATTCCACATGTCCTCTGGGTTCAATATAAACCTTGGAATAATCTGAGGGAAAGTGCTCCTATTTGGTTGGAATGGACTTTGTGCTGAGTTGGCTTTACCATATTTTATCTTTACAACTCTCTGGAAGCAAATCCAATTTAATTGTATCCATGATACACCACTTTATGACTACGTGACATACGCTACAACCCAACCCTACTGATCTTAAACAGGTCATACATGTAATTGCTTTTGCTTTTTGCTTGCATGTTCAGGGAGAACCATCCTCCATGCGCCAACTTCTCAGTGACCATGGGCACCCTTGAGCCTAGCGACATGGTCACCAGGTTCACTGCCATGAACCACATTGTGGCGCTCCCCATTGGGCGAGCCCCTCCCAGATTCCGCGCTCCTCCACTGCCCCATTGCTGGCCTCACCTCCAATATGTCCCAGTCCTATGGAGACATTGACATCAATCTTGGATCTTGCTATGCCTTGAAAGTGATCTAGGCAGCCATTGCTGACACACGTAGTGATATCTGGTAGTACACAAATCATGTGGATGTCCGAATACAACCAAATTAAAAAGATATCTAATTGGATTTGCTATTCAATCTCTATCTAGATTTGTATATGAATACAAGAATACCTGTATTTGACTTCGAAATATGGATGAAAGTGTGGCTACATTTATCATTTTATATAGACTGCTCCACACACGCTACAACCCAACCCCTACACATTTCAAGCAAGTTGTACAGATAATTTCTTCTGCTTTTGGTTGCATGGTCATGGAGAACCAGCCTCCATGCGTTGATTTCGCAATGATCATAGGCGCCCTCGAGTCCAGTGCCACGGTCACAAGGATCGGCACGATGAGCTATGTTGTGGCACTCCTCGTTGGGGGTAGGGGTGGTAAGGCCAGTCTCAGTGGGGGTTTTATGGAGTTTCATGAGTATTAAATACGCTGACATGACAATGTATTGATGAAGAGAGAGATGATAAAAGTTTCATGGGAGTAGAGAGAGTTTCATGGGGATGAAACTCTTCTGCACTGTTTCCAAAATATGGGTGTGTTGAAAACTGGGACATGAAACCTCTACTGAGACTGGCCTAATGGGTTAAAACCCAAATCAAATCCGACCCAACCCTCACATAAAGAAACTTAAAACCCCATTCAACTCAACCTAAAGAGCACCTTCCACAACCCAACCCAATCCAACCCAAATGGTTGAAATGAGTTGAAACCCATTTTTCAACCCATTTTAAACCCATTGCCAACCTACTCTTTACAAATCTACTACATGCAAGTGCAAGTGCATTTATAGGGAACTTTTGAAAAAGTACGGTATTTAGAATTTCTAACTCATGTTCACACCATAAAAATTTCATGAAATTTTCTGAAATTTATTATAGATGATTTGGGGTGCAGAGATGTTACTTTGTGCAAATTTTTATGCCCAGACACAGTTGTGACCAACAGGCTTTTATAGGAAACTTTTGAAAAAGTTTGGTATTTAAAATTTATAACTCATGTTCACACCATAAAAGCTTCATGAAATTTTCTGAAATGTATTATAAATGATTTCGGATATAGAGATGCCGCTTTGTGCAAATTATTAGACCTAGGCATATAGATGAAACCAGTTTTTTATATAATTTTTAAAAGGTTCGGTATTTGAAATTTCTAACTCACGTTCACACTATAAAAGTTTCACAAAATTACCTGAAATTTACTATAGATGATTTAGGGTATAGAAACACCATTTTGTGTAAATTATTAGGCCCAGACACATAGGTGGGACCAACAAACTTTTATATAAAACTTTTAAAAAAGTTCGGTATTTAAAATTTATAACTCACGTTCACACCATAAAAGTTTCATAAATTTTTTTGAAATTTACTATGGATGATTTTGGTTATAGAGACACTACTTTGTGCAAATTAGTAAGCCTAGACACAGAGGTGGAACCAGTAGGTTTTTATAGAAATTTTTGAAAAGGTTCTATATTTAGAATTTCTAACTCATGTTCACACTATAAAACGTTTCATAAAATTTCCTAAAATTTACTATAGATGATTTAGGATATAGAGACGCTACCTTGTGCAAATTGTTAGGCCCAGACACATAGGTGAGACTAACAAATTTTCATAGGAAACTTTTGAAAAAGATCGGTATTTAAAATTTATAACTCGCGTTCACACCATAAAAGTTTCACGAAATTTTCTAAAATTTATTACAGATGATTTAAGTATAGATATGCTACTTTTTGCAAATTATTAGGGTTAGATGCCCAGATAGGCTCTATGGGTGAAGCTAACCCACGGATGTGGCATATTGCAACACCATGGGTTGAATCGTTCTTAACTCAATTTCAATCCTAAATTTTAGAGCCCATTTCAACTCTACTCAACTCTTTCTATGAGGCAACCCAATCCGACCCAACATATTAATTCTTTCAACCCATTTCCATCTAATCAAAACCAACCTAATCAAGAATCTAACCCATTTAATCTATTTAAACCTAACCCATTAACACCCCTAATTGAGGACAAGCCCCTACCAGTATGCTCCAACACCACCTCATAGTTGGCCTCACCTCCGATATGTCCCAGTCCCACGAAGACATCACCGTCGATCGCCGATGCCGGTACGCCTTGAAGGCGATCCAAGCGGCTCCATGCCATCTGGTGTTGTTGGGAAGCAGGGGCGGACCCACAGGGTATGCCAGGTGGGCCACGGTATACCCTGGGGCCCAGCCAACTTAGTACTCCACACGCCCGATCCACAGTGCCTCGACGGCTTGACTGCCTCCCACCCACACGCCGCGCGCCGCGGAACCCTAGTCAGCATCGATCCCGAGATCCCTGGGGCGCGCGGCGGCGCCTCCTCCCCAGCTTGCCGGCGGCGACGGTCGCCCCCCATGCCTTTGGCGTCCCGATCAGAGCCGATCGGTGGCCGCGTGAGGCGACAGAGTAGCTCGCCGGCCGTGGCGTGCGCCGAAGAGGCAGAGGAGGCCGCGGCGGCGGAGGAGGAGAAGGATGGCGCTCTTCCGCAAATTCTTCTTGAAGAAGACGCCGGATCGGCTGCTCGAGATCTCCGAGCACGTCTACGGTATAATGCCCTCGTCTCTAGGTGGAGTTCGCCCGGTGGGGTGCGAGATTTGCGGGTGTCTCTTGTACCGAGGGGGATTTTTTGCTTTGGTGCGGTTTGGGGTTTGGATTTTGGGAAAGTGCTTTTTCCTAGGGGTTGATTTGAACTGGAATTCAGCGCATTTGGAAGCTTAAGCAGCTAGATTTGGTAAATTTTGAGTTGGATTTTGGGTCATGCATTTGCTGACGTTATGGGTTTGGAGGTGTGTAAGATGCCTTAGATTTAGCTGCATTTGACTTAAATTCGGCTTTATTTGTTTCCTTCTGTGAATTTGTTGTTGTTGTTGAAAGTTGCTCTTTAGGAAGCTTCGGATTTAACTGCATTTGGCTTAAATCAGCAACTCTCATTTCCTGCCTGCATTATTGTAACATCCTGAGGTTTTTAAATTTGAAAAATATGGAGTTTGAGTTATTTTGTCTATTATAATATTTGAATTTGGATTTGGATTTTTATGGTATTTTTAAATTCTTATTGAGCTCTCAAAGGTTGAAGAAATTCAATAAAGACCAAAACCAAAATCAATAATATTAATGCTACAAATAAGAATATACAAATAAAGAAAAATTAAAATCTAAGTTAAGAATCTGAAAAGATGATCCAGAAAATAAAGGGGAGAGAAATAAGCCTAAAATATAAAATCTTATTCTTAATAATGACATGAGTAACAAGGGAAGTATATAAATTAAATACCAAGAATAGTTGAAAATATTTTTATTAGGTCCAGAAGGTCCTCATGAGCTTCTGTGAAATTTTCTGAAATTTTTGGAAGTAATTTCAGATTTTTCTGAGACTTATTCAATTAACTACGCATTTCTGAAAATCCTGAAAAATAAAAATGAATAATCACCCTCCTTCTCCCCTCGGGCCGACACCTGGCCAGCCCGATGCGCGACGCGTCGCCCGCGCCCTCCATCGCGCGGCCCAGCCTGCCGCCAGCCGCGCCCCGCGCTTCACTGCGCTGCGGGCCCGCGCTCGCTCCCTCGCGCCTCTCCTCGCTGACAGCGGCCCCGCCTCCACTCGCTCTCCCTCACCCTCTGCCGTTGGACCCGATCCCGCGCGAGCCCCACACGCCAGGCCTCCCTCTCCCTCTGGCCGGTGGCCCTCACGCCCGCGCGCTCTTCTTCCTCCTCGGCCTTTCTTCTCCACGCGACCGCGCCGCTCGCGCCAGCTCCCTCTCGCGCATCCGCAGCAAATCCTCCGCGCTCCCTCTCTCACCTCGCGGGCTAATTTAAAAGGACAAGTCACAGGAGGGGGGACTCACCTCTCCCACCGCCTCTCTCCTACAAATCTCGGCGAGATTTGCCTCCATCCCCCCTGCCAGCTTGAACAGAGCGGAAGCCGGCGAGGTCTTGCCGCGCGTCCCCCTCTCCCGGCTATAAAAGCCTTGCCTGGGAGCTTCAACCACGTTGCAGCTCCCTCCTCTTCCCTTCCCTAGCTGCAATTGCACCGAGAAGCCCCAATTCCCCGCCGGCCCCTCCTTCTTCCCGAACTCCGGCGCCGCCCTCCCCGTCGATTCCGGCTGCCACGAAGCCAACCCAAGCTCCTGAAGCTTCGCGGGAACAAGGCGAAGCCGACCCCCTCCTTCCCCGGGCCTCCCGTCGCCTGAGCATCGCCGGCGTCGACCACCTTCCCGAGCTTCCGCCGTCGCACGCCGCCGGCCCGCCACCGTGCCTCTCCACCCTGGCTATCTACACCAGAAGCACCACCATCTCACGGAGTTTATATTCCACGAACCACCCGGACACCTCCGGCCACCACTCGCCGCCGGCGCCGTCGCCCCCGACTCCTCTGCCCAGCCGCCTCCGAGAGCCATCTCAAAAGGGTATGCTACCCTTACTGGGTAGGCAAAACCTCCCCCTCCCACTTGGTTACTAGCGCAACTCTCTTCCCCCCTCGCTCCCGCGACGCGCGTTCGAGCCCCCGGCTCCGCGCCTGCGGTCGAGCGATTTCTTTTAAAATCCCCGCTGACAGGTGGGCCCCACCTGCCAGCCTGTGTGACCAGAGCGGCCCACTGACCGCTGGGCCCCACGGGTCAGTGGCACGTCTGCACCGAGACCCTACTGACAGGTGGACCCCACTGAACAGTAGCTGGACTCCACTTGTCAGCGGCACGGCAATAAAAGAATTAAAATAAAAAGAAAATGACATGTGGGACCCTCTGTCAGAAAATTAATAATTTTTGGAATTAACTGAACTGAGAACTTCAAATGGTCATAACTTTCTCATTTTAACTCCAAATTGAGTGAGACAAATTTCCAAATTTTTCTAAATTCAAGATCTATCCAATGGAACTGAAATCATAATTTTTGGAGTTCATTTGAATTTCTGGTGGTGTTTTATTGATTTGATGTTTTCTTTTTATCCAAATTTTCGCGCACGATTACAATAGCTTACGAAGCTCAAGAGGAAGAACTCGAAGCCGCAGCACTAGAAGCCCCGGATAATCAAGCACCCGACCACTGTGACCAAGGCGAGTCAATACTTTGATCATGTTGAACCTATATTTCTGCAAATTACTTTGTTTTAAATTAACAAATTGCATGCTGTTATTTATATGCAAAGACATGCTAAATTTAATAATCTAGTTATATGCCACTGTTACCTTGAATAATATTACACCCTCTGTTGAAATGTTTGAATGAATGAACCTTGACGCCCTAGTAAAATTATAACAGTAACATTTCGAAAATAAGTCCCTAATGATATGCTTAGTACTGCATAGATATACATGGGGCGCTGAAAATGCCCCAAAACGTCATCAACATGTTTAATCATGAGAACTGGTTTGGGCAGTCATAGTGGGAATAGCTGGCATATTTTGATATGATTATTTTATGCTTCCAAAATTCCCAACTTGCTTTAATGTCTGGGCGGACTGGTTCGAGGGTGTGTATGTGTGGTGCAGTGGAAGCACAACAGTGAGTTAGTGATGTATAAAAAGTGCAGTGGAAGCACAACAGTGAGTTAGTGATGTATAAAAAGTGGGTTAGTGGTAGCCCGCCCAGATACCACTAAGGACCGAATCTTGTCATGAACTCCCTTGTAAAACAGTGCAACCACAAGTCCGTAAAGTACGACTTGGCTAAGTAAATTTGTCGAAGTTCCGGACTCATCTCACTGGCAGGAGGTTGAAGGAATTTATCTATGGCAAGGGGAGGCCTGAAGGGACACCAGTGGAGGGTGAAGTTTCCCAGCTGTCCTAACGTTGCGGGAAGGGGAGCCCGGCTGCGTTAGTGGCTGTGGGAGACATCCCGCGCACAGATGGGACCCACCTCAAGTGGGCAGTCTCCCATAAACGTGAGATGAGAAAAGGGCCTAGATACTTTGAACAGTCACTGTGATGGTCTGCTCAACCACATGTCTAAGGTATCATGTGGGTCAACGAGTTGATTGTCTCTTGTGGTGAAAGTGTACAAACTCTACAGAGTCAAAACTATTCGAATAGCCGTGCCCACGGTCAAGGGCGGACATGGGAACTTAACAGGATATAGTTCTGTTTTAAAAATGTTAAAAACTGGGTATGGAAAGATTGGAAGGGCGATGGATTGCCCTAGTTTGGAATTGTCCTGGGTGTCGTCCCAGTGGTAAGTTAAGCGGCTATAACGCTGAAGAAATTGCTATATGGTGCAGATGCCATGTAAATGGTGGATGGACTCTGGATCGATATTAATAATGCATTCCTTGTACATTACGATTTGTTCCAAAATTGCTAAGTCTTAGGGCTTTTTATATAATTGTATTCAAAAGCACTCTTCGCAAAAATAAAACAAACCTAGGCCATCCTTTGATTAGCCATACATGTTATACACTGCATCCTGTGTATTGGTTCGCTGAGCACGGGGTCGGAGTGCTCATACTCGCTTTTGCGACAAAAATCCAGAAGCAGGAACGCAAGACCACTACGCCTACGAGGAAGCTCCCGCTACGGAGGAGAAGAATGACGAAGGAAACTAAGGCGTAGGCTTCGTCGGTTGGACATGGACAAGTGGACTTACGGCGTTGTGTGCACGTATGTTACTGGTTAGCTGGTGACATATAATGCACACAATACCCTTCCAGTCGCTTGCCTGTGGATTTTGGGTTTGCTTTCGTTATGTTTCCGCTGCATGATTGTAATAAAGACATTTGGCCTGATCGGCCCCTTTTGTAAACTATCACCTGACGTGGTGTATTTCAATTTATGTAATATAATGAATGATTATGCGATGTATGAAATGATTCAGCAATGTTCCTGTGTGCACTAGCTACTGATCCAGGGAATAGTGCAGTGAAACACAGTAAGATTCGGATTGCAAAATCCGGGTCTGACAGCGCTAGTATCAGAGCATACGACTGCAGGGTAAAAGCCGTAGAATGGTCGTTAGAAGATCCTTAGGGTGGTAATTTTAAAATATATATAAAGTATTTCTGAAAATATAGCGTATTATTGCTATTCGTACCCCTCCTAGTTCTGCACCCTTTACTCTTTCAGTTGACTATTTTAAACGTGACTAACGCTACGTATTGTAAACTGCAGATGGCAGGAGAGGAAGGTAATTGGGACTACGTCGCCCATGGAGTTTACGAGGGTGTGTTCGCCAGAATCCTGCGCAAGCTCCTCCATTACTTGGAATACCCGGAGCAGCCTATTTATCGTGGACGTCAGATGACTGCAGGAGGGGTGTACTGCTGGATGTTTGAAGTGTTCATCTACCCGAAGAGCGAACATGACCCGCCTCACGTCTTCCAGACAAAGCACCCAAGAAGTACTAGATCTGCCGCACTCCAGGATGCTGCGCGTCTCGCCGCCGCCCGACTTTGCAACATCTACCAAATCTCTCTGCACCGCACACCCTTCTGCTTCTACCCCTCACGCAGGGAGGGAGTACGCCACAATGAGACCTACCTGCCGGTGAACGAGAATGACCCAAGGCTCACCCACCAGGTTGATCTCACCAGGGCCATGGGAGCAGCCCATACTACTGCATTGGAAGACATGACTGCCCTCCGGATGCATCTGGTCGCCCGGCACACCGAGGTGGCAACCCTTCGTGACCAGCTCGCCCAGTGCCAGCAGGCATTGGCAGCTGCTAAAACGGAGGCAGCAGCAGCTCAAGCCCAGCTTCGTTAGGCTTCCGCTTCCTTGGCAGCACCGGCACCTCCTTCGGTGGGATCAGGCCCCCGCACCCGGCTGACTGCGCGCAAAAGCGTGCGACCTCCGAGTCTCCAGTCTGCACTTCGACGGAGAAGGCCTCCACCAAGCCGCAGCCCCCCACGCACTCCTTTGGACTTTGATGACTCCGATCCCTCAGAGTTTAGTGGCAGTCGGTCCCGCTCCAGAACGCCAAATTACGACCCCTCCGTCAGTGGTGATCGCTACGCGGTGTAGTGGAAGTGTCGTCGTACTTGTGCCGTGCTTGTATCTTAGATGTTGCCTCAGCCTTGTTATTTTGTAGTAGCGGCAATATGAACTCTAACTATTATATTGTTGTAAGCCCAGCCTGGGAGGCTGGCTATGTGAATACATGTATGATAATGAATGGCCAGGCATAAGGCCTTATGTTGAAAGTTCTTTTGTCGTTTATCTTGTTGATCTTTTTGCGACAAGGGTTGATACCCTTTCTTTTCTCATGGGTAGTATTAGTGCTAAGCTACGAAGTTATAACTGCAGATGTCTAGCCCAAGGGTTACACGATCTCGGGCCCATGCTAACCCTCAGCATGCTGAGGTAGATTCAAACCAAGGCGCACCACCCGAAGAAAATCAGAACCCGGATGCTGATCTCCCAAACCCCCCAGTAAACCCCACAATGGCCCAAGTAATGGCACAACAAACTCAGATCTTGCAAGCCATTTTCGCTGGACAACAAGGAAGCTCTGGCGGGCACCGAGCTGATTTAGGAGATTTCCAGAGGACAAGACCAATTGCATTCACATCGGCAGAAGAACCACTTGAAGCCGAAGATTGGCTTCGAGATACCGAAAGAAAGCTGCGCTTAGCCAAATGCGCAGAAGAGGATAAAGTTATATTTGCTACCCACCTATTGCAAGGAGCCGCAGCAGCATGGTGGGAAAACTATGTAGCTGCCAGAGGCCAGGAAGATGCTACTACCGGGAGTGACACAGAAGCTATTCCATGGTCAGAGTTCAAGAAAGCTTTCAAGGACAACTTCATTCCAGCCGGGATAATGCGAATAAAGAAAAATGAATTCCGCAATCTCAAGCAAGGGAACTTATTTGTCAGTGAATATCTTACAAAATTCACGCAGTTGCCCCGGTATGCTCAGAAGGATATAGAAGAAGAAGAAGAAGAGAAGATTGATAGATTCTTTGGGGGATTGAAGGATGAACTAAGGGTGCAGCTGGTCACCCAGGACTTCGCCAGCTTTCATCAGCTGGTAAACAAGGCGTTGGCCTTGGAAAATGAGAAGAAGATTCTTGAGGCCAGCCGTAAGCGCAAGATGACAACTCAACGGCCGCAAGGAAGATTTATTCAGAAATTCTTCAACAACCCCTCATTCTCAAGGTCCAACCAATCTAGTGTTTCAAACCCAGCCCCTAGAACTGGTGGAAGTATGTCTCAAACATCACGCCCAGGAGGACAGTTTGGTGGAACAAACCCCGTAGCAAATCTTAATTGCTATAGCTGTGGGGAGAAGGGACACTTTGCCAACAGATGTCCACATAAGCAGAATGTCCCTGTCCGCAGTCAAGCTTCAGCTCCTGGCAGGGGACAGCAGAGCTCTCAAGCCAGCAAAAACACTACAGCACCAAACTGAGGCAGAGTCAACCATATTACAGCTGAAGAAGCCCAAGAAGCCACTGGAGTTCTCATGGGTACGTTTTCTGTCAAGACTATACCAGCACAAGTATTATTTGATTCAGGAGCTTCACATTCATTTGTATCTAAGGGGTATGCTGATAAATTGGGGTTACCTGTTTATGCCCTTAAGAAGCCATTAGTGCTTAGCTCACCAGCTGGACCAATTACTGCTACCCTAGTATGCCCAGGGGTGACCATTACCATGGAAAGATGTGATTTTCTTACTGACCTGATAGTATTAAGTTCCCAAACCCTAGACATTATACTAGGAATGGATTGGTTAGCCAAAAATCAAGGTGTCCTAGAATGTGCCACCAGAACAGTGAAAGTGGTCAAGTGTCCTGGAATGACCATAAATATAAAAGTGGACTAACCATACCGGTGGGGACGTGCCATCTATCGTTGTGAGGACATACCCCTAGAAGGAATGATAGTAGTACAAGACTATCCCGAAGTGTTTCCGGAAGAACTACCTGGAATGCCCCCAGATAGGGATATGGAGTTTGTGATCAATCTGAAGCCAGGAGCAGCTCCAGTATCCAAAAGGCCCTATAGGATGACAGTCGAAGAGTTGGAAGAATTGAAGAAACAACTCCAAGAGTTACAAGAGAAGGGATTCATCAGACCCAGCTCATCGCCATGGGGATCTCCAGTACTATTTGTAAAGAAAAAGGATGGCACAGCCAGGATGTGTGTGGACTACCGTGATTTAAATGAAATGACTATCAAAAACAAGTATCCTCTTCCCAGGATTGATGATCTGTTCGACCAACTTGGAGGAGCTACCGTATTCTCTAAGATAGATCTGAGGTCAGGATACCATCAGTTGAAGATAAGAGCTGAAGATATACCCAAAACGGCATTCACCACTAGATATGGACTGTATGAATTTCTGGTCATGTCTTTTGGATTAACCAATGCCCCAGCCTATTTTATGAATTTAATGAACAAGGTGTTCATGGAGTATTTGGACAAATTTGTCGTGGTCTTCATCGACGACATCCTTATATACTCCAAAAATGCAGAAGAGCATGCAGAGCATCTGCGCCTAGTGTTGGAGAAGTTGAAAGAACATCAGCTGTATGCCAAATTCAGCAAGTGTGAATTTTGGCTGAGGGATATCAGTTTCCTAGGACATATAGTGTCAGCCGGAGGAGTGTCCGTTGATCCAGCCAAGATTGCAGCTGTCACAGAATGGAAGCAGCCTACCTCTGTCACGGAAGTGAGAAGTTTCCTTGGTTTGGCCGGTTATTATAGAAGATTTATCGAAGGGTTTTCCCGCATTGCCAAGCCCTTAACTCAGTTATTAAAGAAAGAGCAAAAATTTGAGTGGACCAAGGCATGTGAAGAAAGTTTCCAAGAATTGAAGAAGAGATTGACCACGACCCCTGTATTAGTTCTACCGGATGTATGCAAAGATTTTGAGGTATATTGTGATGCCTCTCATCAAAGGCTTGGATGCGTACTAATGCAAGAAGGCAGAGTTGTGTCATATGCATCCAGACAACTTCGTCCCCATGAAGCTAACTACCCCACTCATGATCTGGAGTTAGCATCAGTGATCCATGCATTAAAAATCTGGCGGCACTACTTGATTGGTAACCACTATGATGTATATACAGATCACCAGAGCCTCAAGTATTTCTTCACTCAATCTCACCTTAATCTGAGGCAAAGAAGATGGCTAGAACTGATCAAGGACTATGATTTGAGTGTACACTACCACCCTGGGAAGGCCAATGTGGTAGCAGATGCATTAAGCCGTAAGGCTTACTGCAATAATCTTATGGTACAAGAACATCAACCTGAGCTCTACAAGGAATTAAAAGCTTTGAATTTGGAAATAGTAGGGCCAGGCACTCTAGCCGCCATGGAACTCCAATCAAGTATAGAAGAAAAGATTATGGCAGCACAACAAGATGACCCAGCCATTTTGAAATGGAAGAAATTAATGGAAGAAGGGAAGGCACCCAACATGAAAATTGACCATAAGGGTACTCTACGATATGGAACACGTATCGTAGTCCCGCATCACAAGGATCTTAAGAATCTGATATTGAGGGAAGCTCATAGCTCTCCATATTCTCTTCACCCGGGAAGTACCAAGATGTATCATGACATGAAGCAATTTTGCTGGTGGCCCCGTATGAAAAGAGACATTGCAGAGCATGTAGCTTGCTGTGATATGTGTCAAAGAGTGAAGGCAGAGCATCAAAGACCTGCAGGACTACTACAACCATTGCAAATACCCCAATGGAAGTGGGAAGAAGTCGGAATGGATTTCATCACTGGATTCCCACGGACCAAGTCAGGATATGACTCAGTATGGGTTATAATTGATAGGTTAACCAAGGCTGCCCACTTTATTCCTGTCAAGACAACTTACAAGGGAGACAAGTTAGCAGAACTGTATGTGTCCCGCATTGTGTGCTTGCATGGTGTGCCAAAAAGGATAGTCTCAGATCGAGGTTCCCAATTTACCTCGCATTTCTGGGCTAGCCTACATGAAGCTCTTGGCACCCACCTGGATTTCAGCACCGCTTATCACCCTCAGACGGATGGTCAAACAGAAAGAGTGAACCAGATTCTCGAAGATATGCTCAGAGCTTGTGCATTGGATTTCTCTAAAGACTGGGATAAATGCTTACCCTATGCTGAATTTGCCTACAACAATAGCTACCAGACCAGTCTTCAAATTTCACCTTTTGAAGCTTTGTATGGAAGAAAATGTCGAACCCCTCTATATTGGTCAGAAGTGGGGGAGAACATCATATTTGGACCTGATATTCTCAAACAAGCTGAAGAGAAGGTTCGCCTAATCAGAGACCGATTACAAGCAGCCCAGTCTAGGCAAAAGAGTTATGCAGACAAAAGAAGAAGACCGCTGACATTTGAAGTAGGAGATTATGTTTATTTGAAGGTGTCACCTCTACGAGGAGTTAAGGTTTAAAGTCAAAGGCAAGCTTACCCCTCGTTATGTGGGACCATTTCCAATTGTGGCCAAGAAAGGAGAAGTTGTCTATCAGTTAGAATTACCTCAAAACCTATCTGATATACACAATGTCTTCCACGTGTCTCAACTCAAGAAATGTCTACGAGTACCAGAAGATCAAACTCCACTTGAAGCCATTGAGCTTGAAGAAGATTTGACTTACAAAGAGCGTCCAATCAAAATATTGGATATTGTGGAGAAAAAGACCAGAACTCAAATCATTCGCATGTGTAGAGTACAGTGGAGTCACCATTCCAAGAAAGAAGCTACCTGGGAACGAGAAGATAAACTGCGTCAAGACTACCCTGATCTATTCACTAGCTAGGCTGAATCTCAGGGTCGAGATTCTTTTTAAGGGGGGTAGATTTGTAACATCCTGAGGTTTCTAAATTTGAAAATATGGAGTTTGAGTTATTTTGTCTATTATAATATTTGAATTTGGATTTGGATTTTTATGGTATTTTTAAATTCTTATTGAGCTCTCAAAAGTTGAAGAAATTCAATAAAGACCAAAACCAAAATCAATAATATTAATGCTACACATAAGAATATACAAATAAAGAAAAATTAAAATCTAAGTTAAGAATATGAAAAGATGATCCAGAAAATAAAGGGGAGAGAAATAAGCCTAAAATATAAAATCTTATTCTTAATAATGACATGAGTAACAAGGGAAGTATATAAATTAAATACCAAGAATAGTTGAAAATATTTTTATTAGGTCCAGAAGGTCCTCATGAGCTTCTGTGAAATTTTCTGAAATTTTTGGAAGTAATTTCAGATTTTTCTGAGACTTATTCAATTAACTACGCATTTCTGAAAATCCTGAAAAAATAAAAATGAATAATCACCCTCCTTCTCCCCTCAGGCCGACACCTGGCTGGCCCGATGCGTGACGCGTCGCCCGCGCCCTCCATCGCACGGCCCAGCCTGCCGCCAGCCGCGCCCCGCGCTTCACTACGCTGCGGGCCCGCGCTCGCTCCCTCGCGCCTCTCCTCGCTGACAGCGGCCCCGCCTCCGCTCGCTCTCCCTCACCCTCTGCCGTTGGACCCGATCCCGCGCGAGCTCCACACGCCAGGCCTCCCTCTCCCTCTGGCCGGTGGCCCTCACGCCCGCGCGCTCTTCTTCCTCCTCGGCCTTTCTTCTCCACGCGACCGCGCCGCTCGCGCCAGCTCCCTCTCGCGCATCCGCAGCAAATCCTCCGCGCTCCCTCTCTCACCTCGCGGGCTAATTTAAAAGGACAAGTCACAGGAGGGGGGACTCACCTCTCCCGCCGCCTTTCTCCTACAAATCTCGGCGAGATTTGCCTCCATCCCCCCTGCCAGCTTGAACAGAGCGGAAGCCGGTGAGGTCTTGCCGCGCGTCCCCCTCTCCCGGCTATAAAAGCCTTGCCTGGGAGCTTCAACCGCGTCGCAGCTCCCTCCTCTTCCCTTCCCTAGCTGCAATTGCACCGAGAAGCCCCAATTCCCCGCCGGCCCCTCCTTCTTCCCGAACTCCGGCGCCGCCCTCCCCGTCGATTCCGGCCGCCCCGAAGCCAACCCAAGCTCTTGAAGCTTCGCGGGAACAAGGCGAAACCGACCCCCTCCTTCCCCGGGCCTCCCGTCGCCTGAGCATCGCCGGCGTCGACCACCTTCCCGAGCTTCCGCCTTCGCACGCCGCCGGCCCGCCACCGTGCCTCTCCACCCTGGCTGTCTACACCAGAAGCACCACCATCTCACGGAGTTTATATTCCACGAACGACCCGGACCCCTCCGGCCACCACTCGCCGCCGGCGCCGTCGCCCCCGACTCCTCTGCCCGGCCGCCTCCGAGAGCCATCTCAAAAGGGTATGCTACCCTTACTGGGTAGGCAAAACCTCCCCCTCCCACTTGGTTACTAGCGCAACTCTCTTCCCCCCTCGCTCCCGCGACGCGCGTTCGAGCCCCCGGCTCCGCGCCTGCGGTCGAGCGATTTCTTTTAAAATCCCCGCTGACAGGTGGGCCCCACCTGCCAGCCTGTGTGACCAGAGCGGCCCACTGACCGCTGGGCCCCACGGGTCAGTGGCACGTCTGCACCGAGACCCTACTGACAGGTGGACCCCACTGAACAGTAGCTGGACTCCACTTGTCAGCGGCACGGCAATAAAAGAATTAAAATAAAAAGAAAATGACATGTGGGACCCTCTGTCAGAAAATTAATAATTTTTGGAATTAACTGAACTGAGAACTTCAAATGGTCATAACTTTCTCATTTTAACTCCAAATTGAGTGAGACAAATTTCCAAATTTTTCTAAATTCAAGATCTATCCAATGGAACTGAAATCATAATTTTTGGAGTTCATTTGAATTTCTGGTGGTGTTTTATTGATTTGATGTTTTCTTTTTATCCAAATTTTCGCGCACGATTACAATAGCTTACGAAGCTCAAGAGGAAGAACTCGAAGCCGCAGCACTAGAAGCCCCGGATAATCAAGCACCCGACCACTGTGACCAAGGCGAGTCAATACTTTGATCATGTTGAACCTATATTTCTGCAAATTACTTTGTTTTAAATTAACAAATTGCATGCTGTTATTTATATGCAAAGACATGCTAAATTTAATAATCTAGTTATATGCCACTGTTACCTTGAATAATATTACACCCTCTGTTGAAATGTTTGAATGAATGAACCTTGTCGCCCTAGTAAAATTATAACAGTAACATTTCGAAAATAAGTCCCTAATGATATGCTTAGTACTGCATAGATATACATGGGGCGCTGAAAATACCCCAAAACGTCATCAACATGTTTAATCATGAGAACTGGTTTGGGCAGTCATAGTGGGAATGGCTGGCATATTTTGATATGATTATTTTATGCTTCCAAAATTCCCAACTTGCTTTAATGTCTGGGCGGACTGGTTCGAGGGTGTGTATGTGTGGTGCAGTGGAAGCACAACAGTGAGTTAGTGATGTATAAAAAGTGCAGTGGAAGCACAACAGTGAGTTAGTGATGTATAAAAAGTGGGTTAGTGGTAGCCCGCCCAGATACCACTAAGGACCGAATCTTGTCATGAACTCCCTTGTAAAACAGTGCAACCACAAGTCCGTAAAGTACGACTTGGCTAAGTAAATTTATCGAAGTTCCGGACTCATCTCACTGGCAGGAGGTTGAAGGAATTTAGCTATGGCAAGGGGAGGCCTGAAGGGACACCAGTGGAGGGTGAAGTTTCCCAGCTGTCCTAACGTTGCGGGAAGGGGAGCCCGGCTGCGTTAGTGGCTGTGGGAGACATCCCGCGCACAGATGGGACCCACCGCAAGTGGGCAGTCTCCCATAAACGTGAGATGAGAAAAGGGCCTAGATACTTTGAACAGTCAATGTGATGGTCTGCTCAACCACATGTCTAAGGTATCATGTGGGTCAACGAGTTGATTGTCTCTTGTGGTGAAAGTGTACAAACTCTGCAGAGTCAAAACTATTCGAATAGCCGTGCCCACGGTCAAGGGCGGACATGAGAACTTAACAGGATATAGTTCTGTTTTAAAAATGTTAAAAACTGGGTATGGAAAGATTGGAAGGGCGATGGATTGCCCTAGTTTGGAATTGTCCTGGGTGTCGTCCCAGTGGTAAGTTAAGCGGCTATAACGCTGAAGAAATTGCTATATGGTGCAGATGCCATGTAAATGGTGGATGGACTCTGGATCGATATTAATAATGCATTCCTTGTACATTACGATTTGTTCCAAAATTGCTAAGTCTTAGGGCTTTTTATATAATTGTATTCAAAAGCACTCTTCGCAAAAATAAAACAAACCTAGGCCATCCTTTGATTAGCCATACATGTTATACACTGCATCCTGTGTATTGGTTCGCTGAGCACGGGGTCGGAGTGCTCATACTCGCTTTTGCGACAAAAATCCAGAAGCAGGAACGCAAGACCACTACGCCTACGAGGAAGCTCCCGCTACGGAGGAGAAGAATGACGAAGGAAACTAAGGCGTAGGCTTCGTCGGTTGGACATGGACAAGTGGACTTACGACGTTGTGTGCACGTATGTTACTGGTTAGCTGGTGACATATAATGCACACAATACCCTTCCAGTCGCTTGCCTGTAGATTTTGGGTTTGCTTTCGTTATGTTTCCGCTGCATGATTGTAATAAAGACATTTGGCCTGATCGGCCCCTTTTGTAAACTATCACCCGACGTGGTGTATTTCAATTTATGTAATATAATGAATGATTATGCGATGTATGAAATGATTCAGCAATGTTCCTGTGTGCACTAGCTACTGATCCAGGGAATAGTGCAGTGAAACACAGTAAGATTCGGATTGAAAAATCCGGGTCTGACAATTATGATCTCAGCGTCAACTGTTGCTTGCTTCTAGTTTAGTTAGTTATAATGGCGTACTTATCTATTGAAATCCCGTGAACTAAATAGTTAAATTGATCTGGAAATATCAATTTTAGTACATTTGCTGTGTGGGAATTAGGATGTTGCTACACTGCTAGCACTAGATGCGTTCTCCATCTTTTTTTTTGTACTAGATCAACCATGGAAAGTGTTTTGAGTTTTTGCTAATTTCTATGAACATGCATTTTCAGTGTTCGACTGCTGCTTCTTGACCGATGCATGGGTGATGATGAATACAGGGATTACTTGAGTGGCATTATTGTGCAGCTGCAGGACTACTTTCCGGATGCATCGTTCATGGTCTCCAATTTCTGGTCTGGGGACAAGAGGAGCCGGATTTCAGATATATTGTCTGAGTATGACATGACAGTCATGGACTACCCACAGCAATATGAGGGATGCCCGCTCATGGACTACCCACAGCAATATGAGGGATGCCCGCTGCTTCAGCTTGAGATGATCCATCATTTTCATAAACACGAGGAGTTGCTTGAATATAGTATCAAGAAGGATTTTATGTTTTATTTTATATGCTACTTGTTTAAGAAGGGTACCGGGTAAGATAAATTTATTGTTGGTGGCTAAAGAAATTGGAATATAGGAGAGAAAGCACTTTTCAAACATCTGTGTTCTAAGACACATAATGCGGAATATTTTCTTTAAAGTGGATGAAGATAATATAATCGAGACTTTAATGTCTTTTAGAAAGCGTAGGCCAAAAAAGTCAGACAAATAATATTGCAAGTCTCTTTTATGTATATTTGAGACTATTAGTATGGTGTTTAACTATTTATATTGTAATTTGTGCAAGTTTCTAATTTAATCTTTGAATTTAAGATTTATCATATTATTTAGTGCCTGTATACCGAATTATAGTGCAAAATTTACAATTATTTACCAAATTGGCAAATAGTTTTACCGAATTGTATATAAAAATTTTGGTACAATATACCTTTTGGTAAAATCCTTGGCCCGCCACTGTTGGGAAGAAGATGCCTTTCGCTATGTTGTGTAACCTAGGCAGGGTGAGCATGCAAACGGTCCATGTGCAGCAGGCGGCGATGGCGATCATCCGTGCGCGTGCCTTCGCCCTGAAACTTCAGCTATAAAAATTAAGTCAATTCAACCTTATTTCGCGTTACAAGTCTGAATTACAAACTAAGACAAATTTCTGATGAATTCATCAAATTTATTGTGCAGGGGCTTATTGCTCTCGATGGGGAGAGCAGACATGAGAACCACTCGGCGGTATCCACAAAGCCATTCAGATTCAGTATGCAGACAAGTAAATTTTTCTGTGGGGAATAAAAAGTTGGTCATGGAAAATGACAAATCATGTAAGCACAGATCCAAACGGTCATCCAATTACTCTCGCTCTTCCTAAAAGAATGTAATGCACAGATAAGTCCTCTCATACCTAGGAATAAATACTCTCACCGCTCAGTATTCATACATCAATGTTAGAACTTAGAAACATGCTGACCAAGAAAGGTTCAGAAATCAAACCAGCAAATATGTTGGCACTATGAGCATCCACAAATTCCTGCAGCGGCAGGGCGTGACACAAATAATAATACACTTGGATGGATGGCCAATGTGTACACCCATTCTCGCCGCACCCGCAAATATGTTACAAATACACTCAAAAGAAAGGGGGGAATATGTTACAAACACAATCGCCGGCTTGAGAAGGAGCGGGCAGCACAAAATAAGGTTAACCTCAATACCATCAGCTCCGGGTGTGTATGAACAACTAACTGCACATGTCAGGATCTCATCAAATCAGACTACAATGGGGGCGGACTGGCTGCTTCTGGTCATGTAGGAGTTGGGGTCTTCAGCTTTGGAACCTTGAAATTGGAGGAGAAGAGCACCGGCTGAACTGCAGGCGACACTGGGGCTTTCCCTAGCAGCCTTACGGAACAACGTCGAAGTCCCTGCATGCAGTGATGACATACTTTCAGCACATGTCTCCAAAGAAAAAGAAAACTTCTATAGTTAATACTTTTAGCACCCCTATTGGACCCGTATCAGGATTGCATGGGGAAAAGGGGTAAAAAACAGTAAAGACCAAAAGGCATGGTTCATTATGAGTATCCAATAATTAAAGAAATACAGAATAACGCTTCAATGCTCATGTACTGAGACAACGAGTAGTAACAGGCCTCTTGTGTTTCCAAGTTACATAAAGTATTTTTCTTCTAAAAAAAGGTTACATAAACTTAATGGGGTAAATTCTTTAAACCCTGAAACCTTATCTGCTAGTGGAGACAACTCAGGTCCATCTAACAAAGCAGATAGAAGTGGTTCATGATAATCACAAGAGAGAGTGCTGCAAAAAGATCATGGCAATTGATGAGACTTTAAATAACTACCATATAAATGCTATGGAAATGTGATATGACTTAACCTTCATAACAGCAACCTACGAGATACGGAAATTGGAAATGAGACATCAGTTAAAAAAAAAGAATGAAAATCTTCCGACGATGCTTACATATATTTTATAAATAAATGACAAGAGTAAAAATAAATAGCAAATAACCAGAAATCAGACATCACTCAGATATATCATGGGTCATGGCATCTGCAATGTCATGCAGCCATTTTAAGACAAAAGGCTTGAACATGCGCACTACCTTCCAATAAATCATAAGTAAAGAATAATTACAAAGCCACTTCAGAGATAGGTTATGTTACTTGATTGAGCAGAAGGGAATATCAAAGGGTTGTTTAAAACTCTCCAACAGACTGATCCAATAGAGAGAAATCAGAAAGTTACCAAGAGTCTCAAGAAAACTATTTGACAGTTCTTTTGTGAGCATTCCAGACTTAAAGAAAACTCATCTAATTTCCATCAATTTGTTACTTGTCCATATTTACAGCAAGATGCAACTCATGCAGCCCACCAAGAACTGGACAGCATAATTTTGCGGGGAAAAAAAGTCGAAACAACACAGATAAAGATGATCTCCTCAGGTGATGTAATTTTGGTCTGTGCACACAAGCCAACAAAGTAACAAAATAGCCTTCTCAGGTGATGAAATATAACTCAGATGAAAAACTATAAATCAGATGAAAAACTGGTAGTCCAAAGATATATTTTGCCATGTCCTAGTACAAGTCTCTCAAGTGTATGTGTGATGGTCCTTTATGAGCATCTACAACTGACATAATGCTCACCTAAATTCCATCAATTGTATTCTTTGTCCATATTTACAGCAGGACGCAGCTCATGCGGCCTACCAAGAATTAGGACATTGTAATTGACGAGCAAAAAGTGTTACAACACCCTAAGAAAAGAAAGATTTTACCCTTTGCAGGGTAAGTTTGTTTCTGCAAATAGATGAACAAGCTAGCAGCGTAAGGTTACCAATTAGCTTGCATGTGGACCGGTTAAAACTGGTAGCCAAGAAACATATTTTGCTGGGTTCTTAGTTCTTACTAGTCTCTTAGATTGCATGTGTGATGATCCTTTATGAGCACCTACGACTCACATAATACTCACCTAAATTCCCATCAACTTTATTCTTTGTCAATATTTACAGCAAGACGCAACTCATGCGGATTGCCAAGAATTAGACATTACAATTTATGAGTAAAAGGTGTTACAGTGTCATAAGAAAAGTACAAAATTTACCATTTTAAAGAATACGAACTATCAGTGTGGTATGGGAGTGATAAACTGATTAAAAAACATATTCCACTCTTTTACTAGTAAAAAACATATCCTAGTACTAGTCTCCCAAGTGTGTGTGTGATGGTCCTTTATGAGCATCTACCACTGACATAATGCTCACCTAAATTCCATCAACTGTATTCTTTGTCCATATTTACAGCAGGACGCAGCTCATGCGGCCTACCAAGAATTAGGACATTGTAATTGATGAGCAAAAAGTGTTACAACACCATAAGAAAAGTAATATTTTACCCTTTGCAGCGTAAGTTTGTTTCTGCAAATAGATGAACAAGCTAGCGGCGTAAGGTTACCAATTAGCTTGCATGTGATAGACCGGTTAAAACTGGTAGCCAAGAAACATATTTTGCTGGGTTCTTAGTTCTTACTACTCTCTTAGATTGCATGTGTGATGATTCTTTATGAGCACCTACGACTCACATGATACTCACCTAAATTCCCATCAACTTTATTCTTTGTCCATATTTACAGGAAGACGCAACTCATGCGGATTGCCAAGAATTAGACATTACAATTTATGAGTAAAAGGTGTTACAGTGTCATAAGAAAAGTACAAATTTTACCATTTTAAAGAATACGAACTATCAGTGTGGTACGGGAGTGAATAAACTGATTAAAAAACATATTCCACTCTTTTACTAGTAAAAAACATATCCTAGTACTAGTCTCCCAAGTGTATGTGTGATGGTCCTTTATGAGCATCTACCACTGACATAATGCTCACCTAAATTCCATCAACTGTATTCTTTGTCCATATTTACAGCAGGACGCAGCTCATGCGGCCTACCAAGAATTAGGACATTGTAATTGATGAGCAAAAAGTGTTACAACACCATAAGAAAAGTAATATTTTACCCTTTGCAGCGTAAGTTTGTTTCTGCAAATAGATGAACAAGCTAGCAGCGTAAGGTTACCAATTAGCTTGCATGTGATAGACCGGTTAAAACTGGTAGCCAAGAAACATATTTTGCTAGGTTCTTAGGTCTTACTAGTCTCTTAGATTGCATGTGTGATGATCCTTTATGAGCACCTACGACTCACATAATACTCACCTAAATTCCCATCAACTTTATTCTTTGTCCATATTTACAGCAAGACGCAACTCATGCGGATTGCCAAGAATTAGACATTACAATTTATGAGTAAAAGGTGTTACAGTGTCATAAGAAAAGTACAAATTTTACCATTTTAAAGAATACGAACTATCAGTGTGGTACGGGAGTGAATAAACTGATTAAAAAACATATTCCACTCTTTTACTAGTAAAAACATATCCTAGTACTAGTCTCCCAAGTGTATGTGTGATGGTCCTTTATGAGCATCTACCACTGACATAATGCTCACCTAAATTCCATCAACTGTATTCTTTGTCCATATTTACAGCAGGACACAGCTCATGCGGCCTACCAAGAATTAGGACATTGTAATTGATGAGCAAAAAGTGTTACAACACCATAAGAAAAGTAATATTTTACCCTTTGCAGGGGAAGCTTGCATGTGATAGACCGGTTAAAACTGGTAGCCAAGAAACATATTTTGCTGGGTTCTTAGTTCTTCCTAGTCTCTTAGATTGCATGTGTGATGATCCTTTATGAGCACCTATGACTCACATTATACCCACCTAAATTCCATCAACTTTATTCTTTGTCCATATTTACAGCAAGACGCAACTCATGCGGATTGCAAAGAATTAGACATTACAATTTATGAGTAAAAGGTGTTACAATGTCATAAGAAAAGTACAAATTTTACCATTTTATAGAATAGGAACTATCAGTGTGGTACGGGAGTGATAAACTGGTTAAAAAACATATTCCACTCCCCACAAGCACATCTGTAATGGTCCTATATAGATATCCAGATCTCATAGAAAGCACACCTAATTCCTCACTTTATTCTCTGTTCGTATTAACAGCAAGACACAACTCATGCATGCAGCCTATCAAGAATTTGGACACTACTAATTTTTTAGCAAAAAAAAAAATACAGTAGCACACAGGAAAAGATGACTCTTGGTCTAGAAAGAAAAACCAATCTATTTGTCTATGCAGATTAGTAAAATAGCTCCTGATCACAAAGCATGAGGAGATCAACTAACTTGCAACTTGCAAGTAGTGAATTTGGTCAAACAGCAAATTTAATCAATGCAAAAATTGATCAAGCAGGTTTACTTAATAATTGCAACATTGTGTATTGACTACATATGCATAGCAAATGGACAAAAAAATACATAAAAAAAAGGTTCAGTGTGAGCCGACTACATACATGAAAATGGAATACTTACATTTGATAAGGAAGAGGTATAGTTGCGCTTCTGACTAGTCTCAGGCTGCTCATCTTCATCTACCATTTTCCTACGAGAATTATTTTTGGGTTTCTCCCTTAAAGCAGGACCTTCAGACCTAGATTTTATGTTCGTCTCATTGATACACTTCTTGCGCTTTTGACTAGTTTCAGGTTGCCCATCTTTGAGCTTTTCAATCGCATCATCTTTCTCCTTGGCCAAGGAGCACATTTCCTGTAGCTTATCCTCAAGAATCGTTATCTTGTTTTTGGAATCAACAGCTTCTGCTCGCAATCTGCCAATCTCATCATCCTTCTTTTGGGCTGCCACTTGCAATTCCTCTACATTCTGCTGAAGCTTTTGTGCTGCTTCAGTAGCTTGTGCTGCCTCTATTTTCATGTTCTTAAGGAGAACGGTGTAGTCCTGCTCCATTGTCCTCAGCTGGTTCCACACAAAATCCTTTTCTGCAAGTAATGCAGAAACTTCCTTATCCTTCTTTGAGCTCAGGGTCTTGTAAGCTTGCTTTAGTTTTCTTATGTCTGCTCTTAAATCTCTTGCACTGTGCTCGTGATCCACGGTATTTTCACTAAGCTCTGCACAACTTTCGACTTCCTTCAGTTTTATCTAACATAAAGAGAAACAAGCACGGACACAAAAGAATGATTAAGAAAATCAATGAGATACACAAGCTGGACTGCAGCTTCTGAGTTATGACAGCCACAAGGGGCCAATTGCAACTTATGTTCTGGTAAGTACCTTCAGTTCGGTGTTTTCTGCAGCCAAAGCGGCTAAAGAAGTTATGAAATCCTCCAAGTCATCCTCTGTGAGTTCTACATTGAAAGCAGAAGACAATATCAGTAGCAACATAAATTCATAGAGATTGGGTGCTTCATTGCAAACGTTATCTTCATTTAATACAAAAAAAATGTCTTCAAAACAAAGATTGGATTTGATAAAAGGGAAATAGCATATCCATATTCAGCAAAATATTGTTTTAACTGGGAAGCAAAACACAATTTGGCTGATGCCATCAAGTATAAACATCCACCCATCTAAACGAAGCTACAAAATTTGTGGACAAAAATGCACAACAGCACATGACTAACTGCATCGGCACAAACATATTTATGTGGGTAAAAATCACCGGCATTCACAGTTTTGATGAATTGAGTAATTAATTGTGGACATCATCGGGGGAAAATCACTTTTGCTTAAAGGTCGTCCAACGGTATAATAATGCACCCAACAAACT
Source organism: Dendrocalamus latiflorus (assembly GCA_017311315.1). Taxonomy (NCBI): domain Eukaryota; kingdom Viridiplantae; phylum Streptophyta; class Magnoliopsida; order Poales; family Poaceae; genus Dendrocalamus; species Dendrocalamus latiflorus. The sequence continues at coordinate 1,819,863 of CM029628.1, forward strand.
TGTCACAGGAGGACATAAACCTCCACACATTTCACCCTAAGAACAGCGCAAGTCAATCCAAAACAAGGCAATCTAACTAAACTACTCATTGAAGGGCAATTACACACAAAAAGACAGCAACTTTTCCACTAGAAGCATCTCAAATCATAAAAAAGAAACTCAAAGCCCAAAGAGAAGGGCAGATTTTGAACAAAAATAGTTAGAAGAAACAATAAAACCTCAATCTATGACAGAGTATTTGAACAAATATTCAAAACGTCAGTCGCCCCCAAATTTCCCGACAAAAATAGTTAGAAGAAAACTAAAACAACACTCGCAGAACAACTGATTAGTATAATATATGACAGAGTATTTGAACAAATATTCAAAACCTCAATCCAACAAAAATGACCTAGAACAGAGCATAAACCTCCAGAAACTACCACTGGAAATTCAGCCAAAGCAAGGCAAAAAGATGCCACCTTTTCCAGCGCAAGCAGCCCAAACCATCCAAAAGAACCCCCAACTCACAAGAAAACGTCAAACTTTGCACCAAATCGCCGAAATATCGGATGAGCACCAAGAAACGAGGGCGGGGCGGTGTGTTCTTACCGGCGAGTTTCTGGCAGCAGCGCAACTCCCGCTCCTTGTCCCCAAGACGCAGCTCCAAATTGGCCGCCTCGCACCTCCTCCTGCTCGCCCCCGCCTTCCGCATCTAGACCCCACCGCAAAACCCTAGCTAGCATCAGCGGAAGAGAAACCCTAGAAGGAAGGAAGGAAGGAGGCTAGCCGGTAACCAATCACCTCACCTGTTGGAGCTGGGCCTGGAGGAGGCCGACGCGGGCGACGAAGAACTCGTGCTGGATCTTGACGAACGCCTCGAGGCCGGTGCGGTCGGCGAGGAGAGCCTCGACCTGCCCCTGGCTCTTGCGTAGCAACGCCGCCATGCAGCCGTAGATGCGGATCCACTCGGCCCGCCCGCCCTCGCCGCACGGGCCCGCCGGCGAGGCTGCCACCGCGCCGCCGCCGCCGCCCATGGATTCGAATCGGAGATCAGAGAGAGAGCGTGGAAGAAGATGACCGTTTGGTTATTTCTGTGCGTTTTTTTTCGGCCTGTCGTGTGCGCCGCGCGTGACTGATGACTCGAGGCGTTTCGGGATGGAGGGGGGAGACGACCGTTGGATGTGGGGTGTGCTTATAAAGACGAGGAGGTTGCATGTATGGGCGTGTACTTCTGGGTTTTTGAAATCGACTTTTGATTTTTGTTACAATATTTAACTTTTAAACAAAGTATTTTTTCAAAATAGAGTCTACAAATTAAACGATCTACACGTTAAAAGCCTAACATCTATACCAGCTAAAATCGTAAGTGAGTATCTATCTCTCCGTAATCTGTACCGTAAACAGCTAAAATTTAAAAATTTCAGCCAAAAACTATAAGCGTAGCTGAAAAGAACATGCCTATACTGTCTGGTAAAACTCCAAACCTTAACAAAAAAAATTAAAACTAGGAAAAGTATGAGGATGTTACATAAAAGCTAAGGAACAACGAAACGTTCCCCCTAGTGTAAACTTTTTTTAATGAAATTTCCCTTTTGTATTTTTTGAAAAAGTTCAATTTTTTTTCAAAGGTGATCCCTGAATTTTTTATTGTATTTTTTATTTGTTACAATTTTCTACGACTTTCTGGTATTTTCCTGTATTTTTTTTGTTCTACTGTAATATTTTGTTATTTTTCTTGATGGCCAAACGGCATTGGCCAAATGGCAATGGCAAAAGAGAGAAGCACAGCATCAAAAGTGGCAAAATAGGGAAGTGCGATTTTTGGATGGCCGAAGGGAGTATAGGGTTGCAACAAGTGGCAAAAAGAAAATTTTCTTTTCTTGTTGTTTCGCCAGCTGCAGCTTGTTGTGCTTTTGATTTGGTTCGGCGGTGGCAACCAAACAAACCTTTTGATTCTGATTTATAGTTTTTAGTTAAATTTTTTAAATTTTAGCTATTTATGACAGAGATTACAGAGAGATATTCGTTTACGATTTTGGATGGTATAGATATTAGGCTTGTAACTTGTATTATAATTAATTTATAGATCTCATCTTAAAAAATACTTCATTAAAAAGTTAAATACTATAACAGAAGCAAAAAATTGATTTCAAAAGCTAAAAAGCAAAAAATTAATTTCAAAAGCTGAGAAGAAGAGAGCAGGCCAGATAAAATCCTTGTATTAATCATCATACCTCTATTATATTATAGCCGAAAGAAATGGGATGGTATGGTTGAGTCCGTACATTCTTACGCTTACTCCTGTATCAGCGTGTGTCGCCCCCGGGTCCCCTAAAAAGTCCCCACGACCCGTGGAAAGGGAGAAATTTTGTTATATCACGGTGGCACAAATCGGTTTGTGCCACGAACCAATCTAGCGTTGACACATCATGTGTAATACTGTAGCAACACTGTAGCATGTAAAAAGTATTTTTAATTATCGGTAGCATAGAAAACAATATTTTTACACTGTTTGCTACAGTAAAAATAATTTTTATTAGTTGCTACAGTATATACCACGTGTCAATGGTCTGTTGGTTGGTGGCACAAACCACTTTGTGCCACCGTAGTACAGTAAAATTTATCGTGGAGAGGCCGCCTGATGCACCAACCCTCACCGCGCCGGCGCCGCCCTCCTCCTCGCTCCCGCGCCACCGCTCGGCCCTCCCCTCGCTCCCTACCCCCTCTCACGCTCGTGGCCGCCTCCCCACCTCCTCCGCTTACCTGACCCGGCGGTTGATGCGGAGCCCTCCACGTTCCGGCCAACTCTCCGTAGCCCCGCTTAGCCTCTGGCTCTCCTTTGCGTCGCCTAGTGTCGCGTGCGGCCGCACGGCGGAGCAAACGCGACGAGCCGACCAGGAGGCACCGTCGCTCTCCGGCCTCCCCTCCTAAGCAGACAACCGGCGCTGGCACGTGGTCGCCGCAGCGAGGCCTCCTCACTGTTTCCCTCTTCTCCTCCCCGCAGGTCGCCGCGATGCTGCGCAGCTTCCCGCAAGCCCGGAGGCTCCTGAGATGAGCCTTCCCCTCGCCGGCTTCTTGGCTTGCCTTGCCTACGGTTTCTTGATGTTTTCCTGTGTTTGTCTGGGTTGGTGCGTTGGGGTTCGAGGAGGAGGACGCCTACTTCTGAAAGCAGATGGGCAAGGCCATGCTCTGCACCTACACGCTCTTCGGCGTCGCCTGGCTCTGGAACGAGAACTCGCCCACCACCCGGGACGCCCTCGCCTCCTCCCTTCCCTTACTTCTGAAGATTACAGGCTCATTTGGCTCCTTACAATTTTGGTCTTGTGTTAGTTTTGTGGGAGACAATATAGTATGAGGAGCTTTGCACCTAAAACTTAGCACCGTGCTAATTGATTAGTCTAGTATGAAATGTTCAATCTCTAATTGTGCTTCTGCTCATAGCAGTTGCTGCGGTTGTCAACAGGTATTCGTATTATTCCTGTAGATTTTCACCTTTCATAGGTGCAAACACCCTTTAGAAAATTTGTAGTTGCTAATGATGCAGGGGCGTATCTACAGTGGTTTATAGGTGTTCAGCTGAACACCCAAATTTTTTGACAAAAAACATAGTATATGTGAGGTATAATACATATATATGTATGTATGTATGGTTCAAAAATACATATTTCAGCCTCGGCCCGATTGTTACATTCTGGGCCACAGGTTTAAATGGGCTGAACACAACTAAGCCCACGGAGCAACGGAGTAACAACTTTATAAGTGGTATTGGGCCTTCTCCCCCAAAAGACTAGTCCAATGGGTGGGGGCTCCCTCACACTTATAAGTTGTGCTTGCTCCTCTCCCACAATCCATGTGGGACTATTCCTAACAATCTCCCCCTCACACATGGATTGAACACTTCTGCAACCATGAGGTCCAAGGAGATGTTAGGCACCTGGGCTCTGATACCAATTGTTACATTCTGGGCCACAGGTTTAAATGGGCTGAACACAACTAAGCCCACGGAGCAACGGAGCAACAACTTTATAAGTGGTATTGGGCCTTCTCCCCCAAAAGACTAGTCCAATGGGTGGGGGCTCCCTCACACTTATAAGTTGTGCTTGCTCCTCTCCCACAATCCATATGGGACTATTCCTAACACCGATGTTCACGGTTCGCCCGGGCCTCAACTCGCGCCTCGCGGCCTCGCGCGGTCGCGCCTGCGTCATGTGGCCCATGCGGCCTCCAGCCCATTTACGGCCGCCAGCCCACCGAGCGTAGAAACCCTACTAGGCACGAGCGAGCGGGCGCGCCGCCGAGTGCCCGAGCAGGCGAGCTGCGTGAGTGCGAGGCAGCGAGCAGTGCCGACCCTCCAAACTCCAAAGCTCACCTCCGCCGCTCCGCGCCGCGCCGGGCGCCGGCCCTCCGCTTCGCCTCCGCGCGCGACCGCCAGATCTGGGCCGGGCGCTGGCCCTCCGCTCCGCCTCCGCACGCGACCGCCAGATCTGGGCTGGGCGTCCGGCCTCCGCTCCGGCCGCGGGCCGTCCGCTCCGCTCTCCGACCTCAACTCCGCCGCTCCGCCCTCCGCTGTCCGCTCCGGCCCTCCCCTCAGCTCCGCTCCGGCCCTCCGCCGCCCGCCGGCACCGCGCGCGACCGCCAGATCTGGGCCGGGCGTCCGGCCTCCGCTCCGACCGCGGGCCGTCCGCTCCGCTCTCCGGCCTCAACTCCGCCGCTCCGGCCGCAGGCCGTCCGCTCCGGCGCTCCGCCCTCCGCTGTCCGCTCCGACCCTCCCCTCCGCTCCGCTCCGGCCTTCCGCCGCCCGCTGGCACCGCGCGCGACCTCCAGATCTGGGCCGGGCGTCCGGCCGCGGGCCGTCCGCTCTGCCCTCCGCCGCACCGCGACCGCCAGATCCTCAACTCCGCGTCTCCGCCGCTCCGGCCGCGAGCCGTCCGCCCCTGCCCTCCGCTGTCTGCTCCGTCTGTCCGCTCTGCCGCCACCGGCCCACCGCAGACTGCGACACTGCGTCTGTGCGTCAGCTCCGGCTCCGCCGCTCCAGCGACCGCGGTGAGTACTTCTGTGCGAGTGCGGTGCGACTGTCCGGCAGACGGCAGTGGCCAATCCGCCAATGTCTGTGGACTGTGGCTCTGTGCAATTGTGCATGCTTGTTAACTTGTAAATTGTAATGTCTGTGCAAATTGCAATACTGCAGTCTGCAATGTGCATGCTTGTTAGAATGTTAGTTGTTATTTGTTGACTTAATTTTTTATATTATTTGACATGTTATTCCTAGTACAAACAATTATATGTTAACTATTGCTACTGTAGATCTTTATGTTTTGTACTGAATTTTTTTTTACAACTTCGAACACCTATTCCAAAATTCCTGCATCCGCCACTGTAATGATGTATACTATATTGCTGCCTAGACAGATTAGACCCATTTTGGTTGGCTTCAGTTGTTAGTAGTTTGAGAATTACAGGAATTTCCGTCTATTACCATCCATCTTTTTCAATGTTCACTGGCTATTTATGTGTCCAAAACTCCTTTTGATTTCAGGTACCCAGATGCTCATGCCATTCTCTGAAGAAATGTGCCCAGGCTTGTGATGAAGAATTGGTTTTTTTTGCCTCTTCGCTGCCTGCATAGAATGCTTTGTTTTCTCTACCTCAGCTTGCGACATTGCCAAACAGTCTAAACCGTTTATTATTTTACAAACATTATTTCTGTTCAGTTATTCTGTTTACACACTCACCTTCTTATACAAACCTTCATTGGACCAGCATAGTTCCCCTTCCATATTGTAAGACAATTTTAGAAGCATGGACCATGAAATAATTTACTGCATAGCTTACTTTCTTTTTGCATTCAATTATACTATTTAATCTTTTTTGTGTGTTTTTGCGTCCAAGATGACCTCAAAAATGGAAGGTAATGGATCTGACAATCCCTATCTGTGCTATTTGGTAAATATAAATTCATGTCTAAATAGCATTCTCTTATACAATGGGCCCACTCTCTGACCATATGCTACTTGCGTGCGAAATGCTACATTTGATTTGCTTGTGCCACAACATGCACACGCCTTGGAAAATGTTGACATTTTACTCATGCTTGGCTGGGCGCGTTAGTGCTCATTCATGCTCTGGTAGCACATGTTCATAGATGTTGTTTTTTTTTTTGAACTGGAACACAAAGGTTTCCTGATGTGACGATGGCCCGATCTTCCGAGAGGTACTGATAAGTCGATTGTGGAGATCTCGACGTTGATGATCCAAAGGCTCCGACCAAAACAGATCGAATCCCTCGCAATCACTACACCACTGCTTCGTTGGTTATCAAGCGTGCCGAACACGATTGACCTCGCCAAGAAGGCTATCTCCTGCAAGCGAATCGAGAACACAAGCAAGAGAGTACAAGATGCAATCTGAAATTGCGAATAAATATTAAGTTCATAAGTTGGGGTCTTACAAACCGATGAACGGCGAAACTGTTCAAAGACAGATTAATCTAAGCAAAACCCCAAGAAAACTAAAGGGGTGCGGCCTCCTTAAATAGGGAGGGGGATGTCACACTTATCTAATGAAAAGGGATGTGGTATTATCCCTAGTTACTGTTCACGTGTGTGGTACTGTTCACATGAACAGTACCGGCCCAAATAGCCCAAGTTACAAGGTCCTCGGCCCACTTTGACTCGGACTGGAAAAGTGACGTGACTTGTTTTACAGTTTCTGATCTGCTCGGGCGGATTTTGGAGGTGAGACCAGATCCATCTGAAAGTAGACTCCAAGAGCTTTCCAACGAGTACTCACGGGCCCCGAGAAGCCTTCTGGATCAAAAGTTATGGCCGTTTGAAGTTGGCTTGTCAGGCTGAATCCGAATTGATCTGGATGCCGAATTGGATTCCAAAACCTGTCCAACTTGAATCCTTGTTTCAATTGGTTCCAAAGTGATGTGGTGCTACAAATATATATATTTTCATCATTAGGTAGTATCATATTCTCATTTAAAATATATTGAAGTTGAAGAAACGAATTCACCTTTAGTTCATTCTTGATATTGGCCGCTATGGTCGTACGTGTTGGTGGCGTGGTCACATCATGCTCCCCTTCTTGATGGAAAACCGTCCTCGGTTTTAACATATGTGTAGTGTCACGTATTGCACGATCTTGATAATAAATCTCATAATTTAAGTGATGCGTAGGAGCTCTTGTAATTGTAACAACAAGTAGAGCAAATATGGTTGTATCCATAGGGTTCATGTTCTTATCATCCTCCCCTTCTTGCAAACAAAGCCATCCTCGGCTTTTGATAAGCTGAAAATATGGTAACAAAGAACCCAAGGTGTATGCATGGTATATGTATATGTCATCCGTTTTAACAGTTCTTCGTTGTTGCACAATTAATGTTATAAAACAGCAATGATCATAAAAACTCATTGTATTATTAACCCAAGAGTAATCATATATGTTAATGAGCAATTCAAAATTTCTCACACAGTAATTATTGCAACTTGTTTTGCAAATGTAAGTGAAGCATTTATGCAATTCAAATATTTGATTTTGTAAACTTGTAGTGGTGGCATATATGGACAAAACTACAACCTTTGGAATCAAGCAAAGTTCATCCATATAATCGTATCTCAATCGAACAATAGTAAATTCATCTAGCCAGGGTGAAGAGATTTGTATGTTCTGCCATAATTCATCATCTTTATTCAGATTGTCCATATTAGATGGTGCAAAAAGAGATGAACATATAGACATTGGATGAGTACTAAATTTTACTTCCCTCTCACATTGAACATGATTCAGCATACAAGAATAATTGTTACAAATAGCAAGTTTCAATTCATCCATGTGATCACAAGTTATGCATATTCGATATACAAGAAATTGAGTTTCCACATCATAATCTCCAATCAAATTAAACTTATATCCAGGGGTGTAGGCACTTAACAAGAATTTCGAACATGCAAGTTTAGAAACTTTCTCCATAGCATGTGACAATTTCATAGGTAGATCCAACATGATGTAACACAATGAATTAGCAGGAGAAATTCTAGTCAAAACTTATTTATGTGTTACTAATTCGACATGTGCAAAATTATGAGAATTTAGATCAGCACATGGTTCATTTAAGTCAACACAAGGAATATCAAAAGATTGCACTACAGCAGGTATATACTCACAAGGTTGCTCTATGTCTTGTTGTAGCACCAAATCAGTACTGTGAGCGATGATAGCACCATGTTCTTTACCTTTTTGGCTCTCCTCAGATGATGTAAGTGCATCTATCTCCTTATCTTCATTCTCAACCAATGGGGTCAACGATTCCATCAGCTCATGCTCCTCTTCGGCATGGTTCTCAACTACCTGCAAGTTGTTAGTCACAGAAAAGGGCACAAACACAGATTTGTTCTCATGATCATCACCATTACCTGCAAGGTTAGCTGCAAGAGCATATTCATCCTCAACACCACTAGCACTTACATAACCACCATCTTCTGTTGCAATGTACGCCCGCTGACTTGTGCAATCTCTCATGACGTGGCCCATCCCTTTACAATGGTGGCACACAATGCCCGTCGTACGGCCCATGTAAGCAACCAATGAAGAGCTCTGTGCTGGTGCTTGCACACTAGTAGATTTGCTCGTCTCGGGTGCACGTGATGGTGGCGGCGGTGCTGCTGAACGCGCCCTACTCACAGAGGGGGCAGCAGCTCGACAAATAGGAGGTGGGGCTATCTTGGCTTGCCCAAGCGTTGATCTCGATGTAGACGTACCTCCAAAGCTGCTCCTTGTTCTTTGTTGCCTACCCTGCAATTCTTTTTCTGCCAAACAAGCAAGCTGGAACAACTGGTTGACAGTAGTAAAATCTTTATAATCAACAATGTCTTGAATTTCACGCCGTAACCCCCCGTAAAAATGACAAATCTTATCCTCCTCATCTTCTACAACATTACAACGCAACATGCCTATTTGTAGTTCTTGATAATATTCCTCGACAGATTTATTACCTTGGTCTAAGCACTGCAATTTCTTATGCATTTCATGTTTAAAAGCAGGAGGAACAAATCTAGCACGCATAGCTTCTTTTAACCGCTCCCATGTATAAGGTTGTAAGCGCATGGTACCCAGTTCATTCCACCAGATAATAGCAAAGTCCTTAAACTCACTAGTAGCTTGTCTAACTCTATGTTGCTCAGGAACCAAGTGAGAATTAAACTTCTGCTCTACCGTCATCTCCCAATCAAGATATATTTCAGTATCATAAAGACCAGAAAAGATGGAATGGTAAACTTGACTTTAGCAAATGGGTCATGATTAGAATGATCATTGTGGTGCTGAAAATTATTACCTCCTATACCGTGACGGTTTTGATGTAGGCGGTGTCGTGGGCGTGCATCTTGGGCAGCAAATGAAGCACTGGCGTCGCGATTTTGTCTCTCATTATCATCTCCCTCCTTACGATCTTGGCCCGCATCGTGATCATACTCGCGTCCATTGTTTGGTGGCCGATTCACCATTCTTTCAAGGCGTGTAGTGAGTGCTGCAATACTCTCATTAATGGAATCGATGGAGCGCTGAAATGCATCCGTCGAAGCTTGAAGCTTCCTATCGATGCGTGGTTCATCCAAGAGCTTCATGAACTCTCCCTTTAAAACACACTCTTGATCATCAGACGACTCACCTGTCATGGTTAGTAGAAAACAAAAGACAACACAAAAGTATTATCCCTATCAACTACTAGGTGGTGGAAGGTGGAATCACACATTCTCAAGCGTCTTACCACACTCTTACAAGTGTTCTTACCAATGCAGCAGGTGGTACAACCGGTGGCTGGTTCGTGATACCATGTCGAGCGTGGGTACGATTGCAAGAGGGAACCTATTCTGATCAAGAGTAGGTGTAGCTTGGAAGGCACAATATGGTAGCAATGGAGAACAATCAGTTAATTTCAGAATTGCATAGAATTGAATTATAGTTCGTATCTAGCACTTAGCCTATGTTGCTGATCAACCAAGGATGGAAGAAGGCTAAAAACAAGTGTATGGCAATGTGTAAGAGTGGTAAATAGAAGATAATTCAATCCAATGCAATCTGGAATTGAAGAGCACAATGATTGACCCAAAACTGAAAACTGAAGATTTATGTCCACTAGATAGCACGTCGGTATTTTGGTCGTAACTTTTTGTCAGTTTCCTTTTTTTCAATGATTATTTTTTTCTCCGTTTTCTGACGGCTTTTTCTACAACTTTTGTTTTGAGGCCAAGTTCTGGAAACTGACCGAACAATTCGCACAAAATTCACAAGTGTCGACTGTTGCAGATTCAATCTGGAATTTTAGGTCAACTTCCACCGTAGATATGTCTTAACTGCCTTGCTGGAATGACGTGAAATTTTTCAGATAGATGGATAAGGGATTTTTGAATCTAATGGCGGTGGTCCCACTCAAAAATAATCTCGGAATCAAAAGTTATAGCATTTTTGGTGGCGGCTGCAGAGGAAGGAAAAATCAGCCGAAATTGGAAATTAGGGTTTGGGGTGGGGAATTTTTCTTTTGTTTGGATTTTTAATGGAACAAAGATATGACCAGCAACTAGACAATGCTATGACGGACACAAATTCAATTTAGCAATCCAAAACTAACAGATCGAAAGGCACAACGGGGTTTGGACAGCGGAATTAACTCTTTTTGTGGGGCAATTTTTTTTCTGGGCTATAGGAAATAAAAACCAATCTACTAACTAGGGATACAAGAATAACCTCACGGGCAACCGTTGCTCTGATACCAACTGATGTGACGATGGCCCAATCTTCCGAGAGGTACTGATAAGTCGATTGTGGAGATCTCGACGTTGATGATCCAAAGGCTCCGACCAAAACAGATCGAACCCCTCGCAATCACTACACCACTGCTCCGTTGGTTATCAACCGTGCCGAACACGATTGACCTCGCCAAGAAGGCTATCTCCTGCAAGCGAATCGAGAACATAAGCAAGAGAGTACAAGATGCAATCTGAAATTGCGAATAAATATTAAGTTCACAAGTTGGGGTCTTACAAACCGATGAACGGCGAAACTGTTCAAAGACAGATTAATCTAAGCAAAACCCCAAGAAAACTAAAGGGGTGCGACCTCTTTAAATAGGGGAGGGGGAAGCCACACTTATCTAATGAAAAGGGATGTGGTATTATCCCTAGTTACTGTTCACGTATGTGGTACTATTCACATGAACAGTACCGACCCAAATAGCCCAAGTTACAAGGCCCTCGGCCCACTTTGACTCGGACTGGAAAAGTGATGTGACTTGTTTCATAGTTTCTGATCTGCTCGGGCGGAGTTTGGAGGGGAGACCAGATCCATCTGAAAGTAGACTCCAAGAGCTTTCCAACGAGTACTCACGAGCCCCGAGAAGCCTTCTGGATCAAAAGTTATGGCCGTTTGAAGTTGGCTTGTCAGGCTGAATCCGAATTGATCTGGAGGCCGAATTGGATTCCAAAACCTGTCCAACTTGAATCCTTGTTTCAATTGGTTCCAAAGTGATGTGGTGCTACAAATATATATATTTTCATCATTAGGTAGCATCATATTCTCATTTAAAATATGTTGAAGTTGAAGAAACGAATTCACCTTTAGTTCATTCTTGATATTGGCCGCTATGGTCGTACGTGTTGGTAGCGTGGTCACATCATGCTCCCCTTCTTGATGGAAAACCGTCCTCGGTTTTAACATATGTGTAGTGTCACGTATTGCACGATCTTGATCATAAATCTCATAATTTAAGTGATGCGTAGGAGCTCTTGTAATTGTAGCAACAAGTAGAGCAAACATGGTTGTATCCATAGGGTTCATGTTCTTATCATTTCCACTAACCAGTGGCTCTGGGCATATCGCCAGAGACCAAACTAGTCACAAATTTGGGGACCTGGTCCATGAGCACCTCAGAACCATAGCGCACAACGCTTGCCCCATAAGCAGCAAGGCTATCAGCCACTTTGTTGCAAGATCTCGGGCATGACCGGACCTCACAGTGAACAAAAGATTCATTCATAAAATCCTTGATACGCCGAAAGATGCCTGTTGTAGGGGTGGCCCCCACCTAAGCCCAGCAGGCCTGTTAGAAAGTTATAAGAACCAGAGTAACATGTGTAATGACCCAAATGCCCCTAATGGGGATGTACGGATGTAAGGGCATAATTGTAAAAGTATACCCCATGTGAATATATATATCAGGATGAGGGGGAGGGTGAGACAGAACACTTCCACCTCTCCACTATCATCTCTCTCTCTCTGTTTGGTCTGTAGCCACAACAGTTGGCGCCGTCCGTGGGGAGGACGAGGACAAGCCCGAAGACCGAAGAAGAAGGATGGCACCGAAAAAAGCTTCATCAGCGACGGCGAAGGGAAAGAAGACAGTTGGGTCGGAGCGGCGCGTGAGTACCAGGGCCTCGGCATTGGCCGTCGAAGGAGCTGGCGGCGGCGTGGGCGCAGTGGTTGCGGGCGTCGACGCTCGCGCTACGACGACATCCAACCCCATCGCTGGCGCTGCAACGACCGACCCCGCCAGCGCCGCTACAACGACATCCACTCCCGTCGCTGGCGCTACAACGACATCCACCTCCGTCGCTGGCGCTACAACGACATCCAACCCCGTCGTTGGCACTGCAACGACAGCCCCCGCCACCCTCGCCGGCAGCGCGGATCAGACGGTCAGGGGTAGCCGCAATGAAGCATCCGACGGATCCAGAGATCGTGAAGCGATGGTCCCCGCACCGACCCGTCCGCTGGGTGTTCCGGCGGCCCTGACAGCACCTGCAGTGGAAAGCGCCCTACTAGCAACCCTCAGCGCGTTCCAGCGGGAGCTAGGGGATCTTCGCGGAGCCGTCCGAGACATGCAAGAGGCTTGGAGCCAGCAGGCCGCGCCAGTAGTCGCGCCCGAGCCCACGCCGGAGAGGGCGGACAGCCGCGAAGCCCCCACGTCTAGCCGCGTGCCGCTGCGACGCGTAGATCTGGAGTCCCCGCTTTCGGCGGGATTGCAGTAGGCGGCGTGGCCCGAAGACTTCAAGTTTCCTAACGTCATCGACCCGTACAAAGGCGACACGGACCCCCGCGAGTTCGTGCGCGTGTACGAAACCGCGATTGAGGCAGCGGGCGGAGACGACACCACGAAGGCGAAGGGACTCCCCCTCGCGCTGCAGGGAGTGGCGCTCTCTTGGTTCTTTACCATAGAGCCGGGCTCCATTTACGCGTGGGAACAGCTCCGCGACCGCCTCCACAACAATTTCCAAGGAAACTATGTCGAGCGAGTCGACGCGGACCAACTCTTCGCCGTGAAGCAAAAACCCTCGGAGAAGCTCCGGGACTACTTCAAGCGCTTCGCCAAGATTCGATGCCAAGTCAAAGATGTTAATGAAACCACCGTCGTTAATGCAGCCATACAGGGCCTTCGTCCGGGCCCGATGGCCGAGTACAATGCGCAAAAGCCAATCAAGACAGTGGCGAAGCTCTTCGACAAAATGGAGGAGTACGCCAGGGCGGAAGAAGACGCTCGCCGAAGGCGAGGAGATGACTCCGACGCCAATCAGGACGGTGGCTCGACAAAAACCGAAGATCCACCGCAGGACGGCCCCTCGAGGGGCAAGCGCAAGCCGGAGTCGTCTAAAGACACGCCCGGGCGCGGGGAGGCCCCGCACAAGGAACCGCCCAATAGGCCTAAGCGCGGCCAGCAGAAGTCGCGCCGAGGCCGGTTCGTCCTCGACATCGAAGGCGCTTCCGAAGAAAGCGCTTTCGCTGGTCGTGGAGGTCGGGGGCGTCGAGGTCGAGGACGCGGCCGTGGCCGCGGCCGCGATGAAAAAAGCCGTGGAGATTATGACGACCAGCACCAGGGACTGTGGTGCGAAGTCCACGGCTGAGGCACCCACGACACACGCTCGTGTGTCTCCATCGCGACGCTCCGCCAAAGCGTCACTAGGGACAGGAACCCGGAGACGTGTACGCCTGCGGTGGCCCACGTCCAGCTCCCGTACGAGGCCCCCATGCAAATACAGGCGCAAGGGATACAACCCCAGGAAGGCCCCTTGCGGATCCAAGCTCTCGTGCAGCAACCTCGGGAGGGCCTCCTGCCGCTGCAGGCCCCGGAGGCAACCCACCGCAGGGTCATTAACGTCATATCCGGAGGCTCCGCGCTGGAATTCGCCTCAGCACGGCAGCAGAAGGCCTATGCGCGAAGGCTACATCACGTGGCGGCATACCCGGCGCAAGCACCACCGGACTGGGCGCAGCACGAAGTTACATTCACACCCGATGACGCTCAAGGTGTGGACTTTCCTCATCAGGACCCCCTGGTCATCCGGGTCACCATCGCGGGATGCGACGTGGGACGTGCCCTGGTGGACGGCGGTAGCTCCGCGAATGTATTGTTTGTGGCGGCCTTCGACCAGATGGGGATCCCTCGAAGCCGCCTAGGGCCCTCGGGAATCCCACTGCAGGGCTTCGGGGGACAGCCCCTGCGGGCGTTGGGCCAAATATGTCTTCAAGTTTCGTTTGGCCAAGAGGACAATGTGCGGGCCGAAGATGCCACCTTCGACGTGGTCGACCTCCCGTACCCCTACAATGCAATACTAGGGCGCCCAATCCTCAACTCCTTCGGCGCGGTACCACACCACGGCTATCTATGCATGAAGATCCCGGGTCCCCGGACCATCATCACCGTCCGAGGCGACCAGGAGATGGCCCGGCGCATCGAGCCAGGTACCAGGTATCCGCGTCGCGAAGCCCAACGACGCTCTTAGAGCTGGCATCACAGCGTGGCGGTCTGCGGGGCCATTCGGAGGCGCCTTGGCGGGCCCTGCAGATGTTTAGCGACTAGAGGCTTCGACCACACCAAGGACAAACGGTCAGTATATCCACCCCCCTTGTAATTGCTTACCCGTGCAAACGGGGACGTAATGAAAATCGCCGTTTGTCGCCAATTTTTCTTCATCACGCGCAAGTATGCGGCGTAGGCGCGCGCAGGCTTGGCCAGCGCGCGCGTTCCCGCAGCACAAACCAAAGACGCACGTTCGCGTGTGCACTCGCCGTAGCCAGGGGTACGGGACTGAGTATAAATCGAAGTCGCACGTTCGCGTGTGCACTCGCCGTAGCCAAAGGGTGACGGGCCTGAGTATAAACCAAAGACGCACGTTTGCGTGTACACTCGCCGTAGCCAGGGGTACGGGACTGAGTATAAATCGAAGTCGCACGTTCGCGTGTGCACTCGCCGTAGCCAAAGGGTGACGGGCCTGAGTATAAACCAAAGACGCACGTTCGTGTGTGCACTCGCTGTAGCCAGGGGTACGGGACTGAGTATAAATCGAAGTCGCACGTTCGTGTGTGCACTCGCCGTAGCCAAAGGGTGATGGGCCTGAGTATAAACCAAAGACGCACGTTCGCGTGTGCACTCGCCGTAGCCAGGGGTACGGGACTGAGTATAAATCGAAGTCGCACGTTCGCGTGTGCACTCGCCGTAGCCAAAGGGTGACGGGCCTGAGTATAAACAAAAGACGTGTGAGGGGACGCCTTCGCACGCACTCTGCGGAGTATAAATAAGACGTGGATGTTCTCCTTGCGCACTCTACGGAGTCTAAACAAGACGCGAACTCCGCGCACGCCAGGGATCGCGTCCCTGGGCGTACTTTCCGGAGTATAAATAAGACGTGGACGTTGACCCCACGCACTCTGCGGAGTATAAATAAGACGCGGATGTTCTCCCTGCGCACTCTACGGAGTCTAAACAAGACGCAAACTCCGAGCACGCCAGGGATCGCGTCCCTGGGCGTACTCTCCGGAGTATAAATAAGACGTGGACGTCGACCCCGCGCACTCTGCGGAGTATAAATAAAAGTACGGAGGCCCCCCACGCGTTTCAGACGCGGGCGGAGGACACGAGTATTAATCGCAGGGGAGCGTGGCTCACCCTCGCGTATTGGGGGAGGTGAGCGCAGCGCGCGTGGCCGAAGGCACAGCGCACCAGAGGCTACCCCCGCCATGAGGGGTAAGAGGAACGGAACGTGCGCGCACTTCCACCTCCACCCCCCGCCAGTCTACGGACTGTAAAAAGGCGAAGTGTCGAGGTCCGCCTCCGCACACGCCAGTCTAAGGACTATAAAAAGGCGAAGTGCCGAGGTCCGCCTCCGCACATGCCAGTCTACGGACTGTAAAAAGGCGAGGTGCCGAGGTCCGCCTCCGCACACGCCAGTCTACGGACTATAAAAAGGCGAAGTGCCGAGGTCCGCCTCCGCACACGCCAGTCTACAGACTATAAACAGGCGAAATGCCTAGGTCCGCCTCCGCACACGCCAGTCTACGGACTATAAAAAGGTGAAATGCCGAGGTCCGCCTCCACACACGCCAGTCTACGGACTATAAAAAGGCGAGGTGCCGAGGTCCGCCTCCGCACACGCCAGTCTACGGACTATAAAAAGGCGAAGTACCGAGGTCCGCCTCCGCACACGCCAGTCTACGGACTATAAAAAGGCGAAGTGCCGAGGTCCGCCTCCGCACACGCCAGTCTACGGACTATAAAAAGGCAAAGTGCCGAGGTCTACCTCCGCACACGCCAGTCCACGGACTATAAAAAGTGAAGTGCCGAGGTCCGCCTCCGCACCAGCCAATCTACGGACTGTAAAAAGGTGAAGCGCCAAGGATCTCCCCCGCAAGCGCTGTTCTATGGAACCCTCGCGCAACTACTTCGCCAGCGGCGCGCTTCGAGAGTGGAGATCCCGTCCCCGGGCAGAACGAGGCGTGCCGGTGAACCCAAAGTGGCATCAATACACGGCGTATATTCTAAAAATGCCAGAAAATCTGCATATCGGGAAAATCACACAAGTACAAAGGTCCGGCAACATCCTTGCCGTTCTAAGCCGCTATCCCGCGGGCTCGTCCTTAACACGCGCTAAAACTGGGGCCTCGCCCGAAGAAGGTCGGCCTGCCCAAAAGTTCAACGACTCCTCGGCCCTTTGCCAGCGTCGAAGGCGCCGCCGGGTCGCAAGGCCAGACGCGAGCAGTCGCCCCGAGCAGGGAAGCTGCCCGGGAAGAAGGCAGGTAGTCAGTTCGTGAAGCAAGCATGCACTTTATTCATTTAATAAAGGGGCAGACGCTACAACGCACGCCCACACCTAGCCACTTTGGCACCGCACCTGTGCGCCTTCGGCATCTTCGGAGGCCCCAGCGCCACCCTCGACGTGCCGCGGGACTTCGTCCAGAAATTGGCCGAGGCTCCCCTTCCCGTGAAGGGACTTCCGAAGCTCGACCTGTGCGGCAGCTATCCCGGCGTAGTCCCAGATCCGCTCGTAGAAGACTTTGACGAGGTCGCGAACGGCGCGGACTTCATCGGACATCACCCCGGCCCCACCGGGCATCTCTAGCTGAGGGTTCGCCAGCCCGGCGATGTGCGTGCAACCACGGTGCCGAAGGAGGGCGCACACCAGGCACGACGCCACATACGCACAATGGTCGCCAAAGGTTGTCGCAGCCCCGCGCGCAATGTCGGCGGCATCATGGATCCAGCGGAGGGCCCGCAGCAACTCCTCCGGGCCGAAGGCGTGGTTTGGCACTTCAGCCACAAGTCCTCGGAGGTGGACTTCTAGCATTTGCAGGGCGTCCCACGCAATGACCGAAGCCTCGCCAAGCGTCTGGTTGCGCTCCGCTAGAGTCGAGGCAAGCTCGCCCTTTTCCTTCTCCAGCAAGCCGACTTGCTGCAGAAGGCCGTCCCGCTCCGCCGCGAACTTTATCCGTGCCGCCTCAATGGCTGACTCCCGCGCCGACGCGGCAGCCCCCTCGGCGTGCGCCTTCGCCTCGGCGCACTCCGCCTCAAGCTGGCGGATTCGGGCATCTTGGGCGGACCGAACCCCAGCGGCCTCATGCAACTACCCCTCGGCGGCCTGCAGCCTATCTTCCAGCGTCCTTTGCGCATGAACATAAGCCGTCTGCAGGGCCTGCCCCAGCACCAGGGTCTACAGGGCAAAAAGCGATTCAGCAAGTGCGACATGGCCGGGTGTTGCCATATAACTATGCACTTACCCGCACCCCCGACACCTCGAAGCCGTCCCTCAGACGGTCCACCTCGTACGTGGGTAGCGCCTGCTGCCTGACGCTAGCAGTCGCGTCATCCACAATGCCGTGCCAGGCCCTTAGCGTCTCCGACGGGGGGACAAAGTCCGCAGGGCTAGAGCGCGGAGCGCTCGTGCCAACAGCGCCGGAACCCTCACGTTCCAGTAAAGGCTCCTCCTCCGGGGCAAGCGACGCTGCAGGCAAAAGTGCACGTGAGCACACTACAAGGAGCACCAACAACATTCCAAGATAACCCATATCAACTTACCCTTGGTGGCAGCCGGAGGAGTTTGGGAGCCCTCCCCCTAGTCCCAGGAGCAGGAACGGTGGCGCAAGCCCCTTCCGGAGGTGCGGTTCCGCGAGGAACAGAAGCTTCCGCGTTTGCCGCCGCCGTAGATCGCTCAGGCAAGGTGGACGGTGTGGCCCGAGGCGTAGAAGGAGCACACGCCATGGGGACCTCGGCACGGGTGTCGGAGTCCCACAAGCTCCCGACGCTCGTCACCACAGTGAACCCCCTCGACGTCTGGTGGAGCCACGGCCGCAGGCATGGCCGTTTGGCCGGGATAGGGGGCATCGCCCCCGTCTCAGCAGCCACCGCGGGAATAGACCCCGCGGCTGCAACACCCGGGGTCGTAAGCCCCTCGGCGGCAACCTCTGTGGGCGGCGCCTCAGATCCGACCGTCACCACAGGCAGAAGCCCAGCCCCGTGCGCCCCCGAAGAGGAGGCCGGAGGCTGCGCCTCCGACGCCGTCACGACCACGGCCGAAGGTTGCCCCTCCATCGTCGCGGCGGCCATGGCCGAAGACCGCGCCGCCAACGTCGAGACGGTCGTCACCAAAGGTTGCGCCTCCGACGTCATAGCCGCCACAACCGGAGGCTCCGCTTCAGCATTGTCGGCTGGCTCGGATTCCGTCTCGACGACCACAAGGGGCGACGAGGCTTCCTCCCTTTGGCGGGCTGTCGTGAGCACGTCGTCCGGGACACCCCCGGAGGACGCTTCGCCCCCGGCGTCCCCAGCCTCCAAGCTTGAGTCGGCATATCTCACCGAATCTGACTCCGTGTCGGCCGCGCCGGCGGCAGCAGTGGGTGCGGCTGCGATGCCCAGAACGACAGACGCTCCCCCAGCCCCGCGCGCCCCGAAGACGCTCCGCCTCGGCCCCTCTTGCGAGACGGCGCCTTCGTCCTCGCAGCACCGGCGTCTTGAGGTTGCGAAGACGGACAAGGGCGGTCCTGCACGGCAAGGCCCAAGGCTTCGCACATGCGGTTTATCCGCCCCCAGCCCCGCCGCCGCAGTTGCGGAGGAGCGCTGCTCGTGTTCCCTGTCGGTATACGGCCCGAGGAACACGCGCGCGAGTCGCTCCGCGTCATCCAAGCTAATCTCTAAATTAAAGCAGAAGAAAAGGGGGCGGTGAATACATAACACGCCACCCGCGAACAGAAGGAGCGAGGCGGTCGGCACTTACGAGGGTTGGGGGGCGCCGGCAGTACGCAGACCGACGGCTCAACGTTGTCGTCTCGACAACTCTCAATAGCGAGGCGCCAACCGCTCGCAAGCGGCGCCACGCCATACATAACGAACTCTTCGGCGAGGTCGCGCATGTTGAAGCGGGCCGCTAAGCCCACGAGTCGCCAGGCCATTCGCCTGTCTTCGTCGTCCAGTGTTCGGCCGGGCGAAGTCTTGAAGGTGATCGGCCGGCCCGTGCACTCGAGGCCGCTCCCGCTCTCTACGCGGTGGTAGAACCACCGCTTCATCCATTGGGACTCCCACTTCCCGCGGGTCGAATTCACGGGGAAAAGCTTGGTGCAGGACGACCGAAGAATGAAGCTAACACTGCCAAAGTTCGACAGTGTCCCGCCCTTCCGGTCCTTGGGCTGGAACCGTGCCTCGTGCAGATAGGCAAACAAAGAAGAACTGGGCCAGCACGCTCCCGAGCGCAAAGCCCAACTGTATACGGCAAGCCGGGCCACGGCGTTCGGAGTCAGCTGCGCCAGTTCCAGCCCGAAGGTCCGTAACACGTCGCCCACAATAGCCGCCGCCGGGATGCGGAGCCCTGCATCCAAGAAGGCAACGAAGACGATCACCTCGGACGGCTCGGGGTGCGGTTCGATCTCGTTGGGGGCGGGCACTCGTACCGCCTGGTGGTCGGAAAGCTTCCCCTCGCGCAGCAATCGCTGGATGGCCTTCTCGGTCACAAGCGAAGGGCCCAACACGCCGGAGAACGATCCTTCCTTCTCCGTCGCCGGCCACCACTTGTCTGCCGCCGCCGGGTCGCGCTCGCTCAACGAGTACTTCACCACCAGCGGCGACGGGCGCCGGCGAACGCCAGAGCCACCAACCCCCTGGCTGCGCTTACCGCCGGAGGCCATCGCTTCCCACAGAAGGATTGAAGCGGTGAAGATATCACAAAAAGTAGAGGGCGGAGCAGACAAGAAAGAGGGCGTAAAGGTGCGGGGACGCTGTTACGGGGGGGCTATTTCAAGCCACCTCGCCCATATCGCCGCTACCGAAGCGTCGCAATGATCCGCGTGCCGGATGCAACCGCAGCGGTGCAAAGGTCCGCCCCGCACGATTCCCCGTAACCAAAGACGAGGCGTCGTGGCGGTACACGCCACACGCGACCGCAGAACCAAGGACCGTCAACGCAAGCGGTCGCGATCGCGCAATCCCTGACCCACCGCGGCGCTCCAGTTACAAGCCGCCGCGTGCCCTAACCACGTGAAGGGACACTGCACGACGCAACAACCTGCCCTTTGGCAGGCTAGGCGTCGGTACGGTCCCAGCCGCCATTAAAGGTGCGCTACCGGACCGGAAGGGACAAACTTCAATTCCGCCTCCAGCTCCAGTGAGCGTGCCACCCGTTCGAAGGGTGAAGGACGGAGCGCGCGCATCTACTTCGACCTAGGCGCCAGCCTCTGCTGCCACCCGTTCGAAGGGTAGGCGACGGAGCGCGCGCGTCTACTTCGACCTAGGCGCCAGCCTCCGCTGCCACCCGTTCGAAGGGTAGGGGACGGAGCGCGCGTGCGTCTACTTTGACTTAGGCGCCAGCCTCCGCTGCCACCCGTTCGAAGGGTGAAGGACGGAGCGCGCGTGTCTACTTCGACTTAGGCGCCAGCCTCCGCTGCCACCCGTTGGAAGGGTAGGGGACGGAGCGCGCGCGCGTCTACTTCGACCTAGGCGCCAGCCTCCGCTGCCACCCGTTCGAAGGGTAGGGCACGGAGCGCGCGCGCGTCTACTTCGAACTAGGCGCCAGCCTCCGCTGCCACCCGTTCGAAGGGTAGGGGACGGAGCGCGCGTCTACTTCGACCTAGGCGCCAGCCTCCGCTGCCACCCGTTCGAAGGGTAGGGGACGGAGCGTGCGCGCCTCTACTTCGACCTAGGCGCCAGCTTACGCTGCCACCCGTTCGAAGGGTAGGGGACGGAGCGCGCGCGCGTCTACTTCGACCTAGGCGCCAGCCTCCGCTGCCACCGGTTCGAATGGTAGGGGACGGAGCGCGCGCGCGTCTACTTCGACTTAGGCGCCAGCCTCCGCTGCCACCCGTTCGAAGGGTAGGGGACGGAGCGTGCGCGCCTCTACTTCGACCTAGGCGCCAGCCTCCGCTGTCACCCGTTCGAAGGGTAGGGGACGGAGCGCGCGCGCGTCTACTTCGACCTTGGCGCCAGCCTCCGCTGCCACACGTTGGAAGGGTAGGGGACGGAGCGCGCGCGTCTACTTCGAATTAGGCGCCAGCCTCCGCTGCCACCCGTTCGAAGGGTAAAGGACGGAGCGCGCGCGTCTACTTCGACGTAGGCGCCAGCCTCCGCTGCCACCCGTTCGAAGGGTAGAAGACGGAGCGCGCGCGCGTCTACTTCGACGTAGGCGCCAGCCTCCGCTGCCACCCGTTCGAAGGGTAGGGGACAGAGCGCGCGCGCGTCTACTTCGACCTAGGCGCCAGCATCCGCTGCCACCCGTTCGAAGGGTAGGGGACGGAGCGCGCGCGTGTCTACTTCGAGCTAGGCGCCAGCCTCCGCTGCCACCCGTTCGAAGGGTAGGGGACGGAGCGCGCGAGCGTCTACTTCGACCTAGGCGCCAGCCTCCGCTGCCACCCGTTCGAAGGGTAGGGGACGGAGCGTGCGCGCCTCTACTTCGACCTAAGCGCCAGCCTACACTGCCACCCATTCGAAGGGTAGGAAACGGAGCGCGCGCGTCTACTTCGACCTAGGCGCCAGCCTCCGCTGCCACCGGTTCGAAGGGTAGGGGACGGAGCGCGCGCGCGTCTACTTCGACCTAGGCGCCAGCCTCCGCTGCCACCCGTTCGAAGGGTAGGGGACGGAGCGGGCGCGCCTCTACTTCGACCTAGGCGCCAGCCTCCGCTGCCACCCGTTCGAAGGGTAGGGGACGGAGCGCGCGCGCGTCTACTTCGACCTAGGCGCCAGCCTCCGCTGCCACCCGTTGGAAGGGTAGGGGACGGAGCGCGCGCGCATCTACTTCGACTTAGCCGACAGCCTCCGCTGCCACCCGTTCGAAGGGTAAAGGACGGAGCGCGCGCATCTGCTTCGACTTAGGCGCCAGCCTCCGCTGCCACCCGTTCGAAGGGTAGGGGACGGAGCGCGCGCGCGTCTACTTCGAACTAGGCGCCAGCCTCCGCTGCCACCCGTTCGAAGGGTAGGGGACGGAGCGCGCGCACGTCTACTTCGACCTAGGCGCCAGCTTCCGCTGCCACCCGTTTGAAGGGTAGGGCATGGAGCGCGCGCGTCTACTTCGACCTAGGCGCCAGCCTCTGCTGCCACCCGTTGGAAGGGTTGGGGACGGAGCGTGCGCGCCTCTACTTCGACCTAGGCGCCAGCCTCCGCTGCCACCCGTTCGAAGGGTAGGGGAGGGAGCGCGCGCGCGTCTACTTCGACCTAGGCGCCAGCCTCCGCTGCCACCCGTTCGAAGGGTAGGGGACGGAGCGTGCGCGCCTCTACTTCGACCTAGGCGCCAGCCTCCGCTGCCACCCGTTCGAAGGGTAGGGGACGGAGCGCGCGCGCGTCTACTTCGACCTAGGCGCCAGCCTCCGCTGTCACCCGTTCGAAGGGTATGGGACGGAGCGCGCGCGCGTCTACTTCGACTTAGGCGCCAGCCTCCGCTGCCACCCGTTCGAAGGGTGAAGGATGGAGCGCGCGCGTCTACTTCGACTTAGGCGCCAGCCTCCGCTGCCACCCGTTCGAAGGGTAAAGGACGGAGCGCGCGCGTCTACTTCGACGTAGGCGCCAGCCTCCGCTGCCACCCGTTCGAAAGGTAGAAGACGGAGCGCGCGCGCGTCTACTTCGACGTAGGCGCCAGCCTCCGCTACCACCCGTTCGAAGGGTAGGGGACAGAGCGCGCGCGCGTCTACTTCGACCTAGGCGCCAGCATCCGCTGCCACCCGTTCGAAGGGTAGGGGACGGAGCGCGCGCGTGTCTACTTCGAGCTAGGCGCCAGCCTCCGCTGCCACCCGTTCGAAGGGTAGGGGACGGAGCGCGCGAGCGTCTACTTCGACCTAGGCGCCAGCCTCCGCTGCCACCCGTTCGAAGGGTAGGGGACGGAGCGTGCGCGCCTCTACTTCGACCTAAGCGCCAGCCTACACTACCACCCATTCGAAGGGTAGGAAACGGAGCGCGCGCGTCTACTTCGACCTAGGCGCCAGCCTCCGCTGCCACCGGTTCGAAGGGTAGGGGACGGAGCGCGCGCGCGTCTACTTCGACCTAGGCGCCAGCCTCCGCTGCCACCCGTTCGAAGGGTAGGGGACGGAGCGGGCGCGCCTCTACTTCGACCTAGGCGCCAGCCTCCGCTGCCACCCGTTCGAAGGGTAGGGGACGGAGCGCGCGCGCGTCTACTTCGACCTAGGCGCCAGCCTCCGCTGCCACCCGTTGGAAGGGTAGGGGACGGAGCGCGCGCGTATCTACTTCGACTTAGCCGACAGCCTCCGCTGCCACCCGTTCGAAGGGTAAAGGACGGAGCGCGCGCGTCTGCTTCGACTTAGGCGCCAGCCTCCGCTGCCACCCGTTCGAAGGGTAGGGGACGGAGCGCGCGCGCGTCTACTTCGAACTAGGCGCCAGCCTCCGCTGCCACCCGTTCGAAGGGTAGGGGACGGAGCGCGCGCACGTCTACTTCGACCTAGGCGCCAGCTTCCGCTGCCACCCGTTTGAAGGGTAGGGCAAGGAGCGCGCGCGTCTACTTCGACCTAGGCGCCAGCCTCTGCTGCCACCCGTTGGAAGGGTTGGGGACGGAGCGTGCGCGCCTCTACTTCGACCTAGGCGCCAGCCTCCGCTGCCACCCGTTCGAAGGGTAGGGGAGGGAGCGCGCGCGCGTCTACTTCGACCTAGGCGCCAGCCTCCGCTGCCACCCGTTCGAAGGGTAGGGGACGGAGCGTGCGCGCCTCTACTTCGACCTAGGCGCCAGCCTCCGCTGCCACCCGTTCGAAGGGTAGGGGACGGAGCGCGCGCGCGTCTACTTCGACCTAGGCGCCAGCCTCCGCTGTCACCCGTTCGAAGGGTATGGGACGGAGCGCGCGCGCGTCTACTTCGACTTAGGCGCCAGCCTCCGCTGCCACCCGTTCGAAGGGTGAAGGACGGAGCGCGCGCGTCTACTTCGACTTAGGCGCCAGCCTCCGCTGCCACCCGTTCGAAGGGTGAAGGACGGAGCGCGCGCGTCTACTTCGACTTAGGCGCCAGCCTCCGCTGCCACCCGTTCGATGTGTAGGGGACAGAGCACGCGCGCGTCTACTTCGACTTAGGCGCCAGCCTCCGCTGCCACCCGTTCGATGTGTAGGGGACAGAGCGCGCGCGCGTCTACTTCGACTTAGGCGCCAGCCTCCGCTGCCACCCGTTCGAAGGGTGAAGGACGGAGCGCGCGCGCGTCTACGGCGATTTTCGAAGAACGCAGAACAGCACATGCGACCACAGTAACTCGAGAATACAAAGGTCAATTTGCGGCAAGCGCAGACATGCTCTCGTAAACAGATATGCGTCAGCACACCAACATACGCTCGTTCTTACAACCAGAGCGTGCGATGACTTAATATCTATCTACGAGAGCAGGTTAGTCCTTGCCATTTCCGCATCAAGCCGGAAGGCATTCCCATAAATAGGACATATTTTGTTCACCAGCGCTCGCGGACATTAGCGTCGGAAGTTTGCCTCAGTCTTCCTTAACAGACCACCTACAGTGCATCAGCATTTTTTCAAGGCGATGCGGACGGGCTCCATCAAGAACACCGACTGTAGGTACGTCTGCTAAGAAGAACAAGGCAAACCTTGCTGTCACATACATGAACGCAGCACGGGGGTAGGAAGCGCGATTGGTCACCTATGGCAGACGCTGACCAAGCTCCCAGTAAAAATGGACCACCGTCTGTACATCAACATTCCGCTCAGCATCGCTATGGAATGTTGATGCGCAGAAGGGGCCCATTTTAGGGGAGCAGTTGCTATCTAAGGATGCGATGCAGGAACAAAGCCGCACTGGCGCTGTATATATACCCCATCGGCAGGAGCCCAACCGGCGGAAGTCCAACCGTCGGAAGCCCGTCGCCATGATTAAATGGCCACGACGCCTCAAGGCCTGCACCGCGCCAAGCGCGCTTCGACACGTGGACGGCCAGAAGGAGGAGCGTCGTGGCGCGCCCGCTACCACGTAACGCGCACGCGCCGACTCGGACCCCGCTCTACGTCAGAGCTCCGCAAGTTTGGAGGAATTCACAGGCCGCAGGGGACGGAGGGGGCCAAAGGACTCGGCGACATGGCTTCGGCCCTGTGAAGCCCTTCACCATGAGAGGCTCCTGTTGTAGGGGTGGCCCCCACCTAAGCCCAGCAGGCCTGTTAGAAGGTTATAAGAACCAGAGTAACATGTGTAATGACCCAAATGCCCCTAATGGGGATGTACGGATGTAAGGGCATAATTGTAAAAGTATACCCCATGTGAATATATATATCAGGATGAGGGGGAGGGTGAGACAGAACACTTCCACCTCTCCACTATCATCTCTCTCTCTCTGTTTGGTCTGTAGCCACAACAATGCCTTCTGGACTCCTGTCCATTGAGTCAGACCTCAAAGCCTTCTCCAAATTTGTTACATCAGTCTCAAGAATAATTCTGGTCATTCCCAGTTGTGCCACCCTCTTAAGACTTCTCAAAGCTGCAAGTGCTTCAGCATGTATGGGGTTTGTGAGGCGCTCAAGATGTCCACATCCCCCCTCTAAGAACTCACCGTTGCTGTTGCGAGTAACAAAGCCCCAACCACCTGACCCCGTTGTAGCATGATAGGAGGCATCAATATTGATCTTGTAGCAGTCAGGATGTGGTGGCGCCCATTTCTGTTCTTTCTTTGGTCTTTTCTCTCCTTCCCTTTTCTTCAGCTTCTCAAAGTCTATCACATAGTAACTCACAATTGAGCATAATTCTGCTACGGACATTCTTTTTTCCCCCACATTTGTTTTGTTTCTGGCCGTCCACCATTTCCAGAGCAGCACCCAAACATTCTGTTGTGTAGCAGCATCCATCTTCCAACTTTCCATAATTGCTTCCTTTCTTGATTTGCACTCTGCAAGCTTCAATCTGATTTGCTCTAGGTCCATTAGCCGCCAAATTTCTTTAACCCCATGGCATTTGAAAAAAAGGTGACCACAATCTTCGTCATCCTGTGACACATGGGACAAACTGTTTCACGCTTCACTCCTCTTCTAGCTATGTTCCTTCGGACTACCAAGCTATTATGTGCAAACTGCCATAAGAACATCTTGACTTTGTTTGGTAGCGGTAAGTTCTAGAGTTTCTTCCAATCAAAGGCTTCCTGGCTTTGTCCCCCCATTTCTGAAACTGACGCATCTCTTCCTCTTTCATGCTCTCTCCGCTTTACAGCCACCTTGTATGCAGATTTTACAGTAAATTCCCCTTTCAGATTGTAGTGCCAAGCTGGCCAATCATCAGTATTATCGTCCGTCACCATTGACAAAATCATATCTGCATCCCGCTGCCAAAAGGTATCCTTTACCAGATCTTCATCCCAAGTGCCAGCAACCGGGTTGATAAGTTCAGCAACTTTAGTCAGTAAAGATGTGCCTCTCGGGGTGGCCAGCTGACGTGTAGCCCCAAGTGGAATCCATGGATCAGCCCAAATATCCAGAGAATTTCCGTTGCCCACCCGCCATATAATCCCTTGTGCCTTGAAGGATGCTCCTCCAGGTGTATGAGATCCCATCTTGTGCATTGCATTGCAAAATGTTGCTGTTAGCAAAATACTTTGCCTTGAGGAGCTGGCTGCAAAGATTGTCAGGATTGGTTAGAATTCTCCATGCCTGTCTTGCTAGCATGGCCAGGTTGAATAAATGTAAATCCCTGAACCCCAAACCACCCTGCTTCTTTGGCAATGTTAATTTGTCCCAGCTTAACCAATGGATTTTGTTCTCCTTATCATTTTGATTCCACCACCACCTGCCAATTAAAGAGTTCAACTCCTCACAAAGACCTTTTGTTAGATCAAAATAAGACATGGCATAAGTGGGAATAGCTTGTGCCATAGCTTTAATCAACACCTCCTTTCCTGCCTTGGAGAGCATCTTTTCCTGCCAACCTTGTATACGCACCCAGATCTTCCTTTTTATATATTCAAAGGCCTTCTTTCGTGATTTGCCAATCGAGACCGGGAGGCCTAGGTATCTCTCACTTTTTGCTTCTGACTCAATGTTCAATTCAAATTTTACCTGCTTCTTGTTTACTTGATTTGTGTTGGGGCTGAAAAAAACAGAGGACTTGTCCCTATTAATCATCTGACCCGAGGCTCTTTCATATACATCAGGGATTCTTTGTAGTTTTTTGGCATCCTCTATTCGTGCTCTCATCAGGACAAGGGAGTCGTCAGCAAAGAATAAATGAATGATTCTAGGTGCCGCCTCACACACTTTGATCCCTTCAATTTTCCCATCAGCTTCAGCTTGTTGCAGCATGGCAGAGAGGGCTTCCGCACAGATAATAAACAGATATGGGCTAAGTGGATCCCCTTGCCGGAGTCCCCTCTGTGGAATCACTGTACTGGTGTAGTCATCATTAACCTTAATGCGATATGAGACTGTTGTGACACACAACATGATCAATTCGATCCACCTCTCATGGAAGCCCAATTTCTCCATCATTTTCCTCAAAAAGGTCCACTCCACCCGGTCATAGGCTTTACTCATGTCCAGTTTTATTGCTGCTAATCCTACTTTTCCTCTTTTTCGCTGGTTCAGATAGTGAGTCAGCTCATAGGCTATCAGCACATTATCAGTAATTAGACGTCCCGGGACAAAGGCACTCTGTGAATGAGAAATAATCTTCGGTAGGATGGACTTCATCTGATTTGCAGCGGTCTTTGAAATCAGCTTATAGGCAACATTACAGAGACTGATCGGCCTAAGGTCTTTGAGCTTTTCCGGTTTATTCACTTTCGGAATCAGAACCACTACTGTATCATTCCAGCCCTGTGGCATATTACCTCCATTCAACACATTCAGTACCTCCTGTTTCACTTTGTCACCCACTACAGACCAGAATTTCTTATAAAAAATTGACGGAATTCCGTCGGTCCCCGGAGCTTTCAACTCCCCCATCTCTTGCAGAGCGTCCCATACTTCTTCATTAGTGAAAGGTGCAGTCAATCTCTCGTTCATTTCCTGAGAGACCCGAGATTGCACACACCCAATAACCTCCTCCATCTGTTCACCTACACTTGACATGAAAAGTTGTTGATATTGGTTAGCAATAAAATTTTTCAGGTACTTCCCCGCCACCACAGTTCCTCCCTCCTCCATTAATTTTTCAATATGATTTTTCCTTCTCCTCTCAGAAGCTTGGGCATGGAAAATTTTTGTATTTCGATCTCCTTGGGTCAGCCATGTAGAATGGGCCTGCTGCTTCCAATAAGTGTGCTGCTAGTCCAGCAGCCTCTCCAGCTTGTAGCGAAGAACGTGCTCTCGATTAATTTGAGCTTGGCTCATGCTTCTGCATCGGCAGATCTCCAACTCCCTCTTTGCAGCTGTTATACGCTTCTCCAACTCTCCCAAAACACACCTATCCCACTCCCACAAATCACTTAAAAGTTGTTTCTGGATCTCCATCAGCCTTGTCTCCCCCTTCTCCAAAGCCTTACACCATGCTTCCTCCACTTTAATTGGACCCTCCTCCTCCTCCAGCCAACGCGCCTCAAACTTCCTCAAAGTTTCCGATGTTCTCCCCCATTCCCTTCTCTCCCTCCCCCCTAGTTCAACGATGATTGGTCTATGATCCGAGTGCCTTGGATCTCCATTTATTACACGAACCATAGGAAAGTGAGCCCTCCAGGAACTATTGGCCACCGCTCTATCCAGCCTCTCTTTCACAAAGCTGTCCACCCTATGGTGGTGATTTCTCCAAGTGTAGGGGTATCCCTCGAAACCGAGATCGCATAAGTCACACTCCACAAGAGCCCGGCGGAAATTCTCCATACACCTCTCCGGTCTAGGCGGTCCTCCCACCTTCTCACAGTTGAACATTATCTCGTTGAAATCCCCACAACATAGCCACGGCAGATTGCTTCTATTACGCAAAATTCTTAACAATTTCCAAGTTTTCTCCTTCTCCTCACCCCTTGGCTCACCATAGATCCCAGTAAAACGCCATTCGAACCCAACCTCCTCCTTCACAAAGGCTTCAATATGGTACCTCGACATACTTCCAACAGTGATATCATTCCTTTCCTCCAAAACAAAGCTAGGCCCCCGCTTAGGCCCACGCTGTCCTTCACAACATGTTTGGCAAATTAAGACTCCACCTAAACCTCTCCATCCAACCTATGCTGTGCTTGGTTTCCAACAAGAACAACACATCTGGGGCCTCCTTCTTCTGGACGTCCAGAAGACCACGAACTGCCGGGCCATTCCCCAATCCCCGGCAGTTCCAAGCAATAAGTCTCATTGGGCCTGGCGGGATTGCTCAGGCAACCCCGCCAACTCAGCATTACCCTCGACTTCCACACCACCAGCAGCCCCTGCTCCTTCGCCTCCTTTGTGCTTTTTCTTTCCTTCCCCTGTGTACTCCCCAACAGTGTCCGGGACTTGTCTTTTCTTGTTAGCCGCCAGTGTCACCTCACTACTCTTCCCTGCTCTTTCACTCCTTGGTCTGCGCTTGAAAGTCAGCTTCTTTATTGATAATTCAACCCCTGATTTAGCTTCCACTCCTCCCTTCATTTCCTTCCAGCCGAACTGTGCCGGAGGCTTGGTTGGTGGCAATCAAGACCTCAACGTCACCCTGCAGCATACCTGTTTCTTCATCTACTTCCATACCAACCTCAGTTCCGTCCTCCCCTACTACAATCTGCTGTAAGCCACTACCATCGACCCTTCCTTCCTCCGGGGGTGCGACTCTCAAACCTGTGATCAACGGTTAGTCAGATTCCGTTGTGTCCACCAGCACCTCCTTAGCCTTGCCTACAGACATTGACCGCCCAGAAGCACTTTGTTCCCCTGCTGACTTTGACACAGCCCCAAACTCCAATCTTTTTGGTTACCTTCGCGCACTAACTTTCCTTTTAGTTTCAGTGGGCTTAGACCATCATCCCTCAGCTCATCCTCCACTCCGTCAGCAACATTGCGAGAGAAATCGCCACTACCAGTACCCCTCTGTCCAGAACTTTTTCCCCAACTTGTATCTTTCCTTTGCTGGTGGCTTCCACCAGAACTACCCCCTTCAGACCACTTCCCTTTCCCTTCTTTCTTTCGTGTTGGGTTAACCCTAAGCCACTCCCCAAACTGCTTACCCTCCTCCCTCCAAACCCCCTCATCACACTCCTTCTCCACATGACCCAAGAGGCCGCACGAATAACAGAAATTTGGCAGGAACTCATATTTGAAATTGGACCAGCCCACTCCCTCTCCATCCCTATCCTCCATAGTGGTTCCCCTGAAAAGGGATTTGCGGATGTCAAGCAGTACATTGAGCCGAAGGAATTCACCCACAGCCATATCATCTTCATCTGTATCCACTTCCAGGAACCGACCCACCTTGTTCCCAATCCGACGAGCCGTCTCACCATTCATCAGACCAAGTGGTAGATCAAAAACTCTGATCCAAACCGAAACAAAGAAAAACTCCAGGTCTTTCAACCTCTTGGAGTCGTCAAAGTCCACCACTATTAACAGATCACCTCCAAACTCCCATGGCCCATCCATAATCGCTCTGCGCTTTCCCCCTGGCTGTAGGAAGGTGAAAAGAAATAAGTTGCTGCCCAGCTCCTTACACCGAATACCTTCCCTGGGACACCAAATCCTCCCCACCGATTGCACAATACCATCAGCATGCCCAGGCTTCGAAGCGAGCAGCTTGCCCACCGCCTGTGGAGGTCGTCCAGCATCCCTTGATTTTGCCTGACGCGCCCCTCTAACAGCCCTCCTTTCTTCCTTCGTGAGTTTCAGCCCATCCAACAGACCTTCCAAATCCTCAGCCCCCTTCTTCCTTCCTTTCTCCATCAGCCCCGGGACCTCCAGCACCACCCCGCCAACGACAAGCAGACAAGGGACCCCGGCCACAAGCCGCTCCCGAACACCTTCTCCCCCAGCCTCGCACTACCATTGCCACCGGACACACACCTCCTCCACCTCAGCCTCCGCGCGCGCCTCAACCCACAGACACACACCACCACCATTGCACCCCCCGACCAACAGGCCCGGCACCGTCCTCCACAACCCCGGCCACCAGCCGACCCCCGGCTCGGTCCCCGCTTCACTTGCCGCGCGCCTACAGGAAGAACACGACCGCCTCCCCAGCTCCTGACTCCGCCTGACCCACCCCCGCAGGACCTCGCGGGAGCCCCTCCCCTGCCTTCCAGACCTTGGGGAAAGGGAGAAGCACTGGAGAACGCTCTGATTTGTGAAGGATTTGGTGGAGATTTGAGGAAAAAACCAAACCGAAACCCTAGCTGGGATGCTAGAGTTCGGACCTTGCTCTGAGTCGCCCAAGCCCCCTGCGGGAGTCAAACGACCAGGGACCTTGCCTTCCAGCTGCCAGATGTTCATAGATGTTGTTGATATCACAGAATCTTGATTATCTGTCCGTGTTTCTTTGGGCATGACGGTGTCGCTTTCAGATGTTGCTTTTTTGCTCACTGTACAGTTTTTGATACTTTAGCCTGTCGCGATGTGCTCTGCTGCTGACAATACAACTTTAGGATTTGTGCTTTTCACTTTTTTTAGGGCATAGAAGCACAGCTAGGCTCAATATCCTCTTGTTTTGTTTATTCATGTTTTTACTATCTAGATGAGCATGATGTCAAATTATACTAGCTATGTCACCACTCTCCAAGGAAAATGCTTTGTTTCCTGTTTTCTAATTTAATGTTTTACTGAATATCCACCTATGCAGCTAATAGCTTTGAAGTTATAAGTGTTGCTACTTACTAGACTGCATTTCTATTTTATTCTTTAGAATTTCAGCAAGTTTCACTTCCTGCTTGCAGTCCACCTTCTGAAATTATTGTCGCATGGTATTAACTTGTTTGTCTGCAGGGAGCTATTAATTTGTTAATGGCTGTATACAAGAAGGAATTTCCTTCAATGGGTGGCTATTTAACTGACACTTGCACGCTAATCAAAATTCATTGCTATCGAAGTTGGTCCATGTGGCCTTTTCAGAAACTACCTGATTTCAATTGATCCAAATTGGTGTTTCAGCAATGACTTGTTTTTTCTTTGTTGTTTTAGCCGGATCTAGATAGAGTTGAGCACTTTATTCAAGTTGTTGGTTCCTATGAGGATAAAATATTTCAGAAGTAAGGGGCAGGGAGGAGGCGAAAGCTTCTTAGTTTATTGTCAAAAAAGATGGTGAAGCTTCTATGTTGTTGTATGTAACTTTCTAATGTTGTAGGCAGATCGAAACACTTCTCATTTGCGTAGATTTTGTTCTGTAGGAAGTAGAAGATAAGGGTGATTATGAAGATTAGGGGGATTAAGCATGACCTGGAGAAAGACCATGGCAGCCTCTTCGACAATGCCTCTTACCAATTGCTGTAAGCTCACCTCACCCCATTTTAAGAGTATGTACCTGATTTTAAGAGATGAGTTCTTTCTTGTTGTTATTGTTAAGGGTATTAGTGTCTTTTTTCATTATCTAGGGTTTAGGGTCGTGTGTTGAGTCTGTACAATATAAACCCCTTTGGGTTGTGTAGCAATACACAAGTAAGCATTCCAACTTACATGGTATCACAACCCGGCCACCGCCGCTGCCCTCGGGAGGAGTGTGCTCCACTCCTAGGGGAGGCCACCTCCCGGCCGTCATTGTGTGCCGCCGTTGCCCGCCCACTCCTCTTCGCCCGCGCGCTCTGCTGCGGCGCCACCAGAAGACCTCCCTACCGCCGTCAACCCCGGATCCTGTGGCCACTGCCCTCGCCCTGCCCCGCCAAAATCCGAGGGCCTCTGCGCTGGATCCGACCGAGCTCGCCTGCGCCGTGCCTCCTTCGCGCCGTCATGGATCCAGCTGTCCCCACTCCGGATCCGGCCTTCTCCAGCCGTCTCCATCCACGCCACCCAGTGGGATCCGGCCGCCGCCGGCCTGGATGTGACCGGATCTGGCCTCCCTGACGCTGCCTCGCCTGGATCTGGAGGGGAAGCGCTCGACTGCTGCTCCCTCTCCTGTGGCCGCTGCCTCCTCAGTCGCTGGATCCCGGCGCCTCCATGCGTCGGCCACCCCGACGTCGCCTAAGCCGCCGATCTTCCTCCGCCTGGATCTGACTGCCTTCGACATCCTTCGCGCTTCGTGCCGCCAGACTGCGCTAGATTCGGCTGCCTTCGGCCCGCGTCGGCGCTCTGCGCTGCCGGCGGCCTGCGCCTAACCCGGCCGCCTTTGGCTGTCCCCGCGTGGATCTGGCCGCTGCCGCTGCTGCCGTCTTTCGGCCGCCGTAGCCGGATTCCACCCCCACCTCTCGCCTGGATCAGGCTGCCGCTGCCTTGGATCCGACGATCATTACCTCAGATTCGGCCGTCGTCGCCTCAGATCCGGCTGCCGCCGCCTCGGATCCGGCTCCCCCCAGTCGCCCGAGCCATGCCTCGACACCTTATGGCCTCCTCTCGCCCAGATTCGGGTGCAGTGCCTCCAGCTTCTCTTCTCGTACGCGTGCGCCCATCCATCGCCACCTCTTCCAGTAGGCCTCGGATCTGCTGCCGCCGTGTCCACCCCCGCCTTCGGCTAACGTTGTGCGCACCCCTGCCTCGCACCACCGTCGGGCTTTCCTTTGGTCGCCGCCTCCTTCCGCCTCTGGCAGAGAGAGAGAGACGGGACGGTGGAGAGGGAGTGAGGGGGTGAAGAGAGGGAGAGGGGGTTGTAAGATCGAAGAGGCCAACTAGGGGGTGAATAGGCGGTTTTAAATTTTTTTTCTAATTATTAATATCAATTCAAGACCTTTTCTATTTATCTAAACTAAGTAAACAATGCAGGGGTTACGGCGGCTGTAGCCGTCGTTGTCGAAGCGATGTGCTCCTCCACTATGGCCTCCATGTCCATGGCCCCTCCACGACCATGGAAGCCGCCCCCTTCACCTCTCCGGGGGGGAGGGGTGGATGAATGATATTTGCCACCACGCGGTCTCGCCTTTGTTGAGCTTCTTGACCACCCCGGACAGCAGCCATTCCCTCATCACGTGGAGGAAGGGCAGTCGCAAGATGAACGTTTCCTTCTTCTTGTTGTGGTCGAAGTGCTCGCACAATGTCGTTCATAATGTTTCCACGTAACACGTTCATCTGTTGATTGAGCTCAATGCGGAGATCCTGCATATCCGCTTTGAGTTCAATGCGGAGGTTCTGCATATCTGATTTGAGTTCCTCCATTGCAGTGGTGCCAGCTACAAATTCTTGTTGCAATATACTTCTCAATGCTTGATGTTGAAAGCAAGTCACTGGGCATTAAGATTCACTTCATGCTCCTCACCATAGTTATCTTCTTCACCTAACATGGTTAGATTGTGCAAAGAAAACACGAAGCAATTACAAAGTATATGGAGGATTAGTGTAAATCACTCGACCTCACTCTTTTCTTTCATAAGTAAAGTTCTCATCTTTCTGAAGTGAATTAAGGCCAATAAAAACTTACATTTGGTAGAAACTACAATAGCAACGTGATGATCAAGCGAATGTAAGAGTATTCACAATTGCACAACAACAGTTATTTAGTGGAGCTTAGTATGGAAGTGTATATCCTATGCAATCTGAAATTCTTGATGTTGTAAAGTTAAGTAATAATCCAAGCTAGAATACTTTGCCTAAGTGCTAATATAAGAGGTGTAAGTGAAGTGTATGAACGCACATGCAAAGATCAATATGACTCAATGCAAACAAAGGAATGAGCCAATAAAGAAAATTTGAAATTGAGGATTAATTAGCTCGTTTTGCACCAAGTACTAGGAGAAACGCTAGTTAATTGTAATAATATAAATTTAAAGGCATAAGATTGCTTAAGAAATTAAATTACATAATCTGAATTTATGGACTAAGACCTCACCTAAATTCGGCCAATGCTTTCTTTTCTTCTTCTTTTTTTGCTCAAGCCGTGGTTTTTTTAATCGCCTGTCTCTCTCTTTTCTTTTCTTTTTTCAAAGTCCGAACTAGGTTTAATTGTCTCTTGATTTTGTGCAAGTCCAAAAGTTGTTTAGCAAAGTGTAAGATAATTTTAGAACAATTTTAGATGCAATATTCAACAGCTAGTCCCAATCGATGAAAAAAATACTAGTGTTTTTTGTGTGGTGGTACGGCAGCAATTACCAAACACTGTAGCAACCGCGATACTGTAGCATTTTCGGTACTGTAGCAACCACGCATACTGTAGCGCCCGCGGTACTTTAGCAGATTGTTTTTTTGTTGCTAATTGAGGAGTTCAAGTAGCAAAATTTTTTAGAGTTTGATTGGACACAAAGATTAAACTATGCAAAAGAACACAACGATCAGCACCTAAATAAAAATTCTAATGGATCAAAGCTTAACAAAACTCACAAAATTAACAGGTGCAAAAACTAGGGTTTGGATTTTTTTTTTGTGTTTTCGGTTTATGGACTATAGGAAATTAAATAAAAATAGTAAGGGAAATCAATCTAAAAGTTAAGATAAATAATCCTAATGAGGAAACCGTGCTCTGTACTAAGATGATATAGGGTCGTCCGATCTTCTTGACGTAGGATTGGATACTCACGTGCCCTCTCTTGAATCGTAGCAATCCTCCGTTGCCAATGCAAGAATGAACCTTTTTTATTCGCAAGATCACATGTGCTGGACTTCACGACCACCAAGCGAAAGCTCTATCACACTCCTAATTCCCAGCGGAAAAATTGAACAATCTTAATTTGCAAGAACTCTCAATTTTTTCAATTGAAAATTGACTGGCTACCAACGATCAGAAACATGCAAAATTCTATTCTCCATTACCTAGTTCGGCTCCATAAAAAAAATCAACGATATATGGCTGACTCGCATCATTGATTCGGCCCAAGGAAATACAAATGCAGGCTTAACCAGCTTAACAAACAAGGTGTCATAGCCAACTTAATGAAACTATACTAATTCACGTCACGTATGCATGGCCATTAGAAAACACAAGCAAACGTCTTGTCCTCAACTGCTTTGATAGCCTTTTCCTATGGCTTGGCCTGAGTCGCAGTTTCAAAGTCTTCAAGTTGTTCAAATCTGAGAATACATAAAGAGTTTGTATGAAGTAGAATACTATTCTTATCAATACAAGGAAATTCATTAAGAAGCAAATTCATCTATTTATGTAAAAACTTGGCTCTTGCTCTAATCATTGGACCTTTTGGTGCTTCATGAATACTTGGAGAAGTTGGAGAAGGCAACGACGTGGTAGTAGTAGAGATGTCCTCATCATGAGTTCTCTTTTGTAGTTATTACAGTGATTGTACTACTTTTTACATCTGCTTCGATGTTTTACAGCAGATTAATTTGGTACTCATTAAAGAAAGGACCTCAATTTGTTGCAAAGAGAGAAGCTTTGGCTACAGACGTGACACGCGAACATCTCAAGAGATAATTTGGTGCCATTCTCTCAAGCTGGTTTCAAAAATTGAGCAGGAAACCACTGCTTGTTGACTATATATGTAGGTTGTGTATGATAAAGTGGCAGATGATTTGAAGAGAAGAAAGCTAATAACAAGAGTAGGTACCTGATTTTAAGAGATGAGTTCTCACTACTACAGAAAGGCTAATAGTAGACGCCAAATCACAGACGGTTTTGTGAAACCGTCTGTAA
Organism: Dendrocalamus latiflorus; assembly: GCA_017311315.1. Classification (NCBI taxonomy): domain Eukaryota; kingdom Viridiplantae; phylum Streptophyta; class Magnoliopsida; order Poales; family Poaceae; genus Dendrocalamus; species Dendrocalamus latiflorus. The sequence continues at coordinate 1,857,164 of CM029628.1, forward strand.
TGTACACTATTACAGACGGTTTTAAATTGTGGCGGGAAAAAGGAGTATCACAGACGGCTCTTACCAATGAACCGTCTGTGATACTGGAATATCACAGACGGTTTTTATTAAAAACCGTCTGTGTTGTGTCGACTATCACAGACGGTTGGTGTTAAGAACCGTCTGTGAATGTTCACAGACGGTTTTTAACAAGAACCGGCTGTGATGTCCCTTTGTCTGTCATATTCTAGATCAGAGGTTAATATATAAGTACACATTGCTTCTAATAACTTAACTACAGAACTATTGAGACAAGAGATCACAAATTAAAGGCAAATTTATTAATTTCAATTAGAGGCAAATTTATTACAAAAGTCGCACAGGTAAAGAGTGTCCCAGATTGTAATCTTTTGGGCTTCGTACGCTTCTTCTTCGACTTGGGGACTTGGAGGATCAGCCGCAAAATTCTCGAACGCCGTTAAGATTGCCCTTGTCCTCAGCACTTCCTCCTCCAGCCTGGGCAAATGATCAGCAGCATCCATAATGTCGTAGAGGATAGCATAAAAAGATTCCTCATAATCTGCCGTATTTGCTTGATCGGCAAGGCTATCCATCAGTCTCTCCAATGCGTGTAGAGCTTCTTCCGCTTTGCGCACATTGTGGAGAAGAACCAGGGTGAGGGCTGTTTCCCTTTCTTGAGCGGCAGTGAGACGCCTCCGTCGACGGCGGAGGATCAGGTCAAGCTGACGGATGCAAGAAAGTCGGGGAAGGAGAGCAGGGCGGGTGCGGAGAAGCTGCTCCAGATGCAAATTGCTGGCCGCCTGTGTAAGGTTCCGGCCGAACAATTCTTGATGAACAGATGAGAGGAAGGAGATGATCACAAGAACAGTAGAAGCCATGTTGTATTGTATATTGTATTGTACGTATGTAGAAGAGACCTGGATTAGGCGCGCGTATTTAACCTTTAGGACAGACGGTTCGTATACCCAAACATTAATGATATAGACGCTTCGTATAACGATCGAGAGACGTTAATTAGACGATCGAAACACGAAGCGTTCTGGCATCGAAACATGCGCGAAGCGTTCTGGTATGAAGCTTATGACAGACGGTTTTTCATAAAAAACCGCCTGTGATAAGCGTTATCATAGACGGTTTTTAATTAAAAACCGTCTGTGATAACTAAGGCATTTATTGCGCTGCTCAGACCTCATCTGTCTTCATTTCGATCCAGATCTAGCCACTGCTGCGCACTTTTTCACTCGGGAGGAAGCTAGGCGATTTCAGGCCAGTTAATTTGGTGGGAAGAGGCAGAGATTGAGCTTTGAATTAAGATTCAGACTTTCCTAGTTGTTGTAGAGATATGGTTAGTAATGAAAATTATTTTTTCTTTAATTGCATTATAATTTAGTTCTAAGTAATCCATGAGTGGTTATTGAAGATGGTTATTTTGCAAAATTGTTGGTTATATAATAGATGTTGTGTTTGTAATATAAATTGAGCTGGCAAATTAAGTCTCAATATAATAAATGTGGCCGGTATATATGTAGTTGTATATAATTAGTTAATCTAGATTTTAATACTAAGTTGTTATATATGTACGTAACGTAGGACCGAAGCTGGATGTATGCCGCGAGCCGTGTGAGTGAAGAGTACATTAATGGCGTTTCTGCTTTTATAAGAGCCGCCGAGGAGGATATGTTGAATAAGGGGGTGGAATATATGTGCTGTCCATGCACTGACTGCGAGAATTTGAAGATGTTTAAGAACCGAGGGCAAATTGAAGCGCACTTGATTCGGAGGGGTTTCAAAAAGGATTATACGTGTTGGACCAGTCATGGCGAAGTGAATGATCATATGCCGCCGGATGACATCGCCGGTGAAGTGAATGATATGCCCCCGGATGACATCGCCGGTGAAGTGCATGACATGCCGCCGGCTGATGTCGATTGTGGCTCGGATTCGGATAGGTTGCACGATGATAATTTGGATCAGATGCTTCGCGATGTAGAAGAGAACTATGATGAGAGAGAGTATGTTAAATTCCGTGGCTTGATGGAGGACTCAGAGAAACCTTTGTACACGGGCTGCAAGTACACGAGGTTGTCGGCCGTGCTTGAACTGTTGAAATTGAAGGCAAGCAACGGTTGGTCCGACAAGAGTTTCACGGCGCTGCTAGGTCTTTTAACGGACATGCTTCCGGAGGGAAATGAGTTGCCTAAAACCACGTATAAAGCCAAGAAGGTTCTTTGTCCGTTGGGAATGGAAGTAGAAAGAATACATGCATGCCCGAACGACTGTATCCTCTACCGTAAAGAGTATGCAAACATGCATGTATGTCCGGTGTGCAACGCATCCCGATACAAACGTAACAATCAATCAGACGATGGCGAGGGAACAAAGGCGAAGAAAGGACCTCCTGCTAAGGTGGCATGGTATTTTTCTATAATTCCCCGTTTGAAAAGGTTTTTTGCAAATCCAAAGGAGGCAAAACTGCTGCGTTGGCACTCGGAGGAGCGCAAGAAGGATGGAATGATAAGACACCTTGCTGATTCCACGCAGTGGAGAAACATCGATAGGAGGTTTGCAGAGTTCGGTGCAGAACCAAGGAATATAAGGTTTGGCCTGAGTACAGATGTGTAAGACCATGTGGCTAGGTCTATGATTTTTATAATGATGAATAATTGCAGGTAAAGAAATAAGTAAATCTTTAAACCCCCCCCCCCCCCCCGCTAGGCATTGCAATCATTCACCCCCCTCTGATTGCCTTCGACGATCCTACAAGTGGTATCAGAGCGGGTTGCTATGGCGTCAAAGAGGTATGTGAATCGTCCCCCCATGCTAGATGGTACTGATTTTGCTTTTTGGAAATGTCGAATGCAAGCTTATATTGAGGCTCAAGGTAGTGATGTTTGGAAAAAAGTTTCTACACCATATGAGGTTCCTGCTACTGTTACTAATTTAAATAAAGCAGATGTTGATTTAAATGCTCAGGCTCGTAACTTGCTATTTCAAGGAATTTCTCGCAAAGAATTTGATCGTGTAGCTCATATTAATTCTGCCCATTTAATTTGGAAAACTCTTTGCGATTATCATGAAGGAACCACTAAAATTAAGAAGGTGCGTAAAAATCTTTATCAAAAAGAATATTCTGATTTTGCTATGAAACCTGGTGAATCCATTGATGATCTCTTTGCTCGTTTTGAGAAAATATTGAGTGATCTGCGCGGTGTTGGTGTTATTCCTGTTGATGAAGATAATGCAACTAAAATTTTGAGATCTTTAGGTTCTGAGTGGTTGATGGTTGTCACAACTATTAATCAAACTGTCGATCTAGATACTTTAACCATGGATGATCTTTATTCTAGATTGAAAACCTATGAGATGGAAGCTTTGCCATCTAAGATTGATAAATCTTCACCTTTAGCGCTTATGACTAACCCCGTGCAGGCGACTTCGTCGAGTGCTTTGTCTTGTGTTTCTTTGTCTGCCTTGTCTTCTTTTTCAGAGGAACAGTTCGAACAGCTTCCTGAAGAGGACTTGGTGTTGATCTCCTCACGAGCATATAAGGCACTCAACAATGTGAGGATGAGGAAGCGAGGTGGCGTGTCAGGTCCGATCAGATGCTTTGAGTGTGGCGAGCCAGGCCACATTAAGATGGATTGTCCCAAGCTCAAAGGAAAGGTAGTGAAGGAAGAGAAGAATTATCGTCGTCGGCCATCCAAAAACAACAATACCAAAGGTGGCAATTTCCGTCGCAAGCTTGCTGAAAAGATCATATCGGCTATTGAGCGTCTTGATTTGAGCGATGTGGAATATGAGAGCTGCGATGACGATGACCACGACAATGATGATGCTAAAGGCAAGAAGAAGAACGATGACTTCACGGGTATGTGTTTTATGGCAGGCAACAACAGTGATGATGGCAATAGTGATCTCGATGAGGTAAGACCTTCATATGATGAGCTTGAAGATGGTTTGATTAAACTTGCTATTGAATTAAAAAAGACAAAACAGAAATTAAAAGAAAATAATTGTGTTGTTGAAAGTCTAAATTCTGAAATTAATAGACTTAGAGCTTTAATTCCTGATGATGAATCATGTGAGTCTTGCCAAGTTTTACATTCTGAGTTGGAGGCTGTTAGATCTATTAGTGCATCAAACTTGGTACAACTTAGAGATGTAACTGATAAATTTGATGAATTAAAATTGATACATGACTCTTGTGATGAAAAATTAAAATTTGCTAACGATGAAATTGAAAAGCTCAAATCTAATTCTTCTACATATTTAGAGTCAAGTACTTCAAATGCTCAATCTAAAGTTTGCTCTAATTGTGAATTGCTAGAAGCTAGACTTAATTCATCTCAAGAATCTATTCAGCAAATGCTTTATCATGAGAACATGTCTTGCTCAAATTGTTCTAAGTTAAATATTGAAATTGATGCTTTAACTAGGCAATTGAATGATTTCGCTGAAAAAGAAAGATTTGCTCAATCTAGTGCTTCCAAGAATCTTACAAATGAGCCTGTTAAATGCACTGCTTGTTCCACTTTGGCTAAGGAAAATGAGTACCTTAAGGACACTTTAGAGAGGTTCTCTTTTGGCAAGAAAAATCTAAATATGATTCTAGACAAGTCAAAAACAAGTGTGAAAAATCGTGGTCTAGGATTTAACTTTGTGGAGCATGCCAAGAATAATCCTCCTAATGTTGTTAAGGTTCTTGAACCTGGAAAAATTGAAATAAAATCTGAACCAAAACAAACTGTGTTTAAATCTGCTGGCTTTGTGCAAAGTTCATCGAATAATAATATAGGTGCTAGCTCATCATCTCAAAAGAATTCTGGTTATGTTAAATTTCATTGCACCTACTGTAGAAGAGATGGACATTTGTATGAATTTTGTTTTAGGCGGGCTAAGAAAGAAAGAAAGGAAAGGTTGAATACTTTAAGACAAAAACGTGCATTGTCTTTTGCTCCTAGATCAAATGCGAAAGCTATGTTTTTAGAGAATTTTTATGATAGTTTTAAATCTGCTTCACATGCTAGATTGGGATTTAATTCAAATAATTCACGGTCTTTTTTGCATTCTGATCATCCACACGCACGTGATTTTGGTTCTAGTTTTATTGCTCCTGTTCGTCGTGTGTCTCAGTACTGGATTCCTAGATCTTATTTCACTAACCCTAGTACTGTAAGACCGATGTTTCCTGTGATGTAAGAACAGCTGACAAGGATGGAGAACATGAGCTCGATTGGGTTCCGGTCTTTTGCTTCATTGCTTGATTGGAACACTTGATGGTTCTTCATTCTCTTTGATTGCGTCAAATAGATTTCACTTTCTGAGAGACCATGTGGAAAAGGTGATGTTGTCTTACATTTTGTTAGATTCTTAAGTTCCTGATGTTCACCTGAAATGCTTGATACTTCTCGTTTTGCTCTTTTTGCGAAGTGGGTTGGGCGTGTTGTATCTTATGGGATTATTCTGAGGGGGAGCTTGATGTTTAAGAATTTAGAAAGCTTTGTTTATTATACTTGTCAATTAAATTAACAAGTTCAAGCCATCAAATTTAAATGAGTTGTGGAGCTATCTTTATCATATTTATTCATATGTTGTGTAGCTTTGATCATGACTGTTTATAATTAAATTGCTACATTTGAATTAAAAGTATGACATGGCGGAATACTTTGACTAGATTAATTATATTTATTACTTTGCGATGTCCATCGAAAAGAATTAGCTTGATTGTGAGTCTTATTTTAACTCTTGGTTATAAGGCTCGCATGTTTCATATTCCAATTTTTATGATCACTCAATTTGGCATGTTATTAAAAAAAAGAGTATATAAAGAAAAAAAATTGAAAAGATGTATGCTTCAAGCATGCCATGGTGAAAAAAAAGGGCACAAAAGTGTGCAAAATGAAAAGAAGTATGCTTCAAGCATGCCACCATCAAAAAAAAAAAGAAGAAAAATATGTCATTATGAAAAGAAGTATGCTACAAGCATGCCACAGGCCTAAAACTTGAGTGTGGAGCAATAAGTTGTTACATGAGACTGCTAGCCCGTCTAGAGTTAAAATTTGCTTCACTTTTAGGTTTTGACTTTTCGTTGTGATATCTCATTGTGCTCTCTATAATTGGTTTGGTCATTGTTGAGATGCCTGTCATTGATATAAATTGTTTAATCATATTGAAAACTTTGTTTTGATATTGCTATATGATATATGATTTTATATGATCTTGATAGCTCTACTAAAAAATATGGCTTGGTTAAATTATTAAATCAATTCAAAGTGACTTGGATAATCTACAAAGCTTCTAGATTTTTATTCTCATTACTCCTTCTTAGAATTATCATTTCTCTGAATTTTCTTGATGATTACATTGCCAAAGGGGGAGAGATTTGGTGTGCCTTGTGAGTTATTGGAGAAATTTGCTAAAACTCATCTCTTGTGTTGAGGGGGAGAGATTTGAGACTTGTGACTTGAAATGCTTTTTCGGCTACAGTACTTCACTTATATCTATTTGAAAGCAAATTCTTCATGCTATCTTACGATTTGTCAATGTATTCATCAAGGGGGAGATTGTAAGACCATGTGGCTAGGTATATGATTTTTATAATGATGAATAATTGACAACATTGCGTAATATTGTTATTCGAGACGTGTGCGTGTGTGCGTGGACTAATATCGGTCAAGTTGGTGAGAACTTGTACCGGGAAAAACGTTATTTGGTCTTTGCATGTGCAGGTTGGGCGTGGAGACGGTCATGGTCGGTGACGAGGAAGACCGGGACTAGGAGGGGGAAATCTGAGGTCCAGGCGGTCGAGGATGTCATGAGGTGGTCGGGCTCACGCTGGAGCACATGGAGATCAAAGATGGATGATGCGTGGAGAAGATACAGGAGGTGCGATCCTGGAGGCTTCGACACGCGATGAGTTGAAAAGTCGGAAACGTGAAAACCCGTATTAGGAAGGGTTTCGGGTCCCTTTTAATTTAGTGGGCTGAAAATCTAGTTGAATTGATAAATGAGCTGGTTGATATTTTGTATTAGGCCTTAGAGTTAGTTTAGGCTTTGGGGATGATTAGAAACTTGGATACGGTGTGGCAGCCGGATAAGAATAGGAGACGAAACCGAGTTGTAAAAGAAACGGATTGTATCTGGTAATAAAAGGCGGGGCTGGCCGAGACATCGGTACAGCTTTTTGGGGACCAATCATCTTTTGGTTTTCGGAGAAACGCTGCGGCAGCGTGTGTTGTCGTCTTGGTCTGTGTCCGTTTTTCGACAGCTTTTTGGAACCGAACGCGCAGCGCTGGTCTGGGTTCTCTGTGCTATCTTGTCGGTTCGGTCATACAGCGGCAGCCGAGTCTTCGCTGATGCTTCGGATGGTTGTGGACGGCCACGTCGTTTTCAAGGAAGGATAGAGATTGTTTGCGTGTGGCTGCATTGGAGAAAAAGCAAGCGACGTCCTGTGCTGGATGCAAGTAATGATTTCTTTTTCTCTGTCCTGTGCATGCATACGAGTAATACTTTTGGCTTGAGTTGATTGATCGTACTATACAAAGCTAGCAGTAGTATACATCATATCCTTTGACATGAGAAGCTAACCATCACGTGAATCATTAGTTGGAGAGAGAGAAAGATTTGAGGTTTGCAAAGTTAATACCATTGATTAGACATAAGGTTTCATGCATGCACGTTTTCTTCTGTTTTTTGTGTGTTTTTTTTTGTGTCTTTGTTATAATTGCAGGTAAAGAAATAAGTAAATCTTTAAAAAAAAAACCCCCTCCCGCTAGGCATTGCAATCATTCACCCCCCTCTGATTGCCTTCGACGATCCTACAAGATGGAATGAATCCTTTCAGTAGCATGAGCAGCCGACATAGCACATGGCCCGTGACTCTCTGCATCTATAACCTTCCTCCTTGGTTGTGTATGAAGCGAAAGTACATTTTGCTGTCGATACTTATCCAAGGGCCAAAACAATCTGGGAATGATATTGATGTGTTCCTAGCACCGTTGGTGGAAGATCTAAAAGTACTGTGGAACGAAGGGGTACAGGCATGGGATGCATACAAACGAGAGAACTTCAATCTGCGCTCCTTATTGTTCTGCACCATTAATGATTATCCTGCCCTTGGTAACCTATCGGGGCATAGTACAAAAGGTGCCAAAGCCTGTACTCACTGTTTAGATGGTACCGAGAGTGTGTGGCTGAGACACTCACGCAAAACCGTCTACATGCGTCACCGCCGGTTCCTTCGGAGGGCTCACCCATACTGCAAGATGAAGAAACAATTTGACGGAGAGAAGGAAGATGGTTCAGCTCCAAGGCATTTTAGGGGACACGAGGTTTATGATATGGTTAAGGATTTAGATGTTGTCCTCGGAAAGAGACGTAAATTGAGGGCTCGTGAGAAGAACACCTGGAAGAAGAGATCAATATTTTGGGACTTACCTTATTCGGAGTACCTAGATGTTCGGCACTGCATCGACGTCATGCACGTAGAAAAGAATGTGTGCGACAGCTTGATTGGTCTCTTACTGAACATCCGTGATAAAACCAAGGACGGTGTCAACGCACGGCTTGACTTGGCTGACATGGACATCAGGCCCGAGTTAGCACCGACAAGCACTGATAATGGACGAACGTACCTTCCCCCTGCGTGTTACACCCTGTCCAAGGCTGAGAAAACAGAACTGTGCCAGTGCTTACATGGTGTCAAAGTTCCGTCTGGTTACTCCGGCAACGTGAAGAAACTTGTTTCGATGCAAGATTTGAAGTTAAATGGCATGAAGTCTCATGATTGTCATGTGCTGATGACACAGATGCTCCCTATTGCAATTAGAAATATTTTGCCGATCAAAGTCCGAGAGACAATCATGAGGCTATGTTATTTCTTTAACACAATTGCTCAGAAAGTCATCGATCCCGAAGGACTAGATGCTCTGCAGGACGAGGTGGTGATGACTCTATGTCACCTTGAAATGTATTTCCCTCCTTCGTTTTTCGATATCATGGTCCATCTCATTGTTCACGTTGTGTGGGAGATAAAAATGTGCGGGCCCGTATTCCTACGTAGCATGTACCCATTTGAGAGGTTCATGGGAATTCTCAAGTCCTACGTACGGAATCGTTCTCGGCCGGAGGGCAACATCGTCGAAGGTTATGCAAGCGAAGAGGTCATTGAGTTTTGTGTCGATTATATGGCTCAGATTCAACCGATAGGTGTCCCTCAATCTCGTCATGAGGGGAGGCTGAAGGGTCTCGGAACTATCGGAAGGAAAGCAATCACTCCAGATATGGACACGTATACTCAAGCCCATTTCACGGTGTTGCAACACATGACTGAAGTGGCGCCTTATGTGGACCACCACAAGGATGTGCTTCGGCAACAGAATCCGGAGCGGCCGGATGTTTGGATCATGAGGCAACACAACCGTCGGTTCAACCAGTGGTTGAAGGAGCGAATTGCTAGGAGCTCGCCGAGTGAGACGCTGACATGGTTGGCAAAAGGGCCGACATTTACAGTTGTGACAGGGCAAGGATATGACATAAATGGGTACACATTCTATACGCAGTCTCAGGATGTCAAGAGCACTAACCAGAACAGCGGTGTCCGCATAGATGCATTCAGTACCGATGGGTCGAGAAACTCGTACTATGGCTTCATAGAAGAGATTTGGGAGCTCGACTATGTGGTTTTCAAGATCCCCTTATTTCGCTGCCGTTGGGTGCATCTCCCACAGGTGAAGGTTGACAAGTACGGTGTCACGACCGTGGACCTCCAACGTGTCGGGTACAAAGACGAACCATTCGTACTCGCCAATCAAGTTGTTCAAGTTTTCTATGTAACCGACCCGGCAAATAAGAAACGCCACGTAGTTCTTCATGGAAAAAGGAGAATTGTCGGAGTGGAGAATGTAGTGGACGAGGAGGAATACAATCAATTTGACGAGTTACCTCCTTTTGGAAATGGCATAAGGGTCGACGATGAACAACGTGACGAAACTAGTTACGTACGCATTGATCATGATGAAGGCTAATTTTTAAAGGAAATAAGCAAGTACAATAAGATCACTTATATGTGAAAATGTGTGACAATTTTGAGATGTATATGTGAAAATGTGTGACAATTTTGAGATGTATATGTGAAAATGTGTGATGTAGTCAATTTTGAGATGTATATGTGAAAATGTGTGATGTAGTCAATTTTGAGATGTATATGTGAAAATGTGTGATGTAGTCAATTTTGAGATGTATATGTGAAAATGTGTGACAATTTTGAGATGTATATGTGAAAATTTGTGATGTAGTCAATTTTGAGATGTATATGTGAAAATGTGTGATGTAGTCAATTTTGAGATGTGTATGTGAAAATGTGTGACAATTTTGAGATGTATATGTGAAAATGTGTGACAATTTTGAGATGTGTATTGGCATTTATGTATATGTGTGATGTATTTGAGAATACACTGTGTGGGTGGTTGCTGTTGTATATATGAATGCAGATTGCGAAAATGTGTAAATGAATGCAGCTGGTAGGTAGTTGATCATGAATGCAGATGGTTGGCGGTTGATCATGAATGACCGCAGTCCGGCATAGGCTTATCTCAGACGGTTCTAAACGTAGAACCGTCTGTGATAGTAGGCTTATCACAGACGGTTCTAAACTTAGAACCGTCTGTGATATTAATATTACAGACGGTTCTAAGTTTATAACCGTCTGTGATAATCCCCTATATATTCCCGCACCTAGGGTTTTCCGTGTATTCTGCAGTTATTCTATATCTAACTCCCGATCTGCCTCCCCCGAGCCCTCGCCGCCGCCTCCCTCGAGCCCTCGCCGGCCGCCTCACTCGAGCCCTCCCCGGTCGCCTCACTCGAGCCCGTCGTCGCCGCCGCCTCCCCGAGCCCGTCGTCGCCGCCTCCCCGAGCCCGTCCTGTTAGTTGCTTACTGTTATGGTATATGCTTACTGTATATTCAAGTTTGAGCTTCATGCTTACTGTTAGGGTTTAGGGTTGATGCTTCATACTGAGTGTTAGGGTTTAGGGCTTACTGTTATATGCTTACTGTTATGGTTTAGGGTTGATGCTTCATACTGAGTGTTAGGGTTTAGGGCTTACTGTTATATGCTTACTGTTATGTATATGGTTAGTTGCTTACTGTTATATGCTTACTGTTATGGTATATGCTTACTGTATATTCAAGATTGCCTGTGGGATTTACAGTTGCTCGATGATGATAAATTCATATACTGAGATTGGTTCATTCGGTCTTTGAGCTCTAATAGCTGTCGGTTCATGCAGTTTTCAGGTTATAGCATGTTATTAAATTGATCTGTTAGGATTTAATCTTGATCTTGAGATATGCATGATGAATATATCTGTTAGGTATATGTTATTAAATTCGGTCTAACTGCTGTCTGAATATATGCATGCTGAATATATCTTGATCTTGAGATTGTAGAGTTCGTATCTAGAGCTCAAAAGACTGAATTCATTATTTGGCATAACCAATCAAGGAGGAGTATATGATTTAGTAGCGAGACGGCCAAGATTAATCTTGTGCAACCCTACAATTTGAGAGCACAAATTAACCAATTCGAGTAGAGTATATGATCAAGGAGTAGCGGGACTTTGCTATTTGGTTTATAGTATTAGGCCATATCACCCCTCCCTTATCCCCCTCCCCTCTACTCCTCTCTTGTCTTCCAATTCAATATGATCACTTTCTCATCTTATCTTAATAGACCCACAAAATGAGCAACATTGAGCATCATGTTTCACTTTTCTTGCTTCCTCATTTAGTAGCGGGACGGCCAAGATTAATCTTGTGCAACCCTACAATTTGAGAGCACAAATTAACCAATTCGAGTAGAGTATATGATCAAGGAGTAGCGGGACTTTGCTATTTGGTTTATAGTATTAGGCCATATCACCCCTCCCTTATCCCCCTCCCCTCTACTCCTCTCTTGTCTTCCAATTCAATATGATCACTTTCTCATCTTATCTTAATAGACCCACAAAATGAGCAACATTGAGCATCATGTTTCACTTTTCTTGCTTCCTCATTTAGTAGCGGGACGGCCAAGATTAATCTTGTGCAACCCTACAATTTGAGAGCACAAATTAACCAATCAAGGACCACTCTAGTGTATATGCCACATAGACCTTCAAGGGCCATGAAGTAAGTGACACACTCGAGTGTTCCCGTTCAATGAACCGGATACACTAGTTTGTGTTATTTGCTTCATAGAACTTTGTTTAGAGACCTTGTAGTAATAGTATATGCCGACTACTGCCGAGATGTGATGTCCACTCCCACAATCCTTCTTTTTCCTTCTTAAATTCAAGGCAATTTTATTACAAAAGTGCAAAAAAAGACATTCCCAGATTCTTCGGTGAGCAGCTGACATAGCCGACTTCTTTGGTGAGTGACTGTCCTTCTGCTTCTTCCCACTTCTTTTCTTCATCTCTGGTTCTGATCACTTTCTCATCACCCCGTCTCTATGTCCATATCACCCCCTCCCTTCCCCCCTCCCCTCTACTCCTCTCCTCTCTTCCAATTCAATATGATCACTTTCTCATCTTATCTTAATAGACCCACAAAATGAGCAACATGTCACCCGCGCATTCTTCAACATCATCGCCGGAGGCGTCCGCTCCAACATCAAGACGCCAAGGAAGAGGGCTATCGAAGAAGCCTGAGGGCCGATAGACCATCACAGCGGTGGATGCATCTGGGGTCCCTCTCCTTCCTAAGAATGCAGTAAGCGCTTTCCGAACCATGGTCGGAATAGTTGCACGAGAACGAATTGAGATCACATACAATTCGTGGAAGAACGTGCCTGCCACTCGGAAACGTGAGCTGTGGACCGAAATTTTGGCATCGTTCGAGTTCCCAGAAGAACCCCTACACGCTGTGCAACGACAAACCTACCTAGGGGCGTGCAAAGCATGGAAGAACTTCAAGAGCACGCTTGTCAGGAAATACGTGGAGAGGGACGAAACGCCTTTTCATAAATACCCATTCCTGGAACCACAATGGGAAGAGTTCAAGGCGATGAAGACGTCCGAGGATTTCAAAAGTACAAGTACGGCGCACAAGGCCCTCCAGGCAAAAAACACACACCCCCACAGACTTGGCACATCTGGGTATGCGGGAAAAATACCGCAGTGGAGGCAGGAGGATGACCTGGCAGCTGCACAGGACATCGCCCCGCCATTTTCCAATATCCCGGATGACCGCGCTCGAAATTGGATTAGAGCAAGGTCATCTACAACGACATTGGGGGACATCACCTTTCGAAACCCTGCAGACCAGCAAGTGTCCCAGCACCTGGTAAGATATCGATAGAACTACGTAGCTTGTAATTACTCCACAACTTCGTACGAATTGAAATGACATGTCGTGCTCTTGCAGGAAGAGCTGAGTTTTGAATCTACCCTGGGATCATTCCAGGGAACAAGGGAGAATGATATGCTCTCCGTGGCCCTGGGAAACAAGGAGCATCCGGGTCGTACGAGAGGACTTGGGCTTTACGTTCCTTGGAAACATGGTTTCCAAGATGACTCCGGAATGTATCGGCGTAGGAAGAGAAACAAAGCCGAGCGTGACGCACAGCTACGAGAAGAGATCAAGGAATCTCTTAGAGAGGAGCTATTAGCTTCGATGGCTGATGTAATCAGAGATGAGGTGCGGAAACAGACAGAAAGTCAGCAGGCCGCTACTGCCGCTCCTGTGCTAGCTAGCCCGCACAACCATCCGAGTAGCTGCGCGTCCAATCCGACGCAAACCCAGGCCAGATTTCCTGTGGACGACATCCTGGTAATAATTATTACCTCTCGAATGCTTGCTCCATTGATAGGCCTATTCGAGTAGCTAATTTTGTATCGTTATGTAGGAGCCTACGAAGTGCAGGCTCCAAGTGAGATATGGCTCCATTCCCTTGTACGCTGCTTGGGGCCAAGCATATTCGTCTGGTATCGGGGTCACGCTGCACGGTCAAGCTTTAGCGTCAGGCTTCGCAAAAGTTAATGTGGATGGTGTGTATGTCAATTTTGAGGTGGTCCCGCTACCGAAGCCCCCCACCGACGAGATCGTGACTCTAGGACAGGCCATTGGAACATTCATCCAGTGGCCCAAAAGCGACATCTCCCTGGAGGCTTCTTCACCGGTGGCAGGACCAGAAGTGCAGTGCGAACCACAGCAACATGCACTGGTGCCATCTCCACACGGGCAGTGCGAACCACAGCTACCTGCACCGGTGCTATCTCCACGGGTGCTATTCTCACTAGAGCAACTTGCACCGTCTATACCATTACAGTCGACTAGCATAAAGTCGAGCGACAATCGAGGCAGTGGCCGGGGCAAATCAAAGATGAAGGACGATGACGATATCCCGTACATGCCATTGGCCCGCAAATTCGTGCTAGGCGAGCCGATGGTATTCCTGGAAGAGCTCCTAGAACTAGGACTTGGTTGCCAAAGATTCCACGCTTGGTATATGGAACAGTCCAATAAGCCAGAGGGAGAACGACGCTCAGGTATCACTGTCAAATTCAAGCTGGAACATTTCATTCACGAAGTTCAGGAATGTGTCTTCGCGGTGACCTTCGACGATATATTTGAACTTTTCACGCTCAACGCTCTCGACGCCTCACTCGTTCGATGCTGGACGCTGTAAGTCTGTACAATCACAGTCTCTATTCACGTAATACCGATATATGTCACAATTTGTTGCTTTTCTGTGGTATATATAGATTCATGCTGACCGAAGCTAGATCATCAAAATCACGAATTAGTTTCCTGGACCCACGCTTGGTCGCCATTGATACCATCATCGAGGATGCATCCTTCGTCGAGGACTATATTGTAAAAGCACTGCTGGCTCACCAAGATAAGGAATTTGTTCTTATGCCATACAATGAGGAATTCCATTGGATTTTAATTGTAATTATACCAAAATGGAACAAGGCTATATACCTTGATTCTCTAAGTAAGAACAAATCAAAGTACACAGCTATCGCCCGAATACTCGATAGGTATGTACATTGTACATTGTACTCTTTCTTTCCTTCCGAATGACTAATCTAACTTTTTCGAATAACGAAGGTCGTTCGCCACATACGTTAAACAAACACGTGACTCGACGACAGGGGCCAAGCCCTTGAAACATGATCGCAAGTTTCCGGTATTCGCTAGCTACATATTAATTAATCATATACAACACATAGTAGTAATGCCACTTGATTTAACACATTCTATTTTTTGCAGTGCCACCAGCAGCATCCGGGCAACATGTGTGGATACTACGTGTGCCACCATATGAGACTACTCCTCGATTCCACCAAGATCAGTAATTCTAAGGTTTGTCAATCTTCCCACAATTATTTCATACATGTCACGTGTTATATGTGCGCGCGTTGATATTCCTATCTACAGGTTGCGCCCATCTCTAAATCTGCATTGGAACAGGCGGACTTAGCAAAAATTCGAGGAGAGTTGCTTTGGTTTTTGTGGGCTAAAGTCATCAAATCAGATGGAGAGTTCCACTGCGCAGATTGATTTTTTATTGCTCTTATCACTCTGTAATTCTGAATTTGTAAATGGATATTTTGTTTCATTTCAATTAATTCATTTGCGAAATGGATGCCTTATGTCTGTGAATGAAATGTGATGTGAATTGGATGTTTGTCAAATGAATTGAGATGTGAATTGTATGTATACTTGTTTATCTGCTTGTTTCAGAGGGCATGGCTAGCATTTCCTGAGGCTAGCCAATAAACAGAAATAGATTCTGTTAGGGGGGAGGAATATCACAGACGGTTTTTCATTAAAAACCGTCTGTGATTATCAGATATCACAGACGGTTTTGCATTACAAACCGTCTGTGATTATCCGATATCACAGACGGTTTTTCATTAAAATTGTCTGTGATTATCGGATATCACAGACGGTTTTTTATTAAAAAACCGTCTGTGATTATCCGATATCACAGACGGTTTTTAATGAAAAACCGTCTGTGATATCGGATAATCACAGATGGTTTGTAATGAAAAATCGTCTGTGATATCCGATAATCACAGACGGTTCGAAAACCGTCTGTGATAACTTGGATTATCACTGACCCATAATTTCAGACGGTTCAGAAAACCGTCTGTGATGACGTTTTTGAACCGTCTGTAATACTGTTTTCTGTAGTAGTGTCTCTTTTGTAGTTATTACAGTGATTGTACTACTTTTTACATCTGCTTCAATGTTTTTCAGCAGATTAATTTGGTACTCATTAAAGAAAGGACCTCAATTTGTTGCAAAGAGAAAAGCTTTGGTTACTGACGTGACACGAGAACATCTCAAGAGGTAATTTGATGCCATTTCTCTCAAGCTGGTTTCATAAATTGAGCAGGAAACCCCTGCTTGTTGACTATACTAGCCTCATAGGCTTGGCGACACGCCGCGCCAGCCACCGTGTGTACCGAAGTAAAAGAGGCGATGATCCGCGAGGAGTTTTTTTTAAAATCGAGGGCACATGCGTATTTTCGAAAAAGCTAAAGGGCTTTTTCGTAAAAAATTGAGGACCCGTATGTAACGAAACGAGGACCCGTACGCAATTTAGAAAACCGCGGGGCGCAATCCTGCAAATTGGAGGGGTGTTTTCAGAAAAAAGCGCCGAAAAAAAACCGTCAGGGACCTTTTCGCGAGAAAAAGGACCTCTTTGTGAGGAAAAAGGATCTCTACGTAATTTCCGAAAAGTACAGGAAAAAGACCTCACCTGGCCGTACAGAAATTTGCCCCGCCACGCGCCGGCGCGAGCGCGCGCAGGGGCGACGTGGCGGGGCGCTCCGCGCGCGAACTCCCCCTGGCGTAATAGGGGTTTTATATCTTTACGCTGATATATCATGAACATGCGTCCACATAGAAAACTATATGCTACACATTGCATTTTGTGTTGCCTGACTTTTTTCCCCTTTTCAAAAATGCTATTACCTGTCAGTATGTCCTATTGTAGTATTGTTTTTGTCAGGATTGGACTATTTCATGTATTCTGTAAATCACTACAGGTAGTATCGTGTTAAAGTTACCATTTTTAACTATTGTATGTGTACCTATTAATGCATGTGGTACCTTTATAAATCGTCTGTTTTTTTAATGTTCTATGTGGATATGGAATGTTCTATATGTTACATTACCTTTACGGACTTGTGACATTTTCATTTTTGAACGAATTTTCTGTCCTGAAGTGGTGATTGAAAGGAGCTGGAGTTTAAAGATTATAATTTTGGAGCTGAGGGACAACCTATCGCGGTAGGTTATGTGCAAAGTTTGTTGGAGGTATTTTTATAGTTGCTTGGGTTTTCCATACCGCTTTTTATGATAAATCAAATAATTCAAAACTATATATTGGTGATTTGCTTCAGGTCCGTGAGGAAATCCAGGATATTTCTATTTAGATGGGGTAAACAAAAAAAATGTTCATGATATTTGCATTCAGCAAGGTGTATTCAGAAAAGTGGATTAATTTCATTATAATGATGTAACAGGTTCAGCGAGATGCCGACCAACAATTTTGTTGAGAGCACAACTTCATTTTAGGGAATTGGCTGAGTTTTTAGTATCACGAATTCATTCGTACATATAATTGCACCTCAGTTTCTTTACCAACTGCGGTTATTTTAGTAAGAATTTGTAGGCTTCTATAATTTCATTATATGATTCTGTTTGGACAAAGTCAGTCATTCCTAGACGCTATCCCACATGCTTGCATATATATGGCACTCTCTCTCTCCACTGATTCGTGTTCCATGTTGGTTTTGTCAATTTTCTCCAGCCATTGCCTATGAGGTGACCTCAGTTTTGGCGCATCCGATCATTGTGTTACTTTATGTTTGCTCAAGGATGATAGTAACAATTGTGTTATTTTATAATTATGACAGCGTGGTTTCCATGGCTTTTGTCCCGATAGATAATAGACCGCCTGTTGGAGCATGGTTAGTTCTGATGTTGCTCATATCCAGTGGCGGAGCCAGGATTTGGTTACACCTCGAGTTTAGTGGTGAAATGATTTAGACTATCTGGGTTGAACCATAAAAATGTTACCTAGACTAGACTGAATTTATCTAGGCTGTATACTAGATATTTTTCTACACTCCGCGCTAGCCTACCCTACCTGGGGTGTGGCTCCGCTCTTGCTCACATCTGAATGACCCCAGCATGTGTGCTGGTTGTATGTTTAGTCATCTAGGTTTTGTTGTCTAAAAATATGCCAAACTTCTTGGTGTTATCTTCTTATATGTTTATGGGCATCGCGGTTTTTCCCGATGTATTTGCAAATGTCAGAGGAATATTTTGATTTTTTTTACTCACTTGGTATGGCTAGGTTCTATTGTTAAGATCTTCACTATCTTAATTCTAGAGATTGTAGATTGTTTGCCCATCATTGACTGTAGACATACAGCGATACACCTATTTATTGCTGCCGATCCTATGCAAAACGGCGCGGAGTAGTGCGTAACCCTACCTATGGTGGTGATCATTTGGGCTTATTTTTGGTGGCTTATGGCTGAAAAGCACTGTAACTGGTTGAAAAAACACTGTAGCTGACAGAGGCTTATTTAGCATAATTAAATTTTAAAAAAATTAAAAATATAATAAATATGTTAGCCCATTACGTATAATACAAACAAATACAGGAAAAAGAACCGGCAAAAAAGTTCAATAAAAAGTCAAAAATTTAATTAGAAAAAGACGAAATTTATAAATAGTGAAAATAAGCCGAAAGCTAAAAGTAATCATGGCCATATGAACAAACGAAAGGATCCAATTTGCACGAATAGAGTATATATAAAACTAATCAACTTTTATTTCTGGGGACATATATGATCCCGAGACAAAGTACATCAAATAACGGTACATGGGCGGGTGTTTGCACCTTCAGAAGTGCTTATTACACAACGAAGCGATAACAATTTCGCGTGCAATATGTAGTACATGATGTACATCACAGGTTTCAGCGCTGCAGTAACGCAACAGCCGCAACCAGCTAGCTGGCCCAAATCACCAGGTGAGCCACACTATAGATCGTCACTGCAGGTGAGGGCCTCCACCTCCATCTTGAACTTGTCCATGGAGTCTCGAGGCAGGCAGACCGGCGCTACCGTCTCCTCCTCGCCTTTGCCGTTCTTGCACCGCAGGAAGTGTTGGAAATAAATGTAATCTTGAGCACATTTTTACGTTTATAGTTCTAGCCATTTCTAAGTTGCATTCATGCTTGTAAGTCTGCTGGAAATAGTCCGGAGTGACCGGAATTCAGTTAGACAGTGTTTTCAGTCAGTTTTTCATTTTCTGAGGCTGAACGTGATACTCGGATAATTGATGAGAGATCCGGTATTCTCGTTGGCCATTTCCTGCATGTAACTAACTCCTGTCGTGGAGTCAATAAAGGAAATAGAGAGACTGAGAAAAGGTGCGAGTTCTGGCACCGCAATACCCTGCCTTCACTCGTTTCACTCTATTGTCGGTTCTTTATTCAGATACTGTTCACAACCACAAATCAGGTTGTTGTGTGCGTGAGTTCAGAGACCAGTGGAGCGATTTGGAGTATCAGCTGGTGGTGTTGAATTCTGACATTTGGTATCAGAGCTTTGTCTTTGATCCTGCCATCATGTCGAATACGCCAAGCAGATACACACCACCTGGAAGGCGGGATAGCATGGGAGGCGTCGGCGACAAATCAGGATCTGCTGCAGAGTTGATCCCGGCGGCTTCCCAGCAGGCATCAAGAGAGTCGGGGGTGGCGCTCAGGTACCCGGTGCTGACGCGAACCAACTACGCAGATTGGGCGTTGTTGATGCGGGTGAATTTGCAAGCCCAAGGAGTATGGGGTGCAATTGAGCCCGGAAACGGCGACTTCAGGGAAGATCGCATGGCACTCGCAGCGATTCTCCAGGCTGTGCCGCGGGAGATGCTGAGGTCCCTGGCGACAAAGGATTCCGCAAAGGCTGCCTGGGATGCTGTCAAGACGATGCGAGTTGGCGTCACTCGCGTACGTGAGGCAAGGCAGCAAGCTTTGCGTCAGGAGTTTGATTCCATCCGGTTCAAGGATGGTGAATCAGTCGAAGATTTCGGGATGCGCATCACCGGCCTCGTCAACGACATCCGTGAGATGGGGGGCGTATTAGAAGATGAGCAAGCAATCAAGAAGATGCTACGAGTCGTACCTCCCAAGTATCGGCAAGTGGCAATTGCAATCGAGCAGTTGCTTGACCTGAAGACGATGCCGATGGAAGAACTTGTCGGACGCCTATCATCAGTAGATGATCGATATGGCGACGAAGACGATTCCAGCGGCGTGCACCAAGGCGAAAAACTTCTCCTCACGGAGGAGGAATGGCTGGCTCGCATGAAGCAGAAGGATCGGGAGGGCTCCTCAACCGGTGTCAAGAAGACAGGCAGTGGCTTCAATGGCAAATACAAGCAATGGCGCCCGAAGAAAGCAGGGTTCCAAAAGGACTGCGACGGCAAGGAGACTGCCACGGGCAGTGGGTCGCGAGATCGCACGAAGGTGAAATGCTACAATTGCAATAACTTTGGGCACTACGCAAAGGAGTGTCGCAAGCCGCGTCGAGAGCGCAAGGATCAAGCCAATCTGATTCAGTCTGAGGATGAACCTACTCTCCTGATGACAGAACTGTGCGCACTCTCCTCGGCCGGTGTCGCGACACTGAGTGTTGATGAGCAGGTGCATCTCAATGAATCGAAGGCCAAGGGAATTGAGTTCAAGGAGGATACTAGTGAACTCGATCCCTACACCTGGTACCTAGATACCGGCGCTACAAGTCACATGTCTGGTGCCAAGAAAGCATTCGCCGAGCTTGACACCCACATCACCGGGACGGTGAAATTTGGTGACGGTTCTGTGGTGGAAATCTGTGGACGCGGCACTGTGGTCTACGTCTGCAAGAATGGGGAGCACCGTGCCCTGGAGAGTGTCTACTATATCCCCAGGTTGAAGAATAACATTATTAGCATTGGGCAATTGGACGAGCAAAGGTTCAAGATTCATATAGAGGAAGGGGTTCTTTCCATCCGTGATCAAGAGAACATTCTGCTCGCGAAGGTATCTCGAAACTTGAACCGTCTCTACCTTCTCAGTTTGAAGTTGGCAAAACCCGTATGTTTGGCGGCAGTGTGCAGCAAGGAGACCTGGCGATGGCATGCTCGTTACGGTCATCTTAATTTCCAGGCACTCCGTAAGCTTGCACAAGAAGAGATGGTGAAAGGGCTCCCAATGCTTGAGCAAGTTGATCAATTCTGCAATGGGTGTCTTGTTGGTAAGCAGCGACGAGCGTCGTTCCCACAAGAATCGACATTCCGGGCGCAGGCGGCGCTCGAGCTGGTGCATGGGGACCTTTGTGGTCCGATTGCGCCAGTGACTCCGGGGGGCAAGAAGTATTTTCTGTTGCTCGTGGATGACATGAGTCGGTTTATGTGGATCCGGCTACTGTCGTCAAAAGGGCAAGCAGTGGAGGCAATCAAGCAATTTCAGGCCGGCGTTGAAGTTGAGACAGGACGAAGACTGAAGATGCTTCGCACCGATAGGGGTGGGGAATTCACCTCTGTCGAGTTCGGGGAGTATTGTGCAAACCAGGGAGTGAAGCGCCAACTCACCGCACCATACTCTCCGCAGCAAAACGGAGTTGTAGAACGCCGAAATCAGACCGTCGTTGCTACAGCACGCAGCATGTTAAAAGCGAAGGGTTTGCCTGGCCATTTCTGGGGAGAGGCTGTGGTAACTGCTGTGTATATTCTGAACAGATCACCAACTAAGAGTTTGGACGGGGTGACACCTTATGAAGCATGGCACGGCCGGCGACCAAGTGTTGAACACCTGCGCATCTTCGGCTGTATTGGCTATGTCAAGTCAGTGAAGCCGAATCTCAAGAAATTAGAAGATCGAAGCACGAGGATGATTTTCATTGGATATGAGGGAGGATCCAAGGCTTATCGCATGTATGATCCAATGACAAGGCGTGTATGTGTGACACGCGATGTTGTTTTTGATGAGGCAGCGAGCTGGGAATGGAGTGATCCTAGTGGGATGCAAGAACGGGAGCCAGAAGACTTCACGGTTGATTATTTCACAATTCCTGTGTCTGGAGGTATGACACCAGAATCCACAACAATTGCCAACAACAGTGTGGATGATGGGGTCGACAGGAATTCACCTCAAGGTAATGGCATCTCGCCAGGAGGTACTTCAACTCCATTCTCATCGCAGATGGAATTCTGCACACCTCCAAGCAACGCCTCCACCGGCTCCAATGAAGCACCACGACGATATCGAAGAATTGACGACCTCAATGCTTATACGGCTCCCATTCCAGATTTTGACTACAGCGATCAGTGCCTGATGGCCGAGGAGGAACCAACGGGTTTTGATGAGGCTGAGAAGCAGAGCTGCTGGCGCAAGGCAATGGTGGAAGAAATGAAGTCGATTGAAGGTAACTCCACTTGGTACCTTACTGACTTGCCGCAAGGACATCGTGCAATCGGATTGAAGTGGGTTTTTAAGATCAAAAAGGATGCAAAAGGTGCTGTGATCAGGCACAAGGCCAGACTGGTCGCAAAAGGTTATGTGCAACAGCACGGAGTCGATTTTGATGAAGTGTTTGCGCCGGTGGCAAGATTGGAGACAGTGCGATTGCTCATTGCAGTGGCTGCGCAGGAAAGTTGGGAGATCCATCATATGGACGTAAAATCCGCGTTCTTGAATGGGGAATTAGAGGAAGATGTATATGTTGTTCAGCCTCCGGGTTTCATTGATGAGAGAAATGCAGATAAGGTTTTGAAGCTTAAAAAAGCACTGTATGGTCTGCGACAAGCACCTCGGGCTTGGAATTCCAAACTGGATACAAGTCTTGCAAACCTGGGCTTTGTCAGATCAGCTACAGATAGTGCAGTTTATACCCGAGGCACTGGAAGAACAAGGCTGATTGTGGGAGTATATGTTGATGATCTCATCATTACTGGAGATCAAACAGATGAGATAATCAATTTCAAGGAGCAAATGAAGAAATTGTTTGATATGAGTGATCTAGGCCTCTTAAGCTACTACCTTGGTATGGAGGTCTGTCAGACTGGAGATGGCATCACTTTATCACAAACAGCATATGCAGCAAAGATCTTAGCAAAGGCAAGATTGGAGGGTTGTAATCCCTCTCAGATTCCCATGGAGTCCAGATTCAAGTTGAGCAAAAGGAGTACTGGAGAATGTTTTGAACCTACATTGTACAGGAGCATTGTAGGAAGCTTGAGATATTTAGTGAATTCAAGACCTGATCTGGCTTATTCAGTGGGCTATGTGAGCAGATTTATGGAGAGACCCACTGCTGAACATTGGGCTGCAGTCAAACAAATACTGCGTTATATTGCAGGAACTCTGAATATTGGCTGCAGGTTTGGAAGGAAACAAGAGACAAATCCCCAATTAGTTGGCTATAGTGATAGTGACATGGCTGGGGATATTGATGACAGGAAAAGCACAACAGGAGTCTTATTCACACTTGGGAATAGCTTGATCAGTTGGCAATCTCAGAAACAGAAGGTAGTGGCGTTATCTACTTGTGAGGCTGAGTATATTGCAGCTGCAACTGCTGCCTGCCAAGGAATATGGCTGGGACGTTTGGTTGCAGAAATATTGGAGAAGGATCTCTGCTGTGCAGTGCTGAAAGTGGACAATAAATCAGCTCTTAATCTCTGCAAGAACCCAGTAATTCATGATCGAAGCAAGCATATCGACACACGGTTTCATTTCATAAGAGAGTGTGTTGAGCAGAGGAAGATTTCAGTACAGCATGTTCGATCTGAGGAGCAACTTGCAGATATCCTAACTAAGCCTCTTGGACGGGTTCGTTTTATCGAGCTGAGAACAAAGTTGGGGTTAGAACATGTGTGAGTGCTTCAAGATTAGGGGGTGGTTTTGTTGGAAATAAATGTAATCTTGAGCACATTTTTACGTTTATAGTTCTAGCCATTTCTAAGTTGCATTCATGCTTGTAAGTCTGCTGGAAATAGTCCGGAGTGACCGGAATTCGGTTAGACAGTGTTTTCAGTCAGTTTTTCATTTTCTGAGGCTGAACGTGATACTCGGATAATTGATGAGAGATCCGGTATTCTCGTTGGCCATTTCCTGCATGTAACTAACTCCTATCGTGGAGTCAATAAAGGAAATAGAGAGACTGAGAAAAGGTGCGAGTTCTGGCACCGCAATACCCTGCCTTCACTCGTTTCACTCTATTGTCGGTTCTTTATTCAGATACTGTTCACAACCACAAATCAGGTTGTTGTGTGCGTGAGTTCAGAGACCAGTGGAGCGATTTGGAGTATCAGCTGGTGGTGTTGAATTCTGACATTTGGTATCAGAGCTTTGTCTTTGATCCTGCCATCATGTCGAATACGCCAAGCAGATACACACCACCTGGAAGGCGGGATAGCATG
This sequence comes from Dendrocalamus latiflorus, assembly GCA_017311315.1. Taxonomy (NCBI): domain Eukaryota; kingdom Viridiplantae; phylum Streptophyta; class Magnoliopsida; order Poales; family Poaceae; genus Dendrocalamus; species Dendrocalamus latiflorus. The sequence goes on from CM029628.1 coordinate 1,881,645, forward strand.
GGAGGCGTCGGCGACAAATCAGGATCTGCTGCAGAGTTGATCCCGGCGGCTTCCCAGCAGGCATCAAGAGAGTCGGGGGTGGCGCTCAGGTACCCGGTGCTGACGCGAACCAACTACGCAGATTGGGCGTTGTTGATGCGGGTGAATTTGCAAGCCCAAGGAGTATGGGGTGCAATTGAGCCCGGAAACGGCGACTTCAGGGAAGATCGCATGGCACTCGCAGCGATTCTCCAGGCTGTGCCGCGGGAGATGCTGAGGTCCCTGGCGACAAAGGATTCCGCAAAGGCTGCCTGGGATGCTGTCAAGACGATGCGAGTTGGCGTCACTCGCGTACGTGAGGCAAGGCAGCAAGCTTTGCGTCAGGAGTTTGATTCCATCCGGTTCAAGGATGGTGAATCAGTCGAAGATTTCGGGATGCGCATCACCGGCCTCGTCAACGACATCCGTGAGATGGGGGGCGTATTAGAAGATGAGCAAGCAATCAAGAAGATGCTACGAGTCGTACCTCCCAAGTATCGGCAAGTGGCAATTGCAATCGAGCAGTTGCTTGACCTGAAGACGATGCCGATGGAAGAACTTGTCGGACGCCTATCATCAGTAGATGATCGATATGGCGACGAAGACGATTCCAGCGGCGTGCACCAAGGCGAAAAACTTCTCCTCACGGAGGAGGAATGGCTGGCTCGCATGAAGCAGAAGGATCGGGAGGGCTCCTCAACCGGTGTCAAGAAGACAGGCAGTGGCTTCAATGGCAAATACAAGCAATGGCGCCCGAAGAAAGCAGGGTTCCAAAAGGACTGCGACGGCAAGGAGACTGCCACGGGCAGTGGGTCGCGAGATCGCACGAAGGTGAAATGCTACAATTGCAATAACTTTGGGCACTACGCAAAGGAGTGTCGCAAGCCGCGTCGAGAGCGCAAGGATCAAGCCAATCTGATTCAGTCTGAGGATGAACCTACTCTCCTGATGACAGAACTGTGCGCACTCTCCTCGGCCGGTGTCGCGACACTGAGTGTTGATGAGCAGGTGCATCTCAATGAATCGAAGGCCAAGGGAATTGAGTTCAAGGAGGATACTAGTGAACTCGATCCCTACACCTGGTACCTAGATACCGGCGCTACAAGTCACATGTCTGGTGCCAAGAAAGCATTCGCCGAGCTTGACACCCACATCACCGGGACGGTGAAATTTGGTGACGGTTCTGTGGTGGAAATCTGTGGACGCGGCACTGTGGTCTACGTCTGCAAGAATGGGGAGCACCGTGCCCTGGAGAGTGTCTACTATATCCCCAGGTTGAAGAATAACATTATTAGCATTGGGCAATTGGACGAGCAAAGGTTCAAGATTCATATAGAGGAAGGGGTTCTTTCCATCCGTGATCAAGAGAACATTCTGCTCGCGAAGGTATCTCGAAACTTGAACCGTCTCTACCTTCTCAGTTTGAAGTTGGCAAAACCCGTATGTTTGGCGGCAGTGTGCAGCAAGGAGACCTGGCGATGGCATGCTCGTTACGGTCATCTTAATTTCCAGGCACTCCGTAAGCTTGCACAAGAAGAGATGGTGAAAGGGCTCCCAATGCTTGAGCAAGTTGATCAATTCTGCAATGGGTGTCTTGTTGGTAAGCAGCGACGAGCGTCGTTCCCACAAGAATCGACATTCCGGGCGCAGGCGGCGCTCGAGCTGGTGCATGGGGACCTTTGTGGTCCGATTGCGCCAGTGACTCCGGGGGGCAAGAAGTATTTTCTGTTGCTCGTGGATGACATGAGTCGGTTTATGTGGATCCGGCTACTGTCGTCAAAAGGGCAAGCAGTGGAGGCAATCAAGCAATTTCAGGCCGGCGTTGAAGTTGAGACAGGACGAAGACTGAAGATGCTTCGCACCGATAGGGGTGGGGAATTCACCTCTGTCGAGTTCGGGGAGTATTGTGCAAACCAGGGAGTGAAGCGCCAACTCACCGCACCATACTCTCCGCAGCAAAACGGAGTTGTAGAACGCCGAAATCAGACCGTCGTTGCTACAGCACGCAGCATGTTAAAAGCGAAGGGTTTGCCTGGCCATTTCTGGGGAGAGGCTGTGGTAACTGCTGTGTATATTCTGAACAGATCACCAACTAAGAGTTTGGACGGGGTGACACCTTATGAAGCATGGCACGGCCGGCGACCAAGTGTTGAACACCTGCGCATCTTCGGCTGTATTGGCTATGTCAAGTCAGTGAAGCCGAATCTCAAGAAATTAGAAGATCGAAGCACGAGGATGATTTTCATTGGATATGAGGGAGGATCCAAGGCTTATCGCATGTATGATCCAATGACAAGGCGTGTATGTGTGACACGCGATGTTGTTTTTGATGAGGCAGCGAGCTGGGAATGGAGTGATCCTAGTGGGATGCAAGAACGGGAGCCAGAAGACTTCACGGTTGATTATTTCACAATTCCTGTGTCTGGAGGTATGACACCAGAATCCACAACAATTGCCAACAACAGTGTGGATGATGGGGTCGACAGGAATTCACCTCAAGGTAATGGCATCTCGCCAGGAGGTACTTCAACTCCATTCTCATCGCAGATGGAATTCTGCACACCTCCAAGCAACGCCTCCACCGGCTCCAATGAAGCACCACGACGATATCGAAGAATTGACGACCTCAATGCTTATACGGCTCCCATTCCAGATTTTGACTACAGCGATCAGTGCCTGATGGCCGAGGAGGAACCAACGGGTTTTGATGAGGCTGAGAAGCAGAGCTGCTGGCGCAAGGCAATGGTGGAAGAAATGAAGTCGATTGAAGGTAACTCCACTTGGTACCTTACTGACTTGCCGCAAGGACATCGTGCAATCGGATTGAAGTGGGTTTTTAAGATCAAAAAGGATGCAAAAGGTGCTGTGATCAGGCACAAGGCCAGACTGGTCGCAAAAGGTTATGTGCAACAGCACGGAGTCGATTTTGATGAAGTGTTTGCGCCGGTGGCAAGATTGGAGACAGTGCGATTGCTCATTGCAGTGGCTGCGCAGGAAAGTTGGGAGATCCATCATATGGACGTAAAATCCGCGTTCTTGAATGGGGAATTAGAGGAAGATGTATATGTTGTTCAGCCTCCGGGTTTCATTGATGAGAGAAATGCAGATAAGGTTTTGAAGCTTAAAAAAGCACTGTATGGTCTGCGACAAGCACCTCGGGCTTGGAATTCCAAACTGGATACAAGTCTTGCAAACCTGGGCTTTGTCAGATCAGCTACAGATAGTGCAGTTTATACCCGAGGCACTGGAAGAACAAGGCTGATTGTGGGAGTATATGTTGATGATCTCATCATTACTGGAGATCAAACAGATGAGATAATCAATTTCAAGGAGCAAATGAAGAAATTGTTTGATATGAGTGATCTAGGCCTCTTAAGCTACTACCTTGGTATGGAGGTCTGTCAGACTGGAGATGGCATCACTTTATCACAAACAGCATATGCAGCAAAGATCTTAGCAAAGGCAAGATTGGAGGGTTGTAATCCCTCTCAGATTCCCATGGAGTCCAGATTCAAGTTGAGCAAAAGGAGTACTGGAGAATGTTTTGAACCTACATTGTACAGGAGCATTGTAGGAAGCTTGAGATATTTAGTGAATTCAAGACCTGATCTGGCTTATTCAGTGGGCTATGTGAGCAGATTTATGGAGAGACCCACTGCTGAACATTGGGCTGCAGTCAAACAAATACTGCGTTATATTGCAGGAACTCTGAATATTGGCTGCAGGTTTGGAAGGAAACAAGAGACAAATCCCCAATTAGTTGGCTATAGTGATAGTGACATGGCTGGGGATATTGATGACAGGAAAAGCACAACAGGAGTCTTATTCACACTTGGGAATAGCTTGATCAGTTGGCAATCTCAGAAACAGAAGGTAGTGGCGTTATCTACTTGTGAGGCTGAGTATATTGCAGCTGCAACTGCTGCCTGCCAAGGAATATGGCTGGGACGTTTGGTTGCAGAAATATTGGAGAAGGATCTCTGCTGTGCAGTGCTGAAAGTGGACAATAAATCAGCTCTTAATCTCTGCAAGAACCCAGTAATTCATGATCGAAGCAAGCATATCGACACACGGTTTCATTTCATAAGAGAGTGTGTTGAGCAGAGGAAGATTTCAGTACAGCATGTTCGATCTGAGGAGCAACTTGCAGATATCCTAACTAAGCCTCTTGGACGGGTTCGTTTTATCGAGCTGAGAACAAAGTTGGGGTTAGAACATGTGTGAGTGCTTCAAGATTAGGGGGTGGTTTTGTTGGAAATAAATGTAATCTTGAGCACATTTTTACGTTTATAGTTCTAGCCATTTCTAAGTTGCATTCATGCTTGTAAGTCTGCTGGAAATAGTCCGGAGTGACCGGAATTCGGTTAGACAGTGTTTTCAGTCAGTTTTTCATTTTCTGAGGCTGAACGTGATACTCGGATAATTGATGAGAGATCCGGTATTCTCGTTGGCCATTTCCTGCATGTAACTAACTCCTATCGTGGAGTCAATAAAGGAAATAGAGAGACTGAGAAAAGGTGCGAGTTCTGGCACCGCAATACCCTGCCTTCACTCGTTTCACTCTATTGTCGGTTCTTTATTCAGATACTGTTCACAACCACAAATCAGGTTGTTGTGTGCGTGAGTTCAGAGACCAGTGGAGCGATTTGGAGTATCAGCTGGTGGTGTTGAATTCTGACAGGAAGTAGGTGTTCACGCCGAGGAAGATGCCTCCACCGGCGTTGGAGGGTCCGCTGTAGACGGCCTCTCCCCACCCAAAGTCGACGTCGTTGAACTTACCCGGCACGGCTGAGGTCCGATACGATCAGCGTGCGCACGTGCGCTAACAGTGGCCGCCCCTCCAGTACCATCAGGTCGGCGACCGACTGCATGTACTCGTACGTGATCCGCGCCTTGGCCTCCCTGATGAGCTCCACGGCGTACGCCATCTCGCGGCCGCAGAGCTCCCCGGCAGTGCACGCGGCCACCGCGTAGCCGAACGCGTTGCCGTAGAAGCCAGTCGGGAGCTGGGGGAAGTCGCCCCGGCGGCTGCGGGCGTTTACGACAATCGACAGGCGCACCTCCTCGCCGGGGGCGTAGCCGAGGGCCGCCGTGCGGCTGCGCCAGATGCAGGCCGCGACCAGCTCGAACCGGGAGCAGCCGGCCGGCGCCCGGCTCCGCAGCGCGGCGATGGCCTTGGGCCCGAAGGCTAAGGGGACGCGCACCATGTCTTGCCGCGGCGTGGTTGCGATGCGGTCGTGGCCGACCTGCTCGCTGTACTCGATGTGCAGGAAGGAAGGCCGCGGCGGCTGGTGCGCGTTGAAGAGCTCCCTGGCCCAGACAGGCGTCACTGACGGCGTGCCGGCGCCACGCGCGAGCTCGCCCATGGCCTTCCAGAACTGCATCAAGCCAGGGGCGTCGCCAATGCAGTGGCAAGGCCGTTGACCCACGATGAATCCTCCACACTTAAGCCGTGTTACCTACAAGCAACAATTGACAAGAATAATTAGGTATTATTGCATGCATGGTCATACCGCTCTACTTATCCTTCCCGGTTAAAATTTACAACCGGATTTTAAACCCTAGTTGTGCAGCGTACCTGAATGTACAGCAAGGGTTGGTCGATGATGGCGGGAAGCCCAGGTGCCCTGTAAACGTGATCGTCGTAGATGAACTCCTCAGAGCGCGGGAACGGCGGGCACCGCACGTCGCTGAGCTCGTCGACGGCGACGTCCGCATCGGCCTCCACGAACACCACGCCCTGTCCAGCGCACTCCACCACCAGCTTGCGGCCGGCCTCCTCCCGCAGCCGGCCCGCCAGCGGGTAGTAGTGCACCAGCGCCTCCGCCAGCGCGGCCCGCACCACCGCGGCCGGGTCCAGGGACGCCCTCGACGTGTTGCCGCGGAACAGGAGGATGCCGGCGCTGTAGATGCGCATACTCTCCTGATCGTCGATGTCCGACAGAGGCTTGCGCTCCTGCGGGGTCGGCCGCAACGGCACCACCAACGATGGCGTGCCCCGCCGCACCGTGAACTCAATCGTCGTCGTGGCCATTCTCGTTCTCAACCGTATATACGCGGTTCCTTTTCAGATGGAAATTTAATGTATATATGTGGTTCTTGTTGTGAGTAGCTAGTAGCTACGGCCGATCGGTACGCCCTCTATTTATACAGCTGTGAGACCCATGTGTTCCTCTGGTGTACCACTGCTGAATATTTTGTATGCAGGGCTAGACATTACAATACATATGTTTACAGTCAAACATAAGCTTATACTCTATTATATTTTACTGGAAGATTTTTACTTTTCACAGATTCCGATATGTGACTTTGGTCATTACTTTATATAACTCTACGTTAAAATATACTAATAAAATTATAGAGTTGTCTATATATCATTCAACTAAAAAATCTAGAAATTTCATTCAAATTTAGGTCCCTTGGGTCAAACATATACCTATCCTGATGGCTGGCACATGTCCCACCCTTTCCAACCCCCTCCCCACCAACACCTCCCCACGATTCACTCCTTATGATCCAATCGAACCTGCCACCACTAGTTACTCACCTCCTAGCTCCTGCATTGCTCCCATGCTACCCATGCACCACCACCTTACTACCACCCTTGTCGGTGAGGCCCACCCCTAAGAGCCCCTCCACCTGAATCCACAACTGCCACTCTGTCTCTTCCTCCTTGCTCTGCCACCTTGCCGGCATCCTCCACCATGCGCCCTCCTCCTCCTTTCCTTCCTGTCGCCATCGATGCTTCTCCTTAATATAACAAAAAGGAGGCATTAGATGGAGCATGCATGCTTCGGAGAGGGCATGTGGCGGTTGGCAGCGGTGAGGATGAGCCGGTGTTGCTGGTGGTGGCACTCGTGCCTGAGCTCTACTTCACCAGACATTGTGGTGGTGCTCGTGCGTGCAATGGATGGGACAGCGGCGTGGTCACCTATCAGACCTAGAAAACACAGTTTCTTGAACCCTATATATGTATTTACCGTACTAGTCCGGTGATCAGTTGCTAGCATACATATTCACATTGTTGGAGTCACATCTATACACGAATTAAATAAAACGAAGGTACTTCACAATACTTAACAAGTTAACATAGGCCTACACGACCAGATTTTACAAACAGTCAACTAGCCAAATAAATCACTGAACAGAGTTCTTGCAGCTGAAGAGAAAGACAAGATAACAAAAGATCATATCTCATGTGGTATTTCACATTCCCACAAGTGACTGAGTGGATTAGTGCCCTAGAAATCGACCTCTTCTTTCAAACCCTGCGTCATAGAAGTAGCTGATAGAGGGGTCTTCATACTCTTGTTCTGATAGGTGTTCAACAAGCAACAGTGAGTACAAATGTACCCCACAAGACTTTGAGCAAAGGTGTTGTTCATGCAAGCTTGTCAAGAGAATGGCTAACCTATTGGGGTTATGATTAAATTTGCAAAAGTGATATCTAAAAGCAATATGATGCTTCTCAAAGTAATGATAAATAAGTAAGAATAAACACTTCAAAGAATATGGCAGTCATTCGCCATAAAATTGCATATTCGTGACTCTCTCTCATCAAAACATTTACAACAGGGTTTTTCATTATTCTCAATTTTTTTGAAACTATTTTTAAAATCAGAAAATTTAACCAAGTGTGGTATTACCAAGAGATGTCCATAATCAAGGACACGGCTATTCGAATAGATTTATACTCTATAGAGGTTGTATATCTTTATCCACATGATATAGTCAACTCACTATGGTCTACCATGACTTGCAATACAACTTAGGAAATTTTTGTACGGATAACCTTTTTTTTATTCGGAAATACAGAAATATACCCGCGGTTTCATTTTTTACAAAAATAGCCTCGAGTCGCCCAATGGGGCAGCGACTCGAGAATTTCGCCCACCCGAAAAGCGACAAAAAGCTATGTCGCTTCATGGAAAAGCGACATCACGGAGTCGCTTTCTCACTGGGCGACTTAACAAAGTCGCCCAATGGCTGGGCGACTTGTAATGCAGTCGCCCAATAGGTAGGCGACTTGTAATGCAGTCGCCCAATCGGTAGGCGACTTCATTCAGTCCCCCTGAAATTTGTAGAGTTTTGGCAATTTTGTAGTTTGAAACAGAGAAAAAATCTGGTATAGTTGTAATAAAAGTTTATGTGCACTGTATGTTGTAGATGCACAAAAAAATTCCAATATTTTTTTGAAGAATGATTGACCGTAGAACGATAGATACATAGAGTGGTAAGTGATATTTTGATGTTGGTGAGAAATAGTTTACGGAGAGAACCGGTATGACTTGCTATCTGAATCATTGAATGCGAACATGCTAGATAATAAGCTTATGTCAATAGAAATAAACTTCGTAATACAGTTGGGAGTAACATGCCGCGTACATTGTTATTACATGCATAACATATAGCATGATATGCGACTAAGAGCAACTCCGACAGTACTGCCTTAGGGAATAAAACTTGCTAGGTCTATTACATTTGGTCTACTGGGTGTAGCGTGGTTGTTTCGCCTTGTTATCGCGCCTTGAAGATGGCTCCGCTGCATCCTTGTTCCGGTCACTCTTGGTCTTGAGAGCTGCCTCACGAGCTTGAAGCTCTTCCTCCTGACGCTTGATGGCTGCTTCACGCAGACTTAGCTGCTCCCGCCTCCTTTGCAGCTCATCCTCCTTGCCCTTCAGACGGATTTGGTCCACCCTCACGCGGCGCTCTTTCTCATGCCGCATATGTCGTTCCACCTCGCGAGCCTGAGTCATCTTGACAAAGTATTGTCCTTTGTTTTCCACCTCCACTGCCCGGTTCTGTGGCCATGCCGGCGGCACCCGATCCACCCATTCGATGAACCTGCAAGCCTATGTGTGGCGTGGTAGATGTCGTGGATCAAGTTGAAAAACGATAATGAGAAACAAATGATTTAGTTGTTGTCGTTACCACGAAGTCGTCATCCAGGTCTGGACACTTGAAGAACCTACGGCCGTATTTGGCTCGTTGTACTCTATCCGTCCAGACTCCCAACATCGTCCTAAAGCCGCAATGGCACTTCGGGCGCTCATGCCATTCCGGCACTCCAAACGGGTCGGACCTCCAGGAAGACATTGTTGTGTAGTAGTATTGTGAAGGCTTGAGGAGGAGATGTGGTATGGAAGACATAGGAGGGCTTTATGTAGGCAGGTTATCTGGTGCAGTGGGCATAGTCCATGGAGAGGAGGTTGTACGAATCTTTTCGCTTTTTCAGGATTCCAGTTTAGCAATAAATGTCCCTATGTAGGCTTTTCAGAGCCTGTATCCTGTATGTCTGAAACAACAAAGAAAGGTGACATGAAAACTCACTGGAAAGGATACATGCCTATGACGTGAACACTCACTGTAAAGGCTACAGCCTACGCCCCTATTTTGTTGATTTCTGTAGCGATAGGCTTTTCAGAGTAGCAATAAATGTTCCTATGAAGGCTTTTCAGATCGTAGCCTTTATGTAGGCAGTTTAGCTGGCATGTGTTGTCATCTGACTGAGCAAAGCTGCCCCGTTTTGTCATATCACTGCGTAAAACTGGCATGTGTTGTCATCTCACCGAGTAAAGCTGAGCGCTTTTGTCATGTCTCTAGGCAAAGCAGCCCTCTTTGTCCCGCCATTCGATATAAATAGCACGGTTGAGGTCCCATGAAGTTGTAGCCAGAAAACCCTGTAAATCGAACAAAGAAGTACCTTCTATTTCGTGGTGGAACATACCATGGCGGAAGATGCGGGGCCAGTCGGATATGGGTCACCGAAGGAAGACCTTCCCTTCGAAAGGAGGGAGATGTTCGGTCCACAGTACCGCTTGGTACCAAGCCGGCGTGCGCAACCAGCGTGGCCGAAATGCAGACACAATGAGTACGTGGTCGTGCAGGTCCTGGAAGGGCCGAACGATGGCGGGCGCCGTTTCTTCCGATGCCCACGCTCCGGGGTACAAATTACTAATAGTACATTTTTTTATTGCTTATGGACCCTCCATGTTTACTGTCCTTTTTCGCAGATGGCGAAATGCGACTTCTCCCGCTGGATCGACCCTCCTCGTGAACGGTATATTGACCGTTATGTGGGTACTTTATGGGACCGAATAATGGACTTGGAGTACCGAATGGAGACTCTCAATGAGGAGAACAATGAGCTCCGCCAACAGATGCAACGCGAGAGGGGAAACGAGGAGGTTGTCAACATAGGAAGCTCGTACGATCCGACATGTTGCTGTGCAAACCCAAGTTGCATATGTGCGTGTCACTACCACGATGGCCAGCCCCGTCCGAGGCGTCCACTTCAGCAGTTCTCCATGTGGGTGCCACGAGGCTCATTTGGCATATAAGCAACGATGTGTATGGTTGTACCGTAGTATGTACGAGGGTCGATCGAAATAATGCGCAATGTTGTTAAGCATGTCATGAATTGATTGTCTTGTGCACGAGCCACAAAAGTATCTCATTTTAACAAACAGCAAATACATGTACTAAATAAGTACATAACCAAGTACATTACAGAAAAGTCATGTAACTACTGATCAGGACATGCATCGTCTAGCTGTGTGCCCCTCCTGACCGCATCGACCACAACGTGCACCCGGTGTTCCAGCTTGTGATTCATCCATGTCATTCCTAATACGTCGGCTCTGTCGCCGACCCTTCCCACCCTTCAACATGTTAACATCCGGAACCCAGGTCCTCGATGCAATGTCCAAAGTGGCGAAGTTTCCCACCACCCTGAACCCTCGGAGCTCCCCACACCAAGCCTGCAGTACCCTCCCCTTAAAGAAGAACTCGGACATGAAGTTCGAAGGATCCATACCCACGGTCCCGCATGCAGCGAGGACATGAGAGCATGGTTTGTGTAACAACTTAAGCTTGTTGCACGTGCAGCTAGGTTCATTTCCATTATCTACAAGACATACCTCGTGCGTAACAAGTGAACGAGCCGTCCCAAAGCCGGCTCTATCACGGAGTATCACCTCAAAACGATGCTCCCTGTTGCCCATGACCTGCACTGTGTGCAACTGACCCTTTTGTGCCTTCATCTCCATGTAAGCAGTAATTTTTGCCGAATACAGAGCTCCGGGATTGGCCGCATGAAGTGCGGCACTCGCGTGCCTCTCCCTGAAGTACCGGATTGTGCTGTGAAGAACACCTTCCACGATGGCAACAAGGGGCTGAGAACGGAGACCCCTTAGAACCCAATTGTAGACCTCGGCAAGGTTAGTTGTCATTATTCCGTACCTTGCGCCATCCGTGTCATGCAACAACGACCACTTCTCCAACGGTTCCCCCTCGATCCACTGCGCGAAGCACCTGATGTTTCGTGAGCTCCTTCTTCTTGGACCACTTGGGTTAGGCGCATCGATTGGCGGCAAGCATTGTGGTTGTGCCGCCCCAGGAGTGACCGGCTCCTTGCTCCTCTCTTCGACGTTCTTCCTAGTGTGCTCATCCAACAACCTCCACAAAGCATCAAATTTCCTCTGTTGGTTCTGCCTAGCCAGCCTCTTGAATAGCTTCATCAAAGATTGTTTAGGGAATTGCTTGAAAAAGTTTGCCGCTAAGTGACGACTGCACCACCGGTTCCTCATGTCCGGCCAAGGAAAGGGCTCCTCGGGGTCTTCTTGAAGTTTTCTTATTGCCTTGATAATACCGGCGTGGCGATCATGGATTACGCACACACCAGGCCGATTGGCTACAACTCCAGCCCTCACATGTCTGAGAAACCACAGCCAGCTCTCGTAATTCTCACTCTCCACAAATGCAATGGCCAGCGGCAATATTTGATTGTTACCGTCAACGCCTATGGCCGTCAGGATCTGCCCCTTGTATTTGCCTGTCAAGAAGGTCCCGTCAATTGAGATCACTGGCAGCATATGCCTGAATGCTTCGATGCTAGCACCAAATGCAAACATTGCTCTCTGCAACACCGCATACCCTGGCGGACTTATGGACGGCTTCTCGTGGAGGGCGATGTATGTGCCCGGGTTCCTTTCCTGCAGGACATTAAGCATACGAGGAAGGTTGTCGTACGCCGCCTCGAAAGTGCCAAAACGTTTTTCCAACGCCTTCTGCTTGGCCCGCCACGCCTTCGCGTAGCTAATCTTATACTTGAATTTATTCTCAATAGCTACCACAATATGCGTGGCTGCCATGTCCTTCTTCTGCACTATCTCCCCATACATGACATTGGCTATAAATCCGGACGTCAGGTTACGATGTCTCGACAACACAGTGTTTAGAATGCAGGAGTGCGGCTCAACCTTGGACACAATCCAATGAGTCTCATACTTAGGTTTACGGGCGTGCACCCGCCAAGGGCAACCAGTCTGCTCGCACGTCACAGTGTACTGCTCCTGGCTTGATTTGACGACGCGAAATGTCCGCTGCATTGAAAGGGCCCAAAGCTTGATGGCATCCTGCAGCGCTTCCTTGTCAGCAAACATAGCATGCAACCGAACCTCTGTCTCATGGTACTCCCATTGTGATTCATGCTCATCATGTGCGGAAAGACCCTCCGCATTAAACCGGTTCCATTCCTGGGGGATAGGAACTTCATCCTCATCGGAACTGTCCTCGTCGTCGTCCTCTACAGCTTCCTCTTCATCCCATGCCCTCTCGTCATCAGAGTCCATCTGCTGCACAATGTACTCATTATACTCTCCTTCATCGGCTTGCCCAGTTGGCTCTCTATGGCTTGACGGCTGTAACTCTCCTCCATGTACCGCATCGGCTTCATGACGAGCAACTTCATCATGTTCGCCAACATGCGGCCCGCCCGAGCTGCTAGCACCTCCCACAACAACGGCTGTTGCACGAGCTTCCTCAGCTGCTTGTACTGAGCACGGTTGCACAAGCAGCACACACTCGTATCCACGACGCCGGCACCCTAGCACAAAGCCCTTCCATGTGGCAGAGCGCACCAATGTCTTCAACTCCCATCTGATGTCCGTGGGAGACCGGCTCCAAAGCCCTTGCACGACGACGTTGTACACCTCGGGGTTCAACGAAAAACTCCGGGTCAGCCAAAGCTGCACATCTCCCATTCGAGCATTCTCGTCATCCGGAAGTACGAGGTGACTTGCGGAAAATCGCTCAAATCCACACCATTCGGACCTTCACGAATGGTTCCAGCTCCGTAATACACTCTCAATGTAGTGGACATTGATGATGTCGGCCTGCATATATATTTCAATTTTGCGACATGTCAAATAATATCGCACAATACTAAACTTCCTATACCATACTACAAATTGCATACCAAACTTTTTCTACAATAATATTTACATACTAACATGGTACTAATTATTCTACATCTATAATTTTTATTAACACCAACATTTCATATAAATAATAATGCAAATACAACATAATCCAAAAAAAATACCTGGATCCAAATTGATGGAATAGCTTCTACTCCTCCTTCCTCCCTCACCTCCTCCTCTCCTCTTCTTCTTCCCCTCCTCCTCTCCTTCTCCTCTTCTTCCCCTCCTTCCTCTCCTTCTCCTCTTCTTCCCCTCCTTCCTCTCTTCTCCCCCTTGTTTGTTTTCCTTCTTCCTCTTCTCTGTGCGCTGAATGTGTTTGCTGAATGAGTGAAAAAGATGGTTGGTAGTGGGAGCCGGCTGGGCAGGCAGCCTTAACCCCCCTGTGTCGCCCTAGCATTGGGCGACTGCATTGCAGTCGCCCAACCGTACAACGATTTATATTAAGTCGCCCAACGTACAGGCGACAGCGCTGATTCGCCCAACGGTTCGCAGATTCCTTAAATGTCGCTCTTCGGGTGGGCGAAATTCTCGAGTCGCTGCCCCATTGGGCGACTTGAGGCTATTTTTGTAAAAAATGAAACCGCGGGTATATTTCTGTATTTCCGAATAAAAAAAAGGTTATCCGTACAAAAATTTCTACAACTTAGTATGCGATTGAGCGATTGTAGTGAGGCCTTTACAATATCTTACCCTAGCGATAAACTGCCCATTGAGCTGCCTCCTCAAAGACATGGATGCCCTTTTACTATTGTCTAGAGAGCTCCAATGTTGTGTAGGTAAGTCTTGCAATCACTATGCAAGAGCCCCTTCGAGCATGGAGATTAGTTACCAACTACAGCCAGTCGTTTAAAGCTGGGACTCGATAAATTATTACACCAAGTTTATCCCACACCAGAGCATGTGGTTTGTACAGAAATGCTTGGATCAACGACACTGAGGTTCGGTCCTTAATGACTCGGGCGAGAATACCACAAAACAAGTTCTCATGCAAAGTGCACCGGTCTTTGCCAACCACTCGTCCAACTCTAAAATTTTTATATTTTTTATACTTTTAACCAAAAATATCATAGGCAACTCCTCTGTCCAACATTTTCCAAAATGTTTTCCATAAGGTTCAAATTTTACTTTTTTACCATAGCTAATATTTTTACCAAAGTTGATCTAAGCATGGCTAAGCATATGACTTATAAACTATCCTAGAATTTCCACAAATATTCACTACTACAGTGGATATTACTCCTAGGGTGACAATGGTAGGGGCATAAAGTTTTCAAGGTAGGATCAATGCAACGATTAGGTGATAACTAATTGCTAAGCATAACATAGCAATTTTATTCAAATTAAGCATGCATAAACATTTGAAAGGAAAACATAGGACATTTGGAAAACATACGACAATGTGATCAAACAAGGGTGCTTTCCTTACTTGTTGAACTCTAGGTCTCGCACGGGGCTGACCTTGTAGTCTTCTGGCAATTCAGTATCTAAATGGGAAAGCCACAAAATTCAAATAAATGACAAATAAATTCAAATAAACTACAAAATTCATTATTTTTGTGTAGAATGGAAGTTCATGATTTTAAAAAAATTAGAGACCAAAATCATTTTAATCAAAGTTTGTATGATGGAGAATGGGCTGGTAAAGAAAATCCGAGTAAAAGAAGAGAAAAACATAGTGCTAGAGTTTTGGATTTTTATTTTAGACACTATGCTATGGTTTTGGATTTTTTATTTTTATTTCAAAAGAAAAACTAGGATTATTGAATCCTAATGTAACAAGGATCTTTGAATTAAAATTAGAATTATTTCTCTTCAAGATAAGGCTCTGAATCACTCACATGTGGGCCCAGATCTATGGACCAGGTCCACAGAATGGTGCATTGGTCCATAGTGGACCAGGCTCACGGCTAATGCAGCAACCCCACACAGTCGCACTGTGGCAATAGAAACTCTGGTATCATAGTTGTATCCTTGCAAGAATTATCAAGGTACGATCCCTTCTTAGCAACCCACTTCCGCTTTCGAAGCATCGCTCCGTAATTCGACATCCCTAATCCTAGCGGAGTGATGTCCTCTACCTTCTTCTCTTCTCTTCCCTTCCCTTCCCTTCTCTTCTCCCTCCCCTCTCCCCCTATTTTTGAGAATAACTTGAGTGGAGTGTTGGCTCTAGTTTCGGAGTGTGGCTCCTTTTTACAGGCGGTCACTACGTAGTATTTGGGAGTAAACTTTATCAAATGGAAGTGCACTCACATCCACAAGAGTTGATCTTGTGGGGCATAAGAAAGGTCATTTAATTATCAATTCACTGAGAAAAAGCTTTTGCAAGGTGTCAATTCACTGACAAAAACTGGTGTGTGTTATCAACTCACTGAGAAAAGGTGATGTGTGCTGTCAATTCGCTAACAAAAGCTGGCACCAAAGACTACTTCACTGAGAAAAATTGATGCGTGTAGTCAATTGACAACAACGACAACGACTCACGCTTGTGAGTGAATCTTGTGGCTATAGGAAAGATCACGTCGTTGCCAATTAACTGAGAAAAGCTTTAGCATCAACATTTAATGATATCATCGAATGTGATGAGTTGTAAATATGTACTACATGACAGGTTGGAAGATGGATGATGTTTTACCTAGCTACTCTATATTAAAAGGATTAATCAAATCAGCTATAATTCATCCTGATGTCATATACTGACGGCAAGGTCCTTGCTTCTACATCTAGCCTCAAAAGAAAGGGAAAAAACAGCATTCATTTCTTGATCAACTAGACGTTAACAAGCTCAAATGTTGATCACTGATGTATGTAATGTAATGAGCTCAAATGTTGTAGCAAACATGAGATGCCAAACAACTTAGACCATATTTGGTACAGAACTTGTCATGATTCTGAATTTTAATTTAGGCTGCCGGAAAGAAAAGGTACATGCCCTAAACGAATGCCATCCCAGCTGACGATGCAACCCTTTTCCTTAGGCAGTCCGCAGGATGATGTGAACGCCGCTTTCAGTGTCGACGATGTCACTAAGCTCGCCAACCTTAAGTGCATATGTGGCGTCTTCGAAGGGCTTCTGCATCTGCCTCCTCCCAAAGGTACCTATCAAGCATCACAACACCACAGTTAGAAAGATCTCATCATGAATTATGAGAGGTGTAATCAGCAGTGACAGCAAATGCTGCTGGTTGAAACAGTAAGTCCATCTCAGAAAGCCACAATGCATTTGTGCAAAGTTGAGAGTGGCAAAGAGGTGCATAGAACATTAAAAGACATAATAATGCGATGGTTGCAACGTCATGGTAGTGATACTTTTTTTGTTAAATCACTGTAATCAGCAAGACTGCAGAGTTTTCTCTGAATCTTAACACCAAAGCAAGAGATGCAGACTTCGATCTCCACATTTGAATTACTATGCCTCTGGCAAACTTGTAACTGATCTCAAACTAGTGAGTTAACACAACTACTTCAGCTTCAGACTTCCTCAAACTTGTAAGAGTTAACTGATCTCAAATAAACCAAACTCTCTCCATGAAGGACCAATCTCAAACTCATCATTCAGAATGGGGATGCAAAAAAGCATGGAAAGCAATGCCATAGGCTCATAGCATGTCATGTAATAAAGAGAATCTCTTTATGACATGACATAAAGCGATTATATTCCAGCTGCAGACAAGTCTAAAAGCATGATAAACTTGCACTATGAATTATCAAAATATCAGGGAAAGTTGAGGTACTGCAGTAAACAAGCAGGGGGCACACGAGTGGAAGAGATCGCAACTGATGGTACAAAACAATTCTAAACAACTTATTTCTCAGACACTTACCATCAAAGTTCTAACAAAAGGAACAAACTGTGAAGCCCATTCCAATATTAATATTCTGATTTTTAAGCTAAGCTAAAAATCTTCAAAACATTTATGCACTTTTAGTCAAACTCTATCCATTCTCATCTTTGTTAATTTAAACCTAGCTAATAATTATTGAACTGGTGTATTTTTACCTGAACGTTAGCCCCAGCAATGTGCTGATTTGTATCAAATTAGCATATCTTCCTTACACTACACATACACATACTTGGTGCACATCATGCATTATATAAACTCTCCAAATTGCATCCACTCACATGCCGCAACCGGGATCACTAACAAAATAGAGGCAGTGAGAGAACGAGCACCCTTTCATGCTAGACAGACAAGCAAGCAGTGCCAACAGACCATGTTAATCGAACCCATTTTCTTTATCTAACAGTTGCTGACTCAGAAATGTGGCAACATGGGAGGTCAAGTTAGGCTCAAAAACATTAGTTCTATCTATTAGTTTGACACCTTACATCATTCATGATTGCCTGAACTTTGACTGTCTCAGGCAATAGCTATTACACATTGTAACTAGTTGCAAACCAAAAAAGAAGTTTACTCCATGCATGATATTGCAGCAGCTAGCGGACCAGTTTTACTTTCTCACATTATTCGTCAGTCAGTTAATGAATTTGATCAGTGCCTCATGCCCAAATTACATGAGTGCATGAGTACATTCAAGCAAACGAATAGTTAGTTAGCCAGCTGCAAGGACACAACTTACATATGCCCAAAATACACAACTGCATAGTCGAATTAACTGTTCTTCTCTGGAATGACAAAATAAAAAAGGAGGAATCCAATTTAAGAAGTAAAAACTATTTCATTACAACCAATCAGCACATAACAACACAACTTACTAAGCCCCGCAACACCCAATTCTATGTCCCACAAAACCTAGACCATGCATCTAACGTTAGGAGTTCTTTTGTGTCACTTCTTTTCGATCTAGTCCCCAAGAATCAATCAAGAATCGAATGGATTCTTCAGCTCTACCTCAAGACTCAAGGATCCAACGGGTGGATCGATTCCAGTAGCCTCTGGATCTTGGCAGGCTGAGCAAATCTGACCGTGTAACAAACAGTAGACGACGAGAGCAAAGAGTAGCAGCGGATCGACAAAATCAACAGACGTACGTACGTACCTAGGTCGCCGCCGCGTCGGGCGGAGGAGCAGTCGGAGTGGCGCGCGGCGAGTTCGGCGAAGGTGGCGCGGCCGGAGAGGATCTGGTCGCGGAGGTCGAGGAGGCGCGCGGCGGCGTCGGCGCGGGTGGTGGCGGAGATGACGCGGCCCTCGGGGTCCTTCCAGGAGGCCTTGCGGCGGGAGCCCTCGTGCTTGATCAGGATGTGCGATGCCCGCACCGTCTCCGCCTCTCCAGCCGCCGCGGACGCCATCTCTTCCTTCTCCTCCTCCTTCCTGCTCCCTCCGGGCTGTCGCGCTCGGTCGCTTCGGCACAACAGCACAGCACAAAGTGGAGATTATTATTTTTCCATGTGCTATTTACTGTAAAAGCAGGGCACATGGCGTATTCGGAAAATACGCTTTCGGAAGCTCTTTGCAGAGTGACGTATTGATAATGCGAAGTTGAGAAAATAGTGGCTTTGATTTACAAAGCACCGTAGCACTGACGAACAATAGAAACGGCGTAGTAAAGTGTCAGATGGCCGTCCAATCGAATTTACTCTTTAATTTGTGAGAGACTTTTTTATCGTATAGGATACTCGATGTTTGGCACCATTTCACCTATACTGCTTTTATCATGTGGTTCACATCTTCATCAATCTCGTCGTCCAACTGTAACATCGATCCTAAATATCGAAAAGTGTCATTCCTAGGTATCATAGTGCTCAAGTTATATGATTGAGACTTTCTATTTATGATTAAGATTTGTCATCCATGGTTGATTCAGCATGCTAAACCAATGACTTCCTTTCCAAATTGACGCCTTTCAAGTTAATAATGTTAATGGTTTTGCCTGATATATTACACTTGCACGCATCTAAAAGCAATTCAAAGACAGGGAGGCTTGATGCCTAGACACCATGGTGCCTCATTTCAGCGTTCTATACACACACACTTTCTTGGGTTAACAAGAGAGAGATATAGCTCATTTTCTTACACACTCTGTTAGTCTCCCAACTTATTGTTTGGCTCATAGCCACAACAGTTGGTGCCATCCATGGAGGACGACGAGTAAGTTGTGAGCTTATGAAAACAATGGCACCCAAGAAAGTAACGGCAGCAACAAAGCCAAAAAGAAGCGCGTTGGTAGCGACTGCCAGGGCCAACGATCCTCTCTACCACATGACTACACCTACCGGCTCTGGAGCCTAAGCTGCCATCGTTAACAACCTTGCAACATGCATCCCCGTGCCAGTAGACCCCAATCATGTTGTTGGTTGCACTAATGTCCAGGTACCACTTGTCACCCTTCTCATCATCCACATGCCCAAGATTCACACACGCGTGGACTTCATTTAGTGAGATATTAGTCGAGATAGCCTCAGCCATATCATCGATCCCAGATACCTCTGCCATGAGCAGAGCGGACTCTTCCTCTTGAGATTGGACGAGGTTCGCCTGCTCCTTGCATTCTCGACACGGCTTGCGACATTCCTTTGCAAAATACCCAAAATTATTACAATTGAAACATTTCACCTGTGTCTTGTCATGCCTGTAGCCTTGGGAACCACCGTCTTTTACGTCTATTGATTCCTTCATTTGACCATCTTGCTTGTCTCGACCACAAGGTGGATCATGCCTTCCCCTCGCAGCAGAGAAAGAGGTTGACCCGACCGACTTTTGCATCGACCGAGCCATCCACTCCTCCTCGGAGAGCAGTACTCGGCTCCTACCATCTCCACCATTATCACCTGGTTCCCATCAGTCCTCAATAACTTTGAAACGACCAGTAAATTCCTCAACTGATATGGTGTTGAGATCAAGCAGATGCTCTATCGAGATAGCTACATGATAAAAATTTTGCGACACGGATCGCAAAAATTTCTTCACGACTTTATCCTCTTCCAATGTATCTGCGAGTGTTCGGATGTTGTTCACCAGGCTGGTCAGAAGCATGGAGAAGTCGTCGATCGTCTCATTCTCCTTCATACGAATAGCCTCAAACTCCCTGCGAATACCTGCACCTGGGCCTCCCGGACACGATCGACTCCCATGCGCATTGTTTTTATGGCCTCCCATGCAGACCTGGCGGTGTTCTTGGTCGCCAACGATCCCAGCATCTCTGGTGGCACCGCCAGGAGAATGGCTGCCAATGCCATTCGGTCCATTGGGTATTCGGCACTGCCTAGATCCACTGCATCCCAGACTCTCTGAGCCTGCAGGTTCACTCATTAAGAGAGCCCGGTTGGTGTAGTTCGTGCGCGTGAGCATGGGGTAGTGCAGCGTGACTCCAGCCTCCTTTGGTGCCGTCTAGACCATCATCTCTTGGCTGTTGCCAAGAACGATCGCTTGACGCCCACTGGCGCCATTGGATCTTCCAGAGGGAGGAGGCACCGATCTTGCACCCCGCTGCATCTTCGTAGGACACGTATGATCACTGCTTTGATACCAATTGTTGGATTTGCCTCACAT
Source organism: Dendrocalamus latiflorus (assembly GCA_017311315.1). Lineage (NCBI taxonomy): Eukaryota > Viridiplantae > Streptophyta > Magnoliopsida > Poales > Poaceae > Dendrocalamus > Dendrocalamus latiflorus. Next base: position 1,902,373 of record CM029628.1, read on the forward strand.
GGTCGTGAGCTTCGAGTACTCGTAAGACTCTATCTCACGTGGTCGTGAGCTTTGAGTACTCGTAAAACTCTGCCTCACATGGTCGTGAGCTTCGGGTACTCGTATGACTTCCTCGACTGCCTTGAGTTCTCGGAAGCCTTTGACTGCTACAGTACTTAGAAGACCTCGACTGCTACAGTGCTTCACCTGCTCGGATGAATAGTACTGTGCTACAGTACTTGTAGAACAATACTCGGGTGAACGGTGCTCGAAGGAGTCTCCAACTACTAGAGTGCTTCGACCATGTTATGACCATCGAGTACTCGATACTGAGTACTTGTACTTGGATTATGATCATGGTAGTACTCGATCACACGCGCTGATCAAGTACTTCGACCACTCAACTCACATGAGAATATTTTGGAGAAAGAACACATAAGCACAACACATGAGATTTTACGACGTGTAAAATTCCCCACGTCTTTTCTGGTTTTCTCCCCTTTATATACTACTAAATACAAAGAATAGTTACAAGACTTTGATGGTGCGTTATCACCAGTAAATACCTAACATTACGACCAGTCTATTGCAGAGTGGTAAATGCAGAGAAACAGCCAATAAACAGACTCTCAATGCAAAAATTAACTTCTACTTCTAACCGACTCATTTACGACTGAAAGTAAATATGCAGTGAAATTACTTAACATAATTACTGTCTACTTTCATTCTTGCCTACCAGTTCAGTCCTCACATAATTAACACAGTCTACAGGTACTAATTGCATCTACCAAGATGTATATTGGTTATATAATCAGACACCGATACCATAACAGGCTGTGTTAACTGCAGGGTTTTACTAGCGTTCTCAGCGAACGCAACAATGCTGCCTCTCCAGTTCCACCTCTTGCCTAAACATTTTGTTCCCTAAGCCATACAATCCATCACAGACAACAGGACAGATCTGCTACCGCATAAAAAGAAAAATACCACATCGAGAATTCGCCTCACTGTAAGGACAGAAACCAAGGGCTTGTGCCTTCTTCCAAACAGACAGCAACGACGGACCAAGAAATCAACAAAACATACATATCTATACATTTCCCGTAAGCAATACTGTCTAGTTAACAACAAGCCAAGAACCTTCAGTGATCGATGGCCACGAAGAATGGCTCCTGAATCCAGCATTGCCGGAGTGGTAAAGTGTACGACTCTTTCAGTGCTGAATTTTTTTGATCTCTGCTAGACTGGCTGCTACTTGCTTGCGTTGTTCAACTTTCAGCAGCTTGTAGATTGCAGGAAGCAACGCGTCTTGATCTGCCACATACCATTACCGGCCAAGTAAGCACCTGAGAAGGACGTGAACAATTTTATATACCTAGCTAAGTACAATAGTGACATTCGTATTGCTGACTCTTGAGGCCGCGAAGGATTGTGCGAAGCTTTTGCGCATTCTCGAAAAAAATTATTCAGGAGAAAAATTGAAGTCGGCGAGGGGCGGCTGAAGAAAACATAAGCGATGATGAGCTTACAGATTGCACGCAAAGTCATTGCATTGAGAGTATACAATACCCTCATATAGGGAAAACAATCTTAATTGCATTTGCAATGTTGTTGAAACACCTCAAAAAATTTAAAATATTTGAATTCTTCTTGGAGTTTGTCTAAATTCTCGAAATCCTTCCCAATTTGGCAATCTCCTTGGAAATCCACCTTTCTCTTTTGGCCTTTCCACCTTTTCCTTCCGCTGGCGCCATCCAAGAAACCACCGTCGCCTCCCTATCCCCTCGCCCGTGCGGCCGCTCGCCCGAGCTCGAAGTTGCAGCCGCGCCTTCCCCGGGTGTTCACACCACCGTGCGCAGAGCTACCACCGTGTTTCCACCTCCAGCCAATCGCCATCCTGCTGACCTCAGCTTCCTTCCCTCGCTTAGTGTGCCCGGTTGACCTGCACCCTCTCCCGCCATAGTTCTCTGCAGCCTCCGCCCAACGCACGTGTCCTCCCGTACTAGCTACCGTCACTCCTCACCAACTCCTGTAGAAGCCGTAGTACTACTAGTGACACCTCGCCTGCACGCTCATCCCTCTGGTAGAGCCCTGCCCTCTCTCCCCTCTAAGCACAAACGATTCCTCAAACCGACCCACTGCTCCCACCGCCTCTCCATGGCCTTAAAGCTCAATTGGCTCCACAGAGAAACCCGCGCCACTCCCAATTGCATAGTTGAACCACTCAATCGAGCTCTCTCTCTCTTATCGTAACCCTTCCGCCAACCTCCCCTAAGGCCAGTATGCCACTCGACCAATCTTCCACTTCCGACCACCACATCTTGATTCCTTGCACTCACAACATCTTTGGACCGCCATGAACACCTTGGTGAACTCGCTCAAGCAAGAGCATTTCCCTAGAGCTCCACCGATGAGAACCACCGCTGGCGAGAGCATCCTCACCATGGACATCTCAATCTATACATGATGCAGTTAGGAGTGGCAGGGATGGTTTGATTTTGAAGCTTGACTACGAGAAAGCTTATGACAGAGTCAATTGGGCCTTCCTAGAAGAGGTTTTGAGAAATAGGGGTTTGGAAGTTGGTGAATTGGTTGGGTTAGAAGTATTCTTGCTAGTATTCCTATTTAACTAGTTGTGCTATTGAGGTTTGTGAGGCAGAAGTATCTCTCTCACTCCCTTTTTTAATGACCAGAGAAACCCTCAAGGCAACCCAGCATGGATTTTAGTAAAAGTCAAATAGCAATGAAAATCTCTGCTTGAGAATCTACTTCTAGGGGTGCAAACGGGTCGGATTCGGACGGATATTGTTGTTACCATATCCTAACCCATATTTTTTCTCCGGATTCGGTACCAATCGGATTCGGTGCCGGATTGGTCGGGATTAACCCGTTTGTAAGGAATGCATGCAGTACATCAAATGGAGTAGGAGGACGTACTGTTAAGAACTTGATGTTACTACTTAATAGCTGATGTGGAAGATTTTATTTTACCATTGCAAAAGAAAATGAAACGTCAAATAGTAGCACTAACCTGAAATCAAACTTGAAGACGTATCGGATTCGGACGAATATTGCTGTTACCATATCCTAACCCATATTTTTCTTCGGGTCCGGTACCAATCGGATTCGGTGCCGAATCGGTCGGGATTAACCCGACCCATTTGCACCCCTATCTACTTCAGCAGCTTGCTGCTTTCGATGAGCTTAGTTTGGTTGAAGAAGACCTTCTCCTGCATTGTGATCCGCCACGGCAAAGGAGTCTGTTCAATGTTCATAGAAGTCCAAAACTAAAATGGGGAAGGAGATGACAGTCCATGAGGAAGTTCAAATTGGCATTTTTTGAGACAATATCACTCTCTACGCTGGAGCTAACAATGGCGATCAAAAGCTTTCTTTCTGCTAAAAAAGACTATCTAGTAGCTAGCGGGCCTGTTCTTTTTGGCTAAAACTTATGACTTTTGGCTGTAGTTTGTGACTTTTAAGGTGTTCGTGCGAGAGATTACAGAGTAACAAAAACTCACATGCAGTTTTTATCAATATAAATAAAATCAGTACAGTATGTACTACAATTAATTAACTAGTAGACCCTATCTTAAAAAGATACTTCATTTAAAAGCTAGTTACTATAGAAAAACCGAAAAGCAGCTTTTAGAAGCCGAAAAAAACAGGCCGAGTACTGCTAGAACACACAGAAGTTCTATGTGTTGAGCAAAAGCACGCCTGAATTTATCAGTTCTTCCACTGTTGTGCTGCACAAGCAATTCAACAAACACTTTGTGTGGTACAATTCAAGTCAACTCAATTCTTGCACGGACAGCCGATCGACTGAGACAACCTAAGCTAGGAGATGCAGATCCAGACGCCAAGGACGATAAGCGCGGTGCCGAGCGCGGCGGGGGCCGGGCGGGTGTCCTCGCCGAGGAGGGCCGCGGCGGCGGCGGTGGCGGCGAAGGTGGTGGCGTTGGTGACGGGCACGGCGACGGAGATGGGGGCGCCGCCGAGGAGGCTGAAGAAGGCGGCGGAGGCGGAGAGGTTGGCGAGGAACGGCACCGAGTACTGCCACGTCAGGAGGAGGTCCACCCACCGCCGGACGGTGCCGCCGCCGGAGGAGGAGCGGAGGCGGCGGTCCCAGACGAGCGCGCCGCGGCGCATGAAGGCGTTGGTGACGCCCCACACGAGGCCAACGGCCACCATGCTCGCTGCGTCGCCGCCCACGGCCATGGCCGGCGCGACGGACGGGAGATGTTCAGATCTGGGTGGGGAGGAGGAGCTCCGTGAGTCGGATCTTGCAGTTGCTTCACGCTGACTTGTCCGGGGACAATATATGCATTCTTTTCTTTTCTTTCCATTTCTTTATTTGCTAATTATCAGTCAGCTGATTTCTACCAAAAATCGATCAATCTTTTCAGCACACCAGAATACCTCCAGATTCACGCGATAGCGGATGTTAAGGGTATGCATAATGATATAGATAATTACTATTTAGAATACCGTCCACGTCATCTATTGACGGCACTAAAAATAGCTGAATTCTCTCGAGGGCACGTAAAGAGGGGGGAGTAGAGGGGAGTCGAAGGGAGGCGAGACCGAGCTAGGAGGCGACGCGAGGAGGCCCGCCGTCGGCGGCGCCATAGCCGACAGGAGAAGGCTCAACGGAGTCGCCAAGAGAAGGGAGATGAGGGGATTCAGGAGTAAGCCGAGAGGAAAAAAGAGAAGGGGCACGAGGAGAAGAGGTATCGGCTGGAAGTCATACGGCCGTGGCGTCTAATGGGCCATTTGGACTGGCTCGGCCATGGGCTGGGAAGTAAGGCCAAGCGGGCCAGCTTAGCGTAATTCAATTTTAAAAAAGGTCCAGCGGAGAAATAAACAATAAAGAAAAAGAATAGTAATGTGTTCATATGTATGTATGTATGTATGTATGTATGCATGTATGTATGTATGTATACCAGTTTAAAATGTATAAGAAAATCGTTAACAAAACATACTCTGTAAATAATACCCACAAGCATATTTAGAGGACCAAAAAGGTTAAAGATTTAACAAGGGTTATTGCTTCATCCAAGATATAATTAGAAATTAAAAATAGGATTTTCTATCTTAAATTAATGTAGAAGGGAAGTTGGTTCCAGGGGAGGAGGCTGTCCAGACAAACAATGAGATCGCTACATCTCAATCAGGCAAGTAAAGCAGGCTATCAAGCTTGTTGTGGTTCATGAAATGTTTTGTTTTGACACAATTATTTTCTAATTTTTGGATGCACGGGGTTTAGGGAAACCACCGAAATTGGCCTTCTGGGTGGCCATCCTCCACTTGCGATTCTCTATCTCCACATGTTTGCCTTCCTGGCGAATAGCCTTGCTGACCAGGAAATGTTGCCATTGAGACCCTCCAAGAACCTCTCCTGTTTAGCTTCATCCGTGGCAACATCTTCTGGCGCATAATGTGCCAACTGATTGAACTTCTAGAGGTACTTGCTCACGGTACGTCCTCCTTGGCGCAAAGCTCGAAACTCCTTCTTTAGGGTGACAATGCCCGATGGGATGTGGGCCTTGTGGAAGTGCTGCACGAACTCAGTCCATGAGATGGCCTGGACATTGGGGTGAGAAGCGTTGAAGACATCCCACCTCTCCGAAGCGGTTCCGTGCAGCTGGTGGAAAGCGAAGAGGACTCGCTCTCGATCACTGCATTGCAGCATATCCAACTTCTTGCCAATGGCTCGAAGCCAGTCGTCAGTGTCCATAGGCTCAGAGCTGCTCGAAAAGGTTGGCGGACGCATCCTCATGAACTCTGACAGTCGGGACTGAGGTGCTTGAGCTGGCTGTGGGTGGTGAGCAGGCGTTGTGGGGTTGGTGATGGTTTCAACTAGCAGCTGAATTAGATGGCTCTGGTTGGCCATCATTTGTGCCCAATCTGGTCCATTAGCAGGCGGTGGTGGCGGGTTAGGTGCAGCCTGGTTTCCAGTGTGGTTGCTGTTGTAGTAACCATTGTCGTTGTTGTTGCCATTGCTCCTTATATTAACCATCTACTCGTTGCTTTTAAGAATTAGGAGAGAGGAGACTCAAGGCAAAGAGGGAAACAGGGGACATTTTTCACAACCCAAAAATACCAACTTAGCAAAACTTTATTAATCACATAATAAGCAATAGTTACAGTTGCCGACAAAGAGAAGGCTGACAGCTTATAACATAACGTCTTATTAGCTAGCTTAACAACTTATCCTAAAGGGGTAGGGGTTGTCTTGGTGTGATCCTTCGATGCGAAGACTGGAATGGCGGCAGAGACGAAGAACTGCTTTACGAGTGGCTTCCTGCCTGGCTCTTTCAAATGAGTATCTATTTCCTTTGAAGCAGTAATGAAGACTTCCTTGTCCAGTGTGCTTAGTGATCAGTAGAGTGAAGCGATGTCCCATTGTCTGATCTCCACGGCGGTCTTCTTTGTGCATGTAGATAGCTCAGCGTTGGAAACCCAAACGACGAAGTAGTCGATGAAGGCCTACACTCCATCCATCATTTGGTGCATCTTGATAAGTGTTCATCTACAATTGTTTGAATAAGAGAGAAGTTAGAAATATGTTTTTGAAGGATAACATAAAGATGAGGAAGGATTGAGAGATGAGAGAAAGCAAAGATTAAGGGGTAAGAATAAACATTGCATACATTTATTTTTGAAATTACTATTTATTAAAAAATAAGTCCTTAGGGTCTGACCATTCTATTCTACCTACGGTCACGTCTTAGAGTCATTGCGGCTCTGATACCACCTTTGTCGGATCCCAGAGTAACAACTCCGTAACCCTCTGTGTAAATCGCACTAGTCTAGGAACAGCTAGTGCACACAGTAGAACAAGTATACATATCAAGCACAAATGACAAACAATATTAAATTAAAGAGTACAACCTTATGGCCAAGTCTTACATTAAGATCCCTGATAACACAAATAAAGGAAATAACAGTGGAAACAAGATGATAAATAACGAAGCCCGACAGCCTGCCCATAGGCAGACAACCATAAGACGTGACCTACTCGTCCAGGTCATCACCGTAGTCGAAGTCGTCCTCCTCTGAGATAAGATAGCAAGGTGAGTACAAACTTGTACTCTGCAAGTCACACTGAGAAATGTATTATAATGATAAAGGCATCAAAGGAAGGCATATAGGGTTACTTGAGCGTAAAATAGCATTTAAAGAAATACAGCAAATAGATTGAAAATGCTGAATTTAATACAGTAAATAAAAACAGTAATTGTAAATGAAATTAATACCGTTAGTGCATGCTGTAACCAAACACTAACCTATCCATGGGCATCCCTCTCAGACCATCTTTTCCAAAAACATCTCGTATGGATTCCATCCATTCACACGCTTCCAATTACTCATGGATTCCACCATCCACAAGGTTCTCTAAAACCATTTTTGAAAAACAAAGTCTAATCTGTGAAAAACTTTACTCAACTTGCCCATGATCGTGGGCACGGCTATCCAGGATAGATTATACACTCTGCAGAGGTTGTACAACTTTACCCACAAGACATGATCATCTCATATTGCCACCAGATAAGCACACTTTCTTTCGTGTGCGGCGAGGAGATCATGACAAGGCCTTTACAATGTCAAGCCTTCAACCTAGCCAAGTCAACTCGAAGGTTTCACCCCAGTAAGGAATCCACCAGACCGGGGCCCCCTCTTGAGCCGAGTGAGACTTCTCATGGCACACACCATGCTCTCTTTCAACCTCGACATGACTCAGGTTGGAAAATTCAGATTTATGACATCAGTGTGACGTCAGCCCTGATGGATTCTTCAGACCAGAGACTGATAGGTGGGCCCTGGTCTATGGACCAGGTTCATGGACCAGAGGAGAGGCTGAGGTGGCAAGGAGCTGAGGTGGAGTTGACATGGCTTCACACATGGCTATTTTGGATGACGTGGCATGCCATGTGGAATGTTGACTTAGCAATAGCACTGACGGGGCAAAGGGGCACTGGTGTGGCGGTGACCATTCGGAGGTGGGGTCCGTGTGGCATGGCGAGGCCGAAGTGGCGTGCCACCGGTTGACAGATGGTAGCCACGTCGCCCTGGCATGCTGACGTGGCTCGCCGAGCGGTGGCCGAGCTCGAGGACCGATGGTCGCCGGCGCTCCGGCGAGCGGCGGTGGCCGGTGAGCCGTGCAAACGAGAGCGGGGAAGAAGGGGATTGCAATGGCGCTTGCTGGTTTTACTAAGAATGGCCGGAGGACGATTAGCGACGAGGGAGGCGGCGGCATCGCTCGGGTCACCGGTGAAGATGGCGCTCCGGTGGCGAAGTGGCTTGGTTGAGGGGTGAGCGAGGTCGAGGGTGACGCGGTGAAGCCGATGGTGGTGTCGGTGAAGCTCGGAGGCGACCGGAGCAGCGAGGGAAGCACACCGGAGTTGGCGGCGGTGCTCGGGGAGAGGGAGCACGGCGCGAGGATGATGGGGGACCCAAGAGAGGGAGTGGAGGTGGGAGCGGGGTGGTGCGGAAGGAGGGGACACCGAGGAGGGGTTTATATATGGTCGGGAAGGAGCCGGCGCGGCAGGATTTCTCACCGAAAAAATCGGGAAGTGGCGGTGTTGCAGGCAAACGAGGTCAAGTGGGGAGGTAGGCGACGGGCGTGGGACGTGCGGAGCACAATGGGAGTAGTGAGGCGGCGCACTCGCGGGGAGGAGATGTGGTCGGGAAGGGCGGAGCGACGCAACGGTCGGGCGGCGGCAGTTGCGATGTGAGGAGGAAGAAGGGGGCGGGAAAGACAGAGCTGACAGGCGGGGCCCAGCGGTAGAGAGAGAAGGAAGAGGGTGGGAGCGGGAGCGGCTGGATGATGATCGGACGGCCCAGAAGCACGGAGGAGAGAGGGAAAGCCGGACGGGGAAGATAGGCTGGGGCGCGTGCGCGGCTGATCTGGGCCGTCCACACGTCAGCCCAGGGGTGAGGTGGGATGAGGCGGGTGGCGACGTGGGCGGATCTGGGCCGTCCACTCATCGCCCGGAGGGAAGGGCTGGGATTTTAAAATTCAGATTTTATTTTTTTTGATTTGTTACAAATCCCGAGAAAGAAAACAATGCTTCGGAAAATAGCAGAGAAATCCAAATAAATTCTAGAAAATTCATAAAATTCTAACAAAATGCAAGAAGCCCAAATAAAATTGACTAAACTCATTTTGACCATAATTGCTCCCAAACTTTAATGGTTTTCCACATAAGCACAAATGAAAAGGAGAATTTAAATTCCAGAAAAATAAAACTTATTAAATTTTTGAAATTTTGGAATGTCATAGTTGCTCCCATGTGTAGATAGTTCTGGCTGGTTGATTGATTAACCACAACTGGGTGGAACCCTCGGGAACAGTTGGCAATAATTTACCATCATGTTATAATCACCTCCTGTGGCTATGATAGTAGTTGTATAAATCTGCAAGGATTCCAATGGGTTTTGCCTCCCATCAAATTTGTCAAGATTAGCTGGTCAAAACTTATCTGGCCAATGCACTACTTGGAGGGCCTGCTGAGAAGGCTCGACAACCAGTGATTGAGTCATGGCATCTACTCTAGAAAGGAGTCAGATTATAGTCCGTCAGAGATCTGGTAGTCAGAAAAGGGAATCGGTGCCCCAATTCGGTTGTCGTATGGTGTCTTCAACCAGATGTTCGATTCAGATGATGTTGTAAATCACCTGGACCATGACCACGATTTCATCCCTCATGCTGAGGGGAAGGGGTTACTTCATCGTTGAATAATCTTCTTCCCTCATAGCTTCCTTGCTGGAACATTTGACTAGGTCATTCTCTCACTGGTGGAGGATTGTTAGTCTGACCTCATTAGCTTCTGCCATGTGAAGAGCGCATAGATGAGGTCACAATTAGACTATACAACTGCCTCTATTCCCGGTACATCTCAATATGCTACATAGTTTGTTGGAGGATCTCTGATATCTGTCCTATGACTTGGGATACCTCGGAGTTCTAGCCAGTGTCGGATCCAGGTTGTTAAGGATGTCATGAACGACTTGCAAGTTTTGGATAGTTACTGCTGGTCTTGGAGCATTCTTGTTGGCAGAGGGGGTGACGACTTGAACTACGCCCTGAGTTCTCCACCTGCTCCACATGACTTAGTATGCGCGGAGGGGGAGGAATAGGTGAGTTAGCCTATCGATGTCCAATAGTTCCATTATCTCCAGCTCTTTTGGGTGACGTTGAGAGTTTGAACCATCCAGAGCAGTGGATCGCGGGAGGACATGTTGTGGAGGATCATGCATGACATCCCGAGTGTTATCACCGATTGCATTAATCTCGTGCTTCAAGGGATCTCCTAAGGAACTCCCATCAAAACTAAGGGAGATCCTTCCATTGCTTCAAGTAGGAGCTTCAATGAAGGAAAACGATTGGAGACCATGGTCTCTTGGGGATTACATGGTGGACTCAACCTAGTGCAGCGAATTACTGATCGAATGATGAATACTATCTACTTCACACGGCTCTTTGTCGGGGGTAATTTCATCGACACCATGGCTAAGTGTTGAGCGGCTCCCGAAACACATAGGAGATATGGGTGAATTTCGATCGCACATGACTGAATCGAGTGTACTATGACCAATGGATTGAGTTAGCATATTTTTGGGGCAGCACTTGCCAGTTGAGTGTGTCGGACCTATCATGATGCCGGGGCACTCCGATAAGGTTGGGACGCTTGATTCCCCAATAAGTGTTTATAACAGGGGCGACATGTCTTCTTCCATATGGTCAATCTTGTTGGATGCAAGGAATGGTGACTCTGGGATGGAAGAGGATAACAATGAACCATCATGCTCCATGGCATGAATGCATGTGTCCATGTCGAGGTCGGTGTAGTCCACTAAGTTGAACCAATTTTCCTCGTCCCAAATCCCTGTCATGTTACATAGGTGATGCTGATGGGACCGAAGAAAGGGCGGTGATGCTTATTAGAACCTCGAGAGGCTTCACGCTTCTTTCTCCATAGATAGCGCCAGCTGTCGATGATCGAATCATTGATCTTATGAATAGTAGTGAAAGCCAAATGTCATAGAAGGATGAAAAGGAAAAATTGGTCTTTATTGCTATATGGAGATTACATTTTGCTCTAAATGTGCAAATATAGCGAAAATATTATGTTCCCTAATGTGGAATGGTCTTTTCATTGTTCTCTCCTATGTAAGGCTTAAATAGCATCGAAGAGACCTCAGTTGTTGGTATGAACAGGCGCCTTATCGATTCCTCACATGTAAGTGGTTGATGACGGTGAGGTGTGACAATAATCGGCGATCAGTTGTTGTCGGCGAGGGAAAGACCTAGGAAACAACTGCAAGGCAGTTGTTGTCAAAGATACTGGGCTGAACGTGCAGTGGTCGTGGAAAGGGAGTGCACATTATATGCTTACTTAACCGCACAAGACATTGCTTTAGGGGGAGGTCCAAATGTCAGGTCATAAAACTCCCGAGTAGTAGCTAGTCGGACAAATGAACAGTGATTCTTCGAACAGAGGTACTCGATCGGATTTTGTTATAGCATAAGCTATTACAACATTGGTTTAAGAACTTTGATTATATATTAAAGTGACTCTTTAATGGATTATTTAATCCTCCTCAAGTCTCAATTTGTGGCACTTGCCGGTCTTGATTTCTCCACTTATCTCTACCTCCAATTTCTCACAAATACGTTGTATCCTGTACTTAGTACGTAACACTCTATTTCACCTACTTAATGAATCAGCAAATCTGCTCAGTTTGACAGTTTCCCTCCAAAAGAAGAAAATCTACCTGAAGCTGTTGAGATTTCAGTGTCTAGGGCTGGTGCTTATGTGACCAGTCTCTGATCGGTTGTTTGGCTATGTATTGTGACATGGAATTCTGGACTTGCTGTTTGTTGTTTTCTTTGAATTCTCGACTTGCTGTTTGTTGTTTTCTTGAATTCTCGACTTCTGTTTGGTGTTTTGTTTGTGCCGTCTGGTAAGCTTTATTAGAGTAGTAGCACCAGGCAGTGATTGATCAGCAACATGCTGGTTGGAATCAAGAGTAAATTTAACAGCGCGAATCAAGAGTAGCAGGGAAACCCCCACGGGAGATGGTGTCGAGGGCCGATCTCCCACGTGGGAAAGCGAAGCGGAAACGGCATCTGCTAAAGTTATATTTAAAAAATTATGTATAAATACTTATAAATTAATAAGTAAAATTACATTATTTTTTAAAAAAACTATTTAACCTATTTTTAATCTTGTAGCATCCCGAGGATCAGGTATTCTCCCCCAGAGGCCTAGTGGGGGTTAGGTCAGGGAAGGGGCACGGGAGTGTCCCCGGGACTCCCATCCCGTCGCCACTCCTAATAAGTTGCTTATAACCGTCAATGGCGGATTTGTGCAGCGACAATCTCACTGTTGTAGGATTCGGGAAGAAGGGAAGATGGGCAGGGGCGGAGGCACATGGGCCGGAGGGGGTTCCCAGGAACCCGGTTCCGAAACAAAATTTAGTTATTACTAGTAAATATTCACCCTTTGTGCACCCCCTTGGCCCAATATGGTGTACCCTTAGCTCAAAAAACACCCTCACTCGCCCTGTCCAGCCCATTCGTTTTGAAGTGGTGCACCCCTTCCATTTTGCTCTAGCTCCGCCACTGAAGATGGGGTTTTGGAAAGAAGAGGGCCATTAGGTCTTTCACATGTGATTTGGGGGGGGGGGGGGGGAGGAACCAGAATATATTTAAGAGCAGTAAATCTCAGCTATTTCTCTCTTTGTAGCTGGAAATCGCCGGTCGCAATTGAAAAAAGTGACTAATCTTCGAGTGTCATTCTTTGAGGTAGCAAACGATCCATATCTACTTAATTCTAGCATGTCGCTTATTTTTTTAGTAGACGATACTGGACTAGCTAGCAGTTCAGTACTGCACTTTTCCTTTAACTAGTTAGAGACCCGTGCGTTGCAACGGAGTCATAAAAATAGTGAGACGAAACTTACTGCCTGGCCAACTTCACACATCAAATATTGGAAAGCAAGCACAGAGATAGAAGGGTGGCCAGAATGCACGAGGAGATGGGGAAAGTAGAGGGATAGGCAATTGTATCCTGAGAGAGAGGAGGAAGAGATGAATGGTCCAGATCAAATCGGATGGTTCTAGAGAGGGGAGAGGAGAACGCACCGACGACCACCAACTCCACTTAATATAATAGTAGAGATTAATAATGGTTAGTGCATGACATGAAGCTCTTTTTTTTTGACGGGGGCCATACAATCCAACGGCTATGGGTGTAGCTCTAGTATACATCCTACAAAGTGCAAATTAAGCGCCAAAGTCCATTGCCCTGACTAATCAATGTGTGTCTAAATTAAGCTAATTCTGACATGCATGGGCGGATGATTTTCCGAATCTTAACTCAAGGACGATATATCCAAATATATAGGTTTTCTTCAGCTACAGTATAATTTTATCTAGCTATAGTGCAATTTAAGCTATAAAACACTATTTTTCAACTCAACCGAACGGGCCTATATCCATACTTGTTGCCACAGCATTATTATCTGTACTGACTTGATTACACGGGAGAAGTAAAGCTGGCAACCTCGGACAGCTCGATCGCACGAGACATATGAATAGATCATGGTATATATGGACAATACTAGCTAACCAACGTCCGACTTGATTAATTGGTTCGTGGGACTCCATCGTCTGGAGGCAAGTCACATATATATATGCCGTATCTCGCACGTTGTATGTGTAGTGTATAAATATATAAGATCATCTAGATAGTACGTATACTTTTTTAAGGTGATACATATATTTTTTGAGCATACTCCTTTTTATATATGGATATAAATGTATTAGCAAAATATACTGAAACTATATGCCCTGTTACAAAATATAAATATATGTGTGTGCGCACGTGCGTCTGACTATCTGAGTATCATGTTGCAAAAAAAGGTATTTCCTCTAGGTATCACGCACGAAAAATTTTGGAAATTGAGTACGACTTATTTAATAACTGTTTCAAACAAATTTGAACTAAAATTCAAATTAGAATTGTCTTTTTTGATGATAGTTTGTTTGTAGGTATATGTTGATTATATATAAAAATCAACAAAGCATGTAATAATCAATCTTTCAAAAACTTTGAATTCGAGTACATTTTTTCCAATGCATTATTTAATTTGAATTGATGTAGATGGGTATATACCTTAAAACTGATATTTTCCAAAAAAATATACATAAATTTGGGTTGAATTTATACATTTAAAATCATGATGCCCCATTTACTATTTAGGATGCCGAAATGGGGCATGTGCCCAGGCACCATGATTTCAAACACGTATATTTAACCCAAATTTGGGTATAGCTTTTTAAAAATTTCATTTAATCCAAATTACTTTTGTAGATCATGGTGCTCCTTGTGTGCGTGAATGGTTTCATCCTCTTCCAAATAATACCAATAACAAACCTGGGGGGATTCCGGCCGGCGCGTGGCGGACGAAATTCGCGTACGGCCGGCCGAGGCACTTTCCTTGCCTTTTTTGGAAATTACGTAAAGGTCCTTTTTCCTCGCGAAAAGGTCCCTGCAAGTTTTTTTTAAGAAAAAATTTTTTGGATAGCACTCCGCGGGTTTCCAAAATTACGTATAGGTCCTTATTTACTTACGTACAAGTCCTTAGAGGTCCTCGTAACTACTACTATAGTTTGTTTGAGCGAATGTAAGGTAGGCAGGTAGCTGCTCTATGCGTAGCGCCAATTCAGGTACATGAACGCACCACAACTCTCCCCCCCCCCCCCCCCCCCCCTCTTCCAAAGAACATGCTGGTGTGGTGATACGTCAATTAATCATTCATCAAGCAGTAGCTACGTACCGGCCGCCGTGGCCCCTATAAATACCATCGTACTGATCAGGCGAACCAATTCAAGCTAGCCAGCTCTAAGCTGTTCTTGAGCTGAGCATGAACATGGCGTCCGGTACCCTCGGCCACGCCTCCATGGCCGTCGTTGTCCTCCTCCTGGCGCTCGCCACCCCCTCTCTGGCCGGCGACCCCGACATGCTCCAGGACATCTGCGTCGCCGATTACAAATCCCTCCAGGGCCGTAAGTAGTCCATGCATCACTCTCTCAATCGATTGATCAACTGATCCCTCATGGAATATCACGCTTGCTTAATTTGCATGGATGTAGCACTGCGGCTGAACGGGTTCCCGTGCAAGAGGCTGGAGAACGTGACGGTGGACGACTTCTTCTTCGACGGGCTGACGACGGCCAACACCACCGGCAGCAGCGCGAGGTCGTCGGTGGTGGTGACGACGGCGGCGGACGTGGAGAAGCTCCCGGGGCTCAACACCATGGGCGTGTCCATGGCTCGCATCGACTACGCACCGTTGGGGCTGAACCCGCCGCACACCCACCCGCGCGCCACCGAGATCATCTTCGTGCTCAAGGGTTCCCTCGACGTCGGCTTCGTCACCACGGCCAACAAGCTCTTCGCCCGAACCGTCCGCAAGGGCGAGGTGTTCGTCTTCCCCCGCGGACTTCTCCACTTCCAGAAGAATACATGCGCCAACTCGACCGCCGTCGCCATCGCCGCGTTCAACAGCCAGACGCAGGGCACGCAGACCGTCGCCGAGGCGCTCTTCGGCGCCACGCCGCCACTGCAGGCCGACGTGCTGGCTGCGGCGTTCCAGATCGACGGTGGCCTCGTCGACTCCATCAAGTGCAAGTTCATGCCCAAGCATGCGCTCTAGTTCGTTACTCCGATCTCCATTGGTTCCTAATTCGTTTGTGTTTTGATCCGCCTCGTCTTTAACTTGGTGTGATCACGCATGGTTACTGTTTCTACCGTTTTACGTACTTCGATCGTGCATCAACTATACTCGTGATATGTACCTGTCAAATACGATTAATGAATGTCCTGATTATTTGATGTCTTACTTACACATGCAGTAAACAACAGATAAGCTTATCCATTAAATATTTTGTCCTTAACAATGTGAATATGTGATATCAGGAAAAACATTTTTGGCCAAAATTTCATGAAATTTGGCGAAATTCAATTATATTGGCCCACCCTGAAAACCCCAATTCGACCAAAAAATTGACCCATTTTAAATATTTCTGGCCCTTAACCAACCCACAGTGTTTTGGCCATTGTCTCAAATCTCAGTCTCCATCTCTCTATCTCATTCCCCATCCACCATCGCACAGAGCCCCAAAATTTTCGAGGGGAAGGCTGCACCGGCAAGGGAGGAGGAGGCAGCATAGATGCGGGTGATGGTGCGAGCAGGGGACAGGAAGGCGGCACCAGCAAGCTAAGGGAGGAGGAGGCGGCGCCAGCAAGGGACAGGGAGGCATTGCGGATGTGGCCACTGGTAGGGGATAGAAAGGCAACGCCGGCAAGAGAATTCCAAATATACTTGAATTTCTTGAATTCAAATTGTACTTTTGCATATTTTGACTAAAATTTTCCGAAAGAAACCAAATTTTTTGAAATTTCTGAAATTCATTTTCTCAGCAAAGTTCTGATATTTTTTTGTGCGTCAAAATTGTTTTCCCTATGTGATATATGTTACTAATACTAGGACAATGATGACTTTGTGGCTACTGACCAAACAGTAAAGAAGGGGACTAACTAGAGAGAGCCAACGATATGAGAGAGTGCTCATGTATAAAATGAGTAGATCACCCTTTCTCATACCCCTTTTGGGGGTTTATATACATGAATAGGGTAAGATGGGAAATTCTCATCCTATCCCTTGATAATTACAAAAGGTGAGGATATATTGGTACATTTCTCTACACTATTGGGCCTATTGATGAAGACATCAGTAGCTCACACACACATCCATCGACACCTACAGTAGAACATGTATCAAAAGAAATGCAAGAACAGACACATGCAAGGTCCGAGCACACAAGCTCGTGCACGTCGTCTTGGACAACAGGTGAATATGTTTCTTGGGAAAATTAATTACTTAATTACATGACATATGATATTGCCTAATGAATTTTGTTTACTTGTTTTTACATGTGAAGGAATTATTGGCGAAATTGCAGAGAGAGAAAAAGCGCATGAAAGGAAAAAATTGAATAAAGAGCTTGTTGTATGTGGATGGGAAGCAAACTAAGAGAAAGGAAAATTCTACCCGCCCAATATTGCTACCGTACCCACCCAATATTGCTACCGTGAGAAGGAGCCAGGGAAGAAAAAAGGAAATTGCATGTCCATGCCAAGAGACAAGGAAAGGAAATTCATCCTTTCCTATTTTTTGTGTAGACAAAAGAAAGGAAAACTTGTGCATGCATGCATCTAATTACTGCTGCCGTATCATGTATTCCATGCTTGCTATCTTTGTAGTGTGAACAAAAGGAAACGTGTATGCATGCATGCATGCATGCATGCAGGAAGAGGGACAGCCACATAACAGAAGAGAGAATTGGTATTTGTGGCCTATGCATGGGGAGGGGAAAGGACAGACTTGATTTTGTCTTTTTGGGTGTTTGCTGCTAGCCACCGAAAGAATTGAGTCTCTCCAATTAATCATTCATCTTTGAGGGAAAATCCTTTCCGCTGCTACTCTTGTGTGTTCTCTTGAATTTGCTCGAGTCGTTCTTCGTGAATAGGTCAATTGTGTTTGACACGGTTGGTAACCAACCAAGGAGCGGTGTAGCGATTGCGAGGTTGCTAGTCATAATCGGATCTTGGTTAGCCTCCCCTTCGTCAACGTCGCAACTCAAGTTATCAGATTTCTCCTACGACGGAAGATCGGGACCAACTATTTGCGTGCATCTTAAGTCAAGGCGTGTGCATATCAGGTGGTATCAGAGCCTACGTTGCTGGTAGGAATTCATCTATCCCTTTGTTTTGTTTTTATTAATTTTTGTTCACCTAAAGTCCAGAAAATTAGCCCTACAAAAATATTCAATTCCTAACCTGTTGTTGCTTTCAATCTGTTAGTTTTAGTTTGCTTAATTGAATTCTCATCCATACTAGTCATGTCTAGTTGCTGATCTTTGTCTTTGCTAAGCCAAAAAAAAACATACTCTACATAAAAGCAGTCTGTGCTCTATTTCTACCTAAAATTTTCTCTGCGCAGCCAACACTAAAAAATCCATATCTTCTGGTCCATAGATCCAAATCCACCCGTCAGCCAACACAAAGTGCGGTCAGAGTGCTCACATAGAGCCAGTCAAACCGTCGGCCAGTTATACTGCTCGTATGGAGCCAGGCATACCACCCTTGCATGGCACAAAGAGAAAATTCCCCAGTGGTACAACCGTCAACACATTTCTGGTCATACCGCTGTCTGGTCAGACTAGCCAACACATGGCGATCATACTGCTGTACAATTTCTAGCAGGGACAGAGATACATGTATTTCAACAAATTTGCAAAACATATTCACAAATCATTGTACCATGTACATAAGGATTAAAACATGATTTACAACAAGTTGCAAAACATATTTACACACTATAGAATCAAGACACAAGGTTTAGGGACATTAACTCAAACCATTTGCAAAACACATTCACAAACTTAAATGACATACTGCAAGGATTATGTATAAGCTTCAACTATTTGCAAAACACATTTGCAAATATTAACATCATGCCACAAGCAGTAGGTGCATGAACTTCAATTATTTGCAAAATATATTTGCAAACTCTAGCCACATGCTACAAAGATTAAATATGCATGGGCCTCAACTATTTATGAAACACATTCACAAACAATAGTATCATACCACAGAGATGAGTGAGGTTAGTCCCACAAACGGTTGTCATCCATTGCCAAAACTCACCATTAACACATAATACAAGGTCTAGATCCTTTAGTGGCTCGATTTTCATTGATGGTTTTGACCAATTCCTATAAAGCAATCACTAGTTGGAGCTTGAATAGGAATATCGTGTGTATTCTCTTTGTTGGCTTCTTGTGAGAGACCTAATATGCTCCATCCTACACACTGGTCTTCCGCGGCTTCTCATTGCAAGCATCACTAGTCGTATTTGCTTTCATCAGAGTAGACTCATTGAAGATAACACTTTTACTCATGACTACCTTTCTGGTCTTAGGATTCCACAATTTATTTCCTTCTACACCACGTTTATAGCCAAGGAAGATGCACTTAACAGCTCTTGACTCCAACTTACCATTGTTTATATGAGCGTAAGCAGGATAACAAAAAATCCTTAGGTTTGAGTGGTATGTAGGAGAACCATACCACATATCGATCGAAGTATTATTATCGATGGCAGTGTTCGGTGATCGGTTGATTAGATGACAAGCAGTGGAAGTAAATTTAGCCCAAAAACTCTTTAATAAACCAAACGTACATAGCATGCAATGCACTTTTTCTATAATGGTTCTATTCATGTGCTTGGCTACACCATTCTGCCGAGGTGTGCCCGGAATAGTGTAATGCCTCACAATGCTGTTCAATCAGTATAAGGCTTTAAATTCTCCCAAACAAAATTCTAAACCATTATCTGTTCGGAGTTTCTTAACATGCTTGTCGGTCTGTTTCTCAATCATAGTCTTCTACTCTTTAAATATCTTGAATATATCTGACTTGTGCTAGACGAAGCATGCTTAAATTCTTCGAGAGTAGTTATCGATGATGGTCAACATGTAATTAATGCCTCCAAGGGATGAAATGCGGGACTCTCCCCACAAATTGGAGTGAATATAATACAATATGCCTTTTAAAAAGTGATTTGCAAAGCTAAAACTCACCCTCATCTATTTACCAAAAACATAGTGTTCACAAAACTTCAATCGGTCGACACCTTGACCATCAAGCAAACTTCTTTTGCATAACTCCTTCATGCTAGTTTTACTCATATATCTGAGACATATATGCCATAAATTGGTCCAATCAGTGTCCGAACCTAGTCGAGGCAACAACAACATTTTTAACTAGGGTAGTATCTCAAAGATGATAAAGGTTTGTAGCCTTCAAATCACCTTTCATCATAACAAGACCGCCATTGGAGATCTTTAGGACTCCACCTCTACCTAAATATTTGTACCCTTTGGC
Organism: Dendrocalamus latiflorus; assembly: GCA_017311315.1. Classification (NCBI taxonomy): domain Eukaryota; kingdom Viridiplantae; phylum Streptophyta; class Magnoliopsida; order Poales; family Poaceae; genus Dendrocalamus; species Dendrocalamus latiflorus. Next base: position 1,922,379 of record CM029628.1, read on the forward strand.
ATCAAGAGTACTCAATGAGATAAGGTTCCTCTTCAGATTTGGAATGTGTCAAACCTCCAATAGGGTTATGATAGTGTCATCAAACATCTTGATCTGGTTGGAACCGATACCTGCAATCAAGGTGTCCACTCGAAATAGCCTTATAATTATCGAACCAGTCATGGCTCGAAACCATGTGGAAAGTACAGGTTGAACCAATAACCCATTTATCATTGGTTTTGGAACCACCAGTAAAGCCAACAAGAACATCACCCTTGGAACCTTCGTTAGTGACAATGGTAGCTTTTACTTCATTATCTTATTGATCTTTCTTGGAACTGTTGTTCCTCCTCTCCTTATTTTGGAGTTTCCAGCACTTACATGTCATGTCCACCCTTCTTGCAATAGCGGCACAACTTCTTGGCCTTTGACTTTGAATAACCTCTGTTTCTGCTCGAGTTTATACCTCTGGAGTCACTAGTTGGAGACCTCTCAACTTGTGTACCTTGAATGGACAAACCTTCTGCATATGAGCTGAGCCCTCACTCAAACTATAGTTTTCATCTTTTCTTTAGCATGCAGAGCTTCATAAACCTTTTTGAGAGTAAGAGTATCCCGACTATAAAGAATTATGTCTTTAAACATAGAGAAATAACTGGGAAATGAACAGAGCATAATAAGACATAAATCTTCATCATTTGACCTCCATGGCTTCCAGGTTGATGATGACATCTTTAAACGCGGTTAGATGATTTAGCAATGATTCGCCCTCTGCCAACCTAAGCGAGTAAAGCTTCTGCTTCAAATGTATCTTATTAGGGAATCAAATAAGCAAAATATAAAATAATAATGAATAATGAAGAACACAAGATAAAAGTTTAACATGGAAAACTCTTGTTCGAAAAAAACTACATACGCATAATAAGTGAAATCACTATATAGAGAAATTACAGAATACTCATGGCGTATTACATGTGTATTGTGAATTGCACATTGCCTACCGAGAGACTTACAGTGGGTATAAATAGTTTTAGGAACAAGAGTCCCAGACGATGAAGGAACAGAGTTCTAATCGGCAATGGGAATGAAATCCTACACTAGGACGAAGCAGAGTCTCAAAAGATAACGGAGATGAGTTGAAGTCAGAAGCGCTCCAAGCAGCCACGTCTGACTCCAGTCAACACAGACACCTTTGGACACCATGTCTGATGCAGATCAGTGTAGAGTTCATCTCGGACATAAAGATTATCTCAATCATAACTTCGACCAGTTCGCATTGCTTACAACCAGTCATACTGATCGGAACATATCCGACCACAACCAGTTCAACCAGTCCAAAAATCCTGACTAGTTCAGAAACACATGCTAGTTGGGTAATGAGTTCTGGTATAACTTGATGACCTAATTGCCTTTACCTTTTGAGCGAAGCCTAATCGGACTTTTCAACGGTCAGACCGAACCAAATTCAGATTATAAAATACAACATTATGTAGTTGTCATGTTCACCTATCTTCACTAGTCATGTCTTGAGACGTTCAGTTCCCCTGAAATAGCAATTCGCTGCATTCGTATGAAATATAGACGCCAGTATACCTGAACAATTTTGCATTACATAGTTATTTCGCTAGTCATGTCTTGAGATGTTCAGTTCCCCTGAAAATAGCAACGCGCTCCATTCTAGGGGTGAAAACGGATCGGGTTTTTCCCAACCGATCCAGTACCGAATCCAGTTGGTAGCAAATTCAGTAAACTGGTTTGGTATCCGATCGGATTCGGTTTCGGATACGGATATATGTATACGGATTCGGTAGCGGATTTGATATAGCTAATATCCGACTGAATAGGTTCGGTATTCGGTTATTCGGATAGTATCCGAATAAAACCCGAATACATATCCGAGCGACCGAGCGCTCGGCGCCTCGGCCCATCACCAAACGGTCCAAACCCGCCTCGCTCACTCCCTCTCGCCTGACGCCTCGCCGCTCCATCCCTTCGCCCTACGCGCGCAGGCGGAGGCCTCGCCGTCTCCCCAGTCGGCCTCGGCGGCCGCCGCGTCCATTCCTGCGGGATCGATGCTGAAGAGGCGGCGCCCAGCACCGCTCGTGCTGTCGGTGGCTGGCTCGGCGGCCGCTGCTGCGGCGGTGGCCGCGGTGGAGTCGGATCCGAGGAACGAGGTGGAGGAAGAGGAGGATGAGTTCGCAGTCTGCTGCCAGAGGGGTAAGGGGAGGAGAAGGGTGGAGATGGAGGACCGGCATGTGGCCAAGGTTGCGCTCGGCGGAGATCCCCAAGTGGTAAGCTCGATGCAGCTTATCTGTTTCATTTGCGTGATTTTGGCATCTAATTCTGTAAAATAAGGTGAAATTTTGCTTCAATTAGGGCATTCGGGTGGACACGCCAAGAAGATGAAGAGGCGGCAGCAGCTCGCGAGGGGCGGCGGCACCGCCGGGAGGCTGCCGAGGCTGCGGTACGGGTACATCCTATGGCGGTACGCGGTGCGGCTGCTCCGCAGGCTGGAGGCCCGGGTGATGAACCGCTGGGTGCGGAGGAGCTACCTGGAGCAATGGAACTCCAGCGTCCAGCTCGACCCCATGTTCCCCTTAGCCTTCACCAGCCTCGACGACATCGTCTCGCCACACGCCGCCGAGGGCCAGGACATCTCCTTCTGTCCCGTCTGCGACTGCGATGTATCCGGTTCCATTCCTCTCCAATGCACTTTGTCGATACTGCTCTGCTTGCTTGTTTCTTCAAAGAAATCAATAAATTTCCTTTACAAAAAATGAAGAAAGGCAGCTTAGTCCGATGTTCCTACGTTGTTTGTAAAATTGATTTCTGAACTTAGAACACATTTAATAAACCGGATTCCTATGCTGTTTGTGAAATTTATCAATGTAGAACATATTATAGTACAATCTAAAACTGACAACTTAAATTACAGGAGAAATTACGCAGTAAGCTCTGCAAGACATGTGACCGCTGTGTTGATGGATTTGATCACCACTGCAGGGTAACCACCGAAACTATACATATATAGCTGATAGCTCTCACTCCCAAATCCCTGTTTTATCTCTTGCAAGTCAAGTGACTGAATATTTACTTTCTTCAACACAGTGGCTGAGCAATTGCATTGGGAGAAAGAATTATGCAACGTTTATTCTGCTCATGTTCTCTGTCCTGTTGATGGTGGGTGCAAAATGCGAACGCTTATGTAATTCTGTTTCTTTAGTTCTGTAATTCTGTCTTTGTTCGCTGCTTTGTCGACAGCAAAGGTGTGAAAATGGAAATGGAGCACAGGCTTCACATAAGGCTCCCTAGAGGAGCTCATGCAGCATTATCTGTAAGTAATAACGAACATACCTGGGCTGGTAATAGGCCTCACTGCTGTATTTTACTTACAAAGCTCACACTTTCTTGTATAAATTTTTCCACAGATGGCATTTGTCATCTTCACTTTATACAGTACGGCAGCACTGGGTCAGCTCTTCTTCTTCCATGTTGTGCTTATGAGAAAGGTGTGCACTTTTTGTTAAGCTTATTTAGATTACTGGTGTAGTGTTCAGGAATAGCCTCTCATTCATTTCAATTTAATTTGTTCATGATACACTGCAGGGGAAGAATTGAGAGTCGGGCTGGGCCTAGCAAACCGGCAAGGTGGGCGGCACGGCACGAGAAGCACGCCCGGGCACGGTAGGCACGCCGGCACTAGCGGCTGGCCGCCTCGGCCTCTACCTCGCCTCCCCCAGTCCCCCCTCCCGTCAACATCTCATACAGGCCACGGTCATCCCCAGATTCCCCAATCCCCACAAGCACAATCCATCAACCATCATAGAGCAGAGACCAGAGAGAGAGTAAAGGGGAAGGAGGCACACCGGTCACTGGAGCTCGCCGCAGGAGGAGAAGCGCTGTAGCCAGAGGCCCGGAGCCGAGGGCAGCATCCCGCACAATGATGAACTCGTCATCGGCGCCCCAGTCGCCGCCGGCCATCCGCCGCTGGTGGCTATAGTCGAGGTCGTCGTCGTCGTCGCCATCGCTCGAAGCCAGGGGAGGAGGGGGCGGCGGGGAAAGGAGGGGTCAGCGGGGGAAGATGAGGGCGACCGGGGGAGGAGTGGGGCGGCGGGGGGAGGAGTGGGGCGGCGGGGGAGAAAGGGGCACGGAGGAGGAGGGGGCGACGGGGGAAGGCGGGGGCGGGGGAAGGAGGGGGCGAGGGAGATCTGGGGAGGAGGGGGCGGCGACGGGGAAGGGGCGGCCGGGGGAGGAGGGGGCGGCGAGGGAGATCTGGGGAGGAGGGGGCGGTGGGAGAGGAGGGGCGGCGACGGGGAAGGGGTGGCCGGGCGAGGAGGGGGCGACCGGGCGAGGGAGATCTGGGGAGGAGGGGGCGCCGGGGAAGGAGGGGGCGGTGGGGGAGGAGGGGGCAGCGGCGGGGAAGGGGCGGCCGGGCGAGGAAGGGGCGGCGGGGGAGATCTCTGGAGGAGGGGCGGCACGGAGATCGTGGGGAGAACTGAGAAAGGACCGAGGGAGGCGCTGGATCGGGGGAGGAATGAACTGGGCGGCGGCGAAGGAGGGTTAGGGTTTTAGATATTTTTGCGATTTAGTCCTTCATGTTTTCTGAAATCTACGAATAGGTTTATCTATTTTAATTTCTTCTATTCTAGCCCTTGTAAATTCTAATTTCGTCACGAAAAAAAATCCTATACATCCGTTGTGACATGTATATCTGTACGAAGCAGTCCTTAGAATGCCAAATTTGAAAATTGAGCTAGGTTTTGAAGATGTGAATGTGTGATGTATGTATATCATATAAGATGAGGAGAAAGATGAGGATGATTGGATCTTAATCTAATGAATGAAAAAAGTAAACCCTAATTCGTATCCTCATGGAACCCTAAGTAATGTGTATTTTCAATGTTGCTCCTCCTTAGGTCACTACCACCAAACCCGAAGTCGCATCCTCACGGCTTTCTTGCTTCTTTGTGTAAAATCGTAGGGCTGGACTGCTGGAGAAGAAGATCAATCAAATCAACATATTCTAACATATATTATAATTTGACAACATAGTTCACCCCATTGTGATTTTATTTTATGTAAGCAAATTACTAGTACATGCGCTTCTAATTCTAACATAGCTCCCTTCACCGACTGCCATTTTAATTCGAGCATTTGATGAGATAACCACCCCACGTATGTTACAATTAACCATTATGTAAACAGAGATAGACTGTTATTGGTGTGTGTATTCCAAGTAGTTACTAAATGTTCCAGAAACTATTCAAAATTGATTTCTTAACTATAGTAAGCTATACTCATGGCTCTCGTTGAGTTTTTCTATTTGACTAGTTGGGCAACCCTATGCTAGATTGTTGGGCGATGAGCTAGATGTTCACGTACGTCACAGTTCAATTTGCACCAAGATATGCATACCATTGGACTAGATGACCAAGTTCGGATGTGGAATGGTATGAGACAATAGTATCGAATTTTAAGTAGTTTTTATAAGGCAGGTATAAGAGAAAGGAAGATAGCGGCCACCACTATCATTGTCGTCGTCGCTTTCGTTGTGTATAGTTACTTTGGGCTGGGCTTGAGCTGGCACGGCACGAACGCCGGCACGGTGGGCTTTGGGCCGTGCTTGGGCCTGGCTGAAGGCGAGGCGGGCCGGCACGGCACGACGAAATGACTGGGCCGAGCTGGCACGGCACGAAGCGGCTCGAAGCACGGTGGGCCCGGGCCGTGCCGACACGGCACGGCCCAATTAATTATATACAGTTTTGGATTTTTTATTTTTTCAAAAAGTTCATGTCAAAATGGGCTAAAGAGGCCTATTAACTCATTGGGCTAAACATGCCCAACCAGTCCGACACAGCCTACCGTGCCTAAGTCCAAGACTCAGCTCGTGAGCCCATACGGTATAGCCTGCCCCGCTCTTTTCAGTTTTTGACTTCTGACTTTTAATTCACTATTCCTTTATTTCGTCTTTTCCAAGCTTTTTTAAATGTTTTGTTCTTTTTTACCTTTTCTTTTTTCCGTATTCCTACGTATTATCCATAATAAGCTAACCTATTTTTCCATTTTAAATTTTTTAATTTAATTATATCGAATAAACCACCATCGGCTATAATAAAAATAAACTAACTACAGTAAAAAAAAGTCATAATCTACCATCAAACTAAGCACCACCTAGTTAGCTAGGCAAAACAAGCCGCGCCTAACTAGACACCGGGTCGTGCCGTTCGTTTTGACAGGTTTACGAGATGGGCCACGGAACATCCGTCCTCCAACCTAAGATTCTACTTGGACACGTAGCAGCGCAAAATCGTAACCGAAGTATTAGCAGAAGGATTCCGGCCCGCGCAGCGTGTCCACGTCGCCCCCTGCGCTCGGTCGGCCGGCGCGTGGCAAGAGAATTTGCGTACGGCCGGCCGATGCACTTTCCTCATATTTTCGGAACATTACGTAAAGGTCCTTTTTCCTCGCGAAAAGGTCCCTGCCGGTTTTTTTTAAGCCCCTCCACTTTGCAGGATAGCGCCCCGCGTTTTCTAAATTATGTACGGGTCCTTTTTCCTCGCGAAAAGGTCCCTGCTGGTTTTTAAGCCCCTCCACTTTGCAGGATAGCGCCCCGCGTTTTCTAAATTATGTACGGGTCCTCGTTTATTACGTACAGGCCCTTAGTTTTTTACGAAAAAGACCTTCGACTTTTTTAAAAATACACATGTACCCTCGATTTTTTACGAAAAAGACCTTCGACTTTTTTACAAATACACATGTGTCCTCGATTTTTTTAAATTTTTTTAAACTCCTCACGAATTATCGCCTTTTTTACTTCGGTACACACGGTGGCTGGCGCGGTGTGGCGCCGCGCCTATGAGGCTAGTTTTACAGAATGGAAGTCTGCTTTCGTAGCAGTGACACTCTGCTTGGACAGTAAACTTAGGTCGTGTTCTTTTTTAGCTTTTGATTTTAACTTTTAATTTTTTTATAGTAATTAGTTTTTAAACGACATATCTTTTTAAGATAAGATCTATTAAGTTAATTGTAGCATATACTATACCGACTTTATTTATATTGGCAAAATCTGCACGTGAGTTTCTGTTACTTTGTAATCTCTCGTACGAACAGCCCAAAAGTCACAAACGCAGCTAAAAGGCATAAGTTTTAGTTAAAAAGAACATGCCCTTATTCCTGATGTGGAACAGGGGATTAAAAACTAATCAAAATATGAAGTTTGAGGACCAATTTAGCTAATTTTGAAAATGCGTCGCAAGCAATAGTTGGAGGGAAAAAAATAAAAAAAATTATCAACCCATTTAGGGAAAAAAAATCGACTGACAGCTTATCCACAGCCCCAAGCCCGCAGACCCAAAAGCTGAGCTTCACTGAGCTCCCTCCAGTCGACGCCGCGCTCCTCAGCCCCATCCCATCAATGGCGGCCACCCCCCTCACCACTCCTCCCCCACCACCCACCACCCCTCTGCGTCAGCCCCCCACCTCCGCCTGCATCCGTTCCCTCACCGCCGCCGGCCATCACGCCGCCGCCCTCCGCGCGCTCTCCTCCATGGCGGCAGACGCCTCCACCCCGCTCGACCACTTCGCCCTCCCGCCCGCCATCAAGTCCGCCACCGCGCTCCGCGACTCCCGCGCTGCCCGCGCCCTCCACGCAGCCGCCCTCCGCCGCGCGCTGCTCTACCGCCCCACCCCCGCCGTTGCCAACGCCCTCCTCACTGCATACGCCCGCTGCGGCGACCTCGCCGCCGCGCTCGCCCTCTTCGGCGCCGTGCCGGCGCCGCTCCGCGACGCCGTCTCCTTCAACTCCCTCATCTCCGCGCTCTGCCTCTTCCGACGCTGGGAACCCGCCCTCGCCGCCCTCCGCGCCATGCTCGACGAGGGCCACCCGCTCACCTCCTTCACCCTCGTCAGCGTCCTCCTCGCCTGCTCCCACCTCGCCGACGGCCACCTCCTCGGCCGCGAGGCTCACGCCTTCGCGCTCAAGAACGGCTTCTTAGACGACGGCCGCGAGCGCTTCGCCTTCAACGCGCTTCTCTCCATGTACGCCCGCCTCGGTCTCGTCGCCGACGCACAGAGGCTCTTCGGCACCGCCGCGCAGAGGCCCGGCGGCGACGTCGTCACGTGGAACACCATGATCAGCCTTCTCGCGCAGAGCGACCGATGCGGCGAGGCCGTCGAGGTGCTCTACGACATGGTCGCGCTCGGGATGCGGCCCGACGGCGTGACCTTTGCGAGCGCGCTCCCGGCGTGCTCGCGGCTGGAGATGTTCGCCGTGAGCAGGGAGATGCACGCCTACGTCCTCAAGGACGGTGACCTCGCCGCCAACTCCTTCGTGGCGAGTGCGCTGGTGGACATGTACGCCAACCACGAGCAGCTGGCCAAGGCGAGGCGGGTGTTCGACATGGTGCCCGAGCCCGGCCGGCAGCTCGGGCTGTGGAACGCCATGATCTGCGGGTACGCGCAGGACGGCATGGACGAGGAGGCGCTGGAGCTCTTCGCCAGGATGGAGGCTGAGGCCGGGTTCGTGCCCAGCGAGACCACCATGGCCAGCGTGCTGCCCGCGTGCGCGCGCTCTGAGGCGTTCGCCGGCAAGGAGGCCGTGCACGGGTACGTCGTCAAGCGCGCCATGGCGGACAACCGGTTCGTGCAGAACGCGCTCATGGACATGTACGCGCGCCTCGGCAAGATGGATGCCGCGCGCAAGATCTTCGCCATGATCGAGTGCCGCGACGTGGTCTCCTGGAACACCCTGATCACCGGCTGCGTCGTCCGAGGCCACATCGGCGAGGCATTTCAGCTGGTCAGGGAGATGCAGCAGCAGGGGAGAACACCTGCAACTGATGCGGCAACGGAAGAAGACGGCGTCGACGACAACGTTGCCGGACAGAGCATGCCTAACAACATCACCCTGATGACCCTCCTCCCCGGCTGCTCGATCCTCGCGGCGCCGGCGAGGGGGAAGGAGATCCACGGCTACGCGGTGAGGCACGGGCTGGACTCGGACATCGCCGTGGGCAGCGCGCTGGTGGACATGTACGCCAAGTGCGGCTGCCTGGCGCTCTCCAGGGCCGTGTTCGACCGGCTGCCGAGGAGGAACGTCATCACCTGGAACGTCCTCATCATGGCCTACGGGATGCACGGGCTCGGCGGCGAGGCAATCGCGCTGTTCGATCGGATGGCGGCGAGCGACGAGGCGACGCCCAATGAGGTCACATTCATCGCCGCCCTGGCGGCCTGCAGCCACTCCGGCATGGTCCACCGTGGCCTCGAGCTGTTCCACGGCATGAAGAGGGACCACGGCGTCGAGCCTACGCCGGACCTCCATGCCTGCGTCGTGGACATCCTCGGCCGGGCGGGCAGGCTGGACGAGGCCTACGGCATCATCAGCTCAATGGAGCCCGGGGAGCACCAGGTGGCGGCGTGGAGCAGCATGCTCGGCGCGTGCCGGCTGCACCGGAACGTCCGGCTCGGCGAGATCGCCGCCGAGCGGCTGTTCGAGCTGGAGCCCGACGAGGCCAGCCACTACGTGCTCCTCTGCAACATCTACTCCGCCGCCGGCCTGTGGGAGAAGTCGGCGGAGGTGAGGAGCAGGATGCGGCAGAGGGGCATCGCCAAGGAGCCCGGGTGCAGCTGGATCGAGCTCGACGGCGCGATCCACCGGTTCATGGCCAGCGAGTCCGCGCACCCGGAGAGCGCGCAGGTGCACGCGCACATGGACGCGCTCTGGGAGCGGATGCGGAGCCAGGGGTACGCGCCGGACACCTCGTGCGTGCTCCACGACGTCGACGACGGTGAGAAGGCGGCGATACTCCGGTACCACAGCGAGAAGCTCGCCATCGCCTTCGGCCTGCTCAGGGCGCCGCCGGGCGCCACCATTAGGGTGGCCAAGAACCTGAGGGTGTGCAACGACTGCCATGAGGCTGCCAAGTTCATCTCCAAGATGGTTGGGCGGGAGATTGTGCTCAGGGACGTCAGGAGGTTTCACCATTTCCGTGACGGCGCCTGCTCCTGCGGGGATTACTGGTAGAAGGAAGGATTAGCACACTTTGCTTGGTAAAAATGTTTGATTCATCTACACCATACAAACGAGCACAGCATGTTCTTGTACTCGGTAAAATCACAGGAAATATTCATTTGATAATACCACAGGAATTACCATTCAAGCGGTTACATCACCGCAAGCTGTGCCAACTTCTACTTTTCTCGATGACACTTGACACAGTCCGTTATTTTGGTATTTTACCTTTTTTTTTCAAGTCAAAACAAAAACGGTGATTTTTTAAAACGAATTCTCTCAAGTCTAATACTGTGTACATCATCCAAGTCAACATCTCCACCGTCCACTGCGGTCTCAAAAAAGCGTACATAAAAGTCATCGGCCACAAACAAAAACTATTTGCAGCCCAAAAGAACAAGGCCATACGATATGGATCCATTGATGAAGTGGAATAGGTTTGAGGATTCCTACTACCTGAATTATCTTTTGAAACTAAAAAAGATATTTTAATTCTCTTTCCAAAATAAAAAGACGATTGCGACGAACTAGATAATGATGACCATAGCTCAACCAAGCTACGCAGGAAGGAAATTAGAACAACAGAAGGCACTAGGTTGACAGATTACCAGCCAGATGGCAATATAACCGTGCAATAGACGCTGGAAAACATCTCAAGGCATACTAAAAATCAGGGTGCAAAATTCTGGTGGTTATCGGTCGGTAACTGTCGGTTACCATTTCTATCGGTGGAGACCGATAACTAAAAAAACTGGTCAGTATCAATTTTTTATTTTCAAATTTTGGCCGGTTTTTTCCGGTATTTCTGGTTACCGCCTAGTTTTTTCCGGTTACCGGCCGGTTTTTCCGGTTACCGGTTTCAAAACATCCCAAAATTCAAATTTTGATTTTCAAATTGCGACCCTTTTTTTGCCAGTTTTTCCGGTAACCGGCCGGTTACCGTTACCGGCCGATGGCCAGGATTTCTCCCGGTTCCGGGTTTTGAAACCTTGCTAAGAACTAGGAAAGTTGTGACATAGGCAAATAACAGTCCTGAAGTGCAGGTCTAGATTATAATACGGGAGTTCATGTCAGATAAACGGAAAGCTCCGGTACAGGTACAGAAGTTCTTACTACTAGTGCTAGAGCTGTAAAGGCTGATACAAGCCGCCTACTACCAGAATTTTGATAATTCTCAATCAGTCATATGCTCTTCTGTTGACAGGTGGGGATCTTGATTGCTGGACAGGAGATCGGCTGCAACGATATAAGGTCATTGTCAAATAATAGGAAACAATAAGCAGAAAATACAATATGAACAAATGAGGAATTGGATGATATAGAAGGAATTCAGGAAGCTCATATTACAAATGGAATGTAAAAAGAAGACTGAATCTACAATGTCGGCAACCAGGTGTCTCCAAGAGCACGGCAAAGTAAGTTAGTGTAATAACATTGAGAAATTTCAGGACTAACAATTGACTTCAGAAGACAATCGTAACATAACAATACAGGAAGCAGGTGGCATGACAGCAGCATATGCATATTGCACAAAAATCAGTGCAATTACAAAATCGGCCTAAAGTGGGATGGCTAAACTGAATGGTTTAGCAAACATAAGAAAATGTTCATAAGGTACATGGTTACATGCTAAGATAAATTTCAAACAACCCAAAACATATGGATATGTTCAACTACGCATAAGCTTCAGAAATAACATACAGTAAATTCATCAAAAAGAAAAGGAAAATGGGAAGGCGCAGCAACTTCTGTAAACAAATCATGTTAGCCACTAACCAGAGCCGTTCCTCAGTGACTTATCACAATTAATGCAATCTACCCTACTCTATAATACACCAAAATTTTCTTTACTAAATCCACCCCCTCAACCACCCCCACAGTCACGCCTAATCTAAGTCCACCCAGATTTGTGTACCAAAGTAATCCAACTTCATACAAATGAATGGCCTGGATCTCTCCTCAAGCTTTCTTCTCTTACTCATTGAAGATCCTAAGGCCAAAATCATCCGGATCATGCACATCATTGAACCCGTGTCCCCACGTTCCTCCCACGCCACCAACCCGCTGCGCTACTGCACTACACCAACCTCCAAAACCCTTCCCCGTCCGAGCCCATCTCGCCTCTCCCCGCCGCCGCCGCCGCCGCTTCACCCGCGCGGCCGAGAGCACCGACCCCCTCCCCTCCCGATCGCCATGGCCTCCACGGCCTTCGCCGCTGCCAAGTTCCTCCCGGCCACCCACCTCGACTCCTCCCCCCGCCTCTCCCCGCTCCGGCCCGCCCCCACCGCTAACCTCTGCTTCTCCCCGCTCTCAGCCGCCTCCTCGTCCTCCCTCCTCCGCCTCCATCCCCTTCCCCGTCCGGCCCCGGAGGTAAGCTGCCCCCTCCCCCGCGATCCTACGGTGGCGGCGGCGGATCTGGCGATGCCGCGGACTCCGGGGGTGACGGCCGCCGCGGCGGCATCCTCGGCCTTTTTCTCGCCGGATGGGCGGCCCGCGTCGCCGCGGATCCCCAGTTCCCGTTCAAGGTCCTCATGGAGGAGCTCATCGGTGTCAGCGCCTGCGTGCTCGGCGACATGGCCTCCCGCCCCAACTTCGGCCTCAACAAGCTCGACTTCGTCTTCTCCACCCTCGTCGTCGGATCCATCCTCAACTTCGTCCTCATGTACCTCCTCGCCCCCACAGCCGGCGTCTCCGCCGCCGCGTCCTCCCACCTTCTCCCCGTGTCCCCACGTTCTCCGCTTAGCGGTACCGGTTCTCCACGCCGCCTCCTCCCCTCCCTCCTCCGCCCTCGCCTCCTCCCCTCCCTCATCCGCCGCGTCGCCGCCGCCTCCTCCCAACCCCGCGTTGCCGCCGCCGCCTCCTCCTCCCCCCACTTCTCCGCTCCGCCGCCTCGATCCCCAAACTTCTGTCGCACCAGTCACCTCCTCTCCTCCCCCGCTTCCACTTCGCGTGCGATCTCCATGCCCTTGCGGCCCTGATCCGGCCGTCTCCATGCAGCACCGCTCGCCGGCGGCAGCCTCGGCTCCGTCTCCGTGGCGGTGGTGGCGGCGACGGGTCCCGAGCTTGCTGAGCGCGTGGGAGGGACCTCGCAGTGCGGGTTCCAGAGGTGGTTGCGGGGGGATTTGGATGCTGGGGGTGGGCCGCCGGGTCTCAGATCTGAGATGGCCGACGGCGGCGAGGAGGGGAATGCTGCGGCGCTCAGGGGCTCTGCGCGGCAACGGGGCCCGGTGCGGGCCAGCCTTGACGCCGACGAGTTCATTGCGCTGATGCACGGGTCGGATCCCGTCAAGGTCGAGCTCACCCGCCTCGAGAACGAGCTGCGTGGTCAGCTGATCTGTTCCTGCTATTCGTTTCAGTGATTGTTGAGGGTTTCCTGCGGTAAAAGGGTTTGATTGCTGTGTGGTTTTGTGGTGTTAGATAAGGAGAGGGAGCTCGGGGAGGCGCAAACGGAGATACGCGCACTGCGGCTGTCGGAGAGGGCGCGGGAGAAGGCTGTGGAGGAGGTAATTGCCAATAGCTCTCTAGATTTTCTGGTGCAGTGATGTGGTCTCTGCTATTTTTCTGGATGGTCATTTCCTTTGAATTGGGGCGCGAGGCGATTTAATTCCGCGTCTCGCTTCCCCGTCTTACAACGTGGTCATACCGACCGGTCTCTATTATTCCAAATTTGTGCTCAGTGTGGGATATGGGCTTGCAACTATTCCGCAAGCATCTCACTCGATCTCCGGAGATTGAACACAAAACTATCACTGGTCTCCTAAGATTGATTGAGAGCGAGAGGTACTGATGTTCTTCAATAAAATTTGTTATTAGAGACTTCCTGTTATAATCTGTAGCAATTGTTACCTGAGTTTAACGGACAACATTGAGATGTACTATACTTGTACCAACTTTAGTATTGCTATCTGGTATTAAGTTTTAGAAAATGATTTTTGACCTAGAAGTTGCCTTGCTTAGGAAGCTTGTTGCACATACATATCTCATTTGATTTTTTTGTTCTTTTAGGTACCATAAATATCTTATGCTATAATTAGTTGTGAACTTACACTGGCATTGTCTTTATACTATATGAGATTTTATTGACTGGAAAGTGTTACGATTTTATAGTTCTGTTCAATCAGGCTTGGTGAAGCAATAGATAAGACATTCAAGGTTACATGAAGAACATGAAAGGTGCATTCTATATTTGGAAACATACACAAAGAAGCCACTTATAGAAACTACTGAGAAGAAACTGCTAGAGCGACATACATCTGCAATTCTGGAGAAGGTAATTTATGAATTGACAATTGCATTAGCTGTTATGTAGCCAGAACAATCCTGATTTTGTCTTCCTCGTGTCCATGATAAACCATGAAATGGTGGTTCTATCAATGTTGTCCTGCATAGGCAATTGTTTGGCTTTTTCTGGTGTTTCCATCGTTTATCAATTTAGCAAAACTTTGCAATTTGGTTGGCCTGGTGCTCAGCTCTGATATCTTTTTTTTTTGCCTCATTTAGGGGTTCACAATGCTCATGGAAGCACATCGTATAAATGATCTTGCAAGGATGTACATTCTTTTCCAGAGAGTCAATGCTCTTGAGTTACTAAAGCAAGCACTTAGTTCATATATTCGGGGCACAGGTCAGGGCATAATCATGGATGATGAGAAGGACAAGGAACTGGTTCCATTTCTTCTGGAATGGAACCAGTTCCTATTATTCTATCCACCAACATTTTCTATTCAGTTTGCCTGCTAAGGTCCTTTGGTTGTTAATTGCTTCTGTGTCTGTTTCACTGGTTGCCAAAATTTATTGTCTTGCTTACCTAGAATTTTCTGATCAACAGAAAACTATAATGAATACTGAAATTTAATTATGTACTATTGAATATCAAAAGCCTTCATATATTATACAAGCATTTTCTTTGGGGCAAGGTAATGACTGGTCCTATGAGTATCCCATTCTTGAAAAGAGGCCAAGAGGGTGTGGTGTACTTCATATACTTGCAATATCAAGGCACAGAGTTCCTGGGTTTTTCTTGTTGTTATAGTTATTTTGCATTTTCTGGCCTGTTAAATTCTTGGACTGATCGGCATCCTGCCTTGTCAATGTTCACAACCTGCTTAGCAAGGCAGATGTACACCCTATCGTTTTGGTGTGCCATTGTATGCCTCTGTTAATTTTTTTATTATCAGATTGTTAGATGGTACTTTTTTATGTTTGACCTAGAGTAGAGTTTAGACAAGCTATTTTTTGTCAAGTGGACCTTCACATTTTCTTTCGGTCCATTATTATACATTTATAGTTTTCATCAGTGTTGGCTCATACTTCTTTCACGACAGAACCGACCAGCTGAATTGATTGCTAAGTTTCTTGATGAGAAACTTAGAGCTGGAAATAAAGGTACCTCAGAAGAAGAGCTGGAGGGCATACTTGATAGAGTTTTGGTTCTTTTCCGATTTATACAAGTAAGTTACTAACCTGGCTTGTAATAATGAAGTTACTCCTTTTTTCTTAATCAGCATCTATTATAGAGGGGGATGGTCATTTCCTTTGAATTGGGGCGCGAGGCGATTTTCTGGTGCAGTGATGTGCTGTATGTCTGTATCAACTTATTTGTCAGAATAGAGGGTGCATTGGATCGTATGGACTCTGTACCTTGCTAACTTTAGTTAGATGCCCCAATGATTCAGATTTTGCACATAATGTAATTTGTTTTTCGAAATAGAACAGGATGAGATATGATCTGGAGGCTATTCTATTAGCTGTGCATGTTGGTTACTTTGACGTGAAGCATGATGTATCCAATGCAATCTGGACTCTGTGGTAAGTTTGTTTGTTGGAATTTGGTCTTTAATTTTGTAAGCTTGGTGCCTTTGTATGAAACATCAAGTGCATTAGTTTATATAAACGATAATGTTTATAGTGCGATCAAATGGTTCCATAGTGTAGTGGTTAGCACTCCAGACTCTGAGGCCCTGTTCAAACAGCGATGGTTTCTGACTTCTAAAAGCCAAAAGTTGTTTGGAACATGTTGATTTTTTAACGCGATTTTTTTCTTTCTTTTTTCTTTTTATTTTTTTGAGAATAGAGGGGTGCATTTGATCAGATGGACGATGTACCTTGCTAACTTTAGTTAGATGCCCAGTGATTCAGATTTTGCACATAATGTAATTTGTTTCTCGAAATAGAACATGATGAGATATGATCTGGATGCTAATGTATCAGCTGTGCATGTTGGTTACTTGGCATGAATTTTTACATGAGATATGATCTGGATGCAATCTGGACTTCGTGGTAAGTTTGTTTGTTTGTTGGAATTTGGTCTTCAGTTTAGTAGGCTTGGTGTCTTGGTATGAAACATCAAGTACATTAGTTTACCTAAAGGATAATGATCATATTGTGATATTTATAGATACAACAATTTGCTGGAGAAACCTATTTGGCCCAAACACCCATGGCCATAATGAATTCCTACTCTGGCTAAGCATCGTCACACCAGCTATTACAGCCACAATGCTCACCATAGACCAGCCATAACATGCTCAGTATAGCTCTCTCCTTTCATGGCATATTCCAGTTCGTTTTATTTTTTATAAATTTTATCTTGTTTTGTATTATACCGTAGCGTTAGCACGGGCACACTACTAGTACTTGAAAATTGTTGCAATGCACAGCATAGGATATTCATTACCAACAAATTTCGCTCATTCAATAGACTTGGCAACAGGTGAAAGTGGTACTTACGTAGAATGAGTAGCTTCAAGGAGGGCCTTTGTGGCTTCTTCCTGTGTTTCAAACTGCACAAACGCAAAGTTGCTCCTATTCCGAACATTTGAAATCTTCCCAAATGGTTCAAAATGCCTTTCAATATCACCAAATGCCTTTCAATATTACCGTCTCTTGTATTGATGGGGTCAAAGTTAATGACAAACAATATCTTAGTGGGCTTAGTATTCGCTGCTGGTTTATTGTTGGCATCACGTCTGGAACCACGATCACCCTGTTACAGGAAATGCCAGAAGAAAGGAAGATAAATTATCAAATGAACTGACCCAAATACTATTTGGCACAAATACCAAATAAATCAAACAGGAATCACTCCTAACATGTGATGTGAGCGCACAGTGACTCTCGAGCGATGAACAAGAACAAATCTGGGGAACATCGAATTCGAAACAATAGAACTGTTGATAATCAAATTTGGCTTGACAATCATCATAAAGCCGAAAGCAAGTTAACAAGGAAACGCTGTGCAGATATCATGGTCGTGAGTAGTTACGATCATGGCAAAGCAAGTCGGAAGTCAGAGGTGATCGTAAAATCCTACGAATTCAGCAAGCTACAGTAAATGCACGATTATGTCAAAGAAGCGTGGAGCTTGGTCGTGGTCAAGAGCCATTACGATCACTTTGGTCGTAGTCGGCAGTCGCCGGGTAGTTTACGACCACGGTGCAGCATTTACGGCCATGTAATCACTAGTCGGAAGCCAGCTGGACCGGTTACGACCACGTTGGCCGTGGTCGAAGGCAGTTACAACCACGTTGGCGGTCACCGGGTAGTTTTACGACCACGTTGCAGCATTTACGACCATGTTATCACTAATCGGAAGCCAGCTGGACCGATTACGACCACGTTGGCCGTGGTCGAAGGCAGTTACGACCACGTTGGCGTGGTCAAAGGTGGCTCAACCATTTTTGGATATGATCGGACGCTGCTACGACCACGATTGGCCATGATTAGAAGCCTGGTTCTCAGTTGACGACATCAAGGTTGATAATCGGCAGTCGAACTTACGACCACGATGAGAAGTCGGTAGTTTACGACCACGCAGCGATGCAGCGAGCGATCGTAAACTGCTACAGTAAGTTTACGATCACGAAGGAAAGTTGATCGGTAAAGCAATAGAAGGATCGGAACTGGTCGTAAGCATCCAGAACCGGTCATAAACAGTTCTAACCGGTAGTAAACGACTCTAACCAGTCGTAAATGGTCCTGGGAGGTCGTAAGAGATGCTGACCGGTCATCGTAAAGGGTTCGACCACGCAGAAAAGGCTACGACCACGGTGAAGGCGGTCGTAGGGAGCAGCGACCAAGTCGAGAAGACCAGTATGTGCCAGAAGCGATTCTGACCATGTTGAAGGAAGTGAGCATGGTCAAAGGGATGTTTTTGGAAGTAGTCGTACGGCATCAAGAGCACTCGGGATCGGTCGTAAGCAGCGCTGACCGGTCATAAACGATCTTGGGAAGTCAGGAAACTTCACGACATTTGGTAGGGTAAAGAGCTTGCGTGCAAAGGAAGCAAATACTACATGCATGTATTGCATACAGATCAATTGTGCGTAAAAGAAGATCAATAGGAGCAGCATGCACGCACAGGCAGCAGTTTGGAAAGGATCAGGAAACGATCTTGAAACGATCTCTGCCGTGTGGTAAAATTGCAACCGAATAAACTAAGATAAGTTTTATTCGGTCTGGACTCTGATTCGATTCGAATACTGTTGTTTCCAAAAGAAGCTAGGACCAGCTTCCCCCTATATATATGTATGTAGGGGTCACGGCCGATTGATAACACACAATCGAAACTCATCTACTATATTATTTTGCAATCTACTATTTTCATCTGCCCTATTTTGCTTCTTGTTCTTCGTCGTCGTTTAGTCCCTTGCGATAACGAATCACAAGGTCCTAGGGGCGGTCAGGCCGACCTAGGACAGCCCATCGCCGCCGCTCGCCCTGACGGGGTCCCTCCCAGGCGCGTGGGGTGTCGGGTCTCAAGAGCTCTCGCCGGCGTGTCCTGCGTATCGCGCTCTCGGCAAGACTCCTCCGGCGACGTGTCCTGCGTATCGCGCTCGACGCGGGGGGCACACGGTGACGTGTTCGTGTGCGAACACACTTTTGGCGACTCCACTGGGGAATAGAAGATCGAGGAACATTGACGCTGCCGATCACCATGACTGGCAGCAGCAAAATCCCGAAGCCCGGAGAGGTCAACGCTGATAACGTCGTCAAGCCCAGCTACGGCGAATTATCAGAAGAGCATCGCCAAGCTTTTGAAGCATACAAGAAAAGGCGCGAGGAGGAGGATTTGCAGGCGTTCCTTGCAAAATTCAAGAAGGATCGTCAAGGCAACATAACCCCACTTGGCGACATCAAGTTCCCTCCTCCGCACTGCTCAGAAAAGGTAGAACACCCTGTAAGTGCCGCATCAGCCCCTTCATCTGTTGCTACCAGTTCATCTAGTGTCACAATGGAGTAAGTTCAGTACATGCTCAACGAGAGCACTAGAGAGATCTTTGATTATATGCATCAGATGGCAAACATTAATAAAATAAATAGTTCGGCCATGGGTACAGGTCAGGTTGGCGTTCTTTCTAGCGTAGAACTTTCTAAGCCAACAGCACCTATCAGTTCATCGGCAAGTAGTGGAGTACCAAGTATACAACCCCAATGTGGTATGCCGTTGAATTTCTTTTCTGGACAGCAAACTAAACCTGGAGGTGAACTAATGGTAGCGCCCACATATCCTAATCATATCATGAGCATACCACCTTTGGGAACATCAACATCAGGCGATGTAGGTATGCCGAGGTCCTTGCCGCATTCTGTTATACCGCCGATGCCGCATCCACTGTCTACTATGGTGACCAACACCCCTATAGCTCCTTTGCAGTCACCACTTACAGCTTCGGCCAGTATGGACGAAGCATTGGCAAGAGTTAGAGATGACGTACACAGGATGTTTGTTGAGTCTTTCGGCATTGAGCCGAGAGTTAGAACCCGCACTTATCAGAAACCATATCCATCTCATTTTGATACTATTGCTTATCCTCAAGGTTATAGGCTTCCTGAGTTTGTTAAATTTGATGGCGGGGATAACAAAACGACATGGGAGCACGTTAGCCAATATCTCGCCCAGTTAGGAGCAGTGGGTAATATAGATGAACTTAAAGTTCGTTTGTTTTCTTTGTCTTTAACTGGCACAACTTTTTCATGGTTTTCTGCTTTACCCCCTGGTTCTATTACTACATGGTCGCAGCTTGAGCAAAAATTTCATGATCATTTTTATAGCGGTGACACTGAGCTTAAGTTATCACATCTTACATCGGTTCGGCAAAAAAATGATGAATCGGTTTCCGATTACGTCAAAAGGTTTAGAGATGTTAAAAACCGATGCTAAAGTCTTGTAATAAGTGAAAGAGACTTGGCTGATCTTGTGCTTAACAGCTTGAGAACTCGCATTAAAGAAAAGTTAGAAAGCTATGAATTTTTAACCGTTAACCAAGTGTTGCAGCGAGCTTTGGCTAAAGAAAGCCAAAGTAAAGATATCAAAGAAAATCATAAGACTAAAGCTGATCCTCCTTGTATGAACATTATTGATTATTCTTCTGATCAAGATGATGAGATTGATGTCTATGCTGCGGAATTTATCTGGCCCTCAAAGGCCAAACCACATGCATGTAATGCTCTTAAGCCAATTCGCAAAAACCGTGAAGAGGAGATGAAGTTTACTTTTGATGTTACAAAATGTGATAGAATTTTTGATGCTTTGCTGAATGATAAGGTCATTAAAATGTCTCATACTTTACCGCCTTTTGAAGAGCTGAAGCGGCGAGCTTTTTGCAAATATCATAATTCTTTTTCTCATGCCACTAATGATTGTAATGTTTTTCGGCGACAGATCCAATCGGCTATCAATGATGGACGATTGAGTTTTGCTGAAATGCAAGTGGACAAATCTCCCTTCCCCATGAACACGATGGATATGGGGGGCAGGAGAGTGTTGCTTCGGCCTGAACATGCCGAATCAGCGAAAGGGAAGCCAGGTGTTGTTATCGGTGAGCCTAGAGTGAAACATGCCGATGACAAGGTCTTAGGAAGAGAGGTTGTATTTGAGAAATCTCCAAACGGAAAGGAGACATTGAAAATCACTGTGAGCACTTCTGTACTTGGGGGGCGAGTGCAACATGAGGTTTGCAATAAGTTTATCAAGCCCAAAAATCCAGAGGTTGGCAAGTGGAAGGTAAACAAAGCAAAAGTACAACGGAAGCGCATCAAGCCAACATTTGATATGCTGCTGTCCAAATATGCTAACCAAGCGGCCACTTCTAGCTCTAATCGACCATCACAATTGAAGCGTCCAAGATCACCTCCGAGGCATCAAATACAGCGTCAGTTTCGTCCGTATGAGCCATGGGCGCCTATGCAATGGATGACACCTTTCCCCTACACACCATATAATCAGAATGGAGGATGGGCACAGCCTCCAATGGTGCCATATGCTTTTCATCCTGGGTGGACAGCACCTAGAAGATCAGTTTTTGAGAGGCTAACCCACTCTACAAAAGGTTGTTTTGGTGGTGGTGCTGATCGACCATCCAATGCCTCTGCAACGAAGAAGATTATGAAGCAAGAGTGGCGTGCTAAATCGCCAAGTGCTGAAAATTCAGAACCTAACAAGCAAGAAAGCAGGGCTGCTAGTGCTGCAGAGGTGTCAACCAAAGATCTTGGTTAAAGGCCAATTGTCATTAATAATCCGGCTAAATCCAGTAGTACTATGGTTGCTGTTCAGCCAGGTTCAGCAGCTAATGAACATGAAGCTAGCAGCAGTAGCGCGAAGGGAAGAGATCCCAAGTATACCCGGCCAAGGTGGTGCCCTTCCGGTCTGACCAAAGCTCAAAAAAGAAGGTTGCAGCGCATGCGAAATCAGCAGAAGGTCGAGGACGCAGCGGAAACACAAAGAGACGAATTTTTCAATAAAATTCGGCCCATGAAGCATGTATGGAGGCCTAAACCAGTGGATGGGGCTGCAGATACTACTCCTATTGCAGCAGGGCATACATCACCTAAAGAGCATGAGCAGGTATGTGCATTGGGAGATGATGAGGAGATGTTAGATTTTGAGCCCACACCAGCTAGAGAAGGTATGGATATCAATATGGTTTACTATCTACCTGCTGAATTTCGTGCTGTTGATGAAAAAGGAGAGATAGCTCAGCTGGACTTTGGTCCTAAAAATGCTATCTTCGAGAAGCCTAAAGAGCCGGTAAAACACTTGAAGCCACTGTACATCAAGGGCCACATCAACGGGTCACCGATTGCTAGGATGCTTGTTGATGGTGGTGCTGTTGTCAACCTCATGCCGTATTTAGTCTTCAAAAAATTGGGGCTGCAAGATGATGATTCGAAGAAGACGAACATGGTGCTGAATGGCTTTGAAGGAAAAGAAAAGACGGAGGCCAAAGGAGTTATCTATGTCGAGCTCACGGTTGGGAGCAAGACTTTGGCCACAGCATTTTTTGTTGCTGAAGTACAAGGTAACTACAATATGATTTTAGGCCGAGACTGGGTACATGCTAATCAGTGTGTGCCATCCACCATGCACCAATTTTTGATTCAATGGGTTGAGGACGAAGTGGAGATCATTTACGCTGACACATCGGTTTGTGTCGCTTTGGCCGATGCTATAGTGGATTGGCAGCACTCTGAAGTTACTTGTTTGTCAGGGCGTAATGATCTTCCAGAGTTTGATTTCCTTAGCGCTACAAGGAATGGTTTTGTACCTGTCTTATTAAAGCCGATTGGTGGTGATCGGCTCCAAAATATGATGTGATTAAATGGATCCTAGCTTAGATTGGTTGCAAAAACGTCTCAAAGATTATCGGTCTCAAGAGGACGATATGTATGAATCTATAGAAGAGCTAGAAAATTTTGATAAGTTGGGACAAGGTTTCATATCAGCCGACCCATTAGAAGAGATAGACATCGGTGATGGGTCAATTCCTAGGCCGACATTTGTAAATAAAAATCTGAGAGCCGATTATAAGATGAAATTAATCGAGCTTTTAAAAGAGTACGTAGACATTTTTGCTTGGGAATACCATGAGATGCCTGGTTTGAGCCGAGAGTTGGTAGAACATCAACTACCCATTAAGAAAGGTTTTAGACCTTTCAAACAGCAAGCTAGGAGGTTTAATCCCAGGATGTATGATCGGATTAAGGAGGAAATCGATCGGCTACTTAAAGCTAATTTTATTAGACCTTGCAGGTATGCTGATTGGATTTCCAATATTGTGCCCGTCGAAAAGAAAGGGTCCAGCAAGTTACGGGTGTGTATTGATTTCAGAGATTTGAACAGAGCTACACCAAAAGATGAGTATCCTATGCCAATAGCTGACATGCTTATTAATGCTGCTTCTGGACATAAGGTCATTAGTTTTCTTGATGGCAATGCGGGGTATAATCAGATTTTTATGGCCGAAGAGGACATCTCCAAAACAGCTTTTCGCTGCCCTGGTTTTCTTGGTTTATTTGAATGGGTAGTAATGACCTTTGGATTGAAAAATGCTGGTGCAACATACCAAAGAGCTATGAACTTAATTTTTCATGATCTTCTTGGGGTCATTTTAGAAGTTTATATTGATGATATTGTCATCAAATCAGATGCCATTGAACCACATTTGGCCGATTTGCGCTTGGCTTTTGATAGAATGAGAAAATATGGTTTGAAGATGAATCCTCTAAAATGTGCTTTTGGTGTATCGGCTGGAAAGTTTTTAGGTTTTATTATTTATGAACATGGCATAAAGATAGATCCTAAGAAAATTGAAGCAATCCAGAAGGTACAGGTTCCTGTGTGCAAGAAAGATATACAGAAATTCCTTGGCAAAGTTAATTATTTGAGGAGGTTTATTGCTAACTTGTCTGGGAAAGTGGACGCTTTTACGCCTATCCTTCGGTTGAAAAATGATGCTGGTTTTACTTGGGGGACAAAACAGCTAGAAGCATTTAAAAGAATCAAGAAGTATTTGGTTACTCCACCAGTGTTAAAAGCGCCCAAGCAAGGAGAGCCTTTCAGGCTTTATATTGCAGCGGAAGAAGGAGTAATTGGTGCTGTTTTAACACAAGAAACTGAAGGAAAAGAACATGTTATTACATACTTGAGCCGGCGTTTATTGGATCCAGAGACAAGGTACACTTTTATTGAAAATTTATGCCTTTCGTTATATTATGCTTGCACAAAATTAAGACATTATTTGTTGTCTAGTGCTTGCATAGTCGCATGTCAAACCGATGTTATTAAATATATGTTGCATAGACCAATTCTGAGTGATAGGATTGGTAAGTGGGCTTATGCTTTGATTGAATATGATTTGGCTTACGAAGCTTTGAAATCTATGAAGGGCCAAATTGTTGCTGACTTTATTGTTGAACATCGGATTGATGATAGGCATCATATTGATATTGACCTGGTTTCTTTAGTACCATGGAGATTATATTTTGATGGTTCAGTTTGTAACAATGGCCAAGGTGTTGGTGTTGTTTATATTTCTCCATATGGGGCTGTTTTTGAGGCCTCTTGTTGTTTAGAGTTCTTTTGCACAAATAATCAAGCCGAATATGAAGCTTTGATATTCGGGCTGCAGCTTTTACTTGCTATAGGTGCTACACATATTGAGGTTTTCGGTGATTCGTTGCTAGTAGTGCGGCAAGTTTCCAAGGTTTTTCAATGTTTCGACGAATCGCTTAATGTTTATCTTGATAAATGTTTAGATATCTAGACATGAAAATTGGAGAGCAAATGAGTTAGCGCAGCAAGCATCCGGCTACCATATTTCTCGTGGTATGTTCCACCTTTCTCACCAGCCGATGTCTTGTCTTGCTAACATAGACGAGACCGAACCACAACTCACCGATTCGGCCACTAATTTAAAATCTGATGCAAGTGAGGATACAGATTGGAGAAAACCAATCATTAATTACTTGTAAGACCCTAGCAAGAGGGTAAATAGGACGGTTCGACGGATGGCTTTCAAATATGGTTTAATTGACAACAATCTTTATCGCCGTACTGTTGATGGTATTCTTCTGAAATGCTTGGATGAGGATCAAGCAAGAGTTGCTATGGGAGAGGTACATGAAGGTATATGCGGTACTCATCAGTCGGCACACAAGATGAAGTGGTTGCTAAGACATGCTGGTTTCTATTGGCCGACAATGATTAATGATTGTTTCAGATACTACAAAGGGTGTGCAGCATGCCAAAAGTTCGGTAACATTCAGCTAGCTCCTGCTGCTATGTTGCACCCTATTGTCAAACCGTGGCCATTCAGAGGGTGGGGATTAGACTTCATCGGGCAAATACATCCTCCGTCGTCAAAAGGGCATCGGTTTGTGCTAGTTGCTACTGATTATTTCACTAAGTGGTCTGAAGCAGTACCTCTCAAGAACATGACACATGTGGAAGTGATTCAATTCATAACTGAGCATATTATTCACCGGTTCGACATTCCTCAAACATTAACTTCAGATCAAGGTTCTTCTTTTATATCGACTCAAGTCCGAGATTTTGCTGAATTATATAAGATAAAGTTGTTCAATTCGTCTCCATATTATGCCCAAGCTAATGGACAAGCAGAGTCTACAAATAAAATATTGATCAAGCTCATCAAGAAAAAGATTGAAGATAATCCTAGAAGATGGCATGAAGTGCTGTCCGAGGCTCTTTGGGCGCATCGAATCTCAAGGCATGGAGCAACCAAAGTAACTCCATACGAGCTTGTATATGGGCAAGAGGCTGTTTTACCCGTAGAGGTAAATTTGGATGCCTTGAGATTAGCTAAGCAAAATGACTTATAGGCAGTGAATTATCATAATTTAATGATGGACAACATTGATGAAGTCACCGATAAGAGATTAGAAGCATTAAAAGCCATTGAGAAAGATAAGATGCGGGTGGCAAAGGCATACAACAAGAAAGTCAAGTTGAAGAGCTTTCAAGTTGGTGACCTAGTGTGGAAAGTGATTCTACCAATTGGCTCGAGAGATAATAAGTTCGGAAAGTGGTCTCCAAGTTGGGAAGGTCCTTTTAAGATTGCAAGAGTGGTTCCGGGTAACTCATATTTGGTCGAATCATTGCAAGGTACGTTGCTACCCCATGCTCTTAATGGAAAATATTTGAAGAAGTTTTATCCAAGCACGTGGCAGGAAGCTTGAGCATGTATGGCTGATATTTGGTTATCGCCCTCAGACTTTATAACATGGCCGATAATAAATTATCGCCCTTAGACGTATAAACATGGCCAATGGATGTGTTGACATTGGCCTTGATTGTCGAGCAAGTAATTCTTATTTTTTGGCACACAAGTGTTGCCAAAAAACAGGGGGCATGTGTTGATAATCAAATTTGGCTTGACAATCATCATAAAGCCGAAAGCAAGTTAACAAGGAAACGCTGTGCAGATATCATGGTCGTGAGTAGTTACGATCACGGCAAAGCAAGTCGGAAGTCAGAGGTGATCGTAAAATCCTACGAATTCAGCAAGCTACAGTAAATGCACGATTATGTCAAAGAAGCGTGGAGCTTGGTCGTGGTCAAGAGCCATTACGATCACTTTGGTCGTAGTCGGCAGTCGCCGGGTAGTTTACGACCACGGTGCAGCATTTACGGCCATGTCATCACTAGTCAGAAGCCAGCTGGACCGGTTACGACCACGTTGGTCGTGGTCGAAGGCAGTTACAACCACGTTGGCGGTCACCGGGTAGTTTTACGACCACGTTGCAGCATTTACGACCATGTTATCACTAATCGGAAGCCAGCTGGACCGATTACGACCACGTTGGCCGTGGTCGAAGGCAGTTACGACCACGTTGGCGTGGTCAAAGGTGGCTCAACCATTTTTGGATATGATCGGACGCTGCTACGACCACGATTGGCCATGATTAGAAGCCTGGTTCTCAGTTGACGACATCAAGGTTGATAATCGGCAGTCGAACTTACGACCACGATGAGAAGTCGGTAGTTTAGGACCACGCAGCGATGCAGCGAGCGATCGTAAACTGCTACAGTAAGTTTACGATCACGAAGGAAAGTTGATCGGTAAAGCAATAGAAGGATCGGAACTGGTCGTAAGCATCCAGAACCGGTCATAAACAGTTCTAACCGGTAGTAAACGACTCTAACCAGTCGTAAATGGTCCTGGGAGGTCGTAAGAGATGCTGACCGGTCATCGTAAAGGGTTCGACCACGCAGAAAAGGCTACGACCACGGTGAAGGCGGTCGTAGGGAGCAGCGACCAAGTCGAGAAGACCAGTATGTGCCAGAAGCGATTCCGACCATGTTGAAGGAAGTGAGCATGGTCAAAGGGATGTTTTTGGAAGTAGTCGTACGGCATCAAGAGCACTCGGGATCGGTCGTAAGCAGCGCTGACCGGTCATAAACGATCTTGGGAAGTCAGGAAACTTCACGACATTTGGTAGGGTAAAGAGCTTGCGTGCAAAGGAAGCAAATACTACATGCATGTATTGCATACAGATCAATTGTGCGTAAAAGAAGATCAATAGGAGCAGCATGCACGCACAGGCAGCAGTTTGGAAAGGATCAGGAAACGATCTTGAAACGATCTCTGCCGTGTGGTAAAATTGCAACTGAATAAACTAAGATAAGTTTTATTCGGTCTGGACTCTGATTCGATTCGAATACTGTTGTTTCCAAAAGAAGCTAGGACCAGCTTCCCCCTATATATATGTATGTAGGGGTCACGGCCGATTGATAACACACAATCGAAACTCATCTACTATATTATTTTGCAATCTACTATTTTCCTCTGCCCTATTTTGCTTCTTGTTCTTCGTCGTCATTTAGTCCCTTGCGATAACGAATCACAAGGTCCTAGGGGCGGTCAGGCCGACCTAGGACAGCCCATCGCCGCCGCTCGCCCTGACGGGGTCCCTCCCGGGCGCGTGGGGTGTCGGGTCTCAAGAGCTCTCGCCGGCGTGTCCTGCGTATCGCGCTCCCGGAAAGACTCCTCCGGCGACGTGTCCTGCGTATCGCGCTCGACGCCGGGGGCACACGGTGATGTGTTCGTGTGCGAACAAGAACAGAACAGAGCGGAAGAGGATAGAGAAGGGGGGAGAAGAGGAGAGATGCAGAAGGCAGACTTGACTTCATGTCGATGCGCTCAATCCTACCGTAGCGGTAGAACAGGCGGTCGAGCTCCGAGTGGCGGGTGTCGTAGTCCAGGTTCCCCACGAACAAGGGCCTCATCTTCCTCGCCAAGGATCTCCCGGAGCCAAGATCCAAGATCGCACACCAGGAAACCCTAGCAAAGGAGAGCAGATCAAATCTTGGCAGCCGAGGAGCGAAGACGTCGCAGGAAGGAGACGAGAGGAGGCGGCGGTGGCTAGGGCTTTCCCTTCCCTTGTGCGGTTGGTTTTTGTTTAGGGACCTTTTTGTAATGGGCTAGGCACGTAAAGTAGCAAGACACAATAGTTTAAGGTCCTTTTCGATAAAGAGCTCATAAAGAATTTATTTATTGTGAAAAATTTTGAGTTCCAATTAAGCCTTTATGTACAACTTAAAAACAGTTTTTCATATAGGCTAGATGTACGACAACCTATTGTCTTTGAGTTTTTTTAGCCTCGATGGAGAATTATTTTATTTAATCGTGAATCAGAATGCAGTTCTCCACCAAAAATTGAGGAATTAATAGATGTATATTTAGGTGCCGCTCGGTTGGGTTGAAATAAGCTGGTTTATAGTTGAAATTGTACTGTAGCCGGCTGAAATTATATTATACCTGATGGTGACTTATTTGGCATAACTAAATTTTAAAAAAAATTAAAAATAGAAAAAACAGGTTAATCCATCACGAACAATGCAAACGAATATGGGAAAAAAAGAACCGGCAAAAAAGCTTAAAAACTAGGAAAAAACAAAATTTAAGAATAGTAAAAAATAAGCTAGAAACTAGAAGTTTAAACCGAAATGAGCGGGACCTTAAGCCAAGCAGAGTTGCCAAATAGATGATGCTTACTTGCCATCATTTTGGGTAGTATTGAGTTCTTTATTTTGCCTTACTCTTAAGTTCTTCTCTCCTTGAAACTCTCTTATATTTCTCTAGATTTTATTAGACCGCTTTTATACAAAAAATTTTCGGTTATACCATTGCAATACATGCATGAATCAAGGCTTAGTTTTCAACCTCTCATTTGAAATTGGTTTTAACACAAATATCACGGCGAGACTTCACTGCAACACAGTAGCCTTCTAGAGATCCTTTATTTGGTGTCTAGATATCCTTTAAAGAGTCACAAATTTCTTGAAATGATGGCATTATTCAACTTCATTTACTTTTAGTCAAAAAACTGCTTTGAAATTAACTCTTATTTCTGAATTCATCAAAGATATAATCAGCACCGTATTTTTTTTACAATCCAAACATATGTTGTGATGCCAAAAAACAATATCAATTATGTCTCGATTACACCACGATACAGATCACAAAATTGAGGGAAAAAAGAATGTAGACCATCTCTACCTACGTTCCATGCATCTACACATTTATGGTCTTGTACGCAAATATTGCCAGGTTCTTCCGACCTTCAACCTTCTGTCGAACAGTGATGGAGTCAGAATTTAGTTGCGCCCCAGGTTTAGTGGTGGAATGATCTAGACTATCTGAGCTGGACCATGAAAATGTTACACAGGCTGAACTGAATTTACCCGAGCTGTACGCTAGATATTTTTTCACACCCCGGACTAAAATGTACTCTATCTAGGGTGTGGCTCCGCCCTGCTGTCAAATATGCTGTCGTCTCCACCTCAGGCTTCTCCTTGCCGATGTTGATGAAGACAAGCAATCGCAATAAGAGAACCCAATGAGCTTCAGAAGACCTTTTGGTGCAGCCTGAATTGCTGCTTTTGCCTTGAGTCTATTGCTCTTTAAATAGCACCAAGTATGGATACAAAACGGGAATACAAAACTGAGTCCGTGTCCACCACGGCTCAAAGATTTGGTATGAGTAATCTGGACTCAAACCGAATACAAATTGCTAACCAAAACCAGAAAGTATTGTACAGAAAAACGGAATCCTAAACCGAGCTAGATTACCAACAATCTCCCCTTAATTCTTGCTCGGTTCACTTGACCTTGATGACGCCAATCTTCTTGCGCAATTCACAGAACTTGGCGCGTCCGAGTGACTTAGTCAGAATGTCAGCGAGCTGTTCCTGAGAGCTCGTGAAATCCAAGCATATCTTCCCGCTGTCCAGACATTCACGAATGAAGTGAAATTTCGTATCGATATGCTTACTTCTATCGTGAAGGACAGGATTCTTGCTCAAGGCGATCGCGGACATGTTATCCATCTTCAGTTGTGGCGGCTGGAGCTTGGTGCCGATCACGTCGCTCAGCAGCCGCGAGAGCCACACCGCTTGGCATGCTGCCGCCGCGCCCGCGATGTATTCCGCTTCGCAAGAGGAGAGCGCTACCACCTTTTGTTTCTGGGATTGCCAAGAGATTGGCATTTCACCGAGAAAGAAGATGATCCCGGTGGTGCTCTTCCTGTCATCCACATCTCCCCTCAAGTCGCTGTCACTGTAGCCCGTCAGGTGAATGTCACCGTTCGAGCGCTTGGAGTAGATGATGCCGTAGTCGATCATGCCGGAGATGTACCGGAGCAAATGCTTGACGGCGACGAGGTGCTCCTGCTGTGGCTTCTCCATGAATCTGCTCACGTAGCCCACGGCAAAAGCGATGTCGGGCCGTGTATGCACCAGGTACCGCAAGCTTCCCACCAAGCTGCGATACATCGTTGAGTCCACCTCCAGCGTAGCACTGTTCTTGGATAGCTTCAGACGCACCTCCATGGGCGTCTGGCATGCGTTGCAGCCTTCAAGCTGCGCTTTTTCAAGCAGCTTGCGTGCGTATGTCGCCTGGCACAACGTGACGGCGTCCCGGCTCTGCTTCACCTCGATCCCGAGGTAGTATGAGAGCAACCCCAGGTCGCTCATGCGGAAGAGTCGACGCATCTCGCCCTTGAACGTGTCGATGTCCTCCGAGCGTGATCCCGTGATGATGAGATCATCGACGTAGACGCCCACCACCACGCGTGACATCGTGACGCCCCTTGTGTACATACCGTGCTCGCTGGCGCACCGAGTGAAGCCGAGGTCGCGGAGGCTGCTGTCGAGCTTTACATTCCAAGTGCGCAGTGCTTGACGGAGTCCGTACAAGGCCTTTCGTAGCCTCAGCACCTTCTCTTCATGCCCAGCCACGACGAATCCTGGCGGTTGCCGAACATATACCTCCTCGCTCAGTTCGCCGTTGAGAAACGCCGACTTGACATCCATGTGATGCACAAGCCAACCTTCCTGAGCCGCCACAGCGAGCAGCATCCGGACCGACTCCATCCGAGCAACGGGCGCGAAGACCTCGTCGTAGTCGATCCCCTGTTGCTGAACGTAGCCTTTCGCCACGAGTCTCGCCTTGTGTTTGACGATGGCTCCCCGTTCGTCCGCTTCAATTTGAAGACCCACTTCAGGCCAATTGGTCGATGGCCTGAAGGCAAGTCGACGAGCGTCCACGTACTGTTCTGCTCGATCGACGCCATCTCCTCGATCATCGCCTTCCGCCAGCATTCCTCACCACGAGCCTCTTCGAACGTGGCAGGCTCATCGCCCACTACGAGCAGCAAATCATCCCACATCTCCCGCTCTGCCAGTCCTGGAGTCGCTGCCGGGCCGAGGATGTTCTCCAGTGTCCTGAACCGGAGTGGGACGTCGTCGTCGTGGTCTCCATCCAGGTCCAGGTCCCCGCTCGGTGGCGATGCGAACTCGATCTACTCCGCAGGGATTGGGGCTGACTGTGGCGTGCGGGGCTCAGACCCGCACGTGGGTGTCACTGCACCGGGGGTCGCATGTGCTGTCGGTGTCTCGCCGCCTGGCACGGCGTCGTGCACCATGTCCTGCACTCTCATGTCATGGCGGATCGTCACCGTCATTTGATCGACGTGAAACGGTTCCGAGTCCGCCGCACTTGAGTCCTCGTCGTGCTTGCTCCAGTCCCAGGCTCTTGCTTCATCAAACACCGCATCGCGTGATATGATCACACGTTCGGTGTTCAGATTGTAGAACCTGTACGCCTTGGAGCCCAGCTCGTACCCGATGAACACCATCGGTGTACTGCGATCGTCGAGTTTGCGCTGATGGCCGCCAACGTTCTTCACATGTGCGACGCAGCCAAATGTGCGGAAGAAATGCACGGGTGGCTTGTGACCTACCATGCTTCGAATGGTGTCATCCCCTCGACGCTCCTCGTTGGCGCGCGGTTCAAGATGAAAACGGCTGTCGTGACCGCCTCCCCCCAAAACCAGCCGGGCATGCGTATTGCCTTGAGCATGCTTCGCGCCATGCCCAGCACGGTCTGGTTGCGCCGCTCCACCACGCCGTTTTGTTGCGGAGTATACGGCGCAGTGAGATGGTGCTGGATGCCCTGCTCGGCGCAATAGTCACCGAACGTCCGTGCCGTGAACTCACTGCCGCGATCTGTGCGGAGCGTGCCCAGCTTCCTTCCTGCTTCTGCCTCCGCGCGAGCTTGAAGACGAATTATCGCCGCCGCGGCCTCATCCTTTGACGCTAGTAGCACGATCCACATGAACCTGCTCTTGTCGTCGACGACGAGAAGGAAGAGCTGTTTGCCGCCGGGCGTCTTCGGGGTGATGGGCCCGCACAGGTCGGTGTGAACCAACTCCAGTAGGTTCTTGGCTCGATACACGCTTGCCGCCGGGAAC
This sequence comes from Dendrocalamus latiflorus, assembly GCA_017311315.1. NCBI lineage: Eukaryota > Viridiplantae > Streptophyta > Magnoliopsida > Poales > Poaceae > Dendrocalamus > Dendrocalamus latiflorus. Next base: position 1,954,924 of record CM029628.1, read on the forward strand.
GGGTGCCTCCTTTGCTTGCCGGCGAGACAGCTCTCGCAAACCTGGTCGACGTGGTCGATCTGCGGGAGCTCGCGCACCAGCTCCCCCTGCGCGAGCTGCTTGAGCCCCTGAAAGCCGAGGTGGCCGTACCTGGCATGCCATTACCAGGCCGCTTCGCTGCTCCGCGCGGCGAGGCACACCGGCTTGCCGATGTCAAGGTCGAGGACGTAGAGCCGGCTTGGCCAGCGCTGCAGCTTCGCCATCAGCCGCCGCCGTTGGTCCCAAATCCTGAGAATCCCGTCCTCGATCAGGATCTTGAAGTCGTCCTCATCCAGTTGGCCGAGGCTGACTATGTTCGCCGTCAACTTGGGGATGTGGTAGACGCCGCCGAGCTCTTGGTGCTCTCCATTCTTGCAGTTGAGTAGCACCGTGCCACGCCCTTCGATGCCGACGACGGAGCCGTCCCCGAATCGGACAGTACCGCGGATCCCCGTGTCAAGCTCGGTGAAGGCGGATTTCACCCCCGTCATATGATTCGTCGCGCCGGTGTCGAGAATCCACCGGGTGCAGTCGTCGACGCCCTTCTCGCCGAGCTGGACAAACAACTTCTCTTCCTCGAGGTGGATCAAGAAAGTGTTAGCCGGCGATGCAGACACAATTGGCAAATCGGTGTCGAGAATCCACCGGGTGCAGTCACCGACGCCCTCCCCGCCGAGCTGGACGAACAACTCTTCTTCCTCGAGGTGGATCAAGGTGGATTCCACCCGCGATGCTGTCGCCGTTGCCACCAATAAGGTGGGCTCTGTCTTCTCCTCGACTTGGACCGCGTGGGCCGCCTCGTCTTGTTTCTTCTTGCGACATTCACGGGCCCAATGTCCGGTCTTCCCACAATATCGGCATTGATCCCTGCCGATTGAGTTGGCGCCATTGCCGCTGCTTCCTGGAGCTTTGGGTGGCCTGGAACCTGCGCGCGAGCCACCTTCCTTGCCATGCCCAATGTCGCGTCCTCTTCTCTGGTACGACGACGACCCCTTGGGCTGTCTTGAAGGCCCCTCGCCGGGGAGCTGCATCTTCGCCGCCACGCGCGCGATCAACTCATCCTCGGTGAGATTCAAGCTAGCGATGGAGCCACCGCCAAGACCATGTCGCTCCTCCGCAGACTTGAGCCGGCCGATGAGCTCCTCGACGGAGATCTCGCTCAGGTCGAGGAGGGTCTCGATCGCCATGGCGATTTGTGCGTACCTTGGCGGGAGTGCCTGGAGGAATTTGCGGACGATCTCTTCCTCAGCGCAGGCGTCGTTAAGGACCGCGAGTTGATGCGCGATCCTGTTGATGCAGACACCGTACTCGTCCACAGTCTCGCCGTCGCGGAACTTGAGCCCGTCAAACTCGCGCCGGAGTGTGTTGGCTTTCGCCTTGCGTACGCGCTCCACGCCGACATGCATGGTGCTGATCGCGTCCCACGCGATCTTGGCGGTCACCTTGCTGGCGATGGTTCCCATCAACTCCGCCGGGACTGCCTTGGCGATGACCTCCAGCGCCATACGATCCTCGACGTAGTCAACGGTGCCGACGCTCACCGCGTTCCACAGGCCGCGCGCCTGCAGCATCACGCGCATGAGCGCCGCCCAGTCGAAGTAGTTGGTCTTCGTGACCGTCGGAAACGCCCCGCTGCTGCTGACCTCCTTGGTGACCCGGTGAATCACCAGACCGCGCTCCGTTCTGCCGCTGCCGCCACCGCTCCCCGATGGCGATGTCGTCTCCTCCCGAGACTGCCTTGGCGGTGAAGCCGATCGATGGCGCGGCATGTTGACTTACACGCTCGCTTGATCACGCTCCCGGGGTCGATCCGGCTCTGATACCAAATATCGTCTCCACCTCAGGCTTCTCCTTGCCGATGTTGATGAAGACAAGCAATCGCAATAAGAGAACCCAATGAGCTTCAGAAGACCTTTTGGTGCAGCCTGAATTGCTGCTTTTGCCTTGAGTCTATTGCTCTTTAAATAGCACCAAGTATGGATACAAAACGGGAATACAAAACTGAGTCCGTGTCCACCACGGCTCAAAGATTTGGTATGAGTAATCTGGACTCAAACCGAATACAAATTGCTAACCAAAACCAGAAAGTATTGTACAGAAAAACGGAATCCTAAACCGAGCTAGATTACCAACATATGCCCTTGTCAGAAGGATGAGGCACATCCAGCTCTCAGTATTTTTACTTTCTTTCTTGCGAGCTGCCAAAGAAATTTAAGTCAGCAAATTTGAAGAGACATTGATCTCAATATAGTTTGCTGTAATAAGAAATTAAATATCTTTTCATTTATACTTGCCGATGCCCCAGTAATTTCACTTCGTCTTCCTGACACATCCATGGATGCATACAAATTTTACCAATCTGAGGCAACGAAATCAAGATGACAGAGCGAAATTTGTTAATTTCTTCCTGACTAGAAGAACAAAGGCACAAAGTACACGGTGAAGTGTGAAACAGAGTTAAAATGCTCATGTGATAGGCATTCAAGACTGTCGAACAAGCTTCGGGCAATAGAACACATGCTCAGCTGAAGATGAAGAATGAACAGCAGATGAGCACAACAGCGGGCCATACAACTCCAACACCTCGGGGTGAAAAATGGTAACGGATAATATGTTTTACCTGATATTCGTGTCTGAGAAAACGCAAATGTGGTAAGCAAAATCTGTATTCGAAATGTATGTATTCGTATTCGAGAATATCCGTATCCGTATTTGAGAATATTCGTATTCGCATTCATATTCGAGAATATTTGTATTTGTATTCGAGACTATTTGATTCGTATTCGATCCGTTTCTAGAACCCACGAAAAATCCATACAAATTTTGTGATTCATACTCGTAGGAACTGCATGTCTTTGTCATGTGAGATTTTGTAAAAATTTCTTTCTTCAGAAAGTAATTGTGAGTTTTTTTGATCCAGACAGGCCCTAAACACTCGCTCATCCAATTAAGCATCCCATCACCATCTGTCATCCATGAGAACAGGAAAAAAAGTGCACAACCCCTTGTTTGGGCCCCTTCTGGATAAGAAGGATGGCAGTACTTCAGCTTTCTTCTACCATATGACAGCAAAAGCCGGGGCGAGCTACGTGGAGTGAATGGCACCAGGGCTCTTACTTGGAGCTAACTAAAGATAGCCCTATCCTCATTTTATGGCATCGAAACAAGAACTACTCAGTCCCGACACTTTTCTCTCTCCGTTCTACCGAAACTTGCTGCTTATATATAGAGCATTGTTGTATGATCAAATGTGCAGTAATAGATAGCCAGTGGAACTCAAAGACGCAGCAGTAAGTGGTAATTATTTCAGTACTTGGAGTTGCATTTTCAGCCGATGGCTTCTGCAGATGCCATCTTCTCTTCGCAGGTGGCCGGCGAATGCTGCAAGATCAACAAGGTTCTTTCAATTTCACACATATGTACATGCATGCTAATTTCCTTGCTCTTCCTTAGTTTCTTTCTCTTATATGAAATATGAGAGAGAGAGAGAGAGATCTTGTTCTTGTGCAGTTGTTAATTCATTAATATTTGTTATTTGCAGTATGTGGCCAGTCCTGTAGTACAGGTACAGAAGCAATCTGATGGCAGCAGTGCCAGTGGCAGCAGGAGAGAGGTGAAGAAGGAGATGAACAGTGCTGCTGTCAGTGTCAAGATTGTCAGCAAGGCCAAGCAGCAGCTGAAGGCACGCTTCGCCGTCGAGTTGGATGGGCTGAACTGCTTCGAGACCCTAGTCCCTCGCTGAAGCAGCTAGTAGTTAATTACCTGATTGAATAATTTCTTGTATTCTCAACCAATTGGTTTTTTTGCGAGGTTATGTATGTTTTTTTTGGTTATGAATGATTGTTCACAAACAGTGGTTAAAGGGAAGGAATTAAACGAGGATAAAGAAATTGCTGTGTGTTTATGCATCTTCGTGTTGTGGAGTTCAACAAATTGTTTAGTGTGAGGTTAATAATTTGGAAGTGTCTAGGTATCATCTGGATATTTTCTTTCTAACTATCATCCAAATTTGTGACTTTTGAATTAGAGATCAAATGGCCCCTTGTTTTTAAAGAGGAAGATTTTTTTTAAAAGGAAGGAGGTAGAATTCAAGGGGAGAGGGAGAATTTATGGCAATTAGATCTCTAATCCAACAATCCTAAATCTAGATGATAGTTAGGAAGAAAACATCCGGATGATGTTTAACAAAACCTTAATGATTTTGTGTTTAGCATGCATGCATGATACAGTATAGTAAGCCGTTTACCCGTGATAATGCGGATGTTCTTCGTGTGGTCATGGGAACCCTTAATTTGTGCGCATACCTTATAAAACTTTGCAAACTGAGTGCAATTTCAAATAGTAGTAATGCATTTGAAAGAAAATAAGAACGTGGGATCCGACGGTACCCTCAAATTTACATAATGAGATGACAAAGAGCATGAAGTGAGCGCTATTAACACTATCTATTAGATCTATTGGCATTTAGCAACACACATCTCAATTCATGCACCACTTGTTACACAAAAAGGAATTTGAGGGAGTCGGTATTCAAACACGCTCTAACTCTTTTCAGGAGCAAGTAACACTAGTGCAAAAAAAATCATTATAGATGGTTCAAAATTGTCATCACAGACGATTTTTTGAACTATCTGAATTTATAGGTCAGTGATAATCGAAAGTTATCACAGACGGTTTATGAGCCATCTGTGATAAATACAACACAGATAATTTGTAAATAGAACCATCTGTAAAGAATACTATCATAGACGGTTCGAACCAAAAACTGTCTACGATACTCAAACATCACAGATGGTTCTAGCTATCAATCATCTGTGATGGGTGAGTATCACAGACGGTTGGTAGATAGAACCGTCTGTGATGTGCGACAATCACAGACGGTTTTTGTTCAAGTCATCTGTGATAGTTCTTCATAGACAGTTTATACTATAAACCATCTATGATAATTCATTCTATACCTAAAATTTTTTCTATTTTTTTGACTAGCTAGCCTGAAAAATGTTAGTTATACCCTTTAAAAATAAGCAAATACAGTAGTAAACACAATAATACATTCCATTTCCATTACAATTAGAATCCACTATTACAGCATAACAAGATAACGAGTAGATTACCCATCTAACATAACAAAAACATAGCAAGAACACATCTCCTAATCCTACGAATCTAACTCTTAAACATGGCAAGAACATAGAAGAAACAGATATCCTAGCAAACAGTATAAGCTAAACCGCACCGACGAACTAATTCCTAGACCCTCTCACCCCTGATGCAGCATGTGAGCTAGATGTCCTTGATGTCGGCCGTCGTCGACGCCGTCTTGGTAGCCATCGGTGTCTACCTCGTAAAAGCCATCGGGGTCGGGGTCGAGGAGAAGGATGATGGGGAAGAGTCTGGAGAGATTTTTGAGTAACGGTAGGTAGGGGATGGGTTTAGGTGAATATTTATAGAGGGAGAGGTGGAGCTACGATCCGTGGGGTGGGGTTTGATGTGTTTCTATTGGTTGGGGAGGATCAACGAGTCCAGTGGTCAGTTTATCACAGACGATTTTATATACAAACCATTTGTGATACTCTTCCAATACAGACGATTGGTAGCTAGAATCATCTGTGAATTAGAGCACAAAGACAATACACACACACATATCGGTGCAATGTAAACAGCCAGTTTCAAAAGATAAAATAGCAAGGTTTTATATGGCCTATATATACTCGTTTGAAAGGTTTCGACGAGATCTACAACTTTGTAGTTGAGGTGAACCCCAAATTCCACATGATAGATCAAAAATTTTGGCACAAATAGAAACCGAAAACTTGCGACGCAAATTTGAGATTAAAGATGTCTGATTTTGGGGGTCTTAGAGGGTGATTGGTACAAGCAGTCATTTGTTTAGATCGGACTCGTTATTAACGTTCCAACGAGTACAAGAACGTAAAAAACGAACACCGTATGCAAAAATTATACCTATTTTTACTAAAAGTGTCTCAGAATGAAATTTTACTCAGACTCAGGCGGGAGATTATGAAATTTTAGGGGATTGCAAGGTAGAAAACATATCACAGATGGTTTTTAATACAAACCGTCTGTGAAGTATCATAGACGGTTTAAATAAAAACCGTCTGTGATATTTCGCAATATCACAGACGGTTCTTGGTAAGAACCATCTGTGATACTTCACAGACAGTTCTCAGCATCAACCGTCTAGTTCTCAGCATCAACCGTCTGTGATATTATCTTTTCACAGATGGTTTTTAATACTAGCAGTAACACAGGCGGTCTCTAAACCTAAACCTTCTGTGATTACATTTAACACAGACGGTTTAGGTCAGCAGTCTGTGATCAGACGTATAATTTAAGTCTTTTTGTAGTAGTGTAAAAGTGCAACATCATAGCCTATGGCCCAATTGGTTACATTTTGTAATTGATTGTACAATATTGGGTTTGGATATATCTGGGTCTCAGTGGACTTAGACATTAGCTTCTTTCGTTAATAAAGCTACTAAAATGTGGACAAAATCAAAGAAGGTCCAGATTTCTTGTGAAAGTTGCTTAGGGCATGTACAATAGTCTATCTCTTAAAGTTATTTATAAGGCTTCCATCTCACCTAAAGATATCACTAGAGATAACCATTCCAATAATAATCATTCCTCCAACTATTTTATACTATTTTCACCATAACTTCCTACCTCACACCATCTCACTATTTGTGTTGGTTTGCGAGCTCAAGTTGTCTCTTGTATAAGAGACAACACATTATCTCTTCTTACCTCCTCTCTCTTCCACATAGTATTTTACTCATTTAATATAGCTAAGAAACACCTGAGATGAAATTATTGAAGGTGCCCTTAGCCTCAATTTTCTAGCAGGTTTGTTGGCCCACCCATTAAGTATGAGTGGATTTTGTTGACCCATTTGGGTTGAATTAAAATTTGTGTTTGTGAAAGTTTCAATCATGCTCTATTGCAAAACTGGAATTGGCAGACTTCAATCATAGCAAATCGACTACGGCAGATCGATCGTGGCAGAACAACCTCAGTCTGGAGACGGACAGGAGTCGAAGACCTCAGAATTGGAGAGAAGTCTAAGGCCTTGAAGTCAGAGAGCAGTTGAAGACTCTGGAGTCGAACGACCCTTGGTCCACAGTTGAGTAATTGGAAACACCGGAGTCGAAGAGCAATCGGAGAACCCAGAGTTGGAGAGCAAATGGTCAAAGCTACAGTTATTTGGTTGGTACTCAGAAGAGTACTGTAGTACATAGAGATCAAAGGTGGTTGATGCGTAGAGAAGCTATGGAAGGTGTGATACTGGAGGCTTCAACATGTGATGAGTTATGTAAGGAGTCTATGACTGCGAAAGTTTAGATATTGTGTAAAATCCATGTTTGAAAGGGTTTCGGGTCCCTTGATTTGCGGAATCGAATAGGAATTCGTGTCTAGGCTGATGTGGACACGGTTTAGGGCTCTAGCATATGAAAGAAAGAGAGGTTAGGAGATAACCTGGGTGCTTTCATAGGGCTTTCGAGAGAAAGCTTTGGTGCTAAAATTTGAGGGGTGCTGTGAGGGCTCTTTGTAGCCACAGAATATGTTTGAGAAACAAAAGATCATATCTATTCTAAAGTTAGGTGGCACTGGCGACGTGTTTTCTGAGTGTTGTCTTTGGCTCGTACTCATTCGTTTTTCGATCACGTGCAGATTCATCTACTCAATCATCGCTAACAGTATCAGTGTCAAATCATTCAAGCGGAGAGATTACGACTATGTGCAAAGGGGTCGTGTGAGTGGTTGAGCGAGTGGTCGAACGCTAAGCAGTCAAAACCATCATAAAAGTTTTTAACCACACTTAGCAGTTGAGCGCCGAGCGGTCAAAATCTTCATCGAGCACTAAGCGATTCCAAAAAGCGGCGACAATCATTCACTCCCTTTGATTGTTGTATTTGATCCTATAAATGGTATCAAAGCCAGTTACGATGGCATCAGAGAGTTATGTGAACCGTCTCCCACGCAGGATGATACTGGTTTTACTTTTTGGAAGTGTCGTATGCAAGCTTACATTGAGGCTCAAGGTAGTAATGTTTGGAATAAAATTTCTCAACCTTATGAGGTTCCTACTACTGTTACTACAAAAAATACGAGATCCTGCCAACGAGGCGAGAATCTGAGAGAGTGAGAGAGACAGAGACAGAGAGGCGGAGTCGCGGGCGGACAGATAAAGGCGGGTGGAGACGCCGAGTTGCGGTCTTGCGGGCGGATCACTGACGAGTGTCGAGCTGAAATAGAACTGAGGAGATAGGGGCGGCCGACGGCTTGTGTTCAAAGTGGGTAATTTTTCTCTAGTTTTTCTTATCAATCTAGTATTTTAGAGTTTAGATTTTAGACTTTCATATTGAGTGTATATAGATAGTTTAATCCTTATCATTAATTTATATATTTATAGCTTTGTATTGACAAAAATCAATAATTTATTTATAGATTTTGCTATAATGGAGAATGCATTATTTGTGGTAGAATGCATTTGCCCCGTGATTCAAATTAGTTTATTTGTGGTATGTTTCATAATTCATATAATCTAAATTTTCATTATTATTCACAATTTTCTATTATATTACTAATTTTCATGTGTTTCATACACAGGTGATTTATTGCTACTCCGTACTCATAGCAGAATAATTATATATATTCTTGGGTATGCGTTTTCTATTGTCGAGGTACCTACTTTATATTCCTCTGTTTTTCGTTATTTGTCTCCAAGACTCTAACTGTATAATTTCTGTATGAATTTGAAATTCTATAAAAGTATAAGGCTATATTTATGTCAATTTAGTTTAGTCCGACAAATGATTCAGTTCACTCTTAATTTTATTTCTGGTTTCGTCACTGCCTTTGAAGTGAGGTGTAAGATATATTCTCTGAGAAGGAAAGGTTCCACCACAAGTCCACATTACAACAAATAAAATTTTCATTGAACATTGGTGCAACAAGAATTTTCCTCCTAGTGAAGAATGTCAATTCCTAAATTTTTGTGTGGTCGGACGAACAAGAAACTAATTTCAGAGCCGCCAGCGTTGCGCGGTGTGGGTCAGGCGGACGCCCACAAGCTCAGACCCCTCCATCCTCGTTCTCTCCGCCCCCGCTCACCTCTCCTCTCTTTATACGCCTCCACCTCTCTCCTCCTCCTCATTGCATCGCACGAGCGCGCAAGCCAAGCAGCACGCCAAGAAGAAGAAAGCAGAGAGGAGATGGCCGCCGCCTCCTTCACCGCCGCCAAGTTCTTGGCGCCGGTGGCCGCGAGATCCAGCGGCGACAGGGCGCCCCTCCCCGCCGCCACCTCCCTCAGGCCGCGCCGCAAGCCGGTGCAGCGCCTGCGGACGGCGCTCGCCGTGTCCTCCGACGTGCTCTCCGGAAACAAGGCCGAGCCTGCCGCCGCCGCGCATCCGGTGAGAAATCTTTCTTCTTTCCCTCCCTGAAGAAAAAAAGCGATCTTGAACGATGGCCGAGTGTGAAAAATCCGATCTTGGGGACGCTTTTACAGTTTTTACCGCGTCGCACGATCGGATTTTGGGTGCTGTGATTCGTGGATTCGCGAGGAGATTTAAGGCGCAGTTAGATTGATTGCACGGTTGTGCTTCTTGGGGTCACATTTTGGATGCACACGCACTGCTCGACGGCTTAGATTGGATTGGTTTGCTTTTAAGCGTGCAGAATCCTCCTCTCTAAGGTTGGATAATAGTTCGACTGCTCAGATGTTTAGAATGCTAAGCTAGGCCCCGTAATCTCGTATTGACAGCTCTCTTGCCTGTACTTTGAGCACTGCCCATGCCTCAAAGTTGCACTTTTAGAATTGGAAGTGCTACAAAAGTGCCAACTTTTCGGTGTTCTGGTCCTCTCGATTGAGCTTTCTTTTAGTAGTTTTAAGGTTCACGGGCACGATCCTGTGGAAAACAACCCCCTTTTAGCTCTGCTAAACTCTAGGTTCTATTTATTGCAATTTCAGAGTTGGAGAATTGCCTCCTTCTCAAGATGCAGCTTGAAAAAATTTTAATATCAGACCAGTGGTGCTTGGATCTGGAAAAGTTGTTTTTTCTGTTGTTTAATGTTGCAAGTCTGTTCAAGTTGAGCAATTACTCTGTTTTCAATTCAAGGGGTCTCGTTTTCTGCAGGCTGTGACACGGGAAGAGGCATTGGAGCTGTACGAGGATATGGTTCTTGGCCGTTTTTTTGAGGACATGTGCGCACAAATGTACTACCGTGGCAAGATGTTTGGTTTTGTCCACCTTTACAACGGGCAGGAGGCTGTCTCCACTGGCTTCATCAAGCTGCTCAACCAAGCTGACTGTGTCGTTAGCACATACCGTGACCACGTCCATGCACTGTCCAAGGGTGTCCCAGCCCGTTCTGTCATGGCTGAGCTCTTTGGCAAGGCCACTGGCTGCTGCCGTGGGCAGGGTGGTTCCATGCACATGTTCTCTGCTCCCCACAACCTCCTCGGAGGTTTTGCGTTCATTGGAGAGGGCATCCCCGTCGCCACCGGTGCTGCCTTTGCTGCTAAGTACCGCCATGAGGTGCTCAAGGAGTCTGGCCCTGATGGGCTTGATGTCACACTTGCATTCTTTGGAGATGGTACCTGTAACAATGGCCAATTCTTTGAGTGCCTGAACATGGCTCAACTGTGGAAGCTTCCTATTGTGTTTGTTGTGGAGAACAACCTATGGGCTATTGGGATGTCGCACCTTAGGGCTACTTCAGACCCAGAGATTTATAAGAAAGGCCCAGCATTCGGAATGCCTGGGGTGCATATCGATGGGATGGATGTTCTGAAGGTCAGGGAGGTGGCTAAAGAGGCAATTGAGAGGGCAAGGAGAGGTGAAGGACCAACCCTAGTAGAGTGTGAAACTTACAGGTTCAGAGGTCACTCTCTTGCCGATCCTGACGAGCTCAGGAAGCCTGGTAAGGATTACCTTTGTAGTTCTTTTCACTTCACTTGTTTTTTATTAGTAACATTGCTGGTGCTGACTAGGCTAACTAACCGGAAAAATGGAAAGTGGCAATAAAAATATTGCAGTCATTAAGTTTGAACAGTTGTTGTTTAAACTATTTGTCTTGTATCCGAGTTGAAGTACTATAAACTAGATTACTAGTTATACCACATGTATAATTTTGCTCAGGCAAATCCTGTGATCCTGTTTAGTAGCATCATAAATGAGAGGACTACCTAGGTTTTTATAAGATTACAAGCAGGATCTAACTATATGGCTGAATGAGTGGTAATAAGATTTCAACAACAGTTACCATGTTAATAATACATGCAAAAAATTGGTTACTAAATTTAGTCTTACCTTCTTTTGTTAGTTCTGCAAATGTAGGATTTGCTTTACTGATGGGATGGCCAATAGGATGATTTGACTTTATGTAAACTGGTTAGAATTGATTATTGCTACAGAACAATCTGGTTTGAAATTATAGTTTTGTGGTGCCAATTGAACTAGTGAGTGAAAAATTTCTAGAAGACTGTTGCTTGTTGTTCTTATCATCATCGCAGTCGCCTTATATAACATCTCAACATCCTGATAGGTATGACTAGATTGTCTCATAGCCACCTCATAGAGCATCTGGCACCTTGTTTTTTCGATTTTAAATCTGAAGAAAAACACCAGCTTTTGGGAAAGCATTTCCTGCCGTCGTGGACTCCATTTTTCTTTACCACAACTCGATGATAAGTTTGCTCTTGTGATCATGTGTGGTGATGAATTACATTTTTTAGGTCTCAAATGAATGGCTAGTTTGGCAACTTAGTTTGTTTTGGAGTTTCTTCCTGTATTAACCTTCATAAGAAACAAATGCCTTTCCCCCCTTTATTTCTGAGGGAAAGGTGCTTCAATGAACTTGGTAGTTGAGGGAAAAGTAGGTGTATGATAAATAAATGGTTTTCTTAACTATGTATACAGGTTATTGGTTCGTATATGATCTCATGACTGTTTAAATCCTCCATACTTGGTGTTTGTGATACTATCACTAGATTGGGTTGAAATACAGTCACTCATAATCTTGTCTCTAATGCTGTTCTAGCTTTCTTTATCCACTTGATCTTTAGTCATTTCCTCCCTGTTAGTAATGGTGTACGGTAGCTTTAAGTCATAAAGGTGGAAGCAATATATTTAGCTCAGTTTGGATCTTCTTATGGCATTACGAAAGTAAGACTGTAAGCGCAGTTAGTTATCTCTTATCATTTATCATCCACTGAACTTGTTTGCCCTGTAACTTGACCATAATTTTTTCATGACCCATGTATGCAATACAGAAACGATTGTTCAGCATACTTTGTTTGGATCTGCATTAATTACTACCGTAACTCACAACATTATCAGTGTATATCTGCATCCATATTCTCTTTACTATTGCATTGTATGATTTGTAACGGCCTACGTAGTTATTGGCTCTTGAATCGTCAAGCTGCACAGGTTTCCTCTTTCTTTGCTAATTTGGTCTGAGTCAATCATCTGATGACTTTGTGCGCAGATGAGAAATCTCATTATGCTGCAAGGGATCCCATTACAGCCTTGAAGCAGGACATCATTGAACAGAACCTTGCAACTGAATCCGAGCTGAAGAGCATCGAGAAGAAGATTGAAGATGTTCTTGAAGAGGCTGTGGAGTTCGCCGACGCAAGCCCACACCCTCCACGGAGCCAGCTGTTGGAAAATGTGTTCGCTGATCCCAAAGGCTTTGGCATTGGGCCCGACGGTAAGTACAGGTGCGAGGACCCCAAGTTCACGCAGGGCACGGCTCAGGTCTAAGGCTCCACGGAAGCACTGATGAATTGTTTCGTCTTGCTTCTCTAGCTACCCCATCCTTTTAGCTTTGTTGAACCTGCGGTCATGTTAAGCGAACTGTAAGCACAAGGCACATCATTTCTTTCATTCTTAGACGTCCTATATTACCGTGTAATTCATAACTGTGATCAACTACTGCCCCAGTTTTACCCAATGTGTTCCAGATGTTAGAATTGAATCGCTCAATAGACCACTCACTGGTCTCTCTCTTCTCTAGATAAACACACAGAAAAACAAATATATTAAGCGTTGAGATTGAATCACTCAATCTTTTTTTAGAGAAAAACAAATACATCAAGCGCTGAGATGGCATCACTCAATCTTTTCTATTGCTTCATCTCCTTATCTCTCGCTACTCTCCAGAAGAAAACACACATGCGTTCTCTCTTGAAACGATATGCACACAAGTAGGGAGGACGAACAAACATAGGAGTGACTTTTTTTGCGGCGACGCACGTCTTTCTTTTCTTCTTTGTTATTCACTCGCAACCTCTCAAATTGCTTAACAAGAAGTACATAGTTTAAATAAGCCTCACGCATATATACACGGTCAAATGACCTGTACTTCACGCACCCACTAAGTCCACTAATTAGACTCCTTGTGATCCGATTTTGCCGGCCACAATTCCCAACGACTTGGCACACACTGCGCACTATCCGCAGACTTGGTCCAGTTGAGACCAACTCAGATGCTTATGACCACACACAGACCTAACTAAGTCTATGACTTCGAATCCTTCGACCACAGCATTTCGACCATGATCCTTCGATCATGGCGTCTCGATCATGACACTTCGACCATAGCGTCTCGACCATGGCACTTCGACCACGGCGCATCGACACAAAGATTCGACTGTGGCTGTGTCTATGGCTTCGATACTGCTACTTCGACTTCTACACATATTTGAACACATGAATACTTAACATGAGTCAAGATTAGTTCTAACAACAGTCAGTTTCTTCTCATATTACTGTGTGAGGAGTAGGTGTAATATATACCCCAGAAGTAGAGGATGAATACAGCTTTTGGATATCATTGGAGTTCAACCATGATGTAAGAATAAAAAAAGCTATCAATATGCATTGATCTTTTTTTGCACTGTAAGTCAAGATAACAGTACAAACAAAACATATGTTTCTTGGTTCCATCCAAATGTAGAAGAATGCCTAATCGATGTTGAGGATTCACTACTTCATCAAAATCTAATCTTCGAGAGGTGGGATAGCAGCTCAGTGTCTTGGCTACCACTTAGATTCACACCGGGGCGGGTTTATCGGTTTCACACCGACTCCTCTAGCGATGATGGCTTCACACCACTGTCTTCAGCTTCACGCCGAATCCTCACAACGGTTTCTCACCACCGTTGCCATCACCGTCAACATCACACCAAGACTTTCTTAATGATGGCCTTGGCCACCGACGCCAGCTTCCATCTTGCCTGGAGTCTATCGCCACCTGCAGCCTTCACCTCGCATGGAGGCTGCCACTACGCCACCTCTGGCCTCCACTCATGGAGTCTGCCGTTGGTGCACTCGTTGTCGCCACACCACGACTATCACATTGCCACCACCGGTGTGCACGTCCCATGCAATTCTGGCATACCGCGTTAGCCTTGCCATGGCCACGCAAACCTTCACCGTTGTGCTCCTAAGCGCACGGTGCACCTGTGTACCTCCGCCCAACACACGTTGTTGTGCATGCCATCACGCCGACCAGCGAGTCATCGCCAGGCAACTTCTCCTCATGCCTCGCTCTTGGATCTTGAGACTCTGATACCAAATGTTGGATTAAATCGCTCAATCCTAATACTAGATGTTGGAATTGTATCGCTCAATTCTCTCTATTGGAAACCACTCACTGGTCTCTCACGTTTCTCTGGATAAACACACACAGCGGAAGACAAATATACCAAGTGTTGGGATTGAATCACTCAATCTTTCTATTGCTTCATCTCCTTTTCTCTCACTACTCTCCAGGAGAAAACGTGCACATGCTTTCTCTCTTGGAACGACACACGCACACAAGTAAGGAGAATAAACAAACATAGGAGGGACTTCTTTTGTGGTGATGCACGTCTTCTTTTCCTTCTTTGTTATTCACTCGCAACTTCTCAAATTGCTTAACAAGAAGTACATGCCTTAAATAAGCCTCACTCACATGTACACGGTCACACGACCTGTACTCCACGCATCCACTAAGTCCACTAATTAGACTCCCTATGATCCGGCTTTGCTGGCCACGATTCCCTACAACTCGGCACACACCGCTCACTACCTGCAAGACTCGGTCTAGCTGAGACCAACTCAGATGCTTACGACCACACACATATACATGACCAAGTCTATGACTTTGAGTCCTTCGATCACGGTATTTTGACCACGACGTCTCGACCATGGCTCTTTCGAGCACCGATTGGTTACTGTAGCTTACTAGTACAGATCAGTTATTGTACCTTACGACCACTAACTAGTTCACTGTAACTACGACCGATACACTGTAGCTACGTGTGCTGCTTCGACCACGGTGCATCGACACAAAGCTTCGGCCACGGCTTTGTCTATATCTTCGATACTGCTACTTCGACTTCTACACATAATTGAACACATGAGTACTCGACATAAGTCAAGATTAGTTCCAACAGCAGTCAGTTTCTTCTCATGTTTCTGTGTGAGGAATAGGTGTAGTATATACCCCGGAAGTAGAGGATCAATACAGCTTTTGGGTATCATTGGAGTTCAACCATGAAGTAAGAATAAAAAAAAGCTATCAGTATGCATTGATCTTTTTGCACTGTAAGTCAAGATAACAGTACAAACGAAACATATGTTTCTTGGTTCCATCTAAATGTAGAAGAATGCCAAATCGATGTTGAGGTTTCACTACTTCATCAAAGTCTAATCTTCGAGAGGTGGGATAGCAGCTCAGCTTCTTGGCTAGCTCAAGTAAACTGTCTCCCGATCCGGATTAGTGGAGCAAACATAGTCGAAGAATCTCCCTTGACATATTATTTGACATTGGTGCAGTGGACGCAGCCAACATGGAAGAAACCGTCAAGGTTGGCGATGAATCGTCAAGACCGTCGAGGACACGGGTAGGAACAGAGGGGCATGGAGAGGCATGTCGCTCCCATCGAAGCCACAAAAGGAGTTCACCATTGACGGCTGTCGCCACGGTGGTGGGGCTGTCGGGCACGAACCAGGGCTGCGGCCTACGGCGCATGAGTGCGACCGCAGCGGGGAGGAGGTCGACGTCGGAGTTGTCAGAGTTAACTATGGCGGTGGTGGTGCCAACGAAAAACCAGGCAGTTTGAGGGGCTGCTTCGAGATTGGTGATTACATGAGCAAGCATCGCGGAAGGGCTTGTTGCAATCCTACGACCACTCCCAGAAGCCATACGACCACGCTGTTGTTGCTACGACTACTCCCTGAAGCCATCGCCAAACTTGAACTTGTCCCAAACCTTCTTGTCGAGCTTATGAAATATGGAGCGAAGTGTAGTCGTAGGAGACATGCACGTAACTGATGAGGGAGGTCGAAGCAGCAGCTCGAGAGGAGCTCTCACGTGTGCAGCAAAAAGCAGTCATTGCCTTGGTGCATAGGTCCCGAGGAGGTAGGAGGAAGCACAATGTGGAGGGCAAGACCGTGGTCATCATGGTCACAAGGTGTCGAAGCAGTTGAGTGGGTCCAATGAGCAGTTGGCTTGGGTGGTCAAATCTATGAACATTCGGTTATTAGGTCTCTTTGTGCAAGGCTCAGGAAGGAACAGAAGCAAAGAAAAGATCGGCGTAATCAAGATGGAAAAACAAGATTAAGGAGGTTATTGTTAGAGTTTGTAATCTTGTTTTCTGTTTAGAAGTCATGGTTGTGTACGAGTACGAGTCAGTTAATTGAGTCCAGGTCAGAGTCGTAGAAGTAGTAGTTGTAGTCGTAATCGAGCCCAAGTCATAGTCGCAGAAGCAGGGTATAAAGGGCAGAGAATTGTAACGAAGGCTTGAGGCCAATGCGATCGGTGTGATCGAGAGGCAAGGGAAAAAATAGAGAGAGCGATCAGGGTGATCGTAGCGATCGGTGCGATCGAGAGAAAAGAAATAAAGAAGAGAATAGCGGTTTGGCTTTGGGAAGTCTATCGAGTTCATTGTTTTCACAGACGTGGTTGTAAACAAAGTTATGACC
Organism: Dendrocalamus latiflorus; assembly: GCA_017311315.1. NCBI lineage: Eukaryota > Viridiplantae > Streptophyta > Magnoliopsida > Poales > Poaceae > Dendrocalamus > Dendrocalamus latiflorus. The sequence goes on from CM029628.1 coordinate 1,971,942, forward strand.
ACGACGACGAGTGGAGATGTCCGCAGGTGCTGAAGACTTGGTCGTAAATGAGTTACGACCACGGTCGTGGAGCAGAAACTGTGGTCGTAAAGGTTATGACAATGGCAGCCGATAAAACCTTTAGCGTGGTCAACAGAATCACTGCGTGGTCGTAAGCGTGTTATGACTACGGTGATTGAGCCTACTACGTGATCGAAGGAAGTGCAGCGCAGCAGTGGTGAACGTAGTCGTAACTTCTACTGAAGTTACGACTACGTGGTCAGAGCGGCGAGACATGGTAGGAGAGGTCACAACGTGGTCGTAACGATTGCCAGGGTGGTCGGAGAACCAACAGAGTGGTCGTACGCCTCAGGAGGTGGTCGTAGCGACTACAACGTGGTCGTACGGCTTCAGGAAATGATCATAGCGACAACAGCATAATCGTATGACTTCTGAAAAATAGTCATAGGATTACAACAGGGCCTTAGGAGGTGAGATTTCAAGGCCCGTCCTATATAATTTTATTCCGTTCATGAGAGCTTTAAGCATCTTGTCAGATGCCACTGTTGTCACCTCAGAGCTAGGAGTTGGTATCCCAGATAATTTGTATTTTGGGAGAAATTTTGAGGTGTCCTCTGGATAGTTGTCTACAGCTGGTTCTTTCCTTGATTTATAAAATTTCTGCATTCAAAGGTACCGCTCGGTTAGACTAAAATAAGTTGGCTTATTGCTGAAATTGCATTTGTAACTGGCTGAAATTACAATGTAGTTGATGGTGGCTTATTGGTTAATTAAATTTTAAAAAATTTAAAAATAGAAAAAAATAGGTTAGCACATCATGAACAACGCAAACGAATATGAGAAAAAAAAAGAACCGTAAAAAAATCTTTAAAAAAGCTAAAAAGACGAAATTTAGAAATAATGAAAAATAAACCAGAAGTCAGAAGTTCAAGTCGAAATGGACAGGGTGAAAATAGGGCTTCAAGATGACAGGGTCACAACCGATTTGACCACATGGCGCAACGTAGGAGCTCGGTTTGCACTCAAATATAAATAACAGATTTTGATGGAAACCCAAATATAAATAAGTAAAAGACGTGTTTGAAACCTTACGTGCCCTTGCTAGTTTTCCATCAATGCCATGCAACGCTGCACCCAGATTGTGGTCAATGTTCTGCAACGGTTGGTGACAGCGTGTGACCTTTGTTTGTGTACCAAGTCAAAATTTGGCAACTGGGCTGCACTGGCGACCGCATTTATATGCCATCTTAACATGGAGGGCAGGATAGACCAATAATGGGTCTGTTCTTTTCTTTTTTTTCTCTCTCTCTTTATCATGATGTTTAGGTATGAGTTATAACTTTTGAATTATTTATAAGAGAGACCACGAAGTAACAGAAATTCGTATGTGATTTTGATTGATATAAATGAAATTACTATAGTATGTGCTATAATCAACTTATAGACCTAATTTGAAAAGACACTTCGTTTAAAAAACTAGCTACTGTAAAAAAAATCTAAAAAAATAGCTTTTTAGAGACTAAAGATAGCAAGTTTGAATCCGGCAAGTTGCAATTGTTACTATTATTGTTGGACTTGCTCATGTTGAAACCTGAAGCCTGTTCTTTTTTGCTGTGGCTTTTGGCTGTGGCTTTTGGCTTTTTAGCTGTTTATACGAGAGATTACAGAGTAACAGGAACTCACGTGCGGTTTTTGTCAATATAAATGAAGTTAGTAAAGTATATACTACAATTAACTAGTAGAATCATATCTTAAAAAAATACTTTATTTAAAAATTAATTACTATAAAAAACTGAAAAATAACTTTTAAAAGCTGAAAAGAACAGGGCCATAGCTTCTCGGAAGCTACAGAGGAATGACAGGCGTATGAGGTTGGTTTTCTGTGTTTCTGAAATTGCCATTAGCGTCAATCTTGTAGTGCTGGTTCCGTACATAAGTCATCACCGTCCACCGATGCCTAACTTTGACCTTTTTAGTTATTAACATCACATCTTTTTTCTTTCTTCGGAAAGCTCATTGGCTAGTGGAGAACTGATGCCTTGTGAAAGGTAGTTTATGATGTGTTCAATCTGGCTTATTTTGAGTGGCTTATGGCTGAAAAAATATTGTAGCTGATAGAGTCTTATTTAGCATAATTAAATTTAAAAAAATTAAAAATAGAAATAACATATTAGTCCATCACGTATAATGTAAACAAATATGGAAAAAAGAACCGGCAAAAAAGCTCAAAAAAACTAAAAGTTCAGAAAAAGACGAAATTTATGAATAGTGAAAAATAAGTCAGAAGCTGAAGCCGAAACGAGCGGGGCCGCGAGACATGAGAATCACAAGATGTCGAGCAATGGACGTTACTCGTTAAGGCACTGTTTTTTGGATAGCTTGCAAAAGGATGGGCTAGGAGTTCTTGAAAGAAAGCTAAACAGAAGAAAAGTAAAGAAAAGAAAAAGGAAGAGGGCAGAACACGTTAAGCACCATGACATGAATCCAGCGTATACAATGCTCATCTGCTAGTTGTGCTTTTACCTGAAAAATGTAGATTACCAAACGATTGGTCGAGATGCATATGTTGATAACATCAACAAGTACGACTTAGGTAATTTGAAGCAAGAAAGTTGGAAAATACAGAGGAGACGAACAATTCAATTGGATACAGATTTCTCCGAAGAATATTCAACAGGAATGTCAGTATGTCACCACCACCACCACCCATAGATTTTCTCAAAAGAAGACATGTTGGTGACAAAAGCGAGAGTTTGCGTTAGTAACTAACAAAAGCACTATATTTTATAGCACCTCACAAATATGAGCCTTATACATTGACATCAATACAATGGTTTTCTGTCTCAACACCCAAACTGTCTCGTTAGCATGATTCTATTCTATGTTCTAACCTGCTAGCTCTAAGCCTCAGAAACTGCAGCAACAGCAGCATGCCCTAGTTTGCTTGCAGATGCTTCTTTTTCCTTTTTTCACACTAGATCTGTTTCTGAACGGATCAAACATGAACGAACGGGTCCATATCTGCAACACGAGCATATCTAAACTGAAATACAGAATAGCATTGCTCTGTTGTGCATTGGTACAATGATTCTGTAGGGCATTCTTTTATGCATAGCATGGCAAGATGATAAGCACAGTACTGCTCTTTGGTGTCTGATTCCTATCTCCTTCCTGGCCCTGCAAACCTTCTTGCCGTACCGAATATGACGGCCTTGGTCAATAATCCACGGTCAAAGGTGCAAGCCAGGGCAACCGCGCCACCTATCAGGACGGCTTTGGGTATGTTGCCTGTCCAGTGCTTTGGTTTCTCAGCCTCAGTGCTGTTGCTGGTTAAACTGGCCTCGGTGTTGCCTTCTGCAGCGGCGAGCTCGTCGGCATCAAACTTTGTGTTGACGTGTGCCATGGCGGCGCATTTCGAAAGGGGCTCGCCAGCGGTCCTCGCAATTTGGTATGCCCGAACGCCGGGCTCTATCCGTTTGACGCAGCCCCACATCCCCTGGCGCACACCAAGCTTTGCAATTTCCCATGGAATACCCATGTCCTCGTGATGAAACAAGAGCACTTCACATGCGGTCATTGCACCATCACCGTTTCTGGATTCAACTGATAAAAAGTAACAGTTGTGAATTCATTGGCCTGGCAAAATCTGATATCCTACAACGATGACGAGGAACATGTGGTGGAAATGCTATAGTACCTGGACGGATGCACCAACTTGAGTAGTACAAGTCTACACGACGAGGTTTGTTGCGTCTTGGAACAGAGGTACGAGGTACACCCTGAAAAATCATAGTAGAAGTTTAATGACCAAATTCACCTAAATAAGTCAGCATTTGAGTATGCACTGCTATCTTCATGCAAATGGAAATATGGAACAGATAACAACAAATCCAGCTCAAACCCATTGCTCAAAAGGAACCCTAAGCATACAAGTAAAAGTTACAGGAACCAGACATTTGCTTTGGTATTAGTATGCTAAGTTGCTAACAGATACAGGTATACTATTTTCGTCCAATACCTTGGTTATGCAGTAAAACGTCTTTCCAGATGCCCATATCCTGCGACCGATAACATACTCCCTGTCACTGCAGAAGAATGGAAACTGCAAGGCGAAAGCATCCGGTATAAGCAAAACATACACATACTTTGCTATGATTTCAACAAAGAGCACAGGACATAATCATACAAATAACTCACCTTCCTGACCCACCGGACAACCATTGTTCCTGTCCTGGTGCACTCCTCCAATGTCTCGTGCTGAAGAAGCATGTCGTCCCATCGGTTGTTCATCCGGAACTCATCATCCCAGAAGAAATCCCTAACAACTTCTGGCGATGTGTCCTCAAAGATAGTGCTACTGCGATACTGCGGCGGGCCATTCTGGAATGAAACAAAACACAAACACCTCAATCCATGGCTCTTGCATCTTCCATGTCTAACACTCATCCAATCTCATTATAACTACATCTAATCTTCAGAAACATAGGTCTACCACTTATCGAAAAACACTACAGCTGCTGCTGATTTTTAAAAGGTCACACGCCTATGCTCTTGAATTCTACACATCCAATCAATTTTGGATTGTACGTCCATCCAACTCACAGTTGAACTCTAGCTAAAAAAAAGAAAAACTTTGAAGACTACATACCTCGGGATCTCTTCGCCACGCTTGGTACCGCATCGTCGGCAACGTCCGCTCCATCATGTGAATCCACTGCGGCCCGCCGTCCTTCTCCTCGACCAGCCGGCGGAGGTGCATCAAATCTGCGGTGTTCACCGCCAATTCACCCTCCAGCGGCGCAGGAGTCACCTCAGCTCTACACCACATCATATTACACACAGTTGAGGTCAAGTGAACTAGAAACAGCAACTCCTCACCTTGGCACGATGGCCATCGTATTGCGGCAGGAGTCCTCGGTGGTGGCCGTGGCGCGCGGAGGCGGCGGCCGCGCAGGAGGCCCTGCCGTCGCCTGCTCCTGGTCGGCGAAGACGGCCGCAGCCCACCTAGGCCGCCACACCCATCCGACGAGCAGGCCCACGAGCGTGGCGAAGCACAGCGGCGCGGCGAGGGCGGCCCCGGCGAGGGTGGGATTGCCGAAGATTTCCACCAAGAGATCAGCGAGCACCGACATCTTCCCACCTCAAACCCTCAAGAGGAAAAAAAGATCCAATCTCTTCCCAACTAATCCCACCTCAAAACTCTTCCGGAGAAAAAAAGATCCGATTTTTGCAAACCTTCCGGCGCAAAATCCTTAAAAAAAGATACACCAGCAATCTTTCCAACTAATCCACCGCAATCTGTACAACCAGTTCCTCTGCAATCCGTCTCCGCAGGAGAAGAGGAGTTTTTGTGTATACGAGTCGGACTTGTAGTCTCAGCAAAATTTCTCTCTCTCTCTCTCTCTCTCTCTCTCTCTGTGTGTGTGTGTGTGTAATGCTTGCTTGCTAATGGGGAACGGCACGGACAGGGTCTCTCCTTGTACTACACACAGAGTACGAAGAAAGAAGGGGAGCAGCAGCAGCAGCACTGGTAACGCAAGAGGAGAGAGATAGAAGGGTAGAAAAATCTGGGCGGGGCGGAAAAATCCAGAGAGGTTTCGAGTTGCAGGCAATGGATCAGGCAAGGAATGTGTGGAGGGGGCAGAAGCGCGGCGGATAAGGAGGAGATCTTGTGATCCTGTCTCCCTCCTTGCCCCCCTCAACGGATCAAAAAACGGCGAGGTTTCGCAGCAGCAAATAAGAACCGGGAAGAGGACAGGGAGGAGCAATCCAGCAGCGAGTCCCAGATGGATACCAGATGGTGAAGACGGCAGCACTTAAATAGCAGCAGGCGGATTTCAATCCACGCGGTGGAAGGGAGCGCTTTCTCGCTCGTCGACGTCCCTGTCTCCTCTCCTCTCTCCTCTCGTGTTTCTGATGGGTTTTTCTTCTCACCGGACCGCTTCCGTCCTCGTGCTTTGTGGCCGGTGGGCGTTTTCAAGGTGGGTTCTTGAAGGCGACGGCGAGGCCGTGGCGTGGTGGCGCCGTGGAGATCTGCTGACCACGCACGCCACGACTGGCCTGAATGATTCTTCAGGGCCTCGTGCCTCCACGCGATTGGCGATGTGGAACGCGACCGCGCGAGAGGAGTCAATGATAGCGCGTGTGGGGACTGGGACTCAACCGCTCCCGGGCTAGAGCGCCTGCCTACACGCGATTCAGGCATTGTTGGTTGACCGCGTGCACCACAAGGGTTGCGAGGGAGGCTCGAGGGTGTACCCATGGCCATACGCGTGATATGGACCGGCCAAAGTCAGGGTTTTTCGACTTCTAAAAGTGACTTTTGATTTTTGCTATAATACCTAACTTTCAAATAAAGTATTTTCTCAAGATAGGGTCTACAAGTTAATTGTAGTACACGTTAAAAGCGTAACATCTGTACCAGTCAAAATCACAAACGAGTATCTTTCTCTCTGTAATATCTGTCGCGAACAACCAAAATTTAAAATTTTCAGCCAAAAGCCAAAAGCCGAGCCATAAAGAACAGGCCCTCAGTTTGTCCGTAAGCCTTATCACGTAGGATTTTCGGTGACACGAAGAGAATAAAATCGTTCTTTCGTGGATAGACGATGTAGGCATGCAAAATAAATATGGTACCAACAACATCTCAATCTGTTGTAGCAAAACTGTTGTGGCTACGGGCCAAACAGAGAAAGAGGGGACTAGTGGAAGGAGAGGAGCCAGGTCTGTGTGAGGGAGTTGAGTAAGAATGAGGGAGCTGTCCCCCTTTGCCCCTCCTGGGGGCTTATATATATATATATGAGTGGGGTAGAATGGGAAATCCCCATTCTACCCCATTCTACCCCTTAGCATTTACAAAGGATAGGGGTACACTGGTATATTTACACTGCTATATTCCTCTACACTATTGGGCCTATTACATGTTGGACTAGTTGCACGGCCCAGTCACGGGGGGCTGGGCCACCCCTACAACAGTACTCCCTCGACAGCAAGCGCTGAGGTCCCGATGGGCGAGCTGACGCGATCAACTACCCCAGCCCCCCGTTCCCTGACAGCAAGCGCGAGGGTGCCGATGCAACTGGTAGCTCGCAGACCCTAGAGGTAATGCCTATGAAGAAATCAGTGAAGCGCCGAAGACGTCGTCGAGCGTCGAGGACGTGCCGTCCCGCCGAGGCGATGCCTACGAGGCGGACGGCGGAGTCGAGCGCCGAAGACGTGCCGTCCCGCCAAGGCGATGCCTACGAGGCGGACGGCGGATTCGAGCGCCGAAGACATGCCGTCGAGCGCCGAGGACGTGTCGTCGAGCGCCGAGGATGTGCCGTCCCGCCGAGGCGATGCCTACGAGGCGGACGGCGGAGTCGAGCGCCGAAGACGTGCCGTCCTGCCGAGGCGATGCCTACAAGGCGGACGGCGGAGTCGAGCGCCGAAGACGTGTCGTCGAGCGCCGAGGACGTGCCGTCCCGCCGAGGCGATGCCTACGAGGTGGACGGCGGAGTCGAAGACGTGTCGTCGAGCGCCGAGGACGTGCCGTCCCGCCGAGGCGATGCCTACGCGGCGGACGGCGGAGTCGAGTGCCGAAGAGTGCCCGCGAAGAGCGGGCGCTTGCGGCGTAGGCCGAGGGCACTACGCACGCGGAGGTAGAGAGGCGAAGGCGCCGTTCCCCTACCTTCGAAAATAGTGCCCGCGAAGAGCGGGCGCTCGCGGCGTAGGCCGAAGGCACTACGCATGCCGAGGTAGGGAGGCGAGGCCGCCGTTCCCCTACCTTCAAAAATAGTGCCCGCGAGGAGCGGGCGCTCGCGGCGTAGGCCGAAGGCACTATGCACGCTTAGGTAGGGAGGCGAATGAAAAAGGGGTGCCCGCGAAGAGCGGGCGCTTGCGGCGTAGGCCGAGGGCGCTACGCACGCTGAGGCCGCGCCGCTTAAAGCGAGGCACTCCCTTGTGTCTCGGCCGGTCGCAATTTTTATACTCCGTAGAGTGCGTGGGAACAACATCCACGTCTTATTTATAGTCCGTTGACTGTCGCGTGCGGAGGCGGGCCTCGACGCTACGCCTTATTTATAGTCCGTAGACTCGTGCGTGCGGAGGCGGACCTCGACGCTACGTCTTATTTAAAGTCCGTAGACTGTCGCGTGCGGAGGCGTACCTCGACGCTACAACTTCCTTTATAGTCCGGAGACTCGCGCGTGCGGAGGAATGCCTCGACGGTCACGTCTTTTTTAGAGTTCGTAGACTGGCGCGTGCAGAGGCGGACCTCGACGCTACGACTTCCTTTATAGTCCGGAGACTCGCGCGTGCGGAGGAATGCCTCGACGGTCATATCTTTTTTAGAGTCCGTAGACTGGCGCGTGCGGAGGTGGACCTCGACGCTACGACTTCCTTTATAGTCCGGAGACTCGCGCGTGCGGAGGAATGCCTCGACGGTCACGTCTTTTTTAGAGTCCGTAGACTGGCGCGTGCGGAGGCGGACCTCGACGCTACGACTTTCTTTATAGTCCGGAGACTCGCGCGTGCGGAGGAATGCCTCGACGGTCACATCTTTTTTAGAGTCCGTAGACTAGCGCGTGCGGAGGCGGACCTCGACGCTACGACTTCATTTATAGTCCGTAGACTGGTGCGCACGAGGGCGTCCCCTCGTTGCGTCTTCTTTTAGAGTCCGTAGGCTGGCGCGTGCGGAGGCGAACCTCGACGCTACGACTTCTTTATAGTCCGGAGACTCTCGCGTGCGGAGGCGGACCTCGACGCTACGTCTTATTTAGAGTCCGTGGACTGGCGCGTGCGGAGGCGAACCTCGACGCTAGAAATCTCTTCCATACACAACTTCTTGTCGTCCCCACGGACGGCGCCATCTGTTGTGGCTACGGGCCAAACAGAGAAAGAGGGGACTAGTAGAAGAAGAGGAGCCAGGTCTGTGTGAGGGAGTTGAGTAAAAATGAGGGAGCTGTCCCCCTTTGCCCCTCCTGGGGGCTTATATATATATATATATATATATATATATATATATGAGTGGAGTAGAATGGGAAATCCTCATTCTACCCCTTAGCATTTACAAAGGATGGGGGTACACTGGTATATTCCTCTACACTATTGGGTCTATTACATGTTGGACTAGTTGTACGGCCCAGTCACGGGGGGCTGGGCCACCCCTACAACAAAAACTATTTTATATATACATATTTTGTGGAGTGTTATATGTGATCCTGATCTCTCGCTGGGCGACCGCAACCACGAGGTGACGTGTCGTGACCTACTCGTTCTCGACCGTGGTCAATAAAAGACGGCAGCAGAAACAAGAAGAGTCAAACTCAATTGGTCATGTTGACCTGTCGCTATCGATTAGGCAGAGGAGGATGCTAGATGCGCTTGCCATTGGGAAGCCGATGCTTCGATTAGGTGTGTCTGTGTGGGGTGGGGGGTGGATCGCAGACCAGGTCTGTGATAGAGGTGAGAAAGAGAAGGTACCACAACTGGAGTATTTTTTCCATTGAAAAAAATGATGTCAGGATGTGGGGTCAGTCTCTAGTACACGTGTGTTACAGTGTTAGAGAGGTTGTGTCTAATATTTTTGGTACATGACATGAAATAGAATTACATATCGTCTCTGCTGTTATAGATGCCATGCCAATAACATGATTAGATGAGTGACTGACATCAATGCCGTGTGCATTAATGCTTCATAAACATAGCCGTTTGTTAAAGACGATGCCTGCATGAATCACAGCTAATCTTTTGCTGGAGATGGTATTTATTAGTTGCCTACCCAGGTTGCATGAGATAACCTGGCTGTGGGTTGCAGAGCATTTTGTTCTGGCTTCCTGAGAGGTTTGGTTGAATTGAATGTAAGATGCAGACAGCCTATATAGTTAATGTACTCACTCTCTCTGTACATATGTAGATTGTTTTCGATTTTTTTTTGATCTTCAATGTAAGACTTTAAATATAATTTATTATGGTAATATACTAGTAAAAATAATAAAAAATAGATATTATAAAAAAATCTTGCAAGACAAATCCAATTATTTTTTACATAGTCAATCTATGTACTTTAACATATATTAATAATCAAATCTTAAAAATTGACTATACAAAATCTACAACAACTTATATTTGTAGACAGAGACAGTACTAATTAGACTGCTGGTTAGCATACAGTATTAGCGTTTTATAACATGGGTTAAGATTGGAGCTTAGGTTTCATCGAGTTAGCTTGAACATACCTAGGGGTGGAAAACAGTAACGGATAATTCGTTTTATCTGATATTCGTATCCGAGAAACACAAATGTGGTAAGCAAAATCCGTATTCGATAATATTCGAATCCATATTTGAGAGTGTTCGTATTTGCATTCGTATTCGAGAATATTCGTATCTGTATTCGTATTCGAGACTATTCGATTCATATTCGACCCGTTTCTAGAAACCATGAAAAATCCGTATAAATTTTGTGATTCAAAATTTGAATTTAGACGGTTTAAAACCGGTAACCGGTCAAAAATCGGCAAAATCGCTAGGAATCCGTTTTATCCGATATTTGTATCCGAGAAAATCCGTATTCGAAAATATCCATATTTGTATTCGAGAATATTCATATCCGTATTTGAAAATATTCAAATTCGTATCCGTATTCGTTTTAAAAATATAGATTTATATTCGTATTTGAAACTATTCGACCGTATCCGATCCGTTTCCACCCCTAAACCTACCTCCACGATCGGGCGCAATCAATGACCGGTTTAATAATTTGATTACATCGCAGTTGTCAAAGTGGTTGGATTTGTGAATCGGGTTGGCAGTATGCATGTCCATTCTTCAAACTTGTGGCTGGTACATCTCCACACTAGGCACATGCACATCGTAATTTGGAACCGGTAAAGAACCATTTAATTTAGTCAGTTCCCATGGCCCTTAACAAAAGGAAATAGTTAAAAAAATGTGCTTTGGCAGCTGAATTTTGCATACTGGATAATGGCAGGAAAGAATTAATAATCCTTTGTATTAGAGAATAGTATATGGGAGGCACTAGACAACATTATACCATTGTAACGGTATATCAACAGGTTTTATAGAGTTTCATGAAAAACATTAGAAAAGTTTCAAGTTTAAGTGAGTTTCATGTGTTTCTAGAAGATTCTAAGGAAGTTTGAAACCAAAAGTTTCAATGAGTTTCATATCTTTGGCAAATCAAGTTTCAACAAGTTTCAGCAAAAAAAGTTTAAAGGAGTTTCACCGAGTTTAAATAGGCTTTACCAAGTTTCAATAGAAAAAGTACTAAGAAGATTCAACAAGTTTCAACAAAAAGTTTTAAGAAATTTCACTAAATTTCAATAGGTTTCAATAAGCTCACCGAGGCTACAATATCGACGAAAGCAGTAGTGCCAGTGCCCACCTTAACTAGTGTCGGCGGGGACGACGACATGGAGAGGGGGTGTTGACTGCAGTCAAAGGCATCATAGAGGTAGATGATGACGATACTAGATCGGGTGGTTGCAGTTCCATTCTTCGATGGCTCGAAGGACCACAGTACCAAAGGGGGAGTTGAGGACGAGCTAGGATGGCGAGGACGAGCATGAGCCAGGTCCCTAGCTCGTTGGCAACCGCATTAGAGGAAGATTGTCGGATCTGGTTATTTCTGTAGCCAACGATGACAAAGATGATCGGATCTGGTGAATCTCGTGGTTGGCGATGAGGAAGACGACTGGGTCCGGTGGATCAAATCGTCCACGCCTTCATCCGCCCACCGAATGTGCCAATCGCCGCGCCTCCTTAGCCTACCATGCTACCTCTGCCCCTACGGGACACTGCCTCCATGAATGTCACCAATGCGTGGAGACTAAGAGAGATGGAGAGGTGAGAGGGATTGGAAAGAGATGGAGAAGCGAGAGATGGAAGAGAGATAGTTTAGAGGCGCACGAACGGGAAGAAGGTGTTGAATTCGATTGCATTTGATCGGATGATTGCACCCATGGTATACGACCTCGTAGTTTTTCTCATAGTGTATACGTACTGCTAATTGGCTACTACAGTACCACATCGAAAGTTCAAATCAGAGTAGCAAAAGCCGATACAATACCCCAAACTGCACATGCAGGAGTCTAGAGCCACCAAGGAAGGTTCGGCCTGTTCTTTTTTAGCTTTTGACTTTTCTACAGTAACTAGTTTTTAAACGAAGTGTTTTTTAAGATGGAATCTACTAGTTAATTATAATATATATTGTACTGACTTCATTTATATTAGCACAAACCGTATGTAAGTTTCTGTTACTCTGTAATCTCTCATATAAACAGTCCAAAAATCATAAGCATCAGCTAAAAGTCACATGCTGCAGAAAAAAAAGAGGCTACATGAGAAGAAGACCAGCCCTAACTAGTTGGGCTTGCCGTGATTGACTTCATGGGCTGTTTGGGTCCTAATTTTAGTTTTGGCCTACTACGTCGCAGGGGATGACAGTTGGAGAGGGTCTCCAACAGAAACTGGGCTGCCTGCTATTGTTTTTGTTTCGTGGGCCGCTTTGCTTACAAGGATGCTAGCCTCACTAAAGTACGTAAGCCCAATTAGGAGATTAGGCCCACAAAGCCCAATTAGGGGCTAATCAGGAGATTATGCCCATAAGGTCTAATTGTCATGTGAAGTCCATATAACTTCCTTGGCCCAAGGACCATAGCCCACAAGGCCAACGGGGACCATATATGTTAAGGACCATTATTTACTATTAAATCTCGCTAATTTATTATTTGTTGTTGTGTATGAAATGATATTGTATCGATGCGGACACTTGTACACTAGCGTGATTCTGAAGTAGTTGGATTTAGATATTCATTCTTGTATTGATTCTGAAGTGAGCTTCACGTGTTAGTTTTATGCTAAATGATCGAGCTTCTTGTAACACTAATGTTTGTTGTAAATCACACGGCACAAATGAATGAAAAGATTTTTGAAGAGCACTAAAAAGAAAAGGGATAATTCTTTGTATGCCACCGAGTTTCTTGTTTGAGTCCCTATGAGCCACTTCCGTCAATGCCGTTAGGCCAAGTCACCGTTAACACTCAATGGGCTGTCGAAATTTTTTTCAATATGCCCAAATTTCCCCCTTGTCCCACGTGTCAGTGGGAGGCCTTCTTTTTTTTTTGTTCCTAGCCCTTTCTCTCTTCCCCTCTCTGCATCCACCAGCAATCAATTAAGGGAGATGCCAAGATGCGATAGGAGGCAAGGGCCCTGTTCTTTACGGCTTCGAAAAGCGGTTTTTGGCTTTTATTACAGTACCTAACTTTCAAACGGAGTATTTTCTCAAGACGAGGTTTACAAGTTAATTGTAGTACACATTAAAAGCCCAACATCTGTATCAACCAAAATCGCAAACGAGTATCTCTCTCTGTAATCTCTGTCGTAAACAATTAAAATTCAAAATTTTCAGCCAAAAGCCATAAGTCGCAGCCATATCAAACAAGTCCAAGGCCAACTTTGGAGGCGAAGGCGGGGCTGGGTGGGACAGAAGCGGTGCCGACAGTGCTAGACGGAAGTGGTGAGAGAGGGAACTGGTTGGTGGTGTAGGGGTGGCGCGCATGAGCACCGCCCGACGCAGGAATGTTGGCGGTGGCGTTGATTTAGTTGGGGGAGACTCGAGGTGTGCCCACGATGGCGACAGCCATGGCGCAAGGGTGGAGCTCGATGTCGGCAAGGTACAGCGATGGGGATGGCCAGGGCAGGGGCGGACGCAGAGTATAAGTAGTGGGGGCCTTGGCCCCCACTCAATTTTGTTAATCATGTATACCTCCTGGGATTTAATCCATATGGCCCCCAGTCCGCAACTCAGCAGGCCCCCAGTGGCCCAGTGCGGCAGCTGGCAGGACGGCAGGCCGACAATGCCTTCTCAGCTACGCGTAGCAGCATGCCCCCACTCAATTTTAGTCCTAGGTCCGCCCCTGGGCCAGGGCAACCCGCCACAAAAAATTTGCTAAAGCACCCTATTTTGTATAGAAAATCTTATCAGTTAGTTCAGAAAATATCAAGAAACTGGCTCTACGCAGCATACATATCTGATAATTGACCCATACAGATGTAATTTAGTCCAACTCCGCCATTGTTTACAGAAGGGCCGTGTCATCTCAATTCTAATAGCTGACCAATAAAGCATGATGTGTGCATGTAGCAGTTACCGACAAAATTAAACCTCTATAATTACAGTTGACACAGTCATTTCGATGAATCCGTACAAAAACTCTGGCGCTTGAAAGGCAAGGTCTCCGTCTACTTCATTAAATTAACAAATCTCATGCGTGTACCATCCAGGAACAAGAACAATTCAACATAGCTAGTGCAAAATTAGTACTTAACAATGCTTAACATTCTTTTCGCTGATGCAAGATGTACAGAACCATAAAGGAAAAAAAGCAAGGAGGAGAAGAATTAGTCCTAATTCAACATTGAACTTTTATCCAAAAGCTCATATATATATATGCCTGCATGAGCACTCTGCACCATCAAGCTAATTAAGCACACGCATTAGTATTGCAGCTAGATGGCAAGGTTCTCAAAGCTGCAAGTTCTACTACTCTTTCAGCTTCACTTCACGTTGCAATCGCAGTGGTCGCATGGGCTCCAAAGAGAACAAAGACAAGTAAGCCATTTCATGCCTACCATATCTTTACTATTATAAAAGTGTAAGTTGGTAGTTAGTCAATTCTAACTCATCTCTTCTCAGCCATCCAATTTGATCTGGACCATTTGTCTCTCTCCTTATCTCTCTCAGGATACAACCATTCACCCCCTCCACTTTCTCCATCTCCTCACGCATTTTGGCCACCCTTCTATCTCTGTCGCTTGCTTTCAAATGTTTGATGTGTAAAATTGGCCAGGCAGAAAGTTTCATCTCACTATTTTTATGACTTCGTTGCAACGCACGGTCTCTAACTAGTCACATGTACAAAAGTTTGGTTACATATACTACTGCATTCCATCAAGTTATTAACCTGTCCATGCATAATTTTTCTTCAGTTATACATCGTGTACCTCGGCGAGAGACAGCACGAAGACGCCGACCTCGTCACCGCCTCGCACCACGACATGCTCACCTTAATCCTTGGGAGGTAATTACGAAAATGAAAAAAAAAGAACGAAATTGATCACTGCGAGCAGCGATAGTTAAATTAGTGCGTGTTTCGGATTAAAATGTGTTTTCATGTGTAAATTTCGACATATGGTGAGGATGAGAATATATGGAACAAGAATGTAAACGAGAACAACATATTTCTGCCTCTAAAATGCTGCAAAAATGTAAATGAGAATAGCAAAAATGTTTTTCTAAGAACCACAAGGCATATATCCGATTTTCGTAACGTATATGTCATAAGCAGAGTCAATTTATAGCAATTTTATGTTTTTGAAGCAAGGAAGAGACTCTCGAGTCGATTGTCTACAGCTACAAGCATGGGTTTTCTGGCTTTTCTGCCATGCTCACTGAATCAGAGGCCAGAAAGATAGCTGGTAATTAACTGAATTGGTTTTACATCATTTGCTTGTTTACCATGATAGATACATACATAGGTAGCTGTTGTAATGTTGTTTCATTCTGGCAGGGCTGCCTGGGGTCATCAGTGTAACAGAGAACGAAGTCTACCCCACACATACAACTCGAAGCTGGGACTTTCTTGGACTGGATTTCAAGCAACCAGATGGGCTACTCGCAAAAGCTAGATATGGAGAAGACGTCATTATTGGTGTCATTGATTCAGGTTAAATAAGCTAGGATAAATTCAGAACTTAATTCTAATTCAGAACTTCATTCTATTAAGTGTACGTACGGTATGCATTTCTTGTTTGGTTTAAGAAGTAAGAGAGAACGGATTTCTGCTGTCCCACCAGCTAGCCAACTTCATCAAATTCGAGCTGATCATGCGTGTGCCGTGGTGTAAGTTGGAACCATATGCAACTTTGTGTGCATGTATCAGTTACCGGAGAGGTGTCCTTTGTGTGATCAAGAGGAGGAGACGATTCAACATTTGCTTACTGGTTGTGTGTTTGCACGACAAGTCTGGTTCAGTATTTTGTCACCTTTGGATTTGGGAAGCGAAGCTCCTGGACATAATGATCTTTGTTTTGCTGTTTGGTGGGCTAAGATAATCCGCATGTTTAGTAAGGAGCACAGGAAAGGAGCAAATTCTCTCATCATTTTTATTGCATGGTTGCTTTGGAAGCACCGTAATGCCTGTGTTTTTGATGGAGACTCCCCTTCTGTTAGTGAGCTTTTGAGACAGTTTAGAGATGAGTATAAGCTTTGGTGCCTAGCTGGAGCTAAGAAACTTCTTGCTCTCGGATTGGATAGGGTGGGAGCTTTTGGATGAGTCTATGCCTTGCTGTTTGGTCGTTTAAAGTATTTTTCGAGTATTCGTGTTGTAAAGTGTTTCCAACCTTCTCATGTATGGTCCTGGCATGAGTTGGTAATGTATACAGGCCGTTTTTTCCTCTCTATAATACAAAGAGACGCAGCTCTCTTGCGTTTTCGAAAGAAAAAAAAAACCATATGCAGTGCATGGACAGCAGGAGAACAAATGATTTTCATAGGATGTTCAATTTTCATTAAATTCCGCTTGATCAAAAGTATTGTGCCAATTCTGTAAAATTTCGGTGTTTGCAATCGTATATGCATGCGCTTATTGAATACTTCGTCATTTTTCACTTGTCGTTTTAGAAATCGATGGTCTCCGGTATGCCTATTTGATCAGGGTGTTGTACCCAGGTATTTGGCCGGAATCTCTGAGCTTCACGGACGATGGCTATGGACCCCCTCCCCGGAAATGGAAGGGGATCTGTCAAGCCGGCGCGTCGTTCAGCCCAAACAGTTGCAACCGGAAGCTCATCGGCGCGCGGTGGTACGCCGATGACATCGATAAGAGCACGCTCGACGGTGACTTCATGTCTCCCAGGGACTCCGACGGCCACGGCACCCACGTGGCCTCGACGGCCGCGGGGAACCTCATCGGCAACGTCAGCCTGCACGGGTTGGCGGCCGGCACGGCTCGCGGCGGCGCGCCTCGCGCTCGGATAGCCGTTTACAAGGTTTGCTGGAACCGCCTTTGCTCCAGCGCTAGCATCATGAAAGCCATTGACGACGCCATCCACGACGGCGTTGACGTCTTATCGTTATCAATCGGCGGCCTAATAGGATCGCCGGCCGCACTGCCTGCCGTCGCTAACGGCATCACAGTTGTGTACGGGGCTGGAAACGATGGGCCTGCCGCTCAGACGGTGGGGAACTCGTTGCCATGGCTGCTAACGGTTGCTGCAGCCACGGTTGACCGCTTGTTCCCCACGGTGATCACCTTGGGAGATAGCCAGAAGCTTGTGGTAAGTACCCTCCCCCTAAGTGACTATTAGGATTGTATCTTTATAAACAAGATCCACATTATCCCTCCTATTTTCAAGTCAGTCCACTTTCAATCTTTTGCTTTAAAACTGGGTATATAGCCCCCCTCTATTTTTAAAACTAGATCAGTTTTCAGAATTTTTGGCACATATGGCACCATTTGAACCCGTATTTACAAAAATATTAGTATGCACGTGCTATTAGCAAAAATGGCATTTTTGTTGCCCGATAGCCGAGTGGTGACGCTGTAGAGCCGACACGTCCCCCTGCCGCCCGGCCACCGGATGGGTGCGCGCCTGCCACTCGGCCACCATGCGGCAAGTGGCCTGCTACCCCTCCACCATATGGCAAGTAATTAAGCTGGATTAATTACCTGCCTAAATTAGTATTTTATATGTCATGTTTGTTCAAAATTTTAAATATAGCAAATGAGCTTAAAAAATTATAAAATTTTATGTATCACCTTCTGACACAACGTACTCCATTGTGCAATTTTGTGATAATTTTATCCAATCTCAATATTGCTCAAAACTTTGTATTATTATGATATTTGTAGGAATTGTTACATGTAGTAAATGAGCTTCAACAATTACCAAATTTTATGTGCAACCTCCCGACACAGTCGACCTAATTGTCTAATTTTTGTGAATTTTATGTACTCTAAATTTATCATGTTGATTTAATTGTAATTAGCGATATGCAATGTTCATTTAATTCACCCACCAAAAATTGAAAATCGCACTCCCGAGCATGGGTGATTATCCATACCAAGTTGGTACAAGTTCTCAACCTGCATAAAGATGGACCAGAACTTGATTGAATCTATGCTCCTCCATCGGCTGGATGCCGTCCGGTGCCTGTGTCGGCGTCATCGGCTCCCCGCCATGGCGTCGCATGCAGAATAATTTAAAACAATATAGTTTTATTTATGAATTAAGATCAACATGATCAAGATGTGTAACTTGCCTTGCTCTGCAATTTGTGCTGTGAATCATCAAAATCATACACTCTGGAGTCGTCATAGTTTACACGCGAAGAACCAAAGTAAAGAAATTCAAATAACACTCAAAAATTAAAAAGAGTCCATAAATGGATAGTTTAGGATTTTATATGAATTTAGAAATTTGAATAGGTCCAATCGAAACTAGGATGAAGAAATACAGGCTTCCAAAAGCTTGAAACTAAAGAAAAAGAAAAAGGGTATTTTCTAGAATTATTTTTGTACTGAAAAAAATGCTTTGAAGATGTTCAGACCATCAGATTGGCCATAGAGACGTTTGGACCAATTTGATCGGCTAGAGAGATATTCGGACCGTCTGATCGGCTTGAGAGAACATGTGTCGACCTGAGAGAGAGAAAGAGAGTTAGGGCTAAAATTTCGTTTTTATTTTTCAGAAAAGCTAGGAAGCTTCAAAAATATTTAGAAAATAGTAAATAAAGTCTAACAAATTCAAAAAAATTCACAAAAATTCCTGAATATATTTTGGACTTGGTAAAAATATTTTCAACTTAAAGTTAGTCTTTAAATTTTTTTTATAAAAAATACTTTTTATCTTTGAAATTGATTTTTAAAATCCAAAAAATTCAAATAAAAGCCAAATCTTTAAATAATTAATATATGATTGGGAGGAAGCTATCCGAGCAAGCTAGTCTATAAGAAAGTTATCCTTTCGGGGGATATACTGTAACTCAAAACCAAAGAAATGCTTTTGAAGCTTCTGTACTTCTGACAAGTACTGAGACATTGTCGTACTTGAGCACTGATACTCTTTTCTAACCTGATTCATGACTAGTTGAGAGTCTCCTCTCATGAGTTGTTGATGAATCCCGAGCATTTTAGCGGCTCGTATGCTAGCCAACAAACCTTCATACTTAGCCACATTATGAGTGGCTGGAAAGAGCAATTAGATGACATACTTTAATGTCTCTCTTGCGGAAGATTCCAGGGCCACCCCAGCCCTCGAGTCACTTAGTGTAAGCGACCCATTGAAGTACATCATCCACTCGTCGTGGGTAGCGTGCTGTTGGGAATTCTGAATAGGTTCATGATTTGTCCATTCAGCGATAACATCTGCCAAGATCTAGAATTTAATGGCCGTTCGAGACACGAAATGGAGGTCGAATGCCCCAAGTTCAACCATCCATTTGGGCCATGCATCCCACTGTTTCCCTGTACTGAAGGACCTCTCATAGGGAAACTCAGGTGGCACAATAAATTTTGTGTACTTGAAAATAATGCTTTAGGCTCCTTGAAGACATGAGGAGTGCATATGAAAGTTTTTGGACCTGAGGGAAGCACTCCATAGGCCCATGTAAGACTTCGCTTATATATTAGACTGGTCATTAGAACAAACGTAATAGGCAGAAAAACTTGGCCAAGGGCTTGGCCAAAGATCCTAGTACGATCCCATGAAATGAATATCATACTAGTTTTATTCTGGTCTGTGGAACTTGCATCTCGTCCATAGCACCTGCAAACAAGACATTTAAAGGACTACCACTCATGATCAACACTCGATTTACCCGACAGTTGTTGATGGGGAGTTCGACCGCGATCAAAAACTGGTGGGGTCGAGTTGAAGGGGTCGGATAGTCGACTTTCTCAAAAGAAGTAGCAATTTCCAACCACTTCGGAAGATAATTGACAAGGGAAGGGTCAATGAAGTTTACCTTATGTTGATGTTTACCTCACGCTCGATAGTTTTATATTGTCGTTTTGACTCATATGCCGAAGATACTCCATAGATGTGCTCGATGGTTTGTTGCGGATCCTAGAACGGCATCTCCTTGTCATCTTCAAAGTGCTTTCGATCACTCGTTTGCCCTAAATCATCGAGTATAGAGAACGACTCTTTGCCAGAGTAATAATCCTTAAGTTTTTATCGCAAAACTTGGTGCGAAGGTCGTGCCCTTCTCTCTTATGGAAAGGGCATCACCTAGGCTTGTTATCTGTTCAATCGGAGCATTGTTTAGGGTTCCAAGGCTTTTCATCGCATACGGCCAAGACTTCCTTCGAGGTCTCGACCTAAGGCTACTGATCTTTGGCCTTGCTCCTGGACTTCCTGGCCTTCCTCTTTCTCCTACTGCCTTCACCTTCCTCTTCAGAACTTCAGTTGACCCGATTGATGGTTTTAGTCCCTTCGACCACCTCAGTAGCAGTTGCGTAGTGATCAGTCATTTCAAAGAGCTCAACAATGGTAGTCAGAGAATTCAAGGTGACATCCTTTGTGAACCTCCAATTGCGGACCCCCTGCTTGAATGTCATAATGACAGAAATGTCAGAGACCTCTGGAATTGAATTATGAACCTGACTGAAATGCCTGATGAATTGTTGTGGGGTCTCATTGCTATTTTGCCGCATCTGGTACATGTTGTCCTCTTTTCCAGGGCGATGATAGGTGCCCTAGAAATTGGCTAACAGAATATCACAAAGATGCTGCCACGAGTGGATTGACTCGAGTGGTTGATTAAGTAATCACAATCGAGTGGATCCCTCGAGTACAACTAGTAGATAGTTGACCATAGCGTGCTCTCCACCTCTCATTGCTCGAACCACAGGCATGTAGATATGAAGGAACTCGATGGGATTTTGGAACCCGTTAAATCTCTCCAGGTTTACTGGTCGAAATCGCAATGGCCAACACATCGCTCGGAGTTCAGGTGTGAACCTATCGAATCCCAAGAAGGGGTATTCTGGGTTATAACTGTCACTAGCCGAATTTGTTTCTTGCGAAAATATAGACGGACACAGAGAGTGCCCACCTATTCTCTTTGCAGATTCGACCGGAGAGTCACCACCACCAGTTGGTAATGGGTTCCCCGATTGGTAGATTCCAGGGCTCGCTGAAACTGCACGAAGTGTTTCAGCAGGACTTGAATGCTCGGGAGCGGGCTTATTATCGCGTTGCAAGTCCTTATCATGGTCTGGTTGACCCTTGCCACTTGGGGGAGGTGAGTCCTCCGTTGGGCATACTGTTGTGGGGTATTTGGATCCCTCATCTGCCTTTCCCGCGGCGTGGTCTCTGAGATCATTAGATGGATCTCCAGGGAGAAGTTCACCATCGGAAGTAAGCATTGTCTGCACGTAGTCGTAGTAGGCCTCCATGTCGATATTTGCATAGTTGGCCAAGTCGAACTACTTCTTGTTGTATTCATCTACCATGAGGACATTAGGAGGAAAAAGAGAAACTTGCCGATGTGGAAATTACTGGAGTCTTGGAAGAAGGATCCCCACAAATGGTGCCAACTATAGGTGTTTTAATACTGATCTTATGTATGATTTGTTTAGATTCAGGGATTCTCTTAGAAGTCTACGCTATGATCTTGCGGAAGAGGGACACGAAAATTTTTTATCCAAATTTAGGCCTTCTCTTGAAAGAATAATAACCCTACGTCTTGTGTGATTACTAAGTAGAGGAAATGATTACAACTGGGTAATACAAAAAAGAGTCTACACGAACTATTGCATGGATCATGATCTCTCCCTCTCTCTTCAACATCAACCTTTATAAAGCTAGTGAAGCGATGGCCACTGTCCTGCATTAGAAGATGCCTCAACACTTCGGGTGATAACTGTTTGATGGTAGTTATTGTTAGAGAGACATGGTGGCCGTTCACCGTGTAGCGGTTGTTGTCAGATAGATCGTGTGCGGTTATTAGATAAACGCACATTCTAACTGCCTTATCAAACGAACCCGTGATGCAGTTGGTCGTCATAGACAAGTTGGTTAGAGATAAATTGGTCGCAGGAAGGTCCAGGACCATAAGGTGGTCGTAGGACAACTTACGACTATGTGGTCGTAGAAGAAATTACGTCGTGGTAGGACTTACGACTATGTGGTCGTAGAAGGACTTACGACCAGGGAGTAGTCGCAGTAAGACTTACAACTACGTGGTCATAGAAGAACTTACGACCATGGAGTGCTCGAAGTAGGACTTATGACTATGTGGTCGTAAAAGGACTTACGACCAGAGAGTAGTCGCAGTAAGACTTATGACTACGTGGTCGTAGAAGGACTTACGTCACAGTAGGACTTACGACTATGTTGTCATATAAGAACTTACAATTAAAGAGTCGTCATAGTAAGATTTACGGCTACATGGTCATAGAAGGACTTACGACCATGGAGTAATCGCAGTAGGACTTACGACTATGTGGTCATAGAAGGACTTACAACCATAGAGTAGTTGCAATAAGACTTACGACTACATGGTCGTAGAAAGACTTACGACCATAGAGTGATTGCAGTAAGACTTACAACCATCCTGAGAGACTTCTCCCTTATTGGTGAGGGGTATATTTAGTGAATATAATGACGTAATAATTTGAGAATTATTCTATCCTCGTCAGATTGTGTGCGAGGTTTTCCAATACAAAAAAAAATTAGTTCTTCTCACTGCCTCTCTTATTTCCCTCTCTCGGTTTCTCCTAGCTTCGGATGAACAAATGAGCCTGTCAAGTGAAAGGCCCTCGTCGAGAGCATTTTAACGCATGCAATGAAACGTTGATAAGACTTGAAAGCAGAGGGGGTATTATGGACTTATTCTTCTTTTTATTAGAAAAAAATCTATTTTTCATCCCTCAACTATTGGATGAGTCCGAATTTTAACATACAACTCCAAAACCACTCACTCTTCATTCTTGAACTCTTAGAACCATTTGAAAACACCCTATTAGTCTAATATACCATGGTTTTGGCTGATATAGTACCAATGTGGAAGTTGTTTAATTTTGACTTATGTGGCATCCAAATAGTTCAGTGTGTGCTAACGTGGCACCCATATTAGTAGTATATATAGGGTAGGTTCTTTTGGACTGATGGTTTATGACTTAAATATTTAAATTTTGGCTGTTTGCAAAAGGTAGTACGCACAAGAAAATAGTCGTATATGATTTTGGCTGGAATAGTTGAACTCAGTATACTTTTTACTATCTTTTTTTTGTTGACCCTGCTTTTAAAAATATATCGTTTAAAAATTACTTACTATAGGCAATACGAATATAAATCAACTTTAAGCTGCAAAGAATGTCAGCAATACATGTATTGATTTCGCAAATAAAATAAAATGACAGTGGGGTCCAGGGGTTAGCCTCATCCACCTCATCTCCTCTCTTCACCTTCTCCCTCGCCTCCCTCTGTATACCGGAGCCACCGATGAACACCTCCCTCTCTCACCTTCTCACCTCTCCAGCCCTCCTCCGGTCGCCGCCGCTCTGCCCGCTGCACTTGCTTCGCTCCACGCACTGCCCATGCCACCCTTCTTCCCGCCCTCTCTCCCCCAAATCCCTCCCTCTTCCTCTTCTCCATCCATTGAGCAGCGGAGAGGCAACCGGCACGCTTGGATCCAGATCCAGTGGATATATGATGTGATCGGCGACCTCATCCTCTCCACGGCGGTGGGATTCTCCCGCTATTGTCGCTGATGACGACACCTTGCCGAGGATGTCATCTTCACTTGTCGCCGCGCACGAGTTATTGAGGCTGTTGAGGCCGATTGGCCGGTGCAATTGCCCGGAATCTGAGAAGGTCATCGTTGGAGCTGAAGAGGTCAGGGGCAGCCGCGCTCCAAACAGTAAAACACAATACTGCACCATCCTATATACCCGTCCAAACAACATACTTGAATCATCTCATCCAGGACCAAACCATCGCAAGTTTAACCTCATCTCACTAATCAAACACACCCTTACAGTTTTCAATCTTAATTTCTATGAAGTACTTTTCATCATTTGTATGAAATTTCTGTTTCACCTTTTCTCTCCTCACTATATGTTTACAGGGACAGTCCTTATTCGTGACAGTGAAAGGTGCAAATCAGTTCAATCAGTTGGAGCTCTTCTATAGTGAACGGTACAATTCTATATGCACGTATATAATAACAAATTCATTGTGTATGTGTGGTTATTGAGACTCAAAACACACATATGCTTGTATGATCCATCAATCGGCATACTAACATATGTATGAACAGTTTCAATGAAATTCATACGCTCCAAATAGGCCCCTAGCTCGTACATGTGCCTTCTCATATGCCAACAGTAGCAAGTAATTTGCAGGTGCATCCTAGACTACATAAACAGCACGAATATATACGGGAAGGTCGTCTTCTGCATCACACCCGGTGGCTTTTATTCACCAGCATATTTTGCAGAAATCGCGTCACTAGTGGAGAAAAATGGAGGCAAAGGATTCATATTCTCACAGCATAATACTGACGGGATTACATTGTGGGGAATTACAACAACATTTATTCCGTGTGTTGCTGTTGACTTTGAGATCGCCAACCAGATTTACCAGTACTACATGTACGTATATATTATTTTCTTTGGAATAAATATATAAAGATTAATTGACTCTTCGACGTTAGATTGATTAGCATATATAATTATTGTGGTTTGATAAAAAATTCTGTGTTTTAACAATCCTTTTTCTTATCCTATACAAAACTAACAGCAACAGTGACAGACCAAAAGCAAAGATATCTTTAACTCAAACAACAATTGGAAATGAAGTTCCTGCCCCCAAAATAGCAGCTTTCTCATCTAGGGGCCCTAGCCCTCTCTTTCCCGGGGTTCTCAAGGTAAGCATGAAACAACAATCCATGAAACAACAATATCTTATACTCAATGTAAATAATTTTCTTTCATGATGCAAGATTCTCATATAGAGTTTGTTTGGTTTAAACTTTTACAATAATAAAATCAATTAACTAAAAAGATCACTTTGTGATGAAAACGAAGTGGCACCAATCAGTGGCTCAAAAAGATTTGAATGTGGAATTCATGTCTCAGGCAAACAAAGCAAGAAAAAGAAACAAAATCATACGAAAAGACTGTGTATTCAGGACTATTAATCCTTCGTGAGCACAAAATTAGACGAATACAATGACTTGTTGAAAATCAACATCAATTCTGGAACTTCTTAAATCAACACAATGACATGGTTGTTTTTTTCTCCAAACAATTACATAATTAGAAAACACTACATTAATTGCTCGAATTCTATCGTAACCCTTTTACGGATTTGTCTTCAAAGCTCAAAGTTCATGCTCTTAAAACTGCTGCTATACCATGTCTTACATATAATGTGCTAGAATTGGACATTTCTATCATATTTATTGTATCAAATGCCATACAAAAGATACATGAGGTTTCTTCTTGACAATTATGCAATGTTCAGATGCATCAAATTTTCAAAAAAAAAAAAATCTAAATACATTTAGCTACTTGAGAATTTATCAAATTTGAAGTCAAAATTAGTAAACTTCAATGCAATTTTTTTTCTTATGCAACACATTAAACTACTGCTACCATATTTCTTAATCTACAAATAATGCATGGTTACTTCTCTGCCCAAATTAGAAAAGACAGACGGTTAATCTGTTCTACGATTAGTAGACTAACAAATCTCAGAAAAATCCATCATTTTTAATTACAAATGTTGAAATTTACATGAGCGGACAGTCGATTCAATCAATGTTCTCAATCTTTCTTACATGCATGTTATGCATTCCATTAACACGTTGTACGATCTCAAACAGCCTGATATTGCCGCACCTGGGGTGGCCATTTTAGCGGCTGTGCCACAAACTGCTGCTTTCAAAAGTCTGGGTCTTTTCTACCAATTTGGTTCTGGAACATCAATGTCTTGCCCTCATGTGTCGGGGATTGTTGCCCTGCTTAAGGCACTCCATCCTGATTGGTCACCTGCTGCCCTAAAATCAGCACTTATGACAACCGGTATGTATATTATAAGGCTGTTAAGCGAACAATATGTGTTGTGTTTCTTATCATTGCATGATTGGGCAACCATCTGATGGAAAATCATTGGATAAGATTGGCTGTAGCTTGTGCACAAGATATCTGATTCGGATATTTATGAATAAAATTAAATTACCAAGGTCTTACTATAGTTTAAGTTTAGACATATCATACCCTAATTAAGTGTCTGCTTGAGTGACAGTTGTCACTGTAGTTGTAGGCTAAAGAACTGATCAGTAATTAATATATTC
The DNA here is from genome assembly GCA_017311315.1 of Dendrocalamus latiflorus. Classification (NCBI taxonomy): domain Eukaryota; kingdom Viridiplantae; phylum Streptophyta; class Magnoliopsida; order Poales; family Poaceae; genus Dendrocalamus; species Dendrocalamus latiflorus. The sequence continues at coordinate 1,998,309 of CM029628.1, forward strand.
AAAATGTCTTGTAGCACTTACCACCGACAACAATGGGCTCCTACTACAAGCAGATGGAACTCCAACAAAGATTGCCGATCCCTTTGACTACGGGGCAGGATTTGTTAATCCGAGCAAAGCGGATGATCCTGGCCTTATATACGACATTGGTCCGGCAGATTACCTGAAGTTGTTCAACTGCATGGGAGTATTCGGCGTAAAAGGCAATTGCACGCCACCTAGAGAATCTTTATCAGACTTGAATCTTCCATCCATCGTCATTCCTGGCCTCAAGACATCTGAAACGGTTATGCGCACTGTCACCAATGTCGGCCAACCCGACGCAGTGTACAAAGCGATCTTGCAGGCTCCTGCTGGTGTAGAGATGTCCGTCGAGCCGTCGGCGATGGTGTTCAGTAAGGACACAAGGGTGCAAAGTTTCAAGGTGAACTTCAAGGCGACGCGAAAGATTCAGGGTGACTACACATTTGGTAGCTTAGCATGGCACGACGGTGGTGATCATTGGGTTCGGATCCCAATTGCAGTTCGCATCATAGTTCAGGAGTTCTATTCCAGCGTCTCCTGAATTATATATATCCTCAGAGAAGTATATAAACTGAAAGACGTATTCATATAAAAGTGTGTGAACGTGTGTTTAGTGGCAGAACTAGAATCTTTCAATTATCACTATTCTACATATGAACGTGTATTCATATGTAGATTTTCATAAGCATAAGAGTATCTTACAAAAAGCTCTGGGGTTAGTAGGCCCAACAGCTAAATGGTTGTGTTCCAACCTGGGGTGTAAATGGTTGCGTTCGATGTTGGAACCAAACAGTGGTCAAACCATTTTCACCGTTGTTTATACGAGTTCTTTGTTTTTCGGTGAAGCTAGTTTGGTTTGTATCACTGTTCAACATCCTAATGCCTACATGCACAAACGGTGAAGCTAGTTTGGTTTGTACTATAATGACAGTGTGCACAAATATATATCATAAGCAGATTAAACTACTTGTGGGTTGTACTTGAACTAACTGACAAACATATTTCCCTATTCAGTGGCTGGCTGGCTGCTCCTATGGAAAACAACTGCCTTGTTATGAGCATCGTTGCACATGTCTCGAAGAATTCGATATCTTAGTTAAGGTCAACTCTGCAAATATTACCATGAGCGATTCAATCTGAGTTAATTCAGTACATGAAACATCAGCTGTGCACTATGCAATCAAATCACAGGACCTGAATCTTACACATATTAACAACATTCCTGTTTCCTAATCCAGAATAGAAAATCAATTATATCTGCAGACACACTTTTGATTAATATCAGCCAAAAGACATATTACCACAATTGGACAACCATATTTGCACGTCAATGTATTTGAGTAATGCACAAACGGAGAATCGGGACACTACAATAGTAGTTCTGCTGTCAATAATCAGATCATTAATTTGTCATTCATATTGGAGTAATTTTTTTAAAACTACACTAATTGTGGCGTAATAGTAAAGGAACTACAACTTTCAAATTGAATTTCGGTGAGCTACTAGCCTACTACTACTTTGGACAAACGTTTCATAGAGCCACAACTCGGTATCTTCGAACAAATTTGTGTGCATAATGTGCCAAGGGGTTTCATAGAACATACAAGATGTGCCAAGGGGTTTGCTCTTCAGCCGGTGAGCATTTGTTTCTGATTCACTGATTTGAGTCCATTCTTTCAACAAACAATTGTTGGAAATGTGGGCAATATTTTAATTCCAAGTTTTATTAGGAGACAGAAATAATAAACTAATGATGCAAAACTCACAACCAACAGCAAGCTACTCATCATACTTCACAAATTACACAAGAAAAACAATATAGTAACAAAGTCGAACGTGCGCACGAACGACTTACTTGTTAGCCTGATGAAGAACAGGAAGCCGCGCAGGCTTGACGCAGTGCAGAACGAAGGTGTCGCAGTGCAGTGAGCGGTCGCACAGATGCGCTGCCCAGAAACCTTATTGCCGCCCCCGTGCAGGTCTTCACGGCAGCAATGGTTCGGAGATACCGCTCCTCTTCTTCACGGTGCACGCCGGGAAGAAGAGTCGACGAAGTTCAGACGGCGCAGCACAACAGCACACAAAAAGTTTTGAGAAAGAGAATGGAGGCAGTCAGTTTGTCACTTCTACTCTGGACGTCTCCAGGCATACAAATAGACAGACTAGTAACTGACATGATTAAAACAACCATTTACCCACTGGTAACTGACACATTCAACCAGTCAGTTACACTGTCTGTCATCAAACCCAATAAAGCCCCATTCAAATGTTTGAATCTCATTCAAACAGAGAGATAGAGGTGCAGGATTTAGCAAAAATAGAGATAGACTTGGTCTGCCAAGTGGCGCGATTTTCACGCGAAAATACGCGGATACGCGCGCGCGCGTGCGTGCGCGTGTGTGTGACTAGCCAGAGCCCTCCTAATACCATCTCTATCCATATTCAAGGAGTGGTGAGAACTCCACCTTATAAATTGGTCTTTCTCACCTTGCCTTAGCAATATGGTACTAACCATGCATGCTTTGGGATTCGCGAAATGAGCCTTGCTCATTGGGCCAATTTCTAACAACAATTACATTACAGATCCAGGGATGGAAAAATCAACACTGAGAGCAAAGGGAAAGGAAAATACCGCACAATCAGATGATCTGTCTTACTCCTTAAATTGTAACCAATCATCATCATCACGTCAGCATCGAATAGCAGTAAACAGACAATAAATAAGCATCACTAGGTCAAAATTGGTCGAACTTGACTTAATCCAATCAAAGCAGTAAACAGACAACAAATAAGCATTACTAGGCGCACCCTGTGCTCTACTTTGGAGGGGCTGAGGAGAAACATTGATCAGATCACATGAAAATGGCTCATTTTGACACCGTCAGTAGGGTGTGTCAGAATTCGATGAAACAATCAGATAATTGATATTCTCTCGAATATCACCACCAGTGATCATTCCGAGATCAACATAATCGGTACTGTAGGATCCCCTAAAGCATGGACATGTTGGTTTACCCGTATCTGTGTCCGACACGGATATGACACGGACACACATCGTGGACACATGTCAGCGGCGTGTTGGCTGATTTAAAAATAAATTTTAATTTTCAAAAGTCCCGACACGTGTTGGATACACACGGTCAACCAACAATGGCTGAATCGCGTGCAGGTAGGCGCTCTAGCCCGGAAGCGATTGAGTCCACACACGCTATCATCGACTCCTCTTGTGCAGTTGCATTCCACATCGCCAATCGTGTGGAGGCAAGAGCCTTGAAGAATGGGTTTACAAATAAATTTCGACAAAAAATTTCATCAAGTTTCAATAGGTTTCGACAAGTTCACTGTATTTACAACATCGACAGAAGTGGTGGTGCCGATGCTCACCTTGACTAGCGCTAGCAGGGACGACGACACGGCGAGGGGATGTTGATTGTAGTAAAAGGCGTCATAGAGGTAGACGACGATGCCAGATCAGGTGGGGGTGGTTCTGTTCTTCGCCGGCTCGATGGACCACGCTGCCGAAGGGCGAGTGCAGTGGCGAAGCTAGAGCAAATTAGAGGGGGGGTACGCCTGCTTTATAGATCGGTAGACTTGGTGCCCGGACACCAAGCCTCTCTGTCGTTAGATTGCTTTTAGATGCATGCAGGTGCAATATATTAGGTAAACCTATTAAGATTCATTAATTCGAAAAGGCATCAATTTGAAAAGGAATCAATCATGGATGGAAAGTATTAATCATGGATGGAAAGTTTTAATTATGGAGCTTGGGCACCATGGTGCACATGTTATTTTGCCTATATAACTGGGAGCACAAGTTCGGTACATTGGGTTGCTCTCAGCCGTTAAATGTTGCCCATCTAACGGTTGTCGTGGCCTTGGCACCTCCGGTGCCACGGAGCGGTGTGAAGAGGTGGTGCTAGCGAAGTAGGCAAAAAAGTAATTTCACCGAAGAAGTCGCATGTAACATCCCAAAAAGGGAACTATTGTAATTATGAAAATTATAAAATCTTTTAATTGTTTTTCTAGTGTATCTCAAAATTTTTGCGCGCTATTCAAATTTCTTAAGTTGGTTTCTTGCCAAAAGCTCGATTAATAAAAATCCAAACCTTGAAATCAAGAACCAAAATTGAAAATTTTAAAATTAAGAAAATCCAAATTCCCTTGGAAGTCTTAAATTCAGATTTAAAAAATGGGATCTTGATACTCAAAACCAAGAATTGAAACTGAAACAATATAAAATTGTCTCCATCCAATTCAAATGATGATAGTGCCCCAGACGTGATTTCTGAAATTAAAGAATTATTTCTCAAAACTCGTCTCCATCCAAGATTTGTGCTGCCGTTGTCTCCCAGACGTGACGGCTGATAATGATGAGTTCGATTGATCGGTTTTTTTTCTTGCTGCAACCACTGTGGACGGCGTGGAGTCGTGCACCTTACGGTTGACTCAGTCTCTACATCAGAGAAGAAGTTAAATGATGATAGTGCCCCTAATTGATGGATGGTTAGGTTTGTTGGAGGTGTTAGCACCTCTCATACCTCTACCTGGACCGAACCATAGCTCATATAACTGGTCTTGCCTATTAGAGTGGTGTGCTTGTTCCAACTTACTCTGGATAAGTTCCCATTCCTCTGATTCAGTCCAGAATTTGGTCCTCCTGTAGAGTGTAGACGCTGATTGGTGAACAAGTCTTACTTTCTTAGTTAACTAGTATAGTGCCCGTGCTAACGCCACGGCGGCATTTCAGGGATGCACATGAAAACAACCAAATGACGATATTTTTTTTCATAGTTTAAGTTTCACGCAATTGTATATCACCATGTATATAATCTGGAAAACACTCATGTATATCACCAGCAAGTTCAGCTCATGAAATTACAAGCCTAGGCCAATTATAATGCATAACAAGACAATAATAAGGCATGTCTCGCCTGAACCATCTAATTTTTGATTTGCTTAAGTAGGTCTTGGAGTTCTCCAGGGATAATGTCTTTACATTCATTTTCACTACTCTTCAAAATGTCCACCAAGAAATTCGTCCTCAGTGAATGTGATCGCTGTGCATGGCAGATAACAAGTTAATTTATTAATTTGCTATGTAGTCTACAAAATATACATAGAGAATATTATATGCTCACAGTGTTGATAACTGGTAATCTTACGCCATTCCACGTCGCAATGAAACTGTATACAAGGAAGCCTGACAGGTTGCTGGAGAAGAGCACGTGTTTAATTGTTATAGATAAATCAAATGATATTTGATAATAAAGATGAAACATATTATAAGTTATTACCAGTCCGTAGTTTTTGGAACCCATGTTGGGAATTTACGACCCCAGTAAAAAATATCGTCTTTCCACGCAGGATGTGCCAATTCCATGGCGAGTTTGAAATTATTGGCAATGTTATGTAATTTGTGTATATATGGCATGCATGGATCAGAACCCTTAAACATTCTATTTTTAGGATGAGGATCCATAATGGACACAGTTCTGGTACCCATGTCTAGTATGTATAATGTGTAGTGCTTCATTTGACGGTATGGCAGTAGAACCTATAAACAAACACCGAGTCTATAAGTGACAAATGATAAAACACAAGTTTTTAAAGGAGGATATAGAACATATCTTACACTGCTACAATGTGAAATATCGTACTCCATGTCAGGCCAGCATTCAAGCAATTTTGCGAGTTTTTTGCAGTCTAGCTTGTCACACCGCCGCGGATCTCGTCCAAACTGAGATATGGACTGTTCATTTTGCAAAATTTAGAATTATTTGTTTATATATATATACACACACACACACACAACAACAACAACAACAACAACAAGGGAACAATTATATCAACTTACACAGAACTGGAGGTCCATGTAGTATCTGTTACCCTCCCACAAATAAGATCTCTGCAATGTAGCATCTGTTACCTGTGCTCTTGTCCCACGTGTTACCACAGGTAGCACCTGTCTAAAATCTCCACCAAATACCATAACCTTTCCCCCAAATGGCAAACAAGAATTCATAATATCCTGCAGGGGCCTATCAAGACACTCAACTGCTTGTCGCCTTGTCATTGCTACTTCATCCCAGATAATCAAGGATGCTGTACGCAGTAACTCTGCAGTGCCACTTTGCTTTGTGAAGCTGCATGTGCTATTGTCAGCAAGCTTAATTGGGATTTTGAACCTTGAGTGTGTTGTGCGTCCTCCAGGCAATATGGACGCCGCAATACAAGAAGTTGCAGTTGCAATGGCTATTAATCCCTCTGAGCGCACTCTACCAAGAAGTGCCTTATATAGGAATGTCTTTCCTGTTCCTCCAGGACCATCCACGAAAAACACTTGGCTCTTCTTATTCATTACACAATTTAATATTTCATCAAATCCTTCACGTTGTTCCTTGTTAAGAGATGTATATATATCCAAATGTTCTTGGTGGACCGACACAGCAAGTTCCTCCCTAACCTACAGTAAAATACAAAACAAGATAAAATTTGTAAAAAATAAAATGAACAATCAGATTCATTAAGATTCACGTCTCACATGGTTCAATATAAAAGGAAGGAGTTGCATTTTTAGCTAAATGCACACAAACTTTGTGCAAACAATCATTCCTAGCTCTCCGATCGTCTAATTGTTTGCATTCATTCCATATCCTGTGTCATGCATATTCAATTCTAGCCATTGATCTTCCTAATCGAATGGCCCATATTCAAACTATGGCCTGTCAGCGATTAATACATTAACTATAGCACTAATTACACTGATCGTACCACTAAACCCACTTAATGTTGTCGCTGGGAATTACGTTACACACACAGGTTGTACATCAGCATTATTATACTTTCTTTTCTTATCTGGAGACGTGTGTTACACGTGCATGCTGGCTAGTCGCAATTAACATGAGAAAGAAGATGTTGGAAGATCTGACCTAGTTTTGCACCGAAAGACACTTCTATTTCAGTCCAACCTACCATCCCTGTGCACTCTACCAATATCTGAACATGACTCCAGATAATCGTAAGGTACTTGCTTTTATCTTGTGATCAGTTTTAGAGACATCTTTCCTTTGTTCTTGGATTTAGATGAGCGCGTGCATGGTACCCGGAGTTCGAACGCATGAGCTTACAGCCGTACACTCCTTTTTGGGCTACTACTATTGGAAATCAACTTCTGGGTCAAACAAGGCCAACCCTAAAAGAAAGTACTTCGTCTGGTTTGATGTGATGAAAAAGACAACGATGCAGAGGGCTGCGTCATTAGGCTCAGGTTCATATGGCTTAATTGGCTTGTCATTTTGAAGTTGCAACCGATGTTGCCTCAAAGAATGTTGTGACTGCTCAGTAGAACAACACCGTGACCGATGCAAGGTAGGCGTTCGTATGACAACAGTTGCAAAATTATATACACATGCAGATGATACAATTTCCAGTATGTCCCAAAATATTTACTTGAAAACCAGTACATTATTTCCCCCGTCTTACATATGATTCAACATGGCATAACAAGTATATCAAAGGAAAGCACGGCAAGTTAATGGCGCAAGAGGGATTTAACTATATAAATCATCATCGTCAACTGCTGCGGCAGCGGATGCAAAAGTGTCGGCCGCAGCGCCAACGCCAGCCGCCGGCTGCTCAGCGAACCGGAACTCGCTGCCAAATGCACGTGCCTGCTGCAGCGTCTGGGCAAAGGCCTGGTACTTGCGAATGTCGGCGTCGCTCACACTCCGGCGAGCATACTTCATCGACTCCTCGAAGTGGCCAGCCTTGATCTCAGCGATGTCATCCACCTCGTCTTCCTCCATGGCTTCAGGGTTGTCCCCCCTCCACCTTTCCCTCTCAATGTCCTGAAATCAACGTTTCCATTAGTGCACTGGTATAAAACCAGATGACTGTCTGAAAGAACTAACACGGCAAAAATCGTTTTCATAGTAAAATACAGTGACCTTTTCGATATTCTCTCTGATGGCCAACCTGGGTAGCAATCGAGTCTAGCTCATCAAAGAAGAGGACACGTGAAGCTGACTGCCTAGCCTTGTCAAAAATCTCACGCACATTGGCCTCACTCTCACCAAACCACATGGTAAGCAGCTCGGGCCCCTTGACACTAATGAAGTTAGCCTGGCACTCGTTAGCAATTGCCTTGGCCAACAGTGTCTTACCACACCCAGGGGGGCCATAGAACAGAACGCCTTTGGAAGGAGACATGCCAAACTTCTCAAATTTCTCTGGATGCTCCACCGGATATTGGACAGTCTGAAATAATTTCAAACATGTTCAGAAGTTAAGAGCTACAAAACAACAATTTAAGAGCGGAGATAAACTAAAGAACAGTAAAATACCTCCTGCAGCTCCCTCTTGACATTCTCCAGACCACCAATATCATCCCAAGAGACATTTGGAACTTCCACAACCTGAATTCCAAAGACAGCTAGAAGGTAAGCCTCCAAATTAAGTGCAAATTGATCATAATATACAAAATTAACACGATAGAAAACTCCTAGAGATACTCACAGTTTCACACCTTATAGTTGGTGCAGGTGATATTTTTAATAGAACATATGAAAGTCAATTTTGGAACTGTGATTCATACACGTACAAGCAGGTCCACATTTTCAAACCACTAACAACCGAAATGTCAACATATGAAATCTCTGTACAATTATACAGCACAATCTGTATAAAACTGGCAAGTACATACTGCAATAATGTGAAAAACCAACAATATTAATTTAACTAACCAATGGGTCATTCAGCATATGCTCTTTCCAACACGCTAATGTGCTCAAAAACCAGTTAACTATAGCAAGAACTGGCTAATATGCTTAAAATCCTTGTTCCAGGCCACAACAACATATTAAAAAGTGCAACCTCTGTGGCACCCAGATGCATACTCCAACCAACTCAGGCCTACAAGAGATTAATCTACCACTTCATAAGCAGATTGCTCAGCAGAAAGTAGAAAAGCCAGAATGGATTGACTGCAAACAAGTGCACTCAAATTGACCTCAATGTCTCCACATACTATAGAAAACTACATGCCAACCTACTCAATTGTACCAGCCTACAAAGAAACTCAACTGAGAAGCATCTAAATCTACAAGAGCCCACGGTTTCCACATCTAAACACTAACAAATGCTGCAAGCCTACCTTTCTCGCCTACATTTCAGAATACCAACTGAAGAGCTCAAATCTACAAAATCAACAGTCCTACATCCAAACACATTGAAATCACTACCAAACCTACAAGAGCCCTATCAAACTTACAAGAGCCCAACTTTGCGAATCACATGATCCCAAACATCAATTGGCACAGAACAGAATTGATTAATGGCTCTTCTTCATCATGCCCCTTCTTCAAAAATACTGTGCCATCTTGGAGTTTTCCAGTTATTTTGACTGTAAACAGTAAAATATAATTTGGTTATTACTCACTACAAGACAAAGTAGTTCATTAATCAGATAGTGACTTGTAGAAATACACAGGAGATGGAACAATAGCTATCATGGTTTAGCATACCTTTAACAGCTGCACCCTCATTCGGACGCTCATATCCTTCGCCCTCCTTAAGAACTTTCTTTAGGATTTTCTTATCATCCCCTATTTCTATAACAGTCTTCCATGAAACCAACTCAAGGTCAACAAGAAGAGCAGCATTTGGGGGTACAACACCTTCCTCACCAGCTGCATACAGGCCAGAGAACTGTAAAAGAAATAAGTAAGAATTTCAGAGAACTAATTAGCTTTGTGTGCCAAAAATGAAAGTACTGGGCAGGTCACAGGGACCTGCGCGGCTGCGCATGTTATGAGTGATACAGCATGAAGTCAACTTATTCTGATAACAATATAGTGGGCATAAAACCTGATGCATCCAATGAACAATTCAATATAAAATCTTTTTTACCACCAACCTATCTCTAAACAACATATTGTGAAGCTATAACCCTCTGAGTGATTTTTATAGGATGAAAGGCAGGAATTCATTAACTTTTATTTTGTGGAGAACTAATAATAAGCATGAAGGGAAATGAACAATGACAATCCGATGTTCTAGGAGGACCGTTCATCCAGAACGACCATCATATTTAATTGCCTTCAAATAGAGCACACTTGGTTAGTTGGTTTAGTCCAGCTTAATTAAACTAAAATTCAAGTTGCTATATAACAGGCTTCCTTTCTTGCAGTACATTAATGAGATGAGTAAGTTAGTAACACGTAATTGTTTATATGACTCTTTAAGATAAAGCCAATTAAGAAAATTAGCCTTCACACTCTAATGCATTTTATAAGTCGTATGGTGAACTGAGTACAAGTAACTCTCATGTTGCATATTACCTCCAAGTTGTATATGCCAATTTTCACATCAAATGAGGATGCTGCTATGACACCTGGGATTTTTCGGTACCAGTGAATGTCAAAGTTCCCATTAGAACAAGTAAGCAAGAATGAACTATCATAGGGGCATATAAAAATTTCCCAATGTAGATTAAATGAAGGACGAGCGGCTGTACTGCTACCCTTTTATTAAAAAGCAGTAGCACAATTAGAATTAAAACAGACATGTTAAGAGAGTCAATAAAATGAAGAAACAAATTTGTTTCATCTATTCTAGCTATGTGCTGCATATAGAGAAGGCAAGTAAACTACAAAATAGAAAAGAAAAGAATGAAGAAATAGAGAAAAATGTAATGAAGAAATAGAAAAAAAATGGTCATTACTCTCAAAGAAGGAGAGTTATCATCATCTGATGCAACAATTAACGGTATAATCAGAATAGGCAAGTCTTAACTGATTGAGATAATCCACGCCCTGAACACCACCTCGCCGTAAGCCACCACCGCGGCCCGCTTGACCCCCATCAAATTGAATTGATTTTGAATTGCATTGATTGAGCATGTAAGGATCAAATTGAATTGATTTTGAATTACATTGATTGAGCATGTAAGGATCAAGGCTAAGGTATATGATTTGCACATAATGGATTGCATTAATTTAGCTTGGTAAGAAAATCTAAGTTCATTGAAAATAAACTGTCAAAGAAATATTGAACTCTATCTTAAAATGGACCAAACATTGGATCATACTGAATGATACAAAATTCAGCATTCTTTAGAGAAATAACTATGTATTTACCTTGATGTTTCTGCAGAACCATTTGAGTTTACATGGCACTGTATTTCATGCCCTACCCATTCACACAGTCTAATATACTTCTTGCATGTTTGACAAAACTCTGTTCGATTTCCACATACATCCTGTCTCAAACTATTATAATCAGAACACAAATCAATTAATTTCAATAAATATGTAGTTTTAAAGGCAACAACAAATTATACCTGGTGTTCATGAAGATCAACTAAGGGCAATTCAAACTCACAATATTCACACGCAACAATCCTTTGTGGGCACTGTTCACTTTTATGAAGATCCCAGATCTCACGTTGTAAGGTTTCTTTGCAAAGAGAGCAATTTACCTGCATGTCATAAGATACAGTTAGTGTACATTGCTAATAAATGAAGCATAGTTAGTGTACATTGCTAATAAATAAAGCAGCTGTTCTGAAAATCCTGGAACATGTGCATTTTACTACTCTTGTTCCTATGGAATGGCAATGTTGCATTTACCCCTGGTTTCAATTGGGATAAAAAATATCATACATTTGGTCAATGTAGCATAAGAAATGTGTGCATCCAATTTGCATGTGCAAGAAGAAGCTAACAAGCAAATATGGTGGTTGGAAGAAGACTATAATTGTCTGCAATTTTGATTCTAACACATTTGGTTTCTATAATTGATGCAGTTAACTTAAGAGCCAACCAATTGTGCAATCAAGCCAGTCTTTCTATGTACTTTATCTAAGATAGAAATGGACAGCACCAAAATGGAAACATGTAGCATAGAGCGCACAAAGAGAACCAATACGGTGTAATGCTCTGAAAATCCTAAACATCACATTTATAGGATGAAATTGCGAACATACTGGAGCGTGGTTTTCATTGTAGTGATCATCCATAAGCTTCCTGGCAACCATTTCTCCACAGTGTTCGCACTTTTGAAGGTTACGAGCACAGTGTGCAGAATGCAAGTCGATGTTTGAAGATGGAATTTCTCGCTGACTGAAGTAAAAGTACAGAAACTAAAATTGGTAAGCAACATACACTGGGAAATAAAGCATGAATATGGTGCCCATCAAAATACAATTGTACAACAGGTCATAAATTGTATAGAACTGGACTGTGAGTTGACAGGTCATAAATTGCATAGAACTGGACTGCGAGTTGTAGTTAAAACTTAAAAGGCATTCTAGAATGAAAAGCTAATGATCCCATAACTCCCCCAACTAATATTATGCTCATCCTTTGTACATGTGATTAGAAAAAGAGCTCAAATGGTGTAAATAAATGCATCAACAATGTCCCAGACTCCCAGTACCAATGATCACGAATCAAAATCCAATCTCTTTTGTTTGTTCTAGATTACTTCGACTTGACATTAATTCTACGAACTCAAAGTAAGGTCTATCCATAAGTACATCAACCAACCATCAAATAATGTATTTTCTCCCAATTAATTTGATGTTTTCGAACCGAAAAACAACAGAAAGTATATCTCCTGGCACCGGCGCAACATGATGCAACAAAACATCAGAAACACTCGTATTTTTCCATAGTTCAAAGCTTTCTCGGTTCAATTATAATGCCACAAGTGCTGCTGCTGCTAACATTTTTAGATAAATTTTACAAAAGAAAACCTTTTGTTTCCATAAGTACTCCGTAGCTGATGAGTGGCTGCAAGCCATGATACGAAACATAAATGATTGGACACAATAAGTTCGGCAAACTGAATTAGGGAAAATTTTGCACCCTGCATGATATATGTTCGCTAAAATACTCTTCTTTTATAATTTGTAAGATACATGATTCGAACAGCAAAGCAGATGTCAGGTGAACTGAAGAGATACAAAATTCACATGCAAAAGAATCCAAACGAAGACCATTTATTTGAGATAATCAGAATAGGCAAGTCTTAACTGATTGAGATAATCCACGCCCTGAACACCACCTCGCCGTAAGCCACCACCGCGGCCCGCTTGACCCCCATCATCCCCACCTGCACCCTGACGAGCTCCAGCCCCTCCCTGGCGAGCCCCTCGCTGACCCCGAGCACCTTCGCCAGGATCTTCCTCCCCTCTTCTGTCTTTAGGAAGAGCGGCGACACGAAGCAGCGCAGCAGCAGCATCTTGAAGTCGGAGATGCTCTTGTCGGCGTAGTCGAGGAGCGGCAGCGCGTCGCGGAGCGCGAAGAGGCGGCGGAGGAGCGGCCTGGCATTGGAGCCGGAGGTGAGCGCCTGGGAGAGGAGGTAGGGCAGGGTCTGGGCCACGAGCGCCTCGCGGCCGGCCGCGGGGGCGCGCCAGACGAGCTCGAAGCAGGCGGCGGCGAGAGCGGCGAGGGGCGGGTGGTCGGTGGCGAGGAGGGCGACGCGGTCGTGCAGGAGCGCGAGAGGGCGGAGGAGATCGTCCCAGCGCGGCGGGTGGGAGGGGTGAGTGAGGAGGAGGTGGAGGAGGACGGCGGCGGCGCGGGGGAGGAGTCGGACCCAGGGTCAGAGGAGAGAGTTGACGCTAGGGTTTGGGGGAGGGAGAGGATCGGCCGAAAATTTCGCGAGTGGGGGAGATCAGAGAGGAGAGCGGGACTGCGGAGGAGCCCACGCGTAGCGGGACTGCGGAGGGAGAGCGGTCGGATATGGTTGAGTAAAGAGAGAGAATGGAGGAGAGTTAATCTGGTGCGCACGTTTTTATGATGGTGTATTTCTGGGTGCATATTGTGGTGTGGACGTAGATAAGGTCATGACTGTGGAGCAGATAATTGTTGGGTGGATGTAAAATAATTTGAACTGGTGGATTATTAGTTTAGATAGATAGAATATTGAGGGGGACGTTTGCTTCAATCAGTTTCGAAGGGTCTAGCAGGATGATTTTCTTGCTCCGTGGCTTTCTGCCTGTCACACATGTAAACAATTAGGCACTTTATTTGTTTTTTATTGTTTCTTTGTTAAGTTAGGAGTTAGGACCACCTTCACAGATATTGCTCAATGGGCTGTATTATTACCTGCTTAATAGTAGTATTACCCACAAGTTGTATGTGTGAATCAGTGGCGGATCCAGGAAAAATTTTAAGAGGGGCTGAACAAAAGCGATACAGCGACATAACTCCACTATGCCCCTCCTACACCATACATCCATAGCTAAAAATTTAGGGGGGGCTCCAAGGGTCCGGTAGCGATAGGGGGGCTCGAGCTCCCCTGCCCCACCGCTAGATCCGCCCCTGGTGTGAATGTCTTCGTGTTGGGCAGTTGGACCTGTCTGCACTCTGCAGCACCTTGTATTTGACATCTATATCTCCTATGACCAACATGTTATTTTTTCCCCTGGGATAAAGCTTTATTTATTATCTGTGCATATTGTGGCATGTTTATTATCTACTGATATCAGCGACCTCTATCCAGGTTCTGAGACAGATATGGTGAAAAATTGATCTACTCAATGATATTCTATTTTTTTATGGGTGCATTCGCCACTGGGCGAGTGGACACAGTCATTTCGATGTAGCAGTTGCCGACAAAATTGAACTTCTATAATTACAATTGACACAGTCATTTCGATGATTCCGTACACGTCAGTCGCTTAAAAGGCAAGGTCTCCGTTTACTTCATTAAATTAACAAACCTCTGCACGTACCATCCAGGAACAAGAACAATTCAACATAACTAGTGCAAAATTAGTACTTAACAAATAACAATGCTTAATATCCTTTTCGCTGATGCAAGATGTAGAAAACTACACAGGAAAAAAATCAAGAAGGAGAAGAAGTATTCCTAATTGCTTCGGGCGAGATGTCTATATATATATATATATATGCCTGCATGAGCACTCTGCACCATCAAGCTAAGCACATGCATTAGTATTGTAGCTAGATGGCAATTTTGTCAAAGCTACAAGTTCTACTACTCTTTCAACTTTACTTCACGCTGCAATCGCAATGGTTGCATGGGCTCCAAGGAGAACCAAGACAAGTAAGCCATTTCATGCCTAGCATATTACATATACAAAAGTTTGCCTAGCATTCCATCAAGTTATTAACCTGTCCATGCATAATTTTTCTTCAGTTATACATCGTGTACCTCGGCGAGAGACAGCACGAAGACGCTGACCTCGTCACCGCCTCGCACCACGACATGCTCACCTTAATTCTTGGGAGGTAATTACATCCGATTTTCGTAATGTATATGTCATAAGCAGAGTCAATTTATAGCAATTTTACGTTTTTGAAGCAAGGAAGAGACTCTCGAGTCGATTGTCTACAGCTACAAGCATGGGTTTTCTGGCTTTTCTGCTATGCTCACTGAATCAGAGGCCAGAAAGATAGCTGGTAATTAGTGAATTGAATTTACATCATTTGCTTAGTTTTTTACCATGATAGATACCTATGTAGCTGTTGTAATGTTGTTTCATTCTGGCAGCGCTGCCTGGGGTCATTAGTGTAACAGAGAACGAAGTCTACCCCACGCATACGACTCGAAGCTGGGACTTTCTTGGACTGGACTACAAGCAACCAAATGGACTGCTCGCAAAAGCTAGATATGGAGAAGACGTCATTATTGGTGTCATTGACTCAGGTTAAATAAACTAGGATAAATTCAGAACTTCATTCTATTAAGAGAGAACTTCAGGTGTATGTATGGTATGCATTATTGGTGTCATTGAAGTACTTTTAATGACATATCTACTAGTATAATGTTTATGTGACAACTCTAAGTAGTTTTGTGTATACTTATGGTCAAAATATTGGAAGGTCGATCGCACCTGTTCTAAATGACAAAGTCGATCGATCTATTGTACCCAGGTATTTGGCCGGAATCTCTGAGCTTCACGGACGATGGCTATGGACCCCCTCCCCGGAAATGGAAGGGGATCTGTCAAGCCGGCACCTCGTTCAGCCCAAACAGTTGCAACAGGAAGCTCATCGGCGCGCGATGGTACGCCGATGACATCGACAAGAGCACGCTCGACGGTGAGTTCATGTCTCCTAGGGACTCCAATGGCCACGGCACCCACGTGGCCTCTACGGCCGCAGGCAACGTCGTCGGCAACGTCAGCCTGCACGGCTTGGCGGCCGGCACGGCTCGCGGCGGCGCGCCCCGCGCTCGGATAGCCGTTTACAAGGTTTGCTGGAACCGCCTTTGCTCCGACGCTCGCGTCATGAAAGCCATTGACGACGCTATCCACGACGGCGTTGACGTCTTATCGCTATCAATCGGCGGCGTGATAGGGTTGCCGGGCACACTGCATGCCGTCGCTAACGGCATCACAGTTGTGTACGCGGCTGGAAACGATGGGCCTGCCGCTCAGACGGTGGAGAACTCGTCGCCATGGCTGCTAACGGTGGCTGCAGCCACGGTTGACCGCTTGTTCCCCACGGTGATCACCTTGGGAGATAACCAGAAGCTTGTGGTAAGTACCCTCCGCTACTGACTATTGCCATATATACTTTTGAAAGTATCGATGTGATGTATGACTATCCTGGAGGTGCAACAATTTGTATTGGACCTAATTTAACCAGATCGAGAAAATTTGCAAGGTCGTCACTACAAGCAAACCTATTGCTAGCCAATATAATCCTCTCCTGCTTCTTTCTACTCTACCGGAATCTCGGGGTCGAGATTCATTTAAGCGGGTAGGTTTGTAACATCCCAAAAATTTGAAATTTGAAAATGTGATACTTTTAAATTATTTGGCAATGTATTCTCTTGAAAATTTGAATTTTCCTTGGTGTTCTCTAAATTTTTGGTTAAATCCAAAACATTGAAGAGGTTCATGGAAAATAAAAATAACATGAATAAGTCATAAAGAAAATATGGGGGTGAAAGGAATTTTCAAGACAACTAAACAAGTGGAGGGATGGGGCACTAGAAGCACATGACCTAAAGCCGGGAAATCCGAGACAACTAAACTTTAAAGATAATAATTTGTAATTATTGCAAAGCTCAATTAACTGCTCATACAAGTGGAGGGATGGGGAACTTGAACCGGCACTATAAAGCATACTTAAACAAGATAGGAGCGCACAACTGATGGGGGAGTACAAACATAGTTGAACTTTGAGACCAATAGCTCTATGAGTACTTGGATATACAACCCGCTTTCTACCTATGAGAAAATTGCTAAATATATTATTTTCAAAGATCAACCAATTAGGATAAGTTGAACCATCTCATCCAGGATCAAACCATAGCAAGTCTAACCTCATCTCACCAATGAAACGCACCCTTACAGTTCCAGGCCATCAGAAAAATGAAACCCCAGAAATCTAGGTAGTGCTAGCTTCCTGTTTCTTATTTGCCTAATAAAGCCTATCGTTTGACTGTTTTCAATCTTAATTTCTATAAAGTACTTTTCATCATTTGTCTGAAATTTCTGTTTCACCTTTTCTCTCCTCGCTATATGTTTACAGGGACAGTCCTTATTCGTGACAGTAAAAGGTGCAAATCAGTTCAATCAGTTGGAGCGCTTCTATAGTACACGGTATAATTCTATACACACGTATATAATAACAAATTCATTGTGTATGTGTTGTTATTGAGACACAAAACACATATGCTTGTATGATCCATCAATCGGCATACTAACATATGTATGAACAGTTTCAATGAAATTCATACGCTCCAAATAGACCCTAGCTCGTACATGCATGTGCCTACTCGTATGCCAACAGTAGCAAGTAATTTGCAGGTGCAGCCTAGACTACATAAACAGCACGAATATATACGGGAAGGTCGTCTTCTGCATCACACCCGGTGACATTTCTTCACAGCCAAATTTTGCAGCAATCGCGACGCTAGTGGAGGAAAATGGAGGCAAAGGATTCATATTCTCACAGCATAATACTGACAGTATTTCGTCATGGGGAATTACAACAACATTTATTCCGTGCGTTGCTGTTGACTTTGAGATCGCCAACCAGATCTACCAGTACTGCATGTACGTATATATTATTTCCTTTGGAATAAATACATAAAGATTAATCGACTCTTCGACGTTAGATTGATTGATTAGCATTTAGAATTATTGTGGTTTGATAAAAAAAATTTCTGTGTTTTAACAATCCTTTTTCTTATCCAATACAAAACTAACAGCAACAGTGATAGACCAAAAGCAAAGATATCTTTAACTCAAACAACAATTGGAAATGAAGTTCCTGCCCCCAAAATAGCAGCTTTCTCATCTAGGGGGCCTAGCCCTGTCTATCCTGGGGTTCTCAAGGTAAGCATGCAACAACAATCTCTTATACTCAATGTAAACAATATTCTTTCATGATGCAAGATTCTCATATAGTGTGTGTTTGGTTTAAACAATTACAATAATAAAATCAATTAACAAAAAGATGATTTTGTGATGACAACGAAGTGGCTCAAAAAGATTTGACTGTGCAATTCATGTCTCAGGCAAACAGAGCAAGAAAAAGAAACAAAATGATACGAAAAGACTGTATATTCAGAACTATTAATCCTTCGTGAGCACAAAATTAGATGAATACAATGACTTGTTGAAAACAATAAAGAAATGATTTAACAAATTTCAATTCCAACCAGTTTCATTGTAGGATCAATTCTGAAACCCTTAAATCAACACAATGACATGGCTGTTTTTTTCTCCAAACAATTACATAATTAGAAAACACAACATTAATTGCTCGAATTCTGTCATAACCCTTTTCCTGATGTGTCTTCGAAGTTCAAAGTTCATGCTCTTAAAACTGCTGCTATACCACGTCTTACATATAATGTGCTAGAATTGGACTTTTCTATCATATTTAGTGTATCAAATACCATACAAAAGATGCATGAGGTTTCTTCTTGACAATTATGCAATGTTCAGATGCATCAATTTTTTTTAAAAAAAATCTAAATACATTTAGCTAATTGAGAATTTATAAAATTTGAAGTCAAAATTAGTAAACTTCCATGCAATTTTCCTTATATATCACATTAAAATACTGCTACCATATTTCTTAATCTACAGACTACAAAGAATACATGCTTGCTTCTCTTCCCAAATTAGAACAGGGATATAAATAGGACAGACGGTTTATCTGTTCTACGATCAGTAGACTAACAAATCTCAGAAAAATCATTCATTTTTAATTACAAATGTTGAAATTTACATGAGCGGACAGTTGATTCAATCAACTGTTCTCAATCTTTCTTACATGCATGTTATGCCATTAGTCAACATTCCATTAACACGTTGTACGATCTCTCAAACAGCCTGATATTGCCGCACCTGGGGTGGCCATTTTAGCGGCTGCGCCACAGACTGCTGCTTACCGTTTTGATTCTGGAACATCAATGTCTTGCCCTCATGTGTCGGGGATTGTTGCCCTGCTTAAGGCACTCCATCCTGATTGGTCACCTGCTGCCCTAAAATCAGCAATTATGACAACCGGTATGTATAACTCTATTATAAGACTGTTAGGCGAACAATATATCTTGTGGTTCTTGTCATTTTTCATGATTGGGCAACCATCTGATGGGAAATCAATGGATAAGATTGCCTGTAGCTTGAGCACAAGATACCTGATTCGGATATTTATGGAAAAATTAAATTACCAAGGTCTTACTATAGTTTAAGTTTATACATATCATACCCTAACTAAGTGGCTGCTTGAGTGACTGTGGTCACTGTAGTTGTAGGCTAAAGAACTGATCAGTAATTAATATATTCAAAATGTCTTGTAGCACTTACCACCGACAACAATGGGCTCCTACTACAAGCAGATGGGACTCCAACAAAGATTGCCGATCCCTTTGACTACGGAGCAGGATTTGTTAATCCGAGCAAAGCGGATGATCCTGGCCTTATATACGACATTGATCCGGCAGATTACCTGAAGTTGTTCAACTGCATGGGAGTATTTGGCGTAAAAGGCAATTGCACGCCACCTAGAGCATCTTTATCAGACTTGAATCTTCCATCCATCGTCATTCCTGGCCTCAAGACATCTCAAACGGTTATGCGCACTGTCACCAATGTCGGCCAACCCGACGCAGTGTACAAAGCGATCTTGCAGGCTCCTGCTGGTGTAGAGATGTCCGTCGAGCCGTCGGCGATGGTGTTCAGTAAGGACACAAGGGTGCAAAGTTTCAAGGTGAACTTCAAGGCGACGCGAAAGATTCAGGGTGACTACACGTTTGGTAGCTTAGCATGGCACGACGGAGGTGACCATTGGGTTCGGATCCCAATTGCAGTTCGCATCATAGTTCAGGATTTCTATTCCAGCGTCTCCTGAATTATATATCCTCAGGGAAGTAAACTGAAAGACTTATTCATATAAAATCATGTGTGCACGTGTGTTTAGTGGCAGACCCAGAAACTTTACTGTATGGTCAATTACCACTATTCTATATTTTAGTGGGACCGTTTTTATAAATCTGGATGGATTCATATGTAAATTTTCATAAGCGTACCTTTACTGTGTGCGTTCCAACCTGGGGTGTAAATGGTTGTGTTCCATGTTGGAATCAAACTGTTGTGAGGAGAGGAGGCAGTGGTGGGAGGGGAGGGATGCAGAGGCGGAGCAAAGGGAGAAGAGGTGAGAGGAGGAGCGGGTGGTGGCAGAGCACCTTGGCTCGGAGGTGGCGGATGGCATTCTAGAGCTGCTCGGTGCGGGAGGCGGCAAGGCCACATGAGAGCGTGGTAGAGGAGGAGTCGGAGGGGGAGGAAGGATGGGGAGAGGAAGGCAGAGACTACGCGGTCGGAGTCAAAGGCGTCGAGCGGGGAGGCGGGTCGTGGGAGGATGTGCGGGGGAAAGAACTCCTCTGGGTACTGACCCCATGACCTCTCAGTGGGGACTGTCTTGGATACACTACATGTCGCGCGCACGAATCTCCTCATGCGAAGCCTGCTCCACCCAAAGCCGAGCACGCGCAGGCGGCATCTTCCGTCCCCAGGCCATCCTTCCTCTTTCCCCATTCTTCCTGATGGCGCAATGATTCCCTCCATCGGCACCTTCGCATCCCCCGCCGGCACCTCCCCGGTCGACTCGCAACGATTCCCTCCGCCGCCGGCACCTCCGCGTCGCCCGCCGTTCCCGACCCGAGAATCCCCGCCGTCCCCCGCCATCCCCGACCGAAGAATCGGCACCAGCACCGGTCGGCTTCGTCCTTCCCCACCTCGCCAGGGTGGCAATGAACCCCGCGGCGTCGGCGGTGCAGTCATCTTCATCGGCTTCTTCAAGAGGCGGCGGCTGGAGCAAGAAGAATCCATTGTATAATATTTGTATGAAGATGGTTTTCATCAAGCCAGTTTGAAGCCAGAAGAATCCCTTGTATAATGTTTGTATGAAGATGCTTTTCATCAAGCCGATTGGAATTTGTATGAATGTAGTGTGGTGAATGGAACTTGTATAATGTTCTGTAAATGTTGTGAAGATGGTTTTCTGTCAGATTGTGAATAGTAAACCATGGAAATTGAATGGATGTTTCATTTCAGATTGTTGAATGCTTGTGAATGAAGTATTGTTGACAACATGAGGTTGTGAAGATGCTTGTGAATGAAATGCTTGTGTAGATGGTTCTGAGAGGTCATGGGGTTAGTCTCTAGAGGAGTTCTTTCCAATATATCTTGGATATTTTTCTCCTTTTTAGCCTTTTGAGGCTTGTTTTTCTCCCCAAAGGCCGAAGCCAACTTTGAACAGATAATCTGAGCAATACAGAAAACACAAGATTATTTTGGTTTCCATTGGACATGAAAAAAGTACAGCAATCGTTTTCAAACAAATTAACTGTGGATATACTGGCTTTTTTAAGAACAGTAGGGAGGACCATACTGGATATAATTATATTAATGTTAATAAAAGGATGTACAGAAAGTATACAGAGGAGACGACAACACCCAAAACAAGCCTCAAAAGGCTAAAAAGGAGAAAAAGGAAGTACAGAAAGTATATAGAGGAGGCTTGTGAAGATGGCTCTGTATTGACAGACAAAGGCATTGCTCTGTGGCATTGCTCTGATAGCTCAGTTACATCTTAGGGGCATGAACAAAAGCACATTTCCTAGTGTTGTATGTTATTGCATTTCCTGTTGGCCATGAACAAAAGCAACAGTTCTGAAAGGATTGTTATGTGATCATGCCCGAAAACATATTGTAATTGCAATCACATATGTACATTCTCAAACCATCATCATGTCAACTGCAGTTTTTTTAACTAATCAGATTTCCTCCGATCCTATATGGTTTAAAGCAACTTGAAGAAAACTACTTAATTGAAATCTACTTATGACAGAAAGTAATACTGATGGATCCTTCTAGTTTGTAGCTTGGCATGTCCCAATTCACAAACACATAAGTAGATAAGCTATATCACACCCCAAATTCACTAAGCTGGGAGAACAAATACTGCATCTTGGCAATTGGGAGACTATATATTTGAGCAATCGGGAGGACTATATATTTGGCAATTGGGAAGACTATATATCTTGACAAATACTGCATCTTGGCATAAAGACTATTAAGCATTTAAATCAACAAACTTTGATAAGCACCAACAGTATCACAGTGTGATTGATTTTCTTGCTATCAATCACAGTATTAAAATAGAACAAGCAAAATGTAATCCCCATTTGTGCATGCATGGAACAAGTTCCATTCACCACACTACATTCATACAAATTCCAGTCGGCTTGATGAAAAGCATTTTCATACAAACATTATACAAGGGATTCTTCTGGCTTCAAACTGGCTTGATGAAAACCATCTTCATACAAACATTATACAATAGATTCTTCTGGCTCCAGCCGCCGCCTCTTGAAGAAGCCGATGAAGATGACTGCGCCGCCGACGCCGCGGGGTTCATTGCCACCCTGGCGAGGTGGGGAAGGACGAAGCCGACCGGTGCTGGTGCTGATTCTCCGGTCGGGGATGGCGGGGGACGTCGGGGATTCTTGGGTCTGGGACGGCGGGCGACGCGGAGGTGCCGGCGGCGATGGAGGGAATCGTTGCGAGTCGACCGGGGAGGTCCCGGCGGTAGACGGCGGGGGATGCGAAGGTGCCGGCAGAGGGAATCATTGCGCAATCAGGAAGAATGGGGAAAGAGGAAGGAAGGCCTGGGGACGGAAGATGCCGTCTGCGCGTGCTCGGCTTTGGGTGGAGCAGGCTTCGCATGAGGAGATTCGTGTGCGCGACGTGTAGCGTATCCAAGGCAGTCCCCACTGAGAGGTCATGGGGTCAGTCCCCAGAGGAGTTCTTTCCATGTGGGGGAGGGTGGCGAGGGGTAGGAAGGAGCAACGAGGAGGTCCTTAGGAGGTCGACGAGAGGAGGAGACGAGGTGTGGCTGGCGCAGCCATGAGGGTGGTACCAGGATCCATTTTTTTATGATTGAGAGTACATCAAGTAAGCTGTGGTAAGAATCTTGGAATGTATCTTTTAGTGCTTTTTGTTTCACCCTCCAAGCCTTCATATAGCTAATTGTGTATGGAATCTCCCTTATATGGCTTGAATTATGGAGCAAAGCTGGAAATCCAAATTACCCATAATCTTGCCAACGTGACATTTGAAATGAATTCTGAAGACAAGTTTATATGGGTTTCATGAAATCTGTTACGACGCATATGTGCGTGGATTTATTATGAAGTATTTCTAATTAGTGTCTCACATAGGTTGGTAGGTATGTACATGGAGTGGGCTTCACTACTCTGAAAGTCCTTTGTAGTGACAATGCCTATAGTTTCACCGCTTTTTGCACTTCCTCCTTCTATACAACGCTCCTTGACTAACCTCATTCTGTTGGAACCCCTATGCTGCACAGACACCTTCATTTACAATAAGATTGTCGAATTGGTACGTGTTCCATTTTGATGGAATGTCATGATTATTTTCACCTTGCTCGTCGTCAGAATCTTCCTCGTCTGACAACGCCTCGTAATCACGATGTTCGAGCCGCATCCGTTCCACTAAGGCTTTGATCTGCTCACCTTCGTCTGCAAAGCAAATAGCTTCCTGAGCATGGGCCATGTCAATGTTTGCAGGTTCTACTTCATTAGTATTGGTGCCAATTGCCCCCATGCTAGTTCATAGGGAAGCTATGACTGTGGCCGAACTCCCCAACTTTAGCGTCACCACCTACTGCATCTTCATGCAACACATGCCGGAGAAACTTTCTCATATGCCTGAATAAGCAGGACTAACTTGTATCCACGCTCTATGGCCAACCTCAAGTACGACCTCCACCACTTTGGACATTCAGTTCCACTAACTCCCAGTACTTGCGTTCTTGTGCTCAAGTGGCAAGGCCATGTAACTTCGGGTCGTGTAATGCATTGTCCAGCAAAAACATGTGATACAACCACCGCATCACTGCGCCCCATGTGCGCTCCCCTGGTCTTTACAAACTTGCCATGACAGATGTGAGATCACATAAATCAACTCCATCTACACCCATCTGTGGAACCCTTTCTCCGTATGTACTTTGGAAAACACTCGTTCAGACATACTTGCCGGTCATTTTCTAAAGTAAACCGATGTCAATGTGAAAAGTTGAATGGATTGGTAACCGTGAAATAGATAATAGACCCTTAATTATACCATAGAAGTGTAAGAGACCTATCGCTAGCAAAACCCTAAAAACAGTAATAAAAAGTATATATTTTTACATCTATACAAAATATTTCATCTACACACTCCATATAACTGCATGACTAAAACTAAACATTCCATATAGTTATGTCCTACCGGAAAAAATAGATCTACAAAAAAAACATCTAATACAACAAACTAGTACATAAAAAGTAATAGTCTAAATTGAACTAACTAGTCTAATTATTATTCTAAAACTAAAGTGTCTACTAAAACTACCTACTATAGGTAAAAAAAGGATCTACATAATATCGACCATAGCAACTACTCTTAACAATTATAGATCTAAAATTAAAATATCTACTCAACTACCAAATCCATACTATTATGGATCTAATTATTTCATTTCCTAACGTACAATGTTTAAAAAGAAAACTACAGAGAAAGTGAAAACTGACCTCTATTATGAAGAAGCTCAATTCTTCTCCCTCCTCCCCTTTTCTCTTCTCCTCTCTTCCTCTCTTTCTCCTTTTTCAGAATTAAACTAAATTTCAGAAGATTTTTTGGTTTTAAATATGGAGGGCACTGTCGCCAATTGAAATAGAGACAGAGGGTGCGGACATCTTTGTCGCCTTTTCAATTAATGATTTATTAACTGTCGTCATTTCAAATGGCAGCAGGTGGCCTGGCGCATCGTTCCAAGTGACGTAGCTAATTGTCGTCCTTTTGTTTAGCGATGGAGATTGTCGCCATTTCGAATGGCAACAAACTCTTTGTCGCCGTTTCAAATGGTGATAGAGTGATATAATGTTATTTCTGTAATTTTTAAACAAGCATTTATTTTTGTAATATTAATAAAATAATGTATTATTTAAAAATTCTATTTGTGTACTTCTAAAATCGATAGATACCCATACCAAGTTTGAAACTTGAACCTTGGTGGGCTAGGTGCACACCCATATGCCTAGCCATCTAGTCACAGGCTAGCTTCCAAAGCATGGGCATTTGGTCATATATATAATTTAGCTCTAAACATGTTAGAAAGTTCTACCAATAGTTTGTCGTCCTATTATAGATTTTTCTATGTCGATAGATTGTTAGGCTAGACGGACAAGTAGTGTCTAGGAAGGACATGTTTTGTTATTTGGAATCGATGCTACAGTGAGACGATAAGATTGATGAAGACGTGAGCCATAGGATAAGAGCGGGGTGAGTAAAATGGCACTAAACATTTGGTGTCCTGTGTAATAAAAAAGTCTCTCAAAAGTTAAAGGGTAAGTTCTATAGGACGGCGATCAGACCCGCGATGCTATATGGAGCATAATGTTGGGCAATTAAAAGACAACATATACAGAAGATAAGTGTAGCAGAGATGAGGATGCTACGGTGGATTTGTGGTCACACAAGGTGGGATCGTATCCGCAATGATGATATACGTGATAGGGTGGGGGTAGCACCAATTAAAGAGAAGTTTGTCCAACATCGCTTGAGATGGTTTGGACATCTCCAACGAAGGCCTCCTGAGGCACCGGTACATAGTAGAATTTTAAGATGTATTGAAATCGTAAGAAGAGGCAGAGGACGACCAAGGCTGACGTGGGAGGAAACAGTTAAAAGAGACTTGGGAGATTGAAATGTATTTAAAGAATTATATTTGGATAGAAGCGCTTGGAAGTTAGCAATGCACGTAACAGAACCATAAGAAAGTTTAGGGGCAGTGTTTTAGGGTCTCGGCTCAGATAGCAGGATGAACGGTTTTGGATTTTAGCATTGTAGGTTTTATTTTAAGGCTTTTGTTTCTTTGACCTTGAGGAGGTTTTATTTCTAGTCTACCTTAATTTATTTAGGACAAAAGGTTTTGTTGTTGTTGATAAGTTTCAATCTTATACACAAAAGTGCGCAATCAGACAAAACCAAACGGTAGAGGAGCTTTGATAAACAAAATCGGTCCTACAGGGCTTGATTACATGTCATTTAATAGTTGTGAGGTTAAAATTAACAAATATTGAAATTAGTTGACGGGCTTGTAGTACAATTTTGACTTCTGGCGCCTTCTAGAGGGAGTACTGCACTATTTGGGTAATTTAAATATGGATTTCCTAGTCTATTTCGACCACAATTACTCCCGTAGTTCCAAAATGAGTTCGATGCATGGGTATGGCTCAGGTCAAGCTCAAAGGAGGAGAAAAGCGCGGCTTGACGATCTTTTGTCGTTCATTCTCAGTGCTGATCTGAGAATTGCTGTCGCTTATGTGATCTATTCATATATGTTTTTGTTCTAGTTTATAAATAGTAATAATTTATAAAGAAATTTGTAAAGAGAGACATTTGTGATTTTGGTCGATATAAATAGAGTCACTGTAGTGTGTGCTATAATCAACTAGTAGACTCTGTCTTGAAAAGACTTTATTTGAAAGCTAAGTACCATAGAAAAATCATTTACTATAGAAAAACAGTTTTTAGAAGTCAGGACAATCATATCCTACATGCCCGATGTCCTATACGTCCGGTGTAGTTGTTGAATGACATATTTAGTGGAATGTCATTATGATTACATTGAATTTGTCATGATGCTTGAATGTATTATATGCTTGCGTTACGTCACTGCCTCAGTATGGTGCACTAAAATAGGATAGATTTGCTATCTTATTTCGTAACAATTAACATGGGCCTTCAACAATTATATTAAAAGAGAAACTATAAAGAAAACTCCAATTGTTGTTTAAAGTTTGAAAGACACCCCTACAACTTTTTTTACAATCTACACCGCTACAACTTATTTTGTGATATTTACACCCTCATAAGTTGTCTCGATTGCATAATCATTGGCCCCTTTCATTACTTTCTTCGTCAATTTAAGAAATAACCATTAACATGATGGTCGGCGTGTTAGCAACTAAAATTTAAAATAAGTTTTTTCTTCCACTAATTATCTTCTCTCTCCTTGTCCCTATTGTATTCTCTCCCAAGCGCAACCTCAGTCCTGGCATAGTGATACGGACATATGTTAGTCATTATTACGTCATTGTTTTCTATTGGTTTATGTTACAATGATGGAAAAAATAACCTAGGGGCCGGTAATCGGAATGTAGATTCATTATCTGACTTGCCCAACGTTTTCTTCATATTAGACTTGCTCAACGTTTTAGCGTTGGTCAGGGCAGGATACCAAACCAACAAGGGCTATATGGTCTTGCATACTTTCTCAAGAGCTTGTCATAATTAGCTAAGTCAAAACATGTAGAGCCATGTTCAGAATGCCTACGGTTTATATACATTGAACAATTGGTAATCATGTCAAGTTGACATGTGAATTTGCGAAAGTTTGCAAGTTTTCAGAATTGTTGTCAGACTAGGGCAATCTGATTTGGGGGGGGGGGGGGGGGGGAGCCTGACTGCAAGTCCATTGTGACCAAATTTTGGGTGGCGATCAGACCACTGGTGCAGTGTGATCTATTTTTAGCTGGTGGTTGGTTTTTTTTAGAGAAGTGCTTTTTAGGAGCTTGACCTGAGCGGTCGACCAGCCATAGGGGCGGTCCGACCGGGAACAACGATTGGACCGACCGCTCAATGTTGATTGGTCCTATTTTGTTTGAAAGGATCCAAGGGGTTTTGGATATTTGTGAGAAATGCCCATGAGTTGAGTTTTAGAATCCTAGGTCATTGCATTTGTGGTGCATGAAGTATATTGGACTAACGTGAGTTAAGTTGTAAAGAACTTGTGTCCGAAAACGATTTCTTGGTCCTTGATGTGTAGGAAGTTTGGAGGCATATATGATCAATGACGTAGACCAGGACAAGGCTCGGGGATGAGCTAAGGTACAGTCAAGGAAGTTAGGTAGGATGATTGAGCTCTAGCATGTCACGTGAAAGACTAGGGATATTGAAGGAAAGGTTCTAGTAGCGGTTCATTGAATGGTGTGGTCGTTGCAAGTGAGGTGTGGTCGAGGGAATCGACATGGAGAAACTTTCTGATGCGTGAGCTAGTGGTGAACCTATACGTTGTAGGCATGGTGATTGCTTGCAAAGGAGGAGATGACCATGGATTAGGCTTAGGGAAGAGGTGAGGTCCACGGTCAAAGTAAGGGTGTTTTGGCGGGGAATCCAAAATACTGAAAATGGTAATGGAACTAAAACTGTGGCTCTTGGAGGGTATTGGGAGAGTGGTTTTGGTCAAGGAGAAGCTGAGGAGACCAAGTGGATAGGAAGCTTGCTTCTGAGCGGGTTTAGGCTTATGTACTTTGAGAACAGTGCATAAGTCATGTATGAGTGTAAAACCTGGTGTGTATGAGATTAACGAGTTTTTTCAATTGTGCTAATAGATAGTATCCATTAGAGTTAGATGTACACTAGTTGGTCTATCCATATGAGTGGGTTGGGTTGGAGGCATGTGACAAAGGAGGTAAGGGAGATGAACCAACCATCTATTCATTAGGGTTTTCTTGTGGTGGAGGCTTTGGATGAATGCTTTTGTGAGAGTTCTGTCCTTTATGGTGGAGTGGTTGTAAAAATCTTCATCTACAAGTTATAATAGATCAATCTTGTTTATCCTACATGGTGTGTTCTTGCTCTTGTTGATTCTATACTTGTGTTTGGTTGGTGTTTTTCCCTCCCTCCTTCCCTTTTGATCTTGCTAGGTTCTATAGATGTGTAAGTGATGGAGATGCTTCTGAGGATCATATTCCATCTATCTAGAGACCAACTATAGCAAGATCTAGAAGGTTATCTGATTTGGTTTGTTTGGAGCTCTTCTAGTGATATCTTGTTCATAGGGTTTTGTCCATGAATCTTTGAGTGCTCTTACTTGCTGTGACATATGGGAAGTCATCTATATCCATCTTGGCTATCTTCAACACACAAGCAAGTCATATCTCAAGTTCTTTAGTTTTGCCCCGTTTTGGTGCAACCTTGTATTGAGGAAAAGTTGAAACTTTAGCCAAGATCTATGAGATCCTTGCATGGATTAAGTTCTTGAGATCCCCAGTAAGAAATGTGCAAAGTTTTAATTAATTTGAAGATGTATTTTGGAGATTGCACTATTTTTGGTTTTGGATCGAGCTGTTTTTCAGTTCTAGGAACAAGGGAGGGTTCGCTTGCCCCTAGGCCCAAAGTACTATCAGTGGCCGGTCAGACTGGCCATCTACGACGGTCAAACCGGCCCTAAGGAGTTGAACTCTATTTTCTTCCGTGCTTTTTGAGTGTTTTGTTCATGAGCAAATATGATTGTTGTGGTTACAGACCAAATAGAGAGAGATGGTAGTGGAGAGGTGGGAGTGTCCTGTCTCACCCTCCCCCTCATCTTGATATATATATTCACATGGGGTATACTTTTACAGTTATGCCCTTACATCCATACATCCCCATTAGGGGCACTTATGTCATTACACATGTTACTCTGGTTCTTATAACAGGAGCCTCTCATGGTGAAGGGCTTCACAGGGCCGAAGCCATGTCGCCGAGTCCTTTGGCCCCCTCCGTCCCCTGCGGCCAGTGAATTTCTCCAAGCTTGTGGCTGGGGAGCCTGAGGTCTGGGATGGAAGGTGCCTTGTTGCAGCAGACGCGCGCGCTCCGTCCGCTATCCTTCGAACGGGTGGCAGCGGAGGCTGGCGCCTAGCTCGAAGTAGACGCGCGCGCGCTCCGTCCCCTACCCTTCGAACGGATGGCAGCGGAGGCTGGCGCCTAGCTCGAAGTAGACGCGCGCGCGCTCCGTCCCCTACCCTTCGAACGGGTGGCAGCGGAGGCTGGCGCCTAGCTCGAAGTAGACGCGCGCGCGCTCCGTCCCCTACCCTTCGAACGGGTGGCAGCAGAGGCTGGCGCCTAAGTCGAAGCTGAGGCGCGCGCGCTCCGTCCCCTACCCTTCGAACGGGTGGCAGCGGAGGCTGGCGCCTAGCTCGAAGCTGAGGCGCGCGCGCTCCGTCCCGTACCCTCCGAACGGGTGGCAGCGGAGGCTGGCGCCTAGCTCGAAGTAGACGCGCGCGCTCCGTCCCCTACTCTCCGAATGGGTGGCGGCGGAAGCTGGCGCCTAAGTCGAAGCCGAGGCGCACGCGCTCCGTCCCCTACGCTTCGAACGGGTGGCAGCGGAAGCTGGCGCCTAAGTCGAAGCCGAGGCGCGCGCGCTCCGTCCCCTACCCTTCGAACGGGTGGCAGCGGAGGCTGGCGCCGGTATGGTTGCGCTCCGGGGCTGTTGTGACCTTGCAGTCTGGTAGTGCGCTTTTAATGGCGGCTGGAATCACGCCGACGCCTGGCCTGGCAGAAGTCAGGCTGTCGCGTCGTGCAGTCTGCCATTCTGCAGGTGGGACACGTGGCGACTCACGACTGGTGCGTCGTGGGATGTGAGCGGTTGCGTGACCGCGGCCGTTCGCCTCGTCCCCCGAGAAGTTGGACGCGTGTTGAAGGCATGGAGGCGTTGTGCGCTGCTTGGCCACCTACCCGGCACGACCCTCTAGGCCCCGGCGGTTCTTCTTTCCAAATCTTGGGCAGCCGAATCGCTGCGAATTTGATCTGTCTGTGCGTTGAGCCATATAATAGGCGAGCGGCCTTTAAAAGGTGCTAGTGTTGAGGTGGAGGCACCCTTTCTTGCTTGGCTTTTTGATCTGCCGCTTTGCTTCCGCCCGTGCTAATTGTCACGCCAGTTGCTCCTTTCCTTGCTTCTTCTTCCCTTGTCGCGAAGAGCGATGGCTAGCCATGACGACGCCACCTACCATCCCCGCAGCGGTTCCTTGCCTAGCCAGGGCGAGGTGTCCCATCCTTCCAAGGAGTACAAACTGGTGCCGCGGGGGAGCTCGCGCGCCAACAAGTGGTGGAACGCCATGGAGCACTCGGGAGGCTGCTGCTCCCGTGTGCTGGGGAAGAGCCGCATGACTGAAGGGACACTGCAGCGACTCGTGGATGAGGGGAAGATCGTGGATCGCAATGGGGCTCGCCTACCCCACCGGGACGAGACGGAGCCGATGCCCGGGGCAATGGAGGCGATTGTTTTTGTCGCGTTCTTCGACGCCGGCCTTCGAATGCCCTCCACGTTGTTCGTGGGCAAAGTCCTGCGGGCCTACAAGTTGGAGCTAGCCTAGTTGACGCCCCACGCGATACTCCGCCTAGCTGTCTTCACGTGGGCGATGCGGACAGAGGGATGGCGTCCCAGCGCGAGCTTATTCGCCACACTACACGACGCACACTGTCGACCCAGAAAGGTTGATGGGGCGGTGTCCAACTTCAGCGGTGTGGACTTCGTGCTCCAGGCGTCATGCGCGACGTTGTTCCCTGTGCCAGCCTCGTCGGGGCAATGGGCGTCCGGCTGGACTCGACGGTGGTTTTATTACACCGTGACCGACAAGAGCGGAATGCAGTGCCGAGGTGGGCCGATCTCATTTAACAGTACGCCGAGTCTGAAGGCGGAGATTGACGACACGCGAAAGCTACAGAGTCTTGCCGGTGTCGCCCGTCGAATGAGCATGCGCGACCTAGCCGAGGAGTTCACAATGTATGGGGCGGCGCCACTCTCCTCCCGGGGGAAGTATGTTGGACAGAACGGCCCCCGCGAGGACGGGTTCGATCCATCCGTATCTCGCCTGCTTCCGCCCTCCGCTCCTTGTAAGTCGCCCAGCACGCTTTACGCGCGCCATTGTATCTGTTTGGTTTCCACCTGATTGACGTGATTTCCTGCGCAGTGGCTCGGATAGAAGATGCGGAGCGCGCGGTTGCGACGCTCCTCGGCCCGTACACGCTTAAGGAGCACCAGGCTCGCGAGGCCGCAGTCAAGGCGGCTAAGCAGGGGCGGGTAAACCGCACCTGCGAGGCTCTGGGCATTACTGTGCCCGAGCACGCGGTGCCGGAAGAGCTTCCCGCCGGGAATCCGGGCGCTCAGGACGGTGATAGCCCTACAGGGGTGTTATCTTCGCGACGCCGGGCCCGTTCCCCGGCTGCCGTATGCGACCTGGCAGCCCCCTCGGCGGCTAGCACAGCTGAGACGGGGCGTGCGACCGGCGGTGGGCCTGGCCATACTGCTTCGGAGGAGCGCGCCGCCTCGGATCCCCCGGCACCTTCTGCCGACGCCCACGAGCGTTGAGTTGGAACTCGTCAACCCAGGGGGTGGCGTCGTTCCTGGCGAGAAAACCACGGTTGAAGGTGCGTTATCAACCGCAGCGGCCGGCGAGGGCGCGCCCCCTACAGAGGAAGCCGTGGGGGCGACGGTAACCGTAGCTGGTGTTGCCGCGGAAGAATCGCCTGTGCCACTGCAGGCGAAACGCCCTCGGACTCAGTCCCCGCCGCCGGCGAGGGGTCGATACGCTGTTGCGGGGCCTTGCCGCGGGATTACGGCGTCTGGCGCGGCCGAGAAGACCTCCTCCCCGACCGTCGAGGCGCCCGCCTCCCCGTGGGTGGTCGAACCGGTGCCACTTCCTACCGCGACAAAGGGCGCAGGAGGTAGGCGTGAGTCCCTTTCTTCACCTGACTTCACGAGACTCTCTCTGATCTGCTCGCTCATTCTGCCGACATCAGGCGAGACGAAGTCTCCCGGACGTGGCGAAGGATCGAGCAGCGGAGGTATGCGCGAAGTCGGAAGCCTTGTGCAGGGTGCCCCGCAGGTGTCCGCTGTTGTTGACGTGGCCGTGGCCTCGGTAAATCCTGGCGCGTTGGGGCCGGGGCTCGCTCGCTCGGACTTCCTCCCTCGCCCGGAGATATTTTGCGACCTCACCGCAGCCGCAGAGCGTGCCGACAACGGCCTCGACCGAGAGATGTTGTCGTCATGCGAGGGGGAACTCCTAGCGCTCGCGCTACAGGCCTCCGAGATGAGGGTAAATATGTGCGCTTCAGCTTTGTAAGGTACTGCTGGACGCCTGTTGATTTGTTGTTTTTGCCAGACGCTTGCCCTCAGCCGGTCCTTTGACGAGACCCGCATTCGGGAGTGGAGGGCTCTGGAAGCCAGCCTTCGTGAAGCAAGCCATGCTGTCGCCGCGAAGGATGAAGAACTTCGCGCGCTGGAGGGCGCCATGGCGGCCGCAGAACTCGAGGCCACGAAAGCCAAGTGCGCCGCGGCCGAGGAGCGCGCCGCCTTCGTGCAGCAGATCGCCGTCCTAGAAGGGGAGAACGCCCAGCTGGCGGAGTCTGCTGCCGAGAATAGCCTCGTCTTGGAAAATGCATCCATGTTGGCGTGGCGAGCCATGGAGTCTCTGAACCAGGCCCTCCGAGATCTGTGCATCAGAGTGCCGGACACTACGCACGGGCCGGAGGCCCTGTCGGAGACGCTCGGGTTGATTGAGGAGGGGGCCGGCGTTGCTCTTCGTGGCGCCAGAATGTTTGGCGAGCACTGCGGCTATCTTGGTGCGTGCTTCGCCCTCGCCCTGCTTCACACTCGTGGGTGTAGACATACCCATGAGCTAGCAAATCCTCAACTGGATCTTCCCGACCGACCAGAGGTCATGTCGGATTCCATCCGCTCCATTGGGCCTAGCCTGCAGAACTTCCATCAACGGATCTGGGGCCGCATTGGGGAAGATGCAGCGAGGGTCGCCGTGCAGCAAACGCTGCATGGGGAGGGGGACCTCCTCCAGTGGCTCGAAAGGGTCCTTCAGCATCACGGCGACGACGGCACGGGTTCGTCTGCACCGCGCCAAGGCTGAGCGGTTGGTCGGGTAGGGCAGGGGGATGATGTACTGGTTCTTACGCTTGTAACCATGTAACCCCTTTGCTTTTGCAATGAATCCAAGTAGTACCTTATTGTTGGTGTTACCTGCCGCCGAACGCGAAGGGGAGAAGACCTCCGCACCTTGTTTATACTCCGTAGAGCGCGCAGGGAGGGCATCCGCGTCTTATTCAAAGTATGGACCGGCGCGTGCGAACCCCGCCGCTACGACTTTCTTTATAGTCCGGAGACTCGCGCGTGCGGAGGCGGACCTCAACGCTACGTCTTGTTTAAAGTCCGTAGACTAGCGCGTGCGGAGGCGGACCTCGACGCTACGACTTCCTTTATAGTCCGGAGACTCGCGCGTGCGGAGGCGGACCTCAACGCTACGTCTTATTTAAAGTCCGTAGACTGGTGCGTGCGGAGGCGGACCTCGACGCTACGACTTCCTTTATAGTCCGGAGACTCGCGCGTGCGGAGGCGGATCTCAACGCTACGTCTTATTTAAAGTTCGTAGACTGGTGCGTGCGGAGGCGGACCTCGATGCTACGACTTCCTTTATAGTCCGGAGACTCGCGCGTGCGGAGGCGGACCTCAACGCTACGTCTTATTTAAAGTCCGTAGACTGGTGCGCGCGAGGGCGTCCCCCCGTTGCGTCTTATTTAGAGTCCGTAGACTGGTGCGTGCGGAGGCGGACCTCGACGCTACGTCTTATTTAAAGTCCGTAGACTGGTGCGTGCGGAGGCGGACCTCGACATTACGTCTTATTTAAAGTCCGTAGACTGGTGCGTGCGGAGGCGGACCTCGACACTACGTCTTATTTAAAGTCCGTAGACTAGTGCATGCGGAGGCGGACCTCGATGCTACGTCTTGCTTTATAGTCCGAAGACTCGCGCGTGCGGAGGCAAACCTCGACGCTACGTCTTATTTAAAGTCCGTGGACTAGTGCGTGCGGAGGCGGACCTCGACGCTACGTCTTGCTTTATAGTCCGGAGACTCGCGCGTGCGGAGGCAAACCTCGACGCTACGTCTTATTTAAAGTCCGTGGACTAGTGCGTGCGGAGGCGGACCTCGACGCTATGTCTTATTTAAAGTCCGTGGACTAGTGCGTGCGGAGGCGGACCTCGACGCTACGTCTTGCTTTATAGTCCGGAGACTCGCGCGTGCGGAGGCAAACCTCGACGCTACGTCTTATTTAAAGTCCGTGGACTAGTGCGTGCGGAGGCGGACCTCGACGCTACGCCTTGCTTTATAGTCCGGAGACTCGCGCGTGCGGAGGCAAACCTCGACGCTACGTCTTATTTAAAGTCCGTGGACTAGTGCGTGCGGAGGCGGACCT
Source organism: Dendrocalamus latiflorus (assembly GCA_017311315.1). Taxonomy (NCBI): domain Eukaryota; kingdom Viridiplantae; phylum Streptophyta; class Magnoliopsida; order Poales; family Poaceae; genus Dendrocalamus; species Dendrocalamus latiflorus. The sequence continues at coordinate 2,033,919 of CM029628.1, forward strand.
CGACGCTACGTCTTGCTTTATAGTCCGGAGACTCGCGCGTGCGGAGGCAAACCTCGACGCTACGTCTTATTTAAAGTCCGTGGACTAGTGCGTGCGGAGGCGGACCTCGACGCTACGCCTTGCTTTATAGTCCGGAGACTCGCGCGTGCGGAGGCAAACCTCGACGCTACGTCTTATTTAAAGTCCGTGGACTAGTGCGTGCGGAGGCGGACCTCGACGCTACGTCTTGCTTTATAGTCCGGAGACTCACGCGTGCGGAGGCAAACCTCGACGCTACGTCTTATTTAAAGTCCGTGGACTAGTGCGTGCGGAGGCGGACCTCGACGCTACGTCTTGCTTTATAGTCCGGAGACTCGCGCGTGCGGAGGCAAACCTCGACGCTACGTCTTATTTAAAGTCCGTGGACTTTGTTCTGCTCAGCGCGGACAAGGGATGCTCTGGGAACAGCAACCTTTATTGAACTCCCGTTTGCGCGGGCGAGCATCGCATAACAAAGGGCTGGTGGCTCTACGCTTGCTGTCCTGCTTCTAGGCGTAGTACCGCCGCAACCTGTCCGCGTTCCATGTGTGCTGGAGGGCTTGTCCTTCGAGCGTGGCGAGGCGGTACGCCCCCTTCGGCAATGCCTCCATCACGATGTACGGGCCTTCCCACTTGGACTCCAGCTTGCCAATGGTCTCCGCCTGGAGCGCCACTCTGAGAACGAGATCCCCAGGCTTGAACCCCCGCGGGCATATAGAGCGGTCCCGAGTACGCATTGTCTGCCGCGCATACTTCTCGACATGGTGGGCTGCATCTGCCCGTATCCCGTCGAGGAGATCCAAGGACACACGGCGCTCCTCTTCGGGTGCTTGGACGAGGACCCTCCGCGAGCCAGCCTTGATTTCCTCGGGCGTCACCGCTTCGTCACCGAACAGGAGCTTGAACGGCGTGAATCCCGTCGGGCGCGTTACCGTTGTGCGAAGCGACCAAAGAACGCTGTGAAGCTCGCTCGGCCACTTGCCCTTCGGTAATCCGACCAGGCGCTTTTTGACGGCGGCGGAGATGGCGCCATTCGCCCGTTCGACCGCCCCGTTGGACTGGGGATGCCCTACCGAGGCGAATCGGAGGGTGATGCCCAAGCTATCACAATAGTCTTTGAAGAGGGTGGTGTCGAACTGCAGGCCATTGTCAACCGTGAGCTCCCGAGGCACGCCGAAGCGACATATGATGTTTTGCCATAGGAAGCGCTGTATGGCCGCAGAAGTTACTTTGGCCAGGGCGACCGCTTCCGGCCATCTGGAGAAATACTCCAGCGCGAGTACCACGAACCGGAGGTCCCCTGGAGCTCGGGCAAGTGGTCCTACTATGTCAAGGCCCCAGCGCGCCAGTGGCCACACCGGGGGAATGGGGTTGAGGCTCGTCGGGGGCCTGCGGATGATGCGCGCCATCCACTGGCACCCTTGGCACCGACGGACGAGGTCCTGGGCGTCGGTGATGGCAGTTGGCCAGTAGAAGCCTTGCCTGAACGCCTTGCCAACTAACGACCTCGGCGCCAGGTGGGATCCGCACACGCCCGCGTGGATCTCCGCCAGGAGCTCCTTTCCCGCTTCAGTCGAGAGGCAGCGCAGGAGCGGTGCGCAAACCCCTCTCTTGTAGAGTATCCCTTCAAACACTTGGAAAGACCTTGCGTCTGGACGGGTTGGGCCGGCGGGGTCCATTCGGCGAGAAAATCCGCAAGGACTTGGGATTTGATTGCCGTTCGCGAAGCATACGTCAAGGAGAAGGGAGCGAGCTCGGCAGCCCATTTGCCGATGTGCCCTGTGGACTCCTTGTTGTGCAGCATCTCTGCCAGGGGGAATGAGGAAGGCATTATGATCGGGTGGGCCAGAAAATAATACCGAAGCTTCCTGGAGGCCATGACCAGCGCGTAGGCGAGCTTCTCAAGCTCCGTGTATCTTGTCTTGGCGCCTTGGAGGGCTTCGGAGACAAAGTAGACGGGCCGCTGCATGGCGCCTTCCTCTAAGACGAGGACGGCGCTGACCGCGGTGGCTGACGCGGCCAGATAGAGCAGGAGGGGAGCCTCTGGTGCTTGGGCTACCAGAGTGGGGAGGCTTGCCAGGTGCTGCTTGAGCTCGTTGAAGGCCTTCGCGCAATCTCCGTCCCAGCGAAATCCATCGCACCCGCGGAGTGTCTTGAAAAATGGCAGGCCCCGCTCCGCCGCCCTAGACAGGAAGCGGCTTAATGCTGCCATGCAGCCCGCCAGCCTCTAGACCTCCCTCGTTGTCTTGGGCGGCTCCATACCCAGGATGGCGTCTACTTTGTCGGGGTTCGCCTGGATGCCCCGTCCGGACACGAGGAAACCTAGGAGTTTGCCGGCCTGCACCCCGAAGACGCATTTGTCGGGGTTGAGCTTGATGCCCGCCTTCCGGAGATTGTCGAAGGTCTCCTGGAGGTCCCGGCCATGCAGAGCAAGCTGCCGGGTTTTGACCACCACGTCATCGACGTAAGCTTCGACGTTCCTCCCGAGCTGGGCGGCCAGGGCAATGGCAACGAGACGGGTGAAGGTAGCGCCTGCGTTCTTCAAGCCGAAGGGCATTCTGACGAAGCAGAACGTCCCAAGTGGTGTGATGAAACTGGTCTTCTCCTCGTCGTCTTCGGCCATGTACACCTGGTGGTAGCCGGAATAGGCGTCCAGGAAACTCATGAGTTCGCACCCAGCAGTGGCGTCGACCAGCTGATCGATGCGCGGCAAGGGATAATTGTCCTTCGGGCACGCCTTGTTGAGTGCCGTGAAGTCGATGCACATACGCCAGGCCCGGCTGGCCTTTTTGACTAGCACCGGGTTAGCGAGCCACTCTGGATGGTGGACCTCGCGGATGACCCCAGCGCGAAGAAGCTTCGCCACCTTTGTTTTGGCCGCCTGCTGCCGATCCATCGACATACGCCGAAGCCTTTGCTTGACCGGCTTGGCGTCGGGGCGGACCGCCAAGCGATGCTCGATTACTGCTCGGTCTACGCCCTTGATGTCCTCCGGGGACCATGCAAAAATGTCGACGTTGTTCTGAAGCACGCGGAGCAGATCCCGTTCGACCCCCGGTGGGAGCCCCTCGCCGATGGACACGAACTGCCCCTCCGCCTGGAGGGGCACCTTCTTGACTCCGCCCTCGGGCCGAGGCTTGGGCGTCCATCCGGGGGCGGAAGGCCCGTCGCCGAGCGTGCCGGAGAGGGCATGCACCGGGCGATGCGGAACGCGGCTGCCGACCTCGGCCCGTTTGACCAGGTCCTGATCGCCGAAGACGGTGATAACACCCTCTGGGCCCGGAAGCTTCACACACAAAAACGCGTAGTGTGGGATCGCCTCGAAAGAGTTGATGGCGGGTCGACCCAGTATGGCGTTGTAGGGATGTGGGATATCGACGATGTCGAAGATGACATGCTCGGTCCGGATGTTACCCTTGTTGCCCTCCTGACGGAAAGTGACCGGAAGGGACACGTGCCCCAAGGCCTGCAGGGGTTGACCCCCGAAGCCTTGAAGTAGAGCTCCTGGCTGCTCCAGCCGGCTTCGGGGGATCCCCATACGGTCGAGGGCCTCTACGAACAAGATATTCGCGGAGCTTCCCCCGTCGACAAGGACGCGCCTGACGTCACAGCGTGCTATGTGGGCCTGGATGACTAGAGGGTCTTGGTGAGGGTACTCCACACCCCTGGCGTCGTTCAAGTCGAAGGTGATGTTGCGGGGCGGCATCCACAGTTGCGGCTGCTCCCCGGGGGCTTTTGAGGAGGAGCCTCCGGTGATGACGCTGATGGTGCGATGCTGCGCGCCCTTCGTTGTGGGCGGAGCCCGAGACCCGGTCATCACCCTCCGCAGCTCCATAACTGCGGCGCATGCCCTTGTGTAATGATCGCCGAAGCCATGTACCTCGCACCACTTGCCATAATGTAGGAGCTCTTGTTCTGCGTGGGGTTGACCGCCGTAATCAAGTCCGCCCTCTGATCCCCGGTCTCCCCTCCCTGAGGCGGGGTCGGGTCCTTGGCGGGTGCTCTTGGTGTCGAGGACATGATGGGCCGCCTGTGTCCTGCGCTGGCGGCGCCGGGGCTTATGCCCGCTCCTTGAAGAGCCTTCCTGTACCCCAGTGTCGCCGCCTCGGGGAGGGCCTCCCCGAGGCTCTCGGCCGCGGCCCTGCTTCGAGGAGGGACCACCCGCCCCCGCTTCGCGCGGGGGACGTCCCCCATGGGCGAGGTCGAGGGCGGTAATGATGCGTCTTCGCGCATCCTCCTCCGCCCGCGCATACTCGTCCATTTTGTCGAAGAGCTTTAGCGACTGTCTTGATTGGCCTCCGCGTGTTGTACTCGGCCAGCGGGCCCGGACGAAGGCCCTGTATGGCTGCGTTAATGACGGTGGTTTCATCAACGTCTTTTACTTGGCATCGAATCTTGGCGAAGCGCGTGAAGTAGTCCCAGAGCTTCTCCGAGGGTCTTTGCTTCACGGCGAAGAGTTGGTCCGCCTCGACTCGCTCGACATAGTGTCCTTGGAAGTTGTTGTGAAGGCGGTCGCGGAGCTGCTCCCACGCGTAGATGGAGCCCGGCTCTATGGTAAAAAACCAAGAGAGCGCTACTCCTTGCTGCGCGAGGGGGAGTCCCTTCGCCTTCGTGGTGTCGTCTCCGCTCGCGGCCTCGATCGCGGTTTCGTACACGCGCGCGAACTCGTGAGGATCCGTGTCGCCTTTGTACGGGTCGGTGACGCTAGGGAACTTGAAGTCTTCAGGCCACTCCGCCTGCTGCAGCCCCGCCGAAAGCGGGGATTCCGGATCTACGCGTCTCAGCGGCACGCGGCGAGGCGCGGGGGCTTCGCAACTGTTCGTCCTCTCCGGCGTGGGCTCAGGCGCGATTACCGGCACGGCCTGCTGGCTCCGAGCCTCTTGTATATCTCGGACGGCTCCGCGAAGGTCCCCTAGTTCCCGCTGGAACACGTTGAGGGCTGCTAGTAGGGCGCCTTCCACCGCAGGTGCTGTCGGGGCCGCCGGGACACCCAGCGGACGGGTCGGTGCCGGGACCCTCGCCGCACGATCTCCGAATCCGCCGGATGCTTCGTTGCGGCTACCCCCGGCCGTCGGATCCGCGCTGCCGACGAGGGCGGTGGGGGCTGTCGTTGCAGTGCCAGCGACGGGGTTGGATGCCGTTGCAGCGCGAGCGTCGATGCCCGCGGCCACCGCGCCTACGCCGTCGCCAGCTCCTTCGGCGGCCGATGCCGAAGCCCCGGTATTCACGCGCCGCTCCGACCCAGCCGTCTTCTTTCCCTTCGCCACCGCTGACAAAGCTTTTTTCGGTGCCATCCTTTTTCTTCGGTCTTCAGGCTTGTCCTCGTCCTCCCCACGGACGGCGCCAACTTTTGTGGTTACAGACCAAACAGAGAGAGATGGTAGTGGAGAGGTGGGAGTGTCCTGTCTCACCCTCCCCCTCATCTTGATATATATATTCACATGGGGTATACTTTTACAGTTATGCCCTTACATCCATACATCCCCATTAGGGGCACTTATGTCATTACACATGTTACTCTGGTTCTTATAACCTCCTAACAGGCCTGCTGGGCTTAGGTGGGGGCCACCCCTACGACAATGATCTTCCTAGCTTCCAGTAGCTAGTAGAGTGAAATTTTTGGAATACTTTTTGGGAGGTTGTTGGAACGAAAACAGCAACAGAGGGGGGGTGAATGTTGCTTTCAAAATGCCCCTAAATATCCACTCAAAAACCACTCTTCTCCTATAGCCACAGATGCTATGAAGAAGAAATTTCGCCTACTGGAAACTCAAACATACAGAGGAGAAAACAGAAGCATAAAACACCAGAGAAAAACCAAGGAGGGACAGCACAAAGAAGAGCAGTGGTGATAGACCATGTGGAGGTGACCCCGTGTGTGTGATGAGTAATTGACATCTGTTTTAGAAAAGTTGAGTTTGGTTTGTGTGGTTCGGGCCATGTCGTTGCGCGGTGCAATCGGCTTTGGTCGGACATGGTCAAACTTGGTCGAAGTGCTTAGGATGCTTATTCCTTTGATTCGACAGGTTTAGGCTTTTTCATGCTTAAGATTTCTCTTAATGCTATTGTTGATTATATTATGTCGAGCGGTGCTATGTGATGTGTTTCTTATCTGTGATGGCTGCAGGACGTCGAGGCGAAGTTGTGGCGGGCACGGGATGACCGGACTAGGCGCAGGTGGTGTTGAGGTCGGAGCGGTCGAGATGTGTCGAAGACGGCGATGACTCGAGGTGGTTGCGAGGCTTGGACGACAAGGAATGAGGAAGCTTCCTGGAAGATGCAAGAGGGGCGTTTCGGTAAAAGCGCAAAGCTGCATGAGGAAGCGGATTAGGTCTTTGGTTTAGCGGGCAATGCAAGGGAGAAACCCATTAAGCAAAGACTATAAATAGAGGAGGTGTGTCTCCTGGAGAATGCATGGATTCCAGAAGTTGCTAGGGCTTTAGGAGTTGGTTTTTACTTTGAGCTTTTCCTTTTGTGCTGTTGAGAGTTGGTGGAAGAGAGCAGAAATGTTGTTTTGCTTTCTGTTTTGAATTGGTGAGAAGGACAGAGGCTGTTTTGCCCCTTCTCTGCGTGTGCTCGTGCTCCCCTCTCAAGCATGTAGTGAGGAGGTAGCATTTCTTTGATCCAATTGCATATGGGGACTCCTGTGTAATCTTTCAAGTGAAGTGAATCCATTTGAGTGCTTGGACCTCTCTATTTCTCTCTGTGTTGAATTTAATTTTAGTTTGTTTCTTCTGCAGGTTGTTCTGTTCTTGAGGTTTAGGGAAGAGTTCTTGTTTGATTCTTGGCTTTTGGGTTGCTCTGTGATGGGAAAAGCCTCAAGGCCATTTGGCCATTCAATTTCCAAGAGTAAAAATTCAGATTGAATATGTATTATGGACTTCCTTCCTATGGCTGCATTTCCTCAGGTGGCAATTGCATTTCCAAATGAAAACGGCAACAGAGGGGGGGGGGTGAATGTTGCTTTCAAAAATCCCCCTAAATATCCACTCAAAAACCACTCTTCTCCTATAGCCACAGATGCTATGAAGAAGAAATTTCGCCTATTGGAAACTCAAACATACAGAGGAGAAAAATAGAAGCATAAAACACCAGAGAAAAACCTAGTAGGGACAGCACAAAGAAGAGCAGTGGCTTCAGCCTCAGGTGGCCGGTCTGACCGTGCCTGATACACCGGTCTGACCGCCTATGGGCCGGTCTGACCGCTCCTATAGGACCGGTCAGACCGCCATTTCAGGCCCGGTCAGACCGCCATAAGGATTCCGGCCAGACCGGCCCCCCTGGGAACTGAAATCAGCAGCGAGGCCTGAAAAGCTGAAGAACCTGAACTTTGCTGAAATCTCCAAAATTGGTGATATGCTGCAATTCTTTTCAGACCAAAGGGGTGAGTCTTAGAATGAAATAGCAGAGAGACACTAGGGCTCAAAGGAAATCACCAAAAAGGCAGGGAATCAAGATTTGACCAAATCTGAAAAATGAAATGAGAGATAGTCCAATTTTTCAGATTTCTCACTATCCATCCATCCTTTGCTTATGACCTTTTGCAATCGACTTAGCAATGAACTTAGGACTTTAGAAACCAAATCTCATACCATCTCATGAAGGGAAACCAAAGAAATCACAATCCCCTGACATTAAACCCTAGGGAATCTAGAACAGAGGAAACGAGCGCAGCACTGAAAAATTACACAAGACATTGAATCTGTTGTAGGGGTGGCCCAACCCCCCGTGACTGGGCCGTGCAACTAGTCCAACATGTAATAGGCCCAATAGTGTAGAGGAATATAACAGTGTAAATATACCAATGTACCCTCATCCCTTGTAAGTACTAAGGGGTAGAATGGGGATTTCCCATTCTACCCCACTCATATATATAAAACCCCCAGGAGGGGCAAAGGGGGGACATCCTCTCACTCTCACCAACCATTCCACAGATCTGGCTCCCTCTTCCTCTTCTACCAGTCCCCCTTCATTCCTGTTTAGCCTGTAGCTACAACGGAATCCTTCATTTGCTCTTGAGAATGGAATGGACAAGGGGCCTTGAGTATATCCCCATCATAGAGCAAGCACAAATTGCAGCCTTTCAATAAGAACTCACACCAAAACTGAGAGGAAAAATAGGGGCACAAACACAACAAAGAGCTGAAATCCAGAAGAGATCAAACACAAACATCCTCATATGAATCTTGATACAGAGAGATGAATGCTTAATAAGAGTTTGTCTACAGCCAATTCATCCCTTCCCTTACGTCAAGACATAGCCAAGGGAAGAATCAAGAATTCATCAACCCCATACACTATTGCAACAGAGAGAAGACAACCTCCTGCTCTTCTCACCAACTCTCAACAGAAAAAGGCACAAAGCAAAAACCAACTCCTCTAAAGCCTCTAACTCCTCTCCCAAGCCATGCAACAACCAGGAGGCACACCTCCTATTTATAGCCTTTGGTTAGAGAGTTCACAATGCTTTGCCCATTAAGCCTCAACACTTTACCCGCTAATTCTAAACTGAATCCACTTCCTAATGCAGCTTTGCGTATTTACCAAAACGCCCCTCCTGCATCTTCTGGAAAGTTTCCTCATTTCTTGCCATCCAAGCCTCGCAACCACCTCGAGTCCTCGCCGTCTTCAGCACATCCCGACCGCTCCGACCTCAGCACCACCTGCGCCTAGTCTGGTCATCTGTGCCTCACCACGACTCCGCCTCGATGTCTTGCAGCCATCACAGACAAGAAACAAATCACATAGCACTGCTCGATATAATATAATCAACAATTGCATTAGCGAAAATTCTTAAGCACAAATAGCCCAAACCGGTCGATAAGAAGAATAAGCGCCCAACCAATGTCGACGAGGTCTGACCGAAACCGATTGTACCACGCAACGACATGGCACGAACCACACAAACCAAACTCAAACTTTCCAGAACACACGTCAATTACTCATCACAAACATGGGGTCACATCCACATGATCTCTCAGAGGTTGAATTTGAAGGTGTCATTCACCCCCTCTGATTGCTATATCAGGTCCAATAAGTGAAATTAGAGCCTGGCTATCTCTTCTTGATACATCTTAACTAGTCTAAGAGCAATAGCATCGAATCGGTATTTTGCCAAGCCACCAATCTTTAATGGGGTAGGCTATCCCTATTGAATGTCTTGGATGGTTGCGTACATCCAAACCCAAGGATAACCAATTTGAGAGAAAGCTAAGAGAGCTTATGTAATGCCTGCCGATGACCAAATCACTTCAATAAACATTGTATATTTGGAAGCAAACAATAAGGCATGTACCTACTTGATTCAGGGGCTTAGTAGATCTGAGTTTGGTTGAGTATCTCACTTGACATCTTCTCATGAGATCTAGAGAACCCTCGCTAACTAACTTGAGGGCTCTACAACAATCAAGGAAGTGAGATAAAATCAATTCAAGAAAGAGTACCTCAAGTTTGAGCAAAGGCCCAGTAAATCTTTGGATGAATAGTTTTCTATGTTCGCTAAGATTCTTAAAAACTTGCGTGTGGTTGGCTTGACTAACTCTGAGTCTGAGAATGAACGACAAGTGCTTGGTGTGAAATCTTGGGGATGAAGATTACATTTATCAATGACAACACTATCCTGAGTGAGTTTACTATAATAAGCTCTATTCGAGATTGAAGACACATGAGATTGATTTCATCTCTCATCTCCCAAAGACAGAGTTGATTGATTTCATCTCTCATCTCCCAAAGACAGAGTTGATGGCTAGACTTCAAATGTGCTACTTCATGTCATAATTGTGCTTTACTTGAACTAAAATTAGAATGTGCCACTAAAACCTTACTTCAATTTAGTCCTGAATATTCATGTTCACATTGTGAGTTTAGGGAGCAAAAATTGAAAGAAATAACTGAATGTTCTTCATTCTAAAAGTGAATGCTATGAAAATTGCCCCAAACTCACTATTAAAATTGAAGATCTTAACAAGACACTTGAAGATAAATGTAAAAATGAAAAACTCTTATCCATGACTGTATCTAAGAAATCCATTGATTCTATTACTTGTGTATTTTATGCTGAGATTAGAAATGATTTAGATGAGATGTATAAGGCTTTTAGAGTCAAATTTAAGAAGCACCTGTGTAGGATCTATATGGCGAGTCAGAGGGGGGGTGTGAATGAATTATTCAAAATCTTCCTCTAGTATTATCAATCTAATGCAGTGGAAACACGAACACGCAAGTTCACTAAAACTAAGAGCCAAAGAACACAAACCACCCGAGACCTTTCTATCTCACCAGTACTACCGTTGGTTAGGGTGCGGTCGTACCTCCCAAGGCCAATTTGACCGCTTGGGTTGTTAGTCTGACTGGGATCACTGGTTGTACCGCTTCGGTCCCTGTGTTATGACCACTCACCAAGGCTAAGTACAGAACAATACTGCACATGATTCAAGAAAAGAGCTAACTTTCAAACCATCAATCTAAACACAGTGAAACGTAACATAAATTCTCCCTAGGATGTTAGAAATCTATTCCAATCATGGATCGTAAAGATCAATACGAAAGTCCTGACCTTTATCCAAAACAAGAAAGGTTGCACCAAACTAGGCAAAATAGAAAAACCTTAATCTACTCTTGCTTATGAATTTTTTATGATCTAAATGACCTTGGATGAGTTCTCACATATCATGGCAAGCAGGATCACAGCATGAAATTAAGCCAAAACACCCATAAGATCAAAACCCTAAAATCACCTCTTTCTTAAGAAAAACAGGACAACTACAAGAACTTTTTCTAGATCATGCCTAGATGGGTGGGATATGATCTTCGAGAGATATCTTCACCTCTTACACATCCTTGGTACCAAGAGAAATCAAAAGGAGATAAAATCCAACCAAGAAAATGAAGCAAATTAAAAGCACAAGGAGGAATCCATGGTACAACTCACTTAGATAATGTTTGGATGTTCATTTCACTTAGAGAGGAATGTTTTACAGCCACTTCCCCATGGAGGGCAAAGTTCTAACCCTAGAGCACACACACAAGCTCCAACATAAGGAAACCCTAATCTCTCTTACAAACCCTAGAATTCTCACTTCTCTCAACTCACACAAGGGCTTATATAGTGGAAACTTCTCACCTTCACCAAACCCTAAACAACCAACAACACTTAGTGGATACAACCACTTATAAATGGGAAAACCTAGTAACTCATATACAAACGAGTTTTACACTTACACATACTTGCATGCTTTCCAAAATATGACTTCCACATGGCTCCAATAGCTTGATAAGACGCTCAGCCTCTAAGATGTGACCTAAACCACTTAGGCCACTATTGCGGTTTTGCAAACTACCACTCCAATCAGTATTAGATATTTTCTCAATTACCATCCATCGGACTCCACGAAATCTAACTCTAGGTACATATGAAGCAATAATTGTTCTGTTTGACATTGATCATAGTGAGAAGAGAACAAAAACTCCAAATCATGCTCTATATATGCATTTTTACTAATCTTTCTTCCCCTTTGACAATAGAGTCATCAAGATGCATGAAAGAAGACAGAGCATAGATGAAACTATATTTTATTTACTTATAGCATTAGGAGGCATAAAAATTATGCAAAGTAACTCTACAAAGATTACGCTGAACTATATTATGTGAAAGGACTATCTATATCATGGAAAACCATGTATAGCAAAATTAAAGCCAATTGAGCAATAATCTGAAATTAAATGGATTTTTATTTTTTAACATGTGAAGTCGTTCAAGTTCATAGTTAAGCTAAAAGTATCCAAGAATAAGCCAAATCATGTCACTATACTAAATGGAACCAAAAACTACAATTGAATAAATTTTGAGTGCTACAAGTTCAAGGTTGAAATATTTTATTCAAGCACTTGATACCACATGTAATTGAGCAAATTTAGCATATTTGGTATTTTATGAAATTCATTTTTGGGTTTATCTTAGCAAAGCAAGTCCTAAATTAGGAGCCATCCACAACTGTCTCCTAAGGTTCAATCATTTTTTTTATAAATTATGTTTTTAAGCTATGTGCTAGATCTCAAGCCGTGCTATGACCATCCCAAGCAATAAACTTAAGAGAGTGATCTAGTTCATCCAAAACTCTTCTTGAGTTCATACCGAGTGCAATGGTAAGCTGTTTCATGGGAAAGAATTGGTGATATCAGTTTTTCACATAAAAGAGATCATTTAGCATTTTCTTAATTGAATTCAAGAAAAAGGAGTTGATACTAACTTATATTTCAATAAGAAACTAGCATAGCTTAATGTGAAGCTCAATTTAGGTTCAAAACTTAGCTTATTTGACATGACACGAATCATAAGAGTATATCACTAGAGCGAAACTAATCACAAGATACAAGAAGACATGATTTAATTTAAGTTTTTCACATTTTAATAAAGCTATCATGGCAAAAGGTAAGCTATACATAGAAGAACATGATAAATATAGTAAACTAGTACAAGACATGGTAAGGTATAAAATAAGATATCATGTCACACAAGGATAATAGTCAAAGCTCCATGTGTTTATATTACAATACAAGTTGCTAAATTTACAATACAATATGATGCAATAAAAATCCCAGCTCCCCCTCAGCAAGTGAATCAATTTCAGTAATATTTCGGTTTAAGTTGAGTTATGTCAATATTAAGCTTAAGAAAATCTTAAATGAACCCTTCTGAAACAAAGCAATAAGCAAGAGAGAAGAAGCTTAGGACAATAAAGAAATGATAATCCTTAAAATAGAGACAAGATTAGTGGGATCATTATGGCTCAGACTCTCTCTCATGATAGTGGGATCACTGTACTTCTCTATAGTTCGTAGAATATATATTAACAGTATGAAATCTTTACTTGACACGAACACTATATATAGGAAATCCTGGTACTAGGTACTAACGGAGATTAATTACTGAAATTGGCCGTCGGCAGGGAACCCACTGGTTTTCTGAACCTCGTAAGTAATGTTTAGTCCAAACCACTACCATGCATACAAGAAGTGTCTATGGCGACATATACAACAAGGGGAGCAAGGTACCACTCTGGCTTATTTCTCTACTCCAGCAATTCATAAATCCAGGTCTTTTGTGCCTTTTCTATTACACGTGTACATGAAACTTTCTACCAAAGTAGAAAACCTTACGACTATACTTGACCAAGTGTCGAAGAACTTCGCTGAACATTTAAACATATATAATAAATTCAATTCAGTTTTTTCATGGCTAACTATCAAATTATTTCACTCAACTTTCAGTTAAATAAACATCACCTGTTCACTTGCATGTATATACAACTTCTCTCAACACAAGGATGCAATGTACAAGCACATTGCTTATGCAGATAAACAGATTGCACAAAACGAAAAATTTCCAATGGTGGGCTCACTTAAATTATAAGTCGGCCCCGCTAGTGTGTTTTTCAATAAAAGTTTCCAATGGTGGGTCCCCCTTTGAGTGTTTTCTAATAAAATTTTCCAATCATGGTGGGTCCCTCTTTGAGTGTTTTCTAATAAAATTTTCCGATGCTGGTGGGTCCCTTTGCTACTGTAGTCCAATAAATCCAGCTAATCTGGTTTGACTCACTGTAGTCCAATAAATCCAGCTAATCTGGTTTGACTCACCAACAGTTCTAGACCAAGAGAGAAAAAAAATCTTGTCTTGGCTCATTTTGGCTTCAGATTCTAGGTTCTGACTTATTTTTTACTATTTATAAATTTTATCTTTTTTCTAAATTTTTGGCTTTTTGGAGCTTTTTTATCGGTTTCTTTTTTCCCGTATTCGTTCGTGTTGTCTGTGATGAGCTAACATATTTTTATTTTTAATTTTTTTAAATTTAATTACGCCAAATAAGTCACCTTCAGCTACAATGTAATTTCAGTCGCCATAGTGCAATTTTCAACCATAAGCCATAGCTTTTCAGCCCAACCGAGCGGGCCATAAAGACCAGACGAGCCCCACCTTCCTGCAGCAAGGATTAGACCATTCCCTCGCAAAAAAAAAGGGGGATAGTAGACGATTATAGAGCTTGCTAGGCCTTGCAGTTTAGAGATGGCCTCAACTGTTAGGGTTAGCCTCAAAGCTCGTGGTTTCCTTGTGTCCATTCAAGTCATGATGCTAATCTGCGTGATGGTGATGAACAGCGGCTACACCTGCGAAGGCTGGCGAAGTGAGTGTGAATGCCCTCGAATTGTGTTCTAGTTACTTGTTTTTTGGGAGTAGGAAAAAATTGGCTAATATAGTTATCTAAAATCTCATGCAACCCGGCCCCCACAGATTCCGAGGGATAAAATCTTATAAAACAAAGTAATTAAATCCAATTGTGTTCTAGTTACTTTTATTAGAGCATAGGAAACATTGACTAAGATAGTTATTTTCGAGCTCACAGTCCTCATATCTATTATCTTTTACTATTATAAAAGAATAAGTCGGTGGTTGTACGTCCGTTCTCCTCTAACCACCCTATTCCTTCTATTTCTTACCACTCTCTATTTCCCAACTGATCAAAACAACTCTCTTTCATAGTATAATTATTTATGCATCTAATAAATTCCGTTGCAACGCACAAGTACAATGCTAATCAGAAGATAAAATCCGGTAGAACGCAGTAAAATCTGTAGAAATGGCTCAACATATAGTTAATTAATGAGGGACTGACTGTCAATTAGAAAAATCGAGCTAGTTATGATCATGGTGTTTGTCGTTTTTCCCCCCTGAAAAAGAACACAATTATATTTGTTAAGTATTCGGTTTGCTGTATATTAATTTCTGTGTGATGACTCATGAATGGATCTGTATGGAAATTACCATACTTTAATTTAGGTTCCAGCATGTTCATTATTTTATAATTGTTTAGGAGTTTTTTGTTTATAATTTAAAGCAAGTTATTTAACATAATTATATATGCAATGATGAAGTAAACTTAAGTAGCAAACCTCAACAGTGATTGTAAAACATATTGCCTAGCTAGCTTGTCAGTTTATCTGAATTTCTTTAAGGTCACTTAATGTCGATATTTGGAATAGAAAATTTCACCGATAGCTAAGTACATCTTGTGTTGGCTGGAGGAGTCCGAGGGTGAGTTCGTATGAGAGGTGGTTAACCATACAACAGTAGGACTGCTATGAGTCGAGTGTGATCCGTGGGGTCATCCGAGCTTATAGGGATTTAGGACCTACTGGGTGGAGGCTATATAAAGAATTAAGCAGTGAACAACCTTGTTTTCTTAACTCTGTCGCGGGAGTTGAGAGATCTTGTGAGTAAAGCAGGGCAACTTTGCAGAGTCATAAAATAATGGTATTCGAGTACGCCGTGCTTCCGGTAAATGAAGCTGTGTTTAATGGGTGATTCCTATAACAAAGCATAAGTAGAGTTGTGAATGGTTTGTTAATGTTGAATAATCACGCTTGAAAACCCCCTTTACTTAATGAAGTTACTTTTCAAGTTTTTATTTGATTCTTAACTAAAATTGCATCCACATAAAATAATACATCAGAATTCCTTTCATTTGTTATACTCTGCATGTAGTTATTGTTAAACTCCGTGTGACTTGCTGAGTACGGTAGTTGTACTCATACTTGCTAAAAACATAAACAGAAACCGTCAACTTTGAGGAAGCAGGTGAAAAAGAAGCTTTGGATCGGGATCATTCTTTGCTCAAGAGTATCTATGGTGTCTTTTTGCTGTAATATATCTAAAGGCCGTTGGCCCTACTGTTAAACTTGGCTTTAAGCCCTTTAATGTAATAAAGTCGACTTTTGTATTTGAGCTTGCGTTGGCAATGTAATACACTCGATGAATGTAACTCGCAATTGAACTATCCTGGGCAATTGCGAGGAATTCATAACGCTCCCAGAGATGAGGGTGTTACAGGTTAGCCTTAAAGCTCGTGGTTTCCTTGTGTCTATTCAAGTCATGATGCTAATCTGCGTGATGGTGATGAGCAGCGGCTACACCTGCGAAGGCTGGCGAAGTGAGTGTGAATGCCCTCGAATTGTGTTCTAATTACTCGTTTTTAGGGAGTAGGAAAAAATTGGCTAATATAGTTATCTAAAATCTCATGCAACCCCCACAGATTCCGAGGGATGAAATCTTATAAAACAGAGTAATTAAATCCAATTGTGTTCTAGTTACTTTTATTAGAGCATAGGAAACATTGACTAATATTGTTATTTTAAAGCTCACAGTCCACATATCAGAAGATAAAATCAGGTAGAACGCAGTAAAATCTGTAGAAATGACTCAACATATAGTTATTAGTGAGGGACTGACTGTCAATTAGAAAAATCGAACTAGTTATGATCATGGTGTTTGTCGTTTGTCCCCCTGAAAAAGTACACAATTATATTTGTTAAGTATTCGGCTTGCTGTATATTAATTTCTGTGTGATGACTCATGAATGGATCTGTATTGAAAGTACCACACTTTAATTTAGGTTCCAGAATGTTCATTATTTTATAATTGTTTAGAGGAATTTTTTGTTTATAATTTAAGGCAAGTTATTTAACATAATTATATATGCAATGATGAAGTAACTGAAGTAGCAAACCTCAACAGTGATTGTAAAACATATTGCCTAGCTAGCTTGTCAGTTTATCTGAATTTCTTTAAGGTCACTTAATGTCGATATTTGGAATAGAAAATTTCACCGATAGCTAAGTTCATCTTGTGTTGCAGTTCTGCTTCCATTCATGATTCATTGGTGAGGAGAAGCCAGCCATGGCACTTAAACCTGCCCCGAAAGCCTCTGGGCCATGCCTACCTTATATCCCTAACTGCAATGATGAGAAACAAGCCCCCTAAGCAACAGTACTGGAGATGAACACGCTGGGGTCAATTAAGCTAACAACAAACCATTCCTAAGTAAAAAGTTTTATGGCAGTAAGGCAGCGGCGGATCCAGAAACTTTACACGCTGGGGTCAATTAAGCTAACAACAAGCAATGGAGAAACCCCATGCATCTATATATATATGATCGATGCATCTATATGCTTCCTTGGACCTAAATATGTGATATGCGAGTGATATGATATCAGCAAGTTGAATGAATAATATTATATGTACCCGCCTCCCGCCAGTGTCTCTATGGATAAAGCAAGTATGACGTAAAACTTCCATTTTATTTTCTCTGTGTGAGTTGAATGAACAATAGCAATATTCCATGATGCTTTATTGTAGGAATGGTTTTAGAATTCACAAGTTAGATGAATGATGATTTATGTTGACAAGAATGAGCTTATTTGCGTGGTTAAAAATAGTCCAGGAAAAATGTTGTATTTTAGGATCGATTATTTTTTGCAAAACAACACTAGCATTTTTACTGCTTTAGTGTGTTCAAGGCCTCAAAATTTATAAGGCGCTTTTCCAACATAGCCTTAAATAATGTTTCAAGGTGTTTTCCAAAATAATTTGCCTTTTGGATTTCTTGTTTGAATTTCAAATTCCTGCCGAATCTCAAAATTTCGAAATCTTCTCTTGGGCTCGGCCCATTCCCCCTGGCGGCCCGCTCGGCCTTTCTTCCTCCCGGCCGTCGGTCCACTCAGCCCAACCGACCTCCCTCCTCCCTCCCCGGTTCCGCTGAGCCGCGCCCACGGCGAGCTCCGGCCGCACCACGCTCGCCCGCGTCAGCTGCCGAGCTAGCCTCTCCCCTCCCCTGGCGCTAGTCTCCCACGCCGTACCTCGCCTCCGCCTAGATCCTCACCTCCTTCTCCTTAGCCCCGCCGCGCGTCGCCTCCCTCCCTCCTCCCCCGCCCGTACCTGCGCCGCCGCTGTTCATCAATTCATCAACAGGGCCACCTATTCACCTCGCCGCTCCTTAAATGGCCAACGGCCAGCGCCCTCCACTTCCCGTCTCCTCCCTATAAAAGGACCGGCCGAGCCCCAATTGCTCTCCCTCCACTCCCCCAATCAGCTCAGGCAGCCTCCCGAGTTCGTCTCCACCTCCACCGTGCGATTGCTTTCAGCCGTCCCCGTCGCCAGTCGTCTACGATGAGGTTCCAACCGCGCCAAACTCCTCCTTGAGTTCACATTGTTCCGGTGATGCTCCTCCCTAGCCTAATTGGCTTCCCTCTCTCTGTAGGCCGCCGTGGACCGCCATCTTCCCCAACTCCAGCGTCCAGCCTCCCCGATGAACCATCGAGGTCCGTTCAAATTCCAGGCGCCTGAAGCTTCGCCCGGACCCCATGAGGCTGTTCCGACCATTGCCCGACCTCCCTCTCCTCTCCGGTGAGCCCACACCGAAGCGACCACGCCGCCACTCCTGTCTCCCGCCGCCAGCTCACCTCCGGCATCCCCGATTGCTCCTCTCTTTTCCGGTGAGCTCCAGACCTCTCCCAGTAGCTCCCTTCCCATTTAATTGCTCTCTAGTCATTGGAGCCGCCGCTGAGCCTCCTGCCCTGTTTCTGCCGCCGTTCGGCAAGCCACCGGTGGCCGCCATGGCAAAATGAGGCGGCGCCACTTCGCTCCGAGGTGCGCGCTAGCGTAATAGACCCATTTTGGCCATCTCCCCGGTGCGCCGCCGCTTCTCCCGCCGCCGCCGAGGCTCGCCTCCCTCATGGGCGGGAAGAAACACTATTCTGGTATCATTAATGCTAAGCCTCCTTATTAGCATTTAATAACCGTGCTTAGTAAATATTAATGAACTGCTGACCGGTGGCCCCATACTGGTTTAAACCCACAGTTAGACTGACATGCGAGCCCACCTCGATTAAAAATCTTTCAAATCCCCAGACACAGGGGCACTCATAGGGGTGCAATCAGAGCGGATACGGACGTATATCGTTTATCCTGTATCTTATTCTATTTTTTTTCTCGGAGTCGAAATCGGACACGAATAATGTCAGATATCTATTTCTCCATTCAGTATCCATTCCATAATCTTTCGGACGATCAGTCGGACGAAAATTATCCGCTTCTTTGCATAGGACATTGGACAGTATGGTACAATCAGAGCGAACATGGAGAGACTAATTACTAAGATGTTGAAGGAAGAACACTCAGTACTCCTGCTTATTTAGATATGACAATCTGCTTATATGTTATTTTGTTCCTAGGTAAAATCACAATAGACTTATCATCTCTACTACTTAAACATTTGAGTTGGTAGTAGTCCGTCCATTCTCCATAGACTTTTTCCTCAGTTTTTGTTGCGCTGACATGTGGGCCCAAAGTCTCCATGACGCCTCTGCGAAAACCGCTCCGCCCTCGCCTCCTCCGCACAAACCGCTCCGCCCTTGCCACGGCTGCATCTCCGCTCCGCCTCGCCTCCTCCTCCCCACCCCCGCACTGCCACCGCCGCCTCCTCCCCCGCTCCTCTGCTTCGTCGCCACCTCCTCCTCCCCACCCCGCGCCGTCGCCGCCTCCTCCTCCCCCGCTCCTTTGCTCCGCCCTCGCCTCCTCCTCCCCACCCCGCGCTGCCTCCTCCTCCTCCCCGCGCTCCTTCGCTCCGCCCTCGCCTCCTCCTCCCCACTCCGCGCAGCCAGCTTTGAGCGAGAGCACAGCCGAGGAGAGCCTTGCGGGTCCAGGAGGTTCGCCACAGTGGTGGTGAGGTGGGCAGGGTCGGCCCTGGACCTGGGCAGCAGGGGCAACTGCCTAGGGCCCATGAAAACTAGGGGCCCCTAGCCCAAGCCAATGTATATATACATCAATACAGGGTGAAACTGAGGCCCAGCAATAGTAACCCACAGCCCCACACAATAATTCAGCCCACAGCAGTAAGCAGACCATCCATAGAGAGCAAAACCCTAATCCCTAATCCCCAATTCCCCAACCCGGCAAACCCCAGCCCCAGCCGCCCATCGCCCCATCAGATCTGACTTCTGAGAACAGAGCACCCCTCAAGGCTTCTCCTGCGCGCGCCCCCACCGCCGGCCGCTCCACCGCTCGTGGTCGTGGTCTCGTGCGCGGGGAGCACGGCGACCCCTCTCCTACGCCGCTGCACGGCTGCGCGGGGAGCACGGTGAGCGGCCGACCGCCACTGCGCCAGCCGCCAGGCGACTGAGGCGAGCGCCGAGCAGGGAGCCGCGAGCGCATTAGTGCAGCCCGGTCCCCGGAGCAGGGAGGAGGAGGACGACGAGCGTAGCCCAGAGCAGGGAGGGAGGCGAGCGCCGAGCAGGGAGCCGCGAGGCCCGCGAGCGCAGCTGGAGCCCGGAGCAGGGAGGAGGAGGAGTGGAGGACGGCGAGCGCCGAGCGGACGGCGAGCGCAGAGTGAGACTAGGGCGAGACGCGAGAGCGAGGTTGAAGAAATGCGGCTGCTGGCTGCTGCGCTGAACGGAATTGAAGAAATGCGGACGGGGCAGACGGCATCGACGGATTTATGCTGAGCAGTGAGCGGCTGAGCGCTGAGTCGATTCAACCGAACCGAGTGCGGACTGCGTAGCGCAAGGCAGCGAGGTAATCAACAAATTTTTTTATATTTTAAAATAACTATGAATGATTTCTGTGTTTTTATGTATATTTTAGAGCACATGGCAACACAAGTCCATGAATATTTGCTATGTAGTATTGAACATTAGCTTAATAGTTGATATAAAAACGTGTTTATGTTTGAGTAAAGGGCCTCGACTTCTATCTTGCCCCAGGGCCCCTAAGGTTGTGTTTGGTTTAGGGACAAGGTGGGATGTGATGGTCCTGTCCCTGGTTTTGGGATGGGATGATCCCATTTTTTGTTTGGTTGGGGGGATAGAGTCATCCCTATTTTTTGTTTGGTTGGAAGGATAAAGTGGGATGGAATGGTCCCATCCTTTGTTTGGATGAAAGGATGAAGGTGGGACATGTGTGGCATTTGAGTTTTTTATTTAAAAAAATCGAAGGCTATTGTTGATATGTTTCTACACATAAGCCTTTGAGTTTTTTTTAAAAAAAATTTAAACAAAACAGTACTTAAAAAAACAAAGAGGTGGGATGACTTTATCCCATGTGGGATGACTCCGTCCCATGAAAAAAAGAGGATTGCCTGGTCCCGGATCTACAAGGAATATTCCTAGTGGGATATCCTTGACTCTGCTTGTCTCCTATCCAAACACCTACAAAAACGGGTCCATCCCATCCCGTCCCACCTAGTCCTTGCAACCAAACACATGGTAAATGTCTGGACCGGCCCTGGAGGTGGGGTTCTCTGGGTTGGATGAGAAGGGCGATGGTGGAGGATGCAGAAGGCATACAAGGACTCCCTCAAGTTGCTCGAAGCTGACATCTAGCACGCCAACAACCTGTAAGCCTCCTCCTCCCCCCCAATTCCGATTCCTCCCCTCTCGATTTCGCTCCAACTCACTCCTATTCTCCGCCTTGATCAAGTTAGAGGGAGTGGTTCTTGGGTCCTGGCGGGGCTGGGAGGACGCCTCCAGCTGGCGTGGTCACTGCCGAGGCTGCACAATGCAGCCTGGGAAGTCGGTCGATTCACCGTGCGTCGGCGTCAGTGCATCCAGTTCGTGAGGTGGGATTCCGCGTGGGGGTTGGTCTGGTTGTTTGATTATGTTATTATTCGTGAGCATGCATGAGTGGAGAAGTGGTCGTATGGTATGTGATGTGCTCCGTGTTACTTCATATGAAGGTCTGATTATGTTGCTTTTCTCCTTTATGTACTGTTTCTTTCTATGTGCTTGATGAGCAGGGCCTCTAAATTTCCCCGGGAGTACGATGGTGCATGCCTCCAGATGTGGCTGTCCTACAGCCCCGCCAGACTGCAACCTCACCGGGGTTCTTGGCCTACTGAGGATCCTCATATACAAGGTTCTATGGCATGTTCTGCTGCATAGTTGTTGGTTTGGTGCTCACATTTTGGAGTTGTGTTACTGAAATTTTAGTGTATTGTACAGGTTTATGTTAATGTGACGACGACCATGTCGACTAATGAGAGGAAAGCCAACATCAAAGAGTTATATGGTATGTGATGTGCTCCATGTTACTTCAGATGAGGGTCTGCTTATGTTGCTTTTCTCCTTTATGTACTGTTTTATTGATCGGAATTGTTATATGGTTGGCACGAGCAGCTGTGATATTTCCTTCTTAGCTGCAACTGCAAAGTGGGATCAGTGACTTGGAGGACAAGTAGCAGAAGGCCGTGTACATGGAGAGGTACAGGAGGAGAGATGAAGATGAAATAAACAACTTATCTGATATTGATGCTAAAAGGGAAGAAGAGTGCGGGATTTGCATGGAGATGAACAGCAAAGTTGTGTTGCCCAACTACACCCATGCTATGTGCCTCAGATGCTACCAGGACTGGTACGCTTGAACTTTTAGCTTCCGCACATGTATTTTGTGTGATTGCATTTTAGTGTTGTGCAACCTTCTCTCACGTAGGCTCTTGTTATGCGTGTGATTGATTAACTAAATTTGGTTGGATGATACGTACCGCATTATTCTTCCATGGATGTCTCTTGAGAATCATGGAAGCTTAAGCCTTGCTAAACGCGGAGCTGTTGATAATAGTGAATTTGTAGATAAGCTTAACCCTCATTTTCAGGTTGTTCCCCCCAACTTATGTGCTTATAGGCTTATACACAAGCTTCGGTCCTTCTATACAAGGCCTTAGTTTAAATGAAAATCCAGTAGCTAAACTGAACAGGACATGGTCTTTTGTAAGTGATACAGCGTATCTATTCATTTATCCCAATTTCCAGTGGTTGCAGCTTTCTTGAAATAGAAAACAATACAAAATGGCAGCACAATATTCAGGTATTTTGCAAACTGTAGAAACTCTGCAAAATGCAGTGCTTAGCAACTTAAAAATATTCTGAACAGTGTTCTGCTATTCTTTATTCCAAAGAATTTGAATGTGGTATTCTATTGAGTAATAACTTTATTTTTGGTCTAGTTCATGAGCATGCTTATGCATCCTCTATGGAATCCATGCACACTGTTTGCATTTAGTTCATTGATTCCAGGTTATACAAACATAGCACTCTTCATTTTATCTGGAATCAAGTTTTATCTGGACAAAAAAATGAACATTTTGTGAGAACTTATTTCCAGGTGGCACTGAGTCCTAGCTCTTCTCAAAATTGATTGATGGTAGAATTGATTGATGTCATGGTACCCATCACTCTTACCTTATAACACAAGAATTGCACCAGATCACAAAGGAACAATAGTGCAGGAGCTTTCTTGGAAGAACTGATTAATCTTGTTTCCTATAATATCCCCCATTTACAGCACAGGAACCATCTTATGAAAATTACATTTTTTTCATTTGATTTCTTTGGTAGGTATACTGTAGAGCTCTAAAAGAATGGTAATTTACATTGGCATAAATTCAAGGCTTCTGATCAAGTACCTCAACATAGTAGAAGGTTGAGGGATGATCAGTTGATTTGTTGGTTCTATGGGGAGGAGCTATACTCTATAGGGGCATCAGTCTCTTATACTTGAAGAACCAAAGGAAGCAGCAGAAGATGAAAGCGCCAATCAATCCGGTAATGATCTGTGATGAATAAGTCCCTGTACTGTGGTCTTTGTGGGGTGGGCACATGGTTCTTGTACAGCAGCTTTAGACTAGCATCTTGAGCTTTAGGACAGCTTTAGACTAGCATCTTAGACTAGCTTTAGGACAGCTTTTGACTAGCATCTTAGACTAGCTTTAGGACAGCTTTTGACTAGCATCTTAGACTAGCTTTAGGACAGCTTTTGACTAGCATCTAGGACTAGCATCTTAGCATATGCTTAGCTGGTTAGCAGCCTATAAATTTGTATCCCCAACCCCTCAGGTTGGCATGGCATTGTGTGAGAAATAAACAAGAAAATTGCCCCATCCCCAAGTGTCATCCTCTCGATGAGAGTAAGGATCTTGCTATCACCAACAGCAAGACTCCAGCGAGTAACAAGTGGTATCAGAGCTATACTATCCTGTAGCCTGAGCATCTCCTGCTCATCTCCTTCTCCGGCCTCGCAGCAGCCCCAGTCGGTAGCAGCAGCAGCTCCGGCTGTCCCCGCTCACTCCTCTCCGAAGACGGGCAGCAGCTCGTCAGAAGCAGCCCTCTCTCCACGCAACAGCCCCCCAGTAGCGCGCCATGTCCGCAGGGCAGTCTCAGCGCTCGGTCGCCTCGAGCACGCGGTGTCAGCAGACGGCCGAGCTCGCCGCGGCAGAGCAGCGCGAGCGAGCGGCGGCAGAGACCGCTGCGGCGGCGGAAAGGGCGTCAAGGCTGGCAGCGGCGGAGCTGGCAGCAGCCAGAGCGGAGGTGGAAGCGGCGGCGGCGGCAGATGCAGCGCGTGCGGCAGCAGCGGAGGTCAAGGTTCTGCGCGGCAGCAACAGCAGCTCCATCTCTGCTGATGACAGCGCCGATGCGGATCTTGAGCCGCTGGAGAGGGAGGCAGTGCGAGGGCGAGCGGCGCAGTGGGCAGCCGCGCACGCCCACGAGTGCGGCGGCAGCCCAGACAGGCGCGGACGCACCGGTGACGCTCCTGGAGGAGGCGCGCACGGCGGCGGCGTACGGGTCGACAGAGAGCGCGGCCTTCGCAGGCGACGCGGCTCTCTCTCCCCGGTTCGGTACCGTGGTCACCACAAGTACCAGGCTGTCGTCAGGGACGTCGGCCCCGGCGGCGGGTGGCCTACCCTCACCAAGACCAACTATGTCGAGTGGGCTACGGTGATGAGGGTAAAGCTCCAGGTGCGGCATATGTGGGATGCAGTCCGGTACGGCGACGTCGACTACGACCAGGATCGACGGGCGCTGGATGCTCTCATCGCTGCAGTCCCGCCCAAGATGCAGTTCTCGCTTACCAACAAGCGGACTGCCAAAGAGGCTTGGGACGCCATCGCTGCAGCACGCATCGGCAGCGACCGCGCCCGCAAGTCTACATTGCAGGCACTACGCACGGAGTGGGAGAACCTGGCCTTCAAGCCAGGTGAGGACGTTGATGACTTTGCTCTCCATCTCAACACTCTGTTGCAGAAGTTGGTGCAGTTCGGTGACGACACCTACGGCGAAGAGAGAGCTGTGGAGAAGCTCTTTCGCTGCGTCCCCGAGAAGTACAAGCAGATGGCTCGCTCGATCGAGTCTCTGCTGGACCTCTCCACGATGACGATCGAGGAGGCGTTGGGTCGCCTCAAGGTCGTTGACAGCGATGAGCCACAGCGCCTCTCGGGACCCGTCACCATTGGCGGGAAGCTCCTCCTCACTCGGGAGCAGTGGGCTGCCGGCCAAGGTGACAGGAAGAAGGGGGAGCCTTCTTCCACGGCAAGCGGCCGCAAGCGCGGCAAGCACGGCAAGCCACGCAAAGACACCCAGGCAGGGGCGCGAGGACGTGCCAAGGGTGATGACCGTGGAGGCGCCCAGGGCGGCGCCACTGGCAAGCAAAAGCCGGCACGAGACGACTCTTGCCACAACTGCGGCAAGCTTGGTCATTGGGCCAGGGATTGTCGACAGCCACGACGCGGCCAGGCCCACGTCGCGCAGGCGGAGGAGGAGGAGCAGCCGGCTCTGTTCATTGCTCATGCGAGCATCGAACTACCTCCAGCGGCACCGGCCGCAGTGGCTCTCCTCCACCTTGACGAGCCAAAAGCACATGCCCTCCTCGGCTACGGCTCCGGCAACGACAAGACTGACGGGTGGTGCCTCGACACCCGGCGCCACCCATCACATGACCGGTCGACGGGAGTTCTTCGCCGAGTTTGACTCTAGCGTCCGAGGCTCCGTCAAGTTTGGGGACGCCTCCGGCGTGGAAATCAAGGGCGTCGGCTCCGTCATCTTCACCACCGTGTCTGGTGAGCACAGGCTGCTCACCGGCGTCTACTACATCCCCGATCTGCGGAACTCCATCATCAGCTTGGGGCAGCTGGATGAGAACGGCTCGCGTGTCGAGATCGAGCACGGGGTGCTGCGGATTTGGGATCTTCGCCGCCGCCTTCTTGCCAAGGTAACCAGAGGCGCAAATCGACTCTACACTCTTCACGTGCAGGTGGCACAACCCCTCTGTCTCGCTGCTCGTCGGGACGACGAGGCGTGGCAGTGGCACGAGCGCTTTGGGCACCTTCACTTCGAGGCCCTGAAGCGGCTCAATGCTACGGAAATGGTGCGAGGCCTGCCGTGCCTTGACCATGTGGAGCAGTTCTGCGACGTCTGCGTGTTGACGAAGCAGAGGCGACTCCCCTTTCCCCAGCGGGCGAGTTTCCGAGCCAAGGAGAGACTCGAGCTCGTGCACGGGGACTTGTGCGGCCCGGTGACACCGGCCACACCGGGAGGACGACGCTACTTCCTGCTGCTCGTCGACGACCTCTCCCGCTACATGTGGGTGATGGTCCTCGGCAGCAAGGGAGAGGCTGCGGACGCCATCAGGCGCACGCAGGCTGCTGCGGAGGCGAAGTGCGGCCGCACGCTGCGCGTGCTGCGCACAGACAACAGCGGCGAATTCACGGCGACTGAATTCGCGTCGTACTGCGCTGATGAGGGCATTCAGCGCCACTACTCCGCGCCGTACAGCCCGCAGCAGAACGGCGTTGTCGAGCGGCGCAACCAGACGGTTGTGGGGATGGCTCGGGCCCTCCTCAAGCAGAGGGGGATGCCGGCTGTCTTCTGGGGAGAGGCGGTGGTGACGGCCGTCTACATCCTCAACTGCTCGCCTACCAAGGCGCTCGACGGCAGGACGCCGTACAAGGCTTGGCATGGGCGCAAGCCGGCGATCTCCCACTTGCGGGTCTTCGGCTCCCTCATGTTCGCCAAGGAGCTTGGCCACATCGGTAAGCTCGACGACAGGAGCACTCCGGGAGTGTTCATCGGCTACGCGGAGGGCTCGAAGGCCTATCGCATCCTCGACCCTGTCACACAGCGCGTCCGCATCTCGCGTGACGTTGTGTTCGACGAAGGGCGAGGCTGGACGTGGGACAAGGCGGTGGACGACGGTTCGACTTCGACTCTCAGGGACTTTGTTGTCGACTACGTCCACTTCGAGAGAGCCGGGGGAGCTAGCAGCTCGTCTTCACCGAGCTCGTCCACCTCGACACCTTGCTCGCCACCAGCTCCGGCGAGTGCTCCACCACCTTCGGCACCGGCTACGCCCCACTCTTCACCACCGGCCACTCCACGCTCTCCCGCACCGGCTCACCACTCTCCTGCACCGGCGGCCACACCACCGAGATCGGCCCCAACAGCTTCGGTCCACGACGAGCAGCGCATGGTGGAGTTCGCTACTCCGCTGTCTCACGACGAGGACCGCGTCGACGCCTACCACGACGACGAGCCTCTACGCTATCGTACCATGGACAACATCCTCGGCGAGCTGCCCGTCCCTGGACTGGCGCAGCACGACTTCGAGGCGGAGCTGCACTTGGCGTGCGACGACGGCGAGCCCCGCTCCTTCGCTGAGGCGGAGGGAGACGCGGCGTGGCGTGTCGCGATGAAGCAGGAGATGGACGCCGTCGTGCGGAACCGGACGTGGGAGCTGGCGGATCTTCCTGCCGGTCACCGCGCGATCACCCTTAAGTGGGTGTTCAAGCTGAAGCGGGATGAAGCCGGCGCCATCGTCAAGCACAAGGCTCGCTTGGTGGCACGAGGCTTCGTGCAGCAGGAGGGGGTCGACTTCGATGACGCCTTCGCACCCGTCGCGCGCATGGAGTCCGTTCGTCTTCTCCTCGCACTTGCAGCCCAGGAGGATTGGCGCGTCCATCACATGGACGTCAAGTCCGCCTTCCTCAACGGCGACTTGAAGGAGGAGGCCTACGTCCGTCAGCCGCCGGGATTCGTCATCCCCGGCAAGGAGGGTAAGGTTCTCCGCCTGCGCAAGGCCCTCTACGGCTTGCGGCAGGCACCACGAGCCTGGAACGCTAAGCTGGACTCCACCCTCAAGCAAATGGGGTTCCAGCAGAGCGCACACGAGGCTGCAGTCTACCGGCGGGGCAAAGGCGGCAACGCCCTGCTGGTGGGCGTCTACGTCGACGACCTGGTGATCACCGGCTCCAAGGAGGCCGAGGTCGAGGCGTTCAAGGCGGAGATGAAGACCGCCTTCCAAATGAGCGACTTGGGGCTCCTCTCCTTCTACCTGGGGATCAAGGTCCACCAGGACAGCTCTGGTATCTCCCTTCGTCAGACCGCCTACGCCAAGCGCACCGTCGAGCTAGGCGGGCTCACCGACTGCAACCCAGCCCACACTCCTATGGAGGAGAGGCTGAAGCTGAGTCGTGAGAGCACGGCGGAGGAGGTGGATGCGATGCAGTACCGGCGCATTGTGGGCAGCCTTCGCTACCTCGTCCACACGCGTCCAGATTTGACGTTCGCCGTCGGCTACGTCAGTCGGTTCATGCAGCGACCGACGACGGAGCATCAGCAGGCCGTGAAGAGGATCCTCCGCTACGTTGCGGGCACCTCCGACTATGGCTTGCACTACCCGAGGTGTCCCGGCGCAGCGCACTTCATCGGGTACAGCGACAGCGACCACGCAGGCGACATCGACACCAGCAAGAGCACAAGCGGGATTCTCTTCTTCCTCGGCAAGTGCCTCGTTAGCTGGCAGTCAGTCAAGCAGCAGGTGGTGGCCCTGTCCAGCTGTGAGGCCGAGTACATAGCGGCTTCCACCCCTTCGACTCAGGCGCTCTGGCTCGCTCGACTGCTTGGTGATCTCCTCGGCAGAGACACTGAAGCGGTGGCGCTCAGGGTGGACAGCAAGTCCGCTCTGGCTCTGGCAAAGAACCCCGTTTTCCACGAACGGAGCAAGCACATCCGGGTGAAGTACCACTTCATCCGAGGCTGTTTGGATGAAGGCATCATCAAGGCGAGCTACATCAACACCATGGATCAGCTTGCGGACCTGCTCACCAAGCCTCTTGGGAGGGTCAAATTCCTCGAGCTCTGCTCTAGGATCGGGATGGTTCAACTTTCCCACAAGACGACGCACAAGACTTAGGGGGAGAATGATGAATAAGTCCCTGTACTGTGGTCTTTGTGGGGTGGGCACATGGTTCTTGTACAGCAGCTTTAGACTAGCATCTTGAGCTTTAGGACAGCTTTAGACTAGCATCTTAGACTAGCTTTAGGACAGCTTTTGACTAGCATCTTAGACTAGCTTTAGGACAGCTTTTGACTAGCATCTTAGACTAGCTTTAGGACAGCTTTTGACTAGCATCTAGGACTAGCATCTTAGCATATGCTTGGCTGGTTAGCAGCCTATAAATTTGTATCCCCAACCCCTCAGGTTGGCATGGCATTGTGTGAGAAATAAACAAGAAAATTGCCCCATCCCCAAGTGTCATCCTCTCGATGAGAGTAAGGATCTTGCTATCACCAACAGCAAGACTCCAGCGAGTAACAATCTGGACCCACTGGAATGCATTCTTTATGTTGAAGATTGGAGTCTCAAAGTTCATCCTGAATATTCCCGCGACCACTCACAATAAATGTTGCAGTTGTTAGCAAAAGCTCAAACTGGATCAGCTGATTCCGAACATTGTCCTGGAAGCACAGGAAATTCATGCCAAATCAATTACTATAGACTTGCAGTATGTAAAATGCATAAATCCGATGTGCTGATAACTTGAATGAGCAGAGTAAGAAATATGTTGATGTACCAGCTGAATGTTGATAAAATCTTCAGTCTCATCAATATACACCTTCAGCCACCCTCAACTCCCAGTAATAGAAAAATAACCAGATATATTGGAATTTGGAAGACAGGTGACTCATTACCGATGTCAGCTTGTTAAGAGTTCTGTCAATGACAACAAAATATGCTTCCAGTAACATTTCTAGCTCCTGAATATGTTCTGTCATTGTGTTATCCGAGCTCTTCACACTGCCATGCCTACTTCTGCACAAGCTGAAGGCTTTGTCCAACTTCTGTGATTCTGTGGGTGACGAGACTGGAGATACGGGAGCTGAAACCGATGTCCCAGAGCCTGCTGAGTCCAACAAAGACTGATCACCAAAGAAAGATGACTGCATCCTCATCTTTTTACATCTCGGCCATATCTCCATCATCATCCATTAGTTATTCTATTTCATCCCTAAATTATTGCAAGATACAATGGCAATTATACAACCTGTCAAAATTCAGAATGGGTGATCTGAAACAAAAAAATATTCGAATTAGAATGGTGCAAATTTGAGTGTGGTGGTGGACCGACCACAACAACAGAGGTGCGACATGGGTCGTAGCGGAGCTCAGCCAGATGTGGTACTAGAGTAAAGGTGTTCGTTGGGCGCTGTGGGGAAGCCGAGGGTGTGGTGTTGGCTAAGTCTGATTACAGTGGCTCGATATGTTAGAATAGTAGGATTTTTTTTTATCCGTTGCAACGCACGGGCATGTAACTAGTATCATTTAACATACGGATATATACGGACGGATATCACCTATCCCATATCACATTCCATATTTTTTTCTCGGATTCGGAGTTGGACACGGATAGTGTCGGATACCCATCTACCCCTTCCGTATCCGTTCCACATGCCTTCAGTCGGTCAGACGGACAGAAATTATCCGCTTCGTTTGCACCCCTAGGCACTCACATGTGATCGAGCTAGCGCGGATGTCTCCTGGTGCGGCCGCCCACCGCGCAAAGGAGGTGGCACGCTTTACGGCCGCACTAGGAGGCCCCCACACCCCTCATCTGATTATTTGTTTGTTTATTTTATTATTTATTTATATAGATTTATAAATATAGTAAATAGGCTCAAAAAATTATAAAATTATTTGTAGAGGTTTCGGACGCAATGTACTTACTTGCGTAATTTGTTTTGTAAATGTAACAATTATGAATAATTCCTGAAAATTAATGTAAGCATGTTATTTGTAGAAAATTGTTAATGTAGGACATGAAATCCGAACATTATGAAATTATTTTTGAGGGCTCCTTACACGATATACTTGGTTATGTGAATTTTTCAGAATTTACGAATATTGCACACGTCGTTTCGGACTGGTGTGCTTGGTAGTGCGCTCCCTAGGCGCACGAGGAGGCCCCCCTAATTTTTTTTGCGTATGTTTTTTTTAAGAATTAGTAAATGGGCTAAAAATTCATAAATTTTTTTTGCAAATGTAACAATTATGAATTAGTCTAGAAAATTTATATGGTCGTATTATTTGCAAAAAAAATTTAATATAGGAAATGAGGCCCGAACATTATGAAATTTATTTTGAAGGCTCCTTACACAGTGTATTTGGTTGTCTAACTTTTACCAAATTTTGTATGTTGTGAAATTATCTCACAAATTTCATGTAAAATTGTATTTTATCATGGCTCTTTCAATAAAGATGTTATTTATGTCAAATGACATCATTTTATGTAGCGTACAAATTATTTTTGAGAGACATCTGAGATCTGATCGTCGTACAAGGTATATTTGAATTACAATTGTATTATGCGGACATACAATCCGACGGTACTGAACAGAGTATACATGAAGTCAAGGCGCACCCGGCCGCCACAGCCTCTAACGACGCTGGTGTTCCTCGGAGAAGGTAAACCTGGGGGCGGCATGCATCTCGGAGCTCGTACTGCGAGGCCTACGTCGGAGGCGAGTTTGTGGACGACTTCGTGTAGGGGTATAGTGAAGGACCAAACCAAGTGTGGAGCCAGTCGGTCGAAGATGGGTTAATATCCTGCGTAGATGGTATAGGTGGGTTAGGGCAGGCGATGGTGCAGATGGTACTGTTGGAAGGCATATACCTTGGGAGTGTGAAGTGCTAATGACAAACCCTGTCCTTGATGATCGAGATGCTTTGTCTAGTCCTACGGATTTTGTGTGATGCGTTAGTGTGGCGCAATATGGAAATATGTTCTGTTATGTACGTTATAGCGTACCAGTGTATGTGGTTGTGCAAACGACGATTCCCCAGTGTAATCAACGCTGTAGTGCTGCATGGTATATCCTTCATACATCTGGGTGAATCGGGCGTCGCCCTCATGCAGGTCGGACGGAGCCCCATGTGCGAATGTGGGCAACACATCATCGCGATGCGGCGGAGAGTCGGGATCGTTGTCTGGTCTTGGTTCCCATCGGCTCAGCTAGGAAGTCTATTTGCACATCTCCCTTCGTGATGAAGATAGCTGTAACAAAGTGCTGTCCCCTGCCAAATGCTGCAAGAACAAACGGTAGTGAGAGGTACTTTACAACAGAGTGCATAAACAAAAAAGAGTACAACATCTATGAATTCCCATACCGCTGCCCCGAAGCACATGGAGGAGGAATAATCGTAGCTAGGATGACTACCTGAGTGAGATGGACATGCGGATGGAGGTGCAGAGGGTGCTGCGGAGGGAGGCGCGGAGGGCAGTGGGTGTGCAGTTTGTCCTTCATGCCCACGTCATGGCACGGCAACGTTGTTGTGCTGACCACAACTGATAGACCTCAGTCCCACCCTCGCATCGTCGTAGATGGAACACATTGTACCTAGGAGCCGTTCGACGATAGTATTCCTCCCATGGCGCAGAACGTCTGCAGCCTCGCGGTGGACATGGTCGAGGTGGTCATGCTGTAAGAAAAACGAGAACTAGTTAGAAACATGCTGTTGTCTGAAAATTGTACTAAGATTGGCTTACCGCCTCATCCTGGCATGCCACCTGGTGAGCATTTGGACCTACTCGTACGGCCTCATCGTGCGTGATCTCTAACGAATAGCACAGCGCCGACCTAGTAAGCCTACTCCTAGTGCGCGGAACGTACCCAATAAGTACAAAGTGTACGTGTCCACGTCGTACGGTTGTGCCTCCTGCACAACATGATCGCTCCCGCTTGGCCCACTGCATCGTGTACGGTAGCTGAGCCTAGGTCCAATCCTCGCCTTTTTAGCCTTTCGTTGTTTGCCTGCAAGTCAGTACGGATGTTGCAAATCAAAAAGAGAGATGCAAGAAATAGTGCAATGGACGAAAAAATGAGGACATACCTATGCGCCTGCTCTCGAAGCGATCGTCCCCGTGGTGAAGGCACCTACTAGTACAACCTGAACTATCTCAAGATTCGCTGTGGGTTGTATGGCTCGACCATGTAGGAGAATACTAGGTAGCAGGTCGTAAGCCAGTACGCGTGATCCTGAAAAGCATTGAGAGGACAAGCCGTGGGGGGCTTGGCTGCAAGGAACTGTGCAGTCCACAGCAACCAGATGACCTCATTCTCATGGAGAGTCTCGAACATGTTATGAAACTCGGGGTACACACGCCTGGGTCTCGCCCTGGCCCACCCTATGTGTGCACGTGTCCAACGCGTGCCCATTGTGGGCCTATCAACGGGGTTCCCGCCAGCACCCTCAGGGTACAACTCAGGGCTCAACTGGAAAGCCTCCATGGCTGGACGGAAATATGGTCGGCCAACCGAGAAATGGTCCCAGGACCACAGCTGCAATAGGGTGTAGCATATCGCGAGGACTAGCTCCTCGCCGGTGCAGTGTTGTGAGGCATTGCACAAGCCTCGATACATGGCGCAAAGCACCGCTGAGCCTCAACTGTACTGTGGCACCTTGTTGGGCCACGCGTCCATCAACGACTCAACCAGATGGATGTACCTAAGGTACACACAATCTCCCTTGGTCGTAGGAAATAACACCAACCCAAATAGAAACAACAGGTACGCGAGGTTGTGCGTGCGCACTACCTGCTGGGTCGTGTCCACAGGGCACGTCATGTACCACCGTAACCACTCATGTGGCACCCCCATGATCTCTCGGGGATTGGGTAACTGAACCGTTCTGCCATTCGTATCTTCCAGTCCAGTTGTCTGGGAGGGGGCACTACTACAGGACCCTGTAGTGATAGACCTGTGAGCATGGCAACGTTCTCAAGAGTAACAGTCATCTCCCCCAGCGAAAGTGGAACGTGTGGGTCTCCAGACGCCAACAGTCCACAAGCGCGGATAATAGTACCGCGTCCAACTAGAACGCATGCGGTGTGTCCAACATGTGAGCAAAGGGCAGGAAGCTCGTGTCTCATAGTAGTGGGACGTACCGGTGGTCGAGAGGCCAGTGCTCTCTGTGGGGCTTGAGGATGAAGGTTAGAGGGGCCACCCCAGACGCCCATGCACGACAGTGGTGTCGGGCATCCCAGCGTGGGTTGAACAGCTCGTACGCGGGGTCAACTGAAGGCCGCACTATGTTCTGTCGAAAGTATAACATCAAGTTAGTCTCAACTCAAAATGTCAGGTACATCAAACAAATTACAAGTAAACATATGACAAATTTAAAGTAAACTATTAAGGAAACAACCTGCCTGTTTGGTCCACGATTGCCGCATCTTTCATGAAATATGAAGAACATTTATTAAATGTTGTACATTCATGAAAAATCGCACAATTGCAAAAATAGGAGCTATGCGTGCAAAACATTTATTAAAGGTGGCTAAGCGTGCGGCCGAGCTATGTTGCCTGCTGTGGTTGTCGAGCTTGGGAAGTGGTTAGATTTGTAAAAATAGGCATTTAAGAGCTATATTTGAAAAAAAATATAGCTACAGTACTATTTTTGTGATCGCTTTCTGGAGATCATTTAATGATATAGAACTTTCAGAGTAGGAGCAGCTAACGCAAGAACTGCAAAATGTCAACTTGACAGATAAGAGACATGGAGTTAGATAGTGGGCCTTGGAGAAATCGGGCAAATACTCCTCTCAATCTCTTATGCCGTTTCATGACTCGTAGTGGGGTGCAAGATTTGAGGATGCAAGACTTGTGAAGAGCCAAGATACCTCTAAAAATCAAAATCTTTATGTGGCAACTCTTTCAAGACAAGATCCATCGGCTGAACATTTAGTGAAAAAGCAATGGCCGGGTAATGTAAACTGCCATCTTTGTGGGGAGATTGAATCTTCAGAGCATATAATGTTTCACTGTCCAGTGGCTCACTTGGTATGGGGTGTGATGAGAGAAGTTCTTAACTGGGAGAGAGTTCCCTATTCAATTCGAGACTTTTTTCTGAGAATTGGCTCAAAAGAGTTGCAAAACAAACAGAGAGCTATTGTTTGGCTTTTCAGTTGTTTGTTGGGGGCTCTGGATGTCAAGAAACGATAGGGTCTTCCAGGAGAAGATCTTGAAAGATCCTATATATATCGCTAATATTTAGGATTTTCTCTTCGATGCAGAAATGAGATATCCTCTTAAAGGATCTAAAGAAGCAGAAGGTGATGTTCATCCATGGGAAGCTGCAGCGTTTCATCAAGCGGTTGAAGCCAAAGTTAAAACATATACAGAAGCGTTTACTTTCTTGTTTGGTGGCTTTTGTGTTTGTAGCTGGAAGTAGTCTCTCAGTAGTTTTGTTGGATATAAACTTCTGGTCGTGAGTTGCCTGCGTGCAATCTCTTTCTTAGCTTCGTGTTGCCGTTGTGGGTGGTTTAATCTGTATGCTGGGGTAATAAAAATTGAATTTTTATAGTACATTATACTGATAATAGAATGGTAGTGGTAGAAATTAAATCTGATCGTTGATTTGTGAGGATATTTTAAACTTTTTTTTTGTTGAACCTTTTTTTAGATAGTATTTTAGACTTTACATTAACATTTATTTGTACACCTTTTTATAGAACAACATTTTTTTGTTGTTGAACGACCTCTTCAAGCCTGTGGTGCACGCGGTCAACCAACAATGGCTGAATCGCGTGTAGGTAGGCGCTCTAGCCCGGAAGCGATTGAGTCCACACACGCTATCATCGACTCCTCTTGTGCAGTTGCATTCCACATCGCCAATCGTGTGGAGGCAAGAGCCTTGAAGAATGGGTTCACAAATAAATTTCGACAAAAAAATTCATCAAGTTTCAATAGGTTTCGACAAGTTCACTGTATTTACAACGTCGACGGAAGTGGTGGTGCCGATGCTCACCTTGACGGAAGTGGTGGTGACGACGGCACGGCGAGGGGATGTTGATTGTAGAAAAAGGCGTCATAGAGGTAGACGACGACGACGCCAGATCAGGTGGGGGTGGTTCTGTTCTTCGCCGGCTCGATGGACCACGCTGCCGAAGGGCGAGTGGACACAGTCATCTCGATGATTCCGTACACGTCTGTCGCTTAAAAGGCAAGGTCTCCGTTTACTTCATTAAATTAACAAACCTCATGCACGTACCATCCAGGAACAAGAACAATTCAACATAACTAGTGCAAAATTAGTACTTAACAAATAACAATGCTTAATATTCTTTTCGCTGATGCAAGATGTAGAAAACTACGCAGGAAAAAAATCAAGAAGGAGAAGAAGTATTCCTAATTGCTTCGGGCGAGATGTCTATATATATATATATGCCTGCATGAGCACTCTGCACCATCAAGCTAAGCACATGCATTAGTATTGTAGTTAGATGGCAATTTTCTCAAAGCTACAAGTTCTACTACTCTTTCAACTTTACTTCGCGCTGCAATCGCAATGGTTGCATGGGCTCCAAGGAGAACCAAGACAAGTAAGCCATTTCATGCCTAGCATATTACATATACAAAAGTTTGGTTACATATACTACTGCATTCCATCAAGTTATTAACCTGTCCATGCATATATAATTTTTCTTCAGTTATACATCGTGTACCTCGGCGAGAGACAGCACGAAGAAGACGCTGACCTCGTCACCGCCTCGCACCACGACATGCTCACCTTAATTCTTGGGAGGTAATTACATCCGATTTTCGTAATGTATATGTCATAAGCAGAGTCAATTTATAGCAATTTTACGTTTTTGAAGCAAGGAAGAGACTCTCGAGTCGATTGTCTACAGCTACAAGCATGGGTTTTCTGGCTTTTCTGCCATGCTCACTGAATCAGAAGCCAGAAAGATAGCTGGTAATTAGTGAATTGGTTTTACATCATTTGCTTGTTTACCATATGATATATAGATACATAGGTAGCTGTTGTAATGTTGTTTCATTCTGGCAGGGCTGCCTGGGGTCATTAGTGTAACAGAGAACGAAGTCTACCCATTGCATACAACTCGAAGCTGGGACTTTCTTGGACTGGACTACAGGCAACCAGATGGGCTGCTCGCAAAAGCTAGATATGGAGAAGACGTCATTATTGGTGTCATTGACTCAGGTTAAATAAGCTAGGATAAATTCAGAACTTCGTTCTATTAAGTGTACGTATGGTATGCATTTCTTGTTTGGTTTAAGAATTAAGAGAGAACGGATTTCTGCTGTCCCACCAGCTACCCAACTTCATCAAATTCCGGCTTGATCAAATGATTTAAGAAGTAGGAGAACAAATGATTTTCATAGGATGTTCAATTTTCATTAAATTCCGCTTGATCAAAGGTATTGTACCAATTCTGTAAAATTTCGGTGTCTGCAACGGGTTGTTTAATTTGCTAATAGGTGCAATCGTATATGCATGCGCTTATTGAATACTTCGTTATTTTTCACTTGTCGTTTTAGAAATCCATGGTCTCCGGTATGCCTATTTGATCATTACTTTTCCTAGTTATATATTAGCAAAAAATATTAAAAGTACAATAACATAGAAGTACTTTTAATGACATATCTACTATCTAGTATAATGTTTATGTGACAAATCTAAGTAGTTTTGTGTATATTTATGGTCAAAATATTGGAAGGTCGATCACACCCATTCTAAACGACAAGGTCGATCTCTCATACCCAGGTATTTGGCCGGAATCTCTGAGCTTCACGGACGATGGCTATGGACCCCCTCCCCGGAAATGGAAGGGGATCTGTCAAGCCGGCACCTCGTTCAGCCCAAACAATTGCAACCGGAAGCTCATCGGCGCGCGGTGGTACGCCGATGACATCGACAAGAGCACGCTCGACGGTGACTTCATGTCTCCCAGGGACTCCGAAGGCCACGGCACCCACGTGGCCTCTACGGCCGCAGGCAACGTCGTCGGCAACGTCAGCCTGCACGGGTTGGCGGCCGGCACGGCTCATGGCGGTGCGCCTCGCGCTCGGATAGCTGTTTACAAGGTTTGCTGGAACCGCCTTTGCTCCAGCGCTGGCATCATGAAAGCCATTGACGACGCCATCCACGACGGCGTTGACGTCTTATCGCTATCACTCGGCAGCCCGATAGAGTCACCGGGCACACTGCATGCCGTCGCTAACGGCATCACAATTGTGTATTCGGCTGGAAACGATGGGCCTGCTGCTCAGACGGTGGAGAACTTGTCGCCATGGCTGCTAACAGTTGCTGCAGCCACAGTTGACCGCTTGTTCCCCACGGTGATCACCTTGGGAGATAACCAGAAGCTTGTGGTAAGTACCCTCCGCTACTGACTAATGCCATATATGTAAGGCAGCATATCCACTGACTATTGCCATATATGTAAGACAGCACATAGGTAAAATTCAGATTTGATCATAACCATTTGGATGAAATTTGTCTAAAATAACTGAAATTTCGGTGACTTCGTTCCTTTCGCTACCCACTGAAAATACATCCAAAACGAAATAGTTTTCCCTAGGTTGGAGTTGGCCAGGCTTTTCTAGGCCAGCCCGAGACTCGACCGGCCCAGCATGGCCCAAGCATAGTACAACCCTAATATGTGGTGGCTAGTTTTGAAAAACCGGCCTGTTGAACGCCCGGTCTAGCTTGTCAAACCATGTCATGCTTGGACTGGCCTAGCACGGCGGCGGTGCAGGCGGCGTGGCATGGTCCGAATGGCTGGATTCAATAGCCGACGGCGGTGGAGCTCGCTTTTCAGCTACCCATCTCGCCTCCTGCCTCGTCGTGGCCCGGAGGTCTTCGCTGCCTCCGGCTGCACGCCTTCAGCCACACACCGCACGCAGAGGTAGAGGTAGAGCAAACTGAGGTAGAGAGAGTGAGTGAGAAGAGCTATAGAGAGTGAGAGATAGAGATGAGTGATTGTCTGATGAAGACTGAAGCGATGTGAGACTGAGATAGTGAGTGAGGATGGTGTGATGGCTTAGCAGAGGGATTGAGACAACGGTTGGGAACCAGTGATAAGATAGAGATAGGCACCATGGCTTCGTGCCATGGTAGCACCAGAGACCAGAGAAACAACAGACGGGGAGGGAATGAGGTAATGGTCGGGAATTAGTAACGAGATGGAGATAGGCTCCATTGCTTTGTGCCATGCAAAGTTCTCCTCCATGGCTATAGAACCCACCTCCTTTGCTCATCTCTTCATCACCGAAGCACCAAACTTCTCTTTTCTCTTTGCTCTGCTCAGTAGTCTGTATAATAGAAAGTTCAGTACACTACCAAAGAGTCGCAGCACGAAGGCGTGGGTGGAAGCATCCAAGCTCGGTGGAGGTGTGGTAATGAAGAGTCGTAGTACGAAGGCAGTAGCAGGGCGACTTGCTGAAAACTCCCACCGTCCCTCAATTTTAGAAATTGAGGGAATTCAAATTGAGCTTAAATAAATAGCAAATAAACTACAAAAATATAAGAAAATACAAAAAATTCCTTGCAACACAAGGAACCCAAATAAATAGATTTTGAATTAATTAAAGTTTACTTTATTCATATTAAATATTTTTTAATATTCAAATTAAGTTTTAATTAATTTAGGAAAAATTCAAAATGGTTAATTTTATTTTAAAAACTTAAGGCACTAAAACTAGGATGTTACAGACAGTAACATTGTATCTGTAAAATCTCAAAAAATTCCACTTTTTCCCCTAAATATTTATGGATGTTTTTAAGTGGTTAGTTCAATTTGAACCTTTTCTTTTTCCCCTTTTCCCTCACTTTTTCTTTCTTTACTCCTTTCCCAAATCTATCATTTTTCTCCTCTCCTTTTCTTTTTGCCCTCTTACCTCTCCTTTTTTCTTCTTGTGCTCATGCACACTAACCGCCTGGTACTTTTCCCCATTACGTTTCTTCCCCATCCCATTTCTTCATCTTCCCTACCGAAGCCAAATCCAATCCGCCATTCCCTTTTTTCCCCACTGCGTCATAGTAACTGTCTCCCACTGCCCTCTTCACCATGCCACCTCTCTACCATGCTGCTCCCTACCGTCACCACCCTCTACCGCACCGCCCTCCCCACCGCGTCGCCACTGCCCTCCACCGTGTCACTTTCCACCGCCTTGCCCCCACCGTGCTGCCCTCTACCGCCTATCCACTGCCCCACCACTCCATGTTTGAGTCGGGTCCATCTAGATCTGACTCTGACATAGCCACCTCCTTACTCGCACTGCAGCGCCCGTTGGCTTGGCATCCTCATCATCCGACGTTCACAGGAGTTTGAGCTCCAGACTGAGCAACGAGAGAGCATGCTCTATGGCCCCAATGCCTACCTAGGGGCTCTACCTGGCTCTCACAGGTTCCGTGCCAACCAATGTTGTTGTTCCCACCTTTATGGTGGGCGGGAATGGAGTCAGTGCCTAACCATAGCGGTAGGGACACAGCGGAGGTGGCCGAGCGAGGAGCCACAACAGGTGTGGCTGTGGCTGAGCGAGGCTCGATGGCGGTGGCACTGGAGATGCAAGCACATGGTACAACCATAGCACGAGGAGAATGAAGATGGCAGCCACCGCCCCCATCATTGGCGTCGCCTCCACCGCCTATATATACGCAGGGCTAGCCTATGGCTGGCATGGCACGGCGTCGACCCGTCGTACTCTAGGCTATGTGTGGGCCTCGCTAGAGGCCACTCGTGTCGGCATGGCATAGCATAGGGCCTGTTCTTTTTAGCTGCGGCTTTTGGCTGAAATTTTTAAATTTTGGCTGTTTACGGTACAGATTACGGAGAGATCGATACTCACTTGCGATTTTAACTGGTACAGATGTTGGGCTTTTAACGTGTACTACGTTTAACTTATAGACCTCGTCTTGAAAAAATACTCCGTTTAAAAGTTAGGTACTGTAGCGGCTGCGATTCTCACCAACCGAACAGGCCCATAGCCAGACATGGCCTGAAGCACGCTAAACCTGTGCCATGACACAACATGATCTGACTCCCATGTCTAGCCTTAGGGACAGACCACGTGCCTGTAACCCTCAGGTCGACCAAGTCTGTAGCTCCTCGCCAAAACAACTTAGTAGAGAAAGGCCAAGACACAAGGACAACCCAAAACGGTAGGACATACCCGCAGCCTCTCAGCCATCGAAGTAAGGCCCAAAAATGCAAACCTAGTGTTAGGAAACTGGCCCCGCAGGCCAGAGTCCTGATAGAATTGGGCACCCCACCGTAGACTATAAATAGGGACCTAGACCACCCTCTCATGTACACATGAATGGAAGCAATAAAGAAAGACCAGGAGTTCTCTCTATCTCTCTGTGTGTTCATCTATTGTCTCTCTGTGATTCTGTGATTAATTCGTTCTTGTTCTAGCAGAGGAATCGATCGGACTGGTCGCCAGCGACGGTTCCTCAACACGTTATCAGCACGACTTCGCTCTGGTGAACGAGGTAATCATCGAAGCACAGATTGAATTTTCTAGATCGCTTTTGAATCCGTATTTTCTTTTCGCGTTCTAGATTGAATTTTCTACGGTGCAAATCCACCCTAATCTACTGCGAGCAGACTTGAAGTCGCCGGCACAATGCCGATCGGTAGATCGTGAAACAGGGTAGATGTTGATTGCACTGTAGAACGATGCAAATTCGCCCCAATCTACCGCGAGCAGATCTGAAATCGCCGGCACAATGTCGATTGGTAGATTGCGAAATGGGGTAGATGTTGATTGCATCGCGGATTAATTTTATGCATCGTTTCTGTTTGGAGATTGCATAAGAAAAACTGCATGGAAATTATGCATTGAATTCCTATTCAGTTTATACTCGGCATTAATGAAAAAAAAGAAACCGCCGATCGCCGGCCTGCAGACTGGCACTGCCCCGCAAGGCATCTCGACCTTCCCGCATGCCCGCTGCTCGCCGACGGCCCGAAGACCGTAAATCGCGCCTGCATGCGCCCCGCACTGGCGCCGCAACCCGCCCTCGGCACCTCCGCCCGTGCGCACGTCCCGTGCCTCCTCACCGACCCGAAGTCGGCTCTTCCCCATGGGTGCGGGCCACCGCTCGGTCCTTCGCACCGCCGAGCCCAGCCACCTCGCCCCGAACGGCGTCGCCCAACCAGCGGCTCACAGTAGCGCCGCCTTGGCTCCTTGCGCCCGCATGCGCCGGCCAACTCCGCCTCTTACCGGCCCTTCCCGCAACCGCCTTAGACCCATGTGCGTCGCCGGCTTGAAGTTGGCTCGCCTCCCCATGCGCAAGAGCCTACCCCGCGCCCGTACGCGCCCGGCTGGCAACCTCGCGCGCTCCCCGCGCCGCCGCACGGTGCTTGGCTTCTCCCGCCCCGCCGCACGGCGCCCGGCCTCCTCCAGCCCGCCGCGCGCCCATGCTCGCCGACCGAGCTGCTGCGCCGCCAGCCTGCCGGCCCCGCCGCTCGGCCGCCCGTACGCGCCGTGCGCCACCCGCAGCCGGCACCGCCCGTAGCTGGCGCCTCCCGCTGCAGTGGCCGCCGTCCACCGCCGCCGGTCTCCGCGTGCCCCGAATGGCCGCCTTGGACGCGCGCCTGGAGTCGCCCTACTACCGCTTGGACCGCCGCCTGACCGCTCGCCCCGACCGCGGCCCGCAGCCGCCGGCCCCCTTGACCTCCACCGCCGCTCGGACCGAAGCCGCCCGCCTTGCGCCCGAAGCGCCTTGGCCCCGGCTCGCCGGCCGATCTCCGCCCCAAACGGCGTCGGTCGCCCGCCGCCCGCTCGCCGCTCGCACGGCGCCGCCTGAGCCGGCCGCACCCCCTGCCACTCGGCCGGCCGCACATGCCGGATGCCGCCGCCGCCGCCGCCACGAGTGGAGTGAGGGGAGGGGAAAACCTAAACCCCCTCCACCTCCTGTTATGCGGGCTGAGCCGGCCGTATGGGCTGATGGGCCCCATGCGGCTGGGCCGGGGGGCGCAAGAAAGGCCATGTAGGCCGAAAGGAGATGGGCTAGGGTGGGCTGAAAAGAAAGCCCGGCCGGAGGAGAGGGAGGCAATTTTACAAAAGGACCCCGAGAATTATAGAAATTACCGAAAGGCCCTAAATCTTGCATCTAAGTCCAGAATTTTGCAAAAGGGGCCCCGGTAGTTCCGAAAATTACCGATAGGTCCTCAAATTTACGAGTGGGTCTAGAATTTTACAGAAAACCCCTCGGTAAATCAGAAAATTGCGCGAATTTTTCTCTGAACTGAAAATTTGCGTAGAAACCCCCAGAAATTGGAGAATTTGCTGAAATTTCATATTTTAGCATAAAAGGGCCTCGGGAATCCGAATTTTGCATTATTTTTAGAATTTGAAGCTTATTTTTTATGTCATTACTGTTTTATGTATTTTCTGTATTTATTTACTGTTTTGGTTAATTGTAATTACTGAAAATTGCTTTTAATCACTGAAAATAGCAGTAAAATTATAGAAAATGCATAGAAAATTCTGGAACATTACGAGAACCTTTCGTGCCATTTATTTACCCGCAGTGAATTATTCCGTGCATGTCTACCAGCAGTAGACTTATACACATTTAGATGACTAGCATCACGAACTGGAAGTTCGAGGAGCTGGCCCAGCATGGCCAAAACTATCTGACGTAGGCATCCAATGTCGAGATTGTGCTTGGAGCCAGGAAGCTCCGCGCTGCTATTAGGATTGGCGGACTGAATGACGCTCAATCCACACCTGAGGAGGATGATCAGGCACTTCATTTTCTCAGGCATCACCTCTGCCTTATTCTCAAGAATGAGTATATGGCGGAGAAAAGCGCGCTAGCACTCTGGACCGCACTCAAGAAGCGGTTTGAGAGGCTGAAGTACACCATTCTTACTCAAGCAGAGCAGGAGTGGATCAGACTGAAGTTTGCCGACTTTAAGACGGTCGGGAGTACAATTCTGCTTTGCACAGGATTTGTACTAATCTGCAACTCTGTGGCAAGCAGATCACAGATGAGCAGAAAATCGAGAAGACCCTGTCCACTTTTCACCCCAATGCTGTACAATCCGCACGCAATTATCGTCAAGACGGCTATGAGGAATATGCCGAATTGATTGATATGATGCAAATTGCGGAAGCTCAGTACGAAGTTCTCCGCAAGAACTAAGTCACTCAGCCATCTAGTAGCTCCACTGGCCGTGAAGCCAACGCTGGGAGCAACAAGGTGCGAAAGCCCTTGATAGAGAAAATGGG
Source organism: Dendrocalamus latiflorus (assembly GCA_017311315.1). Classification (NCBI taxonomy): domain Eukaryota; kingdom Viridiplantae; phylum Streptophyta; class Magnoliopsida; order Poales; family Poaceae; genus Dendrocalamus; species Dendrocalamus latiflorus. Next base: position 2,077,911 of record CM029628.1, read on the forward strand.
AAGGAAGGGTAAGACCGCAGCCCAGAAAGGCGAATCAGATGCTCCACGAGAGAATAAGGCTAACAAGTCAAAGCGGGATGGCAAAGGGCACATGAAGCCCACTCTGCATTGGTTGAGGGGGAGCATTCTGAGCAGCTACCCGCGCTGATGGTGTTTCAGACCATTACAACAGCAGCACCCCTCTTGACCTAGAAGCAGTCACCGCCATGATTTCTCTTGAAGAGAACGTTACCCCCGAGAAAATAGCACAAGAAGTCTAGTGCACTGAATGCATTTCGACTTTAATTGTCATCTATTTTGTGTGGAAGAATATGTTAGAATTTGCATGGATGGTACTTAAGAATTGTTATTTTCTCGTAATGGTTGGATGATATTTGAATAATTCATTCATTTATTCAGTTTATGATGGCATGACATGTTCTGATATTGGTGTATTTATTTATGTGTTAATTGCCTTCTCATGCATATTAATAAAATACCCTATATTAGAACAAGTGTAGCGCCCTATAAAGGAAGTGTGCTTAGCCAGCAGCGGCACAATGCATACCATCTTAAGAGAGGTTGAGTATTTTCAGTCGATTCGTAAGAGCATTGGCAGCCTTACGACAATCGCCAGAAGCGATGCATGTATAATTGGTTCAGGAAGAGCCACAATGGGCACAACTTTGGTAATTGAAGAAGCCTTATTGTACCCAGAATCGGCTAGAACTCTCCTAAGTTTTAAGAATATCCGCGCAATCGGTGTCCACGTTGAGACTGAAGAAGAGTACGGTAAGGAATACCTGCCATTACGAAGCGCGAAGAGAATGCAAAAGAATATTAGAAAAACTTCCTCACTTGAAATTGGGCTATATTATACCAACATTAAAGCGCCTGCAGCGTACACTGTTCTGAAGACAGTGTTTACAAGCTCTGAACTCTTCTGTCTCTGGCATGACAGATTAGGCCACCCAGGTCTTAGGATGATGAGAAACATAATAAATAACTCGCATGAGCATAATATTAATATGAAGAATTTCCCGAATCATGAAGATTTTGTGTGCCCTGCATGTGCCACCGGGAAACTAAGTACTAGACCCTCCACTCTGAAAGTGAAGGATGAAGTCCCTGCATCCCTGGAGCTTATCCAGGGAGACATTTGCGGTCTCATTCAGCCCATCTCAGGGCCATTTAAGAATTTCATGGTGCTCATTGACGCTTCTTCGAAGTGGTCATATGTGGGTTGTCCACAAGAAACCACGCCTTTGCAAAATTGATCTCGCAGATCATTTGTATCAGAAATGTGTTTCTGATCAAGTCCACAAGAATAGGACAACGCCGGAGAATTTATTTCAAAGGCATTTGATGATTATTGCATGGCGATGGGAATTGCAGTTGAGCATTCGGTACCGCATGTCCATACCCAGAATGGTTTGGCAGAGGCTTTCATTAAGAGAATTAAATTTATTGCCCGACCCCTCTTACATAATTGTAATTTGCCAGCTACATATCGGGGACCCGCAGTCCTACATGCAGCGAATCTCATCAACCTTAGACCTTTGGCCTACAACATCCATTCACCTATGCAACTAGCGCAAGGGTCACCACCGAAAATTTCCCAACATTAGGGGGAGGAAATCAACCCCTTGATGAAGAATGTCGGGAAATTACGTGGCAAGCCTGGGGAATCCATGCAGATGACCCGCGCACTAGAGAAGTCCAGAAGACATTACATGGCAAGCCACGGGAATTCATGCAGATGACCCGCGCATTAGTGAAGCAAATAGAGAAGTCCAGAAGACAATAGAAGTCCAGAAGACAAGAGAAGTCCGGAAGACAATCGATTTGCAAAACTAGCAAATCAACTGCCTGATCACTTTAGTGATTTGAAGAGCGTGACTAAGTCGCATGTGCCTGCACGCACTGCACCGGAGAGGGTTGAAATACCAAAGAAACAGAAGGTATCCCTAAACTCGTCCAGAGGCCTCAGAAAAATAAAAAAGAGGACGAGAACTCCGGCTCCTCGAATCCTTAGTAACCGGGGACGCCTGGCGAAAAAGGATAAGCGGGATTTATCACAGCCGATCATTGAAGTCCCCCAGAATGAGAAGGGGAGCCAGTTGAGACCTGGCACGAGTATGACACCTTCAGAACAAGGGCATACCGGATCTGAATATCCCCATCGGCATGGATGTGTGCGTACACATCGAAGCCGAAAAACTAAAGGGACTTGCCACCGCAATTGAAAGAAGCGATGCGCAAGGTGAAGCTCCTGAAGAAGCAATCGCTCCAGAAGTAGCAACTCATGAAGAAATAGCTATAAATTATGTGCACACGGGAGAGTCCCTGAATAGGACAACAGCTAATATCGATATCTACTTCGCAAAGAAAATTGCCACCATCATCGATCTTGATCCCGAGCCTGCATCGCTCGCTGAATGTAAGAAAAGATCAGATTGGGAAGATTGGAAGAAGGCAATAGCAACTGAATTGCTATCTCTGAACAAAAGAGAGGTGTTTGGGCCCGTATGCCGCACGCCTCCCCATGTGCACCCCGTAGGGCACAAGTGGGTTTTGTTCGAAAGAGAAATGAAAGAAACGAAGTAGTAAGATACAAAGCAAGGCTAGTAACCCAAGGTTTCACTCAACATCCTGGAGTTGATTATGAAGAAACCTACTCCCTAGTCATGAGTGAAATTACCTTTAGATATTTGATCTCAATGGCAGTGAACTTGAATTTAGAAATAAAATTGATGGATGTTGTGACTGCATACCTTTATGGTAACTTGGATTCGGAAATCTATATGAGAGTCCCTGGAGGAATACCTCTCCCGAACCAAGACAGAGCAAATAGAAATCTGTACAGTATGAAACTCAGAAAGTCACTGTATGGACTGAAACAATCTGGAAGAATGTGGTATAATCGCTTGAGCAACTTTCTCTGCAAGAAAGGCTACACAAACAATGAAGACTGTCCTTATGTATTTATACGGTGATCCCAGAATGGATTCTGTATAATCTTTGTGTATGTAGATGATCTGAACATCATCGGGACAGTAGAAGATATAAGAGAAGCAAGCTCCTATTTGGAGTCAGAATTTAAAATGAAAGATTTGGGCAAAACCAAGTTCTGCTTAGGCCCGCAGCATGAGCATGTCCCTGAAGGAATCTTGGTACATCAGTCGACCTACACCCAGAAGGTGCTTGAAAGGTTTGGCTTTGAGAAGGCATTCCCATCGAAAGTACCGATGATCGGGAGGCCTTTACAGCAAGAAAAAGATCCTTTCCGACCTAGGGAAGAGGGGGAGGAAGTCCTGAACCGGAATTCCCATACTTGAGTGCAGTGGAAGCACTCATGTACTTAGCAAAATGCACTAGACCGGATATTGCATTTGCCGTGTACCCGTTAGCAAGGTATAGTGCAGAGCCCACCAAAAGGCATTGGCAGGGCATAAAGGACACCTTCCGATACCTCAAAGGAAGCAAAGACCTTGGATTGTCTTACAGAAAGAATCAAGATCTGAACTTGATTGACTATGCAGATGCTGGGTACCTGTATGACCCGCATACCGCTAAGTCGCAAACAGGCTATGTATTTCCATGTGGTGGAACTGCAATTTCCTAGAAATCGTCTAAGCAAAGCCTTGTAGCTACTTCGACGAACCACTCAGAAATTATAGCACTGTATGAAGCCGCACGAGAGTGCGCGTGGCTCCGCCGAATGGTTCACCACATCCAGTAGTCATGTGGAATGAACATTGTGTAAACCCCCATAATTATCCATGAAGATAATGCAGCTTGCGTTGCACAAGTGCAGATGGGCTATGTAAGCATATCAACCCCAAGTTCCTCTATGCTCATGAATTGCAAAGATGGACAAGATTAAAGTACTGCACACTAAGTCATGTTGACTTGTTCACGAAGTCACTCCCCGCATCTAATTTTGAAAGGTGCGTGTGAGGGATTGGAATGATGAGACTTAGAGAAGTGCAGAATTCAGGGGGAGAATTCTCACAAACCCGCTAATAAATCTTGATCCTGAAGATTAAGTACCCAAAGCATAAAGTCCTGAAGACCAAATAGAATTGGGTGGATTGTACTCTTTTTCCCTTGACGAGTTTTCCTGAAGTTTCTCGACCAAGGTTTTTAATGAGGCAATTCGTGCATCGCAGCATCACATGTATCATGTGCTCTTTCTCCAAATTTTTCCCACTGGGTTTTTATGGAGTTTTAGTGAGGCATGAACATGTTGGGTGAGTGCCCAAGGGGGAGTGTTAGGAAACTGGCCCCGCAGGCCAGAGTCCTGATAGAATTGGGCACCCCACCGTAGACTATAAATAGGGACCTAGACCACCCTCTCATGTACACATGAATGGAAGCAATAAAGAAAGATCAGGAGTTCTCTCTATCTCTCTGTGTGTTCATCTATTGTCTCTCTGTGATTCTGTGATTAATTCGTTCTTGTTCTAGCAGAGGAATCGATCGGACTGGTCGCCAGCGACGGTTCCTCAACACCTAGATCCCAACCGAGGCAAAGCATGTGCACCGCACCACCACTAACAAGTCCCGCACACACAGACAGTGCCGATGTATTCGCCCGAGAAGCCAATAACATACGACAAAGCTCCCAGAATTTCCTAATTCCATCCTTTCTTTAAGGGTGGTTATATATATCCTTTTAAGTATACTATAATAATGATTATAAGATATTCCAAAGTGAGTTCTATGAATTTTTTTTATCAAAATCCCTTTTTATAGCATAATTTATGTATATACTTCTTTTATATATAGAAAAGAGTATATAATAAAAATAAAGAACTACAATAAAATTTTTCATCCAAATCGTATTGAAGTATTTTAGAATTAGTATTTAAGTACATCAAAAGTGATAAATAATTATAACATATTCGTTTAAGTGGTATATTGAAAGTGTGAGTATGTACTCCCGAGAGTACAGAAAAGGTTTCCACACACACATGCGCACACACACACATACATACATACATACATACATACATACATACATACATACATACATACATAGAAAGAGACCTAATGGGCACCGGGGGCGATTTTTAGATCATTCGCTGAATCTTTTTACTAAAACATATAAAATATCTAGATTGGTCATATAAAAATTGTATTGGTAAAAAATATGATGAATAGTAGCGTATGTGAGTATTTTTTTTATAAAAGATCTACATAATCCCTCCTATTTTCAAGTCAGTCCACTTGCAATCCTTTGCTTTAAAAGGTATATTACCCCTCTATTTTTAAAATCAGACCAGTTATCACCGAGCCTAAACACTGGGTGGTTGGTCTAAAAATAAAACTAGGGTGGTTTCGTCACTGACGTGTAATCTGATACGGCTTAGATGGTTCAGTCAACTGAGTAAATAAGTCACCATGAACTCTAGAATTTTTTGTACGGATAATCCATTTTTTATTCGAAATTACATAAATATACCCACGGGAAATTTTTTTGCAAAAATAGGCTCCAGTCGCCTAATGGTTGGGTGACTGGAGACTTTCGCCCAACCAGACCGCGACACAATTTATCTCGCTGCACGGTAGAGCGACTACATTAAGTCGCTCTACCGTTCGGCGACTTAACGGTAGTCGCTATCCCGTTAAGCGACTAGCATGCAGCCGCCATCCCGTTAGGCGACTGCATGTAGCCCCCGTGATTGTTTTAAATTTTGTGAATTTTGTAACGTTGAACCGGTAAAAAATACGGTGAAGTTGTAATAAAAGTTTATGTTCATTGTATATTGTAGGTATGTAAAAAGTTTTTAAATTTTTTTTATGAAAGATTGAGTAGAAAACGATCGATACATACACTGTTAAGTGAGATAGTTTATATGTGGGGAGAGAGATGATAGACTATGTAAATTTAAATAAACTTCATAATATAACTGAGAGTAACATGCCGCATGTTTTTTCATTACATGCATAACATATATAGCATCTGCAACACGCCTCACTGGTCACCCTGGTGTGCCCCGTCACCGCGCCCGCGTCCTCCCATACGGCCTCGCTTGGCCCTCCTCCGGTGCAACGGGTTAGGACGATCCGAAAAAGTAAAACGAGGAGGAGGGTGTCTATCCCGCCCCCGCGCTGGTGGAGTCAGCTGCACCTCTGGCTGTGTGCTCTCTGGTGCACCGGGGAGGGCACTGCCAGAGATAACCTTCGGTGCTACGTCGGAGAAGTGTCCAGGCCACTCCGGTGTAGACGCGAAAAACTGGTCCACTTCGTCCGGGCCTGGGGAGACGCCGTGCTGCTGGTAAGTACCTGCAATATTAATAACGTTAGTTCGTTGCATGTCGTCTTCGGATAAACACGATATAAGAACCTCTGCGTACCCGTAGCTGGCGCCATCGAGGTGGGAAAGACAGGGGTGTGCGTAGGAGGCGTGAAGTGAACCGGTGTAGGAGGCCCTGCCCAGGCTGAACCCCCTGGCTGCTCCGGGTGAGGCGGTGGAGGACGTGTCCATGTTGGTGCACCAGAGTAGTGCCACGCTGGTCGGGGTGGCACTGGTGGACGAGCGGTGGGCGTGGAGACCACCGGTAGCCTCGTGCAGGACAGTAGGCTAACAATACGTCTACACCCATCGTGCATCCGACGCGCAAAGCTGACGCCCTCGTCATGGGTCAGCTGCCCACCACTGGTGAGCCTCTCAAGTACTGTGCCGGAGTCGGCACATAGGACAGAACCGACGTCAGCCTGAACACAAAGACATGAAATGAAATGGTCGATTATCGAAACGACATTACCATTCGGGAATCTTTGAAATGACATTTAACGTACCGCGAGGTGAGCGTCGCGCGCGAAGTGCGCGGGGTACGTGTCCGTCGGAGCGGCGACGTGTGTGGCAGACGGGTCTACCACATATACGAGCCTGGTACGGGTTTGTGGCTAGTACCAGCGAAGGTACTCCGCGTACTCCGTGCTGTCGTACGGGCGGTCCTCCTCCACGCGGTCGTCGAGCGCACCCTCCCACTGCTCGACCCAGGGATGCATCTTCAACGACCAGTCCGTCCCTCTTTTCACTCCCTTCGCGCTGTGCCTGCGTATAGAACCATTACGTAATGTGAGATACTTGCGAACACAGTAGTAAGTATGTACATATTTACCACAAACGATCACTCACCCGTGCACGTGCCGCGGAAGCGATGGTCCGACTGGGACAGGAACCGGCTGCCGTAGCCCGAACTGCCGCATCACCCGCTGGGGTGCGTAGTCCTCCACGTAGATGAGGTACACGAGCTTCCGGCGGGTGAGCCAGAAAGCTCTGTCACGCCAGCAAAGTGAGGACAGACCGGCAGGAGCACGGGCCTGCACTGCCGTATCAGCGTACGGCTCCCAGCGCACGTCGTCGGATGTGATGCGGTCGAGCTGCTCCAGAAAGACCCGGTACGCCCGCGTGACCTGCACGTGCGCGAACTGTACCTGCAAGAAAGACAAGTTGTTTAGATTGACGATCGTCAGTACGAAAGAAATAGTAGACTGTGATAACACTTACTCGCCGCCGGCACCATATAGAACCCATCGTCGGCCGGTCGACGTCTCCCCCTCCCCCTGGATACATCTCGGGCCCGTACGGACCCATGTCGTCAAGCACAGGTCGTCCGACGCTTAAGCGCTCGAACGACCACAACTGCAGTAGAAGGGGACAGCCCGTGAGGATCGAGTTTGCCTTGACCCTCGTGCACGCATCGCACAGCGCGCGGTACGTCGCGGCAAGTACGGCCGATCCCCAGCTGACCTGGTGGGGCTCGCCGTCAGCGATCGCCCTCGCATAAGCGATGAGGCGCGCATCCACCGAGTTGCCGTGGCTGGTGGTGAAAAGCACCCAACCAAACAACCACAGCACGTACGCCTCCAGGTGCCGCGAGACCTGCTGATCGTCTGCCTGCGGAACCATGCGCTCCACCTGAATGCAAAAAAATTAACACATAGTACGTAATACCACAAATAAGAGCTTCGAAGACACGATCGATTTTATATACCACGTACCCGGTACTGTCTGAGCCACCTCAGTGTCGGCCCATGGGTCTGGTCCTCTCCGAACACGTGGTGGTCATCGGCCGGTGGAACGACACCCTGGAATCTGGCGAGCAGGTTAGCGCGCCAGTGGGCCGGGGCCTCCGGTAGGAAGGCAGCGTCTCCCGCGATCGGAAGCCCAAGGAGCAGGGACACATCCTGCAAGGTCGGCGTCATCTCCCCGAATGGGAGGTGGAAAGTGTGCGTCTCGGGCCGCCAACGGTCCACCAAAGCCGTCAGCAGGGAACGGTCGAACGGAAAGCGTCGTGATCGCTCCCCGCCCGCCTCGTCCCCGCCCTCGTCCCCGCCAGCGGCGCCAGCGCCTCCATCCTCGTCCGTGGCCTGCACCATCCGGGCAAGAGAGAGTAGCCCGGCATCCCGCAGCCTGCAAACAAAGTGAAGGTCAGCACGGAACGAACTTACTGTCGCACTAAACGCTGGAGTAGTGCAAATCTGGTGGTCCAACGAGGGTCGAGTCCCTAGGCCACGCGAGGTGTGCGTGTCCGGACCACTCCCAGCTGAGGCGGGTCGTCCGTGCTCCCCGGTGGCGGGACTAGACGGGAAGCGCGATGAGAGCGGTCCACGTGCTCGTCCAACAGCGCGAACCGCCACTCCGAGTCACGTCCAGCACGAGCCATACCTGGAAAATTTGTACAATAATTTCAACATTCAATGTTCTACATCTAAATTTCAACCCTACATTTTCTATATCTAAATTTGTACAATAATTTCAACATTACATTTTCTACATGTAAATTTCAACACTAAATTTTCTACATCTAAATTTGTACAATAATTGCAAAATTAAATTTTGTACATGTACATTTAAATACTATTTTTTGTACAATAATGCATTATAAATGGTATACAAAATTTAGTTTACACATTTTGTAAACTACATTTCTAAACTATATTTACTAAACAAAATTTGAAAATTAAATTTGTAAACTAAATTTCTAAACTACATTTTCTAAACTATATTTCTAAACTAATTTTCTAGACTACATTTTCTAAACTAATTTTCTAAACTATATTTCTAAACTAATTTTCTATACTACATTTTGTAAACTAATTTTCTAGACTATATTTTCTAAACTAATTTTCTAGACTATATTTTCTAAACTAATTTTCTAGACTATATTTTCTAAACTATTTTTTCTACACTAACAAAAAATATAACACAAAAACTTACCTGAAAAACGCGCACTCCTTCTCCTCCCCCTTCTCTTCTCCTCTCCCTCTCCCTCTTTCCCCTCTCTTCTCTGCGCTGGCCGAACGGAAGAACAGTCCGGCGCTGCGTCGTCGCCTTATATCCACCTTCAGTCGCCCAACCGTTGGGCGACTGAATCACAGTCGCCGAACGGTTCGGCGACTACATTGAAGGCGCCCAACGGTTGGGCGATTGCAATTAATCGCCCAACCGTTCGTAGACTCTCCAGCTGTCGCGGTCTGGTTGGGCGAAAGTCTCCAGTCGCCCAACCATTAGGCGACTGGAGCCTATTTTTGCAAAAAATTTTCCCGCGGGTATATTTATGTAATTTCGAATAAAAAATGAATTATCCGTACAAAAAATTCATGAACTCTACACGTCTTAAAAGTAGAGGGATACCTCGTTTAAAATTAGAGGGTTGAAACTGGACAAACTTAAAAGTAGAGAGGGCATTATGTACTTCTCCTTTTTTTTTACTAGAATAAATCTATTTTTCAACCCTTGATTATTGGCTCAGTCTTAATTTCATTATGTAACTTCAAAACCGTTTACTTTTCATCCTCAAACTCTTAAAACCAGTGCAAAACATCCTGTGGGCCTAATCGCTGATATATATAGGTGGTGATCAGTTGGGCTTAAAAGCTCATGGGTTATGGCTGAAAACACTGTAGCTGGCTGAAAAAAACACTGTAGCTGACAGAGACTTATTTTGCATAATTAAATTTAAAAAAAATTTAAATTTAAAAATATAAAAAATATGTCAGCCCAATATGTATAATACAAATGAATACGGGAAAAAAGAACCGGCAAAAAAGCTCAACAAAAAGCTAAAAATTCAGAAAAAACGAAATTTATGAATAGTGAAAAATAAACCAGAAGCCAGAAGCTCAAGCCGAACCGATCAGGGTTACGTGGAGATGGTTTTAAATTAGTGGCATCTAAATAGTTTAGAGTGTGATAGCGTGGCGCCCATGTCAGCAATACATGTATTGAGTTGGGCCCATGGGTCAGCCTCGTCGTCCTCGTCTCATCCCTTCACCTTCTCTCTCGCCTCTCTTTTTATACTGGAGCCGCCGGTGAACACCGCATTCTCTCACCTTCTCACCTCGCCGGCCCTTCTCCAATCGCCGCGGCTACGCCCGCTGCACTTGCTTCGCTCCACCCACTGCCTATGCCACCCTTCTTCCCTCCCTCTCTCCCCAGATCCCTCCCTCTTCCTCTTCCCCATCCAGCGAGCAGTGGAGGGACAACCGGTACGCCTAGATCCACCTGATCTGGCGGATAGCGGAGGCGATCGGCGACCTCATCCTCTCCACGGCAGTGGGATTCTTGCGCTATCATCTCCGACGACTACACCTCGCCAAGGATGCCATCTTCACCTGTTGCTGTGCACGAGTTGGTGAGGCCGTTGAGGCCGATTGGCCGGTGCAGTTGCCCTTGCCGGATGTGAGAAGGTCACCATTGGAGCCGAAGAGGTCGGAGACGGCCTCGTAGGCCACGAGGTCCTCTCCGCCGCTGAGCTGGATCCGAGAAGTTCGTCGATGCAGTGCACTGTGCAGGTGTGGTAGTGTGTGTACTGTGGCAGCAGTTGACGGTGGTGTTGCCAGAGAGGAGGAAGATGGCATAGAGAGGAGAGGAGGAAGGAGGAGGAAGGAAGAAGGGTGATGTTGACACGTAGGCGCAACTTCATATCAAAACCGCTCTAGACATTATTAGTGGTAATATGTGATATCTTGTGTTTAACTACAATTAGTGCTAATTAGTTGACTTTGCTGATATAATAAACATAAAAAAATAATTTTATGTAAAAGGTTAAGTTATATATAATTCTGATGCATATCATTAATGTGATGAAAGACTATTTGGAACCATCTCATATCAAACTATACAAGCAGCCAAACACAATATACACCATCCTACACACCAAACAACTTAGTTGAATCATCTCATCCAGGACCAGACCCTTACAGTTCCAGGCCATCAGAAAAATAAAACCCCAGAAATCTAGGTAGTGCTAGCTTCCTGTTTCTTATTTGCCTAATAAAGCCTATCGTTTGACTGTTTTCAATCTTAATTTCTATGAAGTACTTTTCATCATTTGTATGAAATTTCTGTTTCACCTTTTCTTTCCTCGCTATATGTTTACAGGGACAGTCCTTATTCGTGACAGTGAAAGGTGCAAATCAGTTCAATCAGTTGGAGCTCTTCTATAGTAGACGGTACAATTCTATATACACGTATATAATGACAACTTCATTGTGTATGTGTGGTTATTGAGACTCAAACCACATATGCTTGTATGATCCATCAATCGGCATACTAACATATGTATGAACTGTTTCAATGAAACTCATATGCTCCAAATAGGCCCTTAGCTCGTACATGTGCCTACTCGTATACCAACAGTAGCAAGTAATTTGCAGGTGCAGCCTAGACTACATAAACAGCACAAATATATACGGGAAGTTCGTCTTCTGCATCACACCTGGTGGCATTTCTTCACAGCCAAATTTTGCAGCAATCGCGTCACTAGTGGAGAAAAATGGAGGCAAAGGATTCATATTCTCACAGCATAATACTGACAGTATTTCATCGTGGGGAATTACAAGAACATTTATTCCGTGCGTTGCTGTTGACTTTGAGATCGCCAACCAGATTTACCAGTACTACTTGTACGTATATATTATTTCCTTTGGAATAAATACATAAAGATTAATCTACTCTTCGACATTAGATTGATTAGCATTTAGAATTATTGTGGTTTGATAAAATTTTTCTGTGTTTTAACAATCCTTTTTCTTATCCTATACAAAACTAACAGCAACAGTGACAGACCAAAAGCAAAGATATCTTTAACTCAAACAACAATAGGAAATGAAGTTCCTGCCCCCAAAATAGCAGCTTTCTCATCTAGGGGGCCTAGCCCTGTCTATCCTGGGGTTCTCAAGGTAAGCATGCAACAACAATCTCTTATACTCAATGTAAACAATATTCTTTCATGATGCAAGATTCTCATATAGTGTGTGTTTGGTTTAAACAATTACAATAATAAAATCAATTAACAAAAAGATCACTTTGTGCTGAAAACGAAGTGGCTCAAAAAGATTTGACTGTGGAATTCATGTCTCAGGCAAACAGAGCAAGAAAAAGAAACAAAATGATACGAAAAGACTGTATATTCAGAACTATTAATCCTTCGTGAGCACAAAATTAGACGAATACAATGACTTGTTGAAAACAATAAAGAAATGATTTAACAAATTTCAATTCCAACCAGTTTCATTGTAGGATCAATTCTGGAACCCTTAAATCAACACAATGACATGGCTGTTTTTTTCTCCAAACAATTACATGATTAGAAAACACAACATTAATGGCTCGAATTCTGTCATAACCCTTTTCCTGATGTGTCTTCAAAGTTCAAAGTTCATGCTCTTAAAACTGCTGCTATACCATGTCTTACATATAATGTGCTAGAATTGGACTTTTCTATCATATTTAGTGTATCAAATACCATACAAAAGATGCATGAGGTTTCTTCTTGACAATTATGCAATGTTCAGATGCATCAAAATTTCAAAAAAAAAAAGAAACTAAATACATTTAGCAAATTGAGAATTTATCAAATTTGAAGTCAAAATTAGTAAACTTCAATGCAATTTTTTCTCATGCATCACATTAAACTATTGCTACCATATTTCTTAATCTACAAAGAATGCGCATGATTACTTCTCTTCCCAAATTAGAACAGGGATATAAATAGGACAGACGGTTTATCTGTTCTACAGTCAGTAGACTAACAAATCTCAGAAAAATCATTCATTTTTAATTACAAATGTTGAAATTTACATGAGCGGACAGTCGATTCAATCAATGTTCTCAATCTTTCTTACATGCATGTCATGCCATTAGTCAACATTCCATTAACCCATTGTACTCTCAAACAGCCTGATATTGCCGCACCTGGGGTGGGCATTTTAGCGGCTGCGCCACAGACTGCTGCTTACAAAAGTCTAGGTGTTTTCTACCGTTTTGCTTCTGGAACATCAATGTCTTGCCCTCATGTGTCGGGGATTGTTGCCCTGCTTAAGGCACTCCATCCTGATTGGTCACCTGCTGCCCTAAAATCAGCACTTATGACAACCGGTATGTATAAGTATAACCCTATTATAAGACTGTTAGGCGAACAATATATGTTGTTATTCTTGTCATTTCATGATTGGGCAACCATCTGATGGAAAATCAATGGATAAGATTGCCTGTAGCTTGAGCACAAGATACCTGATTCGGATATTTATGGAAAAATTAAATTACCAAGGTCTTACTATAGTTTAAGTTTATACATATCATACCCTAACTAAGTGGCTGCTTGAGTGACAGTTGTCACTGTAGTTGTAGGCTAAAGAACTGATCAGTAATTAATATATTCAAAATGTCTTGTAGCACTTACCACCGACAACAATGGGCTCCTACCACAAGCAGATGGGACTCCAACAAAGATTGCCAATCCCTTTGACTACGGAGCAGGATTTGTTAATCCGAGCAAAGCGGATGATCCTGGCCTTATATACGACATTGATCCGGCAGATTACCTGAAGTTGTTCAACTGCATGGGAGGATTAGGCGCAAACGGCAATTGCACGACACCTAGAGCATCTTTATCAGACTTGAATCTTCCATCCATCGCCATTCCTGGCCTCAAGACATCTCAAACGGTTATGCGCACTGTCACCAATGTCGGCCAACCCGACGCAGTGTACAAAGCGATCTTGCAGGCTCCTGCTGGTGTGGAGATGTCCGTCGAGCCGTCGGCGATGGTGTTCAGTAAGGACACAAGGGTGCAGAGTTTCAAGGTGAACTTCAAGGCGACGCGAAAGATTCAGGGTGACTACACGTTTGGTAGCTTAGCATGGCACGACGGAGGTGATCATTGGGTTCGGATCCCAATTGCAGTTCGCATCATAGTGGAAGAGTTCTATTCCAGCGTCTCCTGAATTATATATCCTCAGAGAAGTAAACTGGAAGATGTATTCATATAAAATTGTGTGAACGTGTGTTTAGTGCCAGAACCAGAAACTTTACTGTGGGGTCAATTACCACTACTCTACATTTTATTTGGACTATGTTTATAAATTTGCGTGGATTCATATGTAAATTTTCATAAGAGTATCTTACAAAAAGCTCTGGGGTTAGTAGACCCAACAGCTACCTGGGGTGTAAATGGTTGTGTTCGATGTTGGAACCAAACAGTGGTCAAACCATTTTCACCGTTGTTTATACGGGTTCTTTGTTTTTCGGTGAAGCTAGTTTGGTTTGTATCACTGTTCAACATTCTAATGCCTACATGCACAATAACACTCGTACTATCATAAACAGATTAAACTACTTGTGGATTGTTATTGAACTAACTGACAAACATATTTCCCTATTCAGTGGCTGGCTGGCTTCTCACCCCACTTGTTAGTCTTTTATGATAATAAAATCCTGACTAACAGGCCCCACCTGTCAGCCTTACTGAGCGTTAATAACTGATTTTTCCTTATAGAAAGAAAAGTAGAAATTAAAATGAAAAATCCGTTCATAGCACTTCCTTCTTTTTTGGATTTTCTGGCCAAGCAAATTTCGAATGTTCATAACTTTTGCATACAAACTTTAAATTGAGTAAAACTTATTCCTAATTTTTTTTTATAAAATCAAGAACTTTCATAATCTGCAAACATATTTGAGTTTTTTTTCCTCCGTTTAATTTTTTTGGTATTTATTTGTGTTATTTGGTATGCGGTGAAGTGGCAGAAGGAGAGGAAGCAATTGGGAACTGGAGTAGACGAGATTGTCGACAGAGAGCAAGATGGACGAATTTCCATCAGGGCCGTGGAGGAGTTGGTCTTATTTGGGGAAATATGTACATGAGTGGTATTCTTTGAACAATGTGACTCTAGCGTGGTATTTTTTATCGGGAGAAACTTTACATTGGTATTTCTCTATAATGTTCAGAAACTTTACAGTGGTATTTCCCTAGAATGTTCATTTTGCAGTGACTATTTCTATGTAGTCATTTCCCTGTGAATAACCAGAGCACCCCCACAATGGCTCACATGCATGAGTAAGCCCAACTATCTATATACGTACGTGTGGACGGTGCCGCTCGGTTGGACTGAAATAAATTGATTTATAGCTGAAATTATACTATATCTAACTGAAATTGCACTGTAGCTGATTGTGCCTTATTTAGCGTAACTAAATTTAAAAAAAAATTTAAAAAAAAGAAGAAGAAAAAACAGGTTAACCCATCATAGACAATGCAAACGAATACAGAAAAAGAACCAGCAAAAAGCTAAAAAAAATCGAACAATTAGAAAAAGATGAAATTTAAAAATAATAAAAAAATTTAAAAGTTAGAAATTTAAACCGAAATGAGCGAAAGTTACATGATTGGAAATCTCTGCAGTCACGGCACGAGCCCAGCTGCCAAACAAACACACATGTACACACGCATCAGCATGCATGTTATTGTCGCGTGATATAACTGGCCGTTTATGTTCTAGTCACCTCCGACAAGAGCACCTGCACGCACAGTATCACAATAATATTAGTTTGATCGATCGATGTTACATAAAAATTACTGGAATTTCTTTCATCTAGCAGCACCAATTAGTAGTTATTGAAAAAAATAAAGGAAGTGTCTATACAACATTCGACTATTTTTGAAGACAAAAACAGTCAGATTTTGAGCCGTTAGATGGAAATCCAACGTCCTAGATCATTTTTTTGAAGGGGGGTCATTTTTTTTTGGAGGGGGGCTTGTATGGGTGGATCCGTTGGATGGAGATTTAACGCCTCAGATCAATCTGACTGTTTTTGTCCTCAAAAATAGTTGAATGTTGTATAGACATACACAAAAAGAAAACAACTGGAACCCTGGCACCTCAGGAAGCACAAGTTGATGGGAAACAAAGGGTTTGAGCTTGTAATTAAGCCCAACCAAATCTGCTTATGCAGTGACAGAGATGGCCTGTGATTTGCCGGAGTCTCTCCAAGGGGTCACATCATGTGATGTGGCCTTGTACATGTTGGGCTAACGGCTTTTGACTTTTGCTACAGTACTTAACTTTTAAACGGAATATTTTCTCAAGACGGGGTCTACAAGTTAAACGATCTAAACGTTAAAAGCCTAACATCTGTACAAGCCAAAATCGCAAGTGAGTATCTGTCTCTTCGTAATCTGTACCGTAAACAACCAAAATTCAAAAATTTTAACCAAAAACCATAAGCCACAGCCGAAAAAAACAGACCCTCAGTTCCCTTTCCTTTTTATTGCTGCTTAGTGGGGGCTTTATATCTACTACAGCTACCTGGGATACAACCCACATCCAGCTAACAAATTCTTTTTTCCAAAATCAAATGATTCACCCTTCTGCTTTAGTGACCACTTGATGCTCTCATCTCACATTGACTTCACACGGAATGGTCCATCTTGGACCGTTGATGGATTATCTTTCCTATATATTTTTGCCCCTGGATTTCAATGAAAGAAAGGATGGGCTTGTGCTAAAATTAGTTGTTAGTAGGACATACAGTTAACAATATTAATGCTAAGCAAATGAGAGGAGTTGTTCATTCCCAACAACAACAAAATTAGGAGTAGTTCAACTGAAATTTTACATCACTTTATGTGTATTAATTGTAGTAGCTCAAAGAAATCGTTACAATACCTGGTAATGTGTACTTAGCAACTATACCACAATGATTGGAGTGCCTAACCCTGATAACATCCACCGTTTTCTCTTGAAAAAATGTAGAGTAATTAAATTAAATATTTACATTTAGAAAACTTTACTTTCGTATATGTGAGGAATTAAGTTTTCATTTGCTAGAGTTCTAAAACTGTGGTTGGGAAATTTGTACTCATTTATAGTGATTTCCTTCTGTTTTTCCAGTTTAATTTTTGTCAGCGGACTTTGGGTATGTTACTCAAGAATCTTGCCCCAGATCCAGGGCCAGGGCCAGGGCCAGGGCCAGGTAGTGAGTGGTGTGGTATAGATAGCTGCAGTGAGATCTGATTGTGATTGAACCTTCCAGAGCACCAGGAGCCAATGGGGAACACAATGGTGACCCAGATCCAGTATGGGGACAGCCAAAGGACAAGAGCCAGGAATTCCACAACCCACACCACCCTACCATGTTTCTTGCTGGTTCCTGAATTGATTGATGCCTGAAAGTGACAATACTTCATATCTCCACAAATTCAAACTAGAGAGAGAGAGAGAGAGAGAGAGAGAGAGAGAGAGAGAGAGATTCTAAGAATTAACCATTGTAACTTGCAAAACAAAACATTACACTAGGCATATATTCACTCTCAAGTAGAGGAGTTATACAAAGGGAGTTACAAAACAACTGTTACTACAGGCAGTAACAGGTACAACGTGTTGTTACAGCAAGATCGAGCTACAAAAGGCTACAAATTATGTGAAAATATACGGTGAAATACAAGAAATAAACAAACAAGGTCAACGACAAGAGCCTCATCTTCCATCGGCAGGTAAGCTAGTCTCTGACTGTACACCAGACGTACGCCCTTGGCTGCGGTAAAAAAAATCCCCTAGGGCTCTCACTTCCCACTGACGGGCGGGCTCCACTTGTCATCTTTCTTCTTCTTCTCTGACTCTCTGTGTCCTACACAGTATGATCATCTCTCTTCTTACTAACTAACCTAACAACGTACATATTATCATCACACTTCGATCTCACATCCTAATTAATTAACCACGCAAAGAACAAATTAACAACGAACCAAGGGGATTGGACTGACTGACTGACTAAAACACCATTAACGATGCAGTATGTGTGCTTTAGTTAGCTTGAGTGTTGTTGGTTGGTTGGTTGGTTGGTTGCTTACATGACCACGGACACGGAGGTGCACCTCCGGTGGCACGCCCCGGCCCTCTTGGTGGGCTTGGTCTCCTCCTTCCACGCCTGGCCGAGGTCCTTGGCGATGCGCACGGCGTCGGCCGAGGCGCCGGAGAGCCCGCGCCGGGTGAAGCCGACGGCGTAGAGACCGGACTGTCCCTTCCAACCGTGGGGGAACGCCGTCTTGGGGTACCCGTCCTTGTTGAAGAAGTCATTGCCCTGAAGGAAGGAGACATTGATTGATCAGCCGAATGTTGCTATGTTTCGGTGCGATGAGCTAATGGAACAGTAGCATTTGGGTGAGTAATGGAGATGGAAGGGAATGTGAATTTACCTGGAGCCATTGGGGCACGGTGCTGCGGTAGCCGGTGGCGAGGACGACGGCGTCGATGTCGAGTGATTGGCCGTCGGCGAGCTCGGCGGAGCCCTTGGTGAAGCGAGTCACGCCGGGGACGACGGTGATGTCACCGGACCTGATCCTGGCGAGGGCGCCGATGTCGAGCACGGGGGTGCGGCCTTGGGTGTTCTTGAGCTCGAGAGGGCCGACGGCCGGGCGCCGGAGGCCGAGCTTGGCGAGGTCGCCAAGGACGAGCCAGGCGAGGAGGATCATGATCTTGTCAACGAGCCAGAGGGGTAGCCACCGCATGAGCAGCACGGCGAGCTCGAAGGTGGACTTGCCGAGCACCTCTCGGGGGAGGACGTGCACAGAGTCTCGAACCACCATGTTCGGGAGCGCGCCGTGGTCGTAGAGGTCGAGGGACACCTCCATGCCGGAGTTTCCGCAGCCGACCACGAGCACACGCTTGCCCCGGTAGGACTCGCCGGACTTGTACTCGCTGACGTGGGTCACCTCGCCGCCAAAGCCCGCGAGGCCCGGGATGTCCGGGACCACGCTCTCGGCGTTTTCGCCAGTGGCGACGACGAGCCAGCGGCCAATGTACTCCATCTCGGAGCCGGCCGCCGCGGCGCGCACGCGCCACAGGCCAGAGGTCTCGTCGTAGCGCGCGGAGAGGACGGTGTGGTTGAACACCGGCTTGATGTCGAACTTGGCGGCGTAGTTCTCGAGGTAGTCGATGAATTGCCGGCGGGTGGGGTACTCCGGGTAGTGCTCCGGGAACGACATGCCCGGGAGCTCGCAGAACTGCTTGGGGAGGTGAAGCTTGAGGCGGTCATAGGTGCGCTTCTGCCACAGCGAGGCGATGCAGTCGGCGCGCTCCAGCACGACGAACGGCACGCCCTGCTCGCGGAGGCTGGCGCCCACCGCGAGACCCGAAGGGCCGGCGCCGACGATGATGGGGCCGTTCACCCACACGCAACGCGGGGAGAAGAGGCTGTCCATGCGATCGGTGGGGCGAAGCACCATGGCTGCTTGAGATGATCACTAGCTAAGTAAGCTAAGCTTGGATTTGCAAGTGTTGCAAGTGTCCAGTAGCTGAAGAAGAAGGTGTTCTTGCTGTTGTTTTTGTTGGGCTTGCAAGTGTTTTGTGTTGGTGATTTGGGGGGTGTTCCCTATATATAGGGGCAGGGGCATGTGAAGGAGGACCGGAGGAGTGAGAGAGAGAGGAAGAATAAATGATAATATTTGAGCATTGATGCATTCTTCATCCTGCGATATAAGTCCGATACATATATCTAAAAGATATAATATTTAAATAATATTTAATAATATAATATAATGTTTATTTTAATAGAAAGATCAATACTATGTGTATCTAAAAAGAGCAACTATAATATAATTCTATTAAATCTTACATAACTAATATACTTATTGGATATATATATTGGGCTTATGCTGTAGGATAGAGGGAGTAGGGATCTAATTAGTCCCTTTTTGTGAATCGGAGTTCTTTAGTTCTTGTTTTTGTTCTAGGAGGAAAGAGGGATCCGATTTGATTTTTCGTTTTAGTTTTGGAAGAGAGAGATTCTAATGAGATACCCATGGAGAACATGAGGCACCCACCCCATGGTTGAAGAGGGTTGACCTTCCGTTGCTGCTGCGCCGCGTAGCATGTGAGAATGATCAGTTTAATTTCTTATGATGGGTGTAGGATCGTATATAGTAATTAGAGAGGTGAATGATTACCTTCATTTTTAGAAACCTGAAACCAAAACTCAAACTCACCCGGATGTTTTCTTCTCAACAATCATCTAAATTTCGGACTGTTGGATTAGAGATCCAACTGTCTCTTTTTTTTTGAGGGGGGTGAATTTTTTTTGGAGGGGGTGGGGAGAATTTGTGGCCTTAATCTGGATCTCTAATCCATCGGTCATAAATCTGGATGATAGTTGGAAAGAAAACATCCAGATGATATTTATCAATACCCATAATTTAAATAATAGATTATACCTACTGGAACTGAAGAAGTAAGCTTCAAACAAAAAACAACAAAAACTCAAAACCAAAATTAAGCTTATGGCTGGTCAGACCGTAATAGTTAAGCGGTTTGACCCCGGCACTATGCACCGACCGAATTAAGGGAACTAAGCATGCTAACCGCATTAGTCTCATCTACGTTTGGAGCAATGCATAGTTCATATTTCTTTATAAATGGCTGTACCAACTGGAAAAATTACAGCACAAATTCTTAACCAAATTTGACTCGAAAACTAAAGTTCATACAGTTTAATTTCTTATGATGAGTGTAGGGTCGTATATAACAATTAGAGAGGCGTGAATGATTGCCTTCATTTTTAAGAACCTGAAACCAAAACTTAAACCAAAAGAAAAACAATTTAAATAATAGATTATACCTACTGGAACCGAAGAAGCAAGCCCAAAACAAAAAACAACAAAAACTCAAAACCAAAAGCTTATGGCTGGTCCGACCGTAAATGGTGAAAGCCGTTTGACCCCTGGCACTATGCACCGACCAAAAAACACAGAACAACCGACGCGAACGAGAATCCATCTAACTTCGACAAAACAACTCCAATTGACCTCAAATTTGACACACGTGATGCTAAGATATCTAGAATCTATTCCAACAAGAAATTGCAAGAAACATCAACTAGATTCGAAGAAATCGAGATTGCAATAGAAAGAAAAGAAAAACTTGGCTAAACCCGAAAATTACAATTGCTTTCAAACGACTAGGAGAAATCTAAAGAAACTTTGCAGATCTGTTCTTAGGCCTATTTGCAACCTATTCCTCAAAAATAATCCAATCAAAATCACATGGAAAACGAAAATAATCGATTCCACAAAACAAAGCAAAAGACTAAGAACATATGCAAGCTCTCTCATGGATTGAATCACACACTACAAGAGATGTGTCATTTTTTGACATTTCTGGCATGACAATAGGTCTAGATGTCATTAAATCATCCAGTTTATGACGTTTGTTTTGAGGCATTTCGAGTTAGTGACAAAAATATTATGTATGTCACAAAAAATGTCATGATGCATGTCCAATTCGCTCTAGTGACAAGATTTGCTGTGTCATAGTGGGTAATTTGCAATGTCATAAATCTAAGACAAAACTTGTGTGTCACAAAAAAACTTTTGTTGCATTTTTTAAACATTATTTTCCATGTTGGCGTACGGTGCCACGTGGTCAGTGGCCCATATATATTTTTTTTCTTTTTTTCCCGCCATATAAAGCCCACTGATCTTTCTTTTTTTTTGAAATGGGCCATTTTTTCTTTTTTTCGACCTTGCTGATGGGCTGGCCGAAACAAGCCATTGATGGGCTGGCTGACGGACCTTGCTGATGGGTTATGCTGATGGGCTGGCTGGCGGAATAAACGAAAAAAGGGGCAGTGGAGGCACTCGAACTCGCTTGGGGGTTTGACATGCGTCATTTTTGCATATATTTAGCCGTCATTTAACCCTTATATTTTTTGCATTTTGGGACCAATTATCATCATTTACACATTTTTCTATAATTAATTGCTCAATTTGGATCATTTTACATTTTTTTGTGCTTTTTCCATAGGCCGGCGCGAGCAAGGCGCATAAACGACAAATTTGGCATTTTGGGGCTGCTCCGTACAGTTGTACGTGTGACATGCGTCACATTTGCATATATTTACATGCCATTTTACCCTCTTATTTTTCGCATTTTGGGATCATTTATCATCATTTACACGCTTTGATATATTTAATTGCTCGAAATGGACTGTTTTACACTTTTTGTGCTTTTTCACAGGCTGACGCGATTGAGGCGCATAAACGACAAATCTGGACTGCTCCGTACAGTTGTACGTGTCGTCACGAACGCGTGGGATCAAACCGCGCTGAAAACGGAGCTCCGGAGGGGCCAAACCAGAAGAAATTACATTTGGGAGAGGGACCTTTTTGCAAATCCTAGATTTTCTAAGGACTAAATTGTAAATCTGCCAAAATTTCCCCAACTCCTCAAGAGCCGCCGCCACCTGGGAGACAAGAAGAGCCCGGCACTTCTTCTCCCTTGGCCTCTCCGTGCTTTTCCTCCCCCATCTTCAGCTCCGGCGCCGGCGAGGGCCGGGCCAGACCTCGTCTGCGGCCACCACCGCCTTCTCCCTTCCGCTCCTCTTTCCGCCCCCCTGCTCCACCGCGCCGCCACCATCTCCCCCTTCCTCACCGACCTCGCCTCCCTTCTCCACTAGCCACACCAACCGCGCACCTCGGCCGCCTTGCTCCACCGCCGCTCCTCCTCCAGATCCGCCTCGGCGCCGCCGTCCTCATCTCCTCCCCTCCAGATCGGCGCGGCACCGAGACCGAGTCTTCTCCGACCACCGTCTTCCACCGGCGACACCACCGACGCTGGCAGCTCCTTCCCCAACTCCTCTACAACCTCTACACCGACGGCAACCTCTCCGACTTCTTCCTCTGCCTCGCCTGCCACCGACGGCCTCACCAGCTCCACCGAGTCCGGTGACCCCTCGGCCTCCCGTCTGCTTCACCCTCTTCCTCCTCAGTAGTCTAATTTCTTTCCTTTGTTTCTTCAGCTCTTCATTGCTATTACTCTGTTAATTGACAATTACAATTGCACTGTGATGATGAATTGTGGAATGATTTATGAGAACTGTGATTGTGCATGTGCTCACTGAGATGATGTATTGTGCTTGGTTAATTTGTCCAGAATTGCTCTAAGTTCCTGTAGTGTATAATCAATGCCTACAATTTGTCATCTGTGTTGATGTTGCGATCTTTGTGTTAGTTAATTTGATGTGAGTAGTTTGCGTTAGTAATTGTCATTAATGATCTATGTTTAGCTCTGTCAGTTGTTTTATGTGTTTAGATGTCAGTGTTAGTTGTGTCGGTATCTATCTGTGCTTGTGTGTTGTCTAGCGTGATTTAGCGAGTCGGCGACCGTGATTGACCCTCTCCTTGCTTCTCGACCTCTCTCTTTTTGTCTATTTAGCGGTCGATCGGTAGTTAAGTCGTGCGTGCGTTCGTAGTTTTGTGTTTAGTGTTGCCCTGCCGTCGTCGTCTAGTAGGCCATCGACCGTTTTCTCCCTCGTTCAATCTCGACTCCCCTAGTGCTTCTCGACTCCCTCTTTCTGTCTCGCGGTCGGTAGTTAGTGACAATAAACCAATGTCATAAACCTCTGTGACACTGAAAGCCGATGTCATAGATTTGTGACATGAAATATACTGATGTCACAGAATAAATTCGTGACGCGTGTTTTTTGACATTTGGATTTTCATCAACTGTATGTCACAAATCTTGAATTGTGACATGAATTTCATATATTATGACAGAAATGAAATGTCAATAAATGACACATCTCTTGTAGTGACAAGTTGATTTGCATTGTTGGATGATTATGTTCTGTGGCTACAAAGTGCCCTCGCGGCACCCTTTAAATCCTAGCACAAAAACTCCAAAAGATTTCTCGCAAAGCCATACCAAAGCCACAACTAAACACTTAGTCTCTCCCTGTTTTTATATTCTCAAGCCCTAACCCATGTCCTCATCAACAAGGATACAAAATCCTAACCAATTCTGAAAATCAAGGGACCTGAAACCCTTCCAAACATGGGTTTTCCAAAATCTTTAAATCTTCCAGTTATGGACACTTTCCATAACTCCTTCCAACTCATCACATGTCGAAACCTCTGGGACCCCTAGCCCAATGAGGACTTCAAAACCATGAGTACTCAGAGTATTCGAGAATCACAAGAATTGAAGTATTCAAGGCCTATGAGTACCGATCGTAAAGCCTATGGTAACCGATTGCAAAGCCTACGACAACAGATCATGAAGGCTACAACTACTGATCACAAAGTCTATAGTTACCGATCATCGACAGGCACTATAGCTAAGATCAACAACAAAGTACTGTAGCTATGACTACCGACAAGGTATTATAGCTACGACCATTGACAAGGTACTGTAGCTATGATCACCGACTGGTTATTGTAGCTCAAACTATCGATCACCAATCGCATTTGATGCCTCCGACTACCAACCGTGGTCAAAGTCTGCCAATCGAACTGCCCAACACACGGCTACGTCTATCGACCGGTTTACTGTAGCTTACGATCGGTTTGCTATAGCTATCACCGACTCGCTATAGCTTACGACTAGTTCATGGTAGCTCCGAACGGTTCACTGTTGTGCTCGACATGCCATGGTCGATCCATCGTGGTCGTTTTGCCATGGTTGTTATGCCATGGTCGATCTGCTGTAGTCGTTCTACCACAGTCGATCTATTGTGGTTGTTCTACCATGGTTGTTCTGCCGTAGTCGACCTGCCAGTCAGATCGCTCAATACAAAGTGGTCAGACCACTTAACCTAAATCTTCTAGCTTTACAATAGTGCATTGACTAAAACTTTCACAAATGCAAATTTCAATGCAACACCTCCAATGTAAATGTCAATTATTCATCATCACAATGTTCACGACCTATCCAAATGGTCCAACAATGAGAAATGCAACTGATAATGTAAGGGCATTTTACTGTGGACAAAGGTAAGCAGTTTTGTTATACTTAGAAGCAATATTGGAGAGAGAGAGAGAGAGAGAGAGAGAGAGTATAACTATAAGAGGGTTTGAACTTTGCGATAGCATATTGAACTTGGTGTTTTCCCTATTTCATGATAGGTTTCCGGTATTTAATTTGAAGATTTGTTTTAAATTTAAATGCAATAGTGCAGCATGATGCTTCATAAAAAATGACAAGGTTTTTGTGCTAACCACTACAGTGAATCCTGTTAGCGTTAAACATTATGGTTGACCGGATGGTAAAAGGTGATTCTTGAAAATTTTGAAGGCATTTTCTCTTTTCTGAAACTCTGAATTGTTCTTTATATGCTTAAAATTGATTTTATTTAACTTAAATAAATTGTATATATGTAGAGACATAGGCTCCGTTTGGCGTTAAAATGGCTTTTCAAAATAACTCATATTTTGTTCTTCTTTTAGATATAACACTTTACTTCAAGGAGTATTTTCTTAGAGCACCATAACCTCAAAATCTTGCTGGAATCTGCAAGCTAACTAACTAGATTCTACAAGCTAAAATATAGCAACCGCAAACTGGCCCTTAATAGTTATACTAGTTACGTGTTCGTGCGTTGCAACAAAATTTATTGGATGTATAGAGAATTAATCATGCTATAGAAGGGAGTTGCTCTGATCGGTTGGAAAGTGGAGATCAATGAGAAGCTAAAGAAATAGAGCGGTTGGAGAAGAACGGACGCACAACCACCAACTCGTTCTTTTATAATAGTAATGATTACCTGCTCAAACACTCTTCTGGTTGTAAAAGTTTTCAGATGTCATTGCCATGTATGGGCAATGCTAAAACCTTATGATACACTCCACTAGCTAAACCGTGTGTAACATGAAAACAAAATATTAGCAAAAGAAAACGAAACACCGACGTCGGCAAATAGAAGCCAGTTAGCAGTACCCTGCAAGTGAGTCCCTGCCTTTACAGTGCAATGCTAGCAAAGTAGCAACGCACGAAGCATCGTTCACAGTCCAATGCGAGCTTCTGCCTTTCGGTGATTCCCTACGTACGTGTTATCGGTCAAAGCACAAGGCTTGATCTCGGTTTGATCATCCAATAAACTAGGAATGGCACAGCTCAAAAGCTTTGGTGTACAAGCTAGGCTCGTGCTTGTCATGGCCATCTTCTGGTTTGAGTAGTAGTATTCAAATATCTCGGCGTTTACATTGCGCTTTAGCGTGTATACTATTGCAATGAGAAGTTCGTACTGTTTCCTGCAAAAGTTCATAATACATTCTTGCTTTACTAGTTTCGCATAATGTTGCACGGGCACTTCTTCCTAGAAACTATTTCCAAAATTCATTATTATACAAACTCTTCGATCTGTTCCCATCTACTAGTTAACTTTTCGATTAGCTTTGTAGCAAAAGCACAAGTTTCGAATTCAAGCAGCACTCTGTGATCGAGCAGCTTCGATTCATTGTGTTGTACATGTCTCCTTCGAAGTTGCAAAAATATGTCATCCGCCGACCTGTAAAGAAGAAAATAAGCAAGACTGAAGGTACGACGTGGACATATTTTCTTACACAAAAGGGACATTAAAGCGTCCAAAATTTTGTAGCGCTTAGCAGCTTCCTGAATTGGCCACATCTATCATAAAAAATCTTATCGCCAAGTCACTTACATCTCTCCCATTCCATGACCATGTCATCATCATTATCTACAAACACAAATATTAGCTAAGGCCAATTGACTTGCTTCAAATATTAGTTAAATAACTAGGTTTACATTTGCTTTATTGCTTTATATCGTTTAGAAGTACTGTACCCAGACCTAACCTGAAATGTTTGTGTCTTTCTATTCTGTTTTCATCCTTGAAGCCAAAGGTGCAGTTCACATCCCCTAATTCGCACCTAATATTCTCATCCATCCTATATATATATCATAGAGGAAATAAACAGAAACAAATCCATTAATTCTTTCAAGTGACAAGCAACTTTCCAGAGATTCTTCCGCGTAGTAGCTAGTAGTGCATGCCACCTGGGAATTGCAAAATTAAACTTTGTGCATTAATTAAACTTAGGGAGTGACTATTGCACAGGCGACTGAAATTTTTTATCTTTCAGTCACCTGAAGTTGCACTCTGAATCACCTAAAGTTGCAGGTGTTTTTTTGGAGGGGGGCTGCAATTTCAGTTGATTGAGAGTGCAATTTCAGCGCCACCTGAAGTTGCACTCTGAATCACCTAAAGTTCAGCTGTTTTTTTAGAGGGGAGCTGCACTTTCAGTTGATTGAGAGTGCAATTTCAGGTGACTGAAAGATAAAAAATTTCAGTCGTATGTGCAATAGCAAAACTGTTAAACTTATCAAAAAGAAAAAGAACAACGCGTTCAAGAAGAACACAGAATTTTCCTTTACTGATGAGATGCATTCTTGCAACACGGTATCTTTTCGTTTCCTTTAAAAATACAGTTGTACAGGCTTAATTATATATAGTCCTGCATTGGCATGCACCGATATGTATTCATGCAATCATGTTAACATCTCAGGCTAATTAAGGACCCTTCATATAGCTTAATTTTAATTAGTTTCTTCCACGACATTAAAGTTGGGTATATTGGACAAAAGTTTCATGACGGGTGCAATTTTCTCAAGTGAATATATAATCATGCGTGCAATCATTAGGCTGGTGTGCAGAAGATCTTTTGACACGTGTCGAGCTAGGTTATGGTTCATGAACTTGCATCACCATGCTTAATTTTTATTGAGAGAGGTCCCAATTCATGATCATGAACCATAATCAAATGCGATGCACTACGCTTTCGGCCTAAATACACAGTCAATTGATTCGATCGAGGCTGGGATCGCGTAGCCTCTATTTGCTTATTGCATTTGCTATATAGCTCACTTTTAGGGAAAGGAGAAGGGTAGATAAATATACGAAACCCTTCGAATATGCTTTGCTTGCATGAGACATGCATATGCATTTGCGTGGATACAACAAATTAACCGTGCATCTATGCATCAATGTATGCGCACCATCAGTCAGTGGCGGACCCAGGAAAACAATTTAGTTAGAGCGAAGTCCAGTGGCGGACCCAGGAAAAAAAACTAGGTAGGCTGAAGTTGGAAGCGTGAAATAAACAGTAGTACCCAAAAGTAAAACAATCCATGATCAAACTATGTTGCAATCACACTAATAAAAGTATGTGATACGAAATAGAAACAACAACTACAATTCGCATGTTAACATATGTAGATAACGGAAGGATAATAAAAAAATACCCCACTAACCATAATTGTAGATGAGCTGTAAAAGAAACAACCAGTCAAATATACGAAACCCTTCGAATACGCTTTGCATGCATGAGACATGCATATGCATTTGCGTGGATACAACAAATTATATTAACCGTGCATCTATGCATCAATGTATGCGCACCGTCAGTGTAAGAGGGGAGCATGTGCAAGAGACCTTGTTTCCCTAAATTCACACTCATTTTCATGGCTCAAAAATAGGTGACTCTTAGCATGCAGGCCAGTGCATGCACAGTTGTTTTAGATTGATTCTGCAAACCCTAGAAGAAAACACGAAGAGCTAAGCTAGCCATTCCCCTTGCCAGTGGCATGGCCATTTTTATAACCTGAGGGACACCTCATCCATGATGCAAATAAATTTGCAAGTTGATGCAAGATTAACATTATTTGTTGGCTGCTTACCTCTGTCTTCAACCATGGAAAGTGAGCTTAAACAAGGAGAAAGCTTGTACTGCCACAGTGCACAGTGCACACAGCTAGCTCGCCGTGGTCGGTTACTGCCTCGGAAACCGTGTTGTTGATTACTTAGGCTGTTGAGCCCTAAAGCTTGTGTTAGGGAATATGGATGTTAAACCCTAGGTAGGGTTTTAGCGCCGTTAGTGAGAGTCCCAACTATAGCGCACGCGTTATGAGGCTCTCTAGGCTTTGGGAAGTGGTCACCCGCATGATTGTCGAGAATCGCCGACCTATACGTTTAGATTATGTTACTCCACGAAGCTTTGTATACTTGGAACATCGTTACAAAAAATATTTTGTGTTAGAATTCTGGAAGATTACTGTCCTGTTCGTATTAGTCTTTGCTAGCTTCTCTCTTCTAGTTAAGTTAAAACCCATTTCAACGTCCTATATAGTATAAATACATACATACATACATACATATATATATATATATATATGTATATATATATATATGTATATATGTATATATATGTATATATATATATGTATATATATATATATGTATATATATATGTATATATATATGTATATATATATATATATATATATGTATATATATATATATGTATGTATATATATATATGTATATATATGTATGTATATATATATATGTATATATATACACATATATACATATATATGTATGTATGTATGTATGTACGTACATGTATTTTTGTGTGTGTGTATATATGTATGTATGTATGTATGTATGTATGTATGTATGTATGTATGTATGTATGTATGTATGTATATGGATATGTATATATGTATACATATAATGTATATGTATATATGTGTATATGTATATATGTATGTATGTGTATATGTATGTATGTGTGTGTATGTATATATATTCTGGTTTGTTTGCACTTTGAGCTTTTGGCTTATTATGGATGAACAGTACAAACTATACTGAGTTTAACTGTCCTGGCCAAAATACGTACAACCTCTTGCAAACAGATCAGAATTCAAAAACCACAACTATAAGTCATAAGCCATAGTCCAAAAGAGCCTACCCATATATTGTTCCTTGGGGGGACCAGATCCTCGACATTAGTGAAGAAAATTGAATTTTTCTAGTGTAATAGATTTGACTAGGCACTATAACAACCATAGGGACTGTAGTGGCTGTACTGCAGCGATTAATTAGATCATTGGTTTCTTACGATGGAAGATGCAGTACAAGGCCTAAATACACGATGAGTGCAAACTAAAGTTGTTTTAAAATTCTCGTCTTAAGTTAATTTCTTCTTTTCCAAACCATGTGTCCTCTCGTGAAAGAACAACAATTTCCAAACTCCCATTGGGCCTGTTCTTTACCTCACAAGCCAGCGGCTTTTGGCTTTTGCTACAGTACCTAACTTTCAAACGGAGTATTTTCTCAAGACGGGGTCTACAAGTTAAACGATCTACATGTTAAAAGCCCAACATCTGTACCAGCCAAAATCGCAAGTGAGTATCTGTCTCTCCGTAATCTGTACCGTAAACAGCCAAAATTCAAAAATTTCAGCCAAAAGCCATAAGCCGCAGCCGAAAAGAACATGCCCATATGTGAAGTAACAAAACCAAGGTAAATTGCTTATACATCTCAATGTAATTGAGTAAAAAGTGAAGTCGGTGGGATTTGGCGTGAGTTTGCAAAATAAGATCTTAACCCTAACATAGAAATCTATGCAAATCTTATTTCCTGTTGAATCCGCATCCATCACCGTCCAAGAATCGCGAGATGAACTTCTTCGTGCCTTCGTAACTTTTATGGCACTTGCTACGTGCTTGCCCTAGTATGGCTATGAGATTAGCTCAAAAGTGTAATCAACGATGAAAGAACCCTTTTCATAAAACAAAATGCTCTATCTTGGAGCCTTTTCATGCCTAGTTCAAAAGTGCAATCACTGCAGTGTTTTCTTTAGGGCTTCGTGATATGCGTTTGTCGTTTGTTTATGAGAAGCTAATCTCACAGGCTTTATATAAAGATATTATATTGTTTAAGGCTTGCTCAATATTCTGTGGGGCATGAAAGGGAAAAGTATTATAGCTTATTCTACTCATAATTAGGGAGGGGACCTTTTCATTAAGGAGAGTAATGCTAACTACGTACTATAGAAGGGCGTCCCCATCACCCCATATGGCGGAGAAAGTTGGTTGAGTTTGGAATATTTGACACATTAGGTCATTTATGATGACAAATGTGTATAGTTTCCATGCAATGAGAACAATCATTTTGCTAATGATGATTGTAATGAACAACTCCAGTAGTTCATTCAAGATGTCACCATAGAATTACGTTCTGGAATGGGTTTGTGGGCTCAAAATAACAACATGAAGCAACTAAAACATAATTGTTAGACCATGTGGATGGCCTTAAATAAAGAGATGATGAATAATTAACATTTGGTTTGTTTTCGATTTTGCGTTTGTGTTCAAGATGGTCATTTGTAGTCGAAGACTTTGCCTTTGAGTGGTTTTGCTCAGTTATGAGTGATTTCGGACCACATACTATCGCAGACTTCGATCACGGCATGAACATAACTACGACTACGACAGACTTCGACCACGGCATGAACATGACTACGACTACGGCAGACTTCGACCACGGCATGAACACGACTACGACTACGGCTGGCTTCGACCACAACAATCTTTGACCACATCCAGCTTTCGACCACGGCAGCTGTCGACCATGTCTGGCTTACGACCACAACAGCTATTGACCACGTCTGGCTTATGACCACGGCAGCTTTCGACCACGTCTGGCTTACGACCACGGTAGCTTTCGACCATGTATGGCTTTGACCACATCAATACAACTTCAACCTTATGACCACAGTAGATAATCGTAGCCACAGTACTTTTTCATCGTCGTATGTAGGATCGAAAATGGCAACAGAGGGGCGGGGGTGAATGGTGCCTTTTAAAAATGCCCCCCTAAAGTATCCACATGCTTCTCCCCTCCAATAGCTACACAAGCTAAGAAGAAGGAGAGTTCATGTTCACTGGTATCCAGAGAAGAACCGACAAATAAAGCATTAAAGCAAAGCAGACTGCAGAATCAAGAACAGAGAAAAACAGCTGGGTCGGTCAGACTGCAGAAGGCCGGGCGGTCAGACCGCAGTAACAAGGCCGGTCTGACCGGTGTTTCTGGGCCGGTTTGACCGCCCTAGAGCACCCGGTCTGACTGGTGTTACAGGGCCGGTCTGACTGCCCTTGAACACCCGGTCTGACCGCCGGTCAAGAAGCGGTTGGACTTCTCAAACCCTAGCGGTGAAGACTGAACACATAGCATGCGCAGTAGCAGACACAGTAACTACCACAGAAGACTGAAAATAAAGGAATTTGCGAAAATCTGCTGACCTTCTCAAACCGAAAGAAGGAGACTTTGAACTAAATACTAACTAGACCTTAAGAGCAATAGAATCCAAACCACAAGAGCAAGAAATCAATAACTGAGCAGAAAATTGAAAACTGACTGAAAATTTGACTCATTACCAAATTTCTTGCCAAACTTGAAACTTTTCCCCAAGAAACTTGGAAACCAGCTATGCAGTGATCTCATGACTTTGAAAACCAAATCTCAAGCCATCTTTTGAAGGGAATCTAGAATATCAACCATGCTCTGCCATGAAACCCTAGAAATAGCTAAACAGAGCAAATGAGCTGCAAGGAAATCCACATTGATTCTAAATTGGTGCTCTCAGGGATGAACCGGCCAAATGGCCTGGAGGTTAATTCCCACCATGGAGCAAAAGATCAGAAGCTATACTCTCAAGGATTCATCTCAAAGACACAAAGAAGCAGAGAACAGCAGGAAGAACTCAAAGACATTCAAGAAACCAAATCATCTCAATCACAACATTTCTCATATTGATTAGGAGAGATGAATGATTACAAGCAAGAGTTCTACATCCCCATACACAATTGAGGAGAAAAATCACTCATACATGGTTCTCTCAATGTGATGCACACGCAGGAGCTCTCACAGAGAACACACTCAACTACCTGGCTCACTCTCTTGCTCTCCAGGATGCCCCCTTGCCTCTCCTACACCCACGCTTATGAAGGAAGAAGCTCACCCACATCTGGAAAATCAAGAAGTGGCATACACAATACACTTCCCACCTCTCACACATATGAGGCAAAAAGTCAAAGCAACCAATTTAGGAGGGAAACCAGCCTCCAACTCATGGCTTGAGTCAAATCTCCAATTTGCCCCTCAAGCACCTTCCCAGAAGCTTCCCGCAACCGGCACCTTTGACCATCTGGACCTCGACTCCTCCTTGAGTCTAGTCCTGGTCCGCTCCGCTGTACACGACCGCACCCGGTATCCTGACCGTCTGGATCTCAACTCCTCCCCGAGCCTAGTCCCAGTCCTCTCGCCGCTGCCCATCGTGTCCACCTGACTCCGACCGAGACCTTTGACTCCACCTGAGTCTAGTCCTGGTCTGTTCCGTCGCACACAACCGCAACCGACACCCAACTGTCTGGACCTCCGACTCCTCCCTGAGCCTAGTCCTGGTTTGCTTGTTGTTGCTCGTCGTGTCCATCACCGGTAGCTCCAGCTCTGGTTCCTCGTCTCCCGACTTGCAACCACCTCAGCAGCCTCGATCATCTTTGGCATCACCGACCGTCTGGACCTCAACACCTCCTGTGCCTAGTCCCGATCCTCCTCGCCTCACCATGACCTAGCTCTGATGTCCTACAGCCACACAGACAAGCAAACCGTCACATAGCACCGCACGAAACAGCATATCAACAATAGCATAAGTAAAAGGTACTCAACCCTAGAATACCCAAAACAAACTCAAACTCACTAACACAACCGTCAATTACTCATCACAAACATGGGGATACCTCCACATGGTCTCTCATCATAACTTTAGTACCTAATAATCGTAGACTTTACTGGTTGTACTTGATAGTTGAAGGTTTTACTGGTCGATACTCAAGGGCTTTGCGGTCGTTGGTCGTAGGTTTTGTGGACTGCTTTCATGGTCGTAGTTTTGGTAGTCTTGTCGATACTTGTAGACTTCATAGTCTGCTGTTCTGTCTTCGATAGTCAGAGGCTTAGCGATTGGTTGCCGTAGGCTTCATGGTCGGTACTCGTAGACTTTATGGTTGGTACGAGTGATTCACTCTTGTGATCGTCGAGTACATCGAGTACTCGTGTTGGGCCAGTGGTTGACTGGTCGGTGTATGGTGGTCGTTGATGAATGGCCATTGCTTCAGTGCCAGGTGGGTACTCGAGGATTGAGGTACTCGTAGTCGAAGGACTCGGTACTTGATAGAAGTGGTTTCATGATCGTGGTAAGCAGTCGAGTATCGGAGTGTTGTCTGTACTCATAGGCTTCGAGTACGTGTTGCGGCTATGATATCTAATCGATACTCGGTAGTCAGTACTCGATAGTCAGTCAGTAGCGGTGCATGTGGTTTCCGAGTACTTGTGGGTTACAAGTACTCTAAGTTAGCGGTCGTGTTGGGTGGTTTGAAGGTTTGTCCTAGTTAGCGATAGACTGTGCGGTCATAAATGATCTGGAGGATGGTCGTAGATGGTTTGGTTCTTGTCTAGGGATAGACAAGGGTGTGTTTTGCTAATGTGTGTTGATCATGGTCAAGTTGGGGAGAACTTGTACCAAGAGAGAGTTTCTTTGGTCTTTGCATGTGTAGGTGGGCATGGAGGCGCCAGGGTCAGTGACGAGGAGAACCGGGACTAGGAGAGGGTAATCTGAGGTCCAGGCAGTTGGGATGTCACGCGAGCTAGTCGAGCTCATGCTGGAGCATGTGGAGGTCAAAGGTGGATGCTGTGTGGAGGCGTGGAGACAGTTACGATTGGTGATGAGGAGGACCGGAACTAGAAGGGGGTAATCTGAGGTCCAGGCGGTCAGGTGGTCACGGAAGGTGATCGGGCTCATGTGAGAGCACGTAGTGATGGTGCACGATGGAGATACAGGAAGGGATATCCTGGAAGCTTCGTCGTGTGTGAAGTATGGAGTTGTGGTTGGAGCCCATGACTTGTACGAGGTGGTTAAAACCTGTGTTAGGAAGGGTTTTGGGTCCCTTGATTTGAGAAAGAGATAAAATTGCGTGTCCAGGTGGATAAGGACAAGGTTTGAGGTGTTTGAGTGGAACACACTTTGTGTGCTAGCCTATAAAAGCAGGGGATGTTATAGGTTAGCGTATGAGATTTTAGAGCTTTCATGGAGAAAGTTTTTAGGGGTACCGTGAGGTGCTTTGTAGCCAAGAACTTGATGAAGAAATAGTAGATCAGATCCTTTCCAGAAAAAGTTTCTCGACGACTTGTCTTTCCATAGCATCGGTCTTCCTCTCTATTTTACGTGCTCTATTTTGTCTTTAGCTTGTACTCGTTCGGTTGGTGGTCGAATGGCTAGGGATTTCAGCCTGAAGGAGGTCATGACTACGAGCGTCGTTGTCGTGCTGAGCGATCGGAACGAGCGGGCGATCGATCCAAGCACTCGTAAGTGGCGGTCGTAAGCGAAATCGGAGCGAGCGTTCGGGATGAGAAATCGTAACGAGTTGTTGAGACGAGCAGTCGGGCGACAGAGGTGCTTCGAGCTCATACGAGCAAGTAGCTGCAGTTGTTATCTCCATTCGGTAATCCAGATTGTTTGTCTTTTGTTCCTCTGCGTTGTGTTTTGATTTCAGGTGGCAAAAAGCGAAGATAATCATTCACCCCCCTCTGATTGTGCCATACGATCCTACAATAACCATGTTCACCTTAATCCTCCAATATATATTCCCAATCCAATGACTAGGGTTCAATCTACCCTCCCTAATCGCCCCCTCGTCACACACTACCAGACTATCGGTCGTGTATGCCTGCCACACTCAAGAATACATCGCTATAATTTTTGAACCACGCAAGCCATCCTACTGATT
The DNA here is from genome assembly GCA_017311315.1 of Dendrocalamus latiflorus. NCBI lineage: Eukaryota > Viridiplantae > Streptophyta > Magnoliopsida > Poales > Poaceae > Dendrocalamus > Dendrocalamus latiflorus. Next base: position 2,113,602 of record CM029628.1, read on the forward strand.
TTTCTATGTTCCTCCCATTTCCTATGGTAATATGACACCCTTAGGAAACTATGCTGCCACCACTACCTACCATAGTTGACATATACCTATTCAGAACATACAGTACTCTAAACAGACTCAATTATAGGTTTTTGGTTCTATTTAGTTTATTGACATGGCTTGACTTATTTTTGGATACCTTTGGCTAAAATATGATATTGAGCAACTTGACATGCTAAAAATCCATTTAATTTCATATTCTTGCTTAAATAGCTTAGTTTTGCTATATATGGATTGGCATAATCTAGATAGCTACTTCATATAATATTGCTTGGTGTAATACTTTTAAAGTTATTTTGGATAATTTTCATGGCTCCTAAAGTTAAAAATGAATAAAATGCAATCACTTTTATTTTATTCATGCTCTATCTTCTTCCATGTATCTTGATGACTTTATTATCAAAGGCAGAGAAAGATTGGTAAAAATACATATCTAGAGCATAATTTGGAGTTTTGAGCAAATTCTCACTAAGTTAGAGCTTATGTCTTCCAGTGATTCTGTAATATCCCGTATAGCTTTAGGAGAATTAAATGAACTAAAAATAGAAATTTAAATAGAATTAAAGAATAAATCCTAGAGTTTTAAAAAGGGAATTGAGAAAAAAATAGAGGGATTAGAGGTCTTGGGCCATTGGCCCACGGCAGCCTGGCCCAAGTGGGCCGACCGGCCATTTAGGGGAGCTAGGGGGTGTCCCTCCCCCATAAAAAACCGTAGCCCATCCCTTGTCTTCCCACCTCCCTATAGCCGCCACCTCAGAAGTGTTGCCGCGGCAAGGGATTTGGTTACCGTGGCAAGGAATTTGGCTGCCGCAGCAAGGTTTTACTGCCGGTCCACCCAATGCCACCAAGGTCAGCCATAGTAGGGGAAAATGCTACTGCGCTGAAGAAAGTCAGCTGCTGTGGCAGGGAATTTGTCTGCCGTGGCAATGGTTTTAGCTGCTGCGGCAAGAAACTTGGCTGCCGTGGCAAGAGGGTTCGTTGCACCCTTGTCCTACTGCCGTAGCATAGAGGTGTGCTGTTGTGGCAATGGTTTTGGCTGCCGTGGCAAGGTTTATGCTGCCTTGGTAGAGAGAGTAGGGAAGGAGGAAAGAGTGAGAAGAAGGGGGAGAACTAGGAAGAAGGGAAAGAGGAAGGAGGGAGAAGAAAGGAAGTCTTGTGGGAACTCTAATGTATTCGTTGTGGCCTCCAAGGGTGAAAATTGATTTCTCTGTGTTTATTCTTAGTGATTTTCTATTCGGGAGAGATTTTGGTAATAGATTGGTTTGTACAGTCTATCGTATTCGGTGTTTTGGACCCCTTAGGTGCGAAATATGGGAATTTCATTTCCTAGAGAATTATAGAGGACTTCAATAGCTTTCTGTAGGGTATCCGTTTCATGTCAATCTGATGAGTAGTTTGGGAGCTATGAATTTTACAATTCTGCTATTCCTTCTGTTTGTCAGGTTTCAGGAGTTCGTGTTAAATAACAGATTAAAAAAATAGAAGATGAACCAATCTAGAAATTTTATCAACATGAACATTGTAGATAGTTTCTTAAGGTTTCCAAGTAATCTAAAAACACGAATTTTTGATGGGTGACTGCTGGACAAGTCAGAGTAGAAGTGATATTTTGATTTAGGAAAGGCCAGAATTAAAATTTAGTGACAACTAGAAAATTGTGGGAAATTTCCTATAGATTTCATAATTATCAAGGTTTGTTATATTTTCTACTATAGATTAAAAAATAAAAAATTTGCAAGTCTACTGTCCAGAGAATGGTCAGGTTTGTTTTTCAAGTTAATATTGAGGCTTAAATGAATGAATATGAAGGATTGTGCCAACTAAATATTTGAGGGAAATTACTCTCAATGAGGTAATTGAGAGTGTGTTGCTTTTCATATCGGGACAGCAAGTTGATAGACCGGTATTTGTTGGAAAAGGCGGGGTTTTCAGAGAACGTGTAGGATCGTTGTTATTTACTTATGTTTTGCATTGTGTTGGTATATTTTGAGAGTGGGTAATCTCTGTAGGAGGGGAGACTTCAAGTGTGATACCATCTTCATATCCTTTCGGGCAGCGTATCTAAGTGAAAGGCAAGTGCATTGTAGAATAGCATTCGGGTGCTTAAAAATTGGATTGAATGATGCCTTGCTTTAATTATTTCTTATGTCAATGTTGAATTTATATTGTTCTTTACTTATGATATGATGATGAAAGTGAGATTTGAGGTAAGATGATGAATACTTCTAATTGTTTAATATGATGGAAGGAAATGACTACATTGCATTGCATGATGAGCATTCATGTTCATATTGATGCGTTGAGACCCTATACGAAAAAGGATAGTGCAACCCTGTATGAAAAAGGACAAAGTCAGGTGGGAGATCAAGATTTGAATGGAGACTCTATATGAAAAAGCACAGGGTGACCTTGTATGAAAAAGGACCGGGCAAAGGTATGCCATCAACGGGTGAACACCTAGCTATACCGATATAGAAGAAGGCATTGAGTTTGAGCATTGCATTCAAGAGTAGAGAATCAGAAAGAAATGTCATGTGCATGTAACTGGATAAAAAGGAGAATTTAAAAGTGAGATAATGATGGTTGAGATGAAATGTTAAAATATTGCTACCTTGTATAATATTCTTTTTTGTAATTGTTGAGTCATGGACTCACCCTTGCCTCTTTGTTGTTTTTAGGTGAGCAATGATGACGACATGCATGGGAAGGGAGTAGCACATGGATTTCTGCATTATTTATCCTTCACTTTACTTTGCACTTAGTCAAGTTTAGATAAGAACAATTTAGTTCCAACTATTGTAGTAATTGGTTAACTTGTGGTTACCTTTAGTATCTTCTATTCGATATATTGCTAGATGTTGCGATGCTTAGTTGTCCTTATTATTAATAGTCATGCCATTCATTTGGTTCATGTTATGTTTTAAAATTATGTTGTTTGATGCTACTAAAACTTATCTTTAAATTGTTATGGTATACCGTTCTTGTTATCTTGCAATATGTTACCTTGTTTATTGTTTAAAATTGGTAGTGGTAGAGGTGGTGAGTGACATCTTGGGCTTTTGTTAAGCCAGGGTGTTACAGTTGGTATCAGAATGGGTGTTAGGTCCGTAATGAAAATTTGTTAATTTAATTTAGATAATTTACTAAAACTTGGTCTAGGATTGGTAAACTTACACAACAAAAATATTAATTAGGCTGCATAATTTCTAAAATATGACTTATGCTAGTTAATTAGGTTGAAATAAAATTTGACACACTGGTACATAGTAGGATGGGTTTTTGGGTCAAGCATTGCATTACGATTCCGATATCTAATGATTGATAGGTTTTGTTATGAGATGTTTATAAGTGTATTGCATGATTGTTTGATGGAGATGGATAGTGATAATGATTGTTTGATTGAGAGGGATAGTGATAATGAAAGTTGGAGCTTGTAATTGCGGCTGTGGTATGGCCAGGTGGTATCACTAGGTGTGGTGCATGATTAATGAAGAGTTTCATTTGGATAACCTTAGTTACCAATAGTCGGGGATGAGTTTCTATGGGTCATTTTTGCTTGATCGATGAGTTATTAATCTTTCCACGAGTTTTCATTAGTAGTTATTTGCAGTGTTGGTAGTTTCCATGAGTTAACCCTTTCAACCATCCAGAGTCTAGCTAAGTGTTCTAGGATTAGAGTTTGAAAAGTGCGAGTGCTGTAATGTGCTCTTTTGTCCTCCAGGTAGAGTGACTGTAAAGCCTTCATCCTTAAATAGCAATACATCAATTTTGTTCATCTCTCATGGAATCATTTAGTTTTAGTTGATTTGTTCTTGAACTTGTTGGTTTTGATATTCTCTCTACCCTTCTTGATATTGTTGTATGCTAAGGACGTATAAGTGATAGAAATAACTCATAGAGATTAATCCCCATCCATTTCCGCATATTGTCTTGCAAGTTCTTAAAGTTGCCTAGTTTTGCTTGGATTTGACATTTTCAGGAGATTTCTTTATCCAATTGTTTTTGCCTCAGATCTTTAAGAGTTCTTATTTGCTGTGATATGTGGGAATACATCTAGAGTCTTCTTGACCATCCAATTCACCCACGAGGAAGTCATATTCCTCATTTTTCAGTTTTTGCTCGATTTTAGTGCAATTTTGCTTATTCATGAAAAAGGTCTGAACTTTGGTGAGGATTCTTGTGATCCTTGGATGAAATATGTTCGTGAGACCTTAAGCAAGGTATGTGAAAAATCTCATCTCATTTGGACTTGGATTTTTTTGAGGTACACCGAAAGTTGCATCGGCTCAAACTGATTTTTCAGTTCTGAAAAAGGGAGCGGTCAGACCACAAGAGCCTAGTCGATAGGCTTATTGCTTGCAGTTTGACCGCTAGGGCTATGAATTGTTTCAGCTCTCGGGTTTTAAGTTGATTGCTTTGGTTTTAGTTTCCAATCTTGATCTTCATAGCTCATGAGTTACTAGAGTGAAAGATTGATGAATACTTAGAGACGCATAGCTAGCATTCATTATTTAATTCCTAATCCATGAGGTGTACATAAGCGACGCATCTCCACTGAGCCATATATATAGCTAAACTCCGAGCTGAGTCATGAACATCACAAGCTCTTAAAAAAAGGAATCGATCAACTACTTAATTGGCTAAATACTCGCACACATGCATGATAGCTAGCGTTGAGCATTCGCCGCCGCCGCCGTGTGATCTTCTAACGTGCACATATATACCAATAATTAGCATGTACAAATAATTGAGTCAACCAGCTAGTTGAATCATGCATGAACATGGCTGAGCTTTGTAATGATCATAACCAAGATATCCAGTGGCTATGATGCATCCAACTTGGTCTGAAATAGGTCACAATGGGGTCAGAAGCCTTGCAAATATTTTAGCTCGTGTATATCTACTCCAAGTCCCATCGGATCTTAACATATTATGAACTTTCACCTTTATGAGATATTTAGTTGGTAGCAAAGGATCTAGTATATATAATGCATGTTTCATGATCATTGGAATGTTCTATCGGTAGTTCAGATTCTAGCTAGGGCAATTATTATTATTCTCGATTTAATTCAAGGGGAGTTCTGTTCAGCTAATATGCATGTTCACCTCGATTATTATTATTCTTCTTCTCGATTTGTATGTCTCTTTTGTTCATATGTATGGTTAGTTTCACTTGTTGCGATCCACATCTTATCCCTATACTAAAGCTGAGTGCAAATTATGGAACGAGAGAGCGCCACGTCACCTCAGATTCAACTTATGGTTCGATTTCACCATTTGCGATTCACATATATTTCTTAGGAGATATGTGGGGACCCTAGGCGTAGAATACCTAAAATCCTCATATGTGTTATATAATAGTCCTATGATCAATGGTTAGTACATATATTTACAACATCAAAATTACATCCATACACATCGTATACAATAAATTTACAACAAGGGGCAATATATAAGCGATGCATAATATCGTTTAAAACATATGGCTAACCGGCCCAATAAATGTAAGTATCAAGAGTAATATGCAATGGAAGTCAAGTAAATAAACAAAAAGGTCCAACGGTGTGCCATTATAGTCTACAGGCAACCAACTAGATTTAAGACCCTAGAAAGACCTATCGTCGAATTCCCCGATGTGGGGGCAAAATACGCATCGTCAGGCATGTTATCTTTCTCATTCTCTAAACAACAATAATTTAAACTATGTTGAGTATTTGTGTATTTAGCTAGATGTACTTGTAGTGTATCGCAACATATATATAAATGTAATAGTACAAAAAGTAAGGCGTTATGCTACAAGTTATTTTCAGCATAAAGCAAGTTTCATTTACAATATCGATAAGTAGTAATTTATAACAAAATTGTAAAGAGCAGTTGACATGTAATGAAGTAACATTTATATAACATTTAATAACAGTAAATCACATCTATTCACAGACATCCTTGGCTGCGATCATCGAACAATTCCTAACCATAAGCATGGCACATGTGACACGTACATTCCATCCCAATTTTTCCAGCGAAACAAGTTTGTAAAAATAAAAGCTATACCCATTGTGGCTGCATCTAAGTATGCTCATGACTGCGAGCATGGCTATTTAAATAGTTTTTAATACTCCCGAGAGGTTGTACAACTAAACCCACATAAGATAATTAAATATACTAACGGCAACCTCATTCTTCCTTGGGCGTGGGATAAAATTGATTATCATATAACTTTTACGTCATCTAGTCCTAATTTTGCACAATCCGATGAATGAAAAACCTCACTTAGGTGTGTCTTTCCGCTAAGTGCGCATTCACTGTTGTCAGCAAACTTTGGTCCTAACACCTTGGTGAAGGGAGTCCCTACGAGCAAACCTTCCTGGAATATCCTCACTACTTTAGCCAACCAAAATACAAGGGTAGTCCTAGACAACTTATTAGTTAAAGCCAAACTCATATAGCACATGTGGTTGTATCGTATGACTTAGATATGCAGCAGTAGTATTCGGTCCTTAATTGAACCAGACGAGAATCTCCTCCTATCAATATGCGAGATACCTTATAACATTTCACAGTTCATAATATAACTCGCCCGTATCTAAATCTGTGTTTTTCTATTTTATTTTATATTAAATTAACAGAGGTTCTCCTCTGGTCTAACTTTTCGAAATTTCCCATATCCACACGCAAATATTTTCGAATGATCAATCTTAGTGTACACTAGTGCATGACTAAGCATTTAGACCATATACTCAATGTAATATACTCAAAATAATATTAGCTACTGTCTAAACCATGTCCTAAGGATTACAACAGTAAGAATACCAAGTTTGCAATGAGGTTCAATGCATACATGTAGATATAACTACTATTACCCATAGTATAGTAATTTTAATGAAACATACACACATGCATAATAGATTTTGCAAATAATATATAATAATTGTCTTGCTCTTGTAGTTTATAGAATGGTTCGGAAGTATTCACAAAATTGTCTGGCATGATGGTGTCTATTCAATAAAATTTAAATGAATACAAGTAAGAGACAAACGAATTTGAACAGAGATAAAATTTAAATATTTTTACATATTTGGATAGATCATGATTTTAGAAAAAATTAGAGACAAAAATCACTTGATTTGGAGTTCATATGCAAAAGTTATAGCCATTTGAATTTTATTTGGTTTATAAATTCTAAAAATTGTTAAAAGTGATGATGTCGAAGGCGTACTTCTTAGAAATACGCTTTCTAACAGAGCAAGCGAACTTTTTCCAAATGTTCTTTCAAAAATACGCTTTCCAATAGAAAAAGTGTACTTCCACATAACTAAAAGTGGCTTTTCCTTTTTATTCATTTTTTCTGAAATTCCTAACTTGTGGGCCATGCTTGTCGGCCTCACTAGTTTTAAATCACATTTTAATTATTTATTTATCATGTGGATCCCATATGTCAGTGACTCGTATTTTAGTTTTTGGTTTAATTAAAATTCTTTAATGATTTTAGTTGGGCCCACTTATCATACACTCATTAGTTTCAAATTTGTCATTAGAGCTAACTTACTTTCTTACAGGTGGACCTACATGTCGTATTCTCATGTTTTAAACATTGCCTACATGTGGGTCCTACATATCATACTCAATTGTTTTAAATTTGGTTTTAAATATAATTCCAATTAACTAATTGCCTCGGCCCTACATGTCTTACATGCATTAGTTTTAAACACGTCATTAGTGCTAAGCTAAACATTCTCATTAGTGCCCACTGTCAATGACGGAAAAGGTAGAGCCGAGAGGAGCAATGCTCCAATGAGCTTGCCGACTACAAAGGAGGCGGCGATTGGGTGTTGGAATGAGCAAAACATATTGTATAGAGCATGGTGAAGCCTAAGGCGGTGCCTTATGGGCCAAAAGGTCACTGAAGAGTGCAGGCGGCGACCTTTGCAGCGTGCCATGAAGAGCTATAGCGAAGACCATGCTATGGTGGGGCATTCCCAAATTAAGTGATCGTGCGAACATCTAGGGACTACTAGGAGTCTACTGAGGGGGTTGGTGACGTCGAAGAGGCGATGGAGTGGCTGGATGGCGAGGAGTAGCGGTGGCATAGAGGTCATCCATGACACGGGAGCTCCTCGATGGGGAGAGCTGCAAGCGGGGGTTGCATGAGCTTCGGGAAGAGTTAGGGAAACTCTGAGAGAGAAGAATTGGGCTAGGTCTCACTGGAGAGGAAGAACAATTAGTGACGGTGCTCCTGACTGGAGATGAGGACGATGGCTCGATTTCGGTGGGGAGCTGCACGAATCAAGCAATTAGCTCAGGGGAAATGCTTTAGGGGATATGAAACTAACGATGGCGTGTTTCGGGTGAAAGGAAGAGCTAGAAGCTTAGGTTCTCGTGGGAATGGAGTGAGTGCGAGATGAGGAAGACCATGGCATTGTTGAGAGAGCTTTATAGAGACAATATGGCCAAGATTGGCTCGCGAGAACCCAGGAGCACGACAGAGAGATGAGCACACAGTTCTTCTTGGCAAAGCACAATGCGTAGAAGGGACAAAGACATCGGAGACTTGGTGCGGCGATGCAATAGGTGGTTGAGGCTGGGCAGGTGAGTAGGAAACCACAGGCATAGTGTCAAAAACTAGCAAGATGGCATGGCAGAACCAGTGCACACGAGGTGGAAGAAGCCTCTTGATGCATAGGCCCCGCGCGTCAGTGAGTGAAGAGGGATGGCCTAACAGGTGGGTTCCGGTCCCACTCGTCAGTGTTGGGACTTTAAGTGATAGATAGGAAGCGTCCTATGTTGTAGTGTGGCGCTGAATTCCTTGTGTCTCCCTCCCCGAGCAACGTAAGCATTGAATGACCTACATGATTCCAAAAAGTTAGTCTCAACCATTACAAACGAAGTGAAGACTATAATAGAGTTATGTATGGAGGAAATGTGTTTATAAGTCAATTGCTTGCTGCACATGGGTGAAGTTATGGTTATTCCTAAGTAGGGAATCAAGGTATATTAGCTTACTCCACTTTGGTACAATCACAATCAGAATCTAGTGAGACCTAGTCATGTATGTCTCCATAGTGATTAATCCTAAGTTCATGTTGTTTATAAAGTACAAATAAAACTTGTATGGTATAGTGAAGCAGTCACCCCTAGTTGAAGGGTATCAGGATGTAGTCCTTGTCACTCTGAGTAAGTAATCCTATCATTATGTAATCTTCGACGAAGGATGTATTTTCCTTGATAGATTGCTTAGAGACAAAGTATGGGCTGAGGAAACCCACCGGTTCTCATTGTCTCCGAACTTATTGGATCATGGATCTATACATACATAAGCAATGAGTTATGACATTTATCGATATTACATGAATGTAGAACTTGATTGTACAGTACACTTACAGTGTCCAGTATTGTAGAAGTGAGGTGTCGAGTTCATCAAGATTGAATAGTAAGAGTAAGTCTTCAAAGGTCACGACAAAGTAGCCCAAGTCATGGAGCAAATGCGTGTTTATGTATCTCACGGTGAATCTAGTTTGTCGGTTTGGCTTCCTATTAGACCTCTGCATGTACCAGGAATGCAAAGTCCTGCAAACTAGTCCAAAAGTTGGGTGAACAATGATGAGAGCAGGCTGCTGTCCAGGGTAAACTGACGTTCGATGGAGATCAGCCTCGCAAAGAGCAACAAGCCCATGGCCCGTAGGATTTGGATGTAGTAATCATCCAGCTCCCTCCCTCCCCGCAGCTTCAAGGGCGGAGAGCCATCCGCATCACCCGTGATCCACGGCTGGCACCAGTAGTTCTTATCGTAGAACTCTTCAAGAAGCTCCAGTAAAGACATACCTTCCAACAAATGGGATAGACAAAATATTAGTGAGAAGATTGATAATGACAATAAAATACTACTAATTGAAATTTACGATGAAATAAACATTACATACATATATGTCTGTGCATATATATGTATACATATATATATACATATACATATATATATATATATACATATACATATACATATATATATATGTATATATATATATGTATGTATGTACGTATGTATATATATATATATATATATATATATATATATATATATATATATATATATATATATATATATATGTGTGTGTGTGTGTGTGTGTGTGTGTGTGTGTGTGTGTGTGTGTGTGTGTGTGCACAAATTTGTATTACACAGGAAGTACCTGCTAATATGACTGCTAACCAGCTGCAAACAATTGCGAGACTATGAGAACAACTATAAGAGAGATTGCGAGAGAGCTCGCAATTCATAGCACGAGCGAGAGTGCAGCGCGCTAACGAAGCGCTGATAATGGTGGGAGTGAAATGCGCACGAGGAGACAGATGCGATGCAACCTCCCTTTCGATGGTCTGTTCCCTCATCATGTATGCATGAGCACTCATCTTTTATACCAGCCAAATGGCTTACGGCCCACTCCATTCGTTTGCATGCGTAATAAACTAACTAAAAAAACACGCGGGGGCCACCCCTATCGCATGGTGCCAAACTTTGCTGCCCGGTCACCATGCGGTAGGTGATTAGAGCTTGCTTAATTGGGGTAATTAGGGGTAATGGAGCCGGGTAATGGTCCTTGCCACCCCGTGGTCGGGTGGCAGTCTACGGTGGCCAGGCTGCAGCAACTTTGCCACATGGTGGCCGGACGATAGATTCCTGCCGCATCCCACGGGACTCCATCGGCCAAGTGTCAACTCGACGGCGTCGCCACTCGGTGACCGGTAGCAAAAATAGCATTTTTCTACTGTCGTGTGTATAGTAATATTCTTGTAAATACAAACTCCAAAAACACTATATGTGCCAAAAAAAACTCCTACACCCACATCTATAGCACGCACATGGCATCATGGAATCCCAAGAATCATTTCATTTGAAGCACATTCACGCAGGCCACAACCCCAATCCCCAACAGGTAAGTAAAGCCTCCCCCAAATATACTAAAGACCAGGCCGTTAATACCCATGGTCTATATCTCATACAACTATGGCCCTGTTTGGATCAGTTTCAGATTCTTAAAAACCAGCTATTACTTCTAGTTTTTAAAAGCTGATTTCTAAGCAAAAACTGATGGGGTGTTTGGATCCCCTAGTTTTTAAAAGCTGGTTTCATTTATGATTGGTGCTAATAGACTATTATACCCTTACATTTATGATTGGAAGCATCTGCGTGTAGTCTTTAATGAGGGTAAATGAGTATTTGTGCAAAAAAAAACTGGCAAAAGCTGGGTATCAACAGCTTCTTGGTTTTTAAGAATCTGGGTAGGTAGATTTTAAAAACTGCCCCAAAAACTGGTCTGTTTGGATCCCACCTAGTTTCCAAAAGCCAGATTCTTAAAAGCTGGGTGGATCCAAACAGACCCTATGTACTAGTACTGATCCATCCTTGACTGAAAATTGTCTCTTTCCCCGAGGAGTTTGACCTCACACCAACGGTTTCTTTGTTCGGTTGTAACGGTTTAACTACCATGTGGTAAGCTATTAAGTATGCACTAATTATTCTACAGGTAAGTTTTCCCTTATTTATCAGTTTGAACCACTATTCTTCTGTGTTTCTTAGATTATTTTAGGACCTGCTTTCTAATGGTAAACTGTAGTCTGACACAAATTTAGTACAGTTCGGCTGTGGACAGTCTTTAGTTTAGTTCAGTCATACGGAGTGAGAATCTCAGTCAGACGATGGAGGCTGCAGTGGCAGGTTTGTCATGTGGTAGCCTCATGATCCATGAGCATTGATAGCATTCCATGTACCTCATAATTTACTTTAATTTTTTCACAGTTTTCATTTAAAATAATACATAGTGTCTTTGGTGGATTTTTTTGGCTTATGGTTTTGTTTTCTACAGCAACTAACTTTCAAACAAAATGTCTTTTTGAGACAGGGTCTACAAGTCGATTGTAGCAGATATTGTCCTGACTTCATCTATATCGGCTAAAATCGTATGTGAGTATCTCTGTCCATACTCTTTCTCGCGAACAGGCAGAATTCAAAATTTTAAGCCAAAAGTCATAAGCCACAACACAAAAGAGCACACCCAAAGTAGAAGAATCTGCACCTTTTACACACATTAGCATCATTTCCTACTGTTTTTCTTCAAAAAAAATTGCAGCTTTTACCTTGACAAAAATGCAATAGTGGAAATTGTTTTTAGCATGGGTTCCACAGTAAATTCATCCAAGAGCATATATAGTTACAAATAGCTAGTGATGTTAGCTACTGGTAAATAAAAAGAGGATAACGATGCCTAATTTGTGCAAATATTCTAATGGATATGGAAACAAGATTAGTTTTTTCTCCTTTGGTTTTGGCAAAAGATCAACTACACCTAGAAGCACCACATGGTAAGCATAGATATTATAGTCGCATTAAGTAGTAGATCCATATGAGTTATTTTATTGTGGATGTATAACCCCATTCCTCTGGTATTCATAACGAACGTCCTGTGGTCAATGCAATTGGTAGGATCCTCATGTGCTTGGTTCATTCCCTCTTTCCCTAATGGGGGAATGTACAAATCTGCATGCAAGATACAAACTCAATCAGCTTCAGAAACATATATGTATGGCGAGGGTAATTAAAGGATAAAGATCTAACACCAGATCTATGGCTTTTTTTTTTTGTAATTTGTATCACATGGAAGTTCCAAGTCCAAACCTAGGGCTAAGAGAACAACGGTGCTTTGGGAGACCAAAATCCAATAATAGATTGTGTTCGAACTCGATTCAATTCAATATGTACATGAAAGAAACTGTTGTTGGGAGTCCAAATCACATAAATCGACAGCATCAGTAGAGTGTATTTGTATGCAATCTCTCCAAAAAAAAAGACAATGCAGTGCTCATGCCACATTACTACCTGCCAACTTGTTTGAACAACTTTCTCAGTGTAGTAGGACATGATCACAATTATATTCCAGAACAACAACGTAAAGATTAAATGAGTACCATGCACAGCTGGAAGAAAATTTATGCACGCAATCACTGGAGCAATTGCAGTCTTGCAGAGACAACACATGCGTCAAAAATTACAGTTTGGGTGTTGTACCAAAAATTAGGATGTTCGAAAGTGTGTAAAATTTAAAAATTTTGCTTGCGTTCCTTTGGCATTTGATTTTGCCTGGCTCTTTTGATTGAATTTTCTCTGGAAATCAATGTATAAACATTAATTGAGGAAGAGAATATGCAAATGCTAGAATCAAACTGAATTAAAAATTCGAATCTAAAAAATAATCCAGGAAGTAACGTAGTTGCAGTAGAGTTTGGTTAAAAGAAAACAAGTAAGGAAACTGTAACTAACATTCAAAGTGCATTTCATTAGATTAATCATGAGCAAAATTCTAAAATAAACCAATTGGAAAGAGAAGTAGAATTGAACTCAAAATTCCAATATTTTGAATTCTAAATTTTAGACAATTCTCAAATTCAAGCCTAACTAAAACTCAAATAGGAGTTCAATTCAAAATTTGAGAACTGATAATTCAATTGCCAAACAAAATCCTCAATTGGTGCTTTGGAAAATTAGAATCTAAATGCAAATCAAATCCATGTTCAAATTCAAACTTGATTCAAGGTTTCCTTCAGCTTGAATTAAGATTCAAAATTTAAATTTAAAATAGAAATTTGAAAGAAATCCAAAAATAGGGAAAAGCAGTCTTGGGCCTGGCCCATTTGGCATCTGGCCCAATTTACCCTCCCCTCTTCCCCTGTCGAGCCCAGAACACACCCAGTGTGCTTTGCTCACGCGCTGGCCACGACCTCGTCGCGCCAGCGTCGTCACACTCAATGTTCCCAGCCACTCCCGCCGCAGCTGACCTACACCAACATGTGCATGTGTGCCGCCTGACTCAGCCACACCTCTCTATGCTTACCCATGCCTGGAATGCTCCCATACGCGCCTGCACCATTAATGCTCCATGTGTCGGTCATGTCACGCAAAACTGCCACAACCTTGGATCGAGGTGCCACCATCTCTGCATGTGTTTAGACCATGTCATCCTCGTCACCTCATGCATTGAAGTGCATCATGACATCAGCCACCACACTGGTGACCAGCTGTGAGATCCTTTCCTCTGCGCACCCTGCCACGCTAAATCCTTTTGCTTTGTTGCATGTGCGCCATCACCTCACCGCCCATGTGGCCATTTCACAGTGACACTGATCTTTAATGCCTACCATGTCATCCCCTTGACATGGCCATGCATAGCCCACATCGCCCGGTCGCTCCACTGCCTATAAATATCGGGCCAAGCCTTACATAGCTTCCCCATGTTCTCCTCTCCTTTCCCCTCTGAGCAATCACTCTTTCCCCTCTTGTAGCTTGTCGAAGCCATCTTCTTCCCCAACTCTGGCCGCCACTGCAATCGACCGACTCGAAGCATCTCTGGTCAATTCCTTTAAACCGAAGCTCCCTTGGGATTCCCTTATCACGTCCTCGCTGTCAATTTGGACTGTCAATGTCGTGCTCCCACCTTGCGCCACCTCGGGCTCTCACTGTTGTGCCACTTCAAGCTTCCCCAAACCACGCCAACCCCTTTGGGAGTTTCCTCTTACCTCGTAGATGCTCCTTGTGCTTTCAATTTGCTTGCCACACCATCAGTGCCATGGCCACCATGGTGGTCGTGCCTCTGCCGCACCTCTCACCATCGTGCTATCACTCTGGTGTGTCTCCAACAGAGCCATCACCAGCCCTAGGTGCGACTTGGTCTTAGCTTTATGTTTTTGTCCTTGCCGATGACCGTTGTGGCCTCCCTCGCTGGCGGCAACCTCAGTCGTGCTTTTCCCCTATGCGCACTTTAGAGCTCCCTGAGTAGTTTAAATTCAAACTTAACTAAATGAAGTCATTAGATTAGTCAAGTAATCACCTTTTAGTGGGCCCCTCATTAGTTTAGGGTAATTAGTGTATGACATGTGGGCCTAATCTAATTAAGAAAATAATTTAAAACATTTAAAAAAGGTATGAACCACTGACATGTGGGGGGACTGTGACTTGAATAGTGGTAGGCCCCACCTGTCAGCCATTGTTATTTTCCAGTAGAAGAATAAATCAGAAACAATATTAAAATCTATTGGCCCTACCTATTAGTGACAGTCTCTCCTCTTTTTAATTTTGGATTTAATCCAAACTTAAACTTTGGAAGTCCTTCTCATTCATTTTAAATCCAAATTAAATGAAACTAATTTCTAAATTCATATAAAATCAAGATCTTTCTATTAGAACTGAAATCATGAATTTTGGAGTTCATTTGAATCTTCATTTGGCATTATTCCTACTTTGTTGGTATTTATTCGAATCTCCATGTGATTGTTTAAATAGACTACGAAGCCCAAGAGGAGCAATAGTTAGAATCAAGCTAGGATCCTCAAGACCATGTAACTTATGAGCAAGGTGAGTCAATACTTTGATCATGTTGAACCTACATTTTGCTACAAATTATATTTATTTAAATTATCAAATTGTATGTTTTTATTTGTTATGCAAATTTATGTTCGTCTTAAGGTTATAGATATATGCCTATCAATCGTCATATTACTATACTCCACCCCTTGGATATCTGAACGCCTAATCCTTGTCACTCTAGAAATCTAAATAATAACCATACTAGTTATAAGTTGTATCTAAGCGCTATGCTTAGTCTTGCTTAGATACTCGAGAGCATTAAATTGCCTTGAAATTATTTCAAACATGAAACTAGTATTTGGGCAGCCATTAAATGGAAATGATACATATTTTGAAATATGTGATATTTTCACCCCTAAAACTCTGTATTTGCTTAAATATCTAGGTGGATGGTAAGAGTGGGTATGTGGTGGAACGACCCAGGTTGTCCCTAAGGACTAAACCTTGTGATAACCTCTCAATGTAAAACTGTGCAGTCATATGTCTATAATGGGTATGACCTGACTAATTAATTTGCATAAACTAGCGTGTGTTGCACCATTGGTATGACTCATAGGCCATGTCGCTGGATATAAACCGTTGTGAGCATGGACCCTATCGCTAGATATAAGCTGCCGTGAGCACGGGTTATGTCATTGGATAGAAGCCACTGTGCGATGTAAGAGAGGGTCTTAGTGAGGGTGGACATAACCCCACTAAGATGAAACCTTAGTGGGTGTAACCTTCGCTGGGTGATGAATTATAAATGATTTGTGGTGATCTTTTTGAATCACATGTACAAGAAAATATGTGAAATATAACAAGTAGATTATCTATTATAGGTAAAGTGTATGACATCTGCAGAGTAAAAACTGTTCAAATAGTCATGCCCACAGTCATAGGCGGGTATGAGAACTTACTTGAGTTAGTATATATTTTTAAAACTTTGTGGGTAGGATTAAAAAAAAACTTGTCACGTGGATGTAACCCTGATTTGAATTGCCCTGGGTGGATATAATCCAGTGATGATTATGGGTTGATGGAACCCTAGTAACAAAAATTTGCATATGGTGGAAGGAACCATATAACAGGTGCAAGGAACCTACACTACTAATATCATTGCATACTCTTACATTCATTAAAAACATGGTTTAATTAAAAATGTTAAGTCTTAAGAATTTCTACCTATTGTAACTTTCAACTGAAGCCTTGGCAAATAAAATAACACAAGCCATCCTTTGATGAGCCATGCATCTATATAATTGCATTCTGTGTGTTGGCTCATAGAGCATGGTTGTTTGTGCTCACACTTGCTCACTAAATTAACTCAGAACTAGTGGAACAAGACCATTACACATATTATGATGCTCCTAGACCCGATGGAGAAGAAGATAGAGGAAATTAGGACGATCGCTAGTAATGTAGTTCTTGTGCTAGATAGGCAAAATTTGATGGTGACTATGTGTACATACATTACCCAAGCTTGCACAATACCTGTTGTATACATTTTACAACCAGTCACTTGACTGTGGTAAGTTATGGCCTCACCTTTTACTTATCACTTCCATTTCTGCTTTTGTAATGTAAGTATTTAGTTTGATCGGCCTTATATATAAACTCTACCTGATGTGGAATACTTAAACTCTCATATGTAATATTAATGAATGGTATGATTCATGTGATATATGAAATGATTCAGTGGTGTATCTGTGAGCACTATCTACTGATCCAAGGAATAGTAAAGTAGAATTATAGAGGATTCTAGATTGGTGAAATCCAAATCCGACAGGTGTCCAGATCAAGCAACTAAACTACCTCAGGTGCCATGATATATATTGATCTCTTCGATGGCAGATCCCAAGCATTGATTTCTCATCCAATGGCCTTGAATATGTGCATGCAGTAGTGGTGGCTTCTCCACTATACCTGATCCCATTTCTTCGAAGGATCTCTTATCTGAGGTCATCATAGATTTGTCTTAGACTACCTCACCATGTACAGCTTCACAAAAAAGCCACATGTCCGATTGAGTCAATGCTTACACTCAAGAATAGCAAACCTATATCAAGAACAAATATTGGCCACTAAAGATCAATGAAATGACAGGTAGTGATGACGAATAATGCGGTCTTATTATCTTCAACGCGCTCCTAATCAGCCTATTGTACGAATGATGTTTTGATCTTTTTTTTGGAAGCATTGTGATAGATCATTAGTCTTGCGTAAGATTCTGATCATAAGATACAATATAAGTACAAATTCAAAGCTCACTATTTTTTTCCAAACAAATCAAAAATTGTTGTTTTCTGTAGTGGCATCATCACTCAAATTCTCTAATACCTCTAGGACCGAATCCAACATGAGAAGAAAATGACACAAGGTTTTATGATGTGAGCCCCAACGGGTATCGCCGGGCCTTGCAAGGTTAGTTTATTAGTTTTTTCGTTTTCCCTAAAAAATTTTGCTGAACTCTAATTTGTTCATAATTTTATCATGGTGATATTAGGCCAATTGATCTCTTCTGATGAAATAAGCATTTATAGTGTTGACAATCATGGTGGTGTAGTTAAAGAAATCTAAAACTAAAGAACAACACTTGGTAACAGAAACAATCACTAATTACAACTGGTGAGCAAAGAATTGGACATAAAATGCATATGGATGTTCATCCAATATGCGTTTTGCAATCCATGAAATTGTCCCCTCATGTTTGATGCTCCATTATATCTTTGCCCCTGCAATATAGAGATTGATAAACCATCAAATTGTAACATACCATCTAATGCTAATTTTAATGAAAATGATATCATATTAGAAACATATTGAACCCCGAGAAACTTCTCTATCACCTGGCCTTTGTTATTGACGTACTTGCATATGGCAAGAAAGCATAATTACTATAGTTTAGACTTACTAAAACATAAAAAATACCAACAAACTAACCTCAAAACCAAAGCTATTTGTTCTTTGATAGATGCATCGCAGGCCTCATTAACAAATATGGCAAACTGTGTATTCCCAATATCTTCAATAATGGATTTGGTGGTCCCCTCTACACAAGCTTTGCACAACTGTTTTTTACATATGTGGTGAAGTCAACAAGTGGTTAGCAGGAGCATTGTCAGGCAATTTTGCAGTCTTCTCATCCTTTTCTTTATATCACTTCACCATTTCTAAGAAGTTGCCCCTATTGTTTGGGCTAGAAGACTCATCATGTCAACGAAAAGTAAGAGCTTGCATTAGAAGAAATCTTACAACGCCTAACATAATAGTAAGGCGTGATTTATATTCTTCCTCATCATTCTTGGTGGCAATGGTCATCACACAATTGACACCTTGCCTTAGATTTTTGAAAGTCTCGCAATGCTTTCTTGATTTGTTGCGATAACTACAGACTTTACCAACATGTTCATAAAAAATTTTAATTGCATTCTTCCAATTAGCAAACCCTACCCTTGTGAATGATTCAATACCATAGTTTTCAGCTCTATGCTGCTTAAAGAAGAAACAATAAAAACAAAATGATATATCTTTAGCAACACTATATACCAACCAATTATAACTTTCGAACCATGATTGTTGAAAGTTCCTCAAATAGTCTCCATATTCTTTATGTGGAAATTTGTGATCAATTGGTTGTCATGGACCTATTTACAAATACTCTCTTCTAGCACATCTCAAATATCCACATACAAATACTCAATTGGTTTTCGAAGCCCAAGATCAACAACAATGTCATCCAAACTGAGTACAACACGCGGATTGTTTTGATGCATGTTACTAGCTCCTGTTTCTGGTATTTCTGCAGTTGCAAGAGATTGGTGGGAATTGTGGGATTGTGCTTATGTTCGAAAATAAGATGACAATGTCTTCATCTGCTTCATTTTATATTCACTAAAAACTCCTACAACGCAAATAAGATGACAATGTTTAGTTAGATGCTTGATTTACTACATTAACACGAGTGGCCATGCATTCATCTTTGGTGCGATTGGAGACTTCAGAGACTATAGCCCTTTTGTTTTAGTTTATGGCTTATCATTTTCTCCTAACAAACAAACGAGATGGCTACGGTTTCTCTGTCATCTTTTCAAAGTGTTTTATGTGGACAACCTTTTTGATGTAGTTTATCGACTTATCATCATTTGATTTGTTCGCATAAGCATTCCTATTAGGACCAAAATCATCAGCTACAGCTCAGCTGTAACCATAAGCTACAGTTGAGCCGCAGCTGAAAAGAACCGACCATATTGTTGTTATACTCCATTTTGTCACCATATCTCCAAAGTCGAAATAGTAATTCCATCTAGCGGACAACTTGACATAGTAGAGAAGAAATTGACAATGCGGATCGATGTTCGTACTACAGATACAGATAAAAAAATTCGTAAAATAGCACGATAGAAAAGAAATTAACAACGTGCTACGTAGATTAAAGAAAAAGAGAACACAAAGCATGAAAAGAACTAGATGTACAAGTATATATATGTACACTATTATCCTGAGCTAAAGCTAGATTTGGTACTGTTGCATACTGTATTACAAAACTAGCCATATGTGTATCGTATTTATAAAAATGATATTTCTACCGTCCGAAGGGTGGGCGGCAGTGCCGGTGCGGCGACACCCGGCGAGGCCGCCGGCGGTAGGCGCCTGCCGCCCCGTTAGCAGAAGGCAGGCAGCCTGCCGCCCAGTGTGGTCTGGTGAGGAGGCGACAGGTAATTAAACCGACTAATTAGCCAGCTTAATTACCTGCCCTAATTTTTTTACGTTTAGTATTTATTTGAATTTTCAAATATACCAAATAAACTAAAAAAATTTACAAGAATTTATGTACAGCCTTCTGACACAACATACATCGCAGTGTAATTTTTGGGAAATTTTATTGATTGCGAATGTTGCTTAAAAATTCAAACAATTTCAAACATAATAAAGAGTTTCAAAAGTTACTAAATTTTATGTGAAGCCTCCCGACACAGTCATAGTTATTGTGCAATTTTTTATGAATTTAATGTGCTCTGAATTTGTCATTTTTATTTGGATTAATTTAATCATGAATTAAATTCATAATTAAATTCATCGGCCATAAATTCATGATTAAATTAATCCGAATAAATGCGGTAAATTTAGATCACATAAACTTTCTAAAAATTTACACAATAACTATGATTGTGTCAAGAGGTTTCGCATTAAATTTTACAACTTTGGAGCTTGTTTGCTATATATACAAACTCATGGAATTATCAAAATTCTATGAATTATTTAGCAATATTCAGAGTGGATAAAATTATCCAAAAATTACACTATTAAGTACGTTGTGTCAGAAGATTGTACATAAATCTTCGTAATTTTTTGAGCTCTTTTGTATATTTAAAAATGCAAGCAAATATTAAGTTTAAAAAATTAGAGGAGGTAATTAAGCCGGCTTAATCACCTACCGTCTCTTCATCAGGCGGCAGGTGATTAAGCCAGCTGATTAGGCGACTTATATACCTATTTTTGCTTAGTGATTGTTTGAATTTTAAAATATATCAAATGAGCTCACAAAATTATTAAAATTTGTGTACGGCGTTTTGAGACAATGTACTTGATAGTTTAATTTTTGGAAAATTTTATCTACTGTGAATGCTGCTAAAAATCCATAAAAAGTTTGATATTTGTATAAGTTTTTATATACAACAGACGAGCTCCAAAAATTATGTAATTTTATGTGAAGCCTCTCAACATAATTGTAATTATTGTGTAATTTTTTGGGGAATTTTATGTGATCTAAATTTGCCACATTTATTTGAATTAATTTAATCATGAATTAAATTCATGATTAAATTCAACGGCCGTAAATTCAGGAATTAACATGGCAAATTTGGACCACACAAAATTCCCAAAAACTTACGCAATAACTATGACTATGTTGAGAGGCTTCACACAAAATTTTGTAATCTTTAGAGCTCGTTGTTATATGTAAAAACTTGTAAAACTATCAAAATTGTTTGAATTTTTAAGCAACATTCGCAATGGATAAAATTATCCAAAATTACACTATGAGGTACGTTGTGTCGGAAGGCTGTACATAAATATTCATAATTTTTGAGCTCATTTAGTATATTTAAAAATTCAAATAAACACTAAATGCAAAAAATTAGGGCAGGTAATTAAGCAGGCTAATTAGTCGGCTTAATCACCTGCCGCCCCTTCACCAGACGATAGGCTTGCCTGCCGTACCCCCACCGGGCGGCAGGCTACCTATCGTCTGCTGGCGGGACAGTAGGTGCCTACCGCCGGCGCTACCGCCAGCACACCAGATGGCAGAAGTACCATTTTTGCAAATATGGTGCGCATACGGCTAGTTTTATAAATATAGTATACAATAGTGCTAAATCTGACTTTAACTCCTATTATCCTAGCTAGATTGATAGATGGGTCAGCATCGTATGACCACTGGAAACCACGTGGGTTCACCACCCTAAGCATTGTGACCAGTGGGGGTAACAATGTATTTTAGCTAGCCACTATAGGGTCTGTTTTTTTTTCTTCAGTTTTTAGCTGCGGTTTATAAATTTGGAGCTATTTGTAAGAGAGAGTATAGAGTAAAAGAAACTCACATATGGTTTTGGCCGATATAAATGAAGTTGCTACAGTTTATACTACAATCAACTCGTAGATTTCGTCTTGAAAAGTCACTGTTTGAAAGCATTATCATGGTATCTTGAAAAGTGAAATAAGTTGAAACCTTGTACTGATAAATTCCACAGATTGAAAAGGCTCAAAATGTTAGAAGTTAAGGAAATGTTTAAAAGCTGCCAAAGAAAATCCCAGAAATTTAAAAACAGTTTAAATATCCATAGTGAAAGTCTTCTGTTTATAAACATTTTGTAAGGGGAGTGAGTATCATAAATTTGTAATCTTCTTGATTAACTAAAGCAACAGGTGTTGGTTAATCAGGAAAGATTTCCAATTGTCTTTTACTTTTGAAAACGGGGCAGGAGAGAAAGATTTCCAATTGTCACTGTTGTGGGCTCCAATACTCGAAAAGTCCAATACAGTTGCAGGGGACTGGATGGAGTCTGGGTGCATGTTCAGTCTGAAGTCTGAAACTCTGAAGTCCCCTATCCCAATTGCAACAATACACAAAACAAATCTCTGTTTTTTTTTCTCCTTGCCTTTTTACATGGCATGTTCAAAAGAGAATGATTCCTCTGTCGAAATCTTGTGCACAAGATCACAATGCCATGTTGGTTTCCTTTGACCAACAGAAACCCATGTGATAAGGAGGAGAAGAGCTAAAAACAAATACCCAGATGGATGGATGCATGCCACGTGCACCGGCAACCAGTGTATGTAGAGGAAGATTCCATTTGTGTATATATTATTACTTCTACTGTATTTCCATGTGGGGTAGGCGGCTAGGAATCTTATAGACACCCAACTGATTCTTTCTTAATTTTCTTTAGTTTTTGTACATTTTCCCAGAACACAGATTTGTGTTGGTATGAAATGAGATCCCAAGTAGTGGAAGGATATCTATAAGTGATCTTTGGCTGGTAAAATTCCGACAAAATGTTTGTTCACCAAAAACTATATATGCAAGAAAATGATTTATGCGCAGCCTACTGTCAGCAATGTGAAACCAGGCATGCATATTTGTTCTCTCGATTTTTAATTTAGGATTAATTATTAAACTGATAATACCATGCATGGAATCGTGGAGGCGGGAGAGGCGGAAAACATGTAGTTTCCGAAATCACGGCAAGTTATATTTAAATCTAAAGGATCTGTACGTAGCCAAGAAAAATATTAGTTTGAATATTGACGGTTTTTAGCGTCTGAATCGATCGGTCTCATCAATCCCAGAGTTGAATTTAGTTCTTTTTTTGTTTTATGACCAGTATGTGCCACTAACATATTAGTGTTGAGGACATGATGCAGGATAGCATGACACCAAATCTCAGCGTGAAGTTGAAAGCAGTTGGCCGGAAAGTGTGTTAATCCGATCAAAACGAAGACAAAATTCTAGTGAAGTTGTACATACGAATAGGAGATTCCTAGATCGTTGCACTGCATCATTTGAGCTCATCATTGTCATTCTCAAAAAATATTCTCACTGTTACTGTAGAAGAACTTTTTTTCTCGCTGTCATGCTAATCTTGGAGTACTATTTGTTCATACTTTAGTCACCATTTCACCTCTTTATCTGAGCCATTTGGCCAACCCATCTTGTATGACCAACAAATGACAGAAGGATAGTGACCTAGGATTATTTTTTGTCGAATTATAAAGTTAAGACTTAGGATTTTAATTTTGATTTTTGGAATACTAACCTAGCTCGTTGCAAATCGGATGCAAAATTATAGTATTTGACCATATATAGTGTTAAGTAAGCCACTGTATGTATTTTTCTATTATATTGTTTTTGAACTATTGTACATACAAATATCTAATTGAGTTTTCCAATTAATTGATGATAGTTTCATGAACGATATACTTATTTGCATATGGAGAAACAATAATTGATGAAAATTACCAATAATATTGTGATTCGTCACTTTATAAACTTGAAAGAATATGAATACTAAAAGAATTGTATTAACTTACATTTGATCGTTCTACTGTCTTTTACTTAAAAATTTTAAGTAATTTTCTTGTCTTTTAATAGGCCATTGAGATCGGATGATGTATTTTACCAATGCCAACCAACTTTTGTCTGTGATTTCGCTCTCAGTTACTTCAGTTTGCTGCAACTAACTAATATTATTATTATGCTTCTTCATGTTGGTAAGTATTTTGATCGCTACTTTTTTATCATCACACATTATCATCGGTTATATTGAAGTATTGATGTTAAAAACTGGCAGACATATTACTATTTAGCATAATATTAATTAAAAATTATATATGTTATTACATACAGGAAAGTGATGAACTCTGATCATTTTAGGCTTGGCAAATCGTAGTCATAGACCTTTGTGTTGTCAAATGATTTTTTCCAAGAATAAGAGATTCCTAGATCGTTGCACTGAAGCTATCTGCTAGTGTAGCTTCATGGCACGCTTGTGTTAGTGCTCCATTAAGTCATGTCTGTACGCACGAGATCAATGTTTAGTTAGATGCTTGATTTACTGCTTTAACACGAGTGGCCATGCATTCATATCTTTGGTACGATTGGAGACATGAGGGACCATATTGCTGTTATACTCCAATTTGTCACCATATCTCCAAAGGCCAAATAGTAATTGCATCTAGTGGACAACTTGACAGTGGAGAAGAAATTGACAATGCGGATCGATGTTCGTACTACAGTCGACACGGATAGAAAATTCATCAAATAGCACGATAGAAAAGAAATTAACAACGTGCTACGGAGATTAAAGAGAGAGACACAAAGCATGGTCACATTCTATTGAACTATGGTAGATAGTTTTTAGATACGGCTCATAATTTTTGTCTATATTTTTTAATACAGTAATGGATGTAGATATATACACACACGAACAACGTATATAGTTTAAGCATGAAAAGAACTAGACGTAAAAAAGTATATATACGTGATTGTTGAGTCGAACTCGAGGACTCGAGCAAATATTGCCTATAGTATTATCCAAGCTAGATTTATAGATGGTTCAGCATCATATGGCCACTCAAAACCACGTGGGTCCACCCCTTCGCATTGTGACGAGTGGGATAACCATATGTTTTAAGCCACTATGGTCACATTCTATTGAACTATGGTAGATAGTTTTTAGATACGGCTCATAATTTTTGTCTATATTTTTTAATACAGTAATGGATAGTAGATATATACACACACGAACAACGTATATAGTTTAAGCATGAAAAGAACTAGACGTAAAAAAGTATATATACGTGATTGTTGAGTCGAACTCGAGGACTCGAGCAAATATTGCCTATAGTATTATCCAAGCTAGATTTATAGATGGTTCAGCATCATATGGCCACTCAAAACCACGTGGGTCCACCCCTTCGCATTGTGACGAGTGGGATAACCATATGTTTTAAGCCACTATGGTCACATTCTATTGAACTATGGTAGATAGTTTTTAGATACGGCTCATAATTTTTGTCTATATTTTTTAATACAGTAATGGACAGCAGATACATAAACATGGACAACGTATACGGTTTTAAACTTGGGAAGCCATTTGTAGAATCTGCTTCAAAAAACCGATCCGTTTGCTTGGATTTTCGGAGAAGCCAAAAGAAGAAGGCCACAGCTGACTATAAATTGCATTATCATAGTATCTTGAAAAGCAAAATAAGTTGAAACCTTGTACTGATAAATTCCACATATTGAAAAGGTTTAAAATGATAGAAGTTAGGGAAATGTTTAAAACCTGCCAAAGAAAATCCCAGAAATTTAAAAACATTTAAAATGTCCAGACTGCAAGTCTTCTGTTCATTAAATTTTTGTGAGTGGAGGGAATATCATCATTTGTAACCCTCTTGATTAACTAAAGCAACAGGCGTTGGTTAATAAGGAAAGATTTCCAATTGTCACTGTTGTGGGCTCCATCGGGCTTTTTTTTTTGCTGATATAAATGAAATCGCTACAGTGTGTACTACGATTAATTTATTGACCTCGTCTTAAAAAAACATTTCATTTAAAAGTTAGTTACTGTAAAAAAAACCGGAAAACAACTTTTAAAAGCAGAAAAGAGCCAAAAAGTCCAATAAAGTTGCAGGGGAATGGATGGAGTCTGGGTGTATGCTAACTCTGAAGTCTGAAACTCCGAACTAGTGTGGCAAAAGTAGTGAGTGCTCCAATACTGAAGCCTCCCTATCCCAATTGCAACAACACAAAAAAAACTACTTTATGACCAGTATGTGCCACTAACATTAGTATTGAGGACTTGATGCAGCATAGCATGCCACCAAATCTCAGCGTGATGTAGAAAAAGCAATTGGTAAAGTGTGTTAATCCGATCAAAACGAAGACAAAATTCTAGTGAATATTTCGTAAAGGTTTTGTACATACGAATAGGAACGCCCAAAGTTGGAATAACTGCATCATTTGAGCTCATCATTGTCACTCTCAAAAATATTCTCACTGCTACTAGATCTAAAAGAACTTTTCTCACCATGATGCTAATCTTGGATTATACGTTCATACTTTAGTCAACCCACTATCTCACCTCTTTATCTGGGCCATTTTGTATGACCAACAAATGACAGAAGGTTAGTGACCTAGCAAGGTGCACTAACTTAGCCCAACTTCTTCTCTCAAAGTATCTTCCTAGTCAACCCTGCATGCATAGAGCAAACAACAAACAATGAGTTTCACCAATGCTTATTGACATTTGGAGACAAGGTTAAATCAATATCAACAGGTATAGGTGATTTTTGTTTGCAATTCAAGATTACAGGGGATGTTTGTACCCAGAAGCCAATACAAACATCTGACTTCTCAAAGCGGCTTTTGCACTTCTCTCGCTCCGAGGATAAGGCAAAGGGTCACGGGCACATCACACGCCCTACTCCTCTCGCTCCCGTCTCGCATACGTATCTCTTTGTCACTTTTCCCACCACTCACCCTCTCCTTCTAAAAACGACTTCTTTTAGCCACAATTATTCATTTTCAGCTAAAAACCATTGGTGAGTGTACCACAGCTACTAATTCTAAATCATGAGTGGATAGTTTTCTTCATTTGGTCGTAGTTGCCTTGAAGCATAAGCTACAACTCTTCTCTCTTGCATTAACACGCATCCCAGTCCTTACTTTGAAGCATCACAATATACATGGAATTCCTTCTTAGGGTTTGGGAGTATTCAGATTGGGGATGTTAATTTGTTCTTCAGCTCTTGAAAACTTTTTTCACAACCATCTATCCACTCGAACGGCTTATCGTTCTTGAGAAGTTTAGTAAGTGAACGGGCTTTCTTCAAATATCCTTCTATAAATCGGAGATAATAACCTATCAATCCAAGAAAGCTTCGAACTTCAATTACTATGGTTGGTTGCTTCCACTCCATGACGGCTTTAACTTTCTCTGGATCGACCTTCACTCCTTATTCAGTGATGACATATCCCAAGAATGCAACTTGTTTCATCCAGAAATTGCACTTGGTGAATTTAGCATACAATTGGTGCTCTCTGAGCTTGGTTAAGACAATGTGAAGATGTTGTTGATGCTCTTCTTCGGTCTTGGAGTAGATCAATATGTCATCCATGAAGACTAGCACAAAATAATCTAGCTGATCCATATACACCAGGTTCATTAAAATCATGAACTATGCTGGTGCATTAGTCAGACCAAAAGAAACAACTATGAATTCATATGACACGTATCCAGTTGTGAGTGATATCTTCTTTCGATATTGCTCTTGGATTTTAAGTTGGTGATAACCTGATCACAGATCGATCTAGGAGAATATTTTGGCCTTCCTCTTGGTGAACATTACTAGGGCTGACCAAGGAGAAATAGTGGGATGAATAAATTCTTTTTCTTTCAAATCATCCAGTTGCTTCTTGAGTTCTTTCAGCTCATTTGCTGACATTCTATATTGGTGTTTCATTATTGGCTTGGTGCCCAGAATAAATTCATTGGCAAGCTCGATCTGTCTATCAGGTGGATTTCTAGGCAATTCTTCTGGAAATACCTTGATGTTGCTCTACCTCTTCCTGCTAGCATTCCCACTGACGTTCCTGCTGGCATTCCCACTGATGTTCCTGCTAGCATCCCTGCTGGTCTTGCTATGGTTTTTGTGATTACATGATTTCTCCTTGTTGTATTAGTGCGGAGGCAATTGGCTGAGGAGCTAGTCATTGAGTCTTTACTTGAATTTTTGCCACTTCAGGGAGTAATCCTCTCTTTGTATAGTTACTTTTGTAATGACCTGTTAGTCAACAATGAAAGCATGCATCTGTCTTGCTTGGGCAGTATTATTGGTAGTGATTTCCTCCACACGTACGACAACGTACCATTGTGGATTGAGGAACATTATATTGTGGTCTTGGGGCGACCATTATTTATCTATTTTGTTGGTACAAAAATTGTAGTTGTACCAACATTCTTCCTCGAGGTGCACCTGATGATGATTCCCTTTGCACTGCATCATTTGAGCTCATCATTGTCACTCTCAAAAATATTCTCACTGTTACTCTAGTAGAACTTTATTCTCACTACAATGCTAATCTTGGAGTATTTGTTCATACTCCCTCCATTCTGTTTTACTTGACTTCCCAGAATCCGTATCGTTAAACTTTCTAAAGTTTGACCACCAATAAGTTTAAAATAATTTAGATTGTTTATATGAAAATTACATTATTGGATTTGTTGTCAAAAAATACTTTTATAATATTATAAATTTATTAATATATCTTAGTGTAAAGTCATAAAAAGTAGCAATCAAAGTCGCACCTTGAAGATCGTAAAAACGTAAAAAAACGTCAAGTAAAAAAGAACGGAGGGAGTACTTTAGTCAACCCACAATTCCACCTTTTTATCTGGGCCATTTAGCCAACCCATCTTGTATGACCAACAAATGACAGAAGGTTAGTGACCTAGCAAGGTAAGCCCCCCGGTCCCCCTGACTTTAAGCCCAAAACTATTTCTAAATGGGTGAAGAGACTAACTTAACCCGACTTCTCTCAAAATATCTTCCTACTCAACCCTACATGCATAGAGCAAACAACAGACTATGAGTTTTCGCAATGCTTATTTACATTTGGAGACGAGGTTAATTCAATATCATCAGGGTGATTTTTGTTTGCAATTCAAGATTAAGGGGGTGTTCATAGCCAGAAACCAATACGAACACCTAGGCTAGGTTCGGCCTAGCTTTAGCTTTAGCTTTTCATTTTTTTGCTACAGTATTTAGCTTTCAAACGGTGTGTTTTTTAAGGTAGCGTCTACTAGTCAATTGCAATACACATTGTACCGACTTCATCTGTACTCCTTAGAACATGTGGTACATGGCATGAGATGGCATGAGGAGGACTTTGGCTAAATATACACATGCACGCGTACGTGTATTCGCACATTTTTGCATGAAAATCACGTGACTTTTTACTTGCAATGAGCGACCACGTTGTATCATAGCACTCCCCCTAGCATATTAAATCCACCTTCTATTTTGCTGAATCATCTATTATCTCTCTTAATTATATTTGTATGTGATATTCAAATGGCTGAATTAATTCAATTTAATTTGTGTTAATGGTGTCAATTACTAGAGAGTAATTGCCATGTATCCTTAAAAGGACCTGAAGACGTTCAGGTTGACCAACCTAATTCTCCATTCATCTCCCACATCATTTTTCTCCTCTATTAAGGTGTGTTGGAGTGTGGAGCCGCCGAACTTCACTGGCATTTCTTCTCAACATGAACCAGGGAGGAAGGAGAGTAGGATCTCCGGACCATTGCCATAGAGGACATATGCACGGGGCAGTAATAAGGTTTCTGGACAGTCATATCTATGTAACTGCTCGCTTCGCTGCTTTATCTACGTTTTGCACTACATTGAGCCTGTGCTTCTTTCTATTCTTCCTCAAGCCCAACTATAAGTCATTCATGTGACTGATCGACTCTGTTATATAATGTTCTTGAGCATTGTTTGAAGTGCAATGTGTTGTCTGCTAGTAGTATTGATTTATGCATCTGTAGTTATTTATGATATTTGCGTTCTAGTAAAAATCTGGAATTAAAATATTGCACATATTTTCAACAATAACTGGTCTTCACAATGTATTATCAAACAAAAATTTCCCCAACTTTACTCTTATGGAATCAGCAAAAAAGTCACTTTGAATCAAGCTAAAAGAATATATGATCTACTTGAACCCTTTAATTGGCCTTTATTTGAAATTGCAGAGGGAACATTAGAGGAGATTTTAAGTATCTTACAAAGTTGGCGTCCAACACATGAACGTGATGACTTGTGCCGTAATGTTGATTTTACCAAGAAATATTCAATTAAGAGAGTGAAATACTCCAAGAGCAAACGCCGAATGATCAATACTGCAAGAAAGGCTATACTAGATGTCTCATCACAGATGATTCTGAGAAATTATCAGTATTGCAATTATCACAAATGATTTTATAAGAGTGACCATCTACGTTATTAGTGATGGCGAGAACCGTCAGTGATACATAATTATCATAGATGATTCTTAAAAAGAATCATTTGTGATTCTTAAAAAAACTGAGGGTCAAGGACTGGACCGCCCCTCCTTCTCTACCCTAATGACCCTTTGCGGCTACGTGGGTTGGCCCCATTCTGATTATGCGTTGTTGCTGGACCTTTGAGTGGCTAAAGT
This sequence comes from Dendrocalamus latiflorus, assembly GCA_017311315.1. NCBI lineage: Eukaryota > Viridiplantae > Streptophyta > Magnoliopsida > Poales > Poaceae > Dendrocalamus > Dendrocalamus latiflorus. The sequence continues at coordinate 2,144,297 of CM029628.1, forward strand.
TTGGAGCCTGGGAAGTAATACGTTGATCCAATAATTCATCCATATATTTGGCGTTATTCTCTAGGTCTCACAAAGACCATTTTTAAGGTATGATCTTAGGAGAACATCAACCTGATCTATAAGTTAACGATCTTAGGAGAACATCAACCTGATCTATAAGACCATTTTTAAGGTATGATCTTAGGAGAACATCAACCTGATCTTTAAGCAGTACAACACTAATTAACCAACATCTGAACTCTCGGTATAAGAAAAATTTTGAAGTAAGCATAACTATTGCAAAGCTCCCTGTTTTCTTCAAGGAAAGGGACCTTCTCTTCTATCTGGCATGGTCATAATCCTAGCATTAAATCTTATTTCTCTCTGTAATGCAGAAGCTAACAGCACTCGAGTCGGCTACATGCATCGTCGTTACCGTCATCATGCATTTCAGTTTCTTGGGTGAATCCTGTCAACGACCAAACGATATTTTAGTAACTGAAGAACCAAACAGCAGACTCTGGAAACTCAGCAAACCGTATGCCGAATTGCCCTTTATAAACAAAACACATTAGATTTTGTTAGACCATGTGGCTATGTTTGGAATTTTCATGATGATGAATAATTGACAACATCACTTACTATTGTTATTCAAGGCGTATGCGTGTGTGCGTTGACTAATATCGATCGAGCGAAAGAAAATAAAAAGGTTTTGGCCGTGCGCTGCTTTTTGAGGGCGGCTGCGGTTTTTGAGCGAAGAAATTGCGTCGTCGGTGGCCCGTTCTTGTTGTCATCGGGGAGGCACGTCGTCTGGAGCGCCACGATCCGTCCCATCCAGTGCATCACGGCGCCACGAACTTTTCTCGTGCACAAGGGAAGCAGCATTAGCACGTCGTTCCGGCGAAAAGAAATCTGAGCGTGAAGTCCTAAATCACTACCAATCTTGCATTCAAGTTCATTAGCCGTGAGTGATTTGATAAGTAATTAGGTGAGACTAATTAAGATTTTTGCATTACGTATACTGCATGCATGCATGTTCTTTGGAATTTGTGAGTTGGCTTGAGTGAAAAAGTTGTCTGCATGCATTACTTTCTTTGGTAGTGATTAAAGGCATGATTTGGTGAGATTGATTAGAGCCTCTCTTTTGGGAATCTTTTATTCTTTTCATATCCAAAGCTGGTCACTAGATCCATCTGGTAGTGATTATTCTTGCATGGTATGAAGTCTTCCGATTGATGCTTGTTATCAGGTCACAATTTCACAAATTGTTTTGATGCCAATTGCTGTTGATCGATAATTGTTGAATACTTTGTTTGATGCAACCAGTGAGAACGTTTGTGATTAAAGAGGTGATTAAGGCAAAGTGCTAATTAGGGCTTAATAAAATTCTCGTCATTATCTTTATCAGCGAGATTGTTTATTTTATATCTCGAGTTCTAGACATCCGTTTGACGTGATTCCAGTTGGGTTAGTTCAATAATTTTGTCTAATTTATTCTGTAAAAATTTGAGATCAATCGAAGTTACGGTTTTTTATAGGGATCAGTTTTAGTGAGAGTACATTATTCTGTCCAGAATTTTTTAACGAGGCTTAAATAGGTTTTGTGTTTAGGGGAGAGTCTTAAAATTTATTTTTAGCTTCCGCAATCATTCACCCCCCTCTGATTGCCTTTCTTAGTGTGAATCGATCCTACAGATTTAAAAACTTAAAAAATTAGTGATTATTGCCCAAGTAACTGAACTATGCATCAGCACATTTCTCTAATTCTAGTAATGTACAGTCTTGCATGATCTTTAACTCATGCAGATTCTAAAGCAAACCAAGACCTCAGGACCTGATTCTAATGCATGTCATTTAGTATTGAAGTTTTAATATACCACCAAAATCACCATTTTTCATGAACTAAACCACAACATGATATATTCATGGAACAAAGCACACCTGCAAGATAGAACAGTACATGATTTCTAACATGTTACTGTTAAAAATAAAGATATGCATTAGCAGTACTAAATGCAACCTACATGTATACCAAACAGTACGCAATAGCTTGAAGATCCATGTTGCTGAATTTGCACACAAAATTTGCACATATACCTATACTTGAATTTACAGGCTCTCTTACTTGCAACATTGTCAAACAAAATGGAGAAGAAACATGAGCTGGAAAGCATACTAATACCAGCAAATACACGATAGACTATATGTAGCAGTCCAATTGAAAAGCAAACATTTGTCAATATGTAAAAGTAGATTAGAAAGAACACTAAACCAGACATTTCAAATTAGGTTCATCACCAGACCAAAAAAAAGAAGCAGAAAAGGAAAAGGTTGTCAGAGTAGATCAGAAAGAACACTAAACCGTAGACATTTCAAACTAGGTTCATCACCAGACCAAAAAAAGAAGCAGAAAAGGAAAAGGTTGTCAACAAACCAAAAAAATTCCTAAATACCTCTAAACAAAAATCAAATGTTAATTTGGTGAAGCTGACTACAATCAATGAAGTGTCAAGATCTGCACCGAAAACAAGTGCTCAAGTTTATCCCTTCAGTCAACCAGAAATGCTGATACAAAAAGATATAAATAACCATAGACATGGTTAGTGTATAATTTTCAAATCTTCACGTCCTAACTCCAATTCACAACTATATACACATTGAGACACTAGAATGAAGAGTCACATTATACAAGGATAAATAATCAGATTTTATATGGGCAAACAATACTTTGGAATTAAGTTATCAGGATTAGACAATGCACCATTGCAAGAACCCGCTTCCTAGGGAGCAAAGCTATCTCTGGACAGAATCCAGTCTTCATGCAATCCATCAAAATCACACGAAAGGAAGCATTAGACAAATTCATGGACTGTTCTTAACAAGAACTGTCTGTGATAATAGAAAACACCACAAATTGTTTTTAATCCTAATACATACGGTTTTTGATAAGAACCGTCTATGATAATTGCATACATCATAAACAGTTTTTAATCTGAATTGTCTGTGATAATGCCACATCACCGATCCATGGTATCTCCCCTAGGATCCCGATCTCACCCGTCCATTCTCTCCGCATTGAATGACAGGCACCGGTCTCCTCCCACCTCTCACCCCATTACTCCCCCTCTCCCTTTTCCCCAATTTCACTCAAGAACCAACACCACCACCGTATATCTTTCTCAAATTCCATTCGCTCCTCCCATGTAGCCTCAAAGAAGAGATCCATCGGTAGCCATGTTTGGGTGTGCTAAAGAAGGGAAGGGGCTCGGCAAGAGTAGTGTGAAGCACAACCAGAAGGTCCTACGCGACAACATTCAGGGCATCACCAAGTTGATGATCTGGTAGCTGGCAAGGAGGGGCGGCGTGAAGCACATCTCCAAGCTCATATATGAGGAGACTTGTGGTGTGGTCAAGATCTTCCTGGAGAATGTCATCCGCGACGCCGTCACCTACACCAAGCATGCCCGCTGCAAGACCATCACCGCCATGGATGTCGTCTACACGCTTAAGCACTAGGGCCGCACCCTCGACGGCTTCGGCGGCTAGGATGGTCCTTCCCCTTCGCCCTCGCCACCGCGAAATTGCCATATCTTTGTTCAGTTAGCATATTAGTCTTAGGTGAAACAATGTTACTAGTATTTGTCTATTGGAAAATCTGTAGTATGGTTTAGGATCACATTTAATGATATATATCACCCTCTTAAGACTCTGTTGTAACGCATAGATACTTTACTAGTTAATCTGTAAATTTGTGGAACTGTAATATATCCGTGTATTTGTGTATCTGTGATATCTGTGTATTTTAGGTATAGAACGAATTATCACGGACAGTTCTGTAGTATAAACCATCTGTGAAGGCCTACTATCACAGACGACTGCCACCAAAAATTGTCTATTACATTATCATAGATAGTTCTTTTTATCAACCGTCTATGGTATTCATCCATGTTATTGTTATACACATCTACCCCGTGTCTGTCCAAGAATACATTCCGTGAAATAGTGGATTTTAGTATAAGGCCGAACTAGGAATATGATTTTCTCACATGCACACAAGGGATCTGTAAAACCAGGGATCAATTGGTTTTACTGGGACTGCCAGATTTTGCGTTTCCATATAATGTGTATGAGATCTCTATCCTGTTGCGGTAAATGCTGTAAGCAGTGACAAAAGGAGGACTAAAATATAGCTAAAGCTAGTAAGACAAGAATAATGCAACAGGTGTACTGATCTCGGTGACAGTGGTGAGATCCGACAATGGCAGCGGCGTTCGAGGGCGGTCATGGCGCCAAGTGAGCGGAACATGGAGATGGAAGCGAATGTGAATTTACCTGGAGCCATTGGGGCACATTGCTGCGGTAGCCGGTGGCGAGGACGACGGCGTCGATGTCGAGTGATTGGCCGTCGGCGAGCTCGGCGGAGCCCTTGGTGAAGCGAGTCTGCGAGTCACGCCGGGGACGACGGGGATGTCACCGGACCGGATCCTGACGAGCGCGCCGATGTCGAGCAACGGGGTGCAGACGTGGGTGTTCTTGAGCTCGAGAGGGCCGCTGCCCGGGCGCCGGAGGCCGAACTTGGCGAGGTCGCCGAAGACGAGCCAGGAGAGGAGGATCATGATCTTATCGACGAGCCAGAGGGGCAGCCACCGCACGAGCAGCACGTCGAGCTCGAAGGTGAACTTGCCGAGCACCTCCCGGCGGAGGACGTGCGCGGCGTCGCACACCACTATGGACGGGAGCGCGCCGTGGTCGCAGAGGTCGAGGCACACCTCCATGCCGGAGTTGCCGCAGCCGACCACGAGCAGCAAGTCCGGCGAATCCTACCGAGGTAAGCGTGTGCTCGTGGTCGGCTGTGGCAACTCCGGCATGGAGGTGTGCCTCGACCTCTGCGGCCACGGCGCTTTCCCGTCCATAGTGGTGCGCGACGCCGCGCACGTACTTCGCCGGGAGGTGTTCGGCAAGTTCACCTTCGAGCTCGACGTGCTGCTCGTGCGGTGGCTGCCCCTCTGGCTCGTCGACAAGATCATGATCCTCCTCTCCTGGCTCGTCTTCGGCGACCTCGCCAAGTTCGGCGTCCGGCGCCTGAGCGGCCCTCTCGAGCTCAAGAACACCAACGTCCGCACCCCGTTGCTCCAGCACGACGCAACGCGGGGAGAAGAGGCTGTCCATGCGATCTGTGGGGAGATGCACCATGGCTGCTTGATATGATCACTAGCTAAGTGAGCTAAGCTTGGATTTGTAAGTGTCAAGTAGATCAAGAAGGTGTTCTAGCTGTAGTTGTTGTTTGGCTTGCAAGTGTTTTGTGTTGGTGGTTTGGGGGGTCCTTAAATAAGGGGAGGGGCATGTGAAGGAGTAGAGAGAGAGAGAGAGAGGAGGGTGGTGGCAAGTGGTGATGATAGAGAAATAATCGTATATAGAACAAATGATAATATTTGGAGATCGTAAACGCACATACTTCGTCCCATTTTAGGCGTTGGACTAGTGTGTTGTTTTGGTTCTAGGAGGAAAGAGAGATGTGATTTGATTTTTCGTTTTAGGTTTTGGAGAGAGATTCTAATGAGCGAGGGAGGCCGACACATGCATGTGGAGAAGATAACCATGGAGAACACGAGGCACCCATCACCCCCTAAAAAGAAATGCATTGTCAAACTCTTCTGTTCCCATCTACTAGTTAACTTCTCGATTAGCTGCCCCGGCTAGCTTTGTAGCAAAAGCACAAGTTTCGAATTCGAGCAGCACTTGCTGACCGGCTTCGAAGTTGCAAAATTATGTCCTCCGCCAACCTATTTTTCCTTTGCTTTATTCGTATCCATCTTTATTTTCTCTTTTTTTTCACTAATCACGAGGACGCCCTCTAATTTTTAGGCTTTATTAAAGTGACAGTACAGATTAATTGATCCTTTTCATTATCCTTTCTCACCAGTCACCACCCATAACCAGCGGCCCAGATTTTACTCGCCTTCTTTTCGTATTCCGGCTTTTTTAGCGGTTTCTGCTTTTGGACCGTTGAATTTTAGTTGAAATTAATTACACTGTTAGCTTGAATAACTCAGAAAAAGCTCATAACCGCTGCAGTATAATTTTAGTCAAAAGCCAATAGTCCAAAGCCGCTAAAAAGCCTGAACGAACGGCGACACTCCAGGTGATGCCATGGAAGAAAGAATAATTTAGGTGAAACTGTTAGGAAACCTAGGCCTGGGCCAGAAGCCTTGGCCCATGGTGGACATCTCACCGGTAGACTATAAATAGGGAGCTGTACTGGTAGATTTTGTACACATGCAATCAGAAAGCAATAAAGAAAGACCAAGAGTTCTCTCTACCTGTCTGTGTTTTCAATCTATTATTCTGTCTTCTGTGATTGATCTCATTTCGTATTAAGCAGAGGAATCGATCGGACTAGTCGCCAGTGACGGTTCCTCAACACGTTATCAGCACGAGTTCGCTTCGATGAATCGAAGGTAATCATCAAAGCTCTAATAGACTGAATCATCTAGATCGCTCTAAATTCGTAGTTTTCGCTTTCTAGATTAATTTTCTGCAATACAAATCCGCTCTAATCTACCGCAAGCAGACTTGAAGTCACCAGCACAATGTCGATCGGTAGATTGCATCACAGAGTAGATGTTGCTTGCACTGTAGATTAAAAAAAGAAAAAGGGGGGAAAAATATGCGCACAGGTGGCCCCGCATGGCCGCCGCATGCGAGAACGCTGCCAGCCCGCCGCTGGCCACCGGCCTGCCGCCGACCGCAGACCGCCCGAGGAGGACGCGCCCGAAGTCGCCCGAACGTGTGTCAGTCTGCTTCCTCGTTGCGCGAGCCCGCAGCCGCGCCGCCTCGGCTTCTCCCCACACACGCGCCGCCCGGCCGCCGGCCCGCAGCAACGCCACCTCGGTTTTTCCCTGCACGCGCGCGCCGCCCAGCCGCTGGCCCACAGCAGCCTAGCCGGTCTGACCTCGACTCGCAGCCGCCTCACCGGTCCAGCCTTGGCTCGAAGCCGCCTCGCCGCTCTAGCCCCGCGCCCGACCATGCACTACCTCGGCCTTCTTGGCGTCACCCGAGCTCGTGCACTTGAAGACCGCCGCGCCGGCCGGTCCCATAGATCTGCCGGCCCCGCCGTCGAGGCAGGCTGCCTCGCGTCCGCTCGAGACGCCGCTCAGGTCGGACGGCCACCGCCACCGGGCTCAGCTCTGCCAGCTGCCACCTAGCGCCGCCTCGCACGAAGCCGAGTCGTCCGCCTGCGCTGGCACCCGGCGCCCGGCTCCCGCCGCTTGCCAGACCGTTGCCCGCCCGGCCACCGCTGCTCGCCCGGCCGCCGCCACCATAAGGGCAAGGGCAGGGAAACCCTACCCCTTGCGGGTATTTGTCTTAGGCCGGACGGGCTTGATGGGCCAAAAGCGCAATCGGGCCGGCAGCACGGCTCGGACGTGGGGGCACCGGCGAATTTTGCAAACCCCCCCCCCCCCCCAATCTCTGGAAATTACCAATCAGCCCTCGGATTTTGCATATGGGTCCCAAATTGTGCACAAAGGTCCTCGTAATTCTAAAAATTGCAAATAGGCCCTCTAGTATTTCATATGGGTCCCAAAACTTGCAGAAAACCCCTCAGAAAATCAGGAAATTACGCAACAAAATTTCTCTGAACTGGAAATTTGCGTATAGACCCTCGGAAATTGTAGAATTCACTGAAAATTCATATTCTAGCATAAAAGGGCCTCAAGAATCCGAATTTTGAATTATTTTTAGCATTTGAAGCATATTTATTTTTGCCATTATTATTTTCTATATTTTCTGTATTTATTTACTGTTTTGATTAATCGTAATTGTTTATATTGCCTTTAATCACCGAAATTAGCACTAAAATTCATAGAAAATTATGGAACATTACGAGAATATTTTGTGCTACTTATTTACTTGCAATAAATTATTCCATGCTGTGCCTCCACCATGCCTTGCGCCATCGCATTGTCACTCTGGTGTGTCTCCGATAGCGCCATCACCACCCCTAGGTGTGACTTGTTCCCAACTTTCTGTTTTTCCCTTGTTGGTGGCCACCATGGCCTCCCTCGCCAGCGACAAGCTCGGCCATACTTTTCCCCTGCCTGTGCACTGTAGAGCTCCCTAAGTAGTTTAAATTCAAACTTAATTAAATTTAGTAAGGTCATTAGATTAAGTTAAGTAACCACTGATCAGTGGGCCCGTCACTAGTGTAGGATAATTAGTCTATAACATGTGGGCTCAATCTAATTAAGAAAATCATTTAAAACAGGTTAAAAAGGTATGAACCGCTAACATGTGGGTCCCTTTTACTGTTACTTGCATAGCGTCAGGCCCCATCTATCAGCCACAGTGGTATTCTGGTAGAAAAATAAATTAAAAACAATATTAAAATAAGTGGACCCCACCTGTCAACAAGGGAGTCTCTCTCCTCTATTTATTTTTGGATTTAATCCAGACTTAAACTTTCAATTGTCTATTCTCATTTATTTTAAATCCAAATTAAATGAAACTTATTTCTAAATTCATATAAAATCAAGATCTTTCTATTGGAACTGAAATCATGAATTTTGGAGTTCATTTGACTTTTCATTTGGAATTATTCCTATTTTGCTGATATTTATTCAAATCTCCGCATAATCATTTAAATAGACTACGAAGCTCAAGAAATGCAATAATTACTGTCAAGCCAAGATTCTCAAGACCAAGCAACTTGTGAGCAAAGCGAACCAATACTTTGATCATGTTGAACATATACTTTGCTGCAAATTATATTTGTTTAAATTATAAAATTGCATGTTTTTATTTGTTACGCAAATTTATATTTATCTTAAGGTTATAGATACATACCTATCAATCGTCGTATTACTATACCCACCCCTTGGATATTTGAACACCTAATCCTTGTCATCCTAGAAATCTAAATGGTAACCATACTAATTATAACTTGTATCTAAGTGCCATACTTAGTCTTGCTTAGATACTTAGGAGCATTAAATTGCCCTGACATCATTTCAAAGATGATACTAGTATTTGGGTAGTCATTGGATGAAAATGACTTATATTTCAAAATGAAGGATATTTTCACCCCTAAAACTCTAAACTTGCTTAAATATATAAGCCGATGGTAATAGTGGTTAGTACAGATAGAGTATGAGAAAATGTGGTTTGTGGTAGAACCAACCAGGTAGTCCCTAAGAACTAAATCTTATGATGATGTCCCAGTGTAAAATAGTGCAACCACAAGTCTATAAGATGTATGACCTGGCTAACTAATTTATATCCACCAAAACGAGTTGCACCATTGGTATAACTCACAGGCCGTGTCGCTAGATATAAGCTGCCATGTAGCATACAAGGGGTTCTCAATGAAGGTGGACGTAACCCCACTAAGATAAAACCTTAGCAGGTGTAACCTTCGCTGGGTGTGTATTGTAAAGGCCTTGTGGTAATCTACTTGATTCATATATCCAAGGAAATGTGTAAAACATAACAAGTTGATTAGCTCTTATAGGTAAAGTGTATGACCTCTGTAGAGTGAAAACTATTCGATCAGCCATGCCTACGGCCATGGGTGGGCATGAGAACTTACTCGAGTTAGTGTCTATTTCTAAAACTTTATGGGTAGGATAAAAAACTTGTCGGGTGGTTGTAACCCCGATTTGAATTGCCCTAGGTTGATGTAACCCAGTGATGATCATGAGTGGATGAAATCCTAGTAACAAAAATTAGCATGTGGTGGATGAAACCATGTAATAGGTGGATAGAACCTGCACCACTAATATTATTGCACACTCTTACATTCTTTAAAAGCATGGTTTAGTTAAAAAAAATGTTAAGTCTCATAATTTCTACCTATTGTAACTTTCAACTGAAGCCTTGACAAATAAAATAACCCAAGCCATCCTTTGATAAGCCATGCATCTATATAATTGCATTATGTGTATTAGTTCACAGAGCATAATTGTTTGTGCTCACACTCGCTCACTCAATTAACTCAGAACCAGTGGAACAAGACCACTACACATATTATCATGCTCCTAAACTTGATGGAGAAGAAGACTGAGGAAATTAGGATGATCTCTTGTACTATAGTTTTTATCCTAGTTAGGCAGACTTTGATGGTGACTGTGTGTACATACATTACCCAAGCTTGGATAATACCTGTTGTACACATTTTACCACCAGTCGCTTGCCTATGGTAGGTTATGTACTACTACAAAAAGGGTCATCACAGACGGTTTAGAACTATCATCACAGACGGTTTTTTGAACTGTCTAAATTTATGCATCAGTGATAATTGGATGTTATCATAGACGGTTTGTAAGCCGTCTATGATAAATACAACACATGCGGTTTGTAACTAGAATCGTCTGTGAAGAACACTATCATAGACAGCTCGAACCAAAAACCGTCTATGATACTCACACATCACATACAATTCTAACTACCAACCATCTATGATGAGCGAGTATCACAGATGGTTGGTAGATAGAACTATCTGTGATGTGCGAGTATCACAGACGGTTTTTGGTTCGAGGCGTCTATGATAATCCTTAACAGATGGTTTATACCACAAAACTATCTGTGATAGTTCATTCTATACCTAAATTTTTTTCTATTTTTTAACTAGCCTCAAGAAATCTTAACTATGTCATATGAAAACATGCAAATACAACAATAAACACAGTAACACATTCTATTTCCATTAAAATTAGAAATCACTATTACAACATCACAACATAATGAGTAGGTTACCTATAGCACTGCATACACAAGAGGACACTTACAATTTTACAAATATAAGTTTCACAGTTATAAATTCAGAAAGATGCTTACACTACAAGAAACTTTAAGCCAATACAAGCTAGACTTACACATCCTTCATTAAACTACAATCTAAAACAAGCGGTGTGGGAAAATTTTCAAGTAGCAGAAACAAAGAGGCAATGAAAACCATTATCAGCTTCTATGTCAAAATCAATAGCTTCTATGCCGGCGACTTGGAATAGTGCAGATTTGCCATTGCCTTCTTCCTTTCCATCTTGCTTCAAGCGAAATTTCAGCCGCCCTTACTGAACCCCTTCTCACCCTTGCCACACACAAACGAGTTAGAGTAGTATTGGTGGTATTGGTTCTTCGAGTAGGGAGAGCGGGTTAATAAGGGGCAAGGGGTGGGGAGGTGACTGGTGCCTACCATTCGATGCAGAGAGAATGGACTGGATCCTGGAAGATATGCCACTGATCGGTGACATGGCGGGGCATCACACACGGTTCGGATTACAAACCGTCTATGATAGAGACATTACAGGCGATTCATAATAAAAACCGTCTATGATAACGGAAGATATCACAGATGGTTCTTATTAAAAACCGTCGATGATAATGGCTAAACAGTAGATTACAAAGACTATATATTAATGCAATATAAATAGCTAGTCTCAAAAGATAAAATAGCAAAATTTTATATGGCTTATATATATTCATTTGAAAGGTTTCGATGAGATCTATATCTTTACAGTTGAGATGAAACCTAAATTCTGAAGGGAACACCAAGAAAAGGGCAAAAACAGAAATCAAAAACTTACGACGCAAATTCAAAGCCAAAGATGGCCAATTTTGGGGGGCTTAGAGGGCGACTAATGCAAGCAGGATATTTTTTTAGATCGGTCTCGTCGTTAGCTTTCTAACGAGTGTAAGAACATCGAAAATAGACACCGTATGCAAAAATTATGCCCGTTTTACTAAAAGTGTCTCAAAACGGGGTCCTATTCGGACTCAGGCGGGAGATTATGAAAGTTTGGGTGGTTGTGAGGTGGAAAACATATTACAGTTTTTAATACAAACCATCTGTAAAGTATCACAGATGGTTTAAATAAATAACCGTCTGTAATGTCTGTAATTATCACAGACGGTTTTCATCAATAACCGTCTGTGAATTATCACAGACGGGTATTAGTAAGAACCGTCTGTGAGAATACCATAGATGGTTATTCGTATGAACCGTCTGTGATAATTACAGCACAGACGGTTCCTGAGAACCGTCTGTGATGGAAGCGTCAAGTATAGCCTCTTTTGTAGTAGTGATGGCCTCACATTTTGCTTATCATTTCCGTTTCTGCTTTTGTAATGTAAGTATTGGACTTGATCGGCCCTATATATAAACTCTACCTGATGTGGAATACTTAAACTCTAATATGTAATATTAGTGAATGGTATGATTCATGCGATGTATGAAATGATTCAGTGATATATCTGTAATCACTATCTATTGATCAAGATAATAGCACAGTGAAATCATAGAGATTTCTGGATTAACAAAATCCGTGTCCGATAGGTGCCCTGATCAAGCAACTAAACTACCTCATGTGCCACAATATATATATATATATGGGTATTGATAAACATCACCTGGATATTTTTTTTCCTAACTATCATCCAGATTTATGACCATTGGATTAGAAATCCAATGGCCATGAATTCTCCCCCACCCCCTCCAAAAAAAATCTCCCCCTCTAAAAAAAGGGTCGTTAGATCTCTAATCCAATGGTTTCAAATCTGGATAATTGTTAAGAAGAAAATATCCGGATGATGCCTAGATACAACCTATATATATTGACCTCATCGATGGCAGATCCCAAGCATTGATTTCTCATCCGATGGCCTTAAACGTGTGCTTGTGGGAGTGGTGGATTCTCCACTACACCTGGATCTCTTATCTGATGTCATCGCAGATTCATCTTAGATCAGCTCACCATGTACAGGCTTCACAAAAAGGCGACACGTCCGATTGAGTGGATGCATACACTCAAGATTGGCAAACCTACTACCCCGTCTGTGAATACTGGCGACTGTTGATTTTTTATGGTCTCGAAGGTTAAAATTTAACCGTTAATTTTACACTAATATATTTATAAAATATCACAGAAGTATAATGCTATGAAAGTATGTTTTTACGACAAATCTAATGATATTATTTTAATACGATCAATGTAAATATTTAGAAAATAATTATTTGATGAAGATAACGAAGTTGGACTGATCCAAGTCAATAGTGCCAAATAAATAAAAATGGAGGGATTATATCAAAAACAAATCAACATTACAGATGAATTGATGCCAAAATATTGGCCACTAAAGATCACTGAAATGACAGGTAGTGATGACCTTTATGGCCAATGAAACCGAACACACGGCAACAAAGTCAAGAACCTATCACAAATGTGTGTGACAACTGTGAGCCGTTCGAACAAAGTCGCATTGCCCTCCATTGTATCCAATCACACCAAACAAGCATCACAAAGAAGCTGTGTAGTAGTGGAAGAATAAGGTGACAAGAATGCATGCATGGTCTCAAAACAGAGGGGCAGATCCTGATCAGCATGTCACTTATGCAATAGCATTTGTCCCAAAGTTTCCCAGCAAAGTCAAGATCAGCTGGTATCCCAAACTGAGACGCTGCATGGTTGAGACAATGTTTGATGTAAAAGTGTCTAGAGAACAATATATAGTAAACCAGTTGGTCGAAAACTCATATGGAAATTAGCACTGGTTAATCTGGTCGTAGGCTGGGCATATCGTAGTCATAGACCTTTGTTTTGTCAAATGATTTTGGCAAGGATAAGAGATTCCTAGATCGTTGCACTGAAGCTATCTGCTAGTGTAGCTTCATGGCACGCTTGTGTTAGTGCTCCATTAAGTCATGTTTGTACGCACGAGATCAATGTTTAGTTAGATGCTTGATTTACTGCTTTAACAAGAGTGGCCATGCAATTTTTGCATATGTTTTTTGAGACAACAATGGACGGCAGACACGCCGACACGGACAACGCACATGGTTTCAGATTTCGAAAGCTGTTTATAGAATTTGCTTTAAGAAATCGCCCCGTTTATTTTGACTTTCGGATAAGCCAAAAGAAGGGAGCCTTAGCTGACTATAAATTGCATTATCATAGTATCTTGAAAAGCGAAATAAGTTGAGACCTTGTACTGATAAATTCCACAGATTGAAAAGGTTCAAAATGTTAGAAGTTAAGGAAATGTTTAAAACCTGCCAAAGTAAATCCCAGAAATTTAGAAACATTTAAATATCCAGACTGAAAGCCTTCTTGACGAGGATATAATAATCCTCAAATTATTATTTATCTGTAAATGATATTATTACCTCATTATACTCCTTCAATATACCCCTCATCCATAAGGGAGAAACTAAACAAGGTAGTCGTAAGCTCTTCTAAGACTACTCCTTGGTAGTAAGTATTTTCATGACCATTTCATAATTATAAGTTTTTCTATGAGCATAACATGGTCGTAAATCATTTTATAACCACCCTATATTTGTAGACTCTTCCAAGAACAGTTTAATTTTGACTAGCTTGCCTATGACAGCCTGCCACAGCATGGGTTTGTCTGACAAGGTAGTTAATGTACATGCTTATTCTGTAAAATAATTGTGCATAACTTCTTTCTGGCAATAACCGCTGGATGACGAGTGAGACACCATGTCTCTAACAATAACTCCTGTCGAACAGTTATCATTTTAAATGTTAAGGCATCTTTTGGCATGGAACAACCACGACCACTTCACATGTTATATAAGGGTTGACGTCAGGAAGAAGAGAGGAAACAGAAATAATGCAAGACATTCCACATTACTTTCTTTTCTGATTGTAATAAGTTTATTGAGTAATAGCCACACAGGAGTAGGGTTATTATTCTCCCAGAAGAAGGCACGAACCTGTATAAATAGTCCTTGTGTCTTTCTCTATGTGATCATAGCCAGGTCTTTGAGAGTTACCCCCTGAATCCAATAAATCATACGTAAGATCGATATTAAAACACTGATAGTTGGCACCGTCCGTGGGAAACATCTTCCAAACTCCAATAATTCCTTGTCAATAAGTTCTCTTCTTTCTGATTTCCTCATGGTAGGACAGTGAAACAAGGCAAATTGGTTTGACCTGGCTAACTATGCAGATCTCGACATGAATGCTTGCTACGACTACGAGCAGACTATGTTTTCATTCAATGGTGAGGCTGTCTTTAGAGATCCACCACAAGATCCCAGAGATTGCACCATGGATAAGGTTGGGGAGGGATCCTTATCCCCCTCAATGTTATGCTCAATGGAGGAATTAGTTTTCCCAGAGGGCAAGGGTTAATCCGACCACAAACAGGATTTGAAACGTGATGAGACACCTGCCTCTAAATGTTCGAGTCCCTCGGCAGCCATCAGATCTCACTCGGCAAGTCCTGGAATCCCACATTTCGGGGCTCCATCGACATCTAATGGTTGTCACTCTCTAGTTATTCCCGCAGAGAATGTGGGTGGGCTTCCTGCAAGTTCGCCCATATTCTCGTAGGGTTCAACTCCGACCGGATATAGTTATAACCCAGAATTCCCCTTCTTGGAGGGGCTTGCTTCAAGTCGTGATGCGTTGTCATATGATGGCTCTTCAAGCCAGGAGTCTGATGCAAGTGGAGATTATATCCAAGAGGACTTTGCCCTCCCCTCAGATACAAATCACTTTCTTAGAGGAAGGACTGAGGATCCTCTCCATCGCCCACACACTGCGACCCCTCATGGTGATGGTGAGGAGACCTCTGGTGATGAATGAGGTGAGTACTCTGATGAGCATTGCAGAAATCCTTGAAATAATCACTCTCCATCAAGGCGGCCTCAACCAGCCTCTAGCATAGAAGATCCTAAGAACCTCTAGAGGAGAAGGTTGGTGGCCTAGAAGAGTTTGTCTGGGTGCATCCTATATCAATTCGAGGAGGCTCAAGAGCTTTAGCATATCAACGACTTGCTCGAGAACCCAACTCAAGAGCTTGCTCGAGCACCCAGCTATGACCATTTTGCAGAGGGGATCACACAAAGGCTCTAGAGCATGATGGCCAGACTTGAGCAACCTAACCAACATAATTCTGGGAGGCAAACAGGTATGACCATGAAAAGAACTAGTTGTTTGAATTACTCACCTCGTGGAAATCGACATGATGACAGATCATGTCATTCTCCTAACCATAACTTTGGTCGGAGGAGAGTTCTTTGAGCAACCCAGGATCGAGGAGGTGATCTTTCACCACTTCACGTGAGAAATCTACAACAGCAGATGGAATACAATGAGTATTACGCTCGTGTGGACGAGAGCTATTATTGGTCGGGTCCATCGACTGCCGGGCATCGTCGAGTACGATCGCCTAGATATGTCAATCATCCTTTCCTGCAAAGGAGGCATCACGACCTTGTTACTGGATGTTGAACTTTTACGTCTGGTCTCCGAGCGGTTCGCTGGCCACCACGGTTTCGGCCAGTGAACATGGAGAAGTTTGATGGATCTCAAAATTCCATCAAATTTCTTTAGATTTACACAACCGCCGTTTGAGCAGGAGGAGGAGAAGAGCATGTCATGGTGAACTACCTTTCGACTGTGCTTGAAGGGTTTGCTATATCGTGATTGTTAAATCAACCACTAGAGTCGATCCATTCGTGGCAACACCTCTGCGACCTTCTCCTAGCCAATTTTTAGGGACCCTACAATCACCCTGGGAAAGAGGACGACCTACACATGACGAGACAATGTAGCAGCAAGACCTTACATCAATTCATTAGACAATTTTGTCAGGCTCATAATTCAATTCCAGAGATTTTTGGTGCTTCTATCATCAGAGCATTCAAACAAGGAGTTTGCAATAGAAGGTTCATCGATGATATCACATTGAATCCTCTGACTACTATTGCTGAGCCCTTCAAGATGGCTAATCATTATGCGACTACTAATGAAGAAGTCGAGTGGAGCAAAACCGTCAACCAAGTTGATCGAAGTTCCAATGAAGTAGGCGAAGGTAGCAGAAAGAAGGATAAGATCTAGAAATCCAAGAACAAGGTGAAAGGCCAAAAGCCTCAAGCCAACAGTTCCAAGGTGGCCTTGGCCGTAGGCGATAAGGAGCCACAAGGATCTCCTTTGATGTGGTCGATTTCGACATGACATATAATGCCATACTCGGATGACCAACTCTGGCACGATTCTTAATTGTTGCTCACTATGTATATCAATGTCTTAGGATGCCAGGTCCCAAAGGAATAATCACAGTCCACTATGATAAAAAGATGGTGCTTATATGTGACCGCAAGTCCCTCGAGATGGTAGGCCAGTTACCAACTCAAGAAGCAAGCAATGTGCAATCTTCAATCAAGCACTTGAAGCCTAAAGCTGCACTGAAGCTGAATAAACAAGTCAAGAAAGTTCTCCTGGACCCAGAGGGGGCTCCGAAGACTATTCATATCAGAGTCACCTCTCACCCTGCACAGGAAGATGTCGTTATCACTTTCCTCTAGGCAAACGTAGATGTCTTCGCGTGGCAACCTTCTAACATGCCCGAGGTCCCTAGGGAGGTGATCAAGCACAGGTTAGCTTTACGGCCAGACAAGAAACCTATAAAACAAAAATTATGAAGATTTACTGTAGGGACCCAGATTTGATAATCCGGATTCCTCTGTGATTCTCTGCACTATTCCCCTGGATCAGTAGATAGTGCTCACAGTTACAGTAATTAATATCAAAATACATATCATGCGGGAGCGTAAATATAATAGTAGACTTACTCATGGGCCGATTAGGCCGAAATCATTAAATTGCAGCAGCGGAAGAACGAAGCACACAGGTGGGACCTTCAGGACATGCCCACAGGCAGCCAACTGGAGGTTCGCGACCTAGCCCTTGACATCTTCATCTCCTCGGCCAGCTTGTCCAATCTTGTTGCTGAGGCGAGGTGATTTGATTCCTGATTCTGAATTTTGTCGCAAAAGCGAGCATGAGCACTCCGACCCCATGCTCCGCGAGCCAATACACAGAATGCAAATAAATAGTATGCATGGCTTAACAAAGGAAGGCTCGGGTTATTTCATTTGCCAAAAATCGCCTTTAGCAGCATTATCATGAGTTAATTATAGTATTATTGTTGCCACCTAAACTCCACACAACAATTGCCGTAATTGACTTAATCCACCACGCTACACTTTAATTATGGACTGCTGTCTAAAACTCTAAACAGCGAATAACATCATATAACCAATCCACCGATCTATTTCTTTCTATATTGATTACTATCTAATACTCGAAACAGTGAACGACATCGTTTAACTAATCCACCGATCATTCACTCTCTATATGGTTTGCTGTCTAAAACTCCATACAGCGAATATCATCAATTATTCCATCCACTAATCAAATGCTGCCTAATCCCCAAACAGCGAGTATCACTATTTATATAACCCACCGACCAATTGCCGCCTAAAAACTCCAAACAGCTAGTGACATCATTTATCGGATATCACTTAATTAATCCACCAACATCTTTTGTATTCTACATTCCTATCAATCCAATCTTTTTGTTATTGATCCACAACCATAATTTTTCTCTTCCAATTATCAACCTTATTTTCTATTTTCCATCTCTAACTACTTCACTATTGTACCTCCACCAAGAATATCATTGATCAAGCATACGATTCAATATTATATATCCGCCAAGAATATCATTGATCAATTCTACGACTCACCATTATATATCCACCAAGAATATCACTAATCAAGAGTTATAATCCAATACTCGTATTATTCCTCCAAATTCCCGAAAATTCAATTAGATCATTTATCTAGCCGATCCATTCAACTGGACCCCACTAATTTATTTCTCCCAGAATCCACACTATCATTTCCCATTCCTGATCGACCTGAATCCACCAATACCTTTAGGTGCATACTACAAACATCCACCTCCTTTACTCACGACCCCGTATATTCCACCCATATTTTATTTTATAAGAATAGAAATGCCACTATTTAAAATACAATACATAAAATTTCCTGACACCTAGCAGCTTTGGAACAAAACATAATGTTCAAGGAATATTAACATGAATTTCCATACATATGGCATCACACCATATGCCTAATATTACCATAATTTTTCCATATATACGGCATCACACCGTATAACATCTTTCAGCGTTATAGCCGCTAAACTTACCACTGGGGCGACACCCAGGACAACTCAAATCAGGGCTTTCCGCTACCCTCCACTTTTCCATTCCCATTTTCCAAACATTTTTAAATAGAACTATCTCGAGTAAGTTCCCATGTCCGCCCTTGACCGTGGGCACGGCTATTCGAATAGTTTTGACTCTGCAGAGTTTGTACACTTTCATCACAAGAGATGAATTATCTTTGTTGCCAACATGCTTCCTTAGGCATGAGACCCAGATAATTTATCACAAAGCCTTTACCTTACTCCGATCTAGCTAGACACCACCCACGCTGAGGTTTCACCGCTGAAGGGTTACACCACCACAGTCAGAAGCCCCCTCTTGTGCCGTGCGAGTACAGTACACCTTGTGCCTCACTGTGAGTAAACCAGTACACCCTGGCACCCACTTTCCTCGGTGATATCTGAACTAAACCCTTGCAAGTTATTCAGCTAGGTCGTACCCATTATAGACTTGTGGTTGTACTGTTTTACATCAGGAGGTCATCACAAGATTCAGTCCTTAGTATTATCTGAGCGGTTCTGCCACACTCCATAATTTGTGCTCCCACCGCACCACATACCAGCCCCCAAGCCATCCGCTCAGATATTTAGCAAGTTAGGATTTTTTGGAGCATAAAATAATCATGTAAAAATATACCAGTCATTCCCACCATGACTGCCCAAACCAGTTTCTCATGATTTAAAATGACAATAATGTTTGGGGCATTTCAGTGCCCCTGGGTATTTATGCAGTACTAAGCATGGCATATAATTAGGGACTTATTTTTAAAAGTTACCATTATAATTTTGCTAGGGTGACAAGGTTCATATATTCAAGTATTCCAAAGGAGGTGTAATATTAGCAAAGGTAACAATGGGCATATAACTAGAATATTAAATTAAACATGTATTTGCATATGAAATAACAACATGCAATTTGATAATTTAAAACAAAATAATTTGCAGAAAATGTAGGTTCAACATGATCAAAGTATTGACTCGCCTTGCGCGGTTTACCGCGGTCGTGAGCTCACACGATGCTTTCTCTTGAGTTTCTGTTCTTTATCTTCGCTTCGCTCTGACCACGCATGATCCGGAGAATCTTCAGGATTCCAGTTTCTAATTACGCGATAAACGAGTGAATACAAATAAAAGTAAATAACTCAAGAGATCCAGATAAATCCGAATAAACTCGATTTAGTTTTATTATGAGTTAATGGGTGATTTGGGTTATTTGAGGTAAGGTCGGTGGTAGAATATGATGACCTGATCTTTTTATTAACAATTTCATTTATTTATTTTTATATTTATCAAGGAAGTTCCATGAGTTAGGGTGGACCTATGAGTAGGTATCATTTTGTCGGGTGTTACTTTTCAGGGCATATGATATATATGTATAACTATATGAGTGATGTTTGCAAACCTTAGTTTACCGAGTTAAATTTATAGCCTATATTTACAACCTTTTGTGGTATGATATTTCAGGTGCCTCCATTTATTACTAAGCTATGGTTTATTTATACAAGTCCCGACTTGCTGTATATATATAATTACACTCCATATAAATATGTACTAAAGCTAGTGGTAAGATTTAATTGATGGCACTACTGTTATCTTGCCCATACTTTAGCTACTATTATGCTTTATTTTAAATTTTAGTTTAAACTTAGCAATCTGAACAAGGTTTGATATGTATCATTTTATGTGACCCTAATTACTTGTGTTAATGGCTTAATGTTTACTTTAGAGTATTTACACATATTGGTTAGGTCATTTTAACGTACGACATCCTAGGGCTATTATATTTTAGTAATTGTATATTAATATGATCTCTAACTTAAATTTTTATGGTCACGCCCCACTGTTTAGTTTATTCTATGAAGAGACCTAATTTAATTAATCCTACTATTAAGATTTATTTTATGCCTGCATGATAATGGCATGACAAATATTTATTTATGAGTGAGGATAACCCTTTAACTTAACGCTTTGTTCCTATTGCTTTAACATAACACCCAGTGCATTTCCTTAAATTTTAACTTGAATATATTTTTAACTAGGCTCTTTGTTAAATTTGGACTTTAAACAAAACCACATTTTATTAATACCTCAAATAGATATTTAAGCTACATTAGTTGCTCATCATTATTATTTACCAAATCTACTATTAAGATTTATTTAATGGCACCATTATTACTTTATCTACACTTTAGGTATTATTAGGCGTAGCTTTATTTTTAATCCAAATTTATTCATCTATCATGGCTTGTTATACGAGTTCTCAAATTAATATCGCTATTTATTTAAATCTTCCACGGGGATTTATTTAATGGCAGCATGATGAATATTAGGGCATGTATTATAATTAAGGGTGTTCTTTATTATGTTTGAATATTTAACCAAAGTCATCTTTATTTGTTTTTGCATTGGATCTAATAATTAGCCTTTTAATTAATTGCTCAAACCATATTAATGAACTAATCAAAATTTAAATCTTAAATAATCTCATTTATATCCTAGTTACATTTTTATTAGCTTCTCTACATTATTCCCTTATTTTCCCTGATTTTTATTAATGAAACTGAGTCACAAAAATTGAATTGAAAATGGGAAAAGGAGGTGCGGCCGGCTGGAATCGAACCAGCGACCTGAGGGCCTGCTAATCCTTAGCGCAAGCGCTGATAACCACTCTGCCTCTGGGGTTACTTGAAGAAAAGGGGAAAGGGTTGTAGAAGAGGTAGCGCGGTCACGGGGCTCCAAAACAGAGCATCCCGACGGCGCAAGGGCCAGGCGGCGTCGCCGGAGAGGATCGGCCGGGGAGGCGCCGGCGAGCATGAAAATGGAGAGCGCATGAGACAAGGGAGCCGGTGGAGACCACGCCTCTGGCCGGAAGGCACCATCGGCGGCCAGCATCGGCGTGCGGCGGCCGGAGCAAGGGTGGAAGGTGGTGGCGCCGCTGTGGTGGGAGAGAGGAGGATTGGAGAGGAGCGTGAGCAGGAGTGGGGCGTGGGAAAACTCACCGCAGGTCTGGTTGAGCCGGGGAAGCACCGAGGTGAGCCGGCACCGTGAGCCAGCGGCGGCGTGAGGAGGGCCATGGCGTCGGCCACCGGGGGTGAGGGAGAAGCTCTGGCGGCGGTGGGGATGAGCTGGCGGGGCCACGAGGGAGCTCCCGGGCGGCGGAATCGGCCGGCGACGGCTCCAATCGGCCGGTCACCCGATGGCCGGAGCTGGGGGAGATGAGCGGCGCCGGCGGTGAAGAGGGCACAAAAATGAAATTGCTTGGAGGTGGAGGGAGTGCGGGGTGTGGGAAGACCCGTGGGAGTTCCGGCGGCTCTTATAGGCGAGTGGGCGAGGCTGGCCTCGGGACTCCGCCCGTGCGGTCGCATCGGCCAGCGGTGGTGGCAGGTGACGGCAGAGCTTTAGCGAGGTAGGGGCTGGCGGCGAGAATCCCGGCTGGCGCGCGTAGCGGTGCTGCGGGATTCGGGGATGATTCGCTCGGCGTGGCTCGCGCGGTCGTCTCGGCCGTCTTTTGCCGAAGCGGAGGGAGGGGTGGGGGTCCGGCGCCTAGGGAGGAGGAAGGAGAGGTGCGGGCGTAGCGGGGCAAAGGTGTCGCGATCCGCAGACCGGCGGGATTCGCGCTGCGCATGGGTAGCAGGGTTGCGGCTTTCCCGCCACGCGCGCCGCGTGATGCAGAGCAGGGAGGAGGGGGCCCGGACGCACGGGAAGGAGAACAAAAGAAGGAAGGAGGGAGAAGAGGCGCGGGGTGGTCGGGCCCAGTGGCCAGTGGGAGAAAAGGAGGGAAGAAATGGGAGGAGAAAGGGAAAAGGATGGCCCACATGGAAGAGAGAGGAAAGAGGAGAATGGAAGAAAAGGGGAAAGAGGGCTTACACATTACTTTAAAATTTGGATTTTTAATTTACATTTCTATTTCTCAATTAAGATTATTGATTTAAATATTTGCATGACTTTTTGAAGTTTAAAATTTAAATTTTTAGCTATTTAGATGTGAGTTTATAAAACTCCTTTAGCCATTTCTTCTCCTTTACCTAAGTAAATTTGATTTCAAATTTTTATTTCCATCTCTTTTAATATCTCTATTGTTTTGCTTGTCTATGATTTCTTAATATATTACTTTGCATGACACCAAACTTCAGGAAGTTCAAATAAATGCTCAAAAAGAATTTTTAAACACCAGTAAAATGCAAAAATTATTTTGGAAATTATATATTTTTGAATATCAAATTTTTGGGATGTTACATTTACACTCGATCGACAGGAAGCTATTATATCATAATTGGACAAGCTACTAAAAGCTGGCTTCATAAGAGAAGTCAATCACTCAGAATGGCTGATTAACCCTGTAATGGTTAAGAAGTCAAATGGTAAGTGACATATGTGTATAGACTATATTGATCTTAATAAAGCTTATCCAAAAGATGATTTTTCTCTTCCTCGTATCGATCAACTGGTTGATTCTACTGCTGGTTGTGAAGTTTTAAGTTTTTTAGATGCATACTCTAGTTATCATCATATTAGTATGTGTTTAGAAGATGAAGAGAAGACCACATTTATTACGTCATTTGGGATATTTTGCTATGTCAAAATAACATTTGGTTTGAAAAATGTTGTCATACTTTTGAACGTTTGATGCAATTAACTTTTCATCTCAACTAAACGAAAATTTGGAAGCCTATGTTGATGATCTAGTCGTAAAGAGCATCAAACAACTTAATCATATTTTTGACCTACAAGAAACATTCGACAACCTTAGAAAACACCGCTTTAAGCTCAATCCTGAAAAGTGTGTGTTCAGAGTTTCTTCATAAAAATTGCTTGGATTGCTTGTTTCTGTAAGAGATATCGAGACAAATCCTAAAAAGATAAAGGCCATTGAGCAAATGCGCCCTCTGACCACTAAGAAAGAAGTTCAGAAACTCATAGGGTGCATGGCGGTTTAAGTCATTTTATCACACAGCTGGGTGAATAAGGACTCCATTTCTTTAAACTTCCAAGGAAACACAAGAGTTTCAAGTGGTCGAAGAAGACTAACGATGCCTTCAAGGATGTTGAGAGGTATCTTACGAGTGTTCCTATTCTGGTTTCTTTAAAACCAGAAGAGACGCTCACGCCACAGGCAGTAAGTGCAGTACTAATCGTAGAATGCAAAGGCATCCAACGATCCGTCTACTACGTAAGCGAAGTTTTACATGGGCCTAAGGAGCGCTACCCTCAAGTTCAAAAACTTTTATATGCCATCCTCATGTCTTCGAGAAAACTAAGGTATTATTTTTAGGCGCACAAAATAATTATTACGTCTGAGTTTCCCTTAGGAGAGGTTCTCCAGAACAGGGAAGCAGCGGGACGCATAGCAAAATGGTCAGTTGAACTTGGGGAGTTTGACCTCCATTTCGTGTCCTGAACGGCCATTAAACCCTAGATCTTAACAGACTTTGTTGTCGAATGGACAAATCCTAAACCTATTTAGGATCCTTAGTACAATTCCCATGACCAATGGACGATCACTACAAGGAATCAGGTGTTTCTACAGATGATCTGATGTATTGAAACAAGATTACTACATGAACAGATTGATAGATGATCTGAATTCTGTAAATAAACAAGGATTACCGTACATGACTCGTAAAGGAGTGAAACCAAATAATACATGACTACGCAAGGAAGCTAAGGATCAGAAACACAGAGTGCTGCTTGCAGCAACCTACTTCATTATTTATTTTTTCTATTTTTGTCCTTTTTTCTATGTTTATCCTATCTTATTGTGTCATGTGAGACATAGCACCACATGGAAGGGCATTGATGATAAAAACGATATCACTTCAGCATCATTTCATTATCACTTATATCAGTCGCTGTGTAGTGCCATGTCTTAATTTTAATTTTCTAAATTTTTATCCCTTGAGGCCCCTACAAATTAACTAGATAATTGCGCTTCCTACCGAGCACAACTGAAATTTTAATTTTCTAAATTTTTATCCCTCTACAAATTAACTAGGTATTTGCACTTTAGTTACTTTTTATTTTTCTACTAGTATTTTTCTTTTATCCCACTAGCCAGTGCTAATACAAATATTTTTCTTTTCAAACAACGGAAGCTGTCTTATTGGAACGAAAGATAGTTTTATATATCAACGACTAACAACTGTGGCAATACAACCCTAGAGGATGCAACAATCTCAAATTTCGTGGCAACACAACCTTGTTATTGCAACGAAAGATAGTCTTCTATACCAACAACTAACAACCGTGGCAATACAACCCTAGAAGATGCAACGAACCCAAATTTCGTTGCGATAGATAAAACCCTATTGCAACGCAAGCAACGATTCATGCAACGAATCAAATCCGTTGCAAAACTGTCCAGTATTTGCAACCATCAGCAAAAGCGTGGCAATAACATCGACATATTGCAACGCAAATCAACCGAATCACAACGCAAATTCATTACGTGGCAATATTGTCAAGTACTTGCAACCGTTGTATAAATGGTGGCGATAGCACCTACCAATTGCAACGAAATGCATGGTAATCGCCACGCAAAAATATCCGTGGCAACATGGTCAACTATCGCAACCAAAAATGAAAATGGTGGCAATAGCCCCTACCTATTGCAACCAATTCCGTGTCGTTGCAAAGTTGATCGTGGCATTAGGGTCAAAACCTTGTAGTGGATGTACTTTAACAAGTCGCTTACACTTAGTGGCTCAAGGGCTGGGGTGGTCCTGGAATCTACCACGGGAGATACCTTAAAGTATGTCATTTAATTAAACTTTCCAGCCGCTAATAACATGGTCGAATACAAATGTTTGTTGGCTGGCATACAAGCTATGAAAGCGGAAACTCTTAACTAGTCATGAATTAGGTCAAAAAAGAGTACCAATGCTCTAATTTGACCATGTCTCAGTACTTGTCAAAAGTCAGAAAGCTTGAAAAGCATTTTTACAATTTTGAGATATAATATATCCCTCAAAAGGATAATTTTCTCGCTGATTAGTTGGCTCGAATGGCTTCTTACCGATCACAAGTACCAACAGGAATCTTCTTGGAGCAACTCTAGAAGCTGTCTCTGGTCAAAACACCAGAAACAACTCCTAATGAGACAACCTCTCAAGACTACGAGGATACCTAGATAGGACCTATCTATGAGTATCTTTAGAAGGGTACAATACCTTATGATGATCTCGAAGCAGATCATTTATTCCGTAAGTCCAAAATGTATATTTTGATCGATGGAGTACTCTACAAGAGGAGTACTCAAGGGGTTCTTACGCGATGCATATCGCAGAAAAAGGAGTTGTAGATGTTCCGAGATACTGGGTATTATTAACTCATTGACAAGATTGTAGTTTAATATAACTTTTTAAAGTAAAGTTGCTCCTCTCATGAAATGTCGTTATTTTATGTACCTTTTAGCAATGCTTGGATTTAAGATTAAAGTTAATGGCATGCAATTTATTTTTGTGAGTCATGTGACCATGACCAAGGTTGACTTTAATTTAAACCTCAATATTTAAAGTTAAATATTACTACGATTCCAATTATTTCACGTACTCGTTAATCATGATTTTTGTTACAAAAGAATTCTTTTGATGGTTTTCTCAAGTTTTAGACTTCCATCAATTACCTTTATAGAAATAATTAACTTGCTAATTCTTTTTGACATGC
Organism: Dendrocalamus latiflorus; assembly: GCA_017311315.1. Lineage (NCBI taxonomy): Eukaryota > Viridiplantae > Streptophyta > Magnoliopsida > Poales > Poaceae > Dendrocalamus > Dendrocalamus latiflorus. The sequence goes on from CM029628.1 coordinate 2,170,985, forward strand.
AAAATGATCAAAGGTTAAAGCTGTAATATTTTCATCTTGCAGAAATCTTTGTTTTAATTTGATAGCTTAACTTTATTCTTATTTTTAGTTATAAGAACATGTTTTGTCAATTTTCCATTTGGGAAAATCCTTAAGCATTATAAATCCATAATTAAAACTTATCTATATTTCTTATTTGTAACTACTTACCTTTTAAAACATATTTTTAGTTTGGATTTTCTTTTGAAATCATGAGTTAAAGACATGCATTGACTGCCCCTTATTTAGTTGGGCCCCCACATCATGCATGAGAGAGGGGAAGTCAATACAAAAGAAACAGAGGGGGGTCGGCCATACAGAGGAAAACAGGGGCCGCTTGGCGCCAGACATTGGCAGCGGCGGCGCCGGCGAGAGGTGGCCGGAGAAGGCGAGGCGGGCGTTGGCGCACGGCGCGGTGGTGTTAGGCGGCATGCACAGGGAACAGAGCATGGAGAGGGGAGAGGATGGAGCAAGGGATGGGTGGGGGCCAACTGGAAGAGAGCGGGGGAAGAGAGAAATGGTAGATGGCAATTGAGAATTCGATTTTATTTGCAACTGTCCAAAATTCGAGATTTAAATTTTAATTCGTATTCACATGTGAAATCTCGGCTCAAAATGATTGAAGACGAATTTTAGATTTTATGTTTATTTAATTTGCTTTCCAGATATGGACTTTCAAATTAAGATCTTTAGTTTCCAATTATGATCAACATATTTGATTCTCGACTTCAAATTTTATTTTCATTATTGGAATTACTTGGCAAAAATCCAAATCAAGATTCTCAAATAATTCAAGTAACACCAAAAGGATTGAAAGTTCCATTTTCTTCAAAATTTTCACTTCCCACTTTTTGGGATGTTACAACTTCACATAAGGCTAGAGGCTTCAAAGGTTTGAGATAGTGCCTAATGTCATTCCTAAGCCCATCGACAAACACTTGACAAAGAAGTGATTGTTCTGTAAGAGTTTGTAACTCTTGTACACTGCCATCAATTCTTCAAATTTGTCAATATAGTCAAAAATGCTCAGATTGTATTGCTTCACTGAATGAAAATTTTCCAATACCTCATACCAACTGTACTAAGCAAATCTATCACATACCATTGCACAAAATTTAGACCAAGGTGGTGGATTCCATAACAGACCTGTACTCTTGAGCCATCTATCAGCTCTTCCCACTATTTAAATGTGAGCTAGGTCAAACTTAGCTACATCAGGAACACTAGCCATAGCAAATAGGTTTCACTCTGCCTAATCCATTCTAAGGGTTCACTTCCATCAAACTTCAAAAAATCTAATTTGGGCCCCTTACCAATGGACTTGTAGAAATTGTTAACCCTCTCATTACTAGAATTTGGGTTCCACTGCCTAGTGTAGTATGGATCCTGGGATTGGTTCGTGTAGTTTCTAGGATTTGGGTTCCACTATCTAGCAAAATGCTATCCATGGTTGGAATTCATGTGGTTCAAAGTAGGGAAAACTGGAGTAGAGTGAGGCAATGGGTTCTGACCCTAGGGGCTTGAGCTGCAGAATAGCCAGTGGATGGAGGATGAAGGTTACCTTCAGGACTGGTATTGAAATTGACTCCTTGAGTACTGTTTAGATTGATTTGGCTGAGATCTTTAATCCTTCTCATCATCTCTATGTCCAGTTCACTTGGTTGAGCACGATCTGGGATGGTTCTTGGCACTTCATCATTTCTCATGAGATGGGTACTCACACCGGTGTTCTGCTCAGTTGCCCTAACTTGAGGTCCGGCAATTCCTTGCAGCAAGATTTGCATCCTGTTCATTTGAGCCTTTATACCCGCCTTTTTTTTTTCTTTTTTGCAGCTCGCCAACTTGGTGTTGCATCGAATCCACCTTGCCTTACTGCCGCGAGATCCTAGCTCTCTCCCTCGTTCCTTGTTGACGGCTTCATCATCTTGCAATAGATCGGGTGCTAGGCTTAGGGATTTTACTGAGGAGCAAGTCCTGAACCCTCACCGCACTCACAATCTCTTCCGCCTCCTAGGTCAGAAATTGACTAGGGATTCTGCAGTGAACCAAGATTCACCGACCCAGCCAATTTCCCACTGATTCACCGCCAAGGATTGATTTGCTCTGATACCAATTTTGTCAGCCCGAAATAGGGAAAGGTAGAAACACAAGAACAGAGTATTCTACTCTACTGGCTACCGCTAAGACAACTAGATATTTGGCGTAATAGCGTAGTCCTTCTCATTCCAGCTCAAGGCTTATATATGCGTACACAAGCGAGTCTTAGAGATAAAAGGAAGAAGATTACAAGCTCTAAGTTTTAATCCTGCGCGCTAATAACTGTTCACAGTAAGATAACCCCTGTGATTTCCCTGTTCTTGAAGAGAAATTTCGATATTTGACACTGAATACGTGCGCCTCTCAACTTTTAACCCCCAATTCGTACGCATTTGGAAATTTAACCCTGTCACTGCAAATTCTTTTGATTCAAGGGATTCTCCTTATTTTCTCTCCTTTTCTATTTTGACACTTGTCACTGCGAAAATGAAGAGAATCCCTTGAATCAAAAGAATTTGCAGTGACAGGGTTAAATTTCCAAAGGCGTGCGAATTGGGGGTTAAAAGTTGAGAGGCGCACGTATTCAGTGTCAAATATCGAAATTCCAAGTTCTTGAAGCAAGCCTGAACGTTCTCCAGTTCTGTCTGAACTTCTGTAGTCCTGACAGCAAACCGGTATAATTAGGGTGTCAAATAATTTGGGACAAAAGATTGTAAAACTTGAGAGCAGAGAAATGCAGAGAAAGATTACATACTCAGAGATGGTGAGATTACATAATACTGTGAAGTAGCGAAATATTATTTTTTTTCTCTTTGAAGCAGGAGTTACTCTTATGGTTAGTACGACACTTATACTTTTCGCCTGTTTATTATTGAGTTTTATCTAAACTATCATTAAAATCGCATCAATGTATTTAGATATCCATAGATTATAGTTGGAAAGAAAATCAACTAACAAACAAACTCTAACCAATAAGTAGAGCAATAATAGACTAGCCACGCAATTGTCCGCGCCACTCCACAAGTTAAGAGTATATTCTCATGTATATAAGGAATTGTACAGTAAAATCCCAAATATATATGAGATGATGAGAATGTATTCTAACAATATCTTACATTTCACACAAATCAAGTTTATCTGTGAGACTGGAGAGAGATATGAAGATGTATATATCTTTGTAGTCTCATTGTTTACAAAAGTTCCGGCTCAAATTTAAATGTTTGCCTTGAAAAAGAAATTACATACAGGTTGAAGGCGAGATTCCTGCGACAGCTTGGAGTAGCATTGGCAATGGAGGCATATCAACTTCACGTAGACCCTCAAGAATCTGAACGACCTCACCCATTGTCGGTCGATCGAAGTCCTCGTCTTGTATGCACCAACAAGCAACCTTGCAAGCTCGTTCAACCTCTTCCAAATTAACATCCCCATATAATTTGTGATCCACCAAACTCTGCACATCCCCCTTGAGAAGGTTATGGGCAGCCTGAAGAGGAAAGTAAACATCACTGTCATGATTAGTGCTTTCTTCGGATAAGTTACTCCTTCCTGATATGATTTCCAGCATCACCATCCCATAGCTATAAACATCGGCTTTTGTTGTAATAGCCACTCCGCTAATCCATTCAGGTGCAAGATAACCTATAGTTCCTCTTATTGTAGTCAGAGCTCGGCTGAAATCCCTTTTTAGGAGCTTTGCCATCCCGAAGTCAGCAATTTTAGGAGTGAACGATGCATCAAGAAGTATGTTTTGTGGCTTAATATCACAGTGTATGATACAATCCTGACAGCTCTGATGCAAGTAAGCTAGCCCTCTAGCAATTCCTAGAGCTATTCGGTACCTAGTGGTCCAATTCAGCAATGTGCCATTTCTCTGAAATAGGTGGAATGTTAAGGGTATTAGAGATAAGGTATTAGAGATAGAATAGGACTCTTATTTGTTTCCTTATATCTCTTGTACTCTCCTATATATATGGCCCATTGGGTCTCATATCAATACACACAATATTCATAACATGGTATCAGAGCCTAGGTTACATACCTAACCTCAATTACTCTTCCGCCGCTGCTGCCCTCGGGAGGATGATCTCCACTCCCGAGGGCCGCCACTTTTTCCCGGGAGGCCATCCTCTACAGCCGCCGCTCCTCGTCGTACTCTCCGCGCGCGCCTCCGCCTGGAGAGGTCGCCCCTCGTTCGCCCGCTTGGAGCCGCCTCGCCGTCGTCGCCGCCCGTCGCGGCCCATTGTGTGGGCGCCGTCCCTGCTGGGGAGCTCTCCCGTTGCCTCGCCTCTCGTCAGATCCGCACCGAAGGCTTCTCGGGCCGGGCCGCATCCAGGCCGCCGCCTCCCGTCGCTGGCCCGCGCCAGATCTGGCGCTCCCTTGGCTGCGCCTGGGGGTCGCCTCCGTCGCGGCCTCTTCCCATCGCGGCCGCCCGCCTCATCCATGGGCCGCCGCTCTGCTGCCGGGCCGTCGCCGGGCCGCCGCCTGTCTGGTCGCCGTCTCATCAGATCTGGCGGCCCGCCTCGGCCTCCACGCGCCGCCGCCCAGATCTGGCCGATGCCGCCTCGGATCCGCTCCGCTGTCGCCTCGACCGCCATCGCCAGGCCGACTCCCGCCCGGATCCGGCCGGCGCCGCCTCAGATCCGGCCTCTCCGCCGCCGGCTTCAGCGCTCTCCGTGCCGTCGCCGCGTCTCCGCCTCGGATCCGGGCTCTCCGCCGCCGGATTTAGCGCTCGCCGCGCCGTCGCCGCGTCTCGCCGCCTCAGATCCGGCCTCTCCGCCGCCGGTTTCAGCGCTCTCCGCGCCGTCGCCGCGTCTCGCCGCCTCGGATCCGCCGTCGCCAGGCCGTCTCCCGCCCGGATCCAGGCTCTCCGCGCCGTCGCCGCGTCTCGCCGCCTCGGATCTGGGCTCTCCGCCGTCGGATCCGAGCTCTCCGCGCCGTCGCCGCGTCTCCCCGCGCCCGCTCCACCGACGTCCGACAACTCTCCCTCGGATCCGGTCGGATCCGTGGCTCCACTCGCCGAATCCGTGGACTCCCCGTGCTGGCGCCCGTCGCCGAGCTCTTCCCTGCCTGGATCCAGGCCTCCGCGCTCCGTCCACTTCAGATCCGGCCGCCGCCGGTCTGGCATCGCCGGATCCGGACATCTTCGCCACCGGATCCGGCCTCTCTGCGCCGTCTTCCACCGTCGGCTTCTCCATCCGGTCGCCTCTCCATCCGCCGGTCGCCGCCGGCTGGCCGCTCGTCGCCGACCCCGCTCCGCCGGTCGCCGCACCACCCGTCGGCCGCTCCGCCTCGGTGACACCCGAGTGGGCTGGCCTGCTCTCGGTCCCGCGTGGGCTGGCTGACTCTTCGGTCGGTTTTAGGCCGCTCCGCATCTGTGACGCCCGAGTGGGCTGCCCTGCTCTCGGTCCCGAGTGGGGTGGGCTGACTCTTCGGTCGGTCGGTTTAGGGCCTTTTAGCTTGTCGGTTAGTCGGTCTTTAGTTATTTTTCGTGAGCTTTCGTAGCGTCCATCCAAGTCCGTAGTTTCTGATCTTTCGTTCGTTTAAGCCGTGCGAGTCCACAAATTTATTGTCAGTCATAGAAGTGTAGGAATTCTCTTTTGCATGGCAGCAGTCGCTGCTCTTTTCCTTGAGCCGCTGCAGATTGTAGAAGTCTCTATGAGGCCGCCGCGCTTCTTCTGCACCGCGCCTCCGTTGCGCTTATTGTGCATTGCGTCGCCGCGTTTCTTTTGCACCGCGCTTCTTGTGCATTGCGCCGCCGCGCTTCTTCTGCACAGCGCCTCCGTTGCGCTTCTTGTGCACTGCGCCGCTGCCGTCTCAGGCTTCGATCTGTGCCGTCATGCTTCTATCTATTCCTCTTCGGCTTGATTTGACAGTTTATTCGACGACTGCACGCAACGACGACTTTATCACGACTCGGATGTTGGATATTTTTTGTTTTAGTATTAACCCTTTTTCAAATGCAATGCTATTGCATACGCCTTGCATTTGTGGGGGGGTGTTAAGTGTATTAGAGATAAGGTATTAGAGATAGAATAGGACTCTTATTTGTTTCCTTATATCTCTTGTACTCTCCTATATATATGGCCCATTGAGTCTCATATCAATACACACAATATTCATAACAACTCCTTCCTGATATGATTTCCAACATCACCATCCCATAGCTATAAACATCGGCTTTTGTTGTAATAGCCACTCCGCTAATCCATTCAGGTGCAAGATAACCTATAGTTCCTCTTATTGTAGTCAGAGCTCGGCTGAAATCCCTTTTTAGGAGCTTTGCCATTCCGAAGTCTGCAATTTTAGGAGTGAACGATGCATCAAGAAGTATGTTTTGTGGCTTAATATCACAGTGTATGATACAATCCTGACAGCTCTGATGCAAGTAAGCTAGCCCTCTAGCAATTCCTAGAGCTATTCGGTACCTAGTGGTCCAATTCAGCAATGTGCCATTTCTCTGAAATAGGTGGACATCAAGAGAATGATTTGGCATGTAATCATAAACAAGCATCCTCCTGTCGCCCTCACAGCAGAAACCAATCAATCTAACTAAATTGACGTGCTGGATGATTCCGATTGAACTCACTTCAGCCCTAAATTGCTTGTCTCCTTGACGAACACCTTCAAGCATTTTCACTGCTATGGCAGTTGAGTCAGCTAGAAACCCCTTGAATACAGAGCCAAAGCCACCAGTTCCCAGCTTCTCTGAGAAATTTTTAGTTGCCCGCTGCAAATCACTGTATCTGAATGCAACAATTCCATTGCCACCCTGAACATTGTTCAGGACGCGACGAGAGCGTTTCTTTCGGTTCCTCCAAATCATCAGTAGCAGGACAAGTCCCAGCAAACCCAAAGTTGCACCAGTCACAGCCCCAATGACCATTCCTCTTCTGCTGTTTCCCCGATTCCGCAGCTCTCTGGCGGCAAGGCGAAGCTTAAGAAGTTTTACCCCAATATTACTGGGGTCATCATAGTGATGTTGAATAACATTGAGCAGTCCATCATGCCAGACATAGCAGCCATTGTCGCCATAGGAATATGCAGTGCAAGAGCAATTGCTTAGGCAAGCTTGTGCACATTCACCTTCACTAGTAGCAACGTCTACATTTTGCGCATTACGGGGCAGTCTAAAGCATGGCACAGAGTAGAACTTGTCTGTTGAACTTGTGCTTCTGCTACCAGCACAATCCAACGGAGTATTTCTCACGCACCCCCCTGTTCGATCTTCCAGCTCCCAGTCCTCGACTGATCTGATGGAGAAGCCCTTCATACAGTTGCAGAACGGAAGCGCGTTATCGTCGCAGATTGCGAAAGGTCCACAGATCGCATAGGCATCACACTGAGACCTCGGCTGGCTGTAAGTGATTAGCCAATCTTGCCTGGCCTCGACCCAGACGAACGCCTTCATTTGACCAGACAACTCCAGCGAGAGATGCATTACTATAGTCTCATTGTGCACACCATATGCGAAGTACTCCTCTTGCTCATTGTTGACGAATTCAGGGGTCCCACGCATTTCTGGTACGTTGTTGAAGTACTGGCCGTTCCATTCGCCACTGGACCAATACGCTACGCCGGAGTTCAACTCTACAAGGATCAACTGGGAAGCGCCGGTGGGATCTATCTCCAGCGAGTACACGCCGGGAGCTTGGTCGATCGAGTTCTTCCGGGAGACGATGCGGCGGTTCAGGCCGGTGGCCTTGTCCCGGCCGAGCTTCGCGCCGGGGAAAAGAGTACTCGTCGGGTGGTCGAAGCTTTGCCACAGGATATCGGACGCGTTCGAGGAGCTCCGTAGGGCGAGGTTCCCGCCGTCCGAGAGCGTGACGACGGTGGCGTTGCTTGTGATGTTGGCTTGGGTAGACCAGACGGTGGATCGGGTGCGCCGTTTTAAGATGACAAGGTTGCCATCGCGGGAGATTGTGAGCTCGCATGAGGTGGGGTCGCCGACGGGGCTGTCCCCATTGGCGACCCATACCGTGGTTAGTTTGGGGACGTTGTTGAACCATATGCCGAGGTACCAATGGAGAGTAGTGCTGTTGTCGGACTTACTGCCTGTTTGGAAGAAGCCGAGCGCGTACCTCCCGTTGCTGGAGACGATCTTGTCGCTTCCGGCGAGCGCTTGGCCAGGTGAGATGGTGTCCGTGGCAGCATGACAGCGTTCTGCAGGGTTGTGAAGCAGGGACGAGATGAGAAGGATCGCAAGGACGAGGAGAGGGAGAGGCATGGCGGATGAATGGGATGGGTTGGACTAAGGCTTTGAGTGTTGTTACTTGCTAGCACTGCTAATCGATCTGTTACTATCATGTACGTCAGGGAGTGCTCAAAAAGTCTAAGCACGAGGCACGACAAAGGCGAGCACTGCTGCCCCGTGACGTCGGTCGGTGGGAGCTCAACTACTACAGAAAGTCTAACACTAAACACCAAATCACAGTTTTTAACTAAAAATCGTCTGTGATTATATCACGGTTCATAAAATCGTCTGTGATGATGTTTTTGAACCGTCTGTAATGATCTTTTCTATAGTAGTGTCAACTGTACAAGTCAAGGCAGATTCAGCAGGCTGACATGGATGTTGGACTACCAGTGCCCAACCGGCTGATTTCCACGACAGCGGGGTGGCTCGGGCTAATCTCAACAGCAGCATGCATGTATATCCTGGAAGGTTCCGAAAATTTCCATGTTTTGTCGTTGATTGAATTTCCATGTTTTGTCGTTGATTCGGATTGCTTGTGTCATGTGATCATGTCTAAGCATGATGTAACACCCTAGGGCCAAAATTCGACCAATGCTTAGTCCCTTGTGGAGCAGGCTCACATCTACATACACTGACAGACGTACTCATGATTAAATTTTAGGTTGGGAGGCATGATGAACCAAGAGAATTATCCAATAGCAAAGTAAGATGTATAAAATCATATGACAATCACACCAATAAGAACACATGACACTAAACAAGAATTTCCATGAATAAGGAGGCTACAAATTAATTAGGGAAATTGCAGGAAATCACACGCTTTGGAAATGATGAAAGTGAGAGTTGAGAGTGACAATGAGCTACGGAACAAGGATGTTGAACCAGGTGGGATGTCCAGAAAGCGCACCAAGGGTACTTCAAGTACTGTTGCACCCCACATACTAATATGAGATATTACTATAGAACTCAAGTGCTCTCACATATGCACGTTGCTATCACTCCATTGGCCTTTTACCTGAGAATAGAAAGAGCAAGTGTAAGATAAAAGTGTATATACTCCTTTTATACGTGAAAAAAGTGTATTTAGTAAAAATAAATGGCTCCGATAAAAAAATTTCAACCAAGTCACATACAAGTATTTTATAATTAGTATTTAAGTATACTGAAAGTGATAAAGAGATATAAAATATTTATTTAAGTGGTATATTAGAAGTGAGAGTATGTACTCCTGGAGTATATATATAGAAAAATTACTTTAAGGCACTGGTGCCTAGTCACAAGTGTATGATTGATAATTTTTTTGAAGTTTGGGTATGAAAATGTTTTATACCCTTTGATATATTTATGGCAAGTGAGTTTAGAATTCAGTTCAAACTAGTTTGAACTACCTTTGAGTTTGATGCAACTATAGTGAGTATATACCATGAAAGTAGCTCAAACTAATTAAGCAAAAGTTGAATTTAATTTTTTTTTGAAGTTTGATATCTCAAATATACTTTTTTATGGATATATGAAGATACTCACGTCAAACATTGTGAATCTCAAAACACGTCAACGGGTATTGATATGAGTGCCTAGGTACCTACATCAAGAACCGTCTGATACACATGTATAAATATTAAGGACACCATGGTGCCTAGACTCTATGATCAGACCTTCCATCCATAATTAAGACTTTTCATCAACGATTGATTCGGCATGCCAAATCAATGACTTTCCTTTCAAATCAATTCATTTCTGAATTAATGAATGCTAATGAGTTTGCCTGATATATTATATACCATTGCACTTGCACGCATCTAAAAGCAATCCAAAGCCAAGGAGGCCTGGTGCTCAGACATCACGGTGCCCCGTTTCAGCGTCTTATATATATACATATACGTACATATATGTATATATATATACATATATACATATATGTACATATATGTATATATATATATAGTATTAATAACAGGGGCACCATGGTGCCCAGTCTCTATAATTAAGACTTTCCATCCATGATTGATTCAGCATGCTAAATCAATGATTTCCTTTCTAAATCAATGTCTTTTCGAATTAACGAATGTTAACGGGTTTGCCTGATATATTTATATATCATTGCACTTGCACGCATATAGAAGCAATCCAACTGCAGGCAGGGGCGGAACTTGACAAAAAATAACCGGGGTTCACCACTTCATTATATATATAACAACATATATATTTTTTAATCAATTTTGTGCCTAATAGTAATATGTCCGGTAATTTTTAGCATCAATACTTCAATACGACCGATACCCGTATATGATAATAAAGAAGTAATGATCAAAATACTTACCAAAATAAATAAACCCGATAATAATATTGGTTAGTTGCAACAAACTAAAGTAACTAAATGTGAAATCTTAGACAAAAAAGTTGTTCGGCATTAGTAAAATACATCATCCGATCTCATTGGCCTATAAAAATAAAATTACTTAAAGTTTTTAACTAAAAAATAGAATGATCAAATATAAATAAAAGCATTACTTTTTAATATTTGTGTTCTTTCAAATTCATAAAGCAATGAACTACAATATCATTGATAATTTTTTTATAATTTTTATTTATCTACATAACAAATAAGTCTATCATTCATCGAAACATCATCAAAAAATTGGAAAAGGTCAATTAGATATTTGTATGTTCAACAATTCAAGAATAATATAATAGAAAATACGTTAAGTGGTTTACTTACTTAACTGTGATCAAATTCTACATTTTCATCTAATTTGCAATGAGCCAGGACAATATTGCACAAATCAAAATTGAAACACTAAGACTTAAACTTATAATTTGACAAAAACAATCAACAATCATCACATTGAAACCCCAGCTCACAAATGTAGCCCCTATTCTTAAAATAAATTGGAATAATTGACAAAAATTTAGAGCAAAATACATACTCACTAGGTAGGTATAATTTCCTTCGACCGACGAGAGCACGAGGCAATAGGGACCATGCGACACTGTAGCCAGATGGCAAACGAGAGCCACTGATGGCATCGATTTCTCTTGTTTTCTTGTGAATATTTGCTGCTTGGCTGGGTGTGGCTGTAGCGGGCGTGATGCGCATCTTCTGCACGACCTTGCGTGATGAACATGCGTAGAGGGTTGTGCGAAGTGACACGCTTCAACATCGATCAAATAGACAACATGACTTGTTGCGGTCCTCCCTCTTGGGCCAGATGCTGCAGCGACCTCGTGTGCTGAGGGACAGTGGAGATTCCTCGTGGATTACTGCTAGTTACTGAAAATTTAGGCTGCTAGTATTCCCTTCGTTTGGCTTCACAGAAGATACCGGGTGCACCGAGTTTAGGTTAGAGGGTTCACGCATGGAATAGAGATATTAATACCTATAGAAAAGATTTTTGGACCCGGTGTCCTGTGACACCGGGCCCCATGTTGTGGCTCCGCCCATGACTGCAGGGATGCTTGGTACCCAGACACCATGGTACCCCATTTCAGCGTCCTATATATATACATACATATACATATACATATATATATATATATATAATATACGTATGCGTATGTACGTATGTACGTATGTATGTACGTATGTAGAACGGGTGGGTTCTTGTGGGCTGTGGCTTTATCTTTTGCCTTATAATTTTTGAATTTTGGTCGTTTGTGAGAGATAGTATACAGAGGGGAAACAATTGCATATGATTTTGACTGGCATAGCTGAACTTGGTACAGTGTCTACTATAATCTTCCTGTAGACCCTGCCTTAAAAAAATTGCTCCGTTTAAAAGCTAGTTACTATAGCAAGAAATGATAAATCAAAGCCCGAGCCATTCCGAGCCCACCCAATTGAGTGTGGAACTCAAGACCTCAAGCAAACTAGAAGCAAAAGCGCGGCGACTAGAAGCAAAAGCGCGGCGCCACGCCGCGCTAGCTACCACATGGACCGAAGCAAAAGAGCTGACAATTTGTAGGGGGTTTCTCTGAAAAAATCAAGGACCCATACGTATTTTTTGATAAAAGTGGAGGGCTTTTCTAGAGAAAATGAGGACCCGTGTGTAATTTTAAAAAACTCGCAGGGCTTCATCCCGTAAAAGGATGGCCTTGCTGAAACATTAAAGGACCCGTACGCAACTTCGGAAAACCGGAGGGCCTTTTCACAAAAGAGCTAAAATGGTGGGGAGCTTCCTGTAAAAACTAATGACCCGAACACAATTTCAAAAACCTGGAGGGCTTTTTTGCAAAGAGTGTGACGTGGATGGCCTCCCGGGCCTAATATACGAGTATATTGTCTATTATATTGTCCTAGCTAGATTGATAGATGGGTTAGCATCATATGGCCACTGGAAACCACATGGGTCCACTCCTACGCATTGTGACTAGTGGGATAACCATATGTTTTAGCTGGCCACTATAGTCATGTTCTTTTAAATTATAGTAGATGACTTTTGGTTGCAGTTTATAATTTTTGTTTGTGTTTTTTGAGACAGTAGTAGATAGCGGATATATCAACATAGACAATACACACGGTTTTGAACTTGGGAAGCCGTTTGTAGAATCTGTTTCAAGAAACCGCCCCATTTGTTTCGATTTCCAGAGAACCCCAAAAAAAAGGAGGCCATAGCTGACTATAAATTGCGTAGTATCTTGAAAAGCGAAATAAGTTGAAACCTTGTACTGATAAATTCCACCGATTGAAAAGGTTCAAACTGTTAGAAGTTAAGGAAATGTTTAAAACCTTCCAAAGAAAATCCCAGAAATTTAAAAACATTTTAAATATCCAGACTGCAAGTCTTCTGTTTATTAAATTTTTGTGAGTGGAGGGAGTATCATAATTTGTAGCCCTCTTGATTAACTAAAGCAACAGGTGTTGGTTAATAAGGAAGGATTTCCAATTGTCACTGTTGTGGGCTCCAATTCTCGAAAATGATTCCTCTGTCCAAATCACAATGCCATGTTGGTTTCCTTTGACCAGTAGAAACCCATGTGATAAGGAGGAGAAGAGCTAAAAACAAATACCCAGATGGATGGATGCATGCCACGTGCACCGGCAACCAGTGGACGGCTGATATGGAGAGGAATATTCCATTTGTATATATAGTATTACTTCTACTGTTTCTCCACGTGGGGTAGGCAGCTAGGAATCTTATAAACACCCAACTGATTCTTTCTTAATTTTCTTTAGTTTTTGTACACTTTCCCAGTACACAGATTTGTGTTGGTATGAAATGAGATCACAAGTAGTCGAAGGATATCTATAAGTGATCTTTGGCTGGTAAAATTCCGACAAAATGTTTGTTCACCAAAAACTATGCATGATCGATGCGCGGCTGATACACCGCTCCAACTGGCTTACAGCTTAAGTTTGTGATTGTGATTTTTGTCTGAAATTGCACTATAGCGGTTATTAATTTTTTTTTGGAAAAAATATAAAAATAAAAAATAAAAACCGTTATATCGTCATGGATAATACAAAGGAATAAGGGTTAAAAGAAAATAACAAAAAGCCGAAAAACCCTAAAAAGTTAAAATAAGCCAAAATTAAAAGCCAATGTATTTCAAGTAGCTTTTAACTTAAATAAGCCAATAAGCCAGAAGCTAAAGGCGAGCAAGGCACTGTCAGTAATGTGAAACCAAGCATATTTGTTATCTCGATTTTTAATTTAGGATTAATTATAAAACTGATAATAGCATGGATCCAATATTACCTTGTATAAAGTGGATGGAATCAGAGAGGCGGGAGAGCCCCTACGCCCCTGGTTTTGTGAAAAAAAGAAAAATCCTGCAGTTTCCGAAATCGCGGCAAGTCATATTTAAATCTAAAGGATCTGCACGTAGCCAAGAAAACAACGAGTTTTAATATTGACGGTTTTCAGGATCTGAATCGATCGGTCTCGTCAATCCCAGAGTTGAATTTAGTTTTTTTTTTATGACCGGTATGTGCCACTAACATTAGTGCTGATAACTTGATGCAGGATAGCATGCCACCAAATCTCAGGGTGATGTAGAAAAAGCAATTGGTAAAGTGAGTTAATCCGATCAAAACGAAGACAAAATTCTAGTGAATATTTCGTAAAGGTTTTGTACATACGAATAGGAACGCCCAAAGTTGGAATCTCTGCATCATTTGGTCGGAATTTGTCTCTCTTTTTTTGTCTCTGATGTTTCTTCATGTACTTGTCTTCAGTAATTTGGGATATCGTACTGTCACTTAAAATCATGTGATTGCTGTTTAGGTCAAGCTGAAACCAATCGTGAGAATTATTTTTGCATTCTGGGACTAATCCGTATCCTCCGATTTTCTTTCATGCAAACTACTGCTTCATGCATGCCCCAAAAAACTGCTCAGTGATTGCCATTGGAAGGGAAGGCCTACTGCAAAGTAGCACTCGATTGAAGTCCCAGTCATTTGATGGTAAGAACATTTGTGGTGATCAGTTAGGCTTAAAAGCTCATGGCTTATGGCTGAAAACACTGTAGCTGGCTGAAAAAAACACTGTATCTGACAGAGGTTTATTTAGCATAATTAAATTTAAAAAAATTTAAAAATATAAAAAAATATGTTAGCCCAATATGTATAATACAAACGAATACGGGAAAAAAAAGAACCGGCAAAAAAGCTCAACAAAAAACCAAAAGTTCAGAAAAAGACGAAATTTATGAATAGTGAAAAATAAACCAGAAGCTCAAGCCGAACCGATCAGGGTGGTCATTTTTCTGAACTGCTTGACAAATGTCTATTCATGTACTAATTCTGACAATGAAAGTGCAGACAACAACATCTCCTCAAGCTCAACATGGAGTAGAAGATTTCCACCACTTCATAAGCTACTTAGATCAAACTCGATGCGAATGCAGGCTCAATCTACGAGTGAAGGCACTGAGGACAAGAGCTCACCGAGAGCGGTTCTTGATGGACCGGAGGAAGAGGAGTATCAAGTCACTGAAGAGTGCTACAACACATCCAGCAATGAGGTGAGCCGGCGTGGCAACAATGGCATCTGGAGACGGTTGTCGAACATGAAGCTCTGGGTTCCATTCCTAAGGTCCATTGACGATGATAGCACGAAGGGCAGCGACGTTTTCTCGACCTATACTAAAGATCAGAAGCCTGCCTGGAAATGCTACAGCTATCAAGAGATTTCAGTTGCTACCAATGACTTCCATCCAGGTAAATCTTTTCAAGTGTTTCATGTGATGAGTATTTCAGGATTACAGTTCTGAATGACCTAAACAATTTACAGAATTCATATCATGACGAATTTATAAGATTGTAATCTGGCTGATGGTTTCCCATAGATAACATGGTGGGCAGAGGAGGCTATGCAGAAGTGCACAAGGGCATCCTATTTGATGGCCAATGTGTAGTTGTGAAGAGACTGGCAAAAGGCAAGCCCAGTGAGCAGCAGGAGAAAGAGTTCCTGACAGAACTAGGGATACAAGGGCATGTCTGCCACCCAAACACAGCTTACCTGCTTGGATGCTGCATTGAGAATGGCCTGTATCTGGTATTCGAATTCTATGCAAACGGAACACTCGCATCGGCTCTGCACGGTATCGAATTTCAATCAGTAGTATTATTCAGAGCTAAGCTGGAGTTTTTATTGATAACCATGTGACACAGGAGATCAATTTTGCAGGGAAGAGTGGGAAAATCCTTGAATGGCCTTTGAGGTACACTCTTAAATCAATCTACAGTGACTTGGATAGTCTACAAAGCTTCTGGATGTTTATTCTCTTACTCCTTTTTAAAATTATTCTCTCTGGAGCTCTTGATGATTTCATTGTCAAACGGGGAGAATTGGAGTATTTTCTGACATTCTGAGAATTGGGGAGAAAGAATATTTTAAAATCGCTCTCTAGAGTTGAGGGGAGTTTTCTGTGCTTTCTAAGTTTCCTGAGTTTTTCTGTGCTTACTGCTGTGGTCTCTTTGTGCTCTTTTGGCTGTGGTCGGTTTCTTTTCTAAATTCTCTTATTCAAAAGTTTTTGAGGTGTTGTTAATGTATTCATCAAGGAGAAGATTGTTAGACCATGTGATGATCGAGCATTTTGTTGATGATGAATAATTGGCATTTGGTTCTATTGGAATTTGCATTTATGAAAATTCTGGTCAATGCACTTATGTGTTTGAGTTCTCAAGATGGCTAAACGACCATGCCTGGTTTCGACCACGGATGGTCATTCGATCGACCTTGTGATAGATGGTTCGAACGGTAGGTTTCGACCATGATATTTTGACCACCATAGACTTCGACCATATCCGGCTTTGACCACGATAGAATGATTACAGAAGGTAATCGTAGCTACAGTATTTTTTTCATGATTGTAGCTACAGTAGCTGGTCAGTATTTGTAGTCGTAGACTTTGTAGTCAGTGATCGAAAGACTTTGTGATCGGTAGTCGTAGGCTTTACGATCTGTTGTCTTAGACTTAGCGATCAGTTGTCGTAGACCTTGTGATCTATAGTCAAAGGCTTTGCGATCGGTTATCGTAGACTTCATAGTCGGTACTCGTAGACTTCATGGTTGGTACAAGTGCTTCACTTCCAGTGATCTTCGAGTACCTCAAGTACTCATATTGGGCCAGGGGTATGACTAGTCTATGTTGACAGTCAGTGATCAGTGGTTGGTGCTACAGTAGCTGGATGGTACTTGGTGATCGGTGAACAGTTTTCAGGTGAACTGTACTCGGAGGATTCGGTACTCAAAAGTTGAAGGTAATTGTTACTCGGTAGTCAGAAGGACTCGGTACTCATAGTTGAAGGCATTGCATTGGTTCGTGTGTTGTGGTCTGTACTCGTTAGCTTTGAGTATGTGTTGCGATAGCGGTCGTAATGAGTGGTCTAATGGTGAGTTTCTAGAAAGCAATAGAGTTTGTGATCATGGACGACCTGGTTGGTGATCGTGGATAGTTTGATTCTTGTCTATGGATTGACAAGAGTGTGGTTTGAGTGTGTGGACTAATGATAGTCAATTGTGAAGAACTTGTGCCGGGGAAAACGTTCTTTGGTATTTGCATGTGCAGGTGGGCATAGAGACAATCATGGTCGATAATGAGGAGGACTAGGACTAGGTTGGAGAAATATGAGGTCTAGACGGACAGGATGTCACGCGAGGTGGTCAGACTCATGCTGGAGCACATGGAGATCAAAAGTGTTGATGCGTGGAGAAGATACGGGAGGTGGATACTGGAGGCTTCAGTATGTGGTGATGATGTGTGGAAAAGATACGGGAGGTGCGGTCCCGGAGGCTTCAACATGTGAGATGGGTGATGCGTGATGAAGATTGGAGTGTTATGGATAAAGTCCGTAACTTGGAAGGTTTAGAGGATGGATTAAAACCTGTGTTTGGAAGTGTTTCGGGTCCTTTGATTTTCGGAAAAGATAGGTTTGCGTGTCCAGGTGATAAAGACACAGTTTGAGATGTCCGTGTTTGAGGTAAACACGGTTTATGGCTCTAGTATATAAAAGCAGGGAGAGGCTAAGTGTTTACTCTCGGCGATTTGTGTAACTTTTGAGTTTTTAGTGTGGTTTTGAGAGGACTTTCATCGAGAAGATTTTTAAAAGTGCTTGTGAAGTCACTTTCTAAATTCATGAGATTCCAGCAATAAAAATAGTCTTGAATCAATCTGATTCTTGATTTGCTTGAAGTGTACCGGTGGTTGCTGGTGGTTTGGATCATACAACAACGAGCAAAGTGATCGAGCAAAGCATCAAACAGATCGGTTGATCAAGCGAGCGGTCGAAAGCATAATCAATCGTTAAGAGACTCCAATAAACGGCAACAATCATTCAACCCCCTCCCATCTGATTGTAGTAGTTGATCCTACAGTAACATTCCGGAGGACGAGGTTGACGGCATGGATGATTGCACCATGTTTTCTCAAACTCGTTCACCGTAATAGGCTGATTCCAGGTTCACCTGCAATAAGTCAGCTTCTCATTCTATTTGTGATACATGTGGTTATGGTTTGCTGAATGGATGCATTCGCTGAAACATCCATTTCTGGTCTGCAGGCTCCATGCCTTTACAACAATTCTATTATACTTACCAGTTTTTGTCCAAGGAACATGTTTGCTCAAAAAATGATTCCATCAGGTTGGCAGGTGATGGCAGCTAACAAGACCCGGTATTGCTACCCATTTGGCGAATTCGATTGGACAAAATAACAGGTATGACTCGTGATTCTTATTTATGGTCTTATCTCAATGAAGTAGATGTGTATTTACAGTATTTATGTGGTTACCGTGGTGAATTATTTCCTCAGTTTCCCATGTTAATATTAGCTCTATGCTCAATTTAGATTGTTTTCCTTCGCTATCAAGGGAAAAAGAGCAGTCTCAATATGGCTTGTTGCTTCCATTTCCTTTTTCCATGACATAAGAAAGAAGTTTCGTAGTCTTAATTAGTCTCACTTCTTAATTTGTTTCAAAAAAACTCAAATCATTGTGATAAATAATAACCCGGCGGCGGCGGTTTTTGGCCGAGAACAGGGGAGACGGCGGTGTCGGCATGCTCCTGCGACAAGGACCGAAATTGATTTGAGGGGAAACGTATAGCAGGGCCTGGATCACGATGTGACGCGAGCAAAAATGGAAGGAGCTCACCGGTTTGGACGGAACGGTGAGGTGGATGCGGCGGTGCTCTGCCGGACTTGGAGGAGACAGCCCTGTGCAGGGGCGTTCCGAGCGTTTGAGTGAGCGAGAAGAAATTGTTTGGAATTTGTTTTGCAATTAAAAAAATTGTTTTAAATTTTAATTCCAAGACGGTTGGTTTTAGCGATTTCAATTACGCAACAAAATGGTTTTTTCAAAAAAAAAACTCACGCACTTTGAAAATGGAGCAAAAATGGTGTGTAAATCCCAGCGTTGTCAGTAAAGTAATGCACATATATTGTAAGAATGCTACGAGACATTAAGTAATGCAGACATATACTATGGTATTTTCTTAAAATCACGATATTCCTAAAAATTCCAAAAAATAATTATTATCCAAACAGGCCCTAAATAGATATCATAAAGCAACCATTTTGGTTTAATGGTATCATAATGAAAGTTTTGTGCTCAAGTACATAATATCAATTCCCGTCAAAAAAAAGTACATAATATCAAAAATCATTTGGAGAGCATCAGGTATTTTGATTCTGACTTTAATGCATGCTGAGATGGCTACAAATCCACATCAGGTATGTAACATGTTTGGTCAAAGCCCTCGTATGATCCCCCCCCCCCCCCTAGTAACCGCCTGGAGCATCAAACATAGCATACAAAGCGGTTGGTTGAAATTGCAACGTCTGCAATCATAGAACGACAACGCTTACCACATCCGCCATAAAACGAGTGGCATTCAACATAGCAAAAATCGTATGTATTGAGTAACCGTCGCTGGCGAGTCCAGTCTGATCAATTCCTTCTATGTAAAAAAGGTGAATCAAACACAAAATAATGCAATAGAATAATACATTGAACACAAGAGATAAGAGAGGGGCTTCTTTCTTTATTGCCTTATCTTTTTCACAAGTTACACATAATGACAATTGAGACCCCCTATTTATAGACTAGGTGGAGGGTGTCCACCAATGGGCTCTCAGGCCCAGATTTTTCAACAATATGCACGCAAAAATTACATTCTTCCAGAACATCTCAAACTTTGAAGAAAGCAATAGAAAAGGTAATCGACAACGCATAACCTAAGCCAAGGGACCATCATAATATGATACTATCTATTTGTCCACCCTTCCTGAAATCACCCAGCATCGAATACTAATCGGCGATCAAAGCTTCTCGCACATTTTTGTTCAAGTAACTTACAATATAAACCAGTAGGATGCTTACCCTGCCTAGGCCTGCATCTGAGGCAGACTCTCACCCCACAGCCTCCATTCGCTTATCTTAGACTTCATCCATTCAAATGCATTCTTTGCCCATTTAAGCATCCATTGAAGTGCATTCTTCGCCCATTTAAGCCCAACAATCTGGGAAAAATAAAGCACAAGTATTATATCTGTCATTGCTACTTTTTATTCAAATTCAACTATTAAGAACATATTGCACTATACCATTGGGTGGTGTTGGAAAACAACCCAAACAAGCACCATCAAGAGTAGGAGTAGAAATCCAATGGACCATATAACGCATTTGGAGGTCCGCTCAAAACCAAGCAGTATTATAAAAGTTAGCAGTAGCAAGAATAGCAACACACAAAAGACCATCATTGAGCAGACAACAAATCCAGGGTGGTCTGGCGACTCTTTCTCCTTGAAGTATGAAGCGGAACCTGCCAGAATAATGCAGCTGATAGTTGATATCACACCACCAGCGAAAAGGACTTGTATCCAAGCATCGGAAATCCCCAGAAGTCGAGTTGGACCATGGGAGTATACTAGCCCAGAAATGATCAGAGCACTAAGGATAGGCATCTTGTCCGCAATGGTGAAGAGGAAAGCCACTGAAGCCTAAGTTCAAAATAATGCAGAAAGATGAACACGCGTTAACATATTTAGGATTTAATTACCTTCCTCAGGGGGTCTACAGGTTGAAGATCAAACCAATAAGAGCGGAAATGAATTCCAAAAATATTTGCAGGAACACCACTTGTCGAGCTGTGTGCATGGTTTACAATTCCAATGAAATTCCACCAAAATTTCAGAATTTTCCTTCCTTTTGCTAGCCCCCGAAATAACTTCAATTCAGCGGAAATATTTTGTTTTATTTTAAATTTTGAAGTGTAAAAGAATATAAATGCCTATACTATGCAAAGCGAAGCAACTAGCCCAGTGGCTAGGCCCTTCTCGTGCGTTGGACGCGACCAAGAATCGAATCCGACCTCTAGCTACCAATTTTTTCCTAATTTTCTCGCTAACACGTGGGTCCACACATTTCCTGCGCCAAAAAAAATCTAATTTTTTCCTAACTTTCTTCGCTAACACGTGGGTCCCACATATTTCCTATGCTGAAAAAATACTTGTGCCAAAGGGAGATGAACCCAAGACCTCTCGTAGAGGGCCTTTGCTTCTTCCCACTAGACTAGACCATCCTTATTGCTCAAATAGAGATTTAAATGTTCTTTATCGTAGTTTTTAAGTTTAAATTTCAAATTTAATCTGAGCCGTTTGAACAAAATTCGTACGAAATAACTGAAATTTCGGTGATTTCATTCCTTTTGCTACCCAATGAAAAAAAAATCCAAAATGAAATAGTTTTCCTGGCTGTGGTTATGGAGCGATGGTTTCGGTATAGTTTAATGGTAACCAAGTCACGGGGGCAAAAAGAATTGAAGAAATCTACCTTATTCTCCTTATTTTCAGAAGTGTTCACAACAAGAGTACTTGGATTATCGGTCACCCCCTGTAGAGCATCAGAAAGACGCAATCATCGAAAAGGGGAAAAGGGACAGGGAGAGGGAGAGGGAGAGAAAACCGGATAAGTTCCTTACCGCAGTTGTAGTCGTAGTGACCATGCTAGAATAATCCTTCCTGGAATATTCAGTCATAGCAATGCTCTTCGGCATGGACCTGCTTGCTTCATATTGGGCATGATTGTTGCAATTGGAGTGGAAATGCGCCATCAAATTCCCATGATGTTCCTAGTCCCAGATTACACATTAGAATGCAATTAACACACTGAAGTAAAAAAAGAATAATAAGCTGAAAACAGTGTTTGAATAATTATTGTCATTGTGATCTCGTACCTCCTGCAGTTCTAGTACTTCCATCTTCATTTGGAAATCACGTAACTTCCTGATTATGACTAGAGCGTCCTTTCCACAATTCTCTGCACCCAAATAAGGCATCCAAAAAAAGGAAAAGTAATTAATGATAAATCATTGTGGACTGGTGGAGTGGAGTAATGTTAAGTAGAAGATAGAGGCACAGAACGAGCAAACCCATAAGCAACTACTGGGACGAGCATCCTACTCGAAAACAACCAACGCCTCAATCGGAACCACGAGTCAAAGTTGTAAGCTTACCAGGGCTCGAATGCTTAATTCAGAACTCGCGGTGTGCTCGGCCGGCTTGCCTTGGTGGTGTTGCGTCAGGACGCGACGGGTGCTATTTATATATAGCTAGCGGAGCGAAAGGAAGCCCCGCCTCGACGGGTAGCGACGGAGGTGGTCAGGCGGAGGCGGGGTGGTCGGTTGGCCCGTAACATAAATGGCCATTAAATTTTGGGGAGTGTGACTGATTCGGTATTTGAATTAATTTAACTTTCAAACTTGGACACTAAGGATTCCGGGTTCGATTCCTGGCAAACGCGCTCATTTTATTTCTCGTTTATTTGTCCTTACGTGGGACCCACATGTCAGGAATAATACAGTAAAATCCCAAAAAAATTGGTGTGTGCCGCGTAGAGAAGACTGACCATTGGGCTAGAAGGAGGGATATCGCCTAAGGGTGTTGTTTGTAATTAACCCCTTACAATTCAAACTTAAACGAAATATTTGACCGCAATGAATTTTTTTCGTTTGGTAGCGAAAGTAACGAATTTTCCAAAATTTCGGCAAGATTTCGTTGAAATTGTGAACCCTGATTACAGACATATTCAAATGTTGTATATATAGATAAAAAATATTACAAATATAAACAAAAAATATTTAACATATGGTAAAAAAATTTGACTAATTTTGACTAAAAATCAATCACATGTGCTATGGCACTTCCGTAAATTTTGAGGGTACCAATATATTAAGTAGTTTATATGTGGAAAATTTTCTGTCCAAACTACAAATGGGTGTAGGTACACCCATGTTTAGAAAAACCACATCATGCTTCCGATTTGCGTACGGAGACCCTCAACACTTTTTGTGAGGATTGAAATTTGAAACGTACTACGGAGGTAGGAGGAGGTTTTGAGCGTAACTGAGAAGTTCTTTCTGTTTTCAATTTAAGGATATGTTTAGAATGTAAGAATTTCAATAAAAATAATTCAATCTTTTTGCGAGGAAAAAATAATTCAATTTCATATAGAAATCTGGAAAAAAACCCCTCTTTGTTCGATATAAAACCTAATAAATTAAAATTTTCACATTCAAGTCAATAAATAGTAAGCACTTGTTGGTTGTACTAAGGACTGTTCGTTCGGTTTTTTCGGTTTATACGGTTCGGTAAATATGGTTTGTTCGGTAAATACGGTGTTAGTAATTCGGGAAATACGGTAATTAATAGAATACGATATGGTATCGGTAAATACTATCTTATTTCGGTACGGTATCGGTAAATACCAATTTTACCAAAGTCTGCGCGAATTACTAAACGTTAATCTCATCTCCAATTCTTCATTGACCATTGCACAAGCATAATGGTAGTCTGCAGTCGGCACTAACTCGACAGTCTCGCACAGACACCAGTGTCCAGTGGTATTAAGACATTAAGTAATCTTGCCACAATCGCACACCCTTTCTGCCCTTGTCCCTCCCTCCCAGTAAGGGCGTCTCCAACAACTGGCTATTTAGTTAGCTAGATCTGATGTGGCAAGGAAAAAGTAGGAGAGAGAGTAGTCACTAGCGACGAGCAAATAGCTGATCTATTTCACGTAGTCCAAGAATATGAGAGAGGAGCATGTGGGTCCAACAGTATAAAATAGTCTTTGCTTTTGTCTCTCACCTCCACGTCAGCTGACTATATAGCTAGTACTAGCTATTACCATTGCGGACGCCCTAAGGGTTAGAACATGCCACAATCATTTGCTCAAATGCCTAATAACAACGGATTATTAAATCGGATTCATATAAAAATAAGCCAGCCAAAACTTGAACATATACGTACCCCTAGCTACACCCGCACGTAGGGATACGTACCTAACTGCTCTAGAACGTGCCCGCCGTTGAAAAATAGTAAAAAACAATTCTTTTGGTTCGCACATCTCACCTCGCATTTCTGCAGTGCATATATATATATACTAGCCACGTAGGCGTGACGGCCAGCCACCGTGTTGACCGAAACAGAAGAGACGAAAATTCGTGAGAAGCTTTTTAAAAAAAATCGAGGACACATGCGTATTTTCGGAAAAGCCAAAGGTCTTTTTCGTAAAAAATTGAGGACTTGTACGTAACTAAACGAGGACCTGTACGTAATTTAGAAAACCGTGGGGCACTATCCTGCGAAGGATACGAAATTTCGGTGAAGTGAAGGGGTGTTTTTAGGATAAATAAAACTGGCAGGGACCTTTTCGCGAGGAAAAAGGATCTTTACGTAATTTCTGAAAAATACAGGGAAAATACCTCCCCCGACCGTACACAAAATCCCCCGCCACGCGCCGGCCGAGGGAGCGCTGGGGGCGACGTGGAGGCCCTCAGCGGCCGGGAACCCCGCGGGGCGTATGTCTGGTATGATGATACATGCGTACATACGAGGAGATGGCGCGGGGGTGAGGACTAAATATTGCCCACCCCTTCACACTTACGCATCCACGTGGCCGTCTCACGCCTCGCGCCCTAATAAAAAAAACCCAACTTTTTGCCCTAATCATGCGTGCCTCGGGCCATCGGTGCCTGGTGGCTGGTGGGCGAGACCGGAGACGCCGAGTTGGCTGAGTGGGTTGTTTCAGTATTTCCGATAAATTCGGTTTTCACTTGGTTTATATCAAAAATATCGAATCAATGAAATGCTACTTTTCAGATACCTGACCAAATACCGAATACCGGTCAAACTGAGTTGACCAGTTCGGTTCGGTTTTTCGATTCGGTGTAAAACTGCACAGTCCTAGTCGTACTAGAGAAAATCTATACGAGGGCCCACCAGTCAGTATCTTAGGCCTAAATACAATTTCTGAAACCCAAATATCCCATTTGTTCATTCTTCTCATTCTCTTTGTCGTTAAGCACCTCGCCCGCAACGAGGCCGGCACACACCTTGCCCTCCCGGGTTCCCTTCTTGTCTCTGAAGTCTCGTGCACTCACAAAATTATCAACACAAACTAATAAATCCTCTTCACCCTCAAACGTGTTGTCGAAACCTCTCTTTGCTCAAGAGACGCCGCCAGACAAACCTCCAGCCACACCATAGTGTGGGTTTTTTCAGCTACGCCTTATGATTTTGGTTTTAACGATTTTTGATTTTAACGTGAAAATTTGTGTAAATGAATAAAATATTGATAAATAGCTTAAAAAACTGTCCTAATAAGTCGTTTCAAGAATACTGTCCTAATAAATCACCTCGAAATGGTAACAAAGAAACTTGTTAGGAAACCTAGGCTGGGCCGGAAGCCTTAGCCCATGGTGGGCACCTCATTGGTAGATTATAAATAGGGAGTCGTACCAACAGATTTTGTACTCATGCAATCAAAAGCAATAAAGAAAGACCAGGAGTTCTCTCTACCTCCCTGTGTATTTTCAATCTATTATTCTGTCTTCTGTGATTGATCTCGTTCCATATTAAGCGGAGGAATCGATCGGACAGGTCGCCAGCGACAGTTTCTCAACACGTTATCAACACGAGTTTGCTCCGGTGAATCGAAGGTAATCATCGAAGCACTAATAGATTGAATTATCTAGATCACTCTAAATTCGTAGTTTTTGCGTTCTAGATTAATTTTCTACGGTGCAAATCCGCCCTAATGTACCGTGAGCAGACTTGAAGTCACCGGCACAATATCGATCGGTAGATTGCATCACGGGGTAGATGTTGATTGCACTGTAGATTGAAAAAAAGAAAAAGAAAAAACCGCACACGGTCGACTCTGTACGGCCGCCGTGTGCAAGAAGAACGCCGGCCTGTCACCGGCCGCCGGCCACCGGACCTCCTCCCCATGTGCCGCCGCCGAGCTGGACAGGCCACCAGCCGCTGGTCGCCCGAAGCGACCGCCGTATCGGCCTCGTTGCTCGGACCGCTTTGGCCTCAGCGCCAGCGCCCGAAGCCGCTGCCACTCGGTCCGGCCCCATGCCCGCAGCGTCGATCGACCGCCCAAGGAAGCCGCAGCCGTACGCCGCCTGGCCTACAGTCGTCCGGCCTCGGTCGCACGCCGGCCTGCAAACGGCCCGCAACCGCCGACCTCCTTGCCTCGGCCGCACGTCGACCTGTAGCCGCTTTGCCCCACCGCGGATGCCGGCCCACAGCCGCGCTCGCCTCGGTTCGAACTGCCTCAGCTCCACTCGCCACCGATGCGCACGAAGCGCCGGCCCCGCTCAACGCCTTTCCGACCTCGGCCGCCGCCTCGAAGTGCACCCGCCCGGGCCGCACGCCAGTCCTGCAGATCCGCCAACCCCGCCATCGAGGCCAGCCGCCTCGCGCCCACCCGAGCTGCCGCTCGGGTCGGGCGGCCGCCGCTGAAGTGGGGACGGGGGTAGGGGAAACCCTAAACCATGTTAGTTTTGTTGGGGCTAGATGGGCCTTTTTGGGCCAACACGTGGTGGGTCGCCCGGGGGGGGGGGGGGGGGGGGGGCGATTTTGCAGAAAACCCCCCAATATCTAGAAATTACCAGAAAGCCCTTAAGTTTTGCATATGGGTCCTGAATTTTACAGAAAGGCCTTTGTAATTCCGAGAATTATGAATAGGTCCTAAGATTTACGAATAGGCTCTGAATTTTGCAGAAAGGCCAAATGTTTCTCTGAATTTTAGCCTTTGAAGCATATTTATTTCTGCCATTGTTATTTTCTGTATTTTTTTTACTATTTTGGTTTGTCGTAATTGTTCAAAATTGCTTTTAATCACTGAAATTAACAGTAAAATTTATAGAAAATTCATAGAAAATTATGCACATTACGAGAATCTTTTATATCATTTATTTACCCACAGCAATGCATGTATAATTGGTTCAGAAAGAGCTACAATTGTACTCCCAATGGGCACAATTTTGGTCATTGAAGAAACCTTATTGTACCCAGAATCGACTAAAACTCTCATAAGTTTTAAGGATATTCGCGCCAATGGTTTCTACGTTGAGAATGAAGAAGAGTACGGTAAGAAATACCTACTCATTATGAAGCGCGAAGAGAATGGAAAAAAGGGTATTAGAAAAACTTCTTTCACTAGAAACTGGGATATATTATACCAATATCAAGGCACTGCAGCCTACACTGTCCTGAATACAGTATTTAGAAGCTCTAAACTCTTCTGTCTCTGGCATGACAGATTAGGCCATCCAGATCTTAGAATGATGAGAAATATAATCAACAATTCCCAAGGGCATAATATTAATGTAAAGAATTTTCTGAATCACGAAGATTTTGTGTGCCCTGCATGTGCCACCGGGAAATTAATTACTAGACCCTCCACTCTAAAAGTGAAGGATGAAGTCCCTGCATTCCTGGAACGCATCCAGGGAGACATTTGCGGTCCCATTTAGCCTCTTTCAGGGCCATTTAAGTATTTCATGGTGCTCATTGATGCTTCCTTGAAATGGTTGTATGTGGGTTTATTGTCCACAAGAAACTATGCTTTCGCAAAGCTGAACTCACAGATCATTCGCATCAGAAATTTATTCCCTGATCATCACATAAAGTCTATCAGAATGGACAACGCCAGAGATTTACTTCAAAGGTATTTGATGATTATTGCATGGCGATGGGATTGCAGTTGAGCATTCTGTGTCGCATGTCCATACCCAAAATGGTTTGGCAGAGGCATTAATCAAGAGAATTAAATTTATTACCTGACTTTTTTTGCAGAATTGTAATTTGCCTGCTACATGTTGGGGACACGTAGTCCTACATGCAGCAAATCTCATGAACTTTAGACCATCGGCTTACAACATCCATTCACCTATGCAACTAGCGCAATGGTCACCACCGAAAATTTCTCATCTCAGAAGGTTTGGATGCAAGGTTTATGTACCTATACCCCCTCCACAGCATACTGCAATGGGCCCTCTCTGTAAGACTGGGATATACGTTGGTTATGAGACTGCATCCATAATCAGGTATTTGGAACCCATGACGGGAGATTTGCATACCGCCCGCTTCCCTGATTGCATTTTTTATGGGAATAATTTCCCAACATTACGGGGAGGAAATAAACCCCTTGATGAAAAATATCAGAAAATTACGTGGCAAGCCATGAGAATCCATGCACATGACCCATGCACTAGTGAAGCAGAGAAAGAGGTCCAGAAGATCATTGAGTTGCAAGCATTAGCAAATCAACTACCTGATCACTTTAGTGATTTGAAGAGCGTGACTAAGTCGCATGTGCCTGCACGCAATGCACCGGAGAGGGTTGAAATACCAAAGAAAATAGAAGGTATCCCTAATCCCGTCCAAAGGCCTCAGAATAAAAGGAAAAGAACTCCAGCTCCTCGAATCCCAAGTAACCGGGGACGCCCGGCGAAGAAAGGACGAGAACTCCGGCTCCTTGAATCCCAAGGAATCCCTCTTCCGAACCAAGACAAAGCAAATAGAAATATGTATAGTGTGAAGCTCAGAAAGTCCCTGTACGGACTGAAGCAATCTAGCAGAATGTGGTATAATCGTTTAAGCGACTTTCTCTGCAAGAAAGGCTACACGAACAATGAAAATTGTCGCTATGTGTTTATACAACAATCCCAAAACAGATTTTGTATAATCTCAGTATATGTAGATGATCTGAACATCATCGAGACAATGGAAGACATAAAAGAAACAATCTCTTACTTGGAGTCAGAATTTGAAATGAAATATTTGGGCAACACCAAATTCTGCTTAGGCCTGCAGCTCGAGCATGTCCCTAAAGGAATATTAGTACATCAGTCGGCCTACACCCAGAAGGTGTTAGAAAGGTTTGGCTTTGAGAAGGCATACCCATCGAAAGTACTGATGATCGGGAGGTCTTTACAGCAAGAAAAAGAGCATTTCCGACCTAGGGAAGAGGGGGAGGAAGTCCTAGGACCAAAATTCTCATACTTAAGTGCAGTGGGAGCACTTATGTACCTAGCAAACTGCACTAGACCAGACATTGCATTTGCCATTAACTTGTTAGCAAAGTACAGTGTAGAACCTACCAAAAGGCATTGGCAGGGAATAAAGGACATCTTCCGATACCTCCAAGGAAGCAAAGACCTCGGATTGTTCTACAGAAAGAATCAAGATTTGAACTTGATTGGCTATGCAGATGTTGGGTACCTGTCAGACCCACATACCGCAAGGTCACAAATAGGCTATGTATTCCTATGTGGTGGAACAACAATTTCCTAGAAATCGTCCAAGCAAAGTCTCGTAATCACTTCGATGAACCACTCAGAAATTATAGCATTGTATAAAGCCGCACGAGAGTGCGCTTGGCTCCAACGAATGATTCACCACATCCAGCAGTCATGTGGAATGAATATTGTGCAAGCTCCCACAATTATATATGAAGATAATGCAGCTTATGTTGCATAAGTGTAGACAGGCTATGTGAAGAGTCATCTCACAAAGCATATCAACCGCAAGTTCTTCTATGCTCATGAATTGCAAAAGATGGATGAGATTAAAGTATTGCATACTAAGTCGTGTGAAAATCTAGCAGATTTGTTCACTAAGTCACTCCCTGCATCTAGCTTTGAAAGGTGCATACGAGGAATTGGAATGATGAGACTTAGAGAAGTGCAGAATTCAGGGGAGAATTCTCTCAAGCCCATTATTAAATCTTGATCATGAAGATCAAGTACCCAAAAGAATAAGTCCTGAAGATTGAATGAAATTGGGTGTATTATACTCTTTTTCCCTTGACTAGTTTTCCTGAAGTTTCTCGACCAAGGTTTTTAATGAGGCAATTCGTGCATCGCAGCATAACATGTATCATGCACTCTTTCTCCAAATTTTTCCCACTCGGTTATTATGGAGTTTTGACAAGGCATGAACGTGTAGGATGAGTGCCCAAGGGGGGTGTTAGGAAATCTGGGCCTGGGCCGAAAGCCTTGGCCCATGGTGGACACCTCATCGGTAGACTATAAATAGGGAGCCGTACTGGCAGATTTTATACTCATGCAATCAAAAGCAATAAAGAAAGACCAGGAGTTCTCTCTACCTCTCTATGTATTTTCAATCTATTATTCTATCTTCTGTGATTGATCTCATTTCATATTAAGCAGAGGAATCGATCGGACTGGTCGCCAGCGCCGGTTCCTCAACAAAACTGACCCATTTATTTATTTGAGGTAAACCATAAGTTAAAAAATCAGCCATATAATACATAGGCCACGAGGTTTTGGGCCTATTTGGAAAATAGGAAAGGAAAAAACTTAGGTATATAAAAACTGCAGAAATAGAATATAAATACATATGCAAACTAGAGGATTAAAAAATATAAGAAATTATAGGAAGAAGTGTTTGGATGGGTGATAGCCAAAAGCAGGGATTTCTGTATGAAACCTTTGGAAAGAAGTAATATTCATACCTTAGGAAAGGAGCAATATTCCCACGGACTTTGATAGAGTGAATACTACGCTCCAGGGGCAGAGCCAACCTAAGCCCCGGGCTGGGTCAACTACTCTTGGGCCGACTCTTGAGCTAACTCTGTTTTTTTTTTATTTTTCATGAATTTTGCATAGGTTTTGGTTGCCAGGCCTCGAGTTATAGCCCAGATAACCCGAGGCCTGGTTCCGCCATTGCTACACTCTAAATGCCTGAACATTAACAATTCCTATGGAGTTTAAAATCCTACATTTTCCTCAATAATTCTCTGTTCCAAATGAGGCCCTGTGGAGCATGCGCATAGGAGATAGGACATAGTAGTGGGGTTGATGGGATAAAAAAAGATGAGGCGTGGGTCCCATAATCAGTGAAAGGTGCTACGGTGGAAATCGTCTTCGTCGTTGCTGAGGGAGGACGAGGTGGGAGATGCACCAGATTGCATGGCGGTGGGATCGGTTACCGACTTGTTGGCGCGCGATGAGCCTCCAGTAGAGATGCAAATGGATCAGATACGAACGAATAATGTCTCTATCATATTTATTTTCATATATTTTTTCTCGGATGCGGATACGAATATAGATACTTCAGATACGAATACAAATATGAATAATATCAAATACAGATATGGAGCAAATACGAATCGAAACGAATATGGTCACAAATATTTATCGGAACATGAAAACCCCTTAAACTATACATCTAAAATCAATCAAAACACATAAATAGTTTATCTTA
The DNA here is from genome assembly GCA_017311315.1 of Dendrocalamus latiflorus. Taxonomy (NCBI): domain Eukaryota; kingdom Viridiplantae; phylum Streptophyta; class Magnoliopsida; order Poales; family Poaceae; genus Dendrocalamus; species Dendrocalamus latiflorus. The sequence goes on from CM029628.1 coordinate 2,202,261, forward strand.
TCAAAACATTAATGAAATGTAAACAAGTATAAGTACTTTTATCCACAATAGTCATACCATTGTATAGATTTTAAATCTTCAAATGGCAGTTAATTTTTCTAAAGTACTAAACTTTTTTTAATGGATTTCTACCATTTACATGTGACTAATAAAGTAATTAAGAATTTAAATTTGCATCAGAGTGATTTAAATGGCAGTACATCAATCTAATCGGTACAAATTTTAATCTACCAACAATACTAAATTTATTTTTAATAAACATAAATATTTGCTAGTGTTGTTTGTAATTTAATACGACTAGGGAACCTAATGCCTAATGGTAATGGAGACTTATGGCTTAGTTGGACTACTGGACTGGTGGCAGGGGAGATGAGAGAGGCTGGCTTGGGCTGGGCAATGTTGGGCTGAAATCCCGGATATCCAATTTCATATTATCCGAATAATCTGTATTCGTATTCACCGGATATCAGGCTTACTGTATTCGTATTTGTTTCTGACAAAAAATCCATATTTGTTTCCGATCTAAGAATTATCCAATGAAAAGCCGATCCGACACAATCTGTATTCCTTTTCATCCTGATTGATCGGAAAGTATCCGATCCATTTTCACCCCTATCTCCGGGCGTGGGGAGAGAGGGAAAAGGTGGAGTTTTTTTATTTCAATAATTACTTTTCAACTGCTCACTCAGATTGGCAGCCACAGATTTGCCGCTCCTACCGCCCAAATTGTTTAGTTGCCTGCCACCAGGGTTTCTCTGTTTCTTTTCTTTACGATTTGCCATTTTGGACTACTATTTTCCTCTCCCTCTTCTTCCTCCTCCCAACCAGGAGTTAGGCTGTGCCGTGCCGGTACAGTCCAGACTCATCGTGCTTCGGGCCATTTCGTGCCGTACCGGCTCGGCCCAGTCACCCCGCCGTGTCGGCTCTTCTCGCCTCCAGTCAGACCCAAGCACGGCCCAAAGTAGTCATGCCAGCGTTCGTACTGTGCTAGCCCAAACTCAGCCCGAAGTAACTATACACGACAAAGGCTGTGGCGACGATGGTGGCAGCGGTCGCCATCTTCCTTTCTCTCATACCCGCCTCGTTAAAAACTAGCTAAAATTGAATTAGTTGCATAAAACATGGCCACACAATGACGTAAATATTTCAGAAAAAGTGAAATTTCCTTGATATTTTAAAAGTACAATGTTACTGCCTCATTAAAAACGTTACGCCCTAGAGTGTGGTTCCCTGAGTAAGTAAAAGAGTACAATAACAATATATGTACATACTAACTATAACAACATGCGTAATAGTATCTACTCATCAATGTCTGCGACGTTCATGTGTTTGAGGTCAACGTATATCTGCACGATTTTAGGATCCTCCAGTTGATGTTGTTGCCGCTCTTTAGCTAATTTCCTGTCGTTGGCGCATGTGATTGCCTCCACCATCCTGGGTGTGAGGGATGATTTCCTTTGTTCGATTATTTTCCCTACCGTGTTGAACATTACTTCTGAAGAGATGGTGGACACCGGCACCAGAAAAACATCCCTACGAAATGTGACAGCACAACAAATATCTGCTTGTAGTTCTTCCACCACTCGAGCAAGTCTATCTTGCCTCCACCAGTAAGATCAGGATCAATATTTACAAAATCATGTTCCAAGTAGTGGTTCAGCTCCGAGGCAGAATTCCACTTGGAGGCCACCGGAAATTAAGAGGACGAAAAAGTAAACTTGCCCTTTAGCTTCTTCCATAAGTGTGATATTAAGTTTGTCTTTCCTTGTTGCGTCTATTGTGAGGCCTCCGATCTTGCGCTACTGCCAAACTTGTCATGATACATATGGAAAACACGAAAAAGCTCCTCTTTGATATGTGCGAAAGCTTCCGAATAATCAAGGCCAATAAATTCACTTATTCCCTCCACGTCAACTTGTATACCTGCCAACTTTTTCATATGATCAAAAATGGTAGCAAAGCAATACAAGTGTGAAATAAAACCAAAATATTTAATAAATATTTCTCTATTGCTACGACAGTATGGCCTAAAAGAGGATCCTCCCTAGATTTGACAATTGTGTCTGCAATTAATCAAATAAATTCTATAACTAAGCAAGAGATAGGATAATAAATATCAGATAGAACCTTTGTTGCTTTATAAAAATATCTTGAAAACTCTTGAAAATGACTAGCAATCTATCAATCTGAATTAGTAACTACCAATTCATTATTTTGAGAGTTAGCATTGACAAAAATGGATATAACATGTCCATACCCTTGTAACTTCTTTAACATGATGTATGTCGGGTTCCACCTCACCTTCATGTCAAGACTGAATTTTCTTGGCTCTTTTCCATTGACTATGCAGTACTCCACAAACCTGGTTACCACTTGTGGGGAACTTGTGAGGTAATAAATAGCATCATGGATACTATTCAAATATGCACTAATTGCTTGCATACTATCTGGAACATGGTTCAAGATGTGGCATACACATCTCTGGTGGAGGACATAACCACCAATATATATTTGCAACCTTAGGGTGAGGATATTCTTAGCCGTTGTATTTGCCGATGCGTTATCAAGAGTTATAGAAATAATTTTATTATCTATCTTAAAATCATCAAGTAAATGTAGTATACGCTCGGTAATTGCCTCTCCTGCGTGTGATTTATTTATTACTTTAAATCCTATGACTCTCTTATTTAACTTATAATTGTCGTCTAAATAATGGGCTACAACATTAAGGTAGACACTTCTCTGGTGTGATGATGTCTAAATATCTAAGGGTACAGCAAAAAAATTGAACTTGTTAGACTAGTTTTTTTAGCTCTGCTAATTCCTTTTGATACATCCATAAAATATCAGATATAGTAGTTCGTCTACTAACATATTGATACTATGGGCAAAAGCCGCGTTGAGTCATTCTTTCGAACATGTGACTTTCACCCATCCCAATCGGTTAATCTTCTGAAATAATATATCTAGCAATTTCCTCACAGACAGAAAACGGGTTGTATACCGAAGTATTTACAAAGCCATCGGCCTCGAAGTTTAGTTGCGTTTGTACTCCTCCTTCCCCTTAACCTTGTGCTGCCATCTTGCGTAAGCATGCTTTGTAATGTCGGTTCAAGTGTTATGTCCCTACAGTTGTACGAGCAGTTAATTTAGCATTGCAATAATTACAAGTTGTGATCTCTACCATTTCACTATCTCGGATTTTCTAGCTCCAGGTCATGTGTTTCTAGCAATTCACCCTTCGTTCAGACCCACTGATGTTGTCGTCCATGGGCTGGCGGGGGAACTCTGGACTCTCCATTGGCTCCGGACTGCTCTGGTACTCTTTGTAGCCCTCTGTATCATCCATATGATGGTCATCCATGTCGTAGCCTCCCATGCTTGGCGAGAGCCGACAGCATCAATGCGAGTCGGAGCTGGAGAAGGACTAGGGGAGCGACGGAGAGAGCTTACACTAAGTCAGCTTGCTGCCTTTTTCGTGCTTTGACTCCTCTACATACCACTTGAGAGCCTCTTTGGTAACATAGTGGATGGATGGTGAATAAATAGGGAATGTAGAGGAATGTTGAAGAAATGGTGACTTGGGGAGTGTAGAGGGATGCTAAAAAAATGGGGAGTGTAGAGGGATATTGAAGAAATAAGAGAAGAGAAGTGAATTTATAGGAATCAACTCTTGAATGTTGCTCTCCCAAACGTTGCGCTCGAGTGTTTCTCCCGATTCCCAAACGTCTCCTCTCAGTTCTGACCACTGCGTACTTGCGTGCATATTTAAGAGACTGCACTCGTCAGTCCCATCTCTCTCTCTCAGGCGCTCTCTCATCTCTCCACTCTCCTCTATCTCTTAGAATCTCTCCTCTCATCTTTCCACTCTCCTGATCTCCTACCTCCCCTCCAATCCCTGTCGCCACCCTCCCCTCCCGACCTCCCCCCACTAGCCGCCTCCCTCCCTTCCCCCTGGCTGCCTCCCTCAACTCCCTGCCGCCTCCCTCCCCTCCCCTCCTCGGCCACCTCCCTCCCCTCCCCCATCAGTAGCCTCCCTCCCCTCCCCACCAGCCGCCCTCTCCTCCCCTACCGCCTCCCTCCCCTCCTTCCACCGACAGCCTCCCTCCCCTCCCCCACCGGCCGCCTCCCTCCCCTCCCCGGTCGCCACCCTCCCCTCCTCCCACCGGCGGCCTCCCCCGACCCCTGGCTACTTCGCCCGACCCCCTGGCCGCCTCCTCCTCCCACGGCCACCCCCTCCTCCTTTGACCTCCCCCGGCTAGGCAGATCCTCCACGTCAGTGGCTGCGACAACTCCAAGCACAAGCAGCACCCCTCGCCCACGACCATGAGCCCTTCCCCTCGATATGGCATGGGAGGCAAGGTGCTGAGGCAGGCGACCGTGTGGGAGGCAGTGAGACCAAGGCGGGCGGCCACGCAGGAGCCGGCGAGGTGGCCGTAGGAGGCGACGACATGCTTGCCTTCCTCGCCGAGGCCAAGCCGCAGCCGGTGAGAAAGCCACTGATAACGGCAGGGATGACATCCAGAACACCCTCTACCTCACCCACCATTCGGTATACTCCTTCCTCTGTCCCCTCTACCCCCCCCCCTCTCTCTACTCTATAATGGCTTGTGGTTGTGGGGAATCCATGGGATGACGATGGGAGGCGGGAGGCGAGGCCGAGGTCAAGGCGCCTGCGGGTGTTGGCGTGTCGGCTGTGCCCCCATGCCCCCTGTGCTTGCCGGTCTAGGCCGGCTCGTGACATGCCCATGCCGTGCTTGGGCCGTGTTGGGCTAGCTGGGCCTCGGGCTGGTACGAATAAGCCCGACCCAACTGTTGGCGACTGAAGCATGATCTTGTATCAGGATTTGATCATTAACAATATTTTCCGGGGACGATTGATGCCCTTTGTAACTGTAAGAGTGTGGCTTTTGAGATTTACTTGATGACTGATGTAGAAACATAAGCAAGTTTAACAGCATGCAACAACAGAAGCAGCCATTGTATGGAATGCGCGTGCAGTCATGTACATGTGCAATTGTGAGAGAGAAGAATTTAACCACCCTTTGAGACAAATTTGCCCCTTGATCTTGTCTTACTACAAACTGGCTTCAGCTGATGGCTGATGACATGCTTAATACTTCGCCCTAGATGTTGGCCAGTTTCAACGGTTGAAAAATAATATTCTTTTTTTACTTGATGTTTTTCATTTTTTACGGCCTTCAAGATACGACTACTATTTTTATAACTTTACGCTAAGATATAATAATAAAATTATAGTATTATGCAAGTATTTTTAATGACAAACCTAATAACTTTACGTTGAGATATAATAATAAAATTATAATATTATGATAGTAATTTTAACGATAAATCTAATGATATAATTTTTATATAACTAATCTAAATAATTTTATTTTTATTGATATAGATTCTATGAAGTCAGGTAAAAAAAGAACTAGGGAGTAACTAACACGATCAGATCTAACCATCATATCATCAATTCTTCCATGTACTTCCTTAGAGCAACTCCAGCAGTAGCTCTCAAAACAAGGCCCCTACTTTTTATTTGAGGGCTCTCCCTACTTTTAAGGGCTCTGTTTTTTGGGCTACACTCCAGCAGGAGCCCTCAAAATAGGACCCTCAAATTCATTATTAGAGGGATGACACATAGGACCCACCCTCATCCTCATCCTACTTTTGAGGGCCGAGGGGCAAAAAACTCACTCCAGCAGGGCCCCTACTTGAGCCCTCAAAAATAGGGGCTCCCTCCAGACCCCCTAGGAATGAGGGCTCGAGGGGGAGATTTGAGGGCCCCCTACTTTTGAGGGCTCAAGTAGGGGTCCTGCTGGAGTGAGTTTTTTGCCCTTCGACCCTCAAAAGTAGGATGAGGGCTCAAGTAGGGGCCCTGCTGGAGTTGCTCTTACTGTTGCCTTTACGGATGAAGGAAGCTTTTGATCCGCCCACCTCGGTGGTGACAACAGCACCAGAAACAGAAAATGGTACATCCAGATGCATGAGAAACAACATTAGGAATGATGTGGCTGCTGAGCGAGATTCCATTTCTTCGTATCGGCCATGCATGTGCCAGGTAGTTTCCAAAGAAACCTAATTCTAGCTGAGTTTAGCCACTTTTTTTGGGTCCTGTTTTTATTATGCGGACAATTTCTTTCTCATTCTGCAGGGGACAGTATGAATTGCGAAGAGGATACCCATTTTCTGTCTCATGCAAACAGGGCTGTGTCACATCAGGTATGGGTTTGCTCTTATTTCTTCATCCCTTTTTTGGTAGCATTCTTACAATATATGCACATCCTACTGTGTATAAGCTGAAGCATAGATCAAACACCTCAAACTGGCATGTAAAAGACTGTTTTATATTTCTTAAACTTTAGTTTAACTTTATTGATAGACTGTCTCGTAGCACCCTTAAGTAGACAAGGTTATGGTGATGAGATTCCATGATTGTCTCGCCATTGGCGCTACCGAGATATGATACCTTGGCATTGTGGTCGACGGTGCCATGATGCTGAGGCACATCCATTGGCAAGCTATCAGCAAGATGCTTCTCATGGGAATGGTCGCTCAAGGGACAATTTTGTTAACAGTCCTGTTAGTAATTAGCAAGTCAAGATGATCACAAGCAAACATACTGTTACAAGACCTAGGGTGCCTAACAGAGTTGTAAACAGCACTGATCACTATGGGATTAATAAGAAGGATAACCCATGGAGAAATTCTGAGGATATACGGGACCGAGTTCGTTGTCCCCAGGCTAACAAATTGAATAATGCATCAACATCCTCCACAGAGAAAGATATCGTCAGTCCTTTGGTCCGTAGGGATCAAATTAACAGATCAGATTTTTCAGTTCAGTATGAGCATGCCAAGTTCTTTATGATAAAGTCATATAGTGAAGATGATATTCGTAAAGGTGTCAAATACAATGTTTGGGCAAGTACACCAAATGGGAACAATAAGTTGAATGCTGCTTTTTCATGAAGCTCAGATTATAATGAAGGAGAAGGGCGCAAAATGTGCTGTATTCTTATTATTTTCAGTCATTAAGGATCAAATGCCCTTCTGCTATTTATTTATTTATCTTTTTTCCTGTTCATAGCAGAAAAAAAATGACAGCCATAATACCTGATAAATTAGATGTTTGAGCAAGATAGTTAATGAAACAATTCAAAATTTTGAATTTGGGCAAATTTCATTCAAATTTGAAATTTTTGCAAAATCCAGAAACTTCCTTCAACTTTCCGCTTTCCCTTTCGGGAAACCTGCTTTCCCCTGCGTCGTCACCCCTGTTCTCTCTATTGCACGCCATGACGCCATTTGCATGCGCATGCGCACTGCCTTGCTCGCCGTCGTTTTCGCCGCGCCAAGCTGTGCCAACGCTGCGCTACCTCACTGCCACCTCATGCCATACCAGTACCCCTTCGCCGCCATCACTTTCATGCCAGCACCGCCCGCTCTCCCGCAAAGACCGTGTAGCCATCCACGCCGTGCATGCCACTATTCTCACTGCCACCTGCCACTATTCTTCGCTACCACCTTGCACCGCATCACCGTCTTGGCACCGAACTCACGTAGCCGTCCACACCGTAGTCCATGCACCAAGCACCCCGTCGCCTCACCCCTATCGCCACCTCCTTCGCTAGTTATAAAGCCGAGCTCAATGACCACTTCACCACCTTTGGCATCACCCCACGACCACCGCAAACCTTCTTCCTCCTCTCTGGTCAAGCCTCGCTATCAACGCCTGAATTCTCGCTGATGAGCCCAAAAGTCAAATTCTCACCATAGCCTCTTCTCCAATCCAATTTGCTGCACCCTTAGCACCGCTTCAACCCGCGAAGCTATCCCAAGCCTCCCATCCCATCTCACTATCCGTATGTAACATCCTGAAAATTTAAATTTTAAAAAAATGTGAAACTCTTGAATTATTTTGCAGCATATTCAATTGGAATTTGGATTTTATGGTGTTTTTCCGAATTTTGGCTGAGGTTACTAAAATTGAAGAAATTCATGAAAGATAAGAACAAACATTAGTAATGCCATAAAAGGAAATATGCAAATAATAGAATACTAAAATTCTGGATACAAATCTGAAAAGATGATCCAGTATAAGGAGGGAGAAACTTGAATTAAAACGTAAAATTTCATTTTGGGCGTAGTAGGGCAAATGACAATAAAAGTAAATGAGGGAAATATAAATCCAAATGAATATTTATATGAAAGTAATTAGATATACATATATATATATATATATACACCTGCAAAATTGTGCACATGCAAGGATGAATTCAGTAGTAAGGAGATACGAATATGAAAATTATGTGAGCTAGCAAAAATGCTATATACACACAAACACATACCAAATAAATAAATTAATTAAAAAAAGAGAGAGATGAAGCCAGGCCGGCCGAAACGGCCCAGCCCAGCTCCACCCCTCCCCTCCGTCTTCTTTCTCTGGCCAGCAGGCCCCAACCCCGCGCCAGCTCCTTCCTCCTCCTCCCTTCATTTCTTGTGGTCAGCTTCCGTCCGCGTCGCCCCCTCCCTCTCTCCCCGTTGGCTCTCTGCTCTGCGCCGCGTCGTCAGAGCCCTGCCACCGTCACGTCGCCTCCGCCAGGACTTGTCGCGTCGCCGCGCTGCCTTCTGCCCCTGCATTCGCCGCCCCCGACAGCCTTTTCCCCTGCTCGCTCTGCTCCGTCGCGTCAAGCATCGAGCGCGCGCGACATCTCCCTGCCGCTCAGCACGCGCGACGCCATCATGCGCGAATCCCCCTCGTGATCCCGCTGCTCAGCAACGCCGCCTGCACCAGCGCCCTGCCCCGTTGCCCTCAATCACCTCGTCGTCCCGTTGTCCTGCACCTCCGTCCGCGGCAGCAGCTCGAGTGCACCCCCGTAACTCCCATCCCGTGCCTATAAGGAGCTCTCCCGCCTCCCACGGCTTTCCGCGCCCCTCCCCTCTCCTCAGCTGCACTGCGCGCCGACCGCCGCCGGGGCTCCCCACCGCCCCGCCGCTCCGGCCTCTTAATCCCGGAATTAGCCACGGCACGGCGTCACCCCGCTCTCCCTCTACCTCCCCTCCAACCCAATTAGAAAGGCCCGCGCCGAGCTCGCCGGAATCCCCTTTTTCCCCAACTCTGGCCGCCGCCGCCATTCTCACTGCCACCTTCCCCACGGTCGACGCCGGGCCAATCCCCCACGATGAGAGCGACGCCGGAGCACGCCGAAGCTATCCCAACCCGCGGGCGAAGCTCTCCGCCGCCCGAGCTCTTCGGCTGCGGTGACCTCCCCCGCACCACCGCCGTGCACGTCGCCGGCCCGCCTCGGCTCCCCTCCGGCCACGCCCGCCACCTAGGTGAGTTCCACTGGCCGTTCTCCCGCTCATGCGCGCGCCGCCCCTTTCCCTCTCCTCCCTGGCCGCCGGCGCCTCCTTCCCACCCCGCCGCCGGCCGCACAACCCGCCGCCCCGCCGACACGCACCGTTATGAGCCGCACCGCTGCCCCCACCGGCTACTACATCACCCCAGGGACCCATTTGGCCGATTTAACCCACCCCGCGGGTCTCCCCTCGCCGGCGTCCTCGCTGCCAGCCATGCGCCCCCGCCTCCCCTGTTCCCAGCCGGTGGTTTGTCCGTGTAATCCCCAAAACCGCACGCTCTTTAGTAATACCGCTCCCCACTAAGTCATGAAGGACCGAAGGCCCAGATGGCTAGCGTGCGCGTCTGAAAGCTCTAACTGAGGTCGCGAGTTCGAGTACCGTGGCCGCACTGTTTTCTCCTCTTTTTCTTTTACTGCTTTAATCCAGTTCCATCACGTAGAAGTTAGTCAAGTTGAAGCTTGTTCATGGAAGGCAATGAAGACTTAATTAGGAAATGACTGAGATTACTTAAGGTATAAAATTTGAAGTAAATGCCATATCTGAGTAATCTGTACATTTAATTAGGACTTAATTGTTAAAGGCATGAATAAAATATAGTTTAGTTTAAGATCCAAAGTTAATAAAAATTCTAAATAAAGATACATCCATAGAGGTACAAGATCTATTAGGATACACATGGGCTTAATAAATGTATAACCCTGGATTAGATATTATGATGTATGTACGAGTAGTACGCCTTTAGCATTTATCTTAAATTAATCCTAAATTAAAGGGAAAACTTAGAAAAATTAGGGATAATATGTGGAAGCTAGTAAAATTTAAATAAGACTTTAGAGAGTTTATGTATGACTTAAATTCAGATTAGTTGCCATGATAAATAATTAGTGTGACTTTAATATTTAAATTGTAAATCTAAGGCATTAATGAGGAGTGGTCTTGGATAAATGACTATACTTAATATAGATGACTCTTAATTAGCAAGTGAACATATATGCCCAATATTTGTCATGTCACCACTAAACAAGCCCTAATGATATATTTTAATATAATAGCCCTAGGTCATCAAGAGTCGAAATAATATCACGGACATATAAATACTCTAAATGAACGTGTAACCAATAACACGAGTAAATATGGTCACATAAAATGATACATATCAAGCATTGCTCAGATAGCTAAGTTTAAACCAAAATTAGAAATAAATTTAAGCATAATAACAGCTAAAGTGTAAACAAGATAATAGTAGCGCCATCAATTAAATCTTAACACAAGTTGGTAGTACATATATGTATGGAGTATGATTATATACATATATAGCAAGCTGGGGCCCGTGTAGATACACCCTAATCCAAATTAAACTTAACTTAGTAATAAAGGGAGGTACATAAAATGTCATAATGCCCAATGTTAAAAAAACATTGACTATAAGATTAACTTGATAAGCTAAAAGTTGCAAGCATTATTTATATATGTATATCACATGCCCTAAAAAAAATCAACGCTCGACAAAATACATCAATTTATAGGATTAACCTAACTCATGGGACTTCCTTGATAAATATAACAATAGTAGATGAAGTCTGTAACAAAAAAAAAGATTAAGTTATCGTATGCTATTACCAACCTTGCCTCCAATCATCGAATCACCCATTAACTCATGATTAAACTAAATTGAATTTGTTCGGATTTATCTGGATCTTTGAGTTGATTGCTTTTATTTGGATTCAGTCGTTTACCACGTAATTAGAAACTGGAGTCCTGAAGATTTCACGGATCAAGCGAGATCAAGCTCGAAGTGAAGATGAAGAATAGAAGCTCAAGAGAAAGCATCGTGTGAGCTCAAGACCGCGTAAACCGCGTCAGGCGAGTCAATACTTTGATCATGTTGAACCTACATTTTCTGCAAATTATTTTGGTTTAAATTATCAAATTGCATGTTGTTATGTTATATGCAAATACATGTTAATTGAAGATTCTAGTTACCTGCCTATTGTTTACCTTGAATAGTATTACACCTCCTTTGGAATAATTGAATGTGTGAACCTTGTCGCCCTAGCAAAATTATAATAGTAACCTTTCGAAAATAAGTCTCTAAATATATGCCATGCTTAGAATTGTTTAGATACTCATGGACGCGAGAGCGCCCAAGCATCACTTTTAATCCTGAGAAAAATTGGTTGGGCAGTCATGGTGGTAATGACTGGTGTATGTTGGATATGGCTATTTTATATTCCCAAAAACCTCGAATTGCTTATTTATCTGGGCGGATGGTTCGGGGGTATGGTGCAGGTGTGCACGAGAGTGTGGTTTGTGGTAGAACCGCCCAGATGCCACTAAGGACTGAATCTTGTCATGACCTCCTATGTAAAACAGTACAACCACAAGTCTGTAAAATACAACTTGGCCTAGTAAATTTACCGAACCCTGGAAGTCATCATCATAGGTGGAGGAGGTGAGGTAGTGCAAGCGGCTGTCAGGGTGACGGCTTGAACGGGACATCCGCAGAGGGTGAAGTTCTGCTGTGGCGTGCTAGTAGTGTGAGTAGCCAGCTGCTAGGCGTTTAGAAGGAGAACATCCCGCACAACTTATGAGACCTGCCGCAAGCGGGCCAAGCTCATAGGGTTGAGATGATGGAAGGGGCGAGGTACTTTGAACGGTTACTGTGATGGTTCGCTCAACCGCACGACTAAGGAATCGTGTGGGGCAACGAGGGAACTGTCTCTTGTGGGTAAAGTGTGCAAACTCTGCAGAGTCAAAACTATTCGAATAGCTGTGCCCACGGTCAAGGGCGGACATGGGAACTTAACCAGATATAGTTATATTTCAAAAACTTTGTGGGTGGGAATGGGAAAAGTGGAGGGCAGTGGAAGGCCCTGATTTGAGTTGTCCTGGATGTCGTCCTAGTGGTAATGTAAGCGGCTATAACGCTGAAGGTCTAGCATATGGTGCAGAGGCCATGTAATGGTGGATGGAATCTGGATCACTATTATTATTGCATTCTCTTATACATTATGTTTTTGTTCAAAACTGCTAGGTCTCAGGAAATTTCTATGTATTATATTTTAAACAATGATATTACTTCCCACAAAATAAAGTGTTAGGAAGAATAAATAGAGTCGTAAGAAAAGAAGATGGAGGTTTGTGATAAAAACATAAAGGTATTGGTAGATTCATGTCAATCATAAATAGGAAACAATAGTGTGGATTTTGGGGAAAATAAATTGGTGGAGCCTAAATGAATATACAGACCAGTAGATGATTTAAATGATTCTTGGAGAATTAGGGAGTACAAAGCTAATTATGGGATTAATTCTTGGAAGTTGACGGCGATAATGGGATTAATAGGCTCTAACCAAATACTGGATGAATGAATCAGATTTTTGGGAATTTGGAGGTATGAAAATAATCATGGGGGATTAATCTTGATCAATGATATTCTTGGTGGATATATACTAGTGAATCATAGGCCTGATCAATGATATTCTTGGTGGATATATATTAGAGAATCATAGACCTAATCAATGATATTCTTGGTGGATGTACACTAGTGATTCGTAGACTTGATCAATGATATTCTTGGTGGAGGTATAATAGTGAAGTAGTTAGAGATGGATAATGGATAATAAGGTTGATAATTGGAAGAGCAAATTATGGTAGTGAATCAATAACAAAAGGATTAGATTGTTAGAAATTAAGAATACAAAAGATATTGGTGGATTAATTAAGTGATATTAGATAAATGATGTTACTAGCTGTTTGGAGTTTTAGGCAGCAATTGGTCGGTGGATTATATAAATTGTGATACTCGCTGTTTGGGGATTAGACAGCATTAGATTGGTGGATGGAATAATTGATGATATTCGCTGTTTGGAGATTTAGACAGCAAACCATATAGAGAGTGAATGATCGGTGGATTAATTAATAATGTTGTTCACTATTTCGAGTATTAGATAGTAATCAATATCGAAAGAAAGAGATCGGTGGATTAGTTAAATGATGTCACTCGCTGTTTGGAGTTTTAGACAGCAGTCAATAATTAACAGGTATTTTGGTGGATTAAGTCAATTATGGCAATTGTTGTGTGGAGTTTAGGTAGCAACAATAATACTATAATTAAATCATGATAATGCTACTAAAGGCGATTTTTGGCAAATAAAATAACCCAAGCCTCTCCTTTGTTAAGCCATGCATACCATTTATTTGCATTCTGTGTACTGGCTCGCGGAGCACGGGGTTGGAGTGCTCACACTCGCTTTTGCGACAAAATTCAGAATCAGGAATCGGATCACCTCGCTTCAGCGACACTACTGGTCATGGTGACAAAGATGATGAAGACGTCAAGGGCTAGGTCGCGAATCTCCAGTTGGCTGCCTGTGGGCATGTCCTGAAGGTCCCACCTGTGTGATTCGTTCTTCCGCTGCTGCAATTTAATGATTTCGGCCTCATCGGCCCATGAGTAAGTTTACTGTTATATTTACGCTTCCACATGATATGTATTTTGATGTCCATAACTGTAACTGTGTGCACTATCTACTGATCCAGGGAATAGTGCAGCTAAACACAGTAGAATCCGGATTATAAAATCTGGGCTCTTACAGCCGTAGCTCACCGTTGCCGTGCACTGCCGCTCAGCCATTCATAGTCACCGTTGCTAGCACAACACGAGTCATCCCGAGTTAAGCCATCACCATCACCAAACTCCACTCACCTCATAGATGCTCAAGCCATCCTTAGTTCGACCAAAACATCGCCATAGCATCGCCATGCCATGGCCCTATTTCAGCCAAGCACCATTGTTGCCAACCATCTTCAATCACACGCATGCCCAAAATAGGTTGCTCACATCCCAAATACACTCACCGCACCATCACCTGCCTCTACTCACTATCACCGTCGCCCAATTTTGTGTCACCGCCGTTCTCTCTGCTCAAGCGGCCGTGAGCGTGAGCTCTGAGAGAGCGAGGCCTCACACTCTATGGACTGCTTAGTTGGGTCGGTAAAGCCATCCCAAATAGTCTCTTGGCCCAGTCGACCACTTGGGGCCTACCACTATGCAAGCTCAATACTATTCACAGCATAGCCCATTACTGTACAGTGCTAGGTTTAGCCCAAACACGTTAATATTCATCAAAACGGGCCTGGTAGGAATGGTGCCAGCCTAGTACTATTCATCCATCCCGTTACTATTAACCCAAAACCAGTTAAGCTTATTTATACACATCTCGACCGTTTCGAACCTATCTAGCCCATTTTCAACTCCGTTCGACCGAACCAAGTTTAGTTTAAACCCTATCTACCGAAATCCACCTTTTTTGATAACTTTTCTAGATATTTTATTGTATTTTATTCTCAGCTTGCATTTTGTAAAACAGGAACTTATTTATATTCATTATTTTGTGCTAGTATCCGTATTCAACTAATTGACCAGCGAAGAAGCTATTTGAGCAATTAAGGTGAATGGTGTTAATTTACGAGCCTACAAAGAAGTAATCAAAATCTTTGAAGGCAAAGTTGGGTTTGAGTACATTATGAGTTTGAAATATCTTGTGGATAAAGTTTAGCAACTTTGCAGAGTATAATAAATGGTATTCGAATACACCATACTCTCGGTCAATGGAACTGTGTTTCTTGGGTGATTCCAACAAGGCATAAGGAAATTTGGAATGAATTTAATGTGGAAATTGTGGATAACTAACCCTCTTGTTAATTAAATATTGTTTTACTGCTTCAAGTGCAAAATTCTTTACTAGTAACCTTGTATCTATTCTTATCATATTACAACCCGCGAATTAATCCATCTGAATACCTTACATAGTAGTTAAATAACCTTCCCATATAGCTTGCTGAGTACCTAGTGTACTTGCAATAGAAGAAGGAAGGATGCATCAGCATCGTGTTAGGGTTACGATCACACTCAAACATTCCTATGGGATTTCATCGGTTCTTCTAAATATAAGTTAAATTTTGAGCTTGGACGCCCGTGAAGCTGTTATAATTTAGCCATTAGGTCATATTTTAGTCAAACTAATTCTTTTTAAATATTTGTTAGTAAGTATAATACTCTTTTTGTTTGCAATTAAAGTCTTGGACTGTTGCAGAAAATATGACGACGTTATTCTTAAAATAGTCTCGTTGGAGTTAAACGAAAACATCAGTGCACGATGGCCAATTTCTTCAATAAGATTGAGTTGCTACTTACTAGCGTGATGCTGATGCTAATGTTCAGTCGTGTTTTCTACTATTTGTTTTGTTTGTTTTTTTTATATAGACTGGGTTGATTATTTCAAATGTGTATTGAGCCTTAAAAGGCCAGTTTTACCTAAAATTGTGGTCCGTATGGGCCTGCCATTAGATCAGGCCCCATTCAAAAAAGCTTTTTTTTTGAGTGACTTATGGCTGAAATGCACTGTAGTTGGCTGAAAAAACACTGTAGCTGACGGAGGCTTATTTAGCATAACTAAATTTAAAAAATTAAAAAATAGAAAATATGTTAGCCCATCACGTATAATGCAAACAAATACGAGAAAAAAATGGCAAGAAAGCTCAAAAAAGCCAAAAGTATAGAAAAGACGAAATTTATGAACTATGAATAGTGCAAAATAAACCAGAAGCCAGAAGCTCAAGCCGAAACGAGCGGGGCAGAGTAATGTTTTTCTCCAAGAAGAGATACATTTAATACACTCGATGCTCTTCACCAAATGCGACTGGAACAGTCCCATACATTGTTAATTGTATGGCTATTTATCCACTGGCAATCAACCATGGTCAACGGTGAGGATCGGTGCTATATTTGTGGAGCAGCCGAGACCCAGAACAATCGAAGATGCCGGGTGAGATGGATGAGTTCAAGCATGGCACAAGAAAGACGAAAAATATTGAAGGAAAATTCGAGCGACGGGTTGCACCATGTGGCTTGGTCAGTCCAAGTGAGGTGTGATTCGGTAGAAATAGAATGGGAGAGACTGCCGTCACGTGGCAAGCCAATGATGCATCTACATGTAACAAGCATGGCGATTGCTTGTAAGGAAAGATAAAGACCGGATTAAGAAAGGGTATTTTGGTAAAGTTGACCAAAATATCAGAAACTATATTGAATCAGAACTACGATGCTTGGGAAAATGAGTTAGGTCAAGGAGAAGATGATATGATCAAGTTGGATCAAAGTCTAAGGACTTAGCGGATTCGAGTTTACGTGCTTTGAAAAGCATGAATAAGTACAGTGTGTGAGTAAAATCCGTGTTGTGTGGGGTTAATAGATTTCCCTATTTGTATTAAGTGGATAGTATCTATTAGGGTTAGATGAGATTGGTTGCATTGTCTATTTAATGTGCTGGGATAGAGACTTGTAAGTTAACTATCAAACCATCATAGCTTTACTCATTGAAGCCAGCTGTTTTAGGGTTTAGGTTTGAGAAGTATGAGTGTTGTGGTATGCTCTCTTATCCTCTAAGTGGAGTGGCTGTAAACATTCCTTCTCAAGTAGTAATATATCATCTTTATTCATTTGTCATAAATCCCTATTGTTTTAGTTGATTTGATCTTATTTTGGTTAATTTGCTCTTGTTTTGGTTGTTTTTGATCTTGTGCCCCCCTTTCATGATCTTGTTGGATGCCAAGAATGAGTAAGTGATGGAGATATACTTTGAAAATCAATCCCCATCCATCTAGACGTTAGATTTGGCAAGTTCCTAAAGTTTCCCGGTTTTTGCTTGATTTAGCCTCTCCGAGTGCTTTCTTGATCTAATTATTTTTACCTCGATTTCTCAGGTGTTCTACTTTGCTGTAACATGTGAGAATATATCTAGAGCCATCTTGACCATCATTCACCCACGAGCAGATCATATTCACCATTTTTGGCTTTTGTTTGATTTAGTGTAACCTTCCTTCAAATGAAAAAATGTTAGAACTTTGACAATAATTTTCTTAATTATTGATTGGAATAGATTTTTGACATTCTAGAGAAAACGCATACCAAATTTCAAGTAATTTGGAATCTTGATTTGAGAGTTTTGTTCAATTTGTAGTTTTGGCCTAGTTTTGGTGTGATAGAGCTTCACGAACTAAAATATTCCAATTCTCTTAAATTCTATTTTTTATTAGGGTAGATTCTTAAGGTCATGATCTAGTCTTGATTTAAGTTTCAAATCTTTTAGATCTATGAATCAAAAGTTATATGGATTCTTAGATTTGAAATAGTGCCGCTTTTACTGTTCACCAAGCTGAATTTACTGTAGCACCTAGAATTTTTGGATTTGGAGTTTCTTTAGGTTCTCATAACTATTGGAGTAAAGAATCGGCGAATAATTAGGGTCCATTCACCCTTTTATTGTCATACCGGTCCTACAAGTTGCCTTCTTCGTGTTCCCTATTTCAGGTTACTAGTTAGAGACTCGTGCGTTGCAACGGAGTCATAAAAATAATGAAACAGAATTTACTGTCTGGCCAACCTCACACATCAAACATTGGAGAGCGAGCGACAGAGAGAGAAGGGTGGCCAAAATGCGCGAGGAGATGGGGAAAGTGGAGGGGGTGGGCGGTTGTATCCTGAGAGAGAGAGAGGGGAGGAGAGAGACGAATGGTCCAGATCAAATCGGATGGCTGAAAAGAGAGGAAAGATAATGGACCAACCACCAACTCACAATTTTATAATAGTAAAGAATACCAGTGGGCAGTTTGTAGGATTGGCTGAGATGCTAGGTCCTGTTGATTTCAAGAAAACCATGGACTAACTCAGGGGCGGATCTGCCCTTCGGGCGAGCCCGAGCGGCTGCCCGAGCTCCCCTCGCCGGCCGGACCCCCTCGCCGGTGGTAGCTTCATCTTCGCATCCATCCATGCGCAGCTCTTCCAGTGCCAGTCCACATCAAAGAGCTTCAGATCATCCTCAGTCTTCATCGCGTGGCCAACCATCTCCAGCTGAGGCTGCAGGGATAATTGCTCGTTTGAAGGATAAGAGGTAAGTGATTGCCTTCTTTTCTGTCATTGTTTGTAGTGTTTTGTATACAAAATTGTCTTTGTATTTTTACCTTACCTGATCTGTGTTATGGATTACAAAATCACAACTGTTCTGTTACTTTCTTACCATGATGCAACATGTATTTCAATGTTTATCATCGAACTGAGTGACTTCAGAATTGGCTAACTAATGCTGTTTAGAGAATTGTTCTTTTCAAAGCATTTAAATTATGATAGTAGTTTGTATCACACTACAATAATGATACCATAGACTAGTATGGAAAGGTATATTGCATTTCCATTGGTCTACCGCCTCATCAAGTTAGCATTGCTACTACCGGTGGCGACGGCATCGGTTGAAAGAGCCTTCTTGGCTATGAATATTATCAAAACCGATTTGCGTAATAAGATGTCCAATGATTAGCTTAATGACTTGATGGTGTTGTTAAGGAGATAGAGTTGTATTAGGAGATAGAGTTGTATTCTATTCCATATATGCCTTATCTCTATATGGCATATCCTCTTGTACTCTCCTATATATATGGCCCTTTGGGTCTCATATCAATACACACAATATTCATAACATGGTATCAGAGCCTAGGTTCCATACCTAGTCTAAGTTCGTCTTCCGCCGCCGCTGCCCCCGGGAGGATCGATCTCCACTCCTGGGGGCAGCCACCTCCAGACTCGCCGACGACCACGCCTCTGCCCTTCCCGGAGCCGCCGACGCCACTCCTTCAGCCCGGGCCGCCTAGATCCAGCCGCCGCCCGCCAGATCCCGGCTTCCCGTTGGCCGGATGCGCTGGATCCAGGCTTCCTGCCGCCGGATCTGCTCTCCCCGACGCCAGATCCAGGCAGATCCGCCGGATCCCGCCGCACACCGCCGCCGTTCGAGGCCGCCGCACGCCGAGTGCACCTCCCAATCCGGCCTCCTCCACGCCGGATCCGGTCGGATCTGGCCGTCTCTCCGGCGCCACGCTGGGCCGCCTGGCGGCCCACTCCTTCCGCCGCGTCCGCCGCCGTCTCTTCGGTCGCCACCCCGGATCTCGGTTTGCCCGGCCTCGAGGAGCCCGCCGCTGCCGCCACCTCTGCTCCACTCCGCCTGGCCGCGCCGGCCGCCTCTGGCCGGAACCGCCGCCTTCGGACGCAGCGCCCGCGCTGCCGCTCTCAGACGCCGTCTCCCGGCCGCCGCACCCGCTCCTCAGCGCCCGCGCCGCCGCCTCCTGGCCGCCGTGCCCGCGCCTCCGCGCTCGCGCCGCTGCCCCCAGGCCGCCGTGCCCGCGCCTCCGCGCCCAGCCGCCGCCGGATCTGGCCGCCTTCTCCCGAGCGCCGCCTCCCGCTGGAGCTCCCCGCTCCCTTTCTCTCTGGGTGAGGGAGGGAGCGCGGATGTCGTGCGCGAGGAGAGTGAGGGGGTGTGAAGAGACGCTAGGCGAATAAGGGGAGGGGGTGTGAGACTGAGGGGAGCCGGCTTATCTCTTGGCTGCTAGGATCTGCTAGTTTCAATTTATTTTTCGTGAGTTCTTTTGTTGCGTCCATCCAGTCCGTAGTTCTAAATTTTTTAGTTCGTTTAAGCCGTACGAGTCCACAAATTTATTGTCAGTCATAGAAGTGTAGGAATTTTCTTTTGCCTGGCAGCAGCCGCCGCTCTACTCTCTGAGCCGCGTGCAGATCGTAGAAGTCGTTATGATGCCGCCGCTTCTTTAGCCGCCGCCCCGAGCTTCAAAGGCCACCGTGCATCCTCTGTGCACTGCGCCACCGCCTCTTGGGCTTCGATCTGCGCCGTCATGCATCTATCTATTCCTTTTCGGCTTGATTTGACAATTTATTCAAAGGCTGCACGCAACGACGACATCATCAAGACTCGGACTTCAGATTTTTCTTGTTTAAGTGTTCACCCTTTTTCAAATGCAATGCTATTGCATACGCCTTGCATTTGAGGGGGGGTGTTAAGGAGATAGAGTTGTATTAGGAGATAGAGTTGTATTCTATTCCATATATGCCTTATCTCTATATGGCATATCCTCTTGTACTCTCCTATATATATGGCCCTTTGGGTCTCATATCAATACACACAATATTCATAACAGGTGTGATATATCGAGAGAGAGATATTCAAAGGACTTGATCGTGAAAAAAATCAAGAAACGATTTCAAGACATGAAAACTCGAAGAATGAAAATGCCTCGTTCTCCTAGACGTACTTAGTTATTTACTGGTATATTTTTGGTCTTCTTTTATATTGCATCTTTTATATTCTATTATCGAATTGTGACACTACTGATTTATCTATCTTTCACAATTGACAGGTTGTTTCTTTTACAGCTCATCTACAATTGTGGATTAAGCTTCATTAGTGAGGTATTTTTCATTGTCCTTCCGTTATCTACATATGTTAACATGCGAATTGTAGTTATTGTTTATATTTTGTATCACATACTTTTATTAGTGTGATTGCAACATAGTTTGATTATGGATTGTTTTGCTTTTGGGTACTACTGTTTATTTCACGCTTCCGACTTCAGCCTACCTAGTTTTTTTCCTATGTCCGTCACTGGTCCTACCTAGATTTTTTTTTCTGGATCCGCCACTGGACTAACTGAATGGCTCTTTCCCTGTAACTAGCACATTATGAAGGACATTCCAATTCGACTCTTCAAACATATCACTATTGAAATAACAACTACAGACCTGTTACTTTCAGCGGGGACACTCAGGAGGTACCAACCTACCATGCTTCCATTTTCTTGTTCTATACCCTAAAATATTTCAAAAAATGCGATTATTAATTTATAATGATTTGCTCCTATTGATACATTAGATAACATAAAAGCTAAAAAAGAACCCATTTCTTCACGAAAAAAATGAATCATTGGGTGATTCTATAGCAGTAAACTCCCTTGTAGCAGGTTTTATCTGACATCCTTTTTGTTCCTTTGATGTAGATTGGGCTGCCACAGGGTCTGGAAATGTTGAAAATTTTCAAGGCTTATCGCCATGGAGCATTAATTCTGGATGATTTTAATTTTTTGTGAAGAAAAGGAAAAAGCACGTTGTGCCCGAAAGGGAACAAATGCAGACTCAATACATGAAGCTAGACTCTTCTTTTGGAAAAGAAGCTAGGCTCTCTGATTTCTTCAAATCAATGGTACGTACATTTTTCCTTAAAGCTGTGAGATAAGCTATTACTCAGTAATACCTTCAGGAATGGAGACATGCAAAGAGGATAGTTTTGTTATCTCATTACTGTAAGAGAACTACAGGCATTGTGCGAGCATTGTGATTGTAGCTGATCTTCAAATCCACATAGCATTATATATAAGTGACAAATATCAAATGAACAGTCTACATGCACGTTTTCATAAAAAAAAAAGGACTTGTTATTCATTGCTGCCAGTCTACCCAAAGGAAAGAAAACTAGTATGCAGGCGTTAGGTTTTATGTTGGAAATTATCTGTTCCCGAAGCATCCCGTGGGAGGGGGCCTGATTTTCTTCTATATGGCTTAAGTTGTTTTCTGCACTATGTCAATGGAATACGTGTATTCTTGATTACTCAATATTTGGAAATATACAAACTGTAAAAGATACAAATAAAAGGCCAGCCTAAAAAGACCTGCTGGAATTTTCCGGAAACTGTCTGGTTCAGAGTTCGAAAACCGGCGATTACCGGCCGGTAACCAGATTTCCCACTAGATATCGGGAAATAAAAAACCGGCCAGATTTTTCCGAAGTGCATTTATATTTGTGAGTCTTTTGTGACTACATAATGCACCTTCTAGATTGGTTTAGACTTTTTTGTGCTAGATTACTTATTGTATGAGGTAAATATACTTCGAAACATCACAATTCAATATTTTTTTATGTTTTTCTCGATTTTTAGCAGTTTTTTGGTTTTTTTAACAATTTTTCTTTTTTTGTATTTTTCTCGATTTTTAGTGGGTTTTCTGGTTTTTTTATCAAAAGTTTAACGAGTCAATGAAGCAGTTGAAGCCTTGGTGCTCCTTTGCAAAATCATTTGCTCCAACCAGTGGCTACTACTCGAATTAATTGAATGTGTTATGCAGTGTTTGTGTGAACCAGAGAGTTGTCAGTAAACACGGGATAAGATTTTTAACACCGGGAGAGTTTCTGTTGGACACGGTAGTATTACAAGTGGTTACCAAATCATGATGGCTGTAATGTATCCGTTGGTTGTATGTGGCTGATGGAATTTTTTGATTCCCAAGAACAGTTAAATTAAATCAGCAGGCGATTTCTAAACTCCATACCTCCTTTGTTTTTTGGTACACACATTTTCCACCATGCGAACCAATGCATTTTCCTCCGGTTTTCCTCATCTCCCCACCAGAACTGAGCAAAATCAGTTTATGGCCATCATATCAGTGGTACCCTTGCAAAATCTTGTTTGGAATTTCAAATACGGGCATGGCATACGATGGTATAGCTTGAGCTGCTGCCTTGAACAAAATGTCCTTGCCTCCCATCGGATGGGAAGTACTCTCTCCTTGCATCCATTAATCCGTTGGCAAGCTCTCATCAAGCAGATGCTGAAAACCGGAGCCTTAAAAGTGTGTGCAAGAGTTCAGACCCCAGAAGCCTGAACACCAGAGTTTCCAAATCATGAACAATTTAGGCAGACTATCTAAAACAAGGATCGGAAAATCATCAGTCAACAATGGCAACCATTGTAAACGTTGCAACATGCACGCACCAAGCCTCTTATAATTTTGAACAGGTAGAATAACAAGTTTACACAACCATCTGGAGAAAGTGTGATTCCACCTGCTTCAATTGAACAAAGATATCAAGCACAACAGTACATGCATGAATTCAGTAAATTGTTGTTTCGAATATAGTCTATACAACAAATGCAGGTAATACGCCAAGCAAATAATGCATGGTGCACCATGAGCAGCTCCAGTTACGAAAGCTTGCACATATCCCAACACCAACTGAGCTCCCAGATCATTTTTGGTCGAGCAAAGTGCCATGCCCTAAGGATGGCCATTTCTGCCGATCTTCACATCATTACAAGAGGCCTAGTGAATGCAACAGAGTCCAACGCATTTGAATCATCCAAACTTAAATTTGAGACCCATTCATCGTGTATCTTCCATTGCAGGGATGCATGCGATATTTTAACCATTCGAAGCAGCACAGCACCTGCATCTCCACTGACATTGTAAAGATCATGCAAGGAGTCATCATTAATTCAAGGGGAAAGAACTTCACAGCAGGTGAAGAATGTAATTACCATGGCTGCCCATGCATCAGGGCCGCTCCTCTGACCTTGATCTTACGAACCTCCGGCGTCTCCTTGGTCTCTGAACATCTTCATCTACGTTATCCTCCTCATCGTCGTCATCATCATCATCTTCATATTGGAGACCTAGTAAGTTCTCTCCCCAAAGATAACGGCGCCTCTGCCTTCTCAGGCCCCTTGATGAGCCTCTTGGCTCATCTCCTGATCTCATCGGACTACTGCTGATCATATGGAATAGAAAGAATGTTGTCAACAATGATCCACTTGGTTCACTTGGCCCACTGCCTTCGCGATCATGTGAAAACATATCACCACCTTCAATAACATAATCGCCTAGCACAACTGCCCCAGGCATAGCTGATCTGATTGCGCTCAGTATGTCACCGGACTCACGCTGGTGCTCCAGACGGTGCCATGCTCGTCGTCTTGATGGATCCACATCAGCAGGCCTTGTTGTGGGGTGGACTCTCCTGGCATGCCTACGGAGCTCCCTGTAGTTACCAAAAAATGTGCACGATTCCCGCGAGCAAGCTCTTGACTTCTCATCCAAATACTCTCTGGCTTCTTCGATGATCTTCCAGCCAATGACAGAACCCCTACACAGTGGGCACACCAAAGGGTTCGAGTTTGATGCCTCACTTGACTCCACAGGCCCACTTCCTTCTCCCTCATGAGATTGTGAAGTCAAATCCAGACCTTGATTATAGTTATTTTCTTCCTGTTCTCCAGCTATGGCTGCAGAGCTATGACTGACATCTTGATGATTGATATCTTCATGGGATGCAGTTATGTCTATTAATTGCCTGGGACTCTCTCTAATGAGACCAAAACGAGAACTCTGGGCGACATTTTGGTTACTCATATCCCCGAGCAAGGACGAGCTTGGCTGTGAAGAACCGTCCATGTGGTTCACTTTCATTTTCTTGAACCTGTCTAAGCAATTTGAATGTCTATAGCTCGTATCACATATGTAGGATCTGCATCCTTTGTCATGGGAACTGCACAACAAAAGGACAGCATTGTGGGGATGGTCCATGCAAATTGGGCACAGAGCATCATCCCATTCCTTGTGCAGGGCAGCAATCTCTGAGTTTGCATTTGGCATCTTGAACAAGATCTTCTCTGCATTTGGCATCTTGGACAAGCTGTGCTTGGGATAAATGTAAAGTAAGGAACAAGTTAAATTAACATTGGGTTGCATACAACAATTGCTATATCTGCATTCAGCACTGAGTCTAGACTCTTAGAACTATATAATGCCTATAATTTGCTATGAGAAAATGTTGGTATTTCTAAAGGCAGGTAAAGCTAGCCCATGTTAGGTCCAAAACCTGTATGCTTAGTGGCTCCTGTCCAATGTCTGTCCTCATTTCTAGAAATAGCAATGCAAACTACATATCTAACAAAATTCAAAAGCATGTCACTGCAATCATGTTTTATGTTTCTTTTTCCTTTGTTTTAGTATCTCATCATGTGTTCTGAAAAAAACATAAAACAGTTGATTCGATTCAGTACACCTAAAAATACTACAATAGCAGAATTTAAAAATATTACCAGAAGGATCTAGCAGAGATGCATGTCATACCGAAACAAGAAATCGAGATTGACATTAACAATATGGCCTTTTCCTTGCCTACAGTAACATAATGATATAATACTCTATTTTACTTTGCAACAGTGCATGGAACAATATTACATCTTTCAACAGCTGCATAAAGCTACTAATCCAAATAATAAAAGTTGGCACACACAGTAGGGTTCACATGCCAAATTGAGTAATATAAGAATTCTTTAATGACACTGCAATAAATTCCATTACCAACAGAACATGCTCCGGTAGCTACAATGCTAGACCACCCTCCACACTAAGATTAGCTTTCTCCACATTCTCATGTGTGCTTAGACTGGTTTGTACCACCTCATTCTATTCACATCTAGCATGACCCATATGTATCGCCACATACTTCAATAAATTTGTCCCAATTGATAAAGAACAAAAGACTGTAAGTACCAATAACCACATATAACATGATCTAAGCCAAAGATATCAACCTATAAGTTTTCTACAATGCAAAACAAGCACATTCTGCAGCACCATGTGATCATTACATTCATCAGAAACCAAGCTAGCCGAGGTCTATGATGTATTTTTGCTTCAAAATAGCACTGATCTGAATCTAAGTTGTGTTAACCTATTCAAAACATTAGGCCCTTGTGAATGCACTCAAGTGCACTTGGATATACACAAGAACATTCATTCATCTTAAATATACTTTCTAATGTATTGTTCTCACATGAAGCACCTAAACATTCATATCCTACCATCCCATAGAATAAGGGAATGTATTTGTTGCTCAGAACCAGGCAACATCAATATATAGTAAGAATCTTAGTAAATGGTTGAATTAATGCACTAGAGTAATTTTTTAGTAAGAAAGACTCTATCTCAGTCAAGTCATTATGAACGCTGCAGTTTGCACAATTGCCTGGGCAAGTATGACGTCAAAACTTCAATATTCGTGCGCCGGGGGGGGGGGGGGGGAGGCACTTTAGCATTGACGCAAGCTGCTGTGTTTTCTCAAGGACGTTTAAGTTGATATGTTTTAACATGTTCACTTGTGGCCTATAAGCTCTTTGCTCTCCGATAGGCTAATTTTCTGATCTCTTCATGGTCGGTAGACACATTCGTGCTGCTGAATTATCAAAATCTTTTACCTAAGCAATGTTAAACCAAGTACAAAACATGTATGTGGGTGCATTCTAACGCAATAAAGTGCATCAAAAATAAGTTTATATGGAACAGCTAGTGTTAGCATTACAAAGAAGATTTAAGTCACCTGGATGAAATATTCAGTGAAGTCAGCAACCCGCTGGTTCCTTCCAAATCTGTAGTTCAATCTTTGAAAAATATGACCAAACAGGCAAGACGGTTCAACTTGTTCAAGCTACTACACGAACACAATCTTCAAATTTTGCCAAACCCTTTGCGGAAAAACACACAGCCAATCTGAAATGCCACAATTCGTCCTGAAGTGCACGTTCAGAGTCTAATGCAAGCCCTGCATTTGCATTCCACAACAACGGGGATTGTCATCCATGGCTGTCCTTTCACGTTGTTATCAATTACTAATACACAATTACACATGCTAAAATATAAACTTCGCATAGCTTCCTAGTTCCTACTTCTTGAAATATCAGAAACACTGCTTCTTAAAATTCTAAACGGAATGGTTGCTTAAGTATCAATTTTTCTTGAACTTTCAACAAATTTGGGTGTAATAGTTGCTCTTTTTTCTACCATTTTCAGGGAGCCTATGGAGATAATCCAAGAAAAATGGCCAGATATCCATGAACCAAACCTTAACAGCCAAACCCAACACTTTTCTTCCATCTGACGCCGACAGAAATCCCAACCCAACCTTATCCCCAACAAGATGGTGACTACAAGCCATCAAGGCCATGAAATCGATCAGATCGGAGCACAAATTTCCAAGATTGAACCAAATTAGACCCCAAAAGAACAAAATATCTAAAACAAACAAAACCATCGCAAGAAAAAACGACTATCCAAAAGATCTACTTCAAGAACCCACCCTTCTTCTCCTATTACCGCAAGAAAACCATGAAAGGCCAAATCTCGCACGAAAAATTTCGAACAAGAAGAGTTCTTGGCGTCGAGGGGGGGGGGGGGGGCTATGATGGATCAGTGGTGTGCGAATCCTCGATCTATACCTCGAGAAATTTTTCGGAATTTTTTGCGTTTCCCCTTGTTCTTCTTGGAGGCGGTTGGATTTCCCCCTATTATTTTTCTTTTCTTCTCTAATTCTCGTGCAAGACAGAGGTGCTCTAGCCTCTTCGATGTGTGTCTTGAGTTGTTGGGAAAATTGAATATATAGGACTGAGTTGGGAGTAGTTTTGCAAAATAGGATCAAGTTATTTGTCCTCTAATATATAGGACTGAGTTGAATAGCTTCTTGCAAATATAGGACTTTTCCCATTTTAATTTCATTTTCATTTTTCAGCCCCTTTTCTCCACGCGAAATGACTATTTTGCCCTCTTCTTCCTCCCTGGCCTGGCCGCGCCGCCGCCGCTCCTGGCCGCGCCGCCGCCGCTCCCGGCCGCGCCGCCGCCGCCGCTCCCTCGCCTCCCTCGGCCCGCGCCGCCGCCGCCGCTCCCTCGCCTCCCTCGGCCCGCGCCGCCGCCGCTCCCTCGCCTCCCTCGGCCCGCGCCGCCGCCGCTCCCTCGCCTCCCTCGGCCCGCGCCGCCGCCGCCGCTCCCTCGCCTCCCTCGGCCCGCGCCGCCGCCGCTCCCTCGCCTCCCTCGGCGGCGCGGCGCGGGGGAGGCGAGGGAGCGGCGGCGGCGGCGCGGGCCGAGGGAGGCGAGGGAGCGGCGGCGGCGGCGCGGGCCGAGGGAGGCGAGGGAGCGGCGGCGGCGCGGGCCGAGGGAGGCGAGGGAGCGGCGGCGGCGCGGGCCGAGGGAGGCGAGGGAGCGGCGGCGGCGGCGCGGGCCGAGGGAGGCGAGGGAGCGGCGGTGGCGGCGCGGCCAGGAGCGGCGGCGGCGCGGCCAGGCCAGGGAGGAAGAAGAGGGCAAAATAGTCATTTCGCGTGGAGAAAAGGGGCTGAAAAATGAAAATGAAATTAAAATGGGAAAAGTCCTATATTTGCAAGAAGCTATTCAACTCAGTCCTATATGTTAGAGGACAAATAACTTGATCCTATTTTGCAAAACTACTCCCAACTCAGTCCTATATATTCAATTTTCCCTGAGTTGTTTGGTCGTCCATTCAATTGGAGACACGGTAGAGTCGTTTAAGAAAGGAGAACTATTACCACACACCGTTATTCACTTTTTCACCATTAGTAAAACTTAATATTCAGTGTGTCATCGTGTCTTTTCTCTATCACCATCCACATCCTCTACCATCGTCCGACGCTCTTTACCGCCGCTTACCGTCAGACCACCATCTCTTCGGACTCTCTCTACGTCCGAAGACCGCGGTGAAGCCATCGTCGACAGATCCGGAGTCGGAGGTGGAGGAGGGGAGGGTGGCGCCGGAGTTAAAGAAAGAGGGCGGGTCTAGAGTGAGATTTCCTAATTTATTTCATAGATCTAAAGCTGTTTACGGAAAACTTGCTTTTTTAGTAGTTTCACTCCATTTTTGCCACACATGATCATTTTCAGTTGTATTCCTCTTGTGACCATTTTAAGTCTCTATTGGCAAAATTCTCTCTTTACTTCTAAAATCACCTCATATTTGCACTTTTGAGAAATTGCCAATGGCTTCATCAAGCGGATATTGAAAGACCATGTGAAAAGGTTCAGAATAGTGTAGTGATAAATTATTGCAAGTTTTATGCAGTGAATATTTGAATTTTGCAAAGTTTGCATTTTATCGATTTTGTTGTCATGCTATCGGTCAAACCGACCGTTGGAGCGGTATGACCACAGCGGTCAAACCATTGACTAGTAGTATCGCGGATTACTTGCAGGTTACAATTTTCCAAAGAGGTCCAGTTGCGGGAAGCGGTAGTACTGACCTGTGGCGGGCAGTAGTACTGGTCTAGGTGAAAATTCTTGTGTTTTGGGAAATTGGTTTTGGATCGTTTTGAATTGTGTTTAATTAGTGCATTAATGTTGCATTAACCATATTTTGACCAACATAGGTCAAGTTATGAAGAATGTGCCTGAAAATACTTTTTTGGTCTTTGAATGTGCAGGGTCGCTTACCGTCAACAATAGTCAATAACGAGAATTGGGACTACACTTATGGAGGAACCAAGGCTTAGAATGATCAAAAATACCGGGTGAGATGACTGAGCTCAAGCATGGCATGAAGAAAACGAAAAATTTTGAAGGGAAGTTCGAGTGACAAATTGCACCATATGGCTTGATCGGTCCAAGCGAGGCATGGTCCGATGGAACCAAAAGAGAAAAGACTTGCCAACATATGGCAAGCCAGTGATGCACCTACATGTGGCAAGCATGACGATTGCTTACAAGCGAAGCTGAAGACTAGGTCAAAAAATGGTATTTTAGTAAGTTGAGCAAAATACCATAAATTATTTGGATCAAAACTGCGGTGCTTGAGAGAGTGATTTAGATCAAGAAGAAGCTGAGAAGATTAAGTTGGATTGAAGTCGAAGGACTTAACAGATTCAGGCCTATGTGTTTTAAAAAATGTGCATAAGTGTAGTGCAGAGTAAAACTTATGTTGTGTAGGGTTAACGGGTTTCTGTAACATCCCATTTTAGGAAGCTCAAAAGTGCTTGAATAAAATTCAAATTTGAATTTCAAATCAAAGTCCAAACTCAAATTTCAACTAGTTTTCAAAATTTTCCAAGCCAAAAACCCTGCTTGGGCCGAATCCCAGCTTGTTCCCCTTCCTTTTCAGCCCAGTTGGCCTTTATCCTGGCCCACACCCGCCCGGCACCCTGGACGGGCCTAGCATGCGCGTCGCCTGCGTTGTTCATGCCATCGGCCTGCGTCTGCCGCACACGCAGTCAGCACCGCCTCCTTCTCTATGCGCGCCCTCACTCCACCACCCTTGACCTCCGCATGGGCCTTAATGCTGCCCAACGGCTCTCGCCCGCCTCCTTGGCTATAAAATCCCTTAAGCAGCTCCCCTGGCTCCCAATCAAGTCCATGTTGCTCCCCTCTCCACAGAAAGCCTACGCTCCCATCTTCTTCTTCAGCTCTGGTCAACCCAGCCATCATCGACGCCTTCGTCGCTCAGTGCATCTTCGGCCAATTCAAGTCGCCATGAGCATCGCATGGACACCTCGAAGCTACCTCGAACCTCACTGACCTCCTTCATCTACTTCGACAAGCTACCCTCAGCGTCCTCTCTTCATCACCTCGGTCTACGTCGATAGCCCACTCCTTACCACCCTAAGCTTGGGCGCTAGCTCCGGTAAGTCCCTCTCAGTCTAGAGAAGCTCCCCTAGTGCACAATTGCTTTGTCCTACCATAATTCACCATATTTCCATGCTTCTGATCGCCGCCACCTAGCTCCCCGCCGGTCACCAAATTGGGCCACGCCATCCTTACCACTAGGTGTGGTTCGGCCTTGGCTTTCCATTTTTACCCTCCTCACCGGCCGCCGTGGATCTTTTTGCTGGTGATGAGTTGCGGTCTCCTAGATGGGAAGACGAAGTCACTGTTTGCCCATGTTAAGTTTAAACCACATAATTAGATTACTAGTAATGATCGTACTTAGCGTTACTTAATCCTCACTAATGTGTGGGCCCTTCGTTAAGTTAAGCCCTTGACTCTATGACATGTGGGCCCATCCATTTTAAAAGCTTTAAAACTCGGTTATTTGAAAAGGCCACTGACAAGCGGGCCCAGATCACTATGCTAAATAGTGCATGGTCCCACCTGCTAGCCCCTCAAGTCTTTTCCTTTAGAAATTTAATTCAAAATTAAATTAAAATCCGATGGTCCCACTGCTGATCTGTGTAACCTTTTCCAATTAAGAAATAATTCAAAAAGAAAATTTATTTCAGTGGACCCCGCCTATCAATGAGAGAGTACTCACTCTCCTCTATTTATTTTTGATTTAATCCTAATTTAAAATTTGGAGAGCTCGTTATCACTCATTTTAACTCCAAATTTAATGAAACTTGTTTCTAAATTCAAAATCTATCTATTGGCAATGGAATTGTTCAATGTGAATTTCATTTGAATTTATTTGTTTTGCCCGTGTGTTTATTTATTTTCTGATGCGATCGTCCAAATAGAGTACGAGGACACAGAAGAGCCACAGTTCGAGACAACTCAAGATTTTTAAGACCAACCCCACTTGTGAGTTAAACGAGTCAATTCTTTGATCATGCTGAACCTACATTTTATACAATTTGCATGCTATTATTTGTTATGTAAATATATGTTCAAATGAAGATGATAGATACATGCCTACTCAACATCGTATTATTATTACCCCATCCTTTGGACACTTGAATTACATAATCCTTGTCACCATAGAAAGTTAATGGTAGCCATACTACCTATAAGTTGTACTTAAACGTCATGCTTAGTTCTACTTAAGTACTAGTCATTAAATTGCCCTCCTATTATCCTTCAATTTTTAGGCAACCATTGGAGGAAAATGGCTAATATATTGAGACAACTTAGTTTTATACTTGTTAAAACCTTAAAACTTAGTGTTACTTATCTAGACGGATGGTAAAAAGGTTGGTGCAGATGTAGCATGAGAAATTATGGTTTGTAGTAGTACCGCCCAGATAACGTTAAGGACTGAATCATGTGATGACCTCCTAATGTAAAATAGTACAAACATAAATCTATAACAGGTACGATCCGGCTGACTAATTTGCATCTACTAGTACGGGTGGCACCATTGTAGTGACCACAGATGGTGTCGCTGGTTTTAAGCCACCGTGAACATGAGTCGTGTCGCTGGATTTAACCCATTGTGTGGCGTAAGAGGGGGTCTTGGTGTGGTGGACGTAATCTTACTAAGATGAAACCTTAGTGGGTGTAACTTATACTAGATGGTGCATTGTAAAGGCCTTATGGTGATCTTCTTGATTCACCTATCCAAAGAAATGTGTGAAATATAACAAGTTGATTATCTTTTATGGGTAAAGTGTATAATCTTTGCAGAGTGTAAACTATTCGAACAATCGTACCCACATTCAAGGGTGGGCATGGGAACTTAATTGAGTAAGTATCTATTTCTAAAACTTTATGGGTGAGATGAAAACTTATTGGGCAGATGTAACCCTGATTTTGGTTTGCCCTGGGTGGATATAACCTAGTGATGATAATGGGTGGATGTAACTCTATTATCAAAAACCAGCTTATGGTGAATAGAACCTACACTGTTATAAATATTAGGCACTTTTACTCCCTTTAATAAAAACATGGTTTAATAAAAATGTGAAGTCATAGGAATACTTATGGTAATTTCAATCAATGCCTTTAACAAATAAAAAAAATCCAAGCCTACCTTTGTTGAACCTTGCATGTATACTATTGCATTTTGTGTATTGCCTTGCGAAGCACAGTTCTTTATGCTCACCCTAGCTCACTAAACCCCTCAGAACCTATGGATCAAAGACACTGCACGTACTACGACACCCATGGAGCTGATGGTGAAAAAGATGGAGGAGATTAGGATAGTCTCTAGTAGTTTAGGTTTTACCTTAGCATTCTGACTAAGTGTTTGTGTGCACTAATATTATCTAGGTTCTTGGTTAATATCGGTCACACATGTTCTACCCACAGTAGCTTGCCTGTGGCGAGATGTGCCCTCCCCTTTTGCTTTTGCTTTCGCTTTTACTTTATATAATGTATCTATTTGACCTGATCAGTCCTATTGTAAAGTTGACCCGATGCAATCTATTTAAACTTTGATTTGTAATATTAATAAATTGTATGGTTTACGTCATGTATGAAATGATCCAGTGATTTATCTATAAGCACTATCTACTGATTGAGGGAATAGTATAGTAGTTTCACAGAGCATTTTGGATTGGCTAAAGCCGAATATGACAGTTTTCTCATTTGTGCTAAGTGGATAGTATTGATTAGGGTCATATGGGGCTGGTTGCTTATCTATTTAATGGGTTGAAATAGAGACTTACTAGTTAACCATCCAACCATGCTAGCTTTACTCATTAGAGCCAAGTGTTTTAGAGTTAGCGTTTAAAAAGTAATTTTGTGGTGTGCTCTCTTGTCTTCTAGATGGAGTGGTTTTAAAACATTTATCCTTAAATAGCAACATATCAATTTTGTTCATCTCTCATGTATCTCTCTTGTTTTTATTGATTTACTCTTGATTTGGTTGGTTTTTATCTTCTCTCTCCCTTTCTTGATCTTACTGGATGTCAAGGACGTGTATGTGATGAAGATGTCTCATAAAAATCAATCCCCATCATCTAGGCATCAGGTTTGGTAAATTCTTAAAGTTACCCGACTTTGTTTGGATTTGACTATACCGAGTGATTTTTTTAATCTAGTTTTTGCCTTAATTTCTTAGGTGTTCTAGCTTTCTGTGATATTTAGAAATACATCTAGAGCCATCTTGACCATCATTTGCCCACGGGCAAGTCATGTTTACCATTTTTTTGCTCAGTTTTAGTGCAACTTTCCTTCAAATAGAAAAAAGTACAACTTTGACAACGATTCTCTTGATCATTGGTTGAAATATGTTCATGAAATCCTAGAGGAGGTATATGCCAATTTTAAGTCATTTGGATTTACAGATCAAAAGTTATATAGATTCTTGGTTTTGAAATAGTGCCATGTTCACTAATCACCGAGTTGATTTTACTATTCACCAGTATGACAAATATCACTATCAAAGTAAAAGATCGGCAAATACTTAGAAATAATTTTGAAGACACCATTCACCCTCTCTATTGATGTACTGGTCCTACAGCCTCTACAAATAGGAATGTCAAGGAAACAAAATTCACATCACCATCCAAACAATGCATAGGTTACGCGTTTCACATGTACAAATAGTTCTATTTTATGAGGTCACCAACTCAAAACTCTTTCTAAACTAGCTAAAATCGGACTTGGCCTAATGAAGAACTTTTGATTTAGCTAGACCATAGGAATTTATTATGCTCTGAGCGTAATAAAACACGATATGGTATATCGCCTTCCCAGTGGCGAAGCTATATACTGATTTGTGGATGCGGATGCACCCATGAAAAAATAGAATATTATTGATTAGATCAATTTTTCACCATAGCTACAGCTCAAGTCTACCGATCTATAAAGCAGGCGCACCCCCCTCTGATTTGCTCTAGCTTCGCCACTGCGCCTTCCTGTTACATTTGGAAAAGAAAAAATTATGAGTTTAATACGGGTGATATATGTTGAATTGATGTGTCCCAATATTTTAGAATATTACATAAGTATTATTTCAAGTAAGAAAGACCCTTAGGGTTTAGTAGTAATGTGTGAAACATGAGGACCAACTTAAAAGATATAATCTTATTTAATTATTCGAGGACCAGTGATCATCTCTAATGCCACTTGCTATGGTATCATATCTCCCATGCTTGCTCGTTGGTGCTTCAATAGACTTGTTATGGTGTTATATTACGAGTGACTACGACGGCAGTGAAATGTCCGAGTTCCAACGCGCCAAACGTCAAATTTAGGGTCTATTCTTTTCTATCAAAACTAGCGGCTTCTGATATTTGCTATAGTACCTAACTTTCAAACATGATATTTTCTTACGACGGGATCTACAATTAGGTATTTTCTCACGACAGGATCTATAAGTTAATTATAGTACATGTTAAAAACGTAACATCTATATCAACTAAAATCGCAAGCGAGTATCTCTCTCCATAATCTCTATCGTAAACAGCTAAAATTTAAAAAATTTAGCCAAAAATCATAAGCCGCAGCCGTGCATAAGGGCAACATATTAATTGCAACAATAGAGAAAGTTGTGAAAGATGAGCATAATTAAAAACGTAATATCAAAATAATACAAAATAGTTTCCGATCGTCCCTGCCCAGCACTCCAGTACGTGGACGAAACTCTTTATCGTCCTCCGTGCCGATTCCTCAGCAAATTACGTGCCTCAAGGGCATCCTTTGACAGCTTCTCCACGGGCACTCGACTGTTGTATTCGACAGCGCTTGATCGACAGCGCTTCTCCACGGGCACAAGTTTATTGTAATTTCATGCATGTAATTTTCCTCTGTTGCTCCCTGTATCCTCACACATGCAATTACCTGTTTCAGTTTGCAGTAAAATATGGTCCAGGCTGGCCTAACAGGCCCGCAATAGTTCCACAAAAAAAGTACAAAATATCGGCTCTCTTCTTTTAAGTTTATAGTTTATCTTTCTACAGTAACTAACTTTCAAACATAGTATTTTTTTCAAATCGGGGTTTACAAGTCAATTGTAGAGACATTGTCCTAATTTCATCTACATCGACCAAAATCGCACGTACTCTCTCTCGCCGCGCGAACAGCCAGAATTTAAAATTTTAAGCCAAAAGTTGTAGCTTAAAAAAACCCACCCATTGTTGCTATTATATCATCTCAACCTTCTAGGCTATCAAATTCTCACCCTGTTAGGTTGTGTTTGGTTTAGAGACAAGGTGGGATGAGATGGTCCTGTCCCTAGTTTTGGGATGGGATGATCCTATTTTTTGTTTGGTTAGGGGGATAGAGTCATCCCTGTTTTTTGTTTGGTTGGAAGGATAAAGTGGGATGGAATGGTCCCATCCTTTGTTTGGATGGAAGGATGAAGGTGGGACATGTGTGGCCTTTGAGTTTTTTTTTAAAAAAAATTGAAGGCTATTGTTGATATGTTTGTACACATAAGCCTTTGAGTTTTTTTAAAAAAAAATTAAACAAAATAGTACTTAAAAAAACAAAGAGGTGGGATGACTCTATCCCACGTGGGATGACTCTGTCCCATGAAAAAAAGAGGATTGCCTGGTCCCGGATCTACAAGGAATATTCCTAGTGGGATATCCTTGACTCTGCTTGTCCCAGAAGCAAACACCACCCCGAAGTGGGATATTCTACCTGGGACGTCCCTGTCCCTCGAACCAAACACTGCTAACAATTCTAATTCACAAGTGTTGATATGCAATCCTCTTGCATATGCTTAATTTTTTTAATGATTGCTTAGCTTACCAGCTCAACTTCATATCCGCCTCCATTCAATTTAATGTCTTGAAATTATCCCAACAAGTATTGCTAATGGTCTAGTTCCCAATTTTTTATGTGAAAAACTTCAATTTCTCTTATGGTTCGATGCATGCCCAATTTGTATTTGATATGCTCAAAGAGCTTGGCAAACATAGATGTAATTATCTTGGTGGAAGTTGTGGGAATACAACTTCTGCCAAAGTTTAAATCTTGGTGCACAGTTTTATGGACACGTGAGCGCATATTATTGGCAAAGAGCGTACCTACGCTCTGAGGTCACGGATTTAACAAAAAAAAAAGGTGTAATCAACTTTACGCTAAGGTAGTTAGGCGAGTTGGGCTAAAAAATGAAGTATCAGGTTGTGTTACTACTTACTAGTCATGTAATCTTCTATGTTGATTTGCTTAATCTCAAAAATGTTACACCAAGTGGATAGAGCAAGGTCCTATGCTCATGTGTACAATAAGTGCCAATATAATTTTGATAATTCTTATATTTTGTATCCCAACCTTACATCACCAAGTTAACACGCATATGAAATATATTAGTAAGGTGCTCATACGTAGCAACAGAGTCCTAAAAGAGAGTGATGCATTCCAAACCGTAGAATAAATATCAAGATTATCTTATACACATATCAAGTAAAACATATATGTTCATACAGACCAATAAACAAATCGAATAAAAAACAAATGTTCAAGCTTAGTAGTTGAAATAAACAAAATACATAAGACACCTAGAACGTAGTAACTTAAATGATTATTTGTTGTACAAATAATAGCAGGATCTCCACACAGTATTCAATTGAACAAATTAGGACTTCATGTCCCATGCAAAGGCTATTAACAACAAATTAGTCGCCAACATTTCAGAATTCCTCCATAGGCTACACTAAGCTATAGAGTATAGACACCTCTTGATTTCATATTTCCATCTGAGTAATCAAGGAAAGTTGGTAGACTTAACTGCAATATGGCAAATGGCAAAGGAACTCTAGATGTCAGGGAAACTTAAGGAAAACTATCATTTGGAAGCATAATTATATAAAATAATATATCTTATCACATACATTGTGAATATGTGATATAATATAAGTACCTCATAAGAAATTAAATTAATAATGATCGATGCCCTCTTAAATTCGCTGGTCCCTTTACAATCTAGGATTAATTTTAATTGTAAGGCATGATAAAATACAATAAATTTCACAATCATGTGTTCTGCATGAATAAGGTAAGGATGGTTCATAGTCCATGCACATCTAAGGTCAATAACCTTGCCATTGTTCTTCCGTACTTGAAAACCCATTTTTGTGACTACACTCCATCATCTCAAATAGATAAGTTGGGAAAAATTTAGTGAAAATCAGATTTTCCTTTCAGAAATAGCATGCAGCTCCAATAGTCCAAGTGACATGTCTTAACTATTATGGAAGATCACTACTACAACGAAGAATATCTACATCTCCTAAGTAATTAACACAACAAAAAGTCCAATAGGGACATGTAGATCAATAGGAGAATACAGTTTTTACTTTTGCCAATCACTGATGACTGACACTAGAGGCTCACCAATGGATCTGTCTATGCCTGATCACTGTAGTTTTAGGGTAGCACCCCTGCAATATGTTTTTATGACCAGCTTTCGAATGCCCTCCTACAAGATCCACATCATGCTGTCATGTAAGAAGTTTTGTTATCTCTGAGTCATCCACATTGTGAGTAAACTGTGATGACCCAACGATAAAATGGCCATGGTGATATCTCATAACAACAGCTTATATTAATTTTGCAACCAATCCCTATGAGCTATATGTCAAGAACAAAGTCTACTATGATTAATCATGCAAAAGTTTGCAATTTGTGTTGGGGCTTGAATACATATTCTGAAACACAAAAACAGTTATGAACTAAATATGTATGTAGCTCAAATTGCAGTTCAAGAATTTGACTAAATTCTAATGTAAAACAATGCAATGTTCATATTTCAAAATTTTGACTAAACACCAATGTAGTATTCATACTAACATATTCTAAAACACAAAAACAGTTATGAACTCAATATGTATGTAGCTCAAATTGCAGTTCAAGAATTTGACTGAATTCTAATGTAAAACAATGCAATGTTCATATTTCAAGAATTTGACTAAACACCAATGCAGTGTTCATACTAAGTCCTAGTTCATAACCAACCTGACACTACCCTTCTTGTTCTTGCATTTCTTCTACATTCTTTTTGGATGCTTTGTGGATGTGGCAATCCTCCTGGTTCTCTTGACCACTCTGTGCATCGTCCTCTAGAACTGGACAACGAAAATTACTCAGAATCGAGCTAGAATTAAAACAAAACAATGCAATCAAAGGAAAAGGTGAGGGTTTTCACTATTATAATGCCATCATGACTGGTGGATCAATGTGGCAGACAAACACACACACACACCTTTGACACATGCAGCACACCGCAAAACCACCACGCACCACTCCATCCTCCTCAAGACCACGAAATTTGCATGGGGTTAGTCAGAACTCAGAAGTAGTGGGAGAGATCGAGATGCTACATTTGTTACATGTGGATGGGGAGATGGAAAGGTGGTACTGTGGAGTGGGTACCCCAAGGGGTAGGGTGGAAGACAATGATTGTCACCCCTATTTTGTCTAATTCTAGTGTCGTTGTTACTTCTTTGTCTTCTTCCCTCTCATCGATGAGCATAGAGGGATGTATTCCAAGCCTCGCTATTGAGACATCTCACCCAAGTTCATGGTTGTCACGCTCACCCAAGGCTATCATCATGTTGGAGGCAATAGATGGACGAGGAGGTCGGCCACCGTCATGATGAATCATGTGGTGGCATTGTATCTTGATGCCGACGTCATGCTCCTCGATGCCTACAATGCCATCACTGCCTGCCTCAACCGAATCCACTAACGTCGCCTCCTCTCTTGCTTGTGCTCTGGCAGTGGATTGCCCTAGAGCCACTTGATGTGGATCAGGATGGGTGTCAAAGCAGGTGATGGAGGAGGGAGTCAGGGAGAGGATTAGGGGATGCTAGGGTAGAGGGTTGCTCTGATCGGTTGGCCTGTTAGGATGTCGACTGGAGTGGGTTGAGCAGTTGCGGGAAGGCCTAAGGGCGTGGTTGGGTGGTGTCGTGATGGTGGTGGGGGTGAGGCTTACGATAGTTGGGGAGGACAGGCGATGCCTATGCACAGGTTGACATGGTGGGCAACATTTTTTTACCTTTTCTTCATTGTTTTTTCTAACCGAGTTTTTTTGGGAAGCATAGTGTTTTTTTATGGGCACATGGAAGGTTCGATGGAGGGGGATGATTGACAAACTCTCCTTCTATATTAGTATAGATAGACAAATCCATTTCCCAATTCACACATCAATAGAAAAATGCATGGATCGAAATCCATGTTCACTCATGGAGTGGTCAGGTTAGGCTCTTGCCATGAGACCATCATCTCCATGCAATCCATGGTGACATATGGAAAAGTTTTCGTTTTTACCTGGATAGCATATTTTAGAAAAGGTTAACATTTTAACCTTCTTTCACCTTAGATCTTATTTCTATAACAGGAAATAAGTGGATTACTAGAAAGTTTTTTAAAAGTAAGCTACAGTACCTGGTCGGTGCTCAAAGGCCGGCAGTACCACTCTGTGTGAGCAGTACTACTGGAGAAACGGTCGAAGTGCCATGGTCAGGAAGACATGGTCGAAGTAGAGGTCGAAGTGTCGTGGTCCAGAAGCCATGGTCAAAGTGGCATGGTTGAGCAGCCGTGGTCGAAGTGGCTTGGTCGAGTAGTTGTGGTTGAAGTAAAGTGGTGAGTGTAGGATCAAGGATACCGACTAGAGGGGGGGTGAATAGGAGGTTTTTAAACTTTTCTTGTTTACTTGATTAATTCTCCACAATTTAAATGACAATGATGAAAAGCAATTTAATCCTATGCAATTCTAGTCAACAATTTAGCTCTAAACAAATAAGTGATCTCAATGAAGCAAACGAACAAGAGCTAAAGAGACAAAGAACACAACCGATGTTTTTACCGTGGTATTCGGAAACTTGCCGGTTTCCCCTAGTCCACGTTGAGGTAAGCCCGGACGTATCGGACCGGCTCCACGAATTGAGCCAAGCACCTCGATCACTAGTGTAGCTCTTCCCCACTCCGGGTAGGTGAGCTCCAACCTTCACAATTTGCCGGGTCTTCTCACAATCTTCTTGAGAAGATCACCGAGGCAACTTCCACCGGATCGTCCAAGTGCCGGCAAGCACTAAGAGTAATAAATCCCGGTGTTCACTTGAATGCAACTCTAGTGCCAAATGGATTTGCAAGGGAAATCTAGCACTTAAATGCTCAACCACTTCACTTTGATGTGCAAAGAAAGAATTGAGGTGAAATGAATGCACTTGGGCTTGAGAAATATGCAATGAGTCTCTAACCTTAGCCCTTGAGCAGTGGTGGGGGTATTTATAGCCTCCACCAACCAAAACTAGCCGTTTGACTCAGCTTCCAGAAAATTTTCTGGTCGAGCGGAACTACCGCTCTCAAGACCGGTACTACCGCTACCAAATCTTCGCGCCAGAACGGCTATGTCAGACGTCTGCAGTGACCGTTGGATTCGGCGGCGCGGTACTACCGCCGTTGATATTTGCGGTACTACCGCTACCCGGTAGTTCCGCAAAGTCGGCGCGGTACTACCGCTTCAGCCAAACTCCAAAGGGTCCCAGACTAGGCGCTCTCTGGAAAAATACATCCGCTTTGAAGTCGGATCTTCCGGACTCCGGAAGTACCGCTCGGAGAAGCGGAACTACCGCACTTAGCGGTAGTTCCGGCGTTGAAATTGCCGGTACTTCCGCTCCAGAGAAATCCAGGCTTCATCCGGAGGGTGCTCTCTGGAAAAGTTAATCCGCTCTCCCTCCGGATCTTCCGAGGTCCGGAAGTACCGCTTTAGGATGCGGTACTACCGCTCGCAGCGGTAGTACCGACGTTCAAACGGCCGGTACTTCCGTTCTCATAAGATTTTGGAATGAGCCAAGGGTGCTCTCTGGAAATATCGGTCCGCTCCAAAACCGGATCTTCCGCTGGCCGGTACTACCGCATTTTGGTTGCGGAACTACCGCTTTCCGGTAGTTCCGACGTTCAAAACTGCGGTACTACCGCTTTTCCAGACAGAGCAAGATTTCTTTTGAAAGCTAGATTTCTTTAAAGGATGCAAGTTTTAGGACAAAACCATTTGGCACATGAGATAAGTATTCAAGCTACTTAGCCAAGATCCCCCTTGATGGTACGATCATTTATCCTATAATCCGGTCTTCCACCATTCACCTATGACCGGTAAAATTCAAAAGGGGTCCTATTCTAAGCATACCTTTGTCTTGAGCCAATTTGATTTTCACGCGTGTCCTTTGGCTTGCATCTTGTCGCTCATGTGTGTGGACTATCCTTTCGCATACTCATAAAAACACGTTAGTCCCATATTCCATATTCTCTTAATTTCATTAATTACCAAAAACCTTTTTAGGGGTCTAGATGCTTTCAGTGAGGCACAGTGGTTGAGCAGCCGTGGTCAAGGCACAGTGGTCGTAAGTCACCACTAGACATCCGAGTAACAGTTGGGTCAATGAGTTGGCTGAGTCGTGCAAAACAATACTAACATTCTGTCCTTTTGTAGGTCAAGGCATTATAAGAAAATTAGCATTCCATATGGAAAAAATACTAAATGTTTAGTGTATATAAGGAAATTAACATTCCGTATGGGAACATTCCATTTCATAATCTCACCATTCATTACTTTACTAAACATTCCATTCCACGTCAGCTATTTCATATGGAAACAGAACATGCTAAATATTTAGTGTATGGGAAAGGTGTGTATGGAAACGTTCCGTATGGAAACAAGCCGAGGTTTGCTTTCCATGCTGAGATTTGCTTTCCATGCCAGCTAAATGGAAATAATCTTATGGAAAAGACGTGTACATAATGGGAAGGCCATACTAAATGTACAGAGATTTGCCGAGATTTGCTTTCCGTGCCGAGATCTGCTTTCCATCACCGATTCGATAGTCGTAGGAATAGTAATTGGTTAGTAGTCGTAAGCTACAGTAACTAATCGATAGTCGTAAGATACAGTACTTGGTCGATGCTCGAAAGACCTACATGGTCGACCCGGTAGTACCAATTTTATGTGAGCGGTATGATGAGAGTTGCAGTAAGAGCCATGGTCGGTAGTCCTAAGCAAGAGTATCGAGTAGTCGTTCTACCGTGGACATTCTTCAGTGGTCGTTCTGTCGTGGTCAACCTATCATGGTCAAGAAGCCGTGGTCGGAGAAGCCGTCAAAGTACCATGGTCCAGAAGCCGTGGTTGGAGAAGCAATCAAGAAGTTGTGGTCGGAGAAGTGATCGAAGTGCTGTGTTCAAGAAGCCATGGTCAGAGAAGCTGTCGAAGTGTCGTGGTCGGAGTTGCGATCGAAGTGCCATGGTCAAAGATGCAGTCAAAGTGGCGTGGTCAACAAGCCATGGGCGGAGTTGTGGTCAAAGTGTTGTGGTTGAGAAACCGTGGTTGGAGAAGCAGTCGAAGTGGCGTGGTTAAGAAGCCACGGTCAAAGGAGTCAACTTGGTTAGGTTTGTGTGTGGTCATAGACTTGGTCAAATCTGTGTTGTGGTCATAGCCACAGTGAACCAGTTGATAGTTGTTGGTCAATAGTCTAGCTATAGTAACTGGTTGGTAATCGTTAGCTACAGTACTTAGCCAGTGCTCAGAACTCTCATATGGTCGAAGACCGGTAGTATCAGTTTTGTGTGAGCGGTACGATTGGAGTTATGGTAAGAGCCATGGTCGAAGGACTCGAAGTCCTAAGGAGTTAAGTTGGTTAGGTCTGTGTGTGGTCATAGACTTGGTCAGATCTGTGTGTGTGGTCATAGCTACAGTTTATACAGCAACATAAAGCTGACCATGAGACATAGGGCAGATGAGACGCCACAGTCGAGGCGCCATGTTGGAGTCCCACGGTCGAAGCGTCATGGTCAGAGTCCCGTGGTTGACGTGGCGTGGTTGGAGTCCCGTGGTCGATGTGCTGTGGTCGAAGGACCGTGGTCAAAGAAGCAATTGAAGGACCGTGATCGAAGAAGCGGTTGAAGTGCCATGGTCGAAGAAGCGGTGAAAGTGCCATGGTCAAAGCGTCTTGGTCAAGGCGCCGTGGTTCAAGTCCCGTAGTCAAGGAGCCATGGTCGAAGTCCCGTGGTCAAGAGCAGTCAAAGTGCCATGGTCGGAGCAGCGGTCAAAGTGCTGTGGTCGAGAAGCGATTGAAGTGACGTGGTTGAGAAGAGGTCGAAGTGCCGTAGTCGAAGAAGCGGTCGGAGTCCTGTGGTTGACGAGCCATGGTCGAAAGACCATGGTCGGAGAAGCGGTCGAAGTGTCATGGTCGAGCAATAGTCGAAGTGACGTGGTCGAAGAAGCAGTCGAAGGACCGTCATCAAGGCACCATGGTCAAAGTCCCGTAGTTGACACGACGTGGTCGAATACCCGTGGTTGACGCACCGTGGTCGAAGGACCATGGTCGGAGAAGCGGTCCAAATCCCGTGGTTAACACACTGTGGTCGAAGGACCATAGTCGAGAAGCGATCGAAGTGCAATGGTTGGAGAAGCGGTCGAAGGGT
This sequence comes from Dendrocalamus latiflorus, assembly GCA_017311315.1. Lineage (NCBI taxonomy): Eukaryota > Viridiplantae > Streptophyta > Magnoliopsida > Poales > Poaceae > Dendrocalamus > Dendrocalamus latiflorus. The sequence goes on from CM029628.1 coordinate 2,246,161, forward strand.
CGTGGTCAAGAAGTCGTGGTCAAGGCATCGTGGTCGAAGTCCCGTGGTCGATGTGCCATGGTCGAAGTCTCGTAGTCGGAGGAGCGGTCGAAGTGGTGTGGTCGAGAAGTGGTCGAAGTCCCGTGGTCGGAGGAGCGGTCGAAGTGGTGTGGTCGAGAAGTGGTCGAAGTCCCGTGGTTGGAGGAGCGGTCGAAGTGGTGTGGTCGGAGAAGCGATTGAAGTGACATGGTTGGAGAAGCAGTCAAAGGACTGTGGTCGGGGCGCCGTGGTCGAGGTCCCGTAGTTAACGCACCATGGTCGACACGCCATGGTCGAAGTCCCGTGGTCAAAGAGCCGTGGTCAAAATCCCGTGGTCGAGCTTTTTTTTCACAATCAACTAAATTCAAGAAGATGGGGGACAACATCACAGACCTTGTGTTCATCGAGGCATGGATGTGTTGTGCCGGTGTAGTGGGTCACAGGCAACGTTGGGCTGGAGGGTGGGGTCGAAGATTTAGACAACAGTAGTGTCGTAGGGGTGGCCCCCACCTAAACCCAGCAGGCCTGGTAGGAAGGTATAAGGCCCAGAATAGGCCATGTGTAATGACATAACTGCCCCCAGGGGGATAACCAGATGTAAGGGTAAAACCGTAAAAGCACTCCTCATGTATATATATATGATGAGAAGCCATGGGGAGGACCCAGGCCATTACACTTATCTTCATCACTCTCCACTACCATCTCTCTCTCTGTTTGGTCTGTAGCCACAACAGTTGGCGCCGTCCGTGGGGAGGACGGAGACAAGCCTGAAGCGAAGGAAAAAGATGGCACCGAAAAAAGCTTCTTCAGCGGCGGCGAAGGGAAAGAAGGCGGTCGGCCCGGAGCATCGTATGAGCACCAGGGCTTCGGCATCGGCAGAGGCGGACGCGGGCCCCGACGCAGGCGTGGTGGCCGAAGACGCCGGCGTTCGCGCGGTGACGACCAACCCCGTCACCGGCACAGCGACGACCAACCCCGCCACCGGCGTTGCGAGGACGGACCCGGCGGTCGAAGACGTCGACACGGGTGCAGCGACAACCGACCCCGTCGACGCGACGACAGCCGACCTCGCCGCCCCCACTGCAACCCTCGCCGGCGGTGCGGACCGGGCGGTCCGAGGTAGCCGCGACGGAGCGACCGGTAGCTCGGGACCCCGCGAAGCGGTCGTCCCCGCGCCGATCCGCCCGTCGGAAGCACCGGCGACCCCGCCCGCACCGGGGATGGAAAGCGCCCTGCTGGCGGCTCTCAACGCGTTCCAGCGGGAGCTGGGGGACCTTCGCGGAGCCGTCAGAGATATACAAGAGGCTCGGAGTCAGCCGGCCGCGCCAGCAATCGCGTCCGAGCCCGCGCCGGAGAGGGCGGACAGTCGCGAAGCCCCCACGTCCAGCCGCGGGCCGCTGCGGCGCGTGGATCCGGAGTCCCCGCTCTCGGCGGGGCTGCAGCAGGCGGCATGGCCCGAAGACTTCAAGTTCCCTAGCGCCATCGATTCGTATAAAGGCGACACGGACCCCCGTGAGTTCGTGCGCGTATACGAAACCGCGATCGAAGCCGCGGGCGGAGACGACACCACGAAGGCAAAGGGACTCCCCCTCGTGCTACAAGGAGTGGCGCTCTCTTGGTTTTTTACCATAGAGCCGGGCTCCATCTACGCGTGGGAGCAGCTCCGCGTCCGCCTCCACAACAACTTCCAAGGAAACTACGTCGACCGGGTCGAGGCGGACCAACTCTTCGCCGTGAAGCAAAAACCCTCGGAGAAGCTCCGGGATTACTTCAAACGCTTCGCCAAGATTCGATGTCAAGTGAAGGACGTCAACGAGACCACCATCGTCAATGCAGCCATATAAGGCCTTCGTCCGGGCCCGATGGCCGAGTACAATGCGCGAAAGCCAATCAAGACGGTGGCGAAGCTCTTCAACAAGATGGAAGAATATGCCAGGGCGGAGGAGGACGCGCGACGAAGGCAAGGTGACGACTCCGACTCTAACCAGGCCGGAGCCTCGGCAAAAACCGAAGATCCGCCGAAGGGCGGCTCTTCGAAGGGAAAGCGTAAGCAGGAGTCGTCCAGGGACGCGCCCGACCGCAGGGACAACTCGCATAAGGAGTCGTCGGATCAGCACAAGCGCGGCCAGTGTCGGATCCCGGAGTAACGACTCTGAAACCCTCTGTGTAAATCGCACTAGTCCAGGAACAGCTAGTGCACACAGCCAAACAAAGATACATATCGAACGCAAATGACCAGATATATTAAGCAAATGGGTACGGCCTTATGGCCAAGTCTTACATTGGTAAATTAAACAAAAGGGAAATAACAGCGGAAATTAATAAGATAACTGGCGAAGCCCAACTGCCTCCCCACAGGCAGACGACTGCAAGACACGTCCTACTCGTCCTGGTCCTCATCGTAGTCGTAGACATCCTCCTCTGTTAAGATGCAGCAAGATGAGTACAAACTTGTACTCCGCAAGTCACCCGGGAAAAATGCAACATAATGATAAAGGCTTGAAGGAAGGCTTATAGGGTTAATTTGCAAAAACAGCATTAAGAAATACAATAAATAGATTGGAATTGCTGAATTTAATACAGTAAGTAAAAACCATATTTGAATGAAATTCATAACGTTAGTGCAGGCTCCGACCATACACCAACCTAACCACGGGAATCCCTCCCGGACCAATTTTCCAAAAACAATCCATGTGAATTCCATCCATCCACACTTTAAACATACACTCATGGACTCCAACCATCCATAAGGTTTTTAAAAACATTTTTGTAAAACCAAGTCTAATCTATGAAAAACTTTTGCTTAGCATGCCCGTGACCGTGGGCACGGCTATCCAGGATAGATTTTACACTCTGCAGAGGTTGTACAGCTTTACCCACAAGATATGATGTCCTCATAATGTCGGCCAATACACGCTTCCTTAGGCGTGCGACTGAGTAATCATAACAAGGCCTTTACAATGCGAAGCCGTCAACTCGGCCAAGCCAACTCTAAGGTTTCACCCCAGTAAGGAATCCACCAGACCGGGACCCCCTCTTGAGCCTAGGTGAGACTTCTCATGGCTACAACCACGCTCACCCAAGTGGGACTTCGCATGGCACCAACCACGCCCACTTTCAACCTACGACTTGACTCGAGTTTGGACTCCGCAAATTATTTGGCCAGGGCTGTCCCATACCAGCCATGTGGTAGTACGTTAAGGCTTTAGCAACAGTAGCTCAAAGACCGGTCCTTAATTGACTCAGGCCCAACCACATACCCCCGTGCACGACAATCAACCACTGCGGCTCCAACCAACAGGGCATGCCTGCACCCACCACTCTAACCAATTGCCTAAGTCTAAACCAGTTTTATATTTGTTTTCAAAATAGCTTCATAAACCTCGTTGACTCACCAAAGTCAAGAGTTCATATCATTTTATGCGAAAGGGTTTGTCATTTTATGTGAAAGATATCCCAAAACAAATATTATATCTAAGCAGTCTAAGCATTTGATATAAATTCCTCTAGCCAACACTAATGTATTAACTAGAGTTTGAGTCTAGGGTGCCAAGGTATTGAGGAATTCAAATTCAATGGAGGGATTAACAAGTAGGCAATAGCTAAATTTAAAACTGAATTGAAATACGTTGAATATAAATATGCATGCAATATAATTTAAATCAACATAATTTTATTTTGAAAACTGGGATCAACATGATCAAGGAGGGTGACTTGCCTTGCTCTTCGAATTGGTGAGATCCGTCGTCGAGGAAATCTTCAGAATCGTCGTAATCTACACGTGAAAATAACCCTCCAAACTCAAAATAAATTCAAATCAAATTCAAATAAACTCAAAAACCCAAATTGAGGCTAGGAATGGGTAGAGGGGAATTTTTGATGAATTTAGGAATTTGAACGGGTTAAATCGGAGTTAGAACGAAGGAGAACGGGCTCGGGGAAGTTTAAATTCAGGGAAAAAGAATAAAAGGAATTTCTGGAATTATTTTTGTATAGGAAATTGAGAATTATGACGTCAGCACCAAAATTAATTTCGGCCGAATTAATTTTCTACGGGAAAACCTGAGTTTTTGCGTCAGCATGACGTCATCTCGGGATTGGACCGACTGACATGTGGGCCTCGGTCTATGGACTGGGTCCACGGACGGGGCGGTGGCTGACGTGGCAGGGAGGTGCGGGTGGCGCTGACGGGGCGACTTGGTGCGCGGGTGGCGCCGACGTGGACGCCACGCGGGCCTGGGCTGGCAGATGTGGCTCGGCCACCGGCGGGGTGCACGGGTTCCGAGGGTCGCCGGCGGTAGCGGCCACGGCGGAGGACGGCGAGGGCGGGAACGGGGAGAGGGGCGCACGGGGAGCAGGTCTATACCTCCGGCGAAGCTCGGCGGCGGTCGGGGGTGGCCGGCGACGAGGTGGAGGCGGCGAAGTGCTCGGGTTCCGGCGGGCAGGGCCCTCCGGCGGTGCTCGGGCACGGAGAAAAGGCGGAGGAGGCTCGGCGTGAGGCGGCGGAGCTCGGGGCGGCCTCGGCGAAGCTCGGGCGGCTCTCCTTCGCCGGCGATTCCTCGCCGGAGGAGAAGGCGGCGCGGCGGAGCGAAGACGCTCGGAGGGGGAGCTCTCGGGCGCCGAAGAGAGCAAACGGGAGGTGGAACGAGGTGGAGTGGGGAAGGGAGGTGCTCGGGGGTGGCTTTTATAGGGCCGAGGGGGTGGAGGCGCTGCGGAATCTCTCGCCGGAGAAAGCGGGGAGGTGGGCGGCGGTTGCAACGGAAGTGGCCTCGGCCGCGTGGGAGACGTGGGCGTCGTGCGCGAAAAACGGGGGAGACGGGGCGCGGGCTTGCGGCGCACGAAGGGAGAGGCGGCGTGCGGAAGAGATAAGGGGGAGAGGGCCGGTTAGGGCGGAGCCGGCCAACGGCCATGGCGGTGGTGTCCGCGTGAGGGCCGCGTGAGGGATGGGGGTCGGGGATGACAAGTGGGGCCGGGCAGAGAGAGAGGGGCGGGAGCGGGTGAGATCGCGGGGCGGGGAAATCGGACGGCGTGGAAGGGTGCGGGGTTTAAGTGGAAGGGAGCGGCCACGATGCGATCGCTGGGATCGGGCGGCGGTGGGAGAAGGAGGAGAGGGGCGGGCGAGATGGGCCGGTGGGCGGCGTGGCCACTATCTGGGCCGCACGCGTGGCGCGCGGGGAGGGAGGGGAGGCGGGATGGAGGTGGCGACGTGGGCGGCATCTGGCCGTCCACGTGGCGGCCGGAGAGAGAGGTTGAATTTTATTTTCTCTTTTTGATTTTCTGAAAACCCGAATAAAGACTTTTGGGCTTAGAAAATAGCAGAAAAATCCAAATAAATCCCAGAAAAATCCTATAAGTCTAGAAAAATGCAAGGAACCCAAATAAAAATAAGTAAACTTATTTTGATCACAGATTCTCCCAAACTTACTAACTTTTAAAATAAGGCAAAAACAAAAGGACTTTAAATTACAGAAAAAGAAATTAAATTAAAGAAAAAAAAATTGGGATGTCACAGCCAGCAAAGGTCGAGGCGAAACCAGTACGTCCTCGACATCGAAGGCGGGTCCGACGAGGGTGCTCCAGCGGGCCGAGGCGGCCGGGGGCGCCGTGGCCGGGGCCGCGGCCGTGGCAGGGGCCGCGACGATAAGGGTCGTGGAGATTACGACGACCAGCATCAGGGACTGTGGTGCTTAGTCCACGGCCGCGGCAATCATGATACCCGCAACTGCACCTCCATCGCGGCGCTCCGCGACAGCGTCGCTAGGGACAGGAACCCGGAGGCGCGCCCGCCTGCGGTGGCCCACGTCCAATTCCCATACGAGGCCCCCATGCAGGTACAGGCGCAGGGGATGCAGGTACAGGCGCAGGGAATGCAACCCCAGGAAGGCACCTTGCGGATCCAAGCTCACGTACAGCAGCCTCGGGAGGGCCTCCTGTCGTTGCAAGCCCCGGACGCAACCTACCGCAGGGTCATTAATGTCATATCCGGCGGCTCTGCGCTGGAATTCGCCTCGGCGCGGCAGCAGAAGGCCTACGCGCGAAGACTACATCACGTGGCGGCATACCCAGCGCAAGCACCGCCGGAATGGGCGCGGCACGAGGTTACATTCACACCTGATGACGCCCAAGGTGTGGACTTCCCTCATCAGGACCCCCTGGTCATCCGGGTCACTATCGCGGGATGCGACGTGGGGCGTGCCTTGGTGGACGGGGGTAGTTCCGCGAACGTATTGTTTGCGGCGGCCTTCGACCAGATGGGGATTCCTCGAAGCCGCCTGGGGCCCTCGGGAATCCCACTGCAGGGCTTCGGGGGACAGCCCCTGCGGGCGCTAGGCCAAATCGGCCTTCAAGTCTCCTTCGGCCGAGATGACAATGTGCGGACCGAAGATGCCACCTTCGACGTGGTCGACCTCCCGTATCCCTACAATGCCATTCTGGGGCGCCCAATCCTCAACTCCTTCGGCGCGGTACCACATCACGGCTATCTGTGCATGAAGATCCCGGGCCCCCGGACCATCATCACCGTCCGAGGCGACCAGGATATGGCTCGGCGCATCGAGCCAGGCACCAGATGCCCGCGTCGCGAAGCCCAGCGACGCCCTTAGAGCCGACGTCACAGCGCGGAGGTCCGTGGCGTCATCCATTGGCGCCTGCGCGGGCCTTGCAGATGTCTAGCGACTAGAGGCTGCGACCGCACAAGGGCAAACGGTCAGTATATTCACCCTTTGTAGTCGCTCACCCGCGCAAATGGGCATATAATGAAGATCGCCGTTTGCCGTTAATTTTTCTTCGTCACATGCAAGCACGCGGTGAGGGCGCGCGCCGGCTTGGCCAACGCGCACGCCCCCACAGTATAAACCAAAGACGCACGTTCGCGTGTGCACTCGCCGTCGCCAGGGAGGGCGGGACTGAGTATAAACCAAAGACGCACGTTCGCGTGTGCACTCGTCGTCGCCAGGGAGGGCGGGACTGAGTATAAACCAAAGACGCACGTTCGCGTGTGCACTCGCCGTCGCCAGGGAGGGCGGGACTGAGTATAAACCAAAGACGCACGTTAGCGTGTGCACTCGCCGTCGCCAAGGTGACGGGACTGAGTATAAACAAAATACGCACCGGGGGGACGCCCTCGCGCGCGCGAGTTTCCGGACTATAAAGAAGACGTAGCGTCGAGCCTAGCTCCGCACGCAATAGTCCACGGACTCTAAATAAGACGTAGCGTCGAGCCTAGCTCCGCACGCAATAGTCCACGGACTCTAAATAAGACGTAGCGTCGAGCCTAGCTCCGCACGCGCGAGTCTCCGGACTATAAAGAAGACGTAGCGTCGAGCCTAGCTCCGCACGCAATAGTCCACGGACTCTAAATAAGACGTAGCGTCGAGCCTAGCTCCGCACGCGCGAGTCTCCGGACAATAAAGAAGACGTAGCGTCAAGCCTAGCTCCGCACGCAATAGTCCACGGACTCTAAATAAGACGTAGCGTCGAGCCTAGCTCCGCACACGCGAGTCTCCGGACTATAAAGAAGACGTAGCGTCGAGCGTAGCTCCGCACGCAATAGTCCACGGACTCTAAAGAAGACGTAGCGTCGAGCCTAGCTCCGCACGCAATAGTCCACGGACTCTAAATAAGACGTAGCGTCGAGCCTAGCTCCGCACGCGTGAGTCTCCGGACTATAAAGAAGACGTAGCGTCGAGCCTAGCTCCGCACGCAATAGTCCACGGACTCTAAATAAGACGTAGCGTCGAGCCTAGCTCCGCACGCGCGAGTCTCCGGACTATAAAGAAGACGTAGCGTCGAGCCTAGCTCTGCACGCAATAGTCCACGGACTCTAAATAAGACGTAGCGTCGAGCCTAGCTCCGCACGCGTGAGTCTCCGGACTATAAAGAAGACGTAGCGTCGAGCCTAGCTCCGCACGCAATAGTCCACGGACTCTAAATAAGATGTAGCGTCGAGCCTAGCTCTGCACGCGCGAGTCTCCGGACTATAAAGAAGACGTAGCGTCGAGCCTAGCTCCGCACGCAATGGTTCACGGACTCTAAATAAGACGTAGCGTCGAGCCTAGCTCCGCACGCGCGAGTCTCCGGACTATAAAGAAGACGTAGCGTCGAGCCTAGCTCCGCACGCAATAGTCCACGGACTCTAAATAAGACGTAGCGTCGAGGCCTGCCTCCGCACGCGTGAGTCCCCGGACTATAAAGCAAGGCAAATTGCGGAGGTCTGCCTCCGCATACGTCAGCCTGCGGACTGTCCGTTCTACGGAACCCTGGCGCAGCTACGTCGCCAACGGCGGCATCAACACACAGCGCACATCGTAAAATGCCACGAGGTCTGATTACCGGAAGAATCACATGTACAAAGGTCCGCCAACACCTCGGCCGCTCTAAGCCGCTACCCCGCGGGTTCGTCCTTAACACGCGCTAAAGTTGGGGCTTCGCTCGAAGAAGGCCGGCTCGCCCAAAAATCGAGCGAATCTTCGGCCCTTCGCCACCGTTGAAGGCGTCGTCGGGTTGAAAGGTCGGCCGCCCGAAGCCGGCCCCAGCAGGGAAGCTGCCCGGGATATAGGTAAAAATCAGCATGCATGCAGAAAGTGTGCGCTTTATTAGCAAAGACAAGGGACAGTACAACGCACGCCTACACTAGGCGCCGCGGCATCAGACCTGCGGATTCCCGGCGCCTTCAGAGGGCCCAGCGCCGCCATCATTGCGTCGAGGGACCCCGTCCAGAAATTGGCCGAGGCTCCCCGTCCCGTAGAGCGACTTCTGGAGCTCGATCCGCACAGCTTCCGCCCCGACGGGATCCCAGATCCGGTCGCAGAAGGGCCCAAGGGCACGGCGAGCGGAGCGGACGGTGCCGGACATTACTCCGGCCCCGCCAGGCATCTCCAGCTGGGGGTCATTTAGCCCCGCGACATGCGTACAGCCGCGGTGCTGGAGGAGAGCACACACCAAGCAGGCCGAAGTGTACGCGCAGTGAGTGCCGAAGGACGTCGCCGCGTCGCGCGCGACGTTGGCGGCATCCCCGACCCAGCGGAGCGTCCGAGACAGCTCCTCCGGACCGAAGGCGCGTCCCGGCACCTTCGCCACCAGCCCTTGAAGATGGCTCTCCAGCGCTTGCATGGCGTCCCAGGCAACCACCGAGGCGTCGCCCAGCGTCCGGTTGTGCTCCGCTAGAGTCAAGGCAAGTTCGCCTTTCTCCTTCTCTAGCGCGGCGACCTGCTCCAGGAGCCCGTCCCGCTCCGCCGCGAACTTTTCATCAGCAGCTGTTGCGGCTGATTCCCGCGCCGACGCAACAAGCCCCTCGGCGTGTGCCCTCGCTTCGGCGCATTCCGCTTCCAGCTGGCGGATGCGGGCGTCCTGGGCAAAGCGGGCGCCAGAGGCTTCGCGCAGCTCCCCCTCGGCGGCCCGCAGCCTATCCTCGAGCGCTTTTTGGCTACGAGCATAGGCCGCTTGCAGGGCCTGCCCCAGCACGAGTGTCTGTAGAAGGGAAAAGACTTAGCAAACTCAGCTAAACTCGGGCGTGGTCGCATGAGTACTTACCCTCACCCCAGACACCTCGAAAGCGTCCTCGAGGCGCCCCGCACCATAGGCCTGCAGCACTTGCGGATCGACGCTCGTGGCCGCGTCATTCACAATCCCGCGCCACGCCCTCAGCGTCTCCGGAGGCGGCACGAAGTCCGCAGGGTTCACGGGCTCGGAGGCCCCGTGTTCCGTCGGATGCTCCCCCTCCGGAATGAGCAACGCTGAAAATAAGGATGCGGGTGACCACCCCAAGGCATAAAAGCATACACCAGAGTAAGCCAAGCCACCCTACCTTCGGTAGCAGAAGGGATGCTCCCGCCGCGAGCAGAGGCCTCCGCGTTCGGGAAGGACGACGGCTGTCCCTGCGCGGCGGACGGTGGGGCCAGAGGGGCAGAAGGTGCATAGGCCGCGGGGCCCCCGGTGCTTGCGCGGGAGTCCCACGAGCTTCTGATGCCCGTAGCCACGACGAACCCCCGCGGTGTCCGGTGGAGCTCCAGCCGCACACATGGCCGTTTGGCCGGGGCGGCCAGCAGCGCTACCGCCCCCGCAGCCGGGGTTGGGGAAGACCCCGCGGCTGCTGCGCCCGGGGGCGAAGGTTCCACGGTGGCAGTCGCCAAAGGGGGTCCCTCGGTCCCCGCCGCCGTTGCCAAAGACAGCACGGCTACGTACGCCCCCGCGGAGGGCGCCTCCGGCACCACAGCGGCTGCGGTCGAAGTCTCCCCCCCGCCATCGCCGGTCCGCACGGGGTCCGCCTCGACGACTACGGCGGGCGGTGAGGCTACTCCCCTCCGGCTGCCCGCGGCAAACCCACCGTCCGGGACGCTCGCCGAGGACACCTCGCCTTCGGCGCCTGCATCACCCAAGCCCGAATCGGCGTACCTCACCGAGTCTGACTCCGCGCCCGCCGCGCCCTCGGAAACACTAGCAGCAGGCGCGGCAGGCGTCCCGCTGCGGCCCCTCTTCCGAGACGAGGTCTTCTTCTTCTTCGCTCCACCATCGTCTGGAGCGACACGGTCCGGCACCGCAAGGCCCAGGACCTCGCACACGCGGTTTATTCGCCCCAGCCCCGCCTTGGCGATAGCAGCCGCGCGCTGCTCGTGCTCCCTGGCAGTGTACGGCCCCAAAAATACGCGCGTGGCCTGCTCCGCCTCCTCCAAGGAAATCCCTGTAGCAAAGGAGAATGGCATCAGCATACAACGCATTTCACGTCAACAAAGGAGGGCCGCAATCGAGGCTTACGGGGGCCGGGCGGCGCCGGTAGCGAGCAAACCCACGGCGAAACATTGTCGTCTCGATGCCTCTCGGCGGCAAGACGCCAGTCGTGGGCAAGCGGTGCCACGCCGTACATCACGTACTCTTCGGCAAGGTCGCACATGTTGAGGCGGGCGGCCACGCCTACGAGCCGCTTGACCCTTCGCTTGTCCTCATCATCGAGCGTTCGGTCGGGCGAGGGCTTGAACGCGATTGGTCGGCCTGTGCACTCAAGGCCGCTCCCGCTCTCCACACGGTGGTAGAACCACCGCTTCATCCAGTAAGACTCCCACTTCCCGCGAGTTGAGTTCGCAGGGAAGAGCTTCTTGCACGACGAGCGAAGAATAAAAGAGACGCTGCCGAAGCTTGACAGCGTCCCGTCCTTCCGGCCCTTCGGCTGGCAGCGTGCCTCATGGAGATAGGCGAACAGCGATGCGCTGGGCCGGCACGTCCCCGAGCGCAAGGCCCAGCTGTACACCGCGAGCCGGGCCACGGCGTTTGGAGTCAGTTGCGCCAGCTCCAGCCCGAAGGTCCGCAGCACGTCGCCCACCACGGCCGCCGCTGGGATCCGGAGCCCCGCGTCGAAAAAGGCAACAAATACGACCACCTCCGACCTCTCGGGATGCGGTTCCGTCTCGTCGCCGGCGGGCAATCGTACGTCTGGCCGCCCGGACAACTTCCCCGCGTGCAAGAGCTCTTGGATCGTCTTCTCAGTCACGAGCGAAGGGCCTAGCTCGCCGGAGAATGTGCCTCCCTCCTCCGCCGCCAGCCGCTCCTGGTCAGCCGCCGACGGGTCGCGCTCTTGGAGCGCGTATTTTACCTCTAACGGCGAGGATCGCCGGAGAATGGCAGGGCCACCAACCGCCTGGCCACGCTCGCTACTGGAAGCCATCGCCTCCCAAGACGAGACTAACGTGGTGAAGATAGCGCGAAGGTGTGGAAGGCGGAGCAGACAGGAAAGAGGGCGTAAAGGTGCGGGGACGCTGTTACGAGGGGGCTATTTCAAGCCACCTCGTCCATGCCGCCGCTACCGAAGCGTCACAACGGTCCGTGTGCCGGATGCGACCGCAGCGGTGTAAAGGCCCGCCCCGCACGATTCCCCGTAATTAAAAGCGAAGAGTCGCGAAGGCCCGTGTACGAGGCGCAACCGCAGTCATACAAGCGCCCATCTAGCGCAACCCCCCGCCCTCCGCTGGAAGGTCGCGACTCACAGGCGCCAAGGGCTGTCACAAACCGCCCCGTGTCCCCCTTGCCTAGGGAAGAGGCGAGCGGCTGCAAACACGCAACCGTCCACATCCTACCACCCACCAGTCGTAGGCCGCCGCGTGCCCCGGACGCGACAGGTCGCAGAGTACGGAAACCTAACCCTGGCAGATCAGGGGGCAGCGCGATTCCAGGAGTCTTTTTAGCACAACACCGCATCATAAAGCTTTGCTGCCACCCGTTTGAAGGGTAGGGGGCGGAGCGCGCGCGTCTACTTCGACTTAGGCGTCAGCTTCGCTGCCACCCGTTCGAAGGGTAGGGCACGGAGCGCGCGCGTCTACTTCAACTCGGCGCCAGCTTCGCTGCCACCCGTTCGAAGGGTAGGGGACAAAGCGCGCGCGTCTACTTTGACTAGGCGCCAGCTTCGCTACCACCCGTTGAAGGGTAGAGGACGGAGCGCGCGCGTCTACTTCGACTAGGCGCCAGCTTCGCTGCCACCCGTTCGAAGGGTAGGGGACGGAGCGCGCGCGTCTACTTCGACTCAGGCGTCAGCTCCGCTGCCACCCGTTCGAAGGGTAGGGGACGGAGCGCGTGCGTCTACTTCGACTAGGCGCCAGCTTCGCTGCCACCCGTTCGAAGGGTAGGGGACGGAGCGCGCGCGTCTACTTCGACTTAGGCGCCAGCTCCGCTGCCACCCGTTCGAAGGGTAGAGGACGGAGCGCGCGCGTCTACTTCGACTAGGCGCCAGCTTCGCTGCCACCCGTTCGAAGGGTAGGGGACGGAGCGCGCGCGTCTACTTCGACTTAGGCGTCAGCTCCGCTGCCACCCGTTCGAAGGGTAGGGGACGGAGCGCGCGCGTATACTTCGACTAGGCGCCAGCTTCGCTGCCACCCGTTCGAAGGGTAGGGGACGGAGCGCGCGCGTCTACTTCGACTTAGGCGTCAGCTCCGCTGCCACCCGTTCGAAGGGTAGGGGACGGAGCGCGCGCGTATACTTCGACTAGGCGCCAGCTTCGCTGCCACCCGTTCGAAGGGTAGGGGACGGAGCGCGCGCGTCTACTTCGACTTAGGCGTCAGCTCCGCTGCCACCCGTTCGAAGGGTAGAGGACGGAGCGCGCGCGTCTACTTCGACTAGGCGCCAGCTTCGCTGCCACCCGTTCGAAGGGTAGGGGACGGAGCGCGCGCGTCTACTTCGACTTAGGCGTCAGCTCCGCTGCCACCCGTTCGAAGGGTAGAGGACGGAGCGCGCGCGTCTACTTCGACTAGGCGCCAGCTGCGCTGCGACCCGCTCGAAGGGTAGGGGACGGAGCGCGCGCGTCTACTTCGACTTAGGCGTCAGCTCCGCTGCCACCCGTTCGAAGGGTACGGGACGGAGCGCGCGCGTCTACTTCGACTAGGCGCCAGCTGCGCTGCGACCCGCTCGAAGGGTAGGGGACGGAGCGCGCGCGTCTACTTCGACTTAGGCGTCAGCTCCGCTGCCACCCGTTCGAAGGGTACGGGACGGAGCGCGCGCGTCTACTTCGACTAGGCGCCAGCTTCGCTGCCACCCGTTCGAAGGGTAGGGGACGGAGCGCGCGCGCGTCTACTTCGACTAGGCGCCAGCTTCGCTGCCACCCGTTCGAAGGGTAGGGGACGGAGCGCGCGCGTCTACTTCGACTTAGGCGCCAGCTTCGCCGCCACCCGTTCGAAGGGTAGGAGACGGAGCGCGCGCGTCTACTTCGACTAGGCGCCAGCTTCGCCGCCACCCGTTCGAAGAGTAGGGGACGGAGCGCGCGCGTCGACTTCGACTTCGGCGCCAGCCAAGAACGGAGAACAGCACATACGACCACCATAACTCGAACAAGCTCGAACAAGCAAAGGGCAAGGTCGCGGCAAGAGCAGACATGATCTCGTAGGCAGATATGAATCGCCGCACCAGCATATGCTCGTTCGCACGAGCAGAGCTTACGGATGACTCCATATCTGTCTACGAGAGCAAGTCAGGCCTTGCCATTTCCGCGTCAAGCGGTGCAGCATTCCCACAAACGGGACGGTTTTTGGTTCGCCGGCGCTCGCGGGCATTGACGCCGGTCGTAGCGGTCATCAAACACAGGTGCACAAAACTTTTCCTACAAATGAGAAGTTAACCATGAACAGGTGCGGGATGTGCAGCAAGGATGTCTAGGGAGCAGCCCCTGGCGCCAGCATATTTATACTCAGCCTCGCTAGGCGAAGAGTCGCCAGTAGGGAGGCAGGCCAACCGACGGAAGCACAAGCGCAAGGCGTCGGGCGGCGCAGTTACCAGAGGCGCGTAAGAGCAATCGTCCGCACTCCACCGCATGCTATCCGGAAACCGTCGCGCGCTCCACTTACGAGAAGGCACACTGCTCGATGCGACAGCCTGCCCCCTGGCAAGCCAACCATCATTAAAAAGCACCCAGCCAGGCGGCAAGGTCGCAACGAGTGCAGAATGCGCGCGCCTCGGAAGTCCAGATGCCGGGAGTCCGCCGTCACATGGACGGTCACGACGCCTCAAGGCCTGCACCGCGCCGAGCACGCTTCACCGCGTGGACGACCAGAAGAGCACGCAGCTGCTTCGGCCGCAGCGCAGCCCCGGATCACGTCTGGATAGGTTCACAGGCCGCAGGACGGAGGGGGCCAAAAGACTCGGCAACATGGCTTCGGCCTTGTGAAGCCCGTTACCATGAGAGGCTCCTGTCGTAGGGGTGGCCCCCACCTAAACCCAGCAGGCCTGGTAGGAAGGTATAAGGCCCAGAATAGGCCATGTGTAATGACATAACTGCCCCCAAGGGGGATAACCAGATGTAAGGGTAAAACCGTAAAAGCACTCCTCATGTATATATATATGATGAGAAGCCATGGGGAGGACCCAGGCCATTACACTTATCTTCATCACTCTCCACTACCATCTCTCTCTCTCTGTTTGGTCTGTAGCCACAACAAGTAGCTGTGGAAGATGTCGACAACAACAGTGGGAGCTGAGTGGGGTAGAGCACAGAGTGCGGCAGTGTGGTGGAGGAGGGGGAGGAGCGACGGGGGAAGGAACGGCGACGCGGGGGCAAAACGAGAGTGAAGGAAGTGGAGCGATGGGGGAAGGAGCATGGAGTGGAGCAGGAGCGAGGGGGCGGAGCGGTGGAGCATGGGTGTAGGATCGAGGAGGCCGACTAGAGGGGGGTGAATAGGCGGCTTAAAATTTTTCTTCTAATTCAAGCTAACAATTTTAACTCTAATGAATGGTCTAAATCAAGTGAGCAATGTAGCAACTAAAACAAGTTAATAGACTCAAGAGATCATTAGCACAATATGAATTATCCTAAGAGCAAGTACAATTCTAGTCTAGAACAAAGTTTGCTACACTAATCACACAAGCAATCAAATGATTCTAATGGAATAAATTGCTTGAATGTAAATGAGACACAAGAGAGCAAACCACAAATGACACGATCACTTTTTACCATGGTGATCGGAGACTTGCCGGTCTTCCCTAGTCCACGTTGAGGTAAGCCCAAACGAAGTGGACTGGCTCCACGGATTGAGCCAAATCACCTCGATCACTATCGGTAGCTCTTTCCCTCTCTGGGTAGGCGAGCTCCAACCTTCACAATCTTATCGGGCCTTCTCACAATCTTCTTGAGAAGATCACCGAACTCTCCCGCCAAGCCGTCTAGGTGCCGGCAAGCACCAAGAGTAATGAATCACAGCGGGCTTGATCACACTCAAGTGCCAAATGGATCAATCTACGGATGCAATGCACTTGAATTCACTCAACTATCTCAATTGAATGCACAAAACATGAAATGAGGTGTGAGAGGTTACTCTATGCTCAATAATGGTTCAACAACATGTCCTTGTGTTGGTGGGGTCGAATTTATACCCCCACCAAACTCAAATAGCCGTTGCAATAAACAATCCTAAAAATTCAGGAAAATCGGAACTACCGCAGTGTTGGGGGCGGTACTTCTGGATTTTCGCAGAAGGGTCAGAACGGCTATGTCAGAGAGTCAGAAGTATCCGTTGGACAATGAGTGCGGTACTTCTGCCGTTGTAAGCGTGGTACTTCCAGAATCCTGGAAGTTCCGATGTCGATCCGGAACTTCCGATCTCAACGAGTTGAAGTTTTGAAAAGGTTGCTCTCTGGAAAAAAAAAGTTCCGCTCGGGAGGCCGGAACTTCCAGCCTATAGGAAGTTCCGCTGTTCAATCCGCGGTACTTCCGATTTTCGAGAGGCTAAGTTTAATTCCGGGCGCTGTCTGGAAAAAAAAGTTCCGCTCGGAAGCCCGGTACTTCCGGCCGATCGGAAGTTTCGCGAGTTTAACTCTGGTACTTCCGGCCGATCGGAAGTTCCGCTCTTTGAACGCCGGTACTTCCGAAATTTCTGACAATGCACAGTTTTAATTCAATTTTATTTCTAAGTGCATGCATGATCCTAAACTGATCCATAGGGCACATTTGCATGTGATCAAGCATTTAACCATGATCCCTCTTAATAGTACGGCATCTAACCTATAATCCGGTCTTCCATCTTTTATCCTAAGACCGGTAAAAATAAAAGAGCCCTAAACTATTTACCTTGTCATCTTGGATCTTTTTTAATCATATGAAGATTTTTATGAGCCTCTTTCTTTGCCTTTGAGACTAATCATTTCAAACACTTAACACACAAATTAGTCCCATGATCACATAATGTCATTAATTACCAAAACCAATATTTTTAGGGGCCTAGATGCTTTCAAGGGGGCATATTGCAGGGGGTGGGTGGGTCGGCACGGCATGAGGCGGGATTGGCAGGACCAACTTGCAATCGTGGATGTTAGATGAACTGAATAAACAGTATAGATATTCAAATGGCGGGACCAACTTGCAATGTTAGCCATTGGATTATGTTGATCTAATGATCAGGAGAGAAGGGTATTAACGTGGTTGGGTGACAAATGGTTTAATCAAACTAGTGCTTTTTATATTAGTATAGATAAGATGTATCTAAGAGTCTTGCTTAGTCTTACTTAGATACTAGGGACATTAAATTGCTCTGTCATCAATTTCAACATGAAACTAGGTTTGGGCCATCAATGGAGGGAACTGGTTGGTATGTTGAGGTAACTTAGTTTTATGTTTCTCAAAAACCCTAAATTTTGTTTTACTTATCTGGGTGGATGGAAAGAGTAGCTGGTGCGAATGTAGCACGACAATATTTTGTTTGTGGTAGCACCGTCTAGATAACGCTAAGAACTGAATCTTATAATGATTTTCCAATGTAAAACAGTCCAACTATAAGTCTATAATTGGTATGACTTAGCTAAATAATTTATCGGACCTTAGAGTCATCTCAAATAGTGGAGAGCAGAGATGGGTGCATGCGGATTCTGATCCGGCTTGAGTGGGACACCTGTTGTAAGGTGCAGTTCCCGTGCGCTGCTAGGGAACATCCCTCACAACTCCACAACTAGTACAAGATGGGGTCTGTGTGAGCCGACTTGATTAGGACACCTTGAAGTAAGGTGAGGTTCCCTCTGCGTTACCGGGGAACTTCCCTCACAACTATGGGTTCTTCATTGAAAGGGATAAACCCATTGGTCGAGATGATGACAGGGCGAGGTATTGTAAAGATCTTGTGGTGATCCTCTTGGTCGCATGCCAATGGTAGCATTGTCACAGTACAAGTTGATCATCTCTTGTGGGTATAGTGTACAACCTCTCTAGAGTGAAAATTGTTTGAACAGCCATACCCACGGTCATGGGTGGGCATAGGAAATTACTCGAGTTAGTGTCTATTTCTAAAAACTTTATGGGTGGGATGAAAACTTGTCGAGTGAATTTAACCCTAAATTTGAATTGCCCTAGGTGGATGTAACCCAGTGATATTAATGGGCAGATGTAACCCTAGTAACAAAATTAGCATATAGTGGGTGGAACCATGCTCTGTAACAAGTGAATGGAACATGCACTACCATTATTATTGTATACTCTTACCATCTTTAAAAACATGGTTTAGTAAAAATGTTAGGTCTCAGAAATTTTCTATAATTGTATCTCAAAATGATGACATTTTTGCAAATAAAAGAACCTCAAGCCCTCTCTTGACAGCTTCGTATCTATTATTATTGCATTATATATGGTGAGTTGTTGAGCACTTCTGTACTCATCATTGCTCAATTACCATTATTCAGTCAATAAGAAAGAGACAGTCAAGCCCTGCGATCGTCTAAAGGAGTTGACAGAGATGGAAGAGGATGAGGCTAATAACTAGGTCGCAAATCCTAGTTAGCTGCCTGTGGGTGTATCCTAAGGGTCCCACCTATGTGAAGTTTTATTTCCACTACTGCTTTTTATTGATTTCAGCTTGATCGGTCTACGAGTAAGTCCACTATTATATTTACGCTTTCACAAAATATGATTTGAAATACAGTAATGTATTTATAAGCACTATCTACTAATTCAAGTAATAGTATGGTAGAAATTATAGAGAATTTCGGATTGACAAAATCTAGATCCGACACGCATGGTGGCCTAATATATCACAAAATTCTCGAATGAAAATTGAATTGGTTCAACTAGTTCCACAATGCCAAGTCGACTGGAACAAGATGGCCCACATACAGGGACACAGACAACCGTCAGCCTCCACTTTCCTAGTCTGCAACGTGGATTCCACTTGTTATAACTGCAACATTTAACCCTATTGTGTGTCTTTAATTATTTCTATCTTGCTTTAAATAATACTAGTATAGTGCCTGTGCTAACGCCACAGCGGCATTTCGGGGATGCATATGAAAACAACCAAATGATGATTTTTTTTCATAGTTTAAGTTTCACGCAATTGTATATCACCATGTATATAATCTGGAAAACACTCATGTATATCACCAGCAAGTTCAGGTCATGAAATTACAAGCCTAGGCCAATTATAATGCATAACAAGGCAATAATAAGTCATGTCTCGCCTGAACCATCTAATTTCTGATTTGCTTAAGTAGGTCTTGGAGTTCTCCAGGGATAATGTCTTTACATTCATTTTCACTGCTCTTCAAAATGTCCACCAAGAAATTCGTCCTCAGTGAATGTGATCGCTGTGCATGGCAGATAATAAGTTAACTTATTAATTTGCTATGTAGTCTACAAAATATACATAGAGAATATTATATGCTCACCGTGTTGAAAACTGGTAATCTTACGCCATTCCACGACCACATGAAACTGTATACAAGGAAGCCTGACAGGTTGCTGGAGAAGAGCACGTGTTTAATTGTTATAGATAAATCAAATGATATTTGATAATAAAGATGAAACATATTATAAGTTATTACCAGTTCGTAGTTTTTGGAACCCATGTTGGGAATTTACGACACCAGTAAAAAATATCGTCTTTCCACGCAGGATGTGCCAATTCCATGGCGAGTTTGAAATTATTGGCAATGTTATGTAATTTGTGTATATATGGCATGCATGGATCAGAACTCTTAAACATTCCATTTTTAGGATGAGGATCCATAATGGACACAGTTCTGGTACCCCATGTCTAGTATGTATAATGTGTAGTGGTTCATTTGACGGTATGGCAGTAGAACCTATAAACAAACACCGAGTCTATAAGTGACAGATGGCAAAATATAATTGTGCCGCCGCCGCCTCCTCCTCCCCACCCCACCATGCGCCGCCGCCTCCTCCTCCCCTCCCCACTCCAGGTGATTTTTTGTAGAAATTTGGAGCGGCATTCCAAGAGAAGATATTTAACAGATATAACAAAATGGCACTTACACATTCAGAGCATTCTGCTTTTCACTGTCCATATAGGCATTGCTCACAAAGCGTTGGATATTCCGAAAAAGCTCAAGGCAATGGGATATTGCGTTCCATAATCACTAAGTTTAATTAAACTTTATTCATAAAACTAAAATGCCAAAGCAAGAGGGTTATCACTGTATTGGGCAGCTAGCAACATGGATAATTGGATATCAGATAAGGTGATGCATCTTTTGCAGACAAAAACTGCAGAACTGAGAAATATTATTTAGGCTGTTCCACATGGACCATTATCTATATTTGTTCCATCTTTCAGGGGGGAGGCAATATTTGCTTCACAAATTGAAACCATAGGAGTTTTATTGTCCTAGTCAGATTCATTGGTGTTACCTTGATGGAGAGCGTCCTTTTGACCCAGATGGTGAACGTGAAGAAACTGATCTCGATCGGGATCTTGACGCTGAATGGCGAGATGGCTTATCCTTGGGAGACTTGCTGCAAAGCATATTTGACTGTCAGTGGTCAATTATGTTATCCAGAAACAACAGAATGTGATCACAGTAAGACCTTGGACAAAATTTAGAAAAATAATAAGGTGCATTGGTTAATTCCAGAACAGGTTTATGCCCAAAATTTAAATAGAAATAAGCATCTGAGTTTACCCTTATAAAGGCTCGCGAGAAGGCATTTTTGAATTCAGTATCATCAAGCTTCCTTATCTGCAAACGGTGAGCATTCAAGAAAATATTTCTTTGAGAAAAAAAAATTAATGCACAGGCTACAGTATCTAAGATAACAGTAACAGAGATTGCAGTACTCCAAACCACATATTCAACAAGACTGCACAGGTGTAATGAATACAGCTTTCCATGGAATGAAACTGGCAAGAAGAAGCAGAAGAAGAAAGCATCAGACTTACAGCATACTTCATATCATCATAGTTTGTATAGTCTGCAATTCCTATGGTACCTGTAGGAAACAGTGATGTAGGTCAACAATAGGTAGCAGCAACACTGCATACCGGACTTCGGAGAAAAGAACCATTGTTACTGACAAAAACGTCAGTCTTCTCTTGCATTAAGATTCTTAATATACTTGCTGGAATATAAACAAGGCATATACCTGTGTGATCTGCAATCATTGTAAAACAATACTTTTAGTTTAACATAGAAAACATAACAAGCTTACCATTAATAGGGACAGCATCTAAATTCTAATAAAGCAAATTCTGTATTGAACAAGAAATGTGAGATTTCAAAACAAGAGCCGCTTGCTCAAATTTCTAATTAATCTGAGATAACGATAACCAAAAAAGATAATGGCATATGCATTGAGCAAATGGAATCAAATGATACCTGCCGACTGTCATGGTTTCCACGAAGAATTGTAATACGATGTGGGTGGCGCACCTTCAGTGCTACCAAAAGCTGGATAAGGAAAATCATTAAGTAATGCTTGCATATAACACGAATTCAAACATAACATCATAAGAATTATTCGAAGGCAAGACTCCAGGAATCAGATTTTTTTTTTGCAGGCTTAATAACAAAATATGTGAAACTCGACAACTTCTGTCAAACTATATATAAGTGCTCATCAAAGAAAATAAAAACTACGCTAATTTCTTACAGTAACAGTCTCAACAGAGTAGTAGCCACGATCCACATAATCCCCCATAAACAAATAATTTGTATCTGGACACTGAAACAACAGGGAACAAATCTGTCAGCCATTTGAGAATGGACTGCTAAATGCACGATGTTAAAGTAAGGTACAACAAAATAAAAACAAAGATCAGTCAACATAGTACCTTCCCGCCAATCCGGAAAAGCTCAACAAGATCATGGAATTGTCCGTGAGTATCACCACAAATTGTCACTGGGCTTTTGACGGGCTGCATAGCCAAAATCACAAAACCTTAAAGCCAACGCTTATCTGCCCTTGTACATGAACATGCAAATATTGTCAGAAGAACTTAACATGATTATATGAATGCATAGTTTGAGCTATTTGAATAATTGAATGGAACTTTCTTCCATTTGGAGACATACAAGAGAAGCTAACGATTAAGCTGATGAAATGGAAAGGAAGGAAGAAGACCTTAAATTACTATGTTTCTTTTAGTCATCAGCATCGGCAGGTTTATGTATTAAACTGAAAAGCACTGAAACATTTAAAGGTCAACTTCTTGATCAGAACACCATTGACACATATGACTGGAACGAGGGACCAACTATCTGGAGCAACACAATATGTATGCTGTTGCTCAAATGCAATGCCAAAATATTAGACAACATGAGTTCAAACAACCCTCGGAACCAGCCACCGCATCTATATAAAAGATACACCTGCACAACAGCGAGAAGAGAACTGATAGTACGTGATACCTGAACGTTGCTTTCCTCCATCAATATCTCCTTAGCCTTCTCGCACAGTGCTTTAACCTGCACACGTGGGGCCCGTAAGGACACAAGTAGAATCTCCGATTCCAGGAATATCAGAACATCAACCCTATAGACATTTATGTGCATCAAATACTCCTGTTTTTGATCAACCACGCACATACCATGCATATCGACCGAAATGTATATATGCCACCCTACAGATGATATGCTAGAATCTAAAGACACCATTTTGACGACTGATATTGCATTGGGTGATAAATTTGACTTCTAAACAAAAGGTTGAAGTGACAACAGGAGCTTGTCAAATTCAGAGTTGATTGAAGTTGGAAAAGATACTATGACAGAATTGCATCATACATACTATGACAGAATTGCATCATGAATAATATCGAAAAGGGAAAACCTGACATTTACTTCCACAACTGTAACATGATAACAGAATGTATCTTTCTAAAACATGCAGTTTCTAAAAGGACAAAGAAACTAAAAGGGCAAAGGAATCTATCCAGGTTGTTGAAATATCCCAACATCATGTAGACCATACACAAGACTTTAAACTTTGAGATCTCATTTGGAAGTAAACTACAAATGGAACTGGCAGTGGGAACCAAAGCAGCCTTCAAATTTTCAGATAAGACAAATTCAGCCTCAAAAAAACTTATTGGATGTCATTCTTACTTATACCATGCCAATGGCAGTTGGTTTTGTGCTAACAATGATCCTTGCATCCATTCAACTGAGCCCGACCCTTCTAAGGAGTTCAGATTCATCTGTTCACCTTTCAGGCCAACCTAGGATGGAGAAAGGTACATTTACCTTCTTTCTTACTTTATTAATTCATCAACAAAGAAGTTACTGGATGCTGAATATACCTGATAGGACCAAGTCTGCCAAGTCAGATCTCGCGAACCTTCATCCAACCCGTGAAGCACAACAGGACCAACGACACCAGTATTCCAGGTCTCATAATGCACTCCAACATTCTATATAGCAGGACAAGAATAATCATAGCCATATGGTAGATTATTAGCTGTGAGCCTATATAAATTCATGCAGGATGAGGGGACGAACCGACAGTCCACAAGCAACACTCAATAGTGCAATTTTGTTAGTACCGGCACGAAGGTTAGCACTGCCATTATATTTGATCCTCCGATCTTCCCTGGTTCCATAAGCAGAACCTACAATAGAAGTAAAATTATTTTATTCACTACTCCGAATCACAGGCCGGCCTCCGCCGGTGTGTGGACTTGTAACACCAGAAACGAAGAACAACTCTCAACATCATCTAGAGTAGATAAAATTGATCAGAATTTGGGCTAGGATACTGCGTCGGCCGGCACGAGGTGGGCGACTTCATCTGGAGGAAACACTCTGCAAGCACAAGCAAGCACAAGTCAGGCACCAAGAAAATCAAGAGCCGAAGACGGCGGCATCAAGAAAAGATTGACTCAGTGGACAGGTTCTTGGTCATCCTCTCTACAAGCATCAGACGAGTGCTTTCACTCGGTGGCCACAGCTTGAGATCATCAGCATCGGATTCCGCTGCCGCCACCGCGGCGAGCATCCACACCATCGCGGCGGCCGCCGCCCATATCACCGGGGCGCACCTCCTCATCTCTGTCGCACCACCCAATCACCCTCGCGCCGCGACTACGTGTCGCCACAACGCTCCTGCTCCCCGGATCCTGCAGCCCACGAACAACCGCTGAACCGTGTCGGGCACCTCCGAACAGAGGAGGAGGAGGAGGCGGTGCCGGAGTGGAGGAGCGGGGGAGGAGGCGGCGGAGCGGAGGAGTGGGGGAGGAGGAGGAGGCGGCGCCGCGGGGTGGGAGGGAGGGGAGGAGGCGGCGGCGGAGTGGAGGGGTGGGGGGAGGAGAGGAGGCGGTGCCGCGGGGTGGGAGGAAGGGGAGGAGGCAGCGGAGCAAAGGAGTGGGGAGAGGAGGCGGCGGCGGCGGCGCGGGGTGGGGAGGAGGAGCGGCGTCGGTGCGGAGTGGGGAGGAGGAGGTGAGGGGAGCGGCGGCGCGGGGGAGGACGGGGGGAGCGGAGGGAGTGGAGGCGCAGGGGAGAGGTGGATATGGGGGAGCGGTGGCGCGGTGGAGGACGGGGGGAGCGGAGGGAGTGGCGGCGCGGTGGAGGACGGGGGGAGCGGCGGGAGTGGAGGCGCGGGGGAGAGGCGGAGATGGGGGAGCGGCGGGAGTGGAGGCGCGGGGGAGGAGGCGGCGGCAGCGCAAGGTGGGGGGAGGTGGCGGCGGCAGCGCGGACGAGCGAGGAGGCGGCGGTGGAACGGAGGAGCGGGGGAGGAGGACTCGGTGGGGAGGATAGCTGCGCGGAGAACGGAGGAGAGGATTTGGTGACGGCGCGGAGAACGTGGGAGGGGTTTCGGTGGGGAGGGGATTCGGTGGGGGAGAGGGTGCGGGAGGGGTGGGGAGCAGAAGTGGCTATCGGAGGACTGCAGAGAGCGGGACGCGGGAGGGTACTGCAGATGCATTGAAGGATGACCGTCGGATATGGTTGAGTAAGGAGAGAGAATGAAGGAGAGTTAATCTGGTGCGCACGTTTTTATGATGGTGTATTTCTGGGTGTATATTGTGGTGTGGACGTAGTTAAGGTCATGACTGTGGAGTAGGTAATTGTTGGGTGGATGTAAAATAATTTGAACTGGTGGATTATTAGTTTATTAGATATTAGATAGATAGATAGATTTGTCTTTCCTCCGATTGGTTTGATGATAATACCACTACTGCACGCATGGCCCTGTCAATTTAAGGAGAAGGTTGGGACCAAGGTTCATACAAAGGGTTGCAACCTTTGGGCAAGACGTAATTGATTCTGGATTGTCGTGATTTGTGTGAGGATAAACTGAACAGGATTAATCAAATGTAGTCCATATTTGTTGATGGCGTGTCTTGATTATGTTCTTTGCTGTGCAGTCGTTTATAGAAGAACTTCAAGAAAGAAAGATACTATTAGCACAACATTTACCCTCCATATGTCGCTCGCTGCCTTGGATAACTCTGGTCAAGTAAATATGAAAAAAAAATCAAGATAACTTGAGACAAAGTGCAGCTCAGAATTATCTGCTGATACAGTTGAAAAGTTCCATTGCAACAAGAGAAAAATTTATACTTTAAGGCGAATTTGGAAGGAATCAAAGCATTGGAATCGGATTGGAATTCGTTCAGAACTCGACCTGCTTGACATGGCCTGAAGCCCAAGCCGACTGCGTTAACACCCGGACAATTCCCTAACCTCCCTCCTCCGTCTCCTTTTGTATTCCGCCGGAGCACCGCCGACGCCCCGACCTCGGTACGCCGAGCCGCTTCCCCTAAATCTGGTTCCTCCCGCCAGATCCGGCCGCGGCGGTGGAATCAGATCAAGCAAGCGCCGCGGATCAAAATCTGATCTTTTCTTGATTTCGCGGCCGGTCGATTCTGCAGGTGCCCGACGCGATGCAGCCGCCGATGGGTAACAAGAGGCCGCCGCCCACCGCCCCCGGGCGGCCCGTCTTCGGCTTCGTGCCCGGCGGCGCCGCCCCGCCGCCGTCGGTGGCTTCCTCGCCGTTCGCCGCCGCTACTCCGCTCATGCACTCCGGCGCCACCCCGCCGCCGCAGCAGGGCCTGCCGCCTGTACAGGCTGCTGCTTCCCCTGCGACGCCATTCGGGGTTGCGCCACCGGCAGCAATGGGTGGGTACAGGGGTCCCCCGCCACCTCAGGGCCCCTTCGGCACCACAGCGCCGCCTCAAGGACCCTTCGGCACGGCACCGCCGCGTCAAGGACCATTCGCCTCGGCAGCGCCGCTTCAGGGACCCTTCGCCACCGCACCGCCGCCTCAGGGCCCCCTCACCACCGTACCTCCGTCTCAGGGCCCTTTTGCCACAGCACCGCCACCTTTTCGCCCTCCGCCGTCGTCCCTTGCGCAGCCACAATCTCCTACTGGGAGCGCTATGCCTCCACCGCTGACGCATGCGAGGCCACCACCAGTACAATCGCAGCCGCAGCCTGTGCAAGGGTATTACCCTGGCGCCCCTCTTTCGAGCACTCAGTTCCCGATGTCACGGCCAGTGTTTCAACAGCCAGTGCAGACCATGCCACCACCTCCAATGGGGCCAGCTGCGGCTTTTGGTAATCAGGTAGCGTATCCGAGTACTGGACCTCCAGTAGGGGGGCAGCTTCAGAGTTTAGCGGAGGAATTCCAGTCGCTGTCAGTGAGTTCTGCGCCTGGATCGCTTGACCCTGGTGTTGATGTAAAAGGGCTGCCACGGCCATTGGATGGTGACGAGGAGGTTGTCAAGGTTTTGGAGGCATACCCATTGAACTGCCACCCGACGTTCTTCCGGCTGACAACTCATGCGATTCCGGCATCCCAGTCGTTGGTCTCCAGGTGGCATCTGCCCCTTGGGGCCGTGGTACATCCTCTCGCAGAATCGCCTGATGGGGTAATGAACTCTGCGCTTTATCTTTTTTTCCTTTTCAAAGCATTGGGTATTTTTTGACATGCCTGTTTCTTGTTACTTAGGAGGATGTGCCGATTATCAACTTTGGGTCAGCCGGTGTTATCCGTTGTCGAAGATGCAGGACATATATAAACCCTTATGCAACATTTGCAGATGCTGGAAGGAAATGGCGCTGCAATCTTTGCATGTTGCTTAATGATGGTAACTCTTTAGCTTATAGACACTATCTGTGTTGAATGGCTGATAGGGAGCATCTTGGTACACAAATAAGTCCTGTCTTCTGATTACCATTGTTTCTGCCAGCCACCGTATCATGTACTAAATTATGTAACTAGATCAGCTAGCTATGTGGCCGCGTGTGTTGTTTTCCAATTTTGCCTTGCATTCTTTTAGAGTCGGAATTCCGTTTTTCTAACATTTCCCAATCCCAATACCACCTATTCTCATGATCCCTTACTATTATGTTGTTCACAAAGTAGTGTGATGACTGTAGCATAGCATAATGTTGTGGTGTTTTAATGTTTTCCTAAAAGGGGGAGAAAATTTTGTGTGCAACTGTTTGTGCTGACTAAACTATAGCCTGAGGAAGAGAAATATTCATTAGTGTAGCACTATTGCAAAAATTTATGTATGTGTCACAGGACATAACAGAGAGGCTTTGTTTTGTTTCCTGAGCAATGTTGAAATGGTAGAGAAGGGAGAACATAGTTTTCTTTAGCTGTTTTATCTATAGACTATATTCAATTCCACCTTGTGTATTGTTATTCTTCAGATGGTAACACCCATCATCTATGAATGCAAGTTAGGAATTTGGAAATGTTCAAGTGAACAAGAATATTAGAAACGATTTAAGATTATGGGGAAATTAAGGTTGGTTTGGTTCCGGATGTTTTGTGTAATTATCTTGAGATTTGGGGCATCAGGCATTGATCATGGCGTGAAAGGTCCTTCCAGAAGCTGCTTTCAGATTTATTTATTGGAGGTCTTGAAGAAGTGCCTGTAATCTAGAACATACTGCCATTGAATCAGCTTTCTCTGGTATTTTGTATTAATTGCCATGTTTGGAATGAGTAACTAGCGGCAGATCCTATTTAATAAATGAAATGATTAGGCACATCAGAAAAATATTAATTTGGCCCCTACGTGTGTATCCATTGTTGATTGGGATGCTAGTTTGGTTGCTGCTAGAGATGACAAGTACCAAGGCAAGGAAAAGGTAGTCTAAGAAATGCTTGGTGCTTGCCATGTTTCATAATGCTATTCATAATATGTGTCTGTAGTGTAGAATTTTGCTACTCCAGGCATGCCTTTGTACATGGGGCGGCTCCATCATCCTAGCTTAAACTTAGACTCATTAGTCATTATTGTAGGACTTACACGGTTATAATAGCTTATAAGCTAGGTCACATATTTCATGGCATATCTCATAACCAAGGAGCTAGACCAAACAGACTGCAATGGAGAGGTTGCTTCTGTGCAAAAGGCAATTTTCTTTATGCTGTCCTCCGTAATTTTTCCAACAATTAAAAGAATAGGAGGATCATCTGGATTAGTAGGGGTGGGTAAACCTGTTTCAGTTATTTGACTAATTATAGTCATGTATAGAAATAGTGCTTGAAGTACAAAGAACTGTCATCTGTTATGTGATCTTTTATTCTGTTGAGATTGCTATTTACGATAGCTGTATGTATCTGTGCTAGTTCTGAATGATTTCTTAGCATCCTTCTCCCAGTAGTCAGTTTCTACAAATTTACAATTTTCTTTTTCTGCAGTTCCTGGCGAGTACTTTTGTGCTCTTGATGCTAGTGGCAGAAGATATGATACAGATCAAAGACCTGAACTTTCTAAGGGAACAGTGGAGTTTGTTGCTCCAACTGAATATATGATGCGGCCACCAATGCCGCCTTCCTATTTCTTTCTTATTGATGTGTCAGTATCTGCAGTTCGAAGTGGGCTGCTCGAGGTACATTCTATCTACTTCTTTGTAGTTTTCTTTTGAACTTTTGATCTTCCTGAGGGTCAGCATTTTTGTATCATTGATAAAACAGATTAGCGCTGCAGGATGTTCTTATAGAATCTGTTTTGTGTTTATGATTCAAATGAAGTTTAACGTGCACTTTTTACAATTCAAATGAAGTTTAACGTGCACTTTTTACGATTCAAATGAAGTTTAACGTGCACTTTTTACGATTCAAATGAAATTTAACGTGCACTTTCTTCCAGGTAGTTGCAAAGACCATCAAATCATGCCTCGATGATCTTCCAGGCTTTCCACGAACACAGATAGGATTCTTAACCTTTGACAGCACATTACATTTCCACAATTTCAAGGTACTCCCCACACCTCTTAGTTATCATTTTTTTTTCCTCAAAGCTGCAATTTATATTTTTAGTTTTGCAATAGTATTGCTGCTTTAACATATCGAACTCGATTTATCTGTGTGATACTTAAATGACTTGTATTCTGTGCTTGTATCAGTCTTCTTTGACACAACCTCAAATGATGGTGGTTGCCGATTTGGACGATGTTTTCCTACCATTGCCTGATGATCTATTGGTTAATTTGGTCGACTCTAGACATGTTGTCGAGTCATTTCTCGATAGCTTGCCGAATATGTTTCAGGACAATGTAAATGTAGAATCTGCTCTTGGCCCTGCAGTTAAAGCAGCATTCATGGTTATGGTAAGATGCATATTTCCCTTCCATTTATTTTATATTTGAATTTGATGATTTATCATTGAAATACATCTGTTGGTTGTTTTGAACTAAATTACGGACGATTATAACATCCCATTTGTAGGGTCAAATCGGGGGGAAGTTGCTGGTCTTCCAGAGTACATTGCCATCTCTTGGTATTGGTCGTTTGAGACTTCGAGGAGATGATGTTCGTGCATATGGAACAGATAAGGAGCATACTCTCAGGGTACCAGAAGACCCCTTCTATAAACAGACGGCTGCTGAATTCACGAAAAATCAGATTGCGGTGGATTTATTTTCTTTCAGTGAGAAGTATTCTGATATAGCTTCCTTAGGTGAGAATTTACTGACAAAAACTCTGGAGAAAAGTGCCTTTGATATTTTCTATCATGCTGTTCTCTGTAGCACGGACACGTGTCAAAACCGCTGTATCCGTGTCCGACACGTGTCGGACACGGATACGACACGGACACGTCTTCGACACGTGTCGGCGACGTATCGGCCGATTTTAGAATTAATTTTAATTATTAAAATTCTCGACACGTGTCAGAGACAGTAAACATACATGTCGGACACGAACTGGACATTGCCAGCTCAAGAATGGCCCAGGACACGGCCGGCCCATCCCTAACCCTAACCATAAGCGCCGATTCCCGAGCGCATCATTCCCATCGCTCGCTCGCGCTTCTCCGCATCGGCCGCTCGCGCCACCGCCCGCTCCCGCCGGCTCCCGCATCTCGCCGCCGCCCGCTCCCGTCAGCCCCCGCATCTCGCCGCCGCTTCCATCTCCTCACTCGCATCTCCTCTGCCCGCCGGCTCCCGCATCTCGCCACCGACGACATCTCTCGCATCTCGCCGCCGACTACATCTCCCGTGTCTCGCTGCCGACTACATCTCCCGTGTGTCGCCGGCTCTCGCATGTCCTCCCGTGTAGTCTTGCCGATCTGATCATGTTATTTTTTTCCCAAGTTAATGGAGTTTTTATTTCTAGAAATGGTATTCACATCAACAATTATCGCCAGGATTAACAAAACAATTCATGAGGTACATATTCCGATTATACACTTTACAAATTACAAGTTTACAATTTACATTATTTTAGATAATAAGCATGTGGAAACATAGAAAATAATACATATATATAATTTATTTATTATTTAAATATATATAACCGTGTCTGCGTATCGGTATTTTTGGGAAAACGGCAACTTCCCGTGTCGGTGTCGTGTCGACGTATCCGTGTCCGTGCATCATAGATGCTGTTCTTTATTGTGCTATATATAATTTTGTAGGTGCTCTGGCGAAATATACTGGTGGTCAGGTGTACCATTATCCATCCTTCCAGGCAGCTACTCATGGGGAGAAACTTAGACATGAGCTTAGCAGAGACCTTACACGAGAGACTGCTTGGGAATCTGTCATGCGCATCAGATGTGGAAAAGGTTCTGGACTTATTTCCACACCTGCATGCTATCTTCACTTCCTAAATATTTTCATGGTTAGTTGATTCAATCTAACTCTCATAACATAATGTTTTCCAGGGGTGCGTTTCACGACCTATCATGGTCATTTCATGCTAAGGTCCACAGACTTATTAGCCCTTCCAGCTGTTGACTCTGATAAAGCTTTTGCGATGCAACTGTCTCTAGAGGAGACCCTGATGACCACCCGGACTGTCTACTTCCAAGTGGCGTTGCTGTATCCTTTCCTGTCAATATGCTTATGCACTACTCTTATGGGCATGTGTTTCTCTATCTCTTGATTTCAGTGAGAAAAATAAATGTTACATATGATAGTTTTAACCTGGCAAAATGTCACCTTTCTCAAAGTTTCATTAGCAGAAGGCTCTTTTCATAGCTCTTAATTTGGTGAAGCTAGACCTTGTGACATAGAGTACTTGTAAGAGTAATGCTTCTATGCTCACCCAAAAACTAAATTGCATGAATCTTTAAGCAATATTGGTACTCAGTAGTAGTAGAGTAGTGGCTGGTTCCCACTCAGACCCTCAAATGTGCTTTAAAATATGTGCTTTTCACTTTTTAAGGTGAGCATGGAAGCACCTTTCTACTTGTAAAATCATGCGCTTTCATTCTTTTTGGAGTGCGTATAAATGTATTGGTACCTCCTTGCATAAGATGTGCTGGAGTTCTGCTTTCTATTTTCGTTGTACCTGTTTGATGTTCATTATCCTTTAAAGCTGTTGTTCTGTTTCTTTTGGGCTTACTACCTTTTTTTGCAGAATATTATGTATGAGTGATACTTGTGTCCTTAACCACCATCAGATATACGTCCTCTTCTGGTGAAAGACGTTTCAGGGTGCATACAGCAGCTGCACCTGTGGTCACAGATCTTGGTGAAATGTATCGTCAAGCAGATACTGGTGCCATTGTGTCATTGTTGAGTAGAATTGGTTAGTTCTAGATTGATGCTTCTCCCCTTCTGTAAATGTCAATATATATGTTATTTGACTGTTATTTTATTACTTCATAGTTTACTAATTATCACTATCCCGCAGCTGTTGAAAATTCACTGTCTGATAAGCTGGACAGTGTTCGGCAACAATTACAGTTAAAGCTCGTGAGAAGTTTGAAGGAATATAGGAACCTATATGTTGTACAACACCGGATAGGAGGGAGACTGATATATCCAGAATCTTTAAGATTCTTGCCATTATACATCCTGTCCATATGCAAATCTCTTGCTCTCCGTGGCGGTTATGCAGATGTCTCTCTTGATGAACGTTGTGCTGCTGGTTTCAGCATGATGACACTGCCTGTAAAAAGGCTGCTCGATTTTATCTATCCTTCTCTATACAGGGTTGATGAAGTATTGACAATGGTATGTTGGTTTCCTTCCCACTGAGCTGATTTAGTTCCTTTTAACCAATATGTCACTTGTAGAGTTGCTACCTCCAAACTGCGTAAATCAAATACGAAGTGAACAAAATTAACTTTTAGTATGTTCTGTTTGGGATCGAAAGAATCATTGTAAGAACTGATTAGTCTGTTCAGCTACTTTGGAAAATGAAGCTTCTATTATACTTTGAAACTTTGTAGAGCCTTCAGACATAGTAAGCATTAACTGAAGCTCGGCAAGCTGATTTTTTTGGTATATTTGAAGTCAATTTTTTTTTCTGTTCAGTTTAGGCGTGGTTTGCTAATCAGAATGAATTTTGAGTTTTTCAGGAACCAGATAGGATTGATGGATCCTTGAAGCGGTTGCCATTAACCTTGCAGTGCTTAGACACTGGAGGTTTGTATCTCCTTGATGACGGGTTCACCTTCCTAGTATGGTTAGGCAGGATGCTCCCTCCTGAGCTCGTGAACAACATTCTTGGAGTCAGCTTGGCAAACTTCCCTGATCTATCAAAGGTACAGGGTTTTACTCTTGGGTAAATAATAATTCTGGATATGGATTTGTACTTCTTTACCTTTTTTTTTGCTTTCTTAAAAAAAATATAGTCTATCATGTGCGTTGTCATTTTTTTCTCTTCCAAAAAAACTCTGGAATCCTCTTGTAGGACTGGATCCTGTATTTAGTTAATTAAAAGCATACTGTGAATGGGGCTAATACCACCTTACTTTGATTTGCATCTGCGCTAACATGGGTTATCTTGCAGATTCAGTTGAGAGAATGTGACAACGAGTACTCAAGAAATTTCACGAAAATACTAAGAACCCTAAGGGAGAAGGATCGTTCTTGTTACCAGCTACCCCGTGTGGTACGGCAGGGTGAACAGCCAAGAGAAGGCTTTTTGCTTCTATCTAACCTTATCGAGGATCAGATGGCTGGAACAAGCAGTTATATGGACTGGATACTCCAAATTCACCGTCAGACGCAAAGCTCATGATGATGAACAACAGGAAGTGACACTCCGAATTTTTGCCTTAGTGTAAACTGCTGCAGATTCAGTAGCTGCCAGTTCCTAATCATTCTCTCAACAATTGAAACTAATTCGCCAGTCAGATGTCCGACATGTTGTGTCCCGTTCGCAGCAGCACGCTGGCAAGCAAAGTTTTATTGTTAATATTTGTGATTATTTTTTGCAGAGTGAGAGTACAGCTGTTGTATCAGAATAAGTAGGCAACAGTACCGTTCGTAAATTATACAAGCGGAGTCGTGGAAGTGGTTTGTACGTTTTTAAATCTTACGCTTTTTCTTGTTAGAATTACAGTTGCATCAGTCGGTATTTTGGGTTTGTAACATCCTGATTTTCAAAGCCTTTTTGAAGCTTTTAAAAATAAAATTCACCATTTGAATTTTTTCGGAATTAATTAAAGCTTAATTGGAATTTTTATTAAATAAAAATATTTAATATGATTAAATTAAATATTAACATTTGCCAAAAGTATTTTATTTGTGTTCCTTGTGTCACAAGGAATTTTTCTGTATTTTCTTGGATTTTTTCGGAGTTTGTTTGAGCTCAATTTGAAATTTCAAAAAAAAAAAAAAAAAAAAAAAAAAGAAACAGGAGAGAGAATGAACAGTACCCGGGGGTACTGTTCATCATCGTCTCCAGCGCGCTGAGTCCCGATCGATGCCCTGCTCTGTACAGTTTTTTCCCGTTTTTCTCTCTCTTCGTAACTTCCAATCCGGAGATTATCTCCATATCCTCCCAAAAGGAAAGTTGTGCCAAATCACGCAAGGAATCCATCCCAATTGACCTCTTTCCATTTCGTTCATCCGTTTGCCTTTTATCTCCTATTTTCCAAAACGGACTCTAAACCGAAATCCGCGAATTGGAGCCGGTTTCTACCCCTTCCAAGCCTATAAATAGGACCCCTTGACCCCTCTAAACTCATTCCAAGCCGTGGCAAGTCCCTCAAAGCTCAGGACGCCGTCGGCATCGAGGCCCTTCGGTCCCGAATTTGCTCGTCGCGTCTCGAGCTATTCGGTGAGTTTTTCTGTGATTCTTTCACGTCACATTGTGCCATCATGTGCCATCTACCTTCTTGCCAAGTTAATTTGGTTTTGGTGCAGCCAATCTCCCGGAATCGAGTTTTCCCCAATCTAGGTCAAGAGCACTTCCCAACGTCGATTCGTCATCTCCGGTAAGCTTCAGCCCTTGCCGTAATTTTTCTTAGACTTGTCTCGCCGCGTTCTACGCCGTGCTCACTCCCTTTTCCCCAGAAAGCCTCCACAAAATTTCGCCTCCGAACCTCGCCATGGCCGTCAATGGCATCTCGTGTCCCCCATCTACCCGGTGATGTTTTCACCAATCCGTTCGCGTCACTTTGTGCCAAACCATCCCAGGTAGCTACCCTCCAAGTGGTTTTAGATTTCGTTCACCGAGCACCAAGATATTAAGTTTCTCTTTTTCCTTCCCGATGTCGTTCAAACGTCGTTTGCGTCGTCTCCGGTGGGTTTCTGGCCAAGCCGATAATTTTCCTAACTTCACCAAGCCGTGTTCCAGCCCGTGCTCACCCTACTTCTCCACGTTCCTTGCCCGGATTTTATTCCTCTCTCCTACCCATGTCGTTGTAGCCGCCCGTGCCGTCAACGGTCTCCGTTTGGCGTGCCGTCAGTTCCTGTGTGTGCCTTGGGTCCCTAGCAACCCATTTTGCTAGTTAGATTCATCTCCCATGCCTCCTCTCGCCAGCGCTAGCCTTCTCAACAAAAGTACTGTTCTCGGATGAACAGTAACATCTGTGAATTTCCAGCATTTTCTCGCCCCGGCAAACTTTAGATCGCTCGTTCTCCTTCGTCCGAACTCTGATTAACCCGATTCTTTTTCCTAAATTCATCTAAAATTGAGCTCTATCTTTTGGTTCTGGTTTTGAAGTTTTTAGAGTTTATTTGAATTTTATTTGTATTTGTTTTGTTTGTTTTGTCGTTTCGCGCGTAGAATCCGACGTCATCGAAGAGTTTGTCGAACCGCAGCAAGAGGGACCAACCAGTGCACAAGAAGGCAAGTCTCCTTTGACCATCTT
This sequence comes from Dendrocalamus latiflorus, assembly GCA_017311315.1. Classification (NCBI taxonomy): domain Eukaryota; kingdom Viridiplantae; phylum Streptophyta; class Magnoliopsida; order Poales; family Poaceae; genus Dendrocalamus; species Dendrocalamus latiflorus. The sequence continues at coordinate 2,281,374 of CM029628.1, forward strand.
GAACCTATGCTTTTGAAATGTTTTTAAAATATTTTAAATTATGTGCATTGCTATTTACCTAAAGTCACTAGTTCAAATCTTTAGGAATTAGTTATTCCAACTTTGTTATGCCCTCATTTGACATTGATTGCCATGTACCTTGTCACCCTAGAACTTCCTTTGTCTCAATAATGAGATTACTATTAATCTTTGTGAATATTAGAATGGTAGTATAATGCTTAGTCATGCTATCTAATATCCTTTGGAAACTCTTGAAAATTGGGAAATTATGATTTATTATTAAATCCTTGTGTTTGAAAGTGAAGTGGCAATTGGAGTTGTCACTGTGATTTTAAAATAAAATAAAAATGTGAAAGTTGGTTTAGATTAGGGTGGATGGCTGTTTGGGTTGGTGCAGTAAGCACGAGAACTTGTTAAGTGTATGTTCCACCCTAGTCAATTAAGGACCGACGCTTGTGTTTGTCCAAACTGAGCATTAACCGTACAACCACAAGTCTATATGGGTACGACCTAGCTAACTAACCTATAAAGGTGTAGTTTAGATATCACCAGTGGTGTATTGAGTGCCAGGGTGTACTGGTTACTCATAGTGAGGGACAGGGTTTACTGTACTCATATGGCGCAAGAGGGGGCTTCAGATTGGGCGGATTTAACCCTTCTGCGGTGAAACCTCAGCGGGTGGTCTCTAGCTATACTGGAGTAGGTGAAAGGCTTTGTGATATTTTATCTGGGTCTCATGCCAAAGGAAGCATGTTGACTATTAAGATAATTTATCTCTTGTGGGTAAAGTTGTACAACCTCTGCAGAGTGTAAAACTATTCGAATAGCCGTGCCCACGGTCAAGGGCGGGCAAGGAATGCATTCACATGGTAGATTTCTGGTTTTGGATTTAAAATCAAAAGATTTGTATTCTGAGGGTGGAGGGAACTCTCAGAAGGGAATCCTGGCGGATGGAGCCAGAGAGGGTGGATGGAACCCGCAGTTTAAAACTTGACCAATGGTAATTGGTTAGCTAGTGTTGGTAGTTGGAACCTTCACTAGAAAGTTAATTCGGTAAAAACATTTACTTTATTAACTTGATGCCTTCGAAAATAATTAGTAGTAATTGAATTTTAAAATGTTGCTTTGTGCAAAAGAACCATATAGCCTTCCTTTGTTAAGCCTGCATCTATGCATCTTTCCCAAGACTTGCGGAGTACATTCATGTACTCACGTGCTACACTTCAAATTAACTCTCAGAGGAGATCGAAGCTCAAGAGATGAACTATGACTACTTCGTGGATGGATTCGTCGAAGGCTTTCCGGAGAACTAGGTTGCGTTTCCCCAGTCAATTGCCTGTGGTGTATTGATGGGTCTTCACCGAGTTTATCTTTTGCTTCCGCTGTGTTTCGTGTGTGCGAGGTCTTGAAACCTCAATTGTAATAATGAGACCTTTCGGTCTGTACTCTTTAATATTGTAATAAAGTGTTGCTGGTTATGTATTCATTTCTGTTTAACTGTGTGCACTAGCTTTGATCTGGGACTAGTGCAGTAATACACAGAGGGTCCGGGTTCGGAAATCCGGGGTCCCGACAGAGGTGGTATCAGAGCCAATTTGACTGTAGGACGTGACCTAGTTAGAATGGTCGTTAAAAGAAGAACTTCAAAATTTATTTTATAAAATAAAAATTTAATATTGTGCTATCCTTGTCTTTTCTTGTCTTTCTATCCTTACCTTCGTCGTGGCATTCTCTCTTATCTATCTGCTTATTTCCTTTTTGGAATGGTAATTGTACCCCCTTCCCTTTGTAATTTCTATAGATGGCTCAGTAAGGCTGCGTCTGAGAAGCAATTGGAGAAGCGCGTCATCATGAAGGAGCGAGGACTAGTTCTTTAGTTGTAGTACCCAAGTAAAGTCTTACGATTTTAGAACGCTTATATATTACTTGCTTGTGTGTTAGGTGGACTGTACCAAGTCTTTGTATACTTGTAGTACAGTTATCCTTAAAAAAAACTATTTTGATTTCAAGCTGAGTTTCTTCCAAGTTGTTGTTTACTTCTCTCTTGTGTGTGTTGTTTGGGATGTTGTTTAGTCATTCCCCTGATCTCTTATCTATGCTACTTTCCTCTTATCTTTTGCTAACCCAAGTTACCGCAATAGTGCAAGCTCCAATTCTTTCACCGCAGTCCAAGTTTGGAGAATTCTTGTAGACCTAGAGTATATGGAAGACAACAAATTTATGGGAAGTACTCTTGTCAGGAAAGCTGTCATAATCAGTGCATGTCAAGTTAGGTAATTTGGAGAATTGTTGCTAGGGTGATATATTTTGGATTTATAATTGACAAGATTGAATAATATTTGAGAGGATTGAGATAAAAGGCATATTTGTAGATATCAATTGATTATGAATAAATGTGAAGAAAGTAATACTTGTGGATTAAATAGATCATGGAGAATGAGTACAGTAGTAAACTTGGTGGAACTAATTAGATCATAGGAAGTGTCTAAATTTGATACCTTGGATTTATTATCTAGGATTGAAAGGAGCAATTGGATGCAAAACAAGATTTTTGTTGAAGGGATTATTTGTGATTGTTGGAGAATTGGTATTAAGAGATTGATCAAGTAAAGGGAGCGATTAAAAGATTAAGATGTTGAATTATCATAAACTCCATTTTGGGTGATTTGGTTGAATCATGAAGAGTAGATGAATTTTGTGGAGTTACTTGATTATCAGAGTTTGGTGGACCTATTGATGATGAGTGGATACTAGTGGAATTCCAGAAGATAATACCCTTAGATGTCTTGGTGGATTAATTTTATCATTGCAAAGTGGACTTTGATATGACAATTTGAATTTGGTGGATTTAATAGATCATTGCTAGATAATTGGATTTTAACTAATGGGATTAACTAGATCATTTAAGGATGTTCAAATGGATAACCTGGAGGATTTAAATTAATTATGGGAGATAGATGGTCCAATGAGAATTAATTGAGAGATTGTCCGATAAGAATTAATTGAGTTCATTCAAATTTGGTGGAACCAGAATGATGATTATGAAGAGAATGATGTTGGTGGATTAATGAATATTAAATTATGGCTTAGATGATCTTAAAATTGATTGATGATTACTAAAAGTTGGATTAATTTTATATTATTTGACTAGAGTTATGGATCTGTTGGACTAGATAATGATCATAAAACAATTGGTGGAAATCACAATTACAATGTTATTGGATTCTTGTTAGAAAATTCTATAGTTTGCTGTCGATTCAAATTAGAGCAGAGAATAAAAGTTTATGAGATTATTTGTCGAAATCAATAAGGTGCATTTGTGGTATATGATTTTGGAATCAAGAATTTTTGAAGAGTTGAAATAATTATTCCTTCTCGGATGAACACTGGTGGAAGTTAAGCCCTTTTGGTGGAATAATGAATTAATCGATATGATAAGAGCAATTGAAGTTAACCTAGAGCTTGCAGGCGACTAAAGATGTACCAGTCCGATTTGTTGTTGTCTTCCATATTTCTTAGTTAATGGAATACTTCAGAGAAACGACCAACAAGATAGAATCATGAAGGAAGCTGAACGCCACACAAGAAGCATGACCATAAAGTTCCACAAAGTGCAGGAGAGCAACCATTCGAAGTCAAGCAACTTGGGAGCATGAAGAGGACCTAAGAGCCGAGTTTCCTTCTCCTTTCTTTTTCCTAGTCCGTCCAAATCTCGGGGACGAGATTCTTTCTAAGGGGGGTAGATTTGTAACATCCTGATTTTCAAAGCCTTTTTGAAGCTTTTAAAAATAAAATTCACCATTTGAATTTTTTCGGAATTAATTAAAGCTTAATTGGAATTTTTATTAAATAAAAATATTTAATATGATTAAATTAAATATTAACATTTGCCAAAAGTATTTTATTTGTGTTCCTTGTGTCACAAGGAATTTTTCTGTATTTTCTTGGATTTTTTCGGAGTTTGTTTGAGCTCAATTTGAAATTTCCAAAAACAAAAAAAAAAAAAAAAAAGAAACAGGAGAGAGAATGAACAGTACCCGGGGGTACTGTTCATCATCGTCTCCAGCGCGCTGAGTCCCGATCGATGCCCTGCTCTGTACAGTTTTTTCCCGTTTTTCTCTCTCTTCGTAACTTCCAATCCGGAGATTATCTCCATATCCTCCCAAAAGGAAAGTTGTGCCAAATCACGCAAGGAATCCATCCCAATTGACCTCTTTCCATTTCGTTCATCCGTTTGCCTTTTATCTCCTATTTTCCAAAACGGACTCTAAACCGAAATCCGCGAATTGGAGCCGGTTTCTACCCCTTCCAAGCCTATAAATAGGACCCCTTGACCCCTCTAAACTCATTCCAAGCCGTGGCAAGTCCCTCAAAGCTCAGGACGCCGTCGGCATCGAGGCCCTTCGGTCCCGAATTTGCTCGTCGCGTCTCGAGCTATTCGGTGAGTTTTTCTGTGATTCTTTCACGTCACATTGTGCCATCATGTGCCATCTACCTTCTTGCCAAGTTAATTTGGTTTTGGTGCAGCCAATCTCCCGGAATCGAGTTTTCCCCAATCTAGGTCAAGAGCACTTCCCAACGTCGATTCGTCATCTCCGGTAAGCTTCAGCCCTTGCCGTAATTTTTCTTAGACTTGTCTCGCCGCGTTCTACGCCGTGCTCACTCCCTTTTCCCCAGAAAGCCTCCACAAAATTTCGCCTCCGAACCTCGCCATGGCCGTCAATGGCATCTCGTGTCCCCCATCTACCCGGTGATGTTTTCACCAATCCGTTCGCGTCACTTTGTGCCAAACCATCCCAGGTAGCTACCCTCCAAGTGGTTTTAGATTTCGTTCACCGAGCACCAAGATATTAAGTTTCTCTTTTTCCTTCCCGATGTCGTTCAAACGTCGTTTGCGTCGTCTCCGGTGGGTTTCTGGCCAAGCCGATAATTTTCCTAACTTCACCAAGCCGTGTTCCAGCCCGTGCTCACCCTACTTCTCCACGTTCCTTGCCCGGATTTTATTCCTCTCTCCTACCCATGTCGTTGTAGCCGCCCGTGCCGTCAACGGTCTCCGTTTGGCGTGCCGTCAGTTCCTGTGTGTGCCTTGGGTCCCTAGCAACCCATTTTGCTAGTTAGATTCATCTCCCATGCCTCCTCTCGCCAGCGCTAGCCTTCTCAACAAAAGTACTGTTCTCGGATGAACAGTAACATCTGTGAATTTCCAGCATTTTCTCGCCCCGGCAAACTTTAGATCGCTCGTTCTCCTTCGTCCGAACTCTGATTAACCCGATTCTTTTTCCTAAATTCATCTAAAATTGAGCTCTATCTTTTGGTTCTGGTTTTGAAGTTTTTAGAGTTTATTTGAATTTTATTTGTATTTGTTTTGTTTGTTTTGTCGTTTCGCGCGTAGAATCCGACGTCATCGAAGAGTTTGTCGAACCGCAGCAAGAGGGACCAACCAGTGCACAAGAAGGCAAGTCTCCTTTGACCATCTTGAACCTATGCTTTTGAAATGTTTTTAAAATATTTTAAATTATGTGCATTGCTATTTACCTAAAGTCACTAGTTCAAATCTTTAGGAATTAGTTATTCCAACTTTGTTATGCCCTCATTTGACATTGATTGCCATGTACCTTGTCACCCTAGAACTTCCTTTGTCTCAATAATGAGATTACTATTAATCTTTGTGAATATTAGAATGGTAGTATAATGCTTAGTCATGCTATCTAATATCCTTTGGAAACTCTTGAAAATTGGGAAATTATGATTTATTATTAAATCCTTGTGTTTGAAAGTGAAGTGGCAATTGGAGTTGTCACTGTGATTTTAAAATAAAATAAAAATGTGAAAGTTGGTTTAGATTAGGGTGGATGGCTGTTTGGGTTGGTGCAGTAAGCACGAGAACTTGTTAAGTGTATGTTCCACCCTAGTCAATTAAGGACCGACGCTTGTGTTTGTCCAAACTGAGCATTAACCGTACAACCACAAGTCTATATGGGTACGACCTAGCTAACTAACCTATAAAGGTGTAGTTTAGATATCACCAGTGGTGTATTGAGTGCCAGGGTGTACTGGTTACTCATAGTGAGGGACAGGGTTTACTGTACTCATATGGCGCAAGAGGGGGCTTCAGATTGGGCGGATTTAACCCTTCTGCGGTGAAACCTCAGCGGGTGGTCTCTAGCTATACTGGAGTAGGTGAAAGGCTTTGTGATATTTTATCTGGGTCTCATGCCAAAGGAAGCATGTTGACTATTAAGATAATTTATCTCTTGTGGGTAAAGTTGTACAACCTCTGCAGAGTGTAAAACTATTCGAATAGCCGTGCCCACGGTCAAGGGCGGGCAAGGAATGCATTCACATGGTAGATTTCTGGTTTTGGATTTAAAATCAAAAGATTTGTATTCTGAGGGTGGAGGGAACTCTCAGAAGGGAATCCTGGCGGATGGAGCCAGAGAGGGTGGATGGAACCCGCAGTTTAAAACTTGACCAATGGTAATTGGTTAGCTAGTGTTGGTAGTTGGAACCTTCACTAGAAAGTTAATTCGGTAAAAACATTTACTTTATTAACTTGATGCCTTCGAAAATAATTAGTAGTAATTGAATTTTAAAATGTTGCTTTGTGCAAAAGAACCATATAGCCTTCCTTTGTTAAGCCTGCATCTATGCATCTTTCCCAAGACTTGCGGAGTACATTCATGTACTCACGTGCTACACTTCAAATTAACTCTCAGAGGAGATCGAAGCTCAAGAGATGAACTATGACTACTTCGTGGATGGATTCGTCGAAGGCTTTCCGGAGAACTAGGTTGCGTTTCCCCAGTCAATTGCCTGTGGTGTATTGATGGGTCTTCACCGAGTTTATCTTTTGCTTCCGCTGTGTTTCGTGTGTGCGAGGTCTTGAAACCTCAATTGTAATAATGAGACCTTTCGGTCTGTACTCTTTAATATTGTAATAAAGTGTTGCTGGTTATGTATTCATTTCTGTTTAACTGTGTGCACTAGCTTTGATCTGGGACTAGTGCAGTAATACACAGAGGGTCCGGGTTCGGAAATCCGGGGTCCCGACAGGGTTCTCCAAAGTTCATTGTGTAAGCTCATTTTTGACTGTCGATATGGCTGTAACGGGAGAGAGCTCCCGTTTAACTGTTAATTTTTCTGATGTTTCTTGCTGTAGGTAAAGAGTATTTTTCTGAGATCAGATCTTAACTTTGGATGTGCTTAAAGCCTCAAACTCATGGTTTGCTAAAGTTTTTAGTTCGATAAAATTTGCCAAGCCAAATGTGGTCACACCAGTAACTTTGGCAAGACGAAAAGCTATACGGGAGGCCAATGGTGGCAGCAAATGGAGGTCTCTTACGATTGCTGTAAGGTGAATATGGTTAATTCTTAAAGCAGCAAAATTAAGTAGAGTGAGAATTTCTCAAGACCTGAGAAAACCTCAGTTTGACGTGGCACTTAATGGATGGTCGTTGAAATGTAAGCTAACTGTTGTAATAGCTAGATGACTTGTCAACCATGATGAACTTGCTCAAATGTAAGCTACCTGTTGTAATAGCAAGATACTTTGCTGAAGCATAATTTCTTATTCCCTTTGCTCCAGGATTTGCAATTCTCTGCTCAACCTGTAGCAAAGATGATAGGCTGGATAAATTACACAGCTCATCCAACGCGTCCGTTTGCACGCTCATCTAGTCTACTGAGCTGACATCCTTGATTTCACAGCTAAATTGACCACCTTCTGCGAGTGGCTAGTCACTGTGTGGTTAATTCTCAGGCAATGATCTTGTTGAGACGACAGACGAAGATTTGTACCAGTTTTCAGTCGGTGCTTGTTTTTCATTCAAAGAAATTCGTGGCAATTCCATACTGGAAATTAAGACGAGTGGTATCTCATCACATTGGAGCTTACATATATGCTCGTGACAATTTGGTGATGTTTGGTGATGTACTGACGAATGGGTTAAGCGGGACCCGACCATTAAGGAGACGGCGGGGCAGATCGCCAAGGACCCTGCGTTCGACAACTTCGACGAGATGGTGAAGCAGCTGCGGAAGACGCCAAGACGGTGTAGTACGTCGCCGCGGCCGGAGAAGATAACGACGGCCAGGGGCGCGAAGGGCGAGGGTGGTGGAGTTCGCTCGACGGAGATTGCGCGAGTCTGATGGATCTCTCCATTGATGCCATGCCGAAAAGAACGTACGATTCCAGCGTGTCGCTCGACATCCACGTCGGGGGTGAGGTTCTTGAAACTCTGGATCATAATACGTGGGTTATGCAAAGCCACGTGGTTTTTTATGACTTAAGCCGATAAAACCTAGGGGTTCTAGGATTAAGAAATCTGAGAGAGAGTGAATGATTATCTACACTATTAATTCACCAGTTAAAACTATCCTATATCCACCCAACAATTATCTGCTCCACAATCATGACCTTAACTACGTCCACACCATAATATGCACCCAGAAACGGAGGGGGTGCAACGGGCCACGCGTAGGAGCATAGGACGGTGCAACGGGCCACGCGTAGGAGCATAGGACGGTGAGAGAATGGGCTGGACAGGGCGAGTGAGGGTATTTGTTGGGCTAGAGGTACACCATATTGGACCAAAGGGGGTGCACAAAGGGTGAATGTTTACTAGTAATAACTAAAAAAATTTTTGGACCTGGGTTCCTGGGAACCCCCTCCCCTCCATTGGGCTCCGCCCCTGCTTAAGACGATAAAACCTAGGGGTTCTAGGATTAAGAAATCTGAGAGAGAGTGAATGATTATAGTGTAAATGTTACTGATATGTTCTAGATGTAATCATCTTCAAAATGATTATATAACTTCTATATTTATAATTACTTAAATAATATATTATTTTATCACTTGAATAAATATCTTTCATATTCATAAATAAATATGTGACTTATTCGTAGAACTTTTTATTCATATTTTGATATTATTCTAAATTATCTTTGATCTTATAAATTATAATTTATAGATCATTACATGTATTGATTGTTGATCATAGATACAGGAATATAATGTGGACATATGTTAGAAAACATATTATTGGATTGATCCACCTTGAGATATTATTAATATTGGTATGTTTTATGCATCATCAGTTAGTCTTAACCAATGATAATGTATAATCCTTGTACATAATATTAACATAGTTTTCTGCATGTGTAATAGTGCACTTAGAGATTGCTAAGTACTACTCTGTAACTAGATAGTTATAAATGTATAGTTTTTGGGTATGATATGAAACATGTGAAGGAATGTGACTGGTCGGATATAGGATTTGCCTTTCCTACATAACAGAAGATGTATCTCTGAGCCCCTCAATGTGGTCGGATAAAGAAAGTGCATGCCCATGCTACAAAGTGGTCGAAGAGCCGATCACATGAAGTTATCTATCATTAGATCAGGAAAAGATTGAACAGTTTATATATAACACGTTTCTCACTTAGAGTTCGATCACGTATCGTGAAGGAAGTGGAGAATACACAAACAGTTTGTTTAGCCCGACCAGATACGAATTAGTCATATGAAGATATGGACTAGACGTAACTAGATACGAACTGGTCGTAAGCAGTTATGAAGTTATCATGAGTGACTAAGATCTGATTGCATATCATATTGTATAAGGTTTGTCCAGTTTGATTTTTGTGTATATTTAAGGGGCGATATGTCCTGCTGGGGACCGCTACCGACTAGTAATTGAAAAAGGTGTTTCTGAGTTACAACCAAGTATATATGAACTAACAGGATCACACACTTAACGGCTTAGAACAATAAGTGTTCGAATGATACTCTCCGAGTGAGATGCAATCTCTACTCATAATAAATAAAAATTCAATTGGAGGCTCTCCGAGTCGAATACGATCTTTACTAATGATGAATAAGGATCTCGTCGAATGCTATATGTAAAGAAGTGCATTGGGTTTTGAGAGAGAGATATCACATCACCCACCAAAACTGTAGTCGTCTCCTTCCGAATGCCCTCTATGTGCGCTGGTGTTAGCACACTGGCACAGATGTTCCATCTCTGAATGTGTGGACTTCGGTAGAGGTGTTATTGTGATTGTGGTGTTGATCGGACTATCCGAGGAGAAGACAATTGGTTTGTAGAGATCGACTACCGCTAGAAGACGATTGGCTTTCGAAGATCGCTTTTCAAAGATGTTGAACGATCAACTACTTGCGCTATATTGCTCAGGACTTGAAGCAATGCAGCCGAAGTTTCTCTCGATTACAAGGTGGTCGAAGATTTCAAGTGGTGGAGCAATCGAAGAATTCAAGCAATGGAGCAGTCAGAAAATTCAAGCGGCTGAGCGATCGGAGATTTCGTGGTCGAAACAACAAATGGCAACCACGGGTGGGCTCCTGGGGGCCACAAGGATTCCATTTTTGGGCTCGGGAGCGGCTAGAAGTCAGGCGAGTGTCGGCGGTGAAGTCTTCTTTTCTCAGGACTTTTGAATGTCATAGGGATTAACAGCAAGTTAAGAGGACAATAGCGTTTGTGATAGAGCATCTCTATGAGTAGGGAGATGATAGGGTGTAGTGGTTTGGGTCGGGGATGGCTAAGCCAAGTTGTCCACAGTGACCTCGTTTGGCTGAGTGGCGGACAAAGGTGCCGGTAAAGCAGGGGGCTCGGGAGGTTAATAGAAATTTGAGTTTACTTCGGGTTTCTGGTGATCGCCGACGAAGCTTTGGTCTTCAGAGCGATTGGGGGTGGGTGGCTTACTTTAGAAGTCAATGCATCTTACAGGAGGTGCTTGGGGGTTTAAATAGGGCGAGTAAGGCGATTTTGCATAGGGAATGGCTATGGCGGTAATGGTGCGTGGCAAGGTTCAGAAGGCACGGGAGAACGCTGCGTGGCTGGCTGAGGGGATATTTGTGTTTCCTCGGGCTTAGCATTACAGCGATCAAGAGGTGGCAGGGGAGATGTCAGGTCAGCTATGAGAAGATGAGAGTAGAGAGAGCGAAATGGACAGCGGCGACGGCAGGGTGAGACGGATATGGCGATTGGCCAGGTGAGGGTACGTTACATCCAGCAATCAGTTAATTAAGTATCATCTCTGACCTACGAAACAAATTAACTACGTCCTCGTTAGCTTTCTACCAATCAAATACGAGACCGCTTGCCAAGATCTCATGATTGATACGACTCCTCTCCTTTTGCACATTAATTGTGAATATGATCAACGCATTGCACATCCTCATTAGCTTGATGCCAATGGATCTTATGGCACACTGACCACTATTGCTAATAAGATCTTATGATGATTTCAGAATTCCCGTCTTGCAGATCACGACTACGGTATCGAAAAGTTGTGGAGATTTTGGCTACAAACATTGCCATCTCACACACAGGGGTAGAGATAGTACAATTGCCCTGTTGACATGGCCGTTGTCCTGCGTATGTTGATGTGGGCCATTTGCTCCCTTCTCCAAACGACAAAGCGCAAAGCATCGTCAACATGCATTGGCACTGAAGTTTCTGCTTAATGCCGAATTAAATACCGTCTATCACACAGTGCTAACTATATAATGCCGACGTCTAAAACAAATTGATGAATAGGCAAAGTGCTACACTATTCATATTATCATTATCATATTAGATTCTAAAAGCTGCTTTTATACAATACTTAATTTTTAAAACAAAGTATCTTTTTAAGGCGGGATCTACTAATTGATTATAATAGACACTGTATTTACTTCACTGTATCGATCAAAATCGTACACGAGTACCTCTCTGTCCGCACAGCTTAAAGCTGTTACTACTTATAAGACAAAGCAAAACACAATCAGCAAAAACCGATATAAATGGGCCTCTTTTAGCAGTGGAACAGGGAGGCGGGAATCTCTGTTGCACAACGTCTAGGGCAGTTGCGCAGTTGGCTGTGCCAAGTGGACGTCATCAGGCCCAAGACCAATCAGCTTACTATTATTTTTTAAAAATCAAACAGCTTATTATTTTTATACCCGTATCTCTAGTACTACAGTGATAAAACGTATTTAATACCCTCACGAAAAGAAGCATATCATAGGGACATTTAATAGATAATATGACCTGGAAAAAACATATTATTTTGCATATATACACAAAAAGGACTGGCCATACACGTGAGATCACTGGTTGGCTGGTTGCTGCAGGGCAAGATTTCACATCAAAATTAAGTATCAAATTACTGTACAAGTACTCTTTACACAATAAAAACATGGAAATACTCAACAAAAAGAAGAGGAGACAAAACAATAAAGAGCACACGCCCGGCCGTCTATTCTTCATACATTTGGCTTACACATTCCCGGCCGTCTATTCTTCTTACATTTGGCTTACACATTCTTTTAGTACAAAATAGCATAGCGCATCATCCAAAAACTTTTTAATTCTCTTTTTTAAACAGGGAGGAATGGCAGTGTTATGTGATCAGCACCTAAGAGCACCCCAAACATCTACTTAATGGACCTAGGAATTCCAGAAAGCCGGATGACGGCGGCGGTGTCGTTTTCTCTGTTGTTGAAGGTAGATGTCTGAGGAATGCCCGAACTGCACCCGTCGCACCATCTTCAGATTCCATGGCCTTGGCAAGCTCCACAGCCTTTTCTTTCACCTGAAATCACACGGGGAGTTGTTTTATGCTCTAATTTACAAACAAAGAGACCATATACAAAGCAGTACTGGGTACAAATACAATGGAGAGTCCCAGCTGGCAAATCTTTTCTAAACTCCTCAAATAAAAGCAATTCATCTTGGTTTGCACTTCATTGGAAATTGTTCCATAAAGTAGACAAGGTTTGGTTGAACATGATTATCACTGGTAACAGTACATAATAAAGCTGTTAAGTGTGCAATACCAAAACAAAAGGGGACAAGCTGAAACTCCAAGCAAACTCGTTAGCCAATAAACCCACCGTACAATGGGATACCATGCCACAGTTATCTATGCTCCCATGTAATGGAGCATCAGTATTTTTCACCACAGCAAGCACTTTTTTTAATACCAATTTATCAAAAATGACCTAAAAATAAATAGTTTAACTAATGTTAGTATTACTATACCAGCTTATCTATACAACTGGTAATGGCGGGGATAACTTGATATTGACAGTAATAACCAGCATGCTACCGCCATCAGTGATATTGTGTTAGCCACTGGCATGATGGCATCTAATCCTCTACTACCATAAGAACAAACTGATGCAATTTTCAATTCTAAAAGGATTTTTTTAAATTTTGGATTATTTGATTATGTCAAAAAAGAGAACTCAATCCTATAATGAGTTGGATGCGGCAAACCATTATCTTTTTAATTATGCTATGATCAGAATTTGTTTTTGTCATTGCCACCCAAGTGTTAATTATGAATGGATCGCAGAAACATCACTTCTGCATCACAGCAAGTACCAGAAAGTGTGAAGACAAATTCTTTCTTCCAAACCGAACAAACAAGGTGTGAACAGTATTTCATTTCAGAGGGGAAAAAACCTTTTTAGGCACTGCGAGTCACCCTATTAGGAGAAAAAAATGAAATTGGGCTAGGCATTTTTGGTAAAATAAGACTTCACTACTGTGTAGTTAGTAAAGCATGAAATCCCTAAATGACTTAAGAATTACTGTTTAGTCTGAAAAAACTAGTATTTGTGAAGTTAAAATAGCATACTTAATTTGCAGGAATTGAGGTAAATAACTAATGCATTACTATTGTAGACCAAACATCTGTACATTGAGCACATGGTGCACCTGAGTCCAAGGCAAAGACAACGCAGGTCTTACAATTACATCCTTAACAGTCTGAGGCCCCTGAGCAGCTCCTTTATCAAGGGATAGGAGCTGTAGATGTAATGAGGTTACCTTTCAATGAAGTAAATCCTGGAGAACACACAATGACCCCAAGCCAAGAGATACAGTAGCAACTAATTACTTATATTCCTTATTAACTTAAATTGACAGATGGAATGCCACACATTTCCGAATGGAAGAAATCATGTTATAATCTGAAAGAGGGAGCATTTAAAAAATATATGTATATTCATATCTAGTCTTCATATATACAAGATCGTGGTCCTTAATAGAGTGCATGAAGAGTCTAGTTGTCAAGGTGAAAATCCAACAATCCGTATATTCACAATCCTGTTCACAACATTGCCTTCCTATGCACATCTCTTTGGTTCTTAACATATTCTTGTTATCTACTTCCGTGATATCATACAAAAATTATAGCAACATCGATAAGAAAATTGTGCTCTCTTGCTCACATGCAAAGAATTTTTAGAAGTTACCTCCGGCTTCATCATCAAGTGTATAGCATCAACCAACTTCTGCAAACTGAACTGATCAACTGGTATAGGTGGAGGCCCTACCCCTCTAGCATGCACCCGATCTCCCCAGAATGGTTGGTCACCAAAGAAAGGTACAATAGTTGTAGGGCACTACAAATCAAACAAGAGTAGGTTATAAGAACTAAATTAATTTCAATAATTAGTCTAAAAAAATAGCAAACTCCCTGCCATACTAGAGCACAACACAGCAAGATGGGTTTTCAATCACAGACACATAGTTGACTCCATTGAATGGGCAGTGCCAGATCCTTTGTTATTCATTGGCAGCAATAGGTATGCTACCAGACAAAATACTTCCAATAACGAGCCTTGTTTGCAAGTATACCATGCAGGGTTCAAAATCCTCGCGATAACCGGTTCAACCGGCAGAATAAAAACCGGCAATTTTTTATTTAATTCAAATTTGAAATTTTGAATGTAAAAGTTAGTTTCTCTAATAATATTTGCATTGTTTAACACTAATAAAATGTATTAAGAATATGCATGCATCTCCCGTGCTTGATTACGTGCTTTTTGCCATGAATGTATTAGGAATTTCCAATTTTTGAATATAAAAGTTAGTTTGTCTAATGATGTTTACATTATTTAACACTAATAGAACGCATTAGGAAGATGCATGCACCTCCCGTGCTTGACTTCATGCTTTTTGCCATGAATGTGTTAGGAATTTCCAATTTCAAATTTGAAAAACTGGTTTTTAGCGGTTTTTCTCTGGTTTTTTGGACGGTAACCAGCCGGTTTTTCTGGTTACCGGTTTCAAATTCAAGTTTTAGCGTTTCAAATTTGTCCGGGTTTTTCCGGTTACCATCCGGTACCGGTCGTCCGGCGGCATTCCCCCCGGTGCTGGGTTTTGGAACCTTGATACCATGACTAGGCTGAAAACCAATTGGCTTGAACCGATTCCCAAGAAAAACAAACTAGCAATAAATAGTTCATAAGTTACCCTTTTCAATACCATGTTTATGTCTGGAATTACAGCAAAAGTCAGGTAGAATTGGGATGGACAGATCATAACTTGGTGCAACTCAAAAGTAGAAAACCTAATAGTTAAACCAGCCTTTTCTTAATGAAAAAGATGGGATACCCAGGGGAGAGAGAGAGAGAGAGAGAGAGAGTGCGTACTGCTGCTTTGAGGCCAGCAGCTGTTGTTCCAGCACCACCATGATGCACCTACGGATGTCAAAACAAAAGTGAGCCCTCCTCTCACTAGTAATCACTAAAGTAAAACATTATATATTATAGAATATATTATGCTCATGCACCAAGAGTGACAAGCAACGGCTTACCACTGCCTTGCACTGCAGGAAAAGCCAGTCATGAGGGCAGTTGTCAAGTAGATATACAGAATCTTTTGGTTCTGCCACTGCCAAAAGTTCTGGAGTTGTCAGGATGAAATCGAAGTATATGCAAACAAACCAAAAATGCAACAAGCCCAACTCGCAAGATAAACTTACAGGTTCCAAGGCCACCCCAACCTTTGTTAATGATACCTCTCTGTCCAGTCATTTCGAGTGCTTTGACAATGATTTCAGTCATCTTTGCTGGATCTTGAACTGGCTAATAAATCGGAAAAAAGGAGTCAATTTTCAAAAGTAGTTAACAGGGACTATCATGGTTTTTGGCTCAATAGTACTCTACAACTTTATAGTAACATTAGAATAGAACCCTAGATTCACGATTTTTAATCCTTCATGAATGAAGCTACAGGTCTAGCATCGGCCTATCCATGCTGCAAAGAGCAGCACAGTCAGGCAGCTCATAAGTCATAACCATGGCAACACAGTTTTGAAAAGAATGAATAAGAAAATAATGCATACGTGCAGATATTAAGTATCACAATTTTTTACAACAAACCAACACATTTACACAACTTGACCTCTTCTAAGATCAAAGCATGAAACTGCAATTGCAGAATGGATACAAAAATCACAATATAATGAAGTGCCTGTGTTTTATATTATAATTTTTTGGACATTTTTTCTAGACATATTGAACATTTTATGTACATGTTTCTGTTGCGTAAAAGTTAAAGGGTTTTCCTTAACAAAATGATTTCATGACAGCCACATACCATATTTCTACAAAGAACTAAACATTTGTACTTGCAATCACACAAGTAACTTCTGCTATGAGATGCTACAAAACTACCCAGTGACAAAACAGTTTGTAATTATCTGCTTTTGTAACTAGTGAAAAAAAATGAATGAGGCGGTATTCTGCAGTAAAACAGCCCAGAGTTTCAATAATCCACAAGGTGCATTGACTGTAAGTGACAACAGGACAATTTACGAAAAGATTCCACATGCAAATAATCATATATTGTCAGGCAGTTTAAACTATAGACAGAAGTGCAGGTCAACAAAATGTGCCAGCATGCATTAGATCAGAATTGAGAAAATAAAACATACAAACCATTATTAAGTAAATATAAAGCAAGGTCAAATTGATCTTACAAGGCTACCAAAACCAACATATATGGGTTTGTCACCAGCTTCAAGCCATTTCATAAGTGATTCAGGAGGTACATAATTGGAAGCAAGATCGAGGAAGCAAAATCCAACAACGTCAATCTTGGGGCCCCAGTCTGCATTACAATAGATGGCAATCCAAAGTGAGTTGCAGACTATTTCACAACTAAAAATTACTCAGTTGAGGATAAACAAAGGTTCAAAAACCCGGTACCGGGGCAAATCCCGGCCGCCGGGCGGTACCGGTAACCGGCCGGTTACCGCCCGGTAACCGGAAATCCCGGGAAAAAACCGGATAAAATTTATCAATTGATTTTTTTGGGCGGGCGGGAGGAGACCGGTAACCGGACCGGTAACCGGTCCGGTTACCGGAAAAACCGGTGAAAAACCGGAAAAACCGGTGGAATTTCTATGCTTTTATGTTTGTTTTGGTGGCAATCAATTGAAGTTAATTCTTTCTAGTATTCAAACCAAAGCTATCCAAAAACAATCAACCTGCCATAGCAAAATTACATACCACATGGAACTACGATCAGTGCCCATAGGAAAATGCATTCTGCCCATGGTTTTTCATTTGCGAATAACTACAAACGGCTATAATTGCTATTATGAACAAACATTTCTATGCAGTGAGCTGTGGCAAAAAGTATGAAATTAAGCACGGGAGATGCATGGATCTTCCTAATACATCATATTAGTGTTAAACAATATAAATATCATTCGGGAAACTAACATTTCCATTCAAAATTTGAAAATTCCTAATACATTTACGGCAAAAAGTATGAAGTCAAGCACGGGAAATATATGCATATTCCTAATACATTTTATTAGTGTTAAACAATGCAAATATCATTAGAGAAACTGATTTTTACATTCAAAAGTTTAAATTTGAATTAAATAAAAAACCGGCGGTTTTTTTTCTCCCGATCGGCACCGGTAAGACCGGTTACCGGCGGTAACCGGCCGGTTACCGCCGGTATTTGGATCCCTGGGATAAACACTATCTGAAATTATTTTATCAACAAGCTACTCCATTCGTACATAACAACTCCAATCATTATCTCGATATGAATATGAAAGCACATTAATAATCAGCAGTGAAAAGCCTAAATATATCTTACCAAGCAATTTCATAATGTCATAGTTTAAATAACAGAATTAGCTACAGTAACACAGGCAATTGAGAATTTGAAATGCTACTAGCAAACTACTCGGCACTCACAACTTGAAGCTTGCTGTTATATATTGAGAAGTTATCACTTAGGACCTGTTGTACATCCCTCTTCCAGAAACAACAATATTCTTTCTTTTCCGATTTTCATTGGTTCCTTGCTTTCATGAAATGAAATATTTCCTATATTACATACAGTGCTGGTGATTGTGACTTTGTTCAAAGTAAGTTGCATTTGCAGCTAGTACGGATCAACATCACCATGCATAGATGGAGAATGTGGGCCTATTTGGCCAAATGGACCTCGTACTAACTTCACTTTACTATGCCCATTTGTATATTTGTGCATGCAGACAATCTTTTTTTTTTTTTGCCATGCAACTTTTAGATTAGATCTAATCAAGCTTCTCATTTAAATTTAGAGAGTGTCTAGTACCAGAAAATAGGGTAAAAAGAAATCATAAGATCATATTAATACCTGCAAACTTTGGCAACTATGTAATTAAAAAATGACAAGGTTAAGCATGATCTGAAGAGGACATGTATACAATTTCAGCTCAAACTATCTCGAACCTTTCGGTTTTGGGACAAGGTGAGGACTCCAGATGTATCCATGAGGAATGTCATTCCCAGAACCCTGTGCACCACTTAGGTATGTTACTGGACGCAGCTTCAACTTTTTCTTCCTAAATTCATTTATCATATCCCGTATTCCAAGCCAAATCATAGAGTCAACAATTTGGTATGAAAGCTGCAAACGTAGAAAATCATTAGAAGCTTAGTTATCAGATCAGATGAGAGAAAAATACTATATTGTAAGAGATGATATCTAGGGCATCTAATTCAAGCATAGATCTTCAAGAAAATGCTTGAGGCTAGTTAGGTTGGGCTTAAGCTTCTGGTTGCAAAAGATGAATCCAACCACACTGCATTTCAGCAACTGACAAGAAAGACGAACTCAGAATTGTAACATGTAATGCACATTCAGGGAGTTTGGCCCTGCAACCCCCAAATACGCACACTTATGCAATTATAGAAGGGTGTGCATGAAGTTGGGCGTGACATGAGAAACACCATACCCAAATACAACCACAAGTCCTACCATCAGATTGTCATGAATAGAGCAGTTAAGTCATTTCAGATATCACACCAAAGTAAAATGTATTGTTGTCAAAAAGCACATGATGCTTATATGCATTTATGCAATAGGTCCTGATGACAGTACCAAGAAAATAAGAATCTGGCAACTGGAAGAAATTTCATTTGAAAGCGATTACAAAGAAGAAACATACAATTAACTTATGAAAAATAAAACGTAAAAGCAAATAGTATGGGCACATACTTGGACAAGGAACAAGTTAATAGCTATAAATAGAACAAGTTCCTGATTGAAAGAAACATGAGGCTTCCAGCTACTTTTTTGCATTCATTTTCATCAATTTGCACATTGACAAATCACAAATCAAAGACCAGCCTTGCCAACCAGTTTTACCAATGTAGGACCAATCAACACTTACAAAATACAAAAACTCTAGGTATTTCCTGTTCCGGCCGCCTCTGGCTCTCCCCGCGCGGATATGGCCGCCTCCTTCTTGGGCTCTCTTCCCCCGCGCCGGATCTGGCCGCCGCTCCTCTTCCAAATCCGGACAGCCACCCTGTCACCGCCGCTGCCCGGTCGCCACAGATGTCTTCAGTGGAGGAAGCCACCGCCAGTCCACCGCCTCCTCTCGCGCAGCCGCCACGATCGCCTCGTCTTTCCACGCCGCCGTCACTCGCCTCTCCTAGGCCCGATCCACGTCGGCCCTCTCCGCCGCCAACGCCTCCGCCGGTGCCTTCTCCGGCTTGTTGGCCTTCTCCTCAATAGCTGGCTTCTTCTCGGCCTTGTGCGCCATTGTGTGCTCTTTGCCGGTCGGCTTCCCCTCCTTTGGTCATGCTGAGAGGGGGAGAGGTTCAGAGAGGGAGAGACGAGAGGGAGTGAGGCTGTGCTTGGTTTAGAAGTTAAGGCCAGCTGCACACTGTGCCCTTGGGAAGGTTTCTGCCTTATGCATTTATTTCAGAGGGTCAAGGTTGAGTCATCAGCTATTTCTGAAGCCTCAATTACTGCTACTCCTTAATATCTACTACCTTTAAGTATTTCCCTTTTGAGTCTTTTCTTTTTGAATTTTCCATTACATCCATTCAAATCCAGATCTTTTTCAGTTCGTCAAAGCCGTACAAGTTCACAAATTTCTACGTCAGTTAGCCGATTGCTTGGGTAGCAACAGTCCATCCTCTTGGATCAAGTGTAGTCCTTTCTTTTTTCGCATGACCGTAGCCGTCGCTCTTCTCTTTGAGCTGATGCAGATCACAGCAGTTATATTGCCACCGCTTCTCTCTGAGCCTCCGCCCTGAGTTTTTAAGGCCGTCGCGCTTTCCTTCCGCGCCGCTGCCGTCTTAGGTTGTGTTCTGCTTTATGGGCTGCCACATGCTTTATGGGCTGCCGCACGACCCTAGATGGAGATCTTTTGGCCTCGACACAATTTTCAAAAACTGCATGCTACGACGACATCTTCAAAACTCGGACTTCGGATTTGTGGTATTTTACTGTCAATTCTTTCAAATGCAATGCTGTTGCATACGCCTTGCGATTAAAGGGGGTGTTAAGGGTATAAGGGTCTTTATGATATTTCCTAGTTTCTAGGATTTAGCCTTATGTGTCCTATGTACTCCATATATATAGTCCTTTGGGCTAGAGATCAATACATCTAACTTTTATACGTTCATCCTTCCACGCATCTAACATTTCCAATCTTTATGCCATGAAACCAAGTAACCAACTATAGATTTTGCATATAACAAGTATTCATGCATATATATGATAGCAAATCAATTGGGGTTCACTACAGCCAAAAATGGGAAATACCTAGTTGTACTACTCCTTGGGATGCTTCTATACTCACAAGACCCAATTCACATGGACCTCAAATTGTAACTCTATCCATAGAGCAAAAGAGATAATAACAGATGCTAAAATGTTTTCTTTCTTTCTTCTTTAAAGCAATTTTCCACAGTTATCTCTTTCTTTTGTTTCTTCTGTCCATAGGCAAGGAAATGGAATTCACATGATGACAAATCACTGTGGAACATATTATGTTTATCCTCTTCATGAAATTTGCAAGGATTTAGAAGGGTCCACACCAGTCGGGAGCATGGGTGGATATCAAGAGATGTAGTAGTAAATATTTTCTGAAAAAGTAAGTAAATACAATGTAAACTCACTCGATATCCAGCCGATTGTTTCACACGAGAAAGAGGATGTGGAAATTCACTGGTTGGCCTGAACAAGCAGCATAAGTTAGATCTCCAAATGACAATATTCCTCAGCAAACGTGTGCTCTTCAAAAAGGAAGCAGAAACAACAGTGACTCACGTCCATGGCATGGTAAAGAATATATGAATGGGTACTTTTAGTGCCTCTGCCACATGTGTATGTCCTGAATAATAATTGAGGTCAGGGGATAGACACACTTACAAATTGTTCATAGAAGTAGTTAACTAACATGGCTTTACCTGGATCATAAAAGAGAAAATACGCAAAAGCAAAATAAAGTAATATGCAAGCACATATGAGCACCTTAGCAACACAACATCACCTAATCGTGAGAACACGAGAGGCAAAGGTTGTCATTGATCAAAGTTGTGAGGCATGGAACAAAACCCTGACAATGAAAATACACAAGTTGGAATAGAGAGTCATTCCATTGTGGAATTTCCTATCAAACAGTTAGCCTGCAAAGCATTCGTATGTCCTTTGATATCTTCAGGATTGTGCTTGCACTATTTGGATTTTGGAAAAGGAAAAGATCCAATTACCCTCCTCTACTTTCTAGCACTATTTGGAAAAGGAAAAGGTCCATATTACCCCCCTCTACTTTCTAAGTAGTTGCATATAACACCCTCTACTTGAAGACCAGCCATCTAATACCCTAAAACTTCTAAAACAGATCAAATTAAACCATGAATCCATGATATTGGTTTTGGAGGTGATTTTGCCATGCTGGTAGATTTATTGTGCTGATGTGGAGGTTTTAATACACAGTACCCAAGCAAAGCAAATGAAATTAACCTATCCTTACCCACTCTCTGCCACCCGGAAAGAAAAGAGAGAAGAAAAATCTTGTCAAAAGCCTGCACAGGCATGTGTGAGGGGCTGATTTTTCCAACCTGTATACTCCCATGATGGCACATCAGAGAAGAAACAGGATTGGTATCGTAACAGGACGAGATTTGCACCGGATCTGAATGTGTAAGGAGTTGTTTCTCTAGTTTCAAAGTAGAGATTGAAAACTGGATATATCTTTTTTAGAAAAGTAGGGGGTAATATGGACCTTTCCTTTTGGAAAACATACACATTTGAGGATTTTGACATTGAAAAAAAAACTGGGTGAGGGTTTATTTCTCAGACAGAATAGCAGAATAATCTAAAGCAAAGCTAGTAGGAAGTAGTTCCTCCTTTTGTCACGTTAATGCAGTTCTATACATGAATTGTAGTTCTTTCAGATTGTGCCTTTTCTTCTTTGTTGTAAATTCCTGACTTCCATAAATGAAAGAAAACACAACATATATAGATTTTCATAATTCCATAGTGACAATTATCCTAAAATAAGCCATAATACAAAAAAGGGGATATCTCTAGAAAAAAGGTGAAACAGGAAGAGATATTTATAGATTCCAACTATATTACTAAGTAAATCTGCCTATTAATAGCACAAAAAAACAAACAAACGGCCACCATGATAAAGCAAGTACTGTAGCATGGTACTGTAACGGCTATTTAGGATATAATCTTAGCATATCTTCATATTAGAAAAAGTTAGATGCATATCTTTATATTAAGAATAGTTATATGCATATCTTTATATTTAGATAGTATAGATATGATATTATCTTTAGTTGTAATAGATTGTGTTAGTTTCCATAGTGTTAAGAGCTAACCTCAACTATATAAAAAAAGGAGTCGCACCATTCATAAGGAAGTAATAAAGCAATTAAATTTTAAACCGGTTGGTCTCCAGATCAGAGCCTCCGCAAGGAGGGCGATCTTAAGCATTCCTGACCTATCCCCTACCATAACAGCGTGAGACAAGAAATTAATCTGCGATGAACTCAGTCTCAAATTGTAGGAATGTTGTAGGAATGAATTGTGCATGAGCAAGGTTGTTGTCTGGATTTTGCTCCATATTGTAGTATCTTACGATCCTATGATCATGTGGGAGTATTTCAAGTTTCAACCCGATCTTACATAGGATCTTAATTAGGAAGAACCATCGACCATGTAGAATAGTGTTCTAGACCTTATAATCTTCATAATCACGATTTTTAAGGTACAATTTTGTGATCCTAATCTTGTCAATACGAAATGATCTTGCCTAGAATCATGATCCCGACAACCTTGTACATAAGTACGTCAGATTTTTTTTTCTTAGCTAAGTAGGCCTTAAGCCCTAAGGTTGAGTATAGTATTAATAAATGAACTTCGCCTTTCACTCATAACTCATAAGCTATTAGAGGGAAAGTAAAGCACAGCATAAGAAATTAATCCAAAGTAAACAAGATATACTGACCATAAGCTGGTGGGTTAGCAATAATTGCATCCACTTTGAAAGGAATGCCGGTGTCAGGATCATCATTCTTGCACGCAGGCAGTAAAGAAAATATAATTTCTTTAATCTGTTTTCTTTGAATAGGAATTTCTGATGGACCTGAAGGAAGGAATCCTTTGTTCTTCACCATGTCTGCTCAGAATATACCAAAGACGTTAATTAATTTTCATATGACACAAAACTTGTAAAAACAATTATATAAAAAAGGATTTTCGTACATTCAGCAAGTATTTTTGGGTCTCCACCAAGTGGATAAAATTCCAGCCCAGCTGTTAGTACGAACTCCTTAAAGTTGGCATGAGTTGCTAACCTCACACGGTGTCCATAATCCTACGATAAAGGTCACAGCTGATCCTAGTCATACTGGAAAAATAAATGTAATGACATTACGCTGGAACAGAAGCACAGGAACTAACCTGAGTTAACCAAACAAAGAATATTGGATTAACAACAATGTTAGCTTGGGACTAACCTGTAAGCGCTTTCCTATAGCAACAAATGGTTGAACATCTCCCCTTGTACCCACAATAAGTATAACAATTTGCATAGGAGGCCTGTACGGTATATCTGCTCCATCCAATGATTCTTCAATAGCAACATCGACATAGCCATCCTCTGTTCCAACATCAACTGGAGGTGTTTCCAGAGTACTTGGTACATCAACAACCACGGTTCCATCATCTTTCACTGTAGCTATCCGATTTAGCATTTTGCGCTGTGGGAAACAGCATATTTAAGGTACCAAAAAAATCCAGCAGCCGGACACAAATCAGTACATCTGATGCTTCTGAAGGTTTCAGGCTATCATGCAATGCATCACAATAAGACGAAACATACAAAATTTAAATGTAACAGTCTTGTTCCAACTTGCTAAACCACTTCCAATTTCATCAGTTCCAAGTTTCAAATAGATGTTGGTACACAGAAAAATATCGGTCCCAAACAAATTAATGATCACCTTCATACAGAAGTTAGCACAATTAAGAATTAAATAATTCATAGTCTGTACATAAATAGATGAAGATGTACCACATGAAGAAAAAAGTGACAGTTCACCATAGAAGCAAGAGATACATAGGGGGCCAAGTTATATGCACCTTCTTTCTTATGGAAATCTTATCATCCATTAACTGTTTAGCAGGGTCATCAGCTGGATTATTTTGACGACGCCTCTCAGTTCTTGACCTTTCCAAATTTGATGGGCCCGCAGTTTCATTGGTTATTTCAGCATTCTTAATCACTCCTGGCATAGTGTTTGATCTAGGGAGGCCTCTGTCATCTATAAGAAAAGGACGATGATTTCAGAGTCACACCAACATAAAAAATAAATGATAGTATTTTTATTTTACATTATTACAACTTAAAAAAAATTGAGACTAAATTGTATCAACAAAAAATATTATAGGTTCTGCTTTGTTTGCTCTCAGCTTCTCACCAAACATTGGCTGTGGGCTGTGTTATGGTTTAAATTTTCCTGTCACGAGCTATGCTTTACAGTTGATGCAAGTTAAACCCAACCTTGCAGTTGACTCATGGAACAAACTGAGCACAACCATAGCAATGTTCATTTTTAGTACAACTCAATTCTAGTAATGTCAATTTGTTTGATTATACATAAAATAACCAACAATTATATGAGGCAATCTAATGATTTCATCACTTTCAGACCTCAAGGAGCATGTCATTAAGCCTGAAACATAGCAGGATGATAAAGCCATGTGATCTCCACCTTGTCTAACCAATAGTATCGAATGCATGTCAGTCTTACCGAGCCCCAATCTCACCAAGAGGCAACAGCAAGGGGCAGCTCCTAATTTTGCAAGACCACTGATCTGTAGTTGGCGGAAGGAAGATGAATACACATGTTTTGTCTCAGCTATTGAGCAGGTTTTTTTTTATACAGACTGGTGGTTATCACCTACTCAAACTAAAACATGATGGGCCAAAAGTTCAGAGATGTTAATTTTAGGTAAACTTCCTTAGAATCACCAGCATTGTTTTTACACAGCAACTCCGAATCTAGTAAAAGTGCACAGTAAAGCGATACATTAAAAATAAATGAGGGCAAACTAAGAATTCTGTCGGGCACAATTCATAAGTCACACGATCTAACTCAGCTTAGCAATGTTGCCCTTTTCTACATTCTGTTACACTGCACAATGAACCAACAATGTTAGCATGAACAGAGCTAAAAGTGCGCAACCTGTTTGACGGTATAAATAAAATTGCAATAATTTTTTGTTCAGTTTCAGCTGAGCAGTTTTTTTTATTTCCAGAATAATATTTGTTTCAACATAACGTAAGTATCCCAAAAAATAATAATTTTCTAGAGAAGCTGAAAAAACTTTTATTCAAGGAAAAGAATCCAGCACAATGCAGACCATCCACCATGACTCGGCCTGCAGCACCAACGTTACATAGTCCTCGAGCCAATGCCTAAATTAGCACCCAACAAAACACCCAATTCCCACCACCCTAAACAAGTAGTAAAAGGCTAGCGCACAACAACGTAATTCAATTTCCACGAGGTGCAGAGATCAGGCTAAGGCTAAGCATCCCTTAACTCCCCTGCACAACAAGTATTGCATTCCAGTCACATTACATAACAAACTCCTCACGGCACGGCACAAGAGTTCTTGCTGCTCTCCTGTCTAGAACGGGCGTAAAACACATTTACAACGCCTAGATGAAAAAGGACAATTCGCGGATTTGCCCCAGAACGAGGGCAAAATCGCAGACGCACTTCCTACCAGAACCCTAGCTATAGTCTTAGGCTCCAGCCTGACCCAAGCAAGCAAGGAAAGCATCCAACGGAGGCCCGACCCAGCAAGGTAGAATCAGCGGAGGCAGCTAGGTGGCCAGCCATCCGCAGGAGCAGAGATCACGGGGGCGCTCGCAGATTTGGGGAGTCGAAGCTACGTAAATCCCGCCCCGCGCGGGCACCCTAGGAAGCCAGGAGGAGGAAGAGACGGGAGATCAACACTCACCAGCGGGCGACGACGCTGCGGCGGCGTCGGGGTGGGCGCCGTTGGCGTTGGGGGCGGCCGCTCCTCCTCCCTCCACGCCTTTGCCGCTCGCCACGGCGGCCATTTGTGGCCGCCAAGAGGATTCCTCGCACTCGCCGCGCGCAAAAGCGGAACGGAAAAGAGGATGCTTTGCGTTGCTGCGCTGCGCAGCGCTGTGATTCCTGACCTTTCTTTCCCTTTCTTTCCAACAATTCCTAACCTGCGATGCGAGGGGGAGCTGATAGAGAAAAAAAAGAAAGGAAATAAATAATTTTTATGCCTTTTTGTGATCGATCGATCTTGGTTTCTTTCTGCAAATCTAAAAAGATAATACCTTTCTTTATAACGGAAAAAAATAGTGCCTTTCTTTAAAACGGAAAAAATAAATGCTTGCCTTCTTTATGGTACAGAAGTACTGCTGCTACTTTCGAGCTTCCAAACAATAAAAGGAAGCAGAATATAAATAAATAAATAAATAAATAAATAAAAGGTTGGAGGAGGAGGGAGCGTGGGAGGAGGAAGCGGCGGCACGTTGCCTGATGGTGGCGGCGGTTTTGACCGCCGGTTTCGTCTCTCTTTCTCCTTCTTTCTTGACCTGAGATCTACGCAAACAAAATCCTTCTTCGCTAAAGGTCCGTTTGGTTCTCTGAACTGCATCGGGTCAACAGAACGGGAGCTCCGATTCATTTTTAAGATGAAATGGAAATTGGTTCATGATTCTGTTTCTAGGCTCTATTCCAAAGTGATGTGGTTTTGGTTTATAGCTAAATAGTATTGTAGTGTTTGTTAGCTGTTTTTTATATATTCAACGAGAGAAAAATGATAGAAAAAAAGAAAAATAACAAAGCGTCGTTATATCTCTATGGATAATGCAAATAAAAAGAAAAAAAGTGACGTAGTTTTGGCTAAATAGCACTGTAGCGTCAACTAGTTTTTTCTGACGTATTTAATGTGAGTAAATGATAAAAGAAGAAGAAAAAAAGGTCGTTATATCTTCACGAATAATGTAAAAAAGGACAACGTTAAGAAATCAACGTATTTCAAACGGCTTTTGGATTCTAGAAACCAAAAACAATCTATGTTTGGAATAGACCTTAGTATTTGGATGACACCCGAATTTGTAGAGTAGAATTGAAGCAAATTCATATCCAAATGTTGTTTGTTTGCCACTCTTGGGAATTGTCCGGCAAACAAGATGTGCTTGTGGCAACGGATTGAGCGTACCACTGTGCAAGGACATGTGGCTACCGGCATTGAGACAGACAGTGAGAGTTGAGGTGGCGGCGATGGTTTGCTCGATGGGGGTGCCGTGGAGGTAGATTCATAGCAAAGCCAGGGGAGGAGAGGGGATGGGGGCGTCGGAGTATGAGAAGAAAAGTCATAGAGCATAAGAACTGTAATAACTCTATTTTGAAGAATAGGACCCTCATGCTTTCTACAACAGGTCAAGAGTTCAATTGCGAATAGAAAAAGTATCATACATGCTCATGATCATTTAAAAGGATTTGTTTGATCAAAATATGACATAACAATCAACTTTAGTAATTTTACGGGCGTCCAAACCCAAAATTTAACTTATATTCAGAAGAACCGAAGAAAATCACCACAAGAACACTTAAGTGTGGTTGCAACCCTAACGCGAAAGCTGAAGTATGTTTTTCTTCTGCTGATGTAAGATTAGTGGATGTGAGTTTGTTGGTAAAGAACTTTGCATTTCAAAATAGTAAACACAATACTTAATTAACAGAAGAGTTTTGTTATCCACAATTTTTCATATCAAAATACACTAAAATCTACTTATGTTTTGTTGTTAGAATCACCCATGAAACACACCTTCAATAACTAGGAACACGGCGTATTCGAATACCATTTATTAATTCTGCAGATGTAAGATTGAGGAGGCCGACTAGAGGGAGTGAATAGGCAGTTTTAAATTTTCTTTGGCCTAAACCGAGGTTTATATGCAGAAGCGTAAATCAAAATGACTTTTCTCAATTAAAGCTAAATCAACTAATTTCACTAAGTGCACCAACAAACTAAATCTATGTTAAACAAGGTTGTCATAATCGTGATCCTAAATCTGATCGGAGACACTTTGGTAGGATCGCATTTTAGAATCGAATTGTAAAATCTAAAATCCTACCCGATTCTACTAAAAACATATTTTTTTCAATTTACCATATATTCCAAGAGTGATATACGTATTTATTTGGTCATTTGGCATCTAATTTTATTAATAAATATATCTTATTCACGACTATAATCATAGTTTAAATTCTATGTCATTAAGCGCTACGACTAGAAGAGTGATGTTATCGATATTGCCATAATCTAATTATTTTACATATAAAGTAAAATAAATAAATAATCAAATTAATTTTTATTATTCCAAACCTTTGAATATTAATGTCTAAACTAGTAACTACTTAGTCTTAACATACAACTTGACTTCATACGCATCAAAGATTCATCTCACTACTGCCTTAATCAACGCCCACGACCACGTCTTCATCGACGTCATCGTCAAGTGCTTGTACAACCACCTGGTGGTCTAGACTCTATCGACAATCATCCGATCGCTTCGGGGCCACGACATCCTTGACACGTACGACTACCTTGTGGCCACTTGTGGTCGTACACTCCGTCCGACCACCTCGAGGTCATAGACTCCGTCCGATCACGGCGTGTTCATAGGCTCCATCCGACCACCTCGTGGTCATAAACATAGTCGTGAGGACTTCGTCCGACCACTCGTGGTTGGGAATTCGTCCACCTTCATTGACTGCTTCAAGGTAGAGACTTCGTCGACACATCATCTGACCACTTTGGAGCCGTGACTTCGTCGACACCTACAACCACCTCGTGGCCGCACCTTCAGTGACCACGTCACGAGCGATGTAGTTGTCAGGCCTTCTCCAACCACCTCCTGACAAACTCACCATCCGACCACCGTGGTCTGCATCCACGAGCTGACTGTGTCAGAGGCACCAACCCGACGGGGCACCCGGGCCTTCGGCGTGGGACTTCACCGCCCACATCTACGAGCTGCCTGAGGCTGGGGCATGATCTACGAGCACCGGCTTAGCCTCTACCGGAAGATTCCAAGACCACGTCAAGATCAGTGAAACAACCCTTCTTCGGGAGGTTTATAGCTTCCACACCCCTGGGGACTAGGAGCTACCAGCCGCATCAGCTCGCTTATCGGCACCTGCATGCTTGCTGCCGGGGGACAAGGGGCTGGGCCAGCTTGGGCCAATTGTTCATGTCAACTCGCCCCTCAAGACCTCTATGCTTGCTGTCGAAGGAGTACTGTTGTGGGGATAGCCCAACCCTAAATGACTGGGCCTTGTAGCAGGCTCAGTAGTATAGGCCCAGTAGTATAAAGGAATGTACTAATATACCACTACCTCTTGTAATTATTAAAGGGTAGGATGTGAATTTCCTATTCTACCCTACTCATGTATATAAGCCCCAAAGAGGGATATGAGGAGGGCAGATCTACTCATTTTTAACACTAGCTCTCTCGATGACATGTCTCCCATGGAGAAGGGTACCCTATACCCACTGTTGTAGCAAGACTACAACAATGTCCATACATGTAAGAGATTACGTGCGACTGAGTTGAGAAAACAAGGTCTTTCACTGATCTCTTTCTAGTCTCTACCCGATAGATTATGGACCATACATTGTTGAGTATCCACTGGCCAATGCGGAACGCTACCACTCGACTCTGAGTGAACTTACCATTGTTAAGCATGGTTTTATCGTTCCCATAGCACCCCCTTGGGCCATTCCCTTTCTGGAGCACCATTCCCTTTCTAGAGCGGCGTACCCTCCAGTAGATATTCAATTAATTTGAGCAGTTACTAGACTAGGTTTGACAAGTCAACACATGTTGGTGAGCGATTACTGTGTCTTTTACTCACCATAAGGTTCTAGTTCTTACTTTTCACCATCAAGTCAGCCATACATAAAAGCATCTAGGCCCCTAAAAATGGTTTTAGTAATTAATGAATTTATGTGAATATGGGACTAATGTGTTTGATAAGTGTTTAAAAGGTTAAATCCTTAAGTGGATGACAAGACACATGCTAAGGATCAATGTGAAGATCAAAAATGGCTCAAGACAAAGGTCACTTAGACTAGGACGCTCTTTTACTTTTACCGGTCTTAGGAGAAAAGGTGGAAGACCGGATTATAGGTTAAATATTGTACCATAAAGAGAGATCATGGCAAGAGCTTGAAATCATAATTCTTTTGCCATTTGGATCAAATTAGGATCATGCATTCATTGAAAATCTAATTTAAATGTCAAATCTGTGCTCTGTCTGGAAAACCGGAAGTACCAAAGTTTTAACTTCGGAACTACCGCAGAGCGGAAGTTCCGCAGTCCAGAGCAGTACTTTCGACGCTCGGAAGCTCCGAAAATCCGAGCGAAACCTTTTTTCCAGAGAGCACCCCCCGAAGTGTTCGGTGCTCTGTCCGGACAACCGGAAGTACCAGCGTGTACATTGTGGTACTTCCGCTGCCGGAAGGTCCGGCATCTGAGCGGAGCCTTTTTTCCAAAGAGCACCCTCCGGGTGATTTTTAAGGTATGCGGAATCCAGAAATACCGGAGGTTCAACACTGGAACTACTGTGCGAAGCGGTAGTTCTGCTGTCTGAAGCGGTACTTCCGGAGTACGGAAGCTCCGGTGGCAAGGGCGAAACCTTTTTTTCCAGAGAGCACCAACTTTTGGTTTCGGCCCAAGCGGTACTACCACGCAGACTTCCCGGAACTACCGCAAAGCGGAAGTACTAGAATTATAACGGCGATAGTTCTACGTCGACTTTCAAATGGCTAGCTCAAAGGCTCTGCACATAGTCGTTCTGCCGTGCCAGAGCCGGAGCGGAAGTACCGGCCTTTGGCCTGTGGTACTTCTGCTCACCCTGATTTTTCCTGAATATTTCTCCCAATGGCTAGAATTGGTAGGTAAGGGTATAAATACCCGTACCACTGCTCAAAGACAGATGTTAGAGACCCCATTGAACATCTTTGAGCATTCACTCCACACCTCATTTACTCTTTGTCCATTCATTTGAGGTGGTTGAGCCAAAAAGTGCATTGCATTCAATAGTTTGATCATTTGGCACTTGTTTGCAATCAAGTGAAGCTGATGATTTGCCACTCTTGGTGTTTGTCGGCACCTGGACGACTCGGTGGAGGTTGACCGGTGATCTTTTCAAAGAAGCTTGTGAGAAGGCCCGGTGTGCGTGTGAGGTTGGAGCTCACCTACCCGGAGCGGGGCAGAGCTACCACTAGTGATTGGAGGTGCTTCGGTTTAATTCGTGGAGCCGGTCCAATTCGTTTGGGCCAACCTCAACGTGGATTAGGGGAAACCGGCAAGTTTTCGAACACCACGGTAAAACATCGAGTGTACTTGTTTCTCTTTTGATTCCATTTAGCTCTTGTTTATTAATCTCATTGTGATCATTTATTTGAGTTAGAGCTAGTGTTGATTCTCAACTTGACTAGAATTGTGTAGGAATTAAGTGTTTTATACTCTTGCTATATTAAATTTGTAAATAATTAATTAAAAGATAAGAAAAGTTAAAACCTCCTATTCACCCCCTCTAGTCGGTTATCCTTGATCCTATAATCCACAACTCAAATCCGAGTTAGCCATCCACAACCCAAATCCCCAGTGCTCTACATCACTACCACTATTCCAACCTAGAGTATCATCCCTACAGTAAGGTTGTAGACTCCAACCATCTAGTGGCTTTCCATGATTCATCTTTAACCCTAGTACAATTTTATAAATCCATCGGCAAAATGCTAAAATACCAGTAGTGTAAAACATGGCTTACTTGGCTTGGTTTATATTTTATCGAAGTTTAGCTTGGTGAAATGGAACTAAAATGGCATAAACAGGTTCAAAGTTGTCAAAAGGGTATCAATGGGTTAACTAGGCTTTTAGCAATGGAAACTGGCATGGATGATAATTAGCCTGGATTTGAACAGGGTTAGGCTTAGTTTGAATAGTATTTGAGTTGGTTAGGGTTTCATAGGAATCTATTTAGGCTTAACAAAGTTGAGAATGAACGTCACGGGCTTAAAATGGTCAAAATGGTTATATGTATGTCGAATGGGTTTGGTGAATAGTAATGGCTTGAATAATATTAGGTTTTGATTTGCAATAGTGCTTAGGCTGATTAGAATTTTATCGGTGTCTAATTTGGCTGAATAGAGTTGAAAATGGGCTTCTCGGGGTCAAAACAGTCAAAATGGATATATGGTTGCCTAACGGGTTGGATGAATTGTATCGGTCCGCATTGTTCACATTGGGTCGGCTAGGAACAGTAACGGGCCGGGTTTCAAACAGTAACGGTTCTTTACAGTAACCGGGTCAGGTTTGAAGGAAATGGATCGGGTCGGTTTACACAGTGCTACAGTATGATACAGTGATGGGCTGGGCCCACTTTAAGTTTTGGCACAATGCGGCTTCTTCTCCCAGCCAATGGCACTGTTCACTTAATAGAGCATCACAACGGTGGCCACAATTAGACGCCGGCGAAGCTCGCCGACGGCAACCGAGAACATTACTAGGCTCTACTAGACGCGGGGGTTCCATCTTCGGGCTTTGAGTGGCTCGGGAGTCGACGGTTATGGCCGATGGCGAGAGGAGTTCGCTGACAGTTCTTCATGGCACCGGGCCGGTCTCAAGACTAATTGGCAAGGGCAAGCTCGGTTTAAGCATCACGGACACACGGTAAGAAGTTTGGCAGTGGAGGTTTGGGCTACGGGCTTCCGGAATGAGCTGTCCACGGAGAGATCCTCACGAACGGCGGTGGTACGTGGCGCCGGCGGCCGTGGAGCGATGGGAATCTTTGGCGTGGTTGGCAAAGAGTTCGCGGTGGCTCAGTGAAGCTACGGTCGCAAGGAATTGAGTTGCAGTGGTCTAAGGCGAGGGATTGGCCAAGTGGTCTCACTAGCGCAGGGGAGACAGGCGACGACGACGTGGTGCAGTAGCGGTCGTGGGAGTGCTTCAGTGATGGAATTGGGGTTGCTATGAGTGGTTCTAGCCATTTGACGTTGTCTTAAAGCCATAGAATGGTGGTGGGAGCAGTAGAAGTGGCTTAGCGGCGCTGGCGCGTGGCTGCGGCGGTGGCAAGGCGCACGGTCGGCGAGGACAGATGACAAGCAAGGTGGCGCAGTGCGTACCACGGTTCCTGGCTCATGGAGGCAGTACAGCATGGGAGCGCGCATCGGTCGACCGAGGCTGTGAATTACGGCGGCAACCGGTCGTCTGCACGGCACAGCACGCAAGGCGAGGTCAACACCGAGGCGATGGCTAGTTAAGGCGGGGTCTGCGCCGCCATTTGAGTCAAATACTAACTATCCTTCAACAATCAATTATATGCTAAACTGAGTAAGTGCACTTCTGTGTAGGAACAAGAAGAGAACTTGGCTCAAGTCATAGTAGCAATGGAGTTGCTACTATATAAATATATTTCTAGCATAATTAAATATGACAATCTCAATAATCAGAGCAGAGCTACACGTACTGCGACGTAGGTACGTGTACAGATTCGTGAAAAGCAGAGAGAGAGAGAGAGAGAGAGAGAGGACGCATTTTGTAGGTTGCATGCGAGCAAACTCAGAAGCACTTGCGGTGCACGATCCCAGGACCGGCCTCATCGTACTCTTCCTTGGAGATCCACATCTGCATACACATATATATATGCCAATATGCCATGCGCAAGCAAAATCGTCTCATCAATCTCAGACAAAAAAAAATCAAAGGAAAAATGATTGCATCAAACCAGCACGATATGTACTTGTTAATTTATGTGATCGATCGATCCAAATAAACAACAGTAAGTGTGCATTTGATCAGCATTGCCATAGTTAATTACCTGCTGGAACGTGCTGAGGGATGCTAGGATGGAGCCCCCGATCCAGACGCTGTACTTCCGCTCGGGTGGCGCGATCACCTTGATCTTCATGCTGGGCGGCGCGAGCGCGGTGATCTCGCGGCTCATGCGCTCGGCGATGCCTGCGAACATGGTGGTGCCGCCGCTCAGCACCACGTTGCTGTAGAGGTCCTTGCGGATGTCGACGTCGCACTTCATGATGGAGTTGTAGGTGGTCTCGTGGATGCCGGGCGACTCCATCCCAACCAGCGACGGCCGGAACAGCACCTCGGGGCACCGGAACCGCTCCGCACCGATGCTGATGACCTGGCCGTCGGGGAGCTCGTAGCTGCTGTCCACACCGGAGCCGCTCTTGGTTGCCGTGTCCATCTCCTGGTCGAAGTCGAGGCAGACGTAGGCGAGCTTCTCCTTGATGTCCCTGACGATCTCCCGCTCCGCCGTGGTGGTGAAGGAGTAGCCCCGCTCCCTGAGGATCGTCATGAGGTAGTCGATGAGGTCGCGGCCGGCCAGGTCGAGGCGCACAATGGCGTGCGGCAGGGAGAAGCCCTCGTAGATGGGCACCGTGTGCGTCACGCCGTCGCCCGAGTCAAGAACGATACCTACATATAAATCACCATGCATGCATGTGAGCTTGCCATATGCATTGCATGTCTCCATGCAGCCTGCAGGCATGTAGTAATGCTAGGTACCTGTGGTACGGCCGCTGGCGTAGAGGGAGAGCACGGCCTGGATGGAGACGTACATGGCGGGGACGTTGAAGGTGTCGAACATGATCTCGGTCATCTTCTCGCGGTTGGCCTTGGGGTTGAGGGGCGCCTCGGTGAGGAGGACGGGGTGCTCCTCGGGGGCCACGCGCAGCTCGTTGTAGAAGGTGTGGTGCCAGATCTTCTCCATGTCATCCCAGTCGCCGACGACGCCGTGCTCGATGGGGTACTTGAGCGTCAGGATGCCCCGCTTCGACTGCGCCTCGTCCCCGACGTAGGCGTCCTTCTGCCCCATCCCCACCATCACGCCCGCGTGCCGGGGACGCCCCACGATGCTCGGAAACACCGCGCGGGGGGCGCCGTCCCCCGCGAAGCCGGCCTTCACCATGCCAGTCCCGTTGTCGCAAACCACCGGCTGGATCTCGTCGCCGTCCGACATCGTCAGCTTAACTAGCTAGGACCAGAGGCAGAGCACGTACGAATGCCTGCACAGGAGGGAGCTAGGGACAGGTTCGACTTGGACGACACGCTGGTTATAGCGCGATATATATGTAAGCACGTCTATTTAACACATGGCATGACCAAGTCTGTTTAAACAAACAACATATATAATTTCATCATTCATGGCACGCCATCCGTCAGCTGCTTGTAGTTGGCAGCCAACACGCTGCATGCATTTCTTACGCGCGCATGAATTGGTCCTCACCTACGGAGAAGAGAACGGTTCTCTCCTGAAAACATAATAATCTGGGATTGTTTTCGCCAACACGCAAAAGCTTTGCTCGTCAACTTGGTAGGGGGTGGGCGGGGCTGAACAGAGCCGGTTTTACAACAACGCTTGCTTCCTGCACGCCAATGGGAAGGGAAACTAAACAATTGTTTGAAGGAGATTGCTATGCGTCTGACATCCAGAGTAACTCTCAATTCCACTGGTTGAAAAAAAATGACCACACATTCTACCTCCTCTCTCTTCCGGCTGCTTCTCCTCTATTCTCTCCCCCAAGCTCTTCACTCTAACCCCATTCCTTCCCCAAATACACCAATTGATGAGGATTAGATTATCCATTAATGCAGCTTTAATGCTCAGACCATTACGGTCATAAGTTACCAAAGACTACATTATCCGAATACCCCTGGTCAGAGGGCCACTGTTTATTTACTCGACCAGTCACCATTCGGAAAGTCTTATTAACTGATATGTAGCCCGCTTCCAGGCAACTTCTCCTGTGTGGAAGGATAAAGCACGCGCTTTATCCTCCTCCTAACCGCACGATGACTCGGCCTAAGTAAGAGTGAAGATATGTCGCCTTGATCGGATCAGCAGCCATGCGAGGGAACCATAGTCATAAAGTATAGTCTCGCAGCCTAGCTGTGAGAGATTTGGTTTTCAAAAAAAAAATCAAAACCATGCAAATCATAATAAGCTTTCACCTAAATGGGAAGATCCTTACACTGTTGTTGAAGTCATCAGATTGGGCTTGGTATGACTAGCCATGTTGGATGTGCGTATTCTTCCAAATTCTTGGAACACCGATTAGTTATGTAAGCTTTATGTATAATGTTTTTCTTTCTGTTAATTCTGTCATTTCTTCTAGTGAGTACTTTTATTTGTATTTCCTTGTCCCAATTTTGGACACAAACTATCATTGTTGTCTAAGCTATAGGAGAAATATCCATATTTCTCTTGAAATCTCTTCTCAAGGACACTTTTTTATCATCAACACCGATCAAATACCTAAATCAACTCTTGCATGTATGATTTATGCATTTTTCATCCTTCAATCTACCTAAACATCCACTCATTTTAGACATGCATGATTATTCGAGGAGTTTTGAATTGGGGAATAGAAGAGGGAATGGAGTGGTTAAGGACATTATGCTTCTTTCTCATGTTCTGCGATTGGCTCAATTGTAGGGAGTGGTGCATGGGCTGCTACTGTGGTGAGAGTAGTTGTGGCCACCAGCCAGGCGCTCCTTCTCCTCTTTCTCTTCCTTTTTTGGTGGCCACAAGAAAAGGGCGTTGATGCGGTTGGCGGTCCGAAGGGTATCCGACCAGCCTTGCTCCCTGCCTAATCTAGGCCCTCCCACCTGCACCAAAAAGCACAAGGACAGCCACCACTGCTTCCTCTAAGGTCGGCTCCTTGCCACTGCCCACAGCCATTCTTCATATTGTAGGTTGTTGCAAGTGTTTTCTCAATTTGTTGCCTCCTTTTCTTAATTGTTGCATAAAGTATTTAGCTTTGTTGTAGTAAGTTATATTGAAATATTGCCGTAAGTTGTCTCATGTTGTAATCAAGTTGACGATTTGTTGTGATATATTTTGTTGCAATGTGTTGTTTGCCATATGTTTTTGTTGCACACTTTAATAATCGACCGTAGTGAGAGCACATAGAGTAGGCGTCACCTAATTAGACGCATGGGGACGGTGTACGAGATCCACGACCATCGTCAGCCAGCTCCTCTTCCTTCTCTTATTTCTTTCTTCAATGGCTGCAAGGAGTAGACGTCATGGCGAGGTCGGTTGAAAGGGGCACTTGTAGCACTCAGAAAAAAAATAAAAAAAATGAATAAATAATAGTAATAAAATAAAACCCTAGTCTAGGTATAGCCTTAAAAAGGGGACCTCTCTTCTCTTTCCGTGCGTGACTCCTTTTTTCCAGATCCAGGTTTTAATCTAAATCTCTCTCTCTCGCTCCCCCCTCTCTCTCCCGTTCGTGCGGCTACATTTGAGCGCCGGCGGCGGTGGCGGTCGCGGCGACCGCACACACACTCACGCGCACGCGCAGCGGCGGCGGCGGTGCCCGCACGCACGCACATGCGTCCGCGGGCACGCAGCGGTTTTGTGGTGACGGCCGGTGGTGGTTGGGGCAGAGGCATGGCCGAACGGCAATTCGCGCAGCCGAATAATGTTTTGCTCGGCCGAACGGCCGTTCGCGTGGCCGAACACATTTTCGTGCGGGCGAACGACTGCTTCCTTTCCAGTCAATTATCTCCTGTCATTCGTTTATCAAATTCATCATATCTGATTGGTTGTCTTTCTTACCACCCTGTAGGTTCTCACGCAGCTGTTGAGGGAGTAGCTGGGCAATTACGCATCTCGGACCCTTTGTGCAGCGTGTCCGTCGAGCGTGCTCAAAGCAAGTACCTCATGACCGTATCATGTCATTTCGCACCTTTATGCTTCATGATTACCTGTCGCCTTTACCGTGGTTTCCGATCATTGCATTATATTGATTACCTGTTGTATGTTCTTGTAGCATTTGTAGATTTTAATATGATGAGTTAGTTAGTATTAAACGCTTGTAATTGGTATAATGTTTAACCATAGAATCCATGTGTGGTTGGGGATATAAATAAATGTCTAAACTATAGATAGGGTAGTGAATAAACATGTTCGCACTTAAGGTTAACCACTAGCTAGTAACCTTTTAACACTGGACGGCCATTTATATGTCTTGTTTCACACTTAATATAGAGGAGTAAATTTGAGCCGAGGCCAGTTTCAGCTACCTTAGGTTAGCGTGGCGGCCAGGGTTAAAGACTAAAAACAAACAAGGAGGAGGAGGAGGAGGAGAAGAAGACACGTACGGGCATTACATGCACCGAACAAAACACTGGAGGACAAGGGATCTCGCCCCATCACCACCCGCGCGCACGACTGCACCACGGGCGCTCGCCCCAGCACCGCGCCGATGCACCCGAACACGCCCAGCATCGCGCTCGCCACCGCGATCACCACGGCGACCCGCAGCCTGTAGTTCATGATGAACCCCGCCGCCAGCAGCGGCACGATCGCGCCCACCGAGAAGGCCAGCGCCGACGCCACTGCGGCCTGCACCGGGCTCGGCAGGTTCTTCTCCTCCTCGCCGCCGCGGTTGCCAGTGGCGGACCCAGGATTTGAATCCAGGGTATGCCTAACTAAAAAATTATTATCCAATGTTGATATAATCTAATACAAAAATTCGGTAAACGGTTCGGTAAAAAACATATATATCTAAAAGATCTCATAATACCTTAAATTCAACAAATAAGTTCGAAACTTGCATAACTGATAATATAAATTGTTCAAATGTAATATAAGGTCTTACATAAATAGAAGATTGCAACACTAGTCTCAATTCAGTGCTAATGTGTGTTGTAGATCTAAAAAAACAAATAATATTAACCATTTAGCATGTAAAATATTTAGATTTTAGTCTAACAATGCAAGACTATAGCCCAAATTAATGCAGACCGCAGCTAAAATCTAAAATCTAAATTATTAGTCTAAAATCTAAAATCTAAATTACTAAATTGATTAAAAAAAACAAGTAGAGAAAAATTACCCTCAAGCACCCGGCTCCTTTTTCCTCATTTCCTCATTTCCCCGGGAGATAGAAAAATTATTAAATCGGCAGTTCGGCTGCTTCGGCAATCGGCAGTCCCTCTCTGACCTCAGTGCCTCCCTCAGGCCTCAGCTCTCTCGGCCTCTCCACTCTGGCGCTCTCCCGACTCCTCCCCTCCCGCCGGCCGCCGCCGGGTGAGCCCCGCTTCACCTCCGACTGGCCTCAGCGCCTCCCTCAGCTCTCTCGGCCTCTCCGCTCTCCCTAGTCCCTCCCTCGCCGCGCGGCCGCAGCTCCCTAGTCCCTCCCTCGCCGACGCCGCACGGCCGCAGCTCCCTCAGCGCCAGGTGCCACCGCGCCAGCAGAGGCCCGAGTGCCCGACCGCCCGAGAGCCCGCCGACTCCTCCCGCCGGGCGCCGGGCGCCGCCTCGCCTCGCTGGCTGGCCTGGCTCGCTCGGAGGCGCCGAGGCGGAGGCGGAGGCCGGACCAGCAGAGGCCCAACCGCCCGAGAGCCCGCCGACTCCTCCCGCCGGGCGTCGGGCGCCGCCTCGCCTCGCTGGCTCGCTCGGAGGCGCCGAGGCGGAGGCGGAGGCCGGACCAGCAGAGGCCCGACCGCCCGAGAGCCCGCCGACTCCTCCCGCCGGGCACCGGGCGCCGCCTCGCCTCGCTGGCTCGCTCGGAGGCGCCGAGGCGGAGGCGGAGGCGGAGGCGGAGGCGCCGCCGAGGCGGAGGCGGAGGCCGGACCAGCAGAGGCCCAACCGCCCGAGAGCCTGCCGACTCCTCCCGCCGGGCGCCGCCTCGCCTCGCTGGCTCGCTCGGAGGCGCCGAGGCGGAGGCGGAGGCGGAGGCCGGAGGCGCCGACGCGGAGGCGGAGGCGCCGAGAGAGCCTGCCGGAGTGGAGGCGGATGGGCGCTGGGCTGCGGTGCGGTCGGCGGCGGAGCGTGGCTACTGGCTGCGTCTGCGTGGGTTAGGGGCTTAGGGCACGGGATTTTTTTTTGGGCCAAATTTTTTTTGGGCCAAATTGTGTACTGTTGCAGGGTAGTCCTGGGCCTATATGGACTACCCGCTGGGCCCGCCCCTGGCGGTTGCCGTTGCGCTCCAGCTGCGCGATCTCCACGTCGAGCTGCGAGCACACGGACACGAACTCTCGCCGATGGCCATGCTGCACGCGCCGGCCAGGAGCCCCGCAAACCCGGAGATGACCATCGCGCGGACATCGGCCTTCACGGCGCCCACGCCCAGCATGAGCGACGCCGTCGACACGAGGCCGTCGTTGGCGCCGAGAACGGCCGCGCGCAGCCAGTTGGCGCGCTGGACGAAGTCGAACGACTCGTCATCCAAGGTGGCCGGGTTCTCCTCGTCGATCGCGGCGAGCCTGGCGTCGTTCATGGCCATGGCACAGATGGATCGTTCGTTCGAGGCGTTAGACATAATTGCAGTGGTAGATGTGTATGTAGTAGTAGCAGAAGTAGTGTGGCGGACACACGCTTCTTGGCGTCTTTTATAGTGGTTTTCAGTGGGTTTTGGTGTGTTGCGTGTGTCCTACTATCTAGCTAGTACGTGTGCATGGAGACGCTTATTCTTTAGGGGAAAAAAGTCTCCTTTTTCCTCCGGTATTGCTCGTGGCCACCATGCCCATCGATCGACGACAAAGCTAGCTAGCTAGATTAATCGTGTGCTTGCCGATTGTATATAGAGTAATGCTATACAACATTCGACAAAAATAGTCAGATTGATCTGGAGCGTTAGATCTCCATCCAACGGATCCATCCATACAAGCCTCCCTCCAAAAAAATGATCTAGGGCGTTGGATCTCTATCTAACGGCTCAAAATCTGACTGTTTTTACCCTCAAAAACAGTCGAATGTTGTATAGACACTCCCTTTAGTTTATTTAAGATAGTAGTTATTTGGAATACGTTGGTTTTTAATTGTCTTTTTTTGGATCTTTTGATTTTTTTGGGCTTTTTTTCTTATTTTTTTCTCTTTTTCCTTCTCATTGTCTGTGAAGATATATCGGTATTTTCATTTAACGTTAAGCTAAAAACCACACCCGTAAGCCAAAGCTTCTAGCCGGTTGTAGTGGCCCGTAGATCACTCGATTCGGTTCATGAGCTTGACAATTCACGATGGAAGGAAACACACGGCTTTTCTCCATTACCGGTCGTTGCTCTTTTCTGAAACTCAATCTGGGCGCCGAGAATGTGCATCTTTGATGTTGAACATACATCATTTTTGGATTTTTGATGGATGGATGCAGATACCAGCATATATATCGACGTCGTACATGCATGGCAAACTCTGCACTTTCAGAGTTTTTGTTATGGGAAGCTGTTTCTATTTGCTTTGCCAAATTTGTCCTCAGTCAGTGGGCAGCTACCAGGGCAAATTTATGTCACCTTTATAGCTGTGTGCACTGAAATGGTCATGCTGCTGATCTGTGCCCGGTGTGAATACTAGGAATAGCAAGCTATATGTAGCACTTGGTTCTTTCGACTTCAACAAACACAGACACACGAGTAAACTCGTTCCAAGAGAAAAGATGCTAGCTAGAAGCCTAGAACCTTTAGATTCGGTACGTTGCAAATAAAATGATCACTTGCAGGTAGTGATGTCTACGGAAGAATTTTAGTTGCAACGGACCTGCCCTGGATTACATTTCAGTACGTATGCCACATCGCTAGCACTCTTAGCACATGCCTTGAAAAGTAGTACAAGGAGAGTGGCTGCTACGTAGTGAAAGTGTGTGTGTGCAGGGGTGTAAACAGAGTGGATACGGACGGATATTGCTTATTCTGTATCATTTTCCATATTTTTTTGTCGGAGTCAGACACGGATAGTACCGGATACGAATACGAATGCGGATATTCTCGGTCACGAATACGGAACGAATACATGCCAATTCGAATACGGTTAGTTTCGGTCACGAATATTTAATCGGATAATGCACGAAAGCAAATTTCACATGGTGACAGAGACAAATTAAGCAAACTGAGATCTAATACGAGTGTACCGACGTTGCAATAGCCACCGAAACAAGCAATCTTATATAAATAAAAGATGCTACATTTCAAGAAGAGTCGGAGATCCCACCTGGCCGGCGGAGAGGCCAGGTATCCGACTCCGTTTCCGTATCCGATAACTATCTGAGAATCTATCCGGTAACTATCCGGAAAAATATCCGGATAGTTCCGTATCCGTCGGATAATGCTTGTTCCAAATCCGTTTCCGTATCTGACAAAAATATCCGAATCCGTTTCTGTATCCGACAAAACCTTCGGATATCCGAAAATTTGCTCCGAATTGTATCCAAATTAAAACGGACGGACGGTCAGTCGGGAAATATCCGCTCCATTTGCATCCCTATGTGTGTGTGTTTTCTTGTAAACTTGACAGGACGTGTTCTTCTTACCGAGATGAAACCATATTAATTCAGGCTCTGAGCTACTCGATCGCTTAAATCACTTTAAAAATGGAATTGCACCTTTGAGAGGAAAATCACTTTAAAAATGGAATTGCACCTTTGAGAGGAAAAAAGAAAAGAGAAGGCCTTTGCACTATTTGGAACGGCATCTATTCTAGCCGTCTACGAACTACCTCGTCGTGGCTTGTTAAGAACCCAGTAAGCCCATTGGTGTTAGCTTCTGTTCAGAAAAGCTAAAAATTAATACGAATGTATCATTTTTTAAAATGATTTTTTACTCTTCTCACTACCGTCTCACTCTGAGGATAAAACAGGGGGTCATAGGTGCATCACATACCACACTCCTCTCGCTACCGTCACACGCATGCATATTTCCCATGCATTTTTTGACCACTCGTCCCCTCCTTCTAAAAACCATTTTTCAGCCATTTCTATTTATTTTTAACCAAAAGTCATAGGTTGCAGTCAAAAGCTATCAGCAAAAACTAATACGAACACTCCCTAAATATTGCGTCTCCCGAGTGTCAAAAAAGTAAATCATCATTAAGGGTATAATATTTCATTCCAAAAAACCATATGCTGATAATGTTATAAGACCATACGGTGGCAGCCCTATGAGAGTTATCCCACTTAAATAGAAAAAGGTCAGAACTTTTAGCTACATCACAAGCAAGAACAAATCAAGATTTCCCTCTTCTGCGCGATTTTGATGCACCCTTTACTCAAATAGGAAAATATTAGAACAATTGGCAATGATTTTCTTGATCGTTAATTAGAATATGTTTTTAACATTCTCAATAATGTGTAGGCCAAATTTCAAGTCATTTGGACCAACAGATCAAAAGTTCTATTGATTTTCATTTTGAAATCGTGTTGATTTTACTATTTCTGTGCT
Organism: Dendrocalamus latiflorus; assembly: GCA_017311315.1. Lineage (NCBI taxonomy): Eukaryota > Viridiplantae > Streptophyta > Magnoliopsida > Poales > Poaceae > Dendrocalamus > Dendrocalamus latiflorus. The sequence continues at coordinate 2,325,243 of CM029628.1, forward strand.
TATTTTACTATAACAGCGGTGCTACCGGGATACTATGGCGGTACTACTGATTTTACTGTAACGGTACTACCGATTTTGCACAGTTTTGTTTGAGTCTTTTTGTGTGGGTGATTGGTCTCTGAACTTCATAACTTCTCATAATTATTTGAGTGAAGAACTTGGAGTTGTGCTTCCGGTTTGAGAAAACATTTGAAAAAGTTTCATATTCTTGTTGGCTCCTATTCATGTAACACCTCACATACCAATATGAGATATTACTATGGAATGTTATCGCCAAAATGAAGAATAAATAAGAGCAACAGTAGAAATCACAAAAAAAATTAAAACTTTATTAACACTTTATTAGAGAACCAACGAAAGCTAAAATAAATATTTGAAATATGGGACCGATTCACTTCTAACCAAATAAATAACAAATGAACAACAAAACAGTGGCAAACGGTGTTGGAAACTTGAGTGCTCCCACTCATGCATAATGCTATCACTCCACTGGCCTTCTACCTAAGACTGAAAAGAGCAAGCGTGAGATTTAGAAATCCCAGCAAGTACCCAACAACGGTCACAACACGGTGAGTAAAGGACAAGTAATGCAAGTAAGCAATTAACACAGGTTAAATGCAATAAAACTAGGTTATGGGAAACACTGCTACCGATTGAAGATAGAGCTAACAGGAATCGTGAAATTAAAGATAATCATTATTTAGCAAGTCATGGCAATGGCACTGGCGATTACTCCTCTATATGTGGATAACCCCAGGTCAAGTAACCGTTATATTGTTAACATGTTATCCTAAGTAACGATATAACAGGAACAATGGAATCAAGATAATTGTTATTTAACAAGTTATGGCAATGGCACTAGTGATTACTCCCACATACCCGGTTATACAAGAATAGTCAAGCACAACACTGTCCTCGACTGTATAATCGCCAACGGAGTGTAATGTCCTGAGTAACAAGAGTGTACGACCCCCCGTACGTTACCAGGTGTGTGAAAATATCCCCTATATGTGGATAACCCTAGGCTAAGTAACCATTATATTGTTAACATGTTATATGGTATGAATTTAGGGAAACTAAGGAAAGACTAAAATAAAGTTATGAGAAGTGAAAGGATGTGCTAAGGTTGAAAATAGAGAGACATAATTTCCGAATGAGGGTGATGTGGAATGATGATACGGTGATAGTGATGTAAGAATTAACCTAAAGAGGTATTATAACATAACTCACACAATATTATCAATTATTCAAGTTTTATTATGTGATAAGTAATTATTAGTCAGATTAACAGGTTTAGTACATACATTCTTCATGGCTCATATACAACATCATACAATTAATGGATCATAATATTAGGAAACCAAAACATAGCAGCCATAATGTCAAAAGAATGCTAATAATTTAAATCTAAGTTAAAACATGTTCATATGCTACCCCACATTAACGATTTAAGCATGAATTCTAAAACCCTAATTAAAAGCATGAATTCTAAAACATTATTAACTGAGCATCCTAATAAACAAAAAAGCATGTGAAACAAGATAACCTACAATATCATAGTATGAATACAGTATTAAAAGTCTATAACCAGGTAAGCATGAGCGATATAATAGTAACCAGACAAGCATTAGTGATACGATAATGACCAGATAAGCTTTAGTGATATAATAATGGCCAGTTAAGCTTTAGTGATATGATAATGACCAGATAAGCTTTAGTGATATGATAATGACCAGATAAGTTTTAGTGATATGATATTAGCCATGTAACTTTAATGATATGATATTAACCAGGTAACTTTAGTGATATGATATTAGTCAGATAATTTTAGTGATATGATATTATCCAGGTAACTTTAGTGATATGATATTAGCTAGGTAACTTTAATAATATAATATCAGCTAGGCAATCATGAGTGATAATTGTACTCAATGACAAAGTGACAAGTAATCTGGAAACACATGATATAAGAAACGGAAAGGTCACGGCCGCGAGGTACTTTCGTTCAGCACGTTCTGCAGACACGCTGTACGAGGGATCCAAAGTGCGCAACTGCTCGAACATTTCCTCAAAGGCCACGTGCGATCCTACAAGTTGGAACGGAGATGGGTCTGATCATTGCTAAGATAAACTTGCGGAGGGACGAGCGGAAGTGCAATTGGCCAAAAAAATTAACGTTCGTTAAGTCTTCATCGTGCGAATCGCTGTTCAGCCGTGCGAATCGACCCACTGTGCAAAACCACGAAGCACTGCACGAATCGTGCTTCGACCGCGTACCTGACTAGCCGAACCACATGACCGTGAAAAACGGTCGTGCGACCACTCCTACCACCGGCGCCGCGCTGCACTGCTGCCTGCCACGGCCACGCCGCCCGAGCGCCATGTGGTCGTGCGGCTCCTGCTGCTAGCCGCCGCCGCCCTGCCACGGCCAGCAGCCACCACGCGCCCGCTCACACGCCACCGCGTGCCCGCCCGCGCGTCGCTGCACTACGCCCAAGCACTGCTCACCGTGTCTGCGCGTCGCTCTCGCCACTAGCCGTGCGGCCCCTCGCTACCGGACGCCGCCACCACCGCTGGACGTGCGGCCCCTCGCCGCCAGACGCTGCCGCCGCCGGCCGCAAGGCCTGACGCCCTAGCACGCACACGAGAGAGAGATGAAGATTGTGGGAGATGGCGGCTGGTTTGGGGAAGGGTTGCCCCTTTTTTAATGAGCTCTTAAGCCCAGTTAAGTCTAAGACTAATTAGGGTTTTGCCAAGTTTTAAGATACCGTGGCCCCCTTCAATTTCTGGGCGCTACAATTCACCTTCTCTAGTGCTCATATTCGGTTCTACAAATGCAAAGTGGTAACAGTTGATTGCATGCATCCCTCTCGGCGAGACTGTATTCTTTTGTATCCAAAGAAAATAAAAGAAGCATAGAAACTTTGAAGGGAAGATGACGAGAGGAACAGCATGGCAGCCAGCTTTGCATACAAAAACAAAAGCAGAAGAGGCGTGAGTACTGCTGGTGCTGCGACAGTGAGAATAGAAAAGGTAGGTCAACATATTAGGTACACTCGATGATACGATGAGTGGATCTGCAATCCTGCATTCCATTGTCGAACGAGATAGCTAGTGAATTCATGAGGTGACGGAGAATTATTTGCGCAGTCGAGTGATTGCTGAATCGGCGGGCACTGGCCTTGCCCTCGCTCGCGAATTGGAGAGGAGGAGGAGCACGAGAGTGGGCAGTTGCGGGGAGTAAAATATTGAAGGGGGAGTAAAATATTGGAGGGGAGTGAGTGGCCGCGGGATAAGCATGCGCTCCACACGAAAGCCACCACTCTAATCCATCTATGTTATCTTGTCTTTATTTTGCCCCCAGCTTTGCGCTGTGGGCTCGCTTTCTTCAGTTTAATTCTAGTTTAATTTGTCCATAAATTGGTCTCTCCAATTGTTTGTGTTGAGCAACCGCCGCTGGCGACCAGTCCGAGCGATTCCTCTGCTTAGAACAAGAACGAATCAATCACAGAAGACAAAATAATAGATTGAACACAGAGAGAGTAGAGAGAACTCCTGATATTTCTTTATTACTTTTCATTCATTGGTTTACAATATGCTGGTACGGCTCCCTATTTATAGTCTACGGTGAGGTGCCCATAATAGGCTAGGGCACACCCCCTTGGGTACTCACCCAACATGTTCATGCCTCGTCAAAACTCTATAAAAACCCAGTGGGAAAAATTTGGAGAAAGAGTACATGATGCATGTGATGCTGCGATGCACGAATTGCCTCATTAAAAACCTTGGTCGAGAAACTTCAGAAAAACTCGTCAAGGGAAAAATAGTACAATCCACCCAATTTCATTTGGTCTTTAGGACTTTATTCTTTTGGATACTTAATCTTCATGATCAAGATTTATTATCGGGCTTGTGAGAATTCTCCCATTGAATTCTGCACTTCTCTAAGTCTCATCATTCCAATCCCTCGCATGCATCTTTCAAAACTAGATGTGGGGAGTGACTTAGTGAATAAATCTGCGAGATTTTCACAAGATTTAATATGCAGTACTTTAATCTCGTCCATCTTTTGCAATTCATGTGCATAGAAGAACTTGGGGTTGATATGCTTTGTGAGATGACTCTTCACATAGCCCGTTTGCACTTTTGCAACGCAAGCGGCATTATCTTTATAGATAATTGTGGGGGTTTGCACAATGTTCATCCCACATGACTGCTGGATGTGGTGAACCATTCGGCGGAGCCAAGCGCACTCTCGTGCGGCTTCATACAGTGCTATAATTTCTGAGTAGTTCGTCGAAATAGCTACAAGGTTTTGCTTAGACAATTTTCATGAAATTACAGTTTCACCACACAAAAATACGTAGCCTGTTTGTGACTTTGCGGTATGCGGGTCAGACAGGTACCCAGCATCTACATAGCCAATCAAATTCAGATCTTGATTCTTTCTGTAAAACAATTCAAGGTCCTTGCTTCCTTGGAGGTATCGAGAGATGTACTTTATGCCCTGCCAATGCCTTTTGGTAGGTTCTGCACTGTACCTTGCTAACAGGTTCACGGCAAATACAATGTCCGATCTAGTATAGTTTGTTAAGTACATGAGCGCTTCCATTGCACTCAAGTATGGGAATTCCGGTCCCAGGACTTCCTTCCCCCTCTTCCCTAGGTCGGAAATGATCTTCTTCTCGCTGTAAAGACCTCTCGATCATTGGTACTTTCGATGGGAATGCCTTCTCAAAGCCAAACCTTTCAAGCACCTTCTGAGTGTAGGTCGACTGATGTACCAAGATTACTTTAGGGACATGCTCAAGCTGCAGGCCTAAGCAAAACTTGGTCTTGCCCAAATCTTTTATTTCAAATTCTGACTCCAAGTAGGAGCTTGCTTCTTTTATATCTTCTGCCGTCCCGATGATATTCAGATCATCTACATACACAGAAATTATACCGAATCCATTCTGGGATCGCCGTATAAATACACAAGGACAGTCTTCATTGTTCGTGTAGCCTTTCTTGCAGAGAAAGTCGCTCAAGCGATTATACCACATTCTTCCAGATTGTTTCAGTCCATACAGTGACTTTCTGAGTTTCACACTGTATAGGTTTCTATTTGCTCTGTCTTGGTTCGGAAGAGGTATTCCTTCAGGGACTTTCATATAAATCTCTGAATCCAAGTTGCCGTAAAGGTATGCAGTCACAACATCCATCAATTTCATTTCTAAGTTCAAGTTCACTGCCATTGAGATCAAATATCTAAAGGTAATTCCACTCATGACTAGGGAGTAGGTTTTTTCATAATGAACTCCAGGACGTTTGAAACCTTGGGCTACTAGCCTTGCTTTGATCTCACTACTTCGTTTCTTTCATTTCTCTTCCAAACAAATATCCAGTTGTGCCCTACGGGGTGCACATGGGGAGGCGTGCGGCATACGGGCCCAAACACCTCTCTTTTGTTCAGAGATAGCAATTCAGTTGCTATTGCCTTCTTCCAATCTTCCTAATCTGATCTTTTCTTACATTCAGCGAGCGATGCAGGCTCGGGATCGAGATCAATGATCGAAGCAATTTTCTTTGCGAAGTAGATGTCGATATTAGCTGTTGTCCTATTCAGGGACTCTCCCGTGTGCACATAATTTATAGCTATTTCTTCATGTGTTGCTTCTTCTGGAGCGATTGCTTCTTCAGGAGCTTCACCTTACGCATCGCTTCTTTCAATTGCAGTGGCAAGTTCTTTTAGTTTTCGGCTCTGATGTGTGCGCACACATCCATGCCGATGGGGATATTCAGATCTGGTATGCCCTTTTCTGAAGGTGTCATACTTGTGCCAGGTCTCAACTGGTTCCCTTCTCATTCTGGGGGACTTCAGTGATCGGCTGTGATAAGTTCTTCTTATCCTTTTCACCAGGCGTCCCTGGTTACTTAGGATTCGAGGAGCCGGAGTTCTCGTCCCTTTATTTTTTTTCTGAGGCCTCTGGACAAGATTAGGGATACCTTCTGTTTTCTTTGGTATTTCAACCCACTCCGGTGCAGTGCGTGCAGGCACATGCGACTTAGTCACGCTCTTTAAATCACTAAAGTAATCAGGCAGTTGATTTGCTAATGCATGCAAATCCAATGTCTTCGGGATTTCTCTTGTCTTTTAGATTTCTCTTGTCTTCTGGACTTCTCTATTTGTTTCACTAGTGCGCGGGTCATGTGCATGAATTCCCGTGGCTTCCCACGTAATTTCCCGATATTTTTCATCAAGGGGTTGATTTCCTCCCCCCAATGACGGGAAATTATCCTCATCAAAATGCAATCAGCGAAGCGGGTGGTATGCAAATCTCCCGTCATGGGTTCCAAATACCTGATTATGGATGCAGTATCATAATCAACGTATATCCCAGTCTTACGGAGAGTGCCCATTGCAGTACGCTGCGGAGGGGGTATAGATACATAAACCTTACATCCAAACCTCCTAAGATGAGAAATTTTCAGTGGTGACCCTTGCGCTAGTTGCATAGGTGAATGGATGTTGTAGGCCGAAGGTCTAAGGTTGATGAGATTCGTTGTATAAAGAACTGCGTGTCCCCAACATGTAGCTGGCAAATTACAGTTATGCAAAAGGGGTCGGGCAATAAATTTAATTCTCTTGATTAAAGCCTCTGTTAGACTATTCTGGGTATGAACATGCGGTACCGAGTGCTCAACTGCAATTCTCATCGCCATGCAATAATCATCAAATGCCTTTGAAGTAAATTCTCTGGCGTTGTCCATTCTGATGGACTTGATGTGATGATCAGGAAACAAATTTGTAATGCGAATGATCTACGAGATCAATTTTGCAAAGGCGTGGTTTCTTGTGGACAACAAACCCACATATGACCACTTCGAGGAAGCGTCAATGAGCACCATGAAATACTTGAATGGCCCTAAGATGGCTGAATGAGACCGCAAATATCTCCCTAGATGCGTTCTAGGAATGCAGGTACTTCATCCTTCACTTTCAAAGTGGATGATACGGGGAGGGGTCCCGATCTTCTCAGTGAGGAACCATGGATAGTTGATGCGAAGTAGACGATGTCGCTAGTTGAACACTCGCGCCAATGCACGAACCCTCAACTCTTCGGAATACGCCCAAAACACACTGGATAATTGTTCGTCGCGAGACAACAAACGACGAACGCCAAGTCCCCAATTCCCAATGGAACGACGGCTTGACCTTGAATTGCAGAACGAACAATGGATCACCTCGTTCTCTCTCAAAGTCCTCGCATGAACTCTGGTGTTGAAAGAATAAGCAATAAGTATGTTTCAATTTTATGTATAAAGTTGATCTGCCCCTAAAGGCTGCCAATACAAGGCTTATATAGCCCCTTGAGACGTCCATATGATCCCCAAACTAAGTACAACTCAACCCTATATGGTTTTGGATACGAACTCTAACAAAAAGGAAACTATATTTTTCACCTGTGATATTTTTTCGGTCATAACTGTTCATTCGTGATGAATTTGAAGGTGCGACCAGATCCATTGCGTATCCCTTGAAATTATCTTTCCAACGAGTACAACAACACCTGAATCGGACTCTGTTTGTGAAAGTTATGGCCTTTTTAGTAACTGCCTGTCAGGCTGTCCCGAACCGAATCCGAATTGAATTCTGAGTTGAATCCGAGTTTGAATTGGGTTGAGCACGTAGGAAGTCCGAATTTGACTTGAAATTCTTATCCAAAACTTGTAGTTTAAGTCCTTGGGCTTCTCCCCTTTTTTCTCTCCCACTGCATGGGCTTCTTTCCTCCTTGATCAGCTGCATGGGCTGCTTGGCTTTCTCCTTTCCATTCCCATGGGCTTTGAGCTTTTTGTTCTTGGTAGTAAATATGATTAACCTCCTTGTGCTTCTCCATTGCTTTGGCCTCGGAATCATCATAATATTCAAATTAATCATGTGCGTATCTACATCAGTGGAGGGTCTAGTTATTAGTTTCCCGGTGGCACATGCAGGGCACACAAAATCTTCATGATTTGAGAAATTCTTAATATTATGTCCAAGCGAATTATTTATTTATGTTTCTCATCATCCTAAGACCTGTGTTGCCTAATCTATCATGCCAGAGACAGAAGAGTTCAGAGCTTCTAAATACTATCTTCAGAGCAGTGTAGGCTGCAAGTGCCTTAATGTTGGTATAATATAGCTCAGTTTCTAGTGGAGAAAGTTTTTCTAATACCCTTTTCCATTCTCTTCGCGCTTCGTAATGAGCAGGTATTCCTTACCGTACTCTTCTTCAGTCTCAACGTGGAAACCATTGGCGCGAATATTCTTAAAACTTATGAGAGTTCTAGTCGATTTTGGATACAATAAGGCTTTTTCAATGACCAAAGTTGTGCCCATTGTGGTTCTTCCTGAACCAATTATTCATGCATCGTTTCTGGCGATTGTCGTAAGGCTGCCAGTGTTCTTACGAATCGACTGAAAATACTTAGTATCTCTTAAGATGGTATGCGTTGTGCCGCTGCTAGCTAAGCACACTTCCTTCATACGGCACTACACGCATTCTAATATAGGGTATTTTATTAATATGTACTAGAAGGCATTCAACACATAAATAAAATACTCCAATATCAGAACATATCATGCCATCATAACTGAATAAATGAATGAATTCTTCAAATATCATCCAACTATCACGAGAAAATAAAAGCTAAAGTACCATCCATGCAAATTCTAACTTGTCCTTTACACACAAAATGAATGACATTTAAAGTCTAAATGCATTCTGTGCATCGGAGTTGTTCTGCTATTTTCTCGTGGTTGACATTTTCTTCAAGAGAAATCATGGCGTCGGCTACTTCTAGGTCGAAAAGGGGTTGTTGCTATCGTGATGGTTTCAACCTTCACTAGTGCAGGCAGCTACTCCGAACTCTCCCCCTCAGCCAATGCAAAGTGGGCTTCATGCTACCCTTTGCCATCCCGCTTTGGCTTGCTAGCCTTATTCTCTCGTGGAGCATTTGATTCGCCTTTCTGGGCTGCGGCCTTACCCTTCCTTCCCCTTTTCTTTATCAAGGGCTTTCGCACCTTGTTGCTCCCCACGTTGGCTTCACGGCCAGCGAAGCTCCCAGGTGGCTGAGTGACGTAGTTCTTACGGAGAACTTTGTCCTGAGCCTCCGCAACTTGCATCATATCAATCAATTCGGCATATTTCTCATAGCCGTCTTGACGATAATTGTGTGCGGATTATACTTCATTTGGGTGGAAGGGTTTTCTCAATCTTCTGTATTGGGGTACAAATCCTGTGCAAGGCAGAATTGTATTCCCCGACCGTAAAGTCAGCAAACCTCAGTCTGATTCACTCTTGCCCTGTTTAAGGAAGAATGGTGTACTTTAGCCTCTCAAACCATTTCTTGAGTGCGGTCCAGAGTGCTAGCGCACTCTTCTCCGCCATATACTCATTCTTAAGAGTGAGGCAGAGGTGGTGCCTGAGAAAATAAAGTGCTTGATCATTCTCCTCAGGTGTGGGTTGGGCGTCATTCAGTCCGCCAATCCCAATAGCCGCGCAGAGCTTCTTGGCTCCAATCACTATCTCGACATCGGATGCCCACGTCAGATAGTTTTGGCCAGGGGCGGAGATGGGCCTCGGGCCGGTTGGGCAACGGCCCGAGGCCCAGAAATAATAAAAGTGCAAAATTTTTGATACTATACCCAAAACAATACCGTACAATGATTGGGCCCGAGGCTTTTCGGCCGGCCCGAGACCATTCCCGGCCGGCCCGCTACTAGTCGTCGCGAGCAGCCAGCCCAGCAGCGCATCGCGCATTCGCGCCCCCGCGGCCCAATCACTCCGGCCTACCCTAACCGCAGGCGCCCTCCCGTCTCTCCAGGTTCCGCGTCGCGAGCCGCCTCCAGCAGCCGCATCTCCGCCGCCTCCGCGCGCGACGCGCCGCCTCCATCCCCCCACCGCCTCGGCGCCTCCTCTCCGCGGCTCCGCCGATCTCCGCCGCGCCTCCTCTCTGCCGATCTCCACCGAGGAACCGCCCCCGGACCCCCCGGCCTCCTCTCCGCCGAGCCCGCCTCCTCTCCGCCTCGGCCCACGGCGGCGCGGCACCGCCCCCCGCCTCGGTGTCTCCGCGACTCCACCGGCGCCTCCTCCTCACGGCTCCGCTAGTCCGCTGTGACGCCGGCCCCCCGCTCACCGCCGTTCGCCGACCGCCGGTGCTGACTCTCCCGGTAATGCTGAGTTTCTGTGATTGACTGCCTCTGTGATTGACTCATTGACTGATTGTTCATAAGCATAAGTTAATTGTTTCAGTAATCAGTAATGAGTTTCTGTGATTGGCTGAGCTTCTAAGATGAATCAGAGTATCAGACAATCAGTAATTCAGTAATGAGTGTATGACTATCTGCATCATTGACCGTCTGTTTGAGACTTTGAGTCATTGAGTGATACTGTGATAGTATGATTTGATCATTTGAAGTCTGTGATACACATGATACTATGATAGTGTTATTAGTGTAATAGTGTTGATGAAGATATGATAGGCTCAAATGAACCAAATCTTTGTTAATTATGCAAAAATTACCTCGTGCTAGTGGTATGTTACATTTTTTTGCTATGTTTTATCTATTTTGTCGTATCGTTCAACATGGGATTTAAATTTTATTTTGATTATGTATTTGTATTGTACTTTCGTTATACCTCAGTACTGATAATATTTGATATTAGTTATAGACTTATGTTCTCTTTAGTTTTGGGCCCGATGCTTCGATAAATCATGGCTCCGCCACTAGTTTTGGCCATGCTGGGCTAGCTCCTCGAACTCCTAGTTCGTGATACCAGTCATCTACATGTGTATATAAGTTTACTGCTGGTAAATATGCAATGAATAATTTACTGCAGGTAAATAAATGGTACAATAGGTTCTCGTAATGTTTCATAATTTTCTGTGCATTTTCTATAAATTTTACTGCTAATTTTAGTGATTAAAAGAAATTTTCAGCAATTACAATTAACCAAAATAGTAAATAAATACAGAAAATACAGTGAATAATAATGGCAGGAATAAATGAGCTTCAAATGCTAAAAATAATTCAAAACTCGGATTCCCGAGGCCCTTTTATGCTAAAATATAAATTCTCAGTGAATTCTGCAATTTCCTGGGGTTTCTACGCAAATATTCAGTTCAGAGAAAAATTCGCGGAATTTTCTGATTTACCGAGGGGTTTTCTGCAAAATTCTGGACCCGCTCGTAAATTTGAAGGCTTATTCATAATTTTCGCAACTAAGAGGCCTTTTATGCAAAATTTGGGACCTATATTAAAGGTTTAGGACCAATCGGTAATTCCCCGAAAACCGGAGGGTTTTTCTGCAAAAATCCGCCCCCACCCGATTCGGGCCTGCCCTTCTTTTTTTCTTCTTTCCGCCCGGCCCACTTGTATTTGGCCTGATGCGGCCCATCAGGCTATTTGGCCCATCTGGCTGGCTTCAGCCTTCCGTGCTAGGGTTTCTCCCTTGCCACTTCATTTGTGGTGACGACATCCCAAATTGCGCGGCTTCTTGCCGAGCGAGCGGTGTGGAGGCCAGGCCGGTGGCGGGGCGGGCGTAGCTCCACAGGCGGCGGCTCGCGGTTGGAGAGGAGCCACGGCGGCTGCGACCGGAGCCGGTGCGGCGGCTGGACGGCGTGGGCACGACGGCTTGGGCCGGAGCGGCGCACGGCCGAGGCGGGGTCATGCAGCGAGCGGTGGAGGCCAGAGCAGGCGCGTTCGGGCGCGATTTCAGTCGGGCGGCGCGGGCGGCACAGGCAGGCAAGGCTGCGGGCCGAGGGGGAGGAGGCCGGTGGCTGCGGGCCGAGGTGGAGGAGGCCGGCGGCTGCGTTCCCGGGAGGCACGTGCTTCGAGCATGGACCGGCCGGCGGTAGGAGCGACGCCGTGCGGGGCGCGGCAGAGGTTTGGGGTTTGGGCTCGGCTGCGGCTTTCGGGATTGGCTTCCCCGGGTGGCGGCGGCTCGGCTGCGGCGCTTCGGGAGCGGCTGCGCGGACACATGCTAGCGCAAGGAGGCGACGGCCTGTACTGGGGCGGTCGCCCGAGCGCGGTGGAGGCCGGCTGCATGCCGGCGGCCTAGGGAGGCGGGTGTGCGGCCGGAGAGTTCGAGGCGGCTTCGGGCGGTTTTCGGCTTCAGGCCGACGGCCAGCTGCGGTCCGACGACAGGTGGCAAACCGGCATCAGGTCGGTGGCCGACGGTGCTCACGCATGTAGGCGCGGCGGCGGCGACGGTGGCGCCTCATGTAGGCGCGGCGGCGGCGACGGTGGCGCCTCATGTAGGAGGCATCGGTCGGCCAGCACCCCTTTTTTTCTTTCTTTTACGCCATGGCCGAACAGGAAGGAAAGAATGCAAATTTTTTTCGTTCCTAATCTACAGTGCAATCAACATCTACTGTGTTTCACAATCTACCGATCGAGAAAGAATGCAAATTTTTTTTGTTCCTAATCTACAGTGCAATCAACATCTACCGTGTTTCACAATCTACCGATCGACATTGTGTCGGCGACTTCAGGTCTGCTCGCGGTAGATTAGAGCGGATTTGCACCGTAGAGATTCAATCTAGAACGCGAAAATACGAATTCAAAGCGATCTAGAAAATTCAATCTATTAGGTGCTTCGATGATTACCTTCGTTCATCGGAGCGATCTTGTGCTGATCTCGTGTTGAGGAACCGTCGCTGGCGACCAGTCCGAGTGATTCCTCTGCTTAGAACAAGAACGAATCAATCATAGAAGACAGAATAATAAATTGAACACAGAGAGAGGTAACGAGAACTCCTGGTCTTTCTTTATTGTTTTTCATTCATTGGTTTACAATATGCTCGTACGGCTCCCTATTTATAGTCTATGGTGGGGTGCCCATAATGGGCCAAGGCTGCTGGCCTGGGCCCAGGTTTCTCAACAGTTTGTATCACTCTTGAATCTTGATTCGCAAGTCATTGGACGTCAGTGTTAACTAACTTGGCCTTTACCAGTCGAGCAGCCAGTCCACTGACTGGTTGATGGAGTAGAATCAAAACTAAACAGATGTGTTTACTAGGACCCACGTACAAAGAGAAGAATATGAGCCTGGGTTCATATGCATCAACAATCTAAGTCTGTCCATTGGTTTATAGAGATCTATGCCAAAAATTATGTTCTTTACTTTTTTCCGTTTTTAATCAGCTGATTGGAGAGAGAAATGTCATAACCACAGTTCATGTAAAGCCCACACACGTTCTCTTATCCTCTCAAACGCCCTCATCCTCTCTCATCTCTCTTCCCTTTTGTCTCATTCTCTCTTGCCCCGATCCAGATGGTGGAGCATCCGGCACGCACAATCTGGCGCTAGCTGAATGGGTGCGGCAGTTTCTTTGTCAACTTCGACAACGGAGTACGTGCAACGGTAGTTGACAAGTGTTCCAATTAGTCGGCATGGTAGACTCGAGTGGTGAGGCCACGATGATTCTTCCTCAACACTGGTCAGTGGAGGTGCGTCGTCGCCCCAGCAACCTACAGATTCGGTGTAGCGCGATGCGCGCTGGTGTTGACGAGGTTGTCTGGCGCCAGATCTGGTCTTATCCACCACCGTTGGTGGCAGATCCGACCCTTCCCGACCCTGTCACCACAGGATCTAGCCCTCTCGACCCTGCCGCCACCATCTTCCTCCTTCCCAGCGTCGGTGCGTGTACCACCGTGTACCTCTACCACCTGTCGATGTTCCACCCGCCAGTACGCCAGATCCGGTCTCTCCATGTCCGTTGGTGTGGCCTCGATCCAATCTAGACGGTGACGGTGTCCTCGAGGTGTAGCGGGGAAGGTGTCCCACCCAGATCCGTTGAGGAAGCTTAGATCTGGTCGTCGTCCCCGAGGTGCTCCAACTGTGATGTCGAGGTTCACCACTTGGTCATCGTCATTGTTGAGGTGCTCCACGCAGGTGCACCACACCTTGTACTACTTCGACCTATTCTTGCCCTCAACTCTAACGTACACCGATGATAGGGTTCTTTTCTCAACAGTGTACACCTCCACATTGCCGTCCACTCCATTAGTGACCTCGAGGTACACCTCCAAAACCATTGTGTGTCAAGGTACACAATCTAATCCTTCCCTATATCTGTACTTCTTCCTCAGCTCTGATGCACATCTATGTACCTCATCTACCCTGTAAATATGCTTCTTCCTTGTCTCTGGTGCATGTATGTTTGGTACAAGGGCCATCCCGAGCCCTCCTTGTCACTCCATCTTCTTCCTCGCATTCGTCGTCTACCTCGCTGGCGTTAGCGTAGTCGAGGAGTACACCACTGCCATGTACTACTTCGAGTTGCCCTGCCGCCGCTGCCATGTACAACCTCAATGTCTCTCTGCCATCGCCATGTACTACTCTGAGGTCGGCGTCACCCCCATGTAGTACTTGGAGGTTGGTGTCGCCCAATGTACTACCGTGAGGTGGTCTTCCTTGATGGTGTAGACCTCCACGTCGCCATCCATTGCACTAGTGAACTCAAGGTACACCTCCAGATCCGCCGTGCATCGAGGTCAATAGCTCTCTCCTCCCCCAAATCTGTGCTTCTTTCTCAGTTCCGGTCCACAGTGAACCTTTGCCACTACCCTGGTGCACAGTGCACATCCTCTGATAAGTTTGTGCTTCTCCCTCATCTCCATTGTACAGTGAATATGTGTATGCTAGGAGTATTGTACACCGAACTTCGTATAGTACACATCTGTACATTTTTGGTGCAAAACTTGTATATTTTTAAATTTCCACCTTTTTATTTTGTAATAATACATGAGTATATCTGCGGTTCTTGTAGAATACCTTATTGGTAAGTACATTTTGTGTAGTACATTAGTAAGTGGGCGGCCCATTCATATTTTGAATCCAGGAGAGAAAGATTGGGCCTTGGGCGTTGATGATGGGAAATTAATTTGCTTTCTAATTTCTCACTATATTATTTTTGGCACAAATCTTAAGGCTGCAATGGAGGGTAGAGATATTAGGTGCGGGTGTACTCGAGTGTTGATATTCGGAACATAGGAATTTTGCGAGAAAGAAGGGCAGGCTGTGGAAGAAGTGAGCAGAAGAGCTATGCCGGACCTTGGAATACAAAACATACGCTCCTAGTCCACGGTTCCTGGCTCAGCGCACAGTCGGCGAGGACAGATGACAGGCGAGGTGGCGCAAAGCGTACCACGGTTCCTGGCTCATGGAGGCAGTACAGCGCGGGAACGTGCATCGGTCGACCGAGGCTGTGAATTACGACGGCACGCAAGGCGAGGTCAACACCGAGGCGATGGCTAGTTAAGGCGGGGTCTGCGCTGCCATTTGAGTCAAATACTAACTATCCTTCAACAATCAATTATATGCTAAACTGAGTAAGTGCACTTCTGTGTAGGAACAAGAAGAGAACTTGGGTCAAGTCATAGTAGCAATGGAGTTGCTACTATATAAATATATTTCTAGCACAACTAAATATGACAATCTCAATAATCGCAATTTACTAGAAATGTAAATACGGAAAGTAGATATAAAGAAATAACCAAATAATAACACGCGATGTTTTGTCGTGGTATCGAAGACTTGTCGGTCTTCACTAGTCCATGTTGAGGAAAGCCCAAACAACTTGAACCGGCTGTACGAATTAAGTCTTGCTCTTCGATTCCACTAGTGGTTGTTCTTCCTCTGCTCCGGAGATGGTGAACACCGAGCCACTTACAATTTGGCGTGGGCCTCTTCATAATCTTCTTGAAGAGATCACCGCGCGAACTCCCACCAAACCGTCTAGGTGCCGGCAAGCACCAAGAGTAATCAATCACGATATTCGCTTGATGGCGACCAAGTGCCAAGGATCAATCTAGAATGAATGCGCTTGAATTTTGCTCAACTACCTCACAATGAATGCAACAAGTGTACATGAAGTGTAGAGAGTATGCTCTTAGCTCAAGGATGTTAAATGAACTCTCTATTTTGATGTCTTTGAACTGGTGGAGGGGTATTTATACCCTCCACCAACCAATTGAGGTAAATTCCTGAAATTTTCAGCATGAGCCGTAGTACTGCCATTCATCGGCTAGTACTACCGCACCTCCACCAACTACATAGTAATGGCTACAGCAGACAAATTTAATACCTCTAAAGTAGTAGTTGAATTTACGGTGCGGTACTACCACCGTTGTAAATACGGTAGTTCTGTTCTTCAGTAATTCTGTTCACATAGGGCGGTATTACCGCTTCTCTTAGAGGTCCAAAACTAGCTCTCTCTGGAAATAACGTACCGCCAACTAAGTTTCATTACTTTCGGTGTGCGGTAGTTCTGCTCAGGATTTGCGGTCATACTACGATGTGATAGTTCCACCAAATGAACTCCAGTACTACCGCTTTCCATGGGAGCAAACATGCTCCAAAAGTTTTTCTCTAGAAAAACGTACCACCAAGTAGGTTCAGTTCGACCGAGGTGCGGTAGTACTGCACCACTTTCCCGGTCATACTACTATGCGGTAGTACCACCAAGTAAATATTGATACTACTAACTTTTATGAGAAAAGCATAGTTGGCTTTCAAATTAAATTCTAAGTGCATGTATGATTCTAGATTGATCCAATAGAACAAGAACATGCTATCAAGCTACTAGTTATGATCCCTCTTAATAGTACAGGATCTAACATGAAATCCGATCTTTCATCCTCTTTTCCTAAGACCGGTAAAATCAAAATGGATCCTAGACTATTTATACCTTTGTCTTAAACTATATTGATCTTCATGTTGACCTTTAACATGCATCTTCAGGTTGTCACATTCGTTACCAGGACTAAATCATTCAAACACTTAATAAATATGTTAGTCCCATATTCACATATTGTTATTAATTACCAAAACAATTTTTAGGGGCTTAGATGCTTTCAGCTACTGACTCAGAGAAGATTAAGGCTGTAAAGGCTTGGCCTATCCCTCAAAGCATAACACAATTGAGATGATTTCTAGGGCTGGCAGGGTACTATAGGAGATTTGTGGAAAATTTTTGGAGTGATTTGTAGGCCACTGTTTAATGCTCTTAAAAATGCATTTGTGTGGAAGGAGGAACATTAGTCTTTCCAGAGGATCAAGGATCTATTGTCAGAAGCACCAGTGCTAACCTTACCTGTCTTTTCTCAACCTTTCATACTTGAAACTGATGCCAGTGGAAATGGGTTAGGTGCTGTATTGATACAAGGAGGTAGGCCCATATCCTTTCTCAGTAAGGCCATTGGACCAAAGGCTGTTGCCATGTCCACATATGACAAAGAGGCCCTGGCTATCTTGGAAGTTCTGAAGAAATGGAAGCATTATTGGTGGGTGCCACTTTAGTGATCAGGACTGATCAGTAGTGTCTGAGGTTCACCCATGAACAAAGATTGGTGGAAGGAATACAACACAAGTTGTTAATCAAGCTGGTAGGGTACAACTATAAAATTGAATACAAGAAAGGAAGGGAGAATAGAGCTGATGATGCTTTGTCAAGGAGACCAATACCAAAGCAGTTAACAGCTATGAATGTGGCGATACCCAATTGGATTAATGAAGTAGTTCTCAGTTACCAAGGGGATGAGAGATGTAAGTGTCAGAAGATATCAAGAGAGTGGTTTGTAACTAGCACATATTTACCTTCTATTGATCATCTATTATATACAAGTACATAAGTATGAATACTCTCACGTATGAATACTAAACACTACCTCTAGTGGAAACATCAGTACTAATGGGAATACTAAATAATAGTAGAAACATACACTAATGGGAATACTAAACGACCGTGAAAACACAACTATCCTAGGCGTTTAACAGTAAGGAGCTGGATGAGAAACTTTGAATTGACCCAAAATCATCACCACCGTATACATTACTTTATGGGATATTAAGATACAAAGGCAGATTGTGTATTGGGAGTAGTAATAATCTGAGAGATCAACTACTCAACTCTTTCCACAACTCAGCCTTGGGAGGGCATTTAGGAGAGAGAGCCACCTATTAGAGGCTTAAGCTATTGTTCTATTGGCCAGTATGAAATTACAAGCATCTCAATTTGTCAAGGAGTGTGCAGTGTGCCAAAGAAACAAATCTGAAAATGTACCATACCCTGGACTACTGCAACCTCTCCCAGCATGGTCACACATTACAATGGACCTCATTGAAAGTCTTCCTAAATCTGAGAACAAAGATGTTACATTAGTTGTTGTGGACAGGTTTACTAAATATGCCCACTTTCTGTCTCTGAGCCATCCTTGCAATATGCATCAAGTAGTTAAGTTATTCATTGATCATAACTATAAATTGCATGGAATAACAGTGGTGATTGTAACTGATAAAGACATAATATTCACTAGCACACTTTGGCGGGAGTTGTTTAGGGCTTTAGGAGTAATATTGCATCTAAGTAGTATCTACCATCCTCAAATAGATGGGTAGACAGAGAGGGTGAACCAATGCTTAGAGAACTACTTAAGGTGTATGGCATTTGCTAGTCCAAAGAGATGGCGTTCTTGGTTACCACAGGCTCACTACCGGGTTCAGCAGCTTTGCCGAGTGCCGGTGGCACTCGGCAAAGCCCGAAAAACACTCGGCAAAGTCTTTGCCGAGTGCCACCCACGGCATAGCTCACACGTCATAGTTTCTGACGGCAAAGAGCTCTTTGCCGAGAGCTTTTCATCGAGCACTCGGCAAAGCCTTTGCCGAGTGCCGAAACAAACCCTCGGCAAAAAAGGGACAGTGGACGGCGAGAACACGGTGACGGCGTCGTTTGCCGAGTGCCAGGACGGAATGGCACTCGGCAAAGATTTAAACTTTGCCGAGTGTCATGGTGAAGACACTCGGCAAAGATTTAAACTTTGCCGAGTGTCATGGTAAAGACACTCGGCAAAGTTTAAAATTTTGCCGAGTGTTTTTACCATGACACTCGGCAAAATAACAACACTCGGCATAGTACGTTCCCAGAATGCCCAGGAACGTTACTTTGCCGAGTGTTTTTACCATGACACTCGGCAAAATCACAACACTCGGCATAGTACGTTCCCAGAATGCCCAGGAACGTTACTTTGCCGAGTGTTTTTACCATGACACTCGGCAAAGCCTCCCTTTGCCGAGTGTAACACTCGGCAAAGTGGCCAAAAACTGCCAATTTTAATTGTTTATTGCACCCCACTCAAACAAATCACAATATATCACAGATATATCAACAATATATCACAAAGTAATCACCACAAGTGTCATTCACAACCATTTATCAAGTGCAACCATAATATATCACATATAATGCAAATCCAAGTATCATTCACCAAGTATCAACCACAATATTCACAATAAACATCACAACCACAATAAACATCACCCCGACTGATGTGGTGGGTCATGAGGCACATTATTCGAAGCCGCCGATTGATTCTGCACAAAGGAGAAGAGATTGCATGTGTGAGACAAGATTTAAATTAGGAACATACAAACTTAAACATTCATACTCCACTAGAAAAACTCACAGGAGTAGCTGCAGGAGGAGGTGGAGGGAATAGCTCCGGTGGCAGAGGTTGACCCATCCTCTCGCCAAGACTTTGCATCCACTGAAACATCTGCTCCATCCTCTGCCGCTCGGCCTCATTCCTCTGCCGATCGGCCTCCATCCTCGCCGCCATCTCCTCCCGTAGCCTCTTCTCTTCTTCCAGCTGGGCCTACAATATTTCACCCCAATGTTACAATGCAAAGCAAAGGTATGTAAAAATTAATGAACGACGAATAAAACAGAAATAACCTGGAGTGCCTCCATCCGGGACTGTGCAGTGTCCGGCCGTGGGCGTATGGCCGGGCTTGAGCTCGTGCTCCTCGCTCGAATCTGGGAGAGAGTGGGAGTAGTGGCCGTGTCGAGTGTGCTGTCGCCAATCCAGTACCGCCCATGCTTCTTGCCTCCTCCCACCCTCATGACGACTTCTCCATCAAGGTCCTGGGTGCTCGGATCGTACTCTGGCCCATGGACCGCCCTTGCCATCGATGTGTACTCACTGAGGCGGCTGTGGACGGTCGCATTGCTGTACACCGAGGGCGGGTCCTCCGGGTTGTAGTCGACGTCGGACGTCGCCTTGCCCTTGTGGGCCAAAGCCCATGCCTTGAACTGGGAGCAAGGCTGGCCACCATGTGACGACGACTGCGGAAAAAACAGCAAGATGATTAGAAATTATGCAGAATTGAGCGTTATAATAAAGAAATGAATTCGCGTACCCATGTAGCCGCGAATTCGTCGAGGCTACGGTTGCCTTGATGGTGTGGTGCACCTGGCATCATCAAACGCCGCTCTCGGCAAGCGTTGTGCGTCTCCTCCCACTCGGCGGCGCACCACTTGTCCACCATCTGTGCCCAGCACTGGAGATGCTGGGCGCACCACCACGGAGGCACCTACACGTCATCAAGTATATGACATATGAGAAGATCAAATTAAGCGTACTTAATCTTAGAAAAAATCAGTATTAATGTTCTATATTTACCTGCATGTATTCTTCCCGGGTCAGCCTCATGTTTCTTGCTTGAGTTTTGTTGATCTTCGCTCCAAGGTAGGTAGCGTTGTATGTTACGATGGCCTGGACGCGCGCCTCGTAATGCATGTCCTTCACGAGTTTAGAACAGGCTTTGTGAGCCACACTAGCCGCCTTGGCCTCATATCCATCCTGGCATCTGAAGAAATCCTGCATATAGACACGATGTATCCAGTCATTATTTCAAGAATGTCCAATGAATGCGATGTATTGAGCAATGTAGTGCGAGGAAGACTTACCCACAGCTCGGCCGTCACCCGCTGCGCCTTGTTGGCGAATACCCTGCCATCCCGATCTGGTAAATCGGGGAAGGCGACGTAGTGGTCCCACGTGTAGGCCGGCTCCTGCCCTCCGCCAAACGCAACCAGGCCAGGGAAGTGTAGCCTGCACAAAAGACCCAGGATGCCATTGACATGGCGTTTGTGATCACCTGCAGCCACAAGCGTCCAACCCCTGCCCAAGTGATTAAGATAAATTATTAGTTTCTATTGTGATTTTCAACATATCAAATGAAAAAGTAGTGATAACATCTAAAGTTACTTACCTAGCCCCAGTGGGTCGAATCAGCGGGCGTCTCTCATGAGGTATCGGTCGCCTCGGGAGGGTCGAGGGACCTCGCAACCAGACACCCGACGAACCAGAGGAAGCGGAACCCCCTGCCGCCTCCTCCTCCTGCTCCTGCTCCTGCTCCTCCTGCTCCTCCTCCTCCTCCTCCTCCTGCTCCTCCTCTCGCTCCCGCTCCTCCTCCCGCTCCCTCTCAAGAGTGCTCCTGCTCCTGCTCCTGCTCCTCCTACTCCTGCTCCCCGACTGCTCAGCTGCATCGGGCCGTCTTTGGTAAAGCGACCTTTCATTGTCTACTTCCATTCCGATCGCTTCGGTTAAGTCTATCTCAAAACTCCCTTCTAGCCCCTCTTCTTGAAAGAACTCTCCGTCATATGTGTTTGGGTCAAAGTTGTAATCTTCATTGTTTGGGACAGGTAGTTTACCGTGTGGCGATACCTTGTACACAACATCCCAACCCTTAAGACGGTCATCTTTTTGGCATGGGTATGAGAGATAATAAACTTGCGTGGCCTGTTGAGCCACAATATACACATCGTCTCCTGGTAAGACGGATGACTGTCGAATTTCGACTAGCCCAAGATTAGGGGTCCGTCTCGTTACTTCAGGATCAAACCAATGGCATTTGAATATGACAGGATTAAGAGGTTTGCAACCATGAAACGTGAGTTCGTATATTTCTTCAATTATTCCATAATACTCGACCCCATCAAGGCCAGGCGTAAAAACTCCGGTATTTGTGGTTCTTCGATTGGGCCGACTCTGCTCATGTCTTGTTGTGTGAAAGCGATATCCATTCACGTCATAACCGGTAAATGAGCTTACCCTATAGGCACAGCCATCGGCAACCTGTCTCAACTCGGCACTCATAGACGCATCGGTTTGGCCCTGCAAGCTCAAGCAGGATAGTTCGTTATATTATTCGCCCGTACGAGCAACTTGTAATGTCAAACTAAGTACGAGCTAAATTGGACAGTACCTTCTGTTTGAACCAAGAAATGAAATCGGGCATTCCAGCTCCCGCACCCTGGCTAAGAAGGGTCTCAGCTTCCTGCGGGGTAGGTTCCCTTGATTCACGCCAGAATTGATGATGAAATTCCCTACACCAACGAGAAACAAGGGGGTTGGATGCAGAATAGTGACTACTCGAGAACAAGTTTGTTGATAACTTACCGCATGTACGGCTCCACTTCGGAAAGGTTGTTCAACACATATAGCATGATAGTGCGCCACTCTTCATGTTTCAAGGTCTTGGGGGTCGCATCACTTGCACTTCCGAGTTGCCCTCGGAAAATACTGAGGTTCGATTCATTTTCGCCAGCATTGTAACGAGGGGGTGGATTGTGCACGCTAGGAAGGTTGTCACCATAGTACGTTGTTGTGAAGTTTGACACCTCCTCCAAAATGTATGCCTCTGCAACGGAAGCCTCAATTTTGCATTTATTTTTACATTTAGTTCGATGAACCTTTAGACATCTCTCAATTGGATAGCACCAACGGCCCTGCACGGGCCCCCCCATTCGTGCCTCATACGGGAGGTGCAAAATCAAATGCTGCATCGGATTGAAGAAGCCGGGTGGAAAGATCTTCTCCAACTTACAGAGCAACACAGGTGCCATTCTTTCCAAGTCTGCAATCACGGTCCGAGATAACTCCTTGGCACAAAGCTGGCGGAAGAAATTGCTCAACTCTGCCAGCACTAGCCAGACATGCTCAGGAACATAGCCTCGAACCATCACCGGAAGAAGCCGCTCAAGCCATATGTGGTAGTCATGACTCTTGAGCCCATTGATTCGCATAGTAGATAAGTTCACTCCCCTCCTCAGATTCGCTGCATACCCATCAGGGAACATTAACGTTTGGAACCATTGTAGTACTTCCCTCCTTTGGGGCCTGGTCAAGGCGAATTCGGCCTTAGGCTTTCTCCATGTCCTGCCGCCTCTAGGAGGCTTCATTTCTTGCTTTGGTCTATCGCATAACGTTGCCAGATCCACTCTAGCCTTAATGTTGTCCTTTGTCTTATCAGGAATGTCCATGATTGTTGCCCAAAGTGCCTCGGCGACATTCTTTTCAGTGTGCATTACATCAATGTTATGTGGAAGAAGAAGGTCATCAAAATAGGGGAGCCTCAACAAGCCCGACTTATGAGTCCACGCATGTTGCTCACCATATCCCACAAAACCACCTTCTTCTTGATTGACCTCGAGAGCATCTATCTGAGCACGAACCGCGGCACCGGTCATCATCTGCGGTGCAGGGTCTATAACTACGACACCTTTCGTAAAGTTCTTGATGTCTCGTCTGAATGCATGGTCAAGAGGGAGGAATTGTCGATGTTTGTCGAACGAAGAATACTTGCCACCCTTCAGCAACCAAATGAACTTCAGAGCTGCCTTGCATACTGGGCATGGGAACTTCCCGTGAACACACCAGCCGCAGAATATCCCATACGCCGGGAAGTCATGCAGGGAGTAGTGGTACCAAACATGCATTTTGAAGTTTCTCTTTGTAGCTCGGTCGTATGTCCATACCCCTTCCTCCCAAGCACGGACCAATTCATCAATCACAGGCTCCATGAACACACCCATATTATTCCCCGGGTGTTCAGGAATAATCAACGACAAGAATATGTTCTGTCGTTGGAAGAGGACGCCGGGGGGGAGATTGAGGGGGATAACGAACACGGGCCAACAAGTGTATGGGGCGGCCATCATTCCATAAGGATTGAACCCATCTGTTGCCAGCGCAACACGTACATTACGAGCCTCTAGAGCTTTCTCACGATGAATCACATCAAAGTGGGTCCATGCTTCACCATCGGATGGATGTACCAGCTTCTCAGGATTGTATCGACGTCCATTTTTGTGCCATGTCATCTGTTTCGCAGTTTCCTCGGTCATGTATAGCCGTTGGATCCTCGGTATGAACGGAAGGTACCGTAGGATTTTCACGGGGATCGCAAGCTGCCTCTTCTGACCATCACCAGAGTCCACCTCCAGGAACCTAGAGGATCCACACTTTCCACAGTACTTTGCTTCCGCGTGTTCTTTCCTAAATAGGATGCACCCCTTCGGACAAGCATGTATCTGCTCATATGGCATCTTAAGTGCACGAAGGAGTTTCTTTGACTCGTACATGCTCTTTGGCAGAATGTGACCCTCCGGAAGCATGCTGCCAAAAACTGTCAACATAGCATCGAAGGCGTCTCGACTCAAGCTAAATTGGGACTTCAAGGCCATTACGCGTCCAATGCCATCTAGTTGAGAAACCTTCGTCTGGCCGTGAAGGGGTTTCTGTGCCGCAGACAACATGTCGTAATACGCCTTTGCGGTTGCCTCTGGCTCCTCCTCCCTACGTCCTTCAGCGAAGTGTGCTTCATGATAGTCATTTAACATGTCTCCTACCCCGCCATCAGCATCATAATCCTCGACGCGTGGTCTCACGACCTCCTCTCTCATACGATCGGATTCACCGTGGTAGATCCACCGGGTATAGTCTGCCGTAAATCCAAACTTGCAAAGATGTTTACCCATGACCTCCTTTGTTTGTCGACGCGTGTTTGCACATCTGCTGCAGGGACACCAAGTGGCACGCGCTCCTTTAACCTTCGCAAATGCTAGTTCCAAGAAAGCATCGGTCTTCTCAATCCATTCATCGGACAACGAACCCTGACTTGAGCGGCCCGTGTACATCCACTCACGGTCATCCATCCTCTAACATATCAGGGAGTAATATAAGAATCAAATGCATCTACACGATCTTTCTCCTATCTAATAGGTGAAGATTGGTCCTAATCCCACCCGAGGATGCGTAGATGAGGTTAGTTTCCATGCTCTACTCCTATCCGAGACAGAATTTCGGCAGCACCTCCCCGCTGTTCTCCAAATACACGTCCTGGCAGGGAGATTGTGTATCCGGAGAACAACAGGGAGATGCTGCCGAAACTCTGTCACGGATCGGAGTAGACCATGGAAACTAACCCCATCTACGCATCCTCGGGCTGTCCAAAAAACGTGGACAATTCGAAACAGATACGGTTATAGATATGCAAAGATCTGCATATTTCCAACCGTATCCCTTTCGAACGGGAGACGCCTAACTAGGTTTCGTAATCTATAACATGAATAATCTGCATAAATATGAAAAAAAAACAACTTAACTAACTACCTATTAACATATTCAACAAGATGAAGGTAAATGAACTTTCATAAATCATTATGCAGTTTTAACTTCTACGAAACCAATAGATTCTAACTGTCAGAGCTAGCAACAATCCTTACTCAATAGTAACTATTTACTTCTATGTTTGTTTACAACAGATGGCCTTAATTTTTAGCTGACACAACCCTTTTCTACAGTGGATTCATGTCACATGTTACGTGTCTCCCCCATCTCACTGCACCGAGATGGCAGCCTATCCCTCCTCACTCTAGTCCTTTTATCTGTGTCTACGACAGCCTATCTCTTCTCTCTCCTGTCCCTTGCCTACCCCAACATCATATCATATACTTGTAGGTTCCATTCGTACAGCTATTTAAATTCTATGCAGTTCAAACTATTCAAATGAAACGTGTCATTTGATGGCTTAATCGTCTCATTTATAATTTTCTTTATTCGAGGTGTTAGCTGGCATAACATATATATCAAATGTTGTCTATCTTAATAACTGAACTAATTTGCAATTTTCTGTAAGAAACAAACAACAGTGTGGCTTTCAATTGTCTACTCGCATTAACACAAATTCTTCAATTGCAATTAAATGAAGAATGTGTATATTGTCTTAATAAGAATGCTAATCACTGTCTGTGTGTACATATATATGAACTGATCAGATAGGTTAGTATTACACTAGTATTACACTATAACATCAATTGAGCTAGCTTGCATATTCATTCGTTCGACAATGGATTTGTTTTCCTTATAATCAACTACAAACACAAACTCACTACTTCCAACAAATGCAAATACACAACTGATCCACTCTACAACATCAAAGGCTATCATTTTTCACTAATAATCCAAACAAAAAATAGAAATATTACTGACATAGCGGCAATGATTCCCTAAAGCTTCTGACTGCCCCTTCTATGGGAACAGATAAATGCCCTAAATGGTGATTAAGTCCCATTGGCAGTTATTTCCCTAATGATTTTAATCTAAATTTGCTATGTGGGACACTTTCAGCACAGTGAACAGCTAGAATATGTACTTCAATCTATATTTGCTCAAGAACATATATACTTCAACCGGAGGCGCGGCGGAGGCGACGGCCGGAGGAGACCACCGAAGGCGCGGCGGAGGCGACGAGCGGAGGAGACCACCGGAGGCGCGGCGGGAGGCGACGGCCGGAGGAGACCACCAGAGGCGTGGCGGAGGCGACGGGCGGAGGCGAGGCACGGCGACGGGCGAGGCGGCGGGCGAGGCAGCGGGCGAGGTGGCGCGCGAAGGTGAGGGCGTGAGGCGGCCGGCGAGGCGGAGGCGGCAGGAGGCGACGGGCGGAGGGAGGCGGGGCGGGGCGGCGGCGGGCGTGCGGCGCGGCGGCGGGCGTCCGGGGCGGGCGGGCGCGGGCGCGGCGGCGGGTGTGCGGGGCGCGCGGGGGCGGGGCGGCGGCGGGCGTGCGGGGCGCGCGGGGGCGGGACGGGGCGGCGGCGGGCGTGCGGCGGGCACGGGCGCGGCGGCAGGTGTGCGGGGCGCGCGGGGGCGGGGCGGCGGCGGGCGTGCGGGGCGCGGGTGTTGCGTGTGTGAGCGTGGCCGCGGGGAAACTATTAAGTTTTATGTTTGTATTGTTTGCCGAGTGCCCCCGATCGGGCACTCGGCAAACCCCTCCTCTTTGCCGAGTGCCCCCGATCGGGCACTCGGCAAACCCCTCCTCCTTTGCCGAGTGTCGCCCACAATGCACTCGGCAAATATCCTCCTTTGCCGAGTGTCCCCACAAGACACTCGGCAAAGATATTTTTTTTAATACAACTCCTTTCCTCTCTATCTTTTCCATAGCGTGTTTTACAAATTTGTTCGAATGTACTTCGAAAATGCCTTGTCAAATTCACTCAACAATGCATATTCGATGCTTCTACGAATATTAGACCATTATTTCATGCAGTTATAGCTCAAATTTAATTTATATCAAATAAATTCTATAATTGCAGTTGCAGTTTAAAAATTAAAATTGTCAAATGGATCCGAAAAATTACCAAAATTTCACATGAAACAATCTCTGTTGTCTATTGCCTGTACAAAAAGT
Organism: Dendrocalamus latiflorus; assembly: GCA_017311315.1. Lineage (NCBI taxonomy): Eukaryota > Viridiplantae > Streptophyta > Magnoliopsida > Poales > Poaceae > Dendrocalamus > Dendrocalamus latiflorus. The sequence continues at coordinate 2,352,584 of CM029628.1, forward strand.
TTTGTAGTCAAACCACAATTCGACCGTCAGTTTGACTCCAAATCTTACCGGATCCGTCTCAACTCTGGGCTTCTTCATCATAATTGCTTCAGTTTGTAAGCATCGTACGTGACAACTTATGCGAAATCTTATCAATTTTTTACCACAGCCTCCACGTATAATATCATGACATCTTGACAAATCTCATGATTTTCAGACTTCGTTTGCTTTTTTTCAAATTTAAAAACCATTCGGCCACACGTTTGTGGTCGTGTTTCCTGAACAAGATGTTCGAAATTCCTTTTCATTTAACAGGTAAGGCCTTAAACCGGGCTGAATAACATGAATATCATTTTTCTACTCATTTTTTTATTATTTGAATCACTTGCAGTTCAAATTTGACTTGATTCAAAAAATTGCTTGAAATGCAATTAATTAATTAAATATACCAAACAAATACAAAAATATACCAAATTTTAACATGGAGTACCATATTTTGTATGTGGAGAGTAGAAAAAGTTTGAAGGGTAGGAGAGGAAAAGGTTTTTATTTTTTTGCCGAGTGGCGCAAACAAAACACTCGGCAAAAATATCTTTGCCGAGTGTCAGCTCCAGACACTCGGCAAAGATCTAACGGCGGCGGCTAACATCTAATGGACGGCGGTTGGTGCCGAGTGTTTTATTTTTGCCGAGTGTTTTCGTGTTAGCACTCGGCAAAAAGCTTATTTTGCCGAGTGTCTAATATTCAGCACTCGGCAAAGATATTTTTGCCGAGTGTTTTATGTTCGCCGAGTGTCCCCATTAAGGCACTCGGCAAAGTCGTTGTTTACCGAGTGCCCGATGGATTGCACTCGGCAAAACTCCGGACACTCGGCATATAGGAGCTTTCCGGTAGTGGCTGAGTGGTGGTACAGTACATCATTTCATACATCTTTGAATATGACCCCATTCCATGCATTGTATGGTATGAAACCTCCCCATGTGACTCAGCACATGTTGCCGGAATCAGCCACTCCTAAAACCATGAACATTCTACAGAGTAGAGATGCAGCCATAGAGGCCATTAAAGCCAATCTTGCAAAAGCCTAGTCCAAAATGAAGCTTTTTGCAGATAAACATAGGACTGAGGGGGAGCTGGATATAGGAGATATTGCGTATTTGAAAATACAACCACATAGGCATAATGCTCTATGACTTCATGGTTATCTTTTTTACAAAATGGAAGATATAAAACTTCCCGCCTCTGCGTTTCCGCATACAGCGTTTACATTATTACAGAGTTTCAGCACCATTGCTGATGAATTAGGGAAACAAGGAATGCAAAAATTATGCATAACAAAGTCTAGTATTAAATTTCCATTCATGGGAAGCAAACAGTTCCATCGCAGTGGTCTCTAATTTTCTGCTCGCTGACTGAAAAGACTCCTTTGTTTCATCATCACGCTGCAGCAGTGCCCAAAACCGCAGCCAGTATGTTCCCCTGAAAATAGCCTGCATAAAAGACATATATTTGCAATTTTCAAAGATTAGATCATTACGACATCTCCAAATTGCCCAACATAAAGCGGCTACCCCAACCAAAATATATTTCTTGTCTTTTAAATCGAAATTTGATAGCCAACTCCCTAACATGTGGGATACAGAGCTGGGAGGAGTTAACCCAGTAGCTATATAGACAGTCCTCCAGATTGTCTTGGCATGATGACAATCAAAGAAAAGGTGTTTAATGGTTTCGTTACAATTACAAAAACAACACTTTTGACTACCTTTCCAATTCCTCTTAATTAGATTGTCCTTTGTTAAAATTACCCCCCGCTGGAGATACCAAAGGAAAATCTTGATTTTTAGAGGAATTTTTAACTTCCAAATCAACTTATGAGAAAAGGGCGTATTCTGATTTATCATGTGAAGATACATAGAATGGACCGTAAATTGACCAGTGTTATGTAAGCTCCAAACAAACAAATCTCTCTCGTCAGTTAAATTGATATGAGTGATTTTGGCTACTAAGTCTTCCCAATCATCGAGTTTATCCCCCACCAGAGCTCTCCGAAATGAAATATTTAATGGTGTTGATCTCATAATATTGGCCACTGTATCATGCGGCCGATTTGTAATATTATACAACGTGGGATAAAGGTCTTTAAAAGGCCGATTGCCTACCCATGTATCTTCCCAAAATCTTATTTGTGATCCATCCTTAATTTTGAAAGCACCACAAGCCAAAGCCTGATCTTTTATTTTCATCAGACCCTTCCAGAAATGAGAATCATTGGGTTTGACTTGGACTTGTGGAAGAGATTTTGAGCTTAGATACTTGTTTCTAAGCAAGGTTTGCCAAGTTCCTTCTTCGTTAAGCAAATTTATAATCCACTTGCTTAAAAGACATTTATTCTGGACTTGGAGATCAATGATCCCAAGTCCTCCTTGGTCTTTAGGACGACATAAGATATTCCATTGTGCAAGGCGATACTTCTTTATATCTTTGTCGCCTTGCCAAAAAAAATCTAGATCTGTAATAATCTAGTTTTTTAAGAACACCTTTCGGAACTTCAAAAAAGGACATCATGAACATGGGTAGACTGCTAAGCACTGAATTTAGAAGGACTAATCTACCTCCATAAGATAAATGTTTCGCCTTCCAGCAAGTCAATTTTTTCGCGAACCTCGCTTCGATGCTCCTCCAATCAACATTATGGAGTTTTTTATGATGCATAGGTATACCTAAATATCTGAAGGGATATTCACCTGCATCACATCCGAAGAGCTCAATGTACTGGTCCTCAAAAACTTTTGCTTCACCATAACAAAAGATTTCGCTTTTATGAAAATTAATTTTGAGGCCGGACAATTGTCCAAAAGCACACAATAAAAGTTTCATGTTTTTTGCTTGTTCTAGGTCATGGTCCATAAAGATAATAGTATCGTCTGCATATTGCAGTATTGACAATCCATCATCTACAAGGTGTGGAATGACCCCCCTTAATTGTCCATCATCCTTTGCTCTTTTTATTAAGAGTGCAAGCATATCTGCTACGATGTTGAACAAAATAGGTGACATTGGGTCACCTTGACGAAAACCTTTTTTTGTTTGGAAGTAGTGTCCAATGTCATCATTGACTTTGATACCAACACTACCCTCAGTGACAAAGCTCTCAATCCACTTGCACCATTTTGGTGAGAAGCCTTTCATTCTCAAGGTTTGTTGAAGAAAGGACCACTTAACTTTATCATAGGCCTTTTCAAAGTCAATTTTGAAAATCACCCCGTTAAGCTTTTTAGTGTGAAGTTCATGAATGGTCTCATGTAAAATGACCACGCCTTCCATTATGTTTCTGCCTGGCATAAAAGCCGTTTGAGATGGACTCACGACTGTCTGCGCTACTTTGTTGATTCTGTTTGTGCCTACTTTTGTGAAAATTTTAAAACTGACATTAAGAAGACAGATTGGTCTGTATCGTTGAATCTGTTTTGCATCTTTAGTTTTAGGCAGAAGGGTAATTACCCCGAAATTTAGACGACAGAGTGGTAGGCATTCTTCATAAAAATCATTGAAGAGTGCCATTAAATCCTCCTTTATCACCTCCCAGAATACTTGATAAAATTCTGCAGGGAAGCCATCAGGACCTGGAGCTTTGTTGTGTTCCATTTGGAACAAAGCCTCTTTGACCTCTGTTTCAGAAAATGTTGATGTAAGCATATCATTTTCAACAGCAGTGACTTGTGGTATATCATTTATCTGAGTTTCCACGAGAGAGAGATTATTGTCCTGTGGTTGTCCGAAAAGGCCTTTGTAATAATTAGTAATGTAATTTTTTAATTCGGTGTCGCCAACAACTATACCATCTTCTTGATCTAATTTAAAGATGTGTTGTTTGCGATGTTTGCCATTGGCCACCAAATGAAAGAAACGGGTATTGTCATCACCTTCAAGAAGGTTTTTAACCTTCGCTCTTTCATACCACTTCATCTCTTCCTCTCGTAATAAGAGAACCAATCTTTCCTTGAGATAGTGTTTCATATTTATCTCATTATCAGAAAGAGTAGTGTTTTCCGCCTTTTTATCTATGGCGTCCAACAATGAGATGAGTTTTTTCTTCTCTTTTTTATATGAACCTGCTGTATGTTTGGCCCATCCTCTCAGATACCGGTGAAGATGTCTTATTTTGTTTTGCCATCTTTCCATAGCATTATCACCTCGATTTTCTGATTGCCATAAATTGGCCACCGTATCGAAGAACCCATCCCGAATCAACCAACCCCTTTCAAATTTAAAGGTTTGATGCTTATTATTATGGGTTGAAGATCCAGTATTTAAGATAAGAGGTGTGTGATCAGATTGGCTTCTATCTCTTGACTGAACTGTAGATAGTGGAAATTTATTTTCCCATTCAGTGCTGACAAGCACTCTATCTAATTTCTCATATGTAGGATCGTCTCCAGGTCCAGCCCAAGTATATTGCCGTCCTGACATAACGATTTCCTTAAGATCAAGAGACTCAATGACCGCATTGAAAATATTTGGCCATTTAGAGTCAAAATGCCCTTTGCTCTTATCATCTGGGTGTCTCATAATATTGAAATCACCCCCTACAATATATGGGAGTGGTTCCCGAGAGCAAATATGGGCCAATTCGATAAGAAAGGCTTCTTTATTTTGCTGTTGTGCTGGCCCATATACCGTATACAGCGCAAATTTGAAACCATCAAATTTATTACGAAGGTAGAACTTAATATAAAAGTTACCCTCATCTATGGAACCAATATCGTAGATACTCAAGTCAACGCCTAATAACATACCACCAGAGCGTCCAGATGGGGCCATGCTATGCCAAATGAATTCGCGCCCACCACTGAAGTTCTTAAGGATCGCATCGGGAAAATCAACACGACCTGTTTCTGAGAGTGCAACGAAATTGATTTGCTCCTCTCGAACCATCTCCATCAAGTATCTGTGTTTAGCCAAGTCAGCAAGACCTCTGCTATTCCAAAAAACTCCTTTCATTGGAGACACAGTTTGGACGGGGTTTTTGGTTTCTTTGGAGGTCTGCCATCTTTATTCTTTTTGGCAGAGTTAGATTTTTTCTTACGAGGGACAGGATTAAGATCACTTAATATGTAATCATCTTCCCGGCCCTGCATATCCTCATTTGAATTACCACAGACGTGGCCGAGGATTGCATCAAGTCTTTCCTCCTCAACATCAGCGGCATGTGTAATTACTTTATTCTTATTCACTATTCTCTTCTTACGGGAGACCGACATTCTATCTATTTCTATGTTTTTAATCGAGACAATAGACTTGTTAATCAATTTAGCATCTCTACCCAAAGAAACACCTAGTTTGCTCAAATTTGAAGCAATGCGAGAATCTGTAAAAGAGAGGAAAGAAGTGGAGGTACCTGTGAATTCAAGGTTGCAAGCTGCCACCCTGCGTTCCACCTTCTTGAGCGTGTGTTCATCACTCATTGCGGAACTCCTATTGCTGCGCCTTAGATGTACCATCTTCTTGCTGCCTGACGGTAGCATCTTTTCCTCATTGTTGTTATTCTTGTCATCCTCCTTTTCCTCTTCTGCAATGTCCACCGAGGAGACAGCGCCAACCGCGCCCGAGCCTCGCAGATCCTCAACGCCAACGACCACATCTAATAACTGAAGAGCACTTGCCATTGCCACATTTGTGATATTAGCCCGAATGCCATTCTTTTTGCAAAGAGCTTGCAAAGCAACTCGTGGGAGCTCGTGAAAATCTAGTGGAGAAGAAGAATTATGTTCCTTCATCACCGCTGGAGCAAAAGCCCCACAATCAGGGCCATCCTCATTGACTGAAAACACTTCTTCAAAAGGAATTGATTGGTCCTGCTGCCCTGAACCAACCTCCCGTAATTGGTTCTCCAAAGTATAAGTATTTGCCGCCTGAAAAATCACTGGTCCCTGTTCTGGACGATCTGCCTCCTGGCCACCAGTACTTGCGACCACTGAAAAATGCGCTCCATTGCTTCCATTTGCAACCTCTCCATTCCAAGTACTACGGCCCATGTCGGGTTCTGGAGAAAATTGGTAAAGTTGCATACAAGTTTCTACTACCTAAAGGGAGTCAGATTCATCCTGTATTCCATGTGAGTCAGCTGAAGAAACACATTGGATCAAGAACAATTCCCATTTCTGAATTGCCACTAGTTGACGGAGAAGGGAATATACTTACTGAACCCTTAATAGTATTGAACAGGAGAGCGATCCCTCGAAACAACGAGCCGGTAGTGCAATGGCTGATACATTGGGTGAATTTACCAGCAGAATCTGCAACTTGAAATGATGCTGACTTCATTACCAGGATTTTTCCAAACTTTAACCCTTGAGGACAAGGGATTTAAGGAGGGGAGTATTGTCCGATTTCAGCAAACTGAATTCAGATTCAGAACCCATTCACAACTTGAGCTAGTAGTAGCCGAAGATGGAGGGCACATATGTGTCTATACCCATTCACAACTTGAGCTAGTAGTAGCTGTTGTGGCTTTGCCGTTACTATTCTCCATCAATTGTCACACTGTTCCTGTCCTCTTGTAGCTCGTGCTGAACGCGTGAGAGCGCTGCGTACTCCATATAAGCAGCCCTGATGTAATCTTTAGTTTTTATCCAAGAAATGAAACCCGAGTTCATGTGTACTTTACCCCTTGCTTATTTACTTTATTTTCCCTTGCAATTCCTACCACAAATTCTCCCCAATTTTATTCTAAAGTCAGTCGTGTGCAGGCCCAGCTCTCTTGGGGTCTGACACATGGTTCCTATTTTTCAGAACTCTAGCCTGGCCGCACGGTTCACCCCCCAAAAGACCCCTTATGATTCCTTCTTCTATTCGAATACTTGTATAAGTTGTTACTTAGATCCAAAGAAGTTAAAAAAAAACCCAAATTTCAAATTCGTGAAATCAAACCGGACTGGTTTTGGGTTTCCGGATAAAAAACTGAGCCGTCAGGTTCCGGTTTCCAGCCCCAATACACTTTCTAAAACCTTGCTAGTATTTTGTTCATGAAATAATATTGTCTAAATATCTTCACTCCTATGTTAACTGCTAAATACATTGCCATCCTTATTTTGTTTGGTCCAGTCCAGTTGCTTTTTTGATCCTTTGTCACCTAGAGCTAGAAAATGGCCTGGTTCCACATTTTGCAGTATAAGTGCTTCATTAGCACCCAGGATTTTTTTTTCCTTTTTGGAGTGAGATAAGCTAATCTAGTTTGCACTTTGAACAACCATATGAGGGCTCATCTTGACGAAGCTGAGCCAACTGTGCTTAATGTTATTACGCAATATAGACCGATCTGTCTCCTAAATGTAAGTTTCAAAATATTCACTAAGGTAGCAACGATGAGGGTGAATCTTGTAGCAAATAAAGTCATTAGCCCGACTCAGACAGCTTTCATGCGTGGACGGAATATCCTAGAGGGAGTCGTCATACTGCATGAAACTGTACATGAATTACATAGGAAGAATTTGAATGGGGTGATCCTAAAGGTTGATTTTGAAAAAGCCTATGACAAAGTCAAATGGCCATTCTTATTCCAAACCTTACGAATGAAGGGATTTTCGCCTAAGTGGATAGCTTGGGTTAAATCATTCATATCGGGGGGAAGTGTTGCTATTAATGTTAATGATGAGGTCGGACATTTCTTTCAAACAAAGAAAGGTCTTCGACAGGGCGATCCTTTGTCGCCTATTCTTTTTAATATTGTAGCAGACATGTTAGATGTCCTTGTTAGAAGAGCTAAGGTCGATGGCCAAATTAGTGGAGTTGTGCCACATCTAGTTGATGATGGCTTATCAATTCTACAATATGCGGATGACACCATCTTATTCCTGGATCATGACTTGGAAAAAGCTAAGAACTTGAAACTCTTGTTATGTGCTTTTGAACAAGTGTCTGGATTAAAAATAAATTTCCACAAGAGTGAGCTTTTCTGTTTTGGGGAAGCTGATATTGCACGACAGGAATATGTTGACCTGTTTGGATGCAAATCTGGCAACCTACCACTTAAGTATCTGGGGATCCCGATACATTATAGAAAGCTTAAAAATGTGGATTGGAGAGTGGTGGTAGAGCGTTTTGAAAAAAGACTCAGCAGTTGGAAGAGCAAACACCTCTCAATTGGGGGAAGATTGACATTGATTAATTCTGTTTTGAGTAGCCTTCCAATGTATATGATGTCATTTTTCGCCTTACCTAAAGGGGTTCTTAGGAAATTAGATTATTTTAGATCCAGATTCTACTGGCAAGGAGATGAACACAAGAAAAAATATCGTCTCGCCAAATGGACTGTTCTATGCCAGCCAAAAGAACAGGGTGGTCTGGGTATTCATGATCTGAATCTTAAGAATATTGCTCTATTAGGTAAATGGCTTTTTAAATTGTTAACGACGGATGGTACATGGCAGCAACTGTTACGAAGTAAATATTTAGGATCAAAACCCCTGGTACAAGCTGAAAGGAAACAAGGAGACTCTCATTTTTGGGCAAGTCTTTTAAAGATTAAGAATGAGTTTCTCAGGTATGGATCTTTTGTAATAAAAGATGGATCACAAGTCAGGTTCTGGGAGGACAAATGGTTAGGCAATGATTCATTGATGATCCAGTATCCGGGTCTGTATAACATTGCTAGACCAAAATTTGTATCCATTTCAGAAGTCCTCGCTTCAATGCCTCCAAACATCTCTTGGAGGAGACATTTGATAGGTCCAAAACTAGTTTCATGGAATCATTTGCTGACACGTTTGGGTAGTTTTCATTTATCGCAAGGTCATGATGAATTTCATTGGTCCTTGCACCAAAATGGTCAATTCTCGGTGAAATCTTTTTATAGAGCTATGATGCAAAATCCAATACCAAATACTAACAAGAGACTGTGGAAATTGAAAGCTCCCCTTAAGTTTAAAATTTTCTTGTGGTATCTCAGGAGAGGTGTTGTGTTAACGAAGGATAATTTAATGAAGCACAAATGGCAAGGAAACAAAACTTGTTGCTTTTGTCACGAGGACGAGACAATTCAACACTTGTTTATTGATTGCCGTTTTGCACGATCGGTCTGGAGCGTTGCTCACATAGCGTTGAATTTAGCAAAACCCCAAAGTATATCGCATATGTTTGGTAGTTGGTCGTATGGTGTCAAGAAAGAGCTAAGGTCTTTAGTTCTTTTGGGAGCAGGAGTTATTGCCTGGTCTATTTGGTTGCACAGAAATGACATTGTCTTTGAAAAGAAAAAACTTTATTCTCCTTTGCAGGTTATCTATGCAGCTACCCATCGACTCCGTTCTTGGGATATTCTCCAGCGGTCGGATATGCAGGGTATAGCTATAGTGGTCTCGCAACAGTTGGAGCAGGTGGCGAAGGTCTTCTTTTCCCAGGCGTTTGGGTGGCGGTCTAGTCTACGGATTGACTGTCATTAGTTGTTGTTTTTCCGTTTTCGCTTTATGCTGTGTGCCTCTTAGTCAGGCAGAGGCTGGGAGTGTTCCGAAGTCTGTGTATCAACTCGATGTACTGCTCTTTGGTTTAATAAAAGCTTCCGTTTCCAAAAAAAAAAAACTGTGCTTCTATATGCAATGATTCGATCAAATTCCATGAATATTGTGTGTTTTATGTTTTAGCAGTTTATTATCAATAGTAATCATTCAATTGGAAGTTTGAACTGCCATCTCAGGGCACATCTTTATTGAGTCACTGTGCTTCTGTATGCAGCGACTCAATAAAATTCGATGAATATGCCGCGTTTTAAGTTTTAACAGCTCATTACCAATGGTAATAATTTGCTTGGTGCCTTGAGGTGGAGAGTATGGGGATGGAAGGGAAGAGATGAACTGCACTTGATAGCTGATGCTTCCCTCTTGAGGATGTATTGCACTATATAATATTGATTCATTATATGCTTATTTGACCCTTTGTTTCTTTCTCCTTGGCAGCCTCTTCATACAAGGACCAACATGTTTGTAAAGGTATTATGTGACCGTATTCCATTGTTCATTTTTCGAGCTGAAGCATTCTTTAATGAATTTATCAGGGCATATATAGTCAAACCTTAAGGACTAACAAAGATCCGTCTGTCATTTTGTGTTGCATTCACTTTATTAGGGTTATTTACTATCAACTCAAGCATCGCTTTCAACGTACACATGATTCCAGAAGTGGTGAGGATATGGGCAACTCTGTTTCTGGATGAAGCATGGTTTTCAAGGGATGTATTTCTGTACCATTTTTCCATGGTAATTTTGTTGTAGTCTTTTATTGGTACAATGCTCTACATATCCTGTTGGTAACAAGATATGTACACACTAAAGGCCGTACCCAGTGCCGAAGCTCCCACACTGTATGGGATTTAGGGAAGGGGATTTTCTAGCCAACCTTTTTCCTGCTTTGCAAAGAGGCTGATTCGAACCCGCGACCTCCAACGCACAATGGAGAGACTCCACCAATGCGCCAGGCCCGCCCTTCATGATATGTACACACTGCTTAAGGTAAATATTTTTTGTCACTTCACTGTAAAATTAGTTTCGACTAACAAAAAATTAGTGTTAGAGACTTAGACAATATGGATGTGTTGAATTAGAAGGAGAATGAATAGTACTGTACCAGTAATAAATCAGTTCTAGATGTCACAAATCAACCATAACAAGCCACCAATGGCCAAGACTGAAGTCCTCATTTTCCTATTTTGAGTTAGTTCCTACCAGATCTGTCCCAACAATATTTATGAACTGGTGAGGCTATATAACCCTTATATGGGAATGGTCGAAGAACCTTGTACCCCCGCTTATCACTGCTCTCTTTCCCACTAATAAAGTATTTTGCCACCTTCATTTATTACTTCGTTATAATTGTACTTTTAGAAAGGAAACTTTTGCAATGCATTGCATGGACCTAAAGCAAAATGTTTTAACTTCACTTGGTAAAGTAGTGCTCCATGAAAGTAAGTTTGTTCAGTTATATCAGTCCCAGGAGTTTGAGATCTTCAGGTTCTAATTGGTTACTTGTTCACTATTGATATTGTTGTAGAGAGGGAAAGTAGTTGCTCAATAGTATACCTATCCAGTTTTGTCATTTGTATGGAATTCATAACATAGCACGCTTAGGTATCTGACGTATGTAATTCTACAAACTACAAAAACTTTTAAACTTCTGGAACACATCAAGGTAGAAAAGAGGTTAACTTTCTAACAGATAAATGTGTCTAGGTGACTATTTTATTCAGCTCATTTTACTATTGATGTACTTTGGAATGATTTTGTTTCATCATGTCATGGTACTGGTTTCTAGTGTAGTACAAGTAAATATGATGCACCAAGCAAATATATACTTTGTCCCTTTCCTAGTTTCTGATTGTGTTTCCCCTATTCAGGGGGTGTTTGGATGAGGGAGATTGCTTTGGGAATTTTCAAGATTTTGTTCAAATTTGAACTAAATCCCAAGGATTTGAATCCAAAACCCCCTATCCAAACATGCTGTCAATGTTTTAAAATGGCTTGTATATTTTTAGAATGTGTGACTGCAGAATGACCCAAAGCTATAAATACACACGTCCAAACATGTTTGATATCACATATTTGAATTATCTTCAGGGCTAGCAGCTTATAATGTGTTCTACTCACATCATTGATTCTCTTAATTGCTATTGTCAGGATTTCTTTACGGTGATACTTGATTCTCTTAATTGCTATTGTCAGGATTTCTTTACGGTGATACTTGAAGTCCCAGTTGTGGATGGAGACCTTGTGTCATGGGTTGGCATTCCTGAACCTTCTCTCTTGGATGTTCACACATTCCTTGGCAGTACTTCTGTACTTTGGGCTTGAACTTTTGCATTTAGGCTGAGTACCAGAGTTACTATTTTCTGTGATCTAAATACCCCAGGCAGGAATTGTGATATAGTTATTTGAGATCACTGGATTAACTTCCACAAATGATGAAATTGGACCAGTAATTTTGGGAAATTACTTACAATATCATGTGCTTTAATGCGAGGTTTGCGGTTCGCTGTTTATATGAAGAACAATATCCCCTGAAGAAAAATTAAAGATAATGCCACATCTAGAGTATAGGGCAAACAGAATATGCTGCAAATTCAACCAATCGAGCGGACTCACTGTTGCCACAGAAAAACTGTTCAGGCTATACTGTTTTGCACTGTATGCAAGGATATTTCTGACATCAAGAAAAACTGTTTTTCTGTTGCCACAGAAAAACTCTTGAGCCTATGGAAGACATATAGGTATGTGGCAAATGTTATGAATAGCGCTTGTATTCATATGAGGCCAATGGGCCAGTATATATACACAAGGTACAGGTGGTAAATATGCAAAAAACCCCTCATAACAATGGGGAATAACAACTATACATATATCTCTAACAGCCCCCCTCAAACTCATGGTGGATCAACAACACTGAGTTTGGAGAGGTAGAAGCTGTGCTGTGCTCGAGTCTGGGCCTTCGTGAAGAAATCCGCTATCTGAAGCTCCGAAGGCACATACTGAAGAGTAATCACCTGATCATGCACACAAGTCCTCATGAAAGAAGCATCAACACCAATATGCTTGGTGAGCTCATGCTTCACAGGATCACGAGCAATACTGATAGCACCTGTACTGTCTGACAAGAGAGGGGTCGATGTAGTGACAGAAACACCAAAATCCTCAAGCAACCACCGTAGCCAAGTAATCTCTGCTGTCAAGAGAGCCATAGCTCGCAACTCAGCCTCTGCACTCGAACGGGACACTGCAGTCTGTTTCTTCGTCTTCCAGGCAATGAGAGAACCACCAAGAAAAACACAGTAAGCAGAGATAGACCGGCGATCAGAGGGATCGCTGGCCCAAGTAGCATCTGAATAGGCCTGAAGCTGTAACGAACTGGAACGTGGAAAGAAGAGACGGCGAGAGATAGTCCCGCGAAGATATCGCAGAACTCGAAGAAGGTGGCTGTAGTGGACCTGAGTGGGAGCTGAAACAAACTGACTCAGAATATGAACTGGATAAGTGATATCCGGACGAGTAACAGCAAGGTAGACAAGACTCCCAACAAGATGACGATAGCGGGTCGGATCAGAAAGAGGCTCACCATCAGAGAGTCGGAGGTGAACATTGAGCTCCATGGGAGTCTCAACAGTACGCTGATCAGTGAGAGAGGCGCGATCAAGAAGATCCTGAATATATTTCTCTTGGGACATAAAGAAACCATCTGGAGTGGAAGTAACCTCAATCCCAAGAAAGTAGCTAAGAGGACTAAGATCCGACATAAGGAACTGCTCACTAAGACGAGCCTTGACAAAGGCAATGTACTCAGAATCATCTCCCGTAATGATCATATCATCAACATACAAGAGAAGAAGAGTCCGAGCACGAGACGAAGTGTGGACAAAGAGCGCAGGATCATGATCACTAGCTGAGAAGCCAGCAGCAGTGACCACAGAGGAGAAGCGCTCAAACCAAGAACGAGGGGCTTGCTTAAGGCCATAGAGAGAGCGACGAAGGCGACAGACCATGCCCTCAGGAACAGAATACCCAGGTGGCGGATGCATGTAGACCTCCTCACGCAACTCGCCATTAAGAAAGGCATTCTTGACATCAAGCTGAGAAACAGACCAGTGGCGAACAGACGCCACCGAAAGAAGAGTGCGAACAGTGGTCATGTGAGCCACAGGAGCAAAAGTCTCGTCGTAGTCAACACCATGCTCCTGCTGGAAACCACGAGCAACAAGACGCGCCTTATAGCGCTCAAGAGAGCCATCAGAGCGAGTCTTAATCTTATAGACCCACTTACATGTGATGGGATGAGAATGAGATGGACAAGGAACAAGATCCCAAGTACCAGTACGCTCAAGGGCAGCAATCTTCTCGGCCATGGCAAGCTGCCATTCAGGGTGAGTAACAGCATCCCGGTAGGAGGCAGGCTCACGAGTAGCTGCGCCAGCAAAGGCAAAACGGGCAGGAGGCCGAATCGACTGGCGATCGCGGAGAGCGTAGCGAGGAGAAGATGACCCATCAGGGGAAGATGGAGCATCAGAAGAAGAGAGAACATCAGAAGAAGATGGCTCATCTGGAAGATCCTCAATACGAGGTCGACGAGTGTAGAAGATAAGAGGAGGAGGTACTGTAGTGGGAGGAGCCTGGGGAGTCGTAGGAGACGACACAGGCGGCGACAACGGCGGAGAGGCCACAGGGGGAATATGTGGAGACTCAGTGGGACAGGTGGACGAGGGCAAAACAGATATAGGAGTATCTGGAAAGGTCAAGAAAGACAGAGACTCCACAGAGGAAGCCGAAGGAGAGGCAGGACGTGGGTAGAATGGACGAGACTCGTCAAAAGTCACATCCCGAGAAACCCGCATCCGACGACCAACTGGATCCCAGCACCGATAGCCCTTGTGCTCGGCACTGTACCCCAGAAAGACACACTCAACAGACTGAGCGGTCAGTTTGGTGCGTTCTCGAGGGGCAAGGCGAACGTAGCAAACGCAGCCAAACATATGAAGGGTAGAGTAGTCAGGAAGAAGACCACAGAGACGCTCAACAGGGATCGCTCCCTGAAGGGCAGAAGAGGGCTGGATGTTGACGAGATAGGTAGCAGTGGAAACAGCCTCGGCCCAAAAGTGAGGTGGAATAGAGGCGGCAATCATCAGAGCACGAGCCGTCTCAAGGAGGTGACGATGCTTGCGCTCAGCGACACCATTCTGAGCATGAGCACCAGGACAAGAGAACTGAGCGAGAGTGCCCTGCTCAGCAAGGAAGCTGCGCAGGTAACGAGAGAGGTACTCGCCAGCAGAATCAGCACGAAAGACACGAATAGGAGTGGAGAACTGTGTATGAATCATAGTGGCAAATTGTTTATAGATAGACAGAACCTCACTACGAGAAGACACGAAATATATCCAAGTATGGCGAGAAAAATCATCTATAAAAATGATATAATATCGATGACCCCCTTTCGAAACGAAGGGAGCCGGACCCCAAACATCTGAATGAACAAGATCAAAAGGACGCTGAGACACAGTCTCACTATGAGGATAAGGAAGCTGAATCTGTTTACCTAACTTACAGCCCTGACAATCTAAAGACACGTCTCCTGAGACAGACCCCAGAAGACCACGACGAACTAAGGACGACAGACGGGATCCACACAGATGGCCAAGACGATGATGCCACTGCTGGAAAGAGCCGGTAGACGAAGTGGCAGAAGCGGAGAGACTGGCAGCGATGGTGGCAGCGGAAGGAAGGTGAAGCCAGTCAAGCTCCCAGAGACGCTGTGAGTCACGACGCCGAGGGCCAGAACCAATCAGAGCTCCCGTGTGGCAGTCCTGAACACAACAAGAGTCAGATTCGAGAACAACCCGATAACCAAGGTCAGTAATCTGCCCAGCAGAAAGAAGCTGCAAGGTAAGGCGAGGAACATGAGCAACAGAAGGAACATGAAAAGAGGAGTTGCTAAGAGATCCTCGACCAGAGACAGAAAGAGATGTACCATCAGCAGTAAGAACACTGACAGGAGAATCAAGAGGTGTAATAAAAGACAGAGTGGAAGGATCAGGAGTCATGTGAAAAGATGCTCCAGAATCAAGAATCCACGGGGAGGTGCCTGACTGTGTAGGAGGTGGTCTCTCAGTGCCCGAAGAGTCAGTAGCAGAACCTGCAGAACCTGTCGAGGGAGAACCTGAAGCGGCAAGTAGGCGTCGAAGTCTGGCTATCTCCTGCTCGGTGAGAGAAGCTGCTGAAGAAGTCGAGGCAGACGTCGTCGTAGAAGCACTAGTGCCAGTAGAAGAACGGCGTGACAGATGCCGCTTCTTCTTGTAGCACTGGGACTCAATGTGGCCATCCTTGTCGCAGTAGGAACAGTGAGGACGGCCACCTCCAGACGGAGGACGGCCACCACCACCTGTGGTAGCCGCTGGAGGAGGCAGTGTAGCAGGCAGACGAGCGGCGAGCACAGAGGGGAGTGGCATCAGACCAGCACCACTCAAACGAGTCTCCTCTGCGCGTATCTCGGTAAGAGCCTCCAGAAGAGTGACACGAGGGTGGCGTGCAAGGAGCTGGGCACGCCTTTGCTCGAACTCAGGACGAAGGCGAGTAAGGAACTCGTAAACCCGCTGAAACTCCAGGTCAGCACGTACATCCAGGCAGCACGGACAGGTACGACAGCCAGCAGTGCGAAGTGAGTCCAACTGACGCCAGACAGCAGAACTCTGAGCGTAAAAAGCGTCAACAGTAGCATCACCCTGCTGAAGAGAGTGCTCCTGGCGGACCACGGACAGGTACAGGGCATCACCAGAGGGCTCGTAGCGCTGACGAAGATGAGTCCACATCTGGAAAGCCGAAGAGAGTCCCACAACCTCAGAAGAAAACTGAGGCTGGACACTGGCGATGAGGACAACAGCAGCCCGAGCGTCGTCATCGTACCACTGAGTGTAGACGGTCAGACGATCCTTGTAGGAATCCAGAGCCTCCTGATAGGCAGAGGCAGCTTCACCATCAGCTTCATCATCAGCAGCAGCCTTAACAGGCGTAGGCTCCGTCGGAGGAATAGGGCAAGGCGGGCAGGTGACATCGCCAGAGAGGACGCCCCAGAGATGAAGACCACGCATGTGGATGTGCATGTGAGACACAAAGTCGGTGTAATTAACACCATCAAAGACCACCGGGCAGCGAGGGAGGGAAACGGTGCCCATTGGTAGGCGGCGCTGGACGGCGCGGCGACCAAGGGAACGAAGTCTAACAGGCGGCGCTGGACGGCGCGGCGGTTAGAACGACGTTTTTTTTTGCCTTTTTTTGTTTTTGTTTTTTTTTCTTCGGTCGGTTTACAAAACCGACTCGAGAGTCAACCGAGCCCCTAGGGCAAACGGCGACCCGGAGCGGCCGAGCCCCTAGGGCAAACGGCGACCCGGAGCGGCGGCGGCCGGCGCGAGCGACGAAGTCCTGGCGCGGGAGGCGACGGCGGCGGCCTGGCGCGGGCGACGGCGGCCCGGCGCGGGAGGCAGCGGCAGCGGCCCGGAGCGGCGGTGGCCCGTCGCGGGCGACGGCAGCCCGGCGCGGGAGGCGGCGGCGGCGGCCTGGCGCGGGCGACGGCAGTCCGGCGCGAGAGGCAGCGGCAGCGGCCCGGAGCGGCGGTGGCCCGTCGCGGGCGACGGCAGCCCGGCGCGGGAGGCGGCGGCTGCGGCCTGGCGCGGGCGACGGGAGGCGACGGCGGCGGGAGTCGCGACGGCAACCGACGGCAGAGGCGGCACGCGGGAGTCGGCGGAGCCGACGGCGGTGAGCTCGAGCGGGCAGGCTCGGGCGGAGTCGGGCGGAGCCGACGGTGGAAGGTGCGGCAGCGGCGACGAGGGAGTCGGCGGCAGCGGCGAAGCGACGGGAAACCCTAGAGTCGGCGGCGGCGCCGAAGCAACGGGAAACCCTAGGTACGCTCTGATACCATGTTATGAATAGCGCTTGTATTCATATGAGGCCAATGGGCCAGTATATATACACAAGGTACAGGTGGTAAATATGCAAAGAACCCCTCATAACAATGGGGAATAACAACTATACATATATCTCTAACAGCAAATATGCTAGATAAACATTTCTTGATTGCCTAGTTTGCTACTAGAATCTTCAGATGCTAGCTGCTGATCTGTGGTGCTGTTGCTAGGCACCCAATGGTGCACTGATGCTTTCAAAGGCTTACTATTTCTACTTCTGCAGGATACCTGACTAGGGATGGACTTGCTTACCAGCTGGCTACTTTGTTTGGAGATGGAGATAAGTAGGGATTCTCTCTAATGGTCCAGTGGTCATGTGACAGTATCCTGGTTTCTGAAAAGTTCGGCTGTAAATAACTAAATATATGAAGAGAAACTTTGTAGCTGCATCAGCACAGTACATCTTGGTAGCACTATGTACTGAGCCATACATATTCTGCAGAGCATGACATTGATTCTCTATTAAACCATGACACCTGTTTCTAACTGCATTTCTAACTGCAATTCGCGTTTGAACGAACAAATAGTCCAATCTAACACTTCCTAAAACAATTATCAAGATTTATAGGTTCCTCGCAGTTTTGTTCCATGAGTTTTTTTAGAAGAAACAGAATTATGCATGGGGAAACCTTTATATGCTGTAATTTTGTTCTATAGTACAACACGTTGAAAAAGCAGTATGGAATGGTAATTACTGGGCTAAGCGGTGGAAATGGAATCTACCAGCATGTGGTGGCATCCTTATTAACCTCGGGATGGGGGCAGTTAATTTGGAGGTTTAAGCTTTAAACTTACTTCAAAAGCAGCAGGGTGGGTGGTGAGGTGATTATACATGGTCGTGCTGAGATGCTTTTCAGGGCCTTCTTTTTTTTACTTACTGATCTTTTTTTTACTAGTTATGTATCTGTACGTTGCAACAAAACTCATTAAATATATAGAGAATCATGCTATAGAAGAGAGTTGTTTTGATCGGTTAGAAAGTGGAGAATGGTGAAAAGTTGAGTGAATAGAGCGGTTGAAGGAGAATGGACGTACAACCATCATCTCCTTCTTTTATAATAGTAATAGATAGACTAGCACTAGTTTGTGAGCATCTCTTGTGAGTTAGCTGTATACTGGATAGTATTATACTATGTTGTCAAAAGCCTTGAACTTTGATATGGTGGATCAAAGGAGAACATAAGCTACGTACACTTCTGGCTTGAGACCAAATGGAAACGGGTGTTCAGTTACCAATTTAGACACAAAAGAGGTTAGTAAATATAGTGGTAAAACAAGGACATGTAGCATAACTAAACATTGTAGACTTGGATCAACAACACAAGAGTTTTGCCTATGTTTCCCATAGAGAAGTGCTACAACATACGATCCCTGATCAACTCGGCTTCGGCTTCTGGCTTATTTTTCACTATTCATAAGTTTCGTCTTTTTCTGAACTTTTGGCTTTTTGTTGAGCTTTTTTGCCGGTTCTTTTTTTTCCCGTATTTGTTTGTATTATACGTAATGGGCTAACATATTTGTTATATTTTTAAATTTTTTTAAATTTAATTATGCTAAATAAGCCTCTGTCAGCTACAGTGCTTTTTTCAGCCAGCTACAGTGTTTTCAGCCATAAGCCATGAGCTTTTCAGCCGAACCGATCACCACTTATTGCGCTGGAACTCTCATCATCCACCTGAATTGGTCGGTACGGCACATTGGAGGTTTTGGTAAGCCAATATGAACATCTAGCTTCTCGAAGCGGTTTCTCCATTTCTCTCACTTTGTCTTGCTCCGATGATGAGACAGAGAATCACGGACGTATCACGCATCCCACTCTTCTCACTCTCGTCTTGCGCACGCAACTCTCCATCTCAAGTCACTTCTTTCAACTACTACTATTCATTTTCAGTCATCTACCGGAGCCAATATAAACACCTTTATTGTCTTTTCCAAGTAAAAACCCTAATACCTTGTGCCTTTGTTCAATAGCTGTAATTAACGGACCCCAGTAAACTACAGCTAATAGTGAATCTCATACTATATATTTAGTTTGTAGCCATCATGAACCCAAATGGGCCATGTGGCAACAGTAAAATCCACACAGTAAAAAATACGTAGACGTCAAGCATGTCCTGTGGTAAACTAACTAAACACTCAAGCTACTTCGATCTAAAATAATGGCCATTGCATTGGGATCTAGAACTCTTGTTTTTACGAGTAAACCCGTTAGCTTTGTACCTGCAGACTGCAGAGCAAGGTAGTAATTTACTGAAATTTGGTAAGAAGAATTTTTACAGCTCGATCGACACGTACTTTTTCCTGCATCCACATGCATGCACTGCATGATCCAGATCTTGAAGTTTTAACAGTTTAACTTCTGCATGGAGCATGTCTTGACATCTCTCGCCTTGTTACCAACAACCGATCATGATTCTCTGCTGCAGCTTAGATCAGTTCTTGAAGTTTGGAACTTACAATAAACGATATTAATCAGAACAAAAATGTTCAGAGTTCAGGAAACATTTCACAGTAATGAATGAATGCTTCAACTGCAAAAATTGTAAAATTGCCTATTACTTTTAGAAGTTTTAGTACTTAATTTTTGCATCTAGTGGCTTGTCAGGTGGACATGGTAAGTTTTGCATGCGAATGTCCTGCAGTTGTCATTTGAATGCCCTTGGTAATATTGGTATAAACAACAACAAAGACTTTTGTTTTAAATAAGTTGAAGTAGTCTAAGAATGAAATTTTCTCAAAATAAAAAAACAAGAGTCTTACAATAAAACATATAAGGCAAAATCTTAAACCTGCATCCTGCCATCGTACAGGTTTATGAACAGAGAGGCGAAAGGCCATCTTGGAAGACTGACTGATGTGAAACTGAAATCTTTTATTTTGCCCACGGTATAAATGCAGAAAAGACTTGCAAGAAAAATCACCCAACTTTTTACTCTATGTTAAGGTACTCTACCCGTTTCTTTTGTGAGGCATTTTTACCTAACACCTACATTAAGGGGTTGTAAGACCAAGAGAATAGTATGGAAATGACTGTGCCTTCTTTAGCAATAATATTCTGAAAATAGCTAGTGGGAATGTTTAATCATAAATCACAAGTACAAAACAAGCTATATTATACGTTCATCACAGACGGTTAACTAAAACTGTCAGTATTAAGTACAATCACAAACAGTTTTAATACAAACCGTCTGTGAAGAGAAATATCATAGATGGTTCATAGTGAAAACCACCTGTGAAGTATCACAGATGATTCTTACCAAGAACCATCTGTGATATTTGGCAATATCACAGACGGATTTTTATTTAAACCGTTTGTGATACTTCACAAACAGTTTGTATTGAAAACTGTCTGTGATATTTTTCCACCTTGCAATCCTCTAAAATTTCATAATCTCCCGTTCGAGTCAGAGTAAAATTCCATTCCGAGACACCTTTAGTAAAACGGGTATAACTTTTGTATACGATGTTCATTTTTGATGTTCTTGTCCTTGTTGGGAAGCTAACGACGAGCCTGATCTAAAAAAAATGACCTGCTTGTACTAGTCGCCATCTAAAACCTCCAAAATCGGCCATCTTCGACCCTAAATTTGCATTGAAGTTTTTAGTTTTTGTTTTTGCCCTTTTTATTGGTCTACCCTTCGGAATTTGGGTTTTGCCTCAACTGCAAAGGCGTAGCTCTCATCGAAACCTTTCAAACGAGCATATATAAGCCATACAAAACTTTGCTATTTTATCTTTTGAGACTACCTATTTACATTGTACCAATATATTGTCTTTGAATTGTGATCTATTGTCTAGCCATTATCACCGATGGTTTTTTAATAAGAACCATCTGTGATATCTCCCGTTATCATAGATGGTTTTTTTATTAAGAACCGTTTATGATGTCTCTATCACAGACGATTTGTAATCTGAATCATCTGTGATAATTCCCCACCGCGTCACCGATTTGCGGTATCTCCCCTAGAATCCCGATCTTACCTATCCATTCTCTCCACATCGAATGGCAGGCACTGGTCTCCTCCTCACCTCTCACAACTTATTAATCCCCCTTTCCCTACTCCAAGAACCAACACCACCAGTACTACTCCAACTCGTTTGTGCGTGGGAAGGGGTTCCGCAAGGGTGCCTGAATATTTACTTGAAGCAACATGGAATGGAAGAAGGCAATGGCAGATCTACACTATTCCAAGTCACCGGCATCGGTAGGAGGCTTTTACTTGTTACATCCTAAAAATGTGGCATTTTGTTGATTTTGACATAGAATCTGAAAATGGTGTTTGTTGCCTTTTTATTTCTGCTACTTGAAAATTTTCCCACTCACACTACTACAAAAGAGGCTATACTGGATAGCTACATCACAGACGATTCATAGAGAACCATATGTGCTATAATTATCACAGATGGTTTTACAAATATGACCGTATAATCATCTGTGATACGTAACTATGACAGACGATTCATATGAATAATCGTCTATAATATTTTCATAGACGGTTATTAATACGAACTGTCTGTGATAATGTAAAACATCACAAACGATTTGTATCAATAACCATCTGTGATAATTCACAGACGGTTATTGTACAAACCGTCTATGATAATGGTAGGCATCACCGATGGTTTGTATCAATAATCGTCTGTGATAATTAACAAACAGTTATTAATACAAACTTTCTGTGATTATTTCATATCATAGACGGTTTGTGGTTGGAACCATTTGGGATACGCCATGTAATATAAATAGCTCCAGCGTGGTCTTGACAGATCTATCTTCATTGCGCTACATTGAAGGAGGCGGCCGACTTTGGGAAGTTTGGTGAAAACATATCACTTGTAGATCGATTTGTTCTTGGTGATTAGAGATTATTATTTGCTTCTAATAATTTATATGCCTTGTAATAGAGAGAGAGGTGATAGCTAGATTTAGAGAGAGATGATAGTTTGCTCCAATTTAAGAATGAGTCAGTACTCCTAGTTTACTTCAATATATTCTTATTTGATATATACACACACATACATGCATATTGCTTAATTTATATATAGATAAATTATTATTAGGTGAATGACAATTATGTGTGTAAGTAGTTAGGCTGGTTAATTAGTTATAGTAGCATTAATAATTCAATTTGACATTAATTTGTTACAAGCGTAGTGTAGATGGACCGAAACTGGATGTACATTGAGAACCATGTGAGTAAAGAGTACATTAATGACATGTCTGCTTTTAGAAGAGTGGCTGAGCAGGATATGTTGAAGAAGGGGATGGAATATATATATTGTCCATGCATTGATTGCGATAATCTGAAGATGTTTACCAACTCAGTACATATCAAAACTCACTTGATTCGTAGGGGTTTTAAAAAAGGGTATACATGTTGAACCAGTCACGGTGAAGAGAAGATTATATAGTAAGGTAGTTATAACATCGTCGAGGGAGACAATGATATACCAATTGTGGACTGTACTTTCGATGAGGATAGGTCATATGATGACAATCTGGATCAGATGCTATGCGATGTAAAAGAAAACTATAGTGAGAGAGAGTTTGGTAAATTTGATGGCTTGCTGGAGGACCTGGAGAAACCTTTGTTCCATGGTTGCAAGCCGCAATACACAAGGTTGTCATCTGTTTCTTGAACTGCTGAAATTGAAGGCAATCAATGGTTAGTCCGACAAGAGTTTTACGACATTGTGGTCTCCTAGCGATCATCCTTCCAGAAAAAAATGTATTGCCGATAACTATGCACCTACCAAGCCAAGAAGGTTCTTTGTCCATTGGGAATAGAAGTAGAAAGAATACATGTATGCTTGAAGTTTCTTATAGTGTTAAACATCTTTCTAAATTGTAATCATAAAGTTTATATTTGTAAAATTGTAAGTGTCCTTTTGTGTTATGCTATAATGGCTATAATGATGGATTCTAATATTAATGGAAATAGAATGTTCTGTTGTGTTTGCTGTTGTATGCGCTTGTTTTCAAAGGGTGTAGCTAACATTTCTTGAGGCTAGCCAAAAAATAGAAAAAAAATTTAGGTATAGAATGAACTATCACAGACGGTTTTGTGGTATAAACCGTCTATGAAGGACTCATAGACGGTTGAACCAAAAACCATTTGTGATACTTGCACATCATAAACGGTTCTATCTACCAATTATCTGTGATGAGAAAGTATTATAGACGGTTCTATATACCAACCATTCACTACTACATATGGTGTTATCACAGATGGTTCAAAACCGTCATCACAGACGGTTTCTGAACCATTTGCATTTATGTGTTAGTGATAATAGGTGATTATCACAAACGGCTCCCAAATCGTCTGTGATATCGTACATATCACAGACGGTTGTTTTTTAAATATCGTCTGTGATATCTATATATCATAGACAGTTTGGAGCATCAAACCGTTTGTGATAGCTATTCCAGAAGCTACGTTATTTTCTGATTTTCGTCTAGCCTCAGGAAATGCTAGCCATGCTCTCTGAAAATAAGCAAAAAAATCACATATATATAGCACAAGACAATCATTAAACAAATCTCTCAAATGAATTAAACAACGCAAGCAGATCACATATATAGCACATGATAATCGTTATACAGATATCACAAATGAATTAAACAACTGAATAAATTGTTTGATTAAGCACAATTGATTGATTACAATTGTATCCAATATTTCAACATATAATCACCATTGACAGGGTAAAACTCTTCAGTGTTGTTTATGACCTCTGCTATCAAGAATTGGGATAGCTTTCCTCGAATTTCGATGAGTTTGTCAAGATCGATTGCACTTTTGTTGAATTCCACACGCTGTCGCTAGGAGTGGTTGCATTCATTAGCGCATACATACATACATACATACATACATACATACATACATACATACATACATACATACATACATACATACATACATACATACATACATACATACATAATCATAAAATAATTATTTGCAGGTTGACAAACCTCTGGATCATTCGTCTTAGCATCCATGATAATTCACAGAAGATTATTTAGATAGTTTTTCTCAATAACCGTCTATGATAATTCACAGACGGTTATTCATACAAACTATCTGTGATATCTGCCACTATCTCAGACGGTTTGTTATACGAATCAACTGTGATAATGCACATATCAGAAATGGTTTGTTATACGAACCATCTGTGATAATGCACATATCACAGACGGTTTGTTATACGAACCATCTGTGATAATGCTTAAAAATGCGTGCTAGATCTACTCCTGCCTGTTAATATTCTGATGCATGCACCCCTTAAACTTCCACACGGTTTTGGCTTTATATGCAGCGTAATGTACAATTCCTTCTAAACTATCCTCTCTCTAGATCATCGTCTTCACCAGATTTCTTAATAATAGCATCTAGTATTCTTTTGATCTCCTTCCTCTCATCTATCATCATGAGTTGTTCGGCCGCAACCTTACACAAGCAGCCAAAAACTTACGTCTAGAGTAACTCCTCCACTCACGCTATGCTCTCCTTCCTTAAGTTTCTTTCATCTGTCAGCTGGACCTCATCATCAGCCATCGATGGAGGTGTCTCCTTGCCGCTCAGGAAAGGGAAACTGCCCTCAGCCTCGTTCTTCTCTTCAATGTGCGCAAAGCGAAAGAATCTCTTGCGACAGTGGAGAGACACATGGATAACCTTTCCGATCAAGCAGAAGTAGTCGATTCTAAGGAAGCTTATTATGGCATCCTCTTTGAGATTATGGGCTATGCTAGTGATTTGCTCAGGCTAGAGGAGGAAGTGGAGAGGGCAATGACAATCTTCACGGCATTCGAGAACTTAGCCGCTAATCCTCCAACTCCAAAAGTAGAAAAGGATGCATATGAAGCCCAGAAGATCAAGATCTGAGAATCTCTTTTTTTTGGACTTTTGTAATAAATTTGACTTGAATTTGTCTTTTGTAAAAGTGATTGGTCACACTTATCTGTTCTAGCTGATCAGTAGCTTTTGTAGTTCATATGACAAAGGACAAAATACTGATGGTCATAAATAAAAACTGTCTGTGATTGTTTTATAGACGGTTCTAACTAAAAGCCGTATATGATGTCTGGCATTATCACAGACAGTTCTTATAAATAAACATCTGTGAATTATCACAGATGATTATTAATACGAACCGTCTGTGATGTCTTGCATTATCACAAATGGTTTCACAGATGGTTATTAATAAGAACCATCTGTGATGTCTTGGTTTATCACAGATGGTTCATATAAATAACCGTCTGTGAAAATATCACAGACGGTTGTTAGTATAAATTGTCTGTGATAGTTGCAGCACAGACGGGTCCCTATGAACCGTCTGTGATGTAGCCGTCTAGTATAGCCTATTTTGTAGTAGTGGTCTGTGATACTCACCCATCACAAGTGGTTGGTAGCTAGAACCGTCTGTGATGTGTGAGTATCACAGACGGTTTTTAATTTGAGCTGTCTGTGATAGTGTTCTTTACAGACGGTTCTAGTTACAAACCGTTTGTATTGTATTTATCACAGACGGCTCGCAAACCGTCTGTGATAACCTCCGATTATCACTGATACATAAATTCAGACTGTTCAGAAAACCGTCTGTGATGATAGTTCTAAACCGTTTGTGATGACCATTTTTGTAGTAGTGAATTCTCAAGAGAGAGGGAAGACAAATGAGCGCAAAGTGAGAAAACATCATTATTCACGTGCATGCTTTATATTTTAATTTATATTTTAAAGCAAAACCAAAAAATGTATATGCCTTTTAAACTATATTTTAAAACAAAATTGAAAATTTTATATGCCTTTTTAAACTTATGGTGCTTTGTTAATCTTTGTGCTTGTTCAAAATACACCTTACATGGATAAAATACTCAGTTGTTTCTCTAAGGTCTGGAATATAGTAGGGTGCATATTTGATGTTAAAATTTCGCAGATGTGAACTATATCCGTAGTATAGTACATGTGTGTTCTTTTTTTGTCCTTAATTTCCAAAACAATAGATCATGAATTTTTGTGTATATTTTGCAAATGTGTGCACTCAAAAATTTCCCAAAAGAAATGGAATAGCTATCTTGTGGAAAATAAATACTAGATCCCCGGAGTTCCTGTTATCCTATATAAAGAATTAATACAACCTTACAATGTAGAAAAAATGCCTTATGTAACCTAATTCTTTGGACTTGTATAGTCATCTAATTGGAGCCAAAATAGCATTGGATTACCAACATATCACAAATCTACCATGTTATGATTCAATTTCAGTTTTTTTATGAGAGAACATGCTTTATCATAAAATTTAATCTGAAGGTATTCCCCCATTAAGTATCCAAAAGCTATCAAATGTGGTGTACCTAGCTCTTTCAACCCAATCAAAATGTCTCCAATGCACACGAGTGGGAGAACCATGCATGAAGAGAGATGAACTGAACTGAACTGAACTGAACTGAACTGAACTCAAGCACTGTCTTGTCACTACTATCCCAGGAGATCATCTGTTTCTGGCCGTCAAATGGGTCCCTTGTTCCAAACTTTCCTGTGTGTGCCGGTCCTTTAATCCCCCAAAACCAGGAACTAGCTAGCATGACCTAACCAATCAAGTGACGCCCAACAACTCAACTTTGGCCAAAACCTATATTTACATGAAACAAAGAGTTGGTCAATGGCCCAAGCCTACTGTCATGAGCCTTTGACTATAACTTTGAGATCAATGGCCCAATGCAATGCCTACTGTCATGAGCCTTTGACTAGAGCTTTGAGATTGTAGGCAAGATTATTGCTACAAGAACATTGTGAAACCAATTTTGTTCGGGGTTTTAATTCAGTTTAATTTAACACTAAGATGAGGCACATAAGATCTATAGCTCATGGAGAGCTCACAATTTTCTTAATTATGAACTTGTGATATTAGGAGTGTTTCCATCTAATACATGACAAACATAGAAAGAACGCAACATGCATGTCTATGAATTTTATGTTGCTGTACTTCACTTTTGATATTAACTGTACCTTTTTAGAACTTAGAGCATTATAATTAAGGGTAGGTCCACCTATAAAACTCTGTAAGCTTAAACATATAAACATAGGCCCTGTTTGTTTCCACTTAAGATTATTATAATCTAGCTTATAGGTGAGGATTATATAAGCTAGCTTATAATAAGCTGGTGGGAAATAAGCTGTCAGGTGTTTGGCAGCCTGGATTATCAGAGTTATGGATTGTTGTATTCGAATGTTTAAAGACTACAATGCCCTGGGAGAGAGAGGCACGGGAGTTGGGGGTTGGATGAATGGCAAAGGTGAGTAATATTCCTAAAGTTTTATGGTCATTAAGATAAAAGGTGATCTATAAGCTGAAATAAGCTCCTTTTTTGAGCTTATTAGATTACAATAATCTGGGCTATTAGATTATAATAAGTTACCTTATAATCTAGACTGTTTGTTTCCACTTATGATTTATAAGTTAGATTATAATAATCTTAAGTGAAAACAAACAGGGCCTATAGTCCTGCTGTTCAACTTATAAATACCAATGATCATATATAGTAACTATCCTCACACATACTTGAGTGTTAATTAAGCTTAGTAAATCATGGAAGTACTTTGTGGTGTTAACCCCACCACAAGTCATCCATCCTAATTATCGATCGATTGATGCCTACCAATTCCTTCTGCTTGACACACCATGCTTCAATAGAAACCCAGCCACATTCAAATCAAAACACTTTGCATGAGATGCTTTTCTTGGGTCACAATTGACTAGTTAGCTGCAGCCTAACATGGAGCCAATTTAAATAGGTAGCCACAGGCCCAGAGCCCGAGACCATGCCTACCATTGAGCCATCTATGCCGAGATTAATTGTTAACAATATTCAATTGGTGTAGATTAGACAGAGAGAGTTAGACTAGACTCTAGTATAAACACTGTTAATGCAGCTGGTAGGAGTACTTGGTTAGGAATAAGATAACATCAGCTAACGTGGTAAAGTTGTTAAAAGTGTTAACCACATCTCAGAAGTCACACACACACACACACCACCTTCGTTCTGAATTTTTACATTTGTTTTTAACTTTTGACAGCTCGCATTGTTCCATGTATGTTGCGCTAAACACCCCGTCTTACGCTAAATTTAACCGTAAGTACACGGTGTTGACAGATTTAATTTACAGTTCAATGGAAACTAGTTATATGTCCGTGCATTGTAACAGAATTTATTGGATGTATAGAGAATTATGCTACAGAAGAAAATTACTCTAATCGGTTGGGAAGTGGAGAGTGGTGAAAAGTTGAAGGAATATGACAGTTTGAGGAGAACGGACATACCATCACAAACTCGTTTTTTTTATAATAGTAATGGCATGCATGTTCAAATGTGAAGTAAATGTATAATATGCTGCTAGTACAGTCTTTCCCTAATAAATGCAACAGCCGCACTTGGTTAGCCATTTAATTTACTGGAAAAAAATCAACAATTGAAATCGAGTGTTGATTGATCATGAGAAAATTAGGCTGAATATGAAAGTAAATGTGGTAATGAAGTGCCAATGTAAAAGTAAAAAAGACTGACCCGGTTTTAACTAACCCTAAGCTAACTAGCTAGAGTGATCGTCTTTTCTCTAACTTTGTTTTACTTATCTAATTAACCCCTAGCTGGATGCAATGAAGGCTGTCACTGTGGAGAGATGCTCCATGTCGAAGGGTTGCTAACGCTAGCTCATCATCCAATTCAACACTCCTCGCGCGCGAATCCACACGATTTCTTTACTAAACAAGCTGGAACCTGCGCGACAAAAGGGCATAACAATTGACAACTGCTATGCGTACAAACAAAATAAAAAGGTTGGTTTCTATGAAACCGCCGCGAACTTTCAGATACGTAGGTGGGTTCTTTTTAGCTGTAGTTGATGTCTTTTAGCCTTAGCGTGAGCGTTTCTGCTAACAAACCGAATGCCGATAAGTCACTTCGAAAAAGCGACGAAGAAGACTTTCCGTTTATTTGTTCGGAGGAAACTGTCATAACCTATAAGCTAAAAAGAAGACACCATAATTCGAGAGAAATCAGCCGGTCTGTGAGAAACTGAGAACTTGCAAAAGCATTGTATAAAGAATATTGTACGCGGAGCGGTTTGGTAATCACACAATTAAACTAAAATGGTCATAGAGCTGCATGAGGCTAGTGGAATGGAGGTGACCAGTTCATCAGCCGGCAGGCAAGACGCATGTATCAGCATCACTGCAAGTAACATGGTTGGTGTCGGCTCTGTAACTGTAAGACTGTGAAAAGTTAATCTCTTTCGTTGCATTGCATTGCTTGTTGTTGAAATCTGTTTTAGGATATGATTAATCTTATGTAGGCTTGTAATCCTGGCATGTGCACCTGCTCTTCGCGTGACGTGCATACGTGACCCAATGAATTACCCACGCCAGCATCTTGACATCTTGTTATGTAGCTACTTAATTAGGTACTTGACTTCAGAATTGAGTTTACACCAGGGATTATTCTACTAGTCTGGCATTCTATTATCCCGGTGAACGTTGGGATAGAGTTTACATTGCTGATTGTGGTAAATTATTTGTATTACTAGTTGAACAAAATATTATGGCCCATTCTCATCAGCTTAGGTTTTTGGATGAACTGGCTATTGCATGCAATACAATAATTGTCATCTACACTCCTTTCTTATCGCGATAGTTTGATAGTTGGGTTATTTTTGGGTGGTTATACGCTAAAAAATGCAGGGGAAAATAAAACTTGGAGTCGACACTCGATTTTCTTTCTAGCATTCATCATCCAATCTGAAAATGAGTGACGTCTCTGGCGACAAAAGTGGCGACGCTGCTGGCGATCCGCCGGAGGACGACGCCGAGGGGGACGTCTCTGGCGACAAAAGTGGCGATGCTGCTGGCGATCCGCCGGATGACGACGCCGGCGTTGAGGGGGAGATCGTTGGCTCTGTCGATCATGTTTTCGTCGTGGATTCATTTTCAAGTGCAGAGACAAGTATTGACGATCCAAGTACATCCTCTTCTCTGCAGGTTTGTTTTCGTCGCCCGATTAATTGCCGGGTGGTTAATCATATTTTAGTCGATCAATTGGTGACGCATCGGAAGATTTCTTCGTGCGTTTTTCCGCGCCGTGGATGTGTTGTTCGTCCATGGAAGGGTCCTTTACCGAAATCTAAATTTTCTCCTAAACGCACGCTAGCTGCGTTCTTGCCTGCGGATTTTGCGTCAAAGTCCGACTGGGGGGAGACGGGCCAGACCGAGTCAGTTTCGCGAGCCCATCTGTTTGAGCGGGCTGTTGGGGCCAACCTGCAGGCGGTCGGACTTGTCGAACGGGCCCGGTTATACGCCTCGGCTAGGGTTTACAGACCTCGTATTGGTCCCCGGCCGGTCGTTCCAGGTTGCGGTCGTGTGTGTGTTCCGTATCTTTCTCCGCAGTTTCCCGATCCCTCCGGTGCTCGGCCTTCCTACGCGGAGATGGCTTCCCGTCCGCCGGTGAATCGAGCGCCGACGCGGAATCATGTGCCGCCACCTCGAGGTCGTGGCCTTCCGCCTCGCGGAAACGGCGCGTTTCAGCGCGCTCCTCCTCCTCGCAGCGGCGGTCCACCTGGTCAGGGCTACGTACAGGGCAATGGGGGATTCCAGCCGGATGGATTTGGGTAGTCGCAGGTTCGTCCGCCTTACCCCAGCCGGGGGTAGGGGGCCGTCATCAATCCGGGAGGTTTTTTGGTTCTGCTCGTGGTTCCGGCCATGGCTCGCAGAGGTTTCAGTCGAAGCAACAACCTGAAGTTCCTCAGCCGCGGCAGCATGATGTTGCACCAGGATTGGGTGATGATCATCAGCATGCTGTTCCTTTTGAGGAGGGTGTGATCAAGGCTAAGAAACCAAGGCCTCCTCACTGCTTTAGATGCAAGACGACCGGGCATTTGGCGGAGGTTTGCAAGGTGAATCTTGATTGTTTCATTTGCAATAAGAAAAATAATCATTTGCCAATCAGATGCCCGATTCTCAAATTGCCTAAACCGAGCACTCAAATGTATGGTTATGCTAAAGATGGTCTATGTTTTTATGGTATGCCTGATTTTGACATGAAGCAAGAAGATTCAGTCTTGTCGCCCACTGCGTTGGTGACTATCTTGGGTGGATCCCTTGCTGCTGCAGTGGTTCAGGATGAGTTGGCAAGGCTTGCCCGGTCTGATTGGAATTGGGAGGCTTTACCTCATGAGGATGATTCTTTTTTAGTTGTCTTTCCATCGGAAGATGAATTACAAAGGATGTCTGATATTGAGTTCAAATTGAAAAATCATGGGGTAACATTATTGGTGTCGGCATGGCAGACCAATGGTGATGTGGTGCCTGCCTACCAGCTTGATGAGGTTTGGGTGCATGTCTCGGGGGTGCCGCATTTTTGGAGACATTACTTGGGTTTTTGGGCACTGGGAACAGCCATTGGCAAGACTATTGAAGTGGATATGTTTACGTACAGAAAATTGGGTGTGATTCGAATCAAAGTTGGAATGATGGATAGAGGGTTGCTACCTGTGAAGCCAGATACTGTTTTTGGGTTGTTTGGGTATGATATTACTTTCACTTTGGAGAGTGATAAGTTTATTCCTGTTGTCCCTGTTCAAGGAGCGGAAGATTCCATGAATCATGATGGCGACGGAGCGAGTGATCATACGGCAGATCGACAGGGTGGTAACCATTTGTCGAAGAAACAAAAGCAAGCAAATGATCCCGGTTCCTCCTCACATTCAGCGGCTGTCGACGGTGGTCCGACCCCGATGCAGCTCAGTGTGGGTGTACCTGCGCTTCCTGGCAGCAGTACTATACCTGCGCTTCCTGGCAGCAGTATTCCTGTTCGGTCTGTGAGGGAGGGTAGGGCTTCATCTGTTGAAGTCTATGCTAATTCTTTTGATTGCTTGGCGGAGCTCCATTCTGGTGACATTGAGGAGGACCAGCCATCGCCTGCCTCAGTGTTGATTGGAGAGATCCCGGTGGCTGTACTTGGGGGTTCCAATAACGAGACTGTTTCTGATGTCGCTTTGCTAAAAGGCAATGTGGTTACTCGGGAACAAGGTACTAGCTCGTCTCCTAATGCGTTTTCATTTTCAATAGCGGAATGTGATCCATTCTTTCCTGCTGAAATCCCTTCTGTTTCTGATGTAGCGTTGCTAAAAGGCAATGTGGTTACTCGGGAACAAGGTGCTAGCTCGTCTCCTAATGCGTTTTCGATTTCAATTGCGGATTGTGATCCATCCTTTCCTGCTGAAATTCCTTTTACTTCTCCTTTTATTTGCTCAGATGGTGATCACATTGGTGATGTTGATACTGGGCTGGCTCACATTGGTGATGCTGCTACTGGGCCGGCTGTTCCAAATTTAGTGCCAAGGGTGTTTGAGCCTGTTGAACTGGTGAATGCGATGGCTGCACCGGAAAGCTCAACGCGAGTAGATGGCAAATCTGGTAGCAAAACTAGTTCCAATTTAATCTTTTCTATGGCTGAGAATTTTAATTCTGTGGATGGTCTTCGTCGCAGTTTACGTTCTAATTCTCGAGTCAATGGGACTATTGCAGCGGATGAGAATATGATGTCCAAGGCGATGAAGCGAACTGCGCAGCGAAATTTGGACATTCTGAGGGGTAACAAGATGGTGGCCTCTAATAGCGGATTGACACACTCTCTTTCCGATTCACGGTTTCATTTAAGTGGTAATCCGATTTCGACCTGTCAGATTTCTTTTGTTGGTTTGTCTTCTGATTTGTGCGCTAAAAACTTACAAAGTATCGGTTTTAGATTAGGCAACGGTTCTGTTGAAAGTGTTAATTTGTCTATTAATGCGCTTAAACGTATTGAGATTGATCGAAGAAAATTACAAAAGGTACAGTCTGTCAATAGTAAGAATTGTATTGCTATTCAGGTGGACAATTGTGATGATGATGTCGCTGAACCTTCGAGCGATTTACTCTCACAATTGATCCAGGAGGTTTCAGAGGTGGATTTTGATGAGGGAGATTTGGACACAAGGATTTGTGATCTTAAGGCCTCTCCTCGAAAATCAAAGAGCAGAAAGGATAAAAGGAAAAAAATAAAGATTATCAAATGAAAGGTTTCTTTTGGAATAGCAGAGGTCTTTCAGACTTGGCTAAATTTAAATACATTGCTGACGCAGCATTAGATCATAAGCTAGATTTTATAGCTATATTGGAAACAGGAAAACAAGATATGTCAAAATCGAATTTGGCTCGACTCTCCGGAGGTACTGATTTTGTTTGGCATTGTCTTCCTCCAAAAGGTCGGTCTGGTGGCATCCTCCTTGGGATTAATGCTACTGTCTTAGACTTATCGGTTATAATTGACGGAGATTTTTTCGTAAAGTTTCATTTGGTTAATAAATTGGATAAGTTTAAATGGATTTTGATGGCAGTGTATGGTCCAGCTCAAGATGACTTTAAATCAAATTTCTTGGCTGAATTAGTTCGTGCCTGCCAACAAAATCAGTTGCCTACTCTGATTGGAGGGGATTTCAATATTATGAGATATAGTAAAGAGAAGAACAACACAAGGTTCAATAATCGGTGGCCATTCCTGTTTAATGTTGTGATTGACAGCTTCGACTTAAGAGAAATTGAGCTGACTGGTCGCCAGTTCACTTGGGCAAATTCCTTATCTAATCCAACTTTTGAAAAGTTAGATAGAGTTCTCATGTCCTCATAATGGGAATTCAAATATCCGTTAGTTTCGATTCAGGCTTTAGATAGAGGAGTGTCTGATCATACTCCGCTGCTCCTGGACACGGGGCAACCTGTGTACTCGGGAGGAGTGAAGTTGTTTAGATTTGAGTTGAGTTGGTTCACACAAGAGGATTTTCAGGAGCGAGTCATGGAGGTCTGGAATAAGTCGGTGACGGGGAATAATTCGGTGCAACGGTGGAATAAAAAACTTAGTGCCTTGCGAAGGCATCTGCGTGGCTGGGCTTCCAATATGGGTGGAAGCTATAAACACCAGAAGGCTGATTTGCAGGCTATTATCACAGATCTTGATACCGCGGCTGAGGTAAGGGACTTGACTGAGGACGAGTGCTCTCTTCTAGCCAAGTCTCGGGGCGATCTTACCAGTTTACTGAGAGAGGAGGAAATTAAATATTACCAGCGGGCTAAAGTCAAGGATATTTTATATGGTGATAATAATACTAAGTATTTCCATATGATTGCAAATGGTAAACATAAGAAAAAGAGGATTTTTTCTCTAGATGATGTTAACGGGAAAATTGAGGGACAGTCGAATCTGAAAGCATATATTACTCATTTCTATAAAGATCTGTTTAGTGAGTCTGAAGAGAGTTCCTTTAATCTGATCGATGATCGGATAGAGGATATTAATCAGGTCACCAAGTCTGAAAATAATATTTTGACTGCCCCATTTTCTGAGGAAGAAGTAAGAAATGCAGTTTTCAATATGGAACATAACAAAGCTCCAGGTCCGGATGGCTTTCCTGCTGAGTTTTATCAGAAATTTTGGGAAACCATAAAGGGAGACTTGATGCGAATGTTCTATGAGTTCCACACAGGTGCGCTGCCTATTTTTAGTTTGAAATTTGGGGTGATTACTTTATTACCGAAAGTTCAGGAGGCTAATGTTATTCAGCAGTACAGGCCCATTTGTTTACTCAATGTGAGTTTTAAGATCTTCACAAAAGTGGCGACAATGAGAATTAATTTAATTGCTGATAGAGTCATTAGTCCAACTCAAACTGCGTTTATGCGTGGACGCAATATCCTAGAAGGAGTCGTCATACTGCATGAAACGGTGCATGAGTTACATCGTAATAAATTGAATGGAGTAATTTTGAAGATTGATTTTGAGAAGGCGTATGATAAAGTTAAATGGCCTTTCCTATTTCAAACCCTACGCATGAAGGGATTTTCGTCCAAGTGGATAACTTGGATTAAATCCTTCATTTACGGGGGTAGTGTGGCTGTCAATGTTAATGATGAAATTGGTCATTTTTTCCAGACTAGGAAGGGACTTCGCCAGGGTGATCCTTTATCACCAATTTTATTTAACATTGTTGCCGACATGCTTGCCATTCTTATTAGAAGGGCAAATGAGGAGGGTCAGTTTCAAGGTATTGTACCCCATCTAGTGGATGGAGGTTTGTCGATTCTACAATATGCGGATGATACGGTGTTAATTTTGGATCATGATGTTGATAAGGCAAAAAATCTTAAACTCCTGCTATGCGCTTTTGAGCAATTATCTGGACTGAAGATTAATTTTCACAAAAGTGAAATATTTTGTTTCGGTGATGCAGATGAAGCTAGACAGGATTATGTGGAACTTTTTGGGTGTCAATCCAGAGAGTTACCAATCCGGTATCTCGGCATCCCGATTCACTATAGAAAATTAAGAAATGTCGACTGGCGATTGGTAGAGGAACGGTTTGAGAAAAAACTTAGTAGTTGGAAGAGCAAACATTTATCCATTGGGGGTCGATTGACGTTGATAAATTCCGTCTTGAGTAGTCTCCCAATGTATATGATGTCTTTTTTTGCGATTCCAAAAGGGGTTCTAAAGAAATTAGATTATTTTAGATCCAGATTTTACTGGCAAGGTGATGAACATAAGAGAAAATATAGACTTGCGAAGTGGAATATTCTATGCCAGCCAAAAGATCAGGGTGGTTTAGGAATAGCTGATTTAAACATCAAGAACATAGCGTTGTTGAGTAAATGGCTTTTCAAGCTTTTAACGACGGATGGTTTGTGGCAACAACTTTTGAGAAATAAATATCTGGGATCTAAACCCTTAGTGCAAGTTGATCGTAATCAAAGCGATTCTCATTTTTGGGCTAGTATGTTGAAGGTAAAAGGACATTTCCTCCGGTATGGATCTTTCATTATTAAAGATGGCTCACAAGTCAGATTTTGGGAAGACAAATGGTTAGGCAATGATAGCTTGATGAACCAATATCCTGGTTTATACAACATTGTTAGACCAAAATTTGTCACAATTTCGGAAGTCTTGGCCTCTTCTCCACCAAATTTTTCTTGGAGACGTGATTTAATTGGTCCCAAGCTGGTGGAATGGAACAATTTATTAGCACGACTAGCCAATGTTCAGTTGACACAAGGACATGATGACTTTCACTGGTCTTTACAACCTAATGGACAATTCTCGGTGAAATCATTATATAGAGCACTGATTCAAACAATTGTTCCTAATTTGAATAAACGCCTTTGGAAACTAAAAGCCCCGCTTAAGTTGAAGATCTTTTTGTGGTACCTTAGGAGGGGTGTGGTTTTAACGAAAGATAATCTAATCAAGCGTCATTGGCAAGGGAGCAAGACTTGTTGTTTTTGTCATCATGATGAGACAATTCAACACTTGTTTTTCGATTGTCGCTTCGCGCGAGCTGTTTGGGGTTTCTCTCAAATGGCTTTGAAGTTAACAAAACCACGAAGTGTATCACATATGTTCGGATGCTGGTTAAATGGAATAACTAAACATTTGAAATCATTAGTACTGCTTGGGGCAGCAGTAACATGTTGGTCTATATGGTTGTACAGGAATGATTTTGTTTTTGAAAAGAAAAACTTTTTTTCTCCTTTGCAGGTTATTTATGCAATCTCTCACCGACTCCGTTCGTGGGCTATACTGCAACGACCGGAATTGCACGATACGGTTATGGTGGCATCGCGACAGTTGGAGCAGTTGGCGAAGGATATCTTTACCCGGGCTTATGGGTGGCGATCTAGTTTTAGGATTGAAGGTCACTAAAGTCTGCTCGGTTCTGTTTTTTTATTCTTAAGCTGTGTGCCTTTTTAGGCAGAGGCTGGAAGTTTTTTTGTTCTAATGATGTGTATCAACTCGATGTACTGATTTTGGGATTAATAAAGTCTTCCTTTTCCAAAAAAAAAGAATAAGAATATAAAAATGGATTATTACACAAACTCTTCTCCCGCGCATTTGATGGGGTTTAATGATACTTTTGCCGGCATAGAAGCAAGTAATTAACTGGTAATGGTTTTGTGCGTGGGACACACCGACCGCCTTCCCCACAGGCCGCTTTGGAAAGCAATACGAAACACCCATTGATCAACTTATACTACACAATATGAGTATGCTTCGCTCACCAGCTACGCATCACCAACAAAGCCAGCAGCAACGTCTCAGCCACACAAAATACACAATGTGATGCTTCAAGATTCGTGCCTAGACCTCAGCCCTAGATTCATGTGACCAGGGCGAAGCTTGAACGAAAATAAACGGGGTTTACTATTTTACCATATATATATAATAATATATATAGTTTTCAAACAATATTGTGCTAAATAGTAATGCATTCGGTAATTTTTAGCATCAATACTTCAATGCAACCGATGACATCATATAATGATAAAGAAATAGTGATCGAAATACTTACCAAAATAAAAAACCTGATAATGATATTAATTATTTACAGTAAACTAAAAAAACTAAGGGCGAAACCACAGACAAAAGTTGGTCGACATTGGTAAAATACATCATTCGATCTCAATGACCTATTAAAAGAGAACAGAATTACTTAAAGTTTTCAAATAAAAAATAGTATAATGATCAAATGTAAGTTAATGCATTATCTTTTAGTATTTATGTTCTAAGTTCATGAAGCAAGGAACCATAACATTATTAGTAATTTTTGTCAATTCTTATTTATCCACATAGCAAATAAGTATACCATTCATGAAATTATTACCAATTAATTGAAAAATCAGTTAGATATTTGTATGATCAATAGTTTAAAAATAATATAATAGAAAAATACGTCTAGTGGTTTACTTACTTGACATTGCTGTCAAATACTACAATTTTACCTCCAATTTGCAACGAGCTAAGTTGGTATGCCAAAAATCAAAATTGAAACCCTAAATATTAACCCTACAATTCGACAACCATCACATTGAAATTCTAACTCATAAATTGGAATAATTGAGAGAAATTTAAAGCAAAGTACATATTAATCAGGTGGACATAAGCTTTCTTCGGCCGGCGAGGGCATGAGACAATCGGGATCACCAAATGGATGATGTGGCCTGTTGTGGTACTCCCTCTTACACTGGCTCAAGGGTTGGTTAGGTTTGCTATAGTTACCTTATGTACTGAGGGAAGCGGAGGCTTCTCATGAACTACTGCTAACTACTGAGAATTGGACTGCTAGTGCTCTCTTTATTGAGCTTCAAGGAAACACCGGGTGCACTGAGTTTAGTCTAAGGGTTCATACATGGGCTAAAAGCGCTAATTCTTGCTAAAATTATTTTAGACCCGGTGTCTTGTGACACCAGATCCCACTACTTGGTTCTGCCCATGCATGTGACAAAAACCACACCATTAGTGCCTTAAGAGTGGGTGTAGCATTGCAATTAGAGATACTTATCCTCCCTCCCCTTGTCAGTGCCACACTTTGATATCTTTTCCCTCCTCCCTCCCTCCAATGCATACACACACTCTCTCTACACTCAAGCAAGAGAGAGAAATGGAGTGAGAGTGCCCAACAAAGCTTGGAGAAGCCCAATGCAACTGAAGCAAGAACCCATTCCTCATCCATCATCTCCTGCAGGCAAGCAAAGCAACAAGACACAAGCAAACACCTTTGAGGTTTTTGAGGAGAGAGAGAGAGAGAGAGAGAGAGGAGAGAGAGATGCTCCTCCTGCATTCCATTTCCATAGAGATCATCACCACTCTCCAAGCTTAGTGTATTGTGCGCTGCCCAAACCACAGCACAGTTTTTGATGCTGCTGGCGTTGCCATTGCCAAGCCCCATGCACCTCCACTTCCTCTTCTTCCTCCTCCTCTTACTCAACCTCTTTGACTTAACCTCCTCCTCTTCTCCAAACCCTGAGGTCGCCTTCTTGACATCATGGCTCAACAACACGGCCGCGCGGCCGCCGGACTGGTCGCCGGCGTCGGCGTCACCGTGCAAGTGGTCGCACGTCGGCTGCGACGCCGTCGGTGCGAGGGTCACGTCCGTCACCTTCCAGTCAGTCCACGTCGCCGTGGCGCTACCGACCGGCCTCTGCGCCGCGCTGCCGGGGCTCACCAGCTTCGTCGTCTCCGACGCCAACCTGACGGGCGGCGTCCCGGACGACCTGTCGCAGTGCCGCCGCCTCGCCGTGCTCGACCTCAGCGGGAACTCGCTCTCCGGCCCCATCCCGCCATCGCTCGGCAACGCGACGGCATTGTCTGATCTCATCCTCAACTCCAACCAGCTCTCCGGGTCCATTCCGGCGTCGCTTGGTAACCTCGCGCCGTCGCTGAAGAACCTTCTGCTGTTCGACAACCGCCTCTCCGGCGAGCTCCCGGAGTCCCTCGGAGAGCTGCGGCTGCTCGAGTCGCTGCGCGCCGGCGGCAACCGCGACCTGTCCGGCCCGATACCGGACTCCTTCTCCAAGCTCTCCAACCTCGCCGTGCTCGGCCTCGCCGACACCAAGATCTCCGGCCCGCTCCCGGCGTCGCTGGGCCAGCTCCAGAGCTTGCAGACGCTGTCCATATACACGACCATGCTCTCCGGCTCCATCCCGCCGGAGCTCGGCAACTGCGGCAACCTCACCAACATCTACCTCTACGAGAACTCCCTCTCCGGCCCGCTGCCGCCGTCGCTCGGCGCGCTGCCGCAGCTGCAGAAGCTGCTGCTGTGGCAGAACTCGCTAACCGGCCCGATCCCGGACTCGTTCGGAAACCTCACGTCGCTGGTCTCGCTTGACCTCTCCATCAACGCCATCTCCGGCGCCATACCGGCGTCGCTCGGGCGGCTGCCGGCGCTGCAGGACCTCATGCTCAGCGACAACAACATCACCGGCACCATCCCTCCGGCGCTGGCCAACGCGACGTCGCTGGTGCAGCTGCAGCTCGACACCAACGAGATCTCCGGCCTGATCCCGCCGACGCTCGGCCGGCTCGCCGGGCTGCAGGTGCTGTTTGCGTGGCAGAATCAGCTCGAGGGCGCCATCCCAGCGGCGCTCGCGTCCCTCGCAAACCTCCAGGCGCTCGACCTGTCGCACAACCACCTCACCGGCGTTATACCGCCGGGGCTCTTCCTGCTGCGCAACCTCACCAAGCTTCTGCTCCTGTCCAACGACCTCTCCGGCCCATTGCCGCCGGAGATTGGAAAGTCGGCGAGTCTTGTGCGGCTGCGGCTCGGCGGCAACCGCATCGCAGGGTCGATACCCGCTGCGGTGGCCGGGATGAAGAGCATCAACTTCCTCGACCTCGGCAGCAACCGGCTCGCCGGGCCGGTGCCCGCCGAGCTCGGCAACTGCTCGCAGCTGCAGATGCTCGACCTCAGCAACAACACGCTGACCGGAGCACTGCCGGAGTCGCTCGCCGGGGTGCACGGCCTGCAGGAGCTAGACGTCTCGCACAATCAGCTCACCGGCGCCGTGCCCGACGCGTTCGGGAGGCTTGAGGCACTGAGTCGTCTGGTGCTCAGTGGCAACTCGTTGTCCGGGCCGATACCGGCGGCGCTCGGGCAGTGCCGAAACCTCGAGCTCCTCGACCTTAGCGAGAACGAGCTGTCTGGTCGCATTCCTGACGAGCTCTGCGGCATTGACGGGCTCGACATAGCTCTCAACTTGAGCCGCAACGGTCTCACTGGGCCGATTCCGTCGAAGATATCGGCGCTGAGCAAGCTCTCGGTGCTCGACCTCTCCTACAACGCGCTCGACGGCGGCCTTGCACCGCTCGCCGGGCTAGACAACCTCGTCACGCTCAACGTGTCGAACAACAACTTCACCGGATACCTCCCGGACACCAAGCTCTTCCGGCAGCTCTCGACGTCCTGCCTAGCCGGCAACGCGGGGCTCTGCACCAAAGGCGGGGACGTGTGCTTTGTCAGCATCGACGCCAACGGGCAGCCAGTGATGAACGCCGACGAGGAGGTGCAGCGCATGCACCGCCTCAAGGTCGCCATCGCGCTGCTGGTGACCGCGACGGTAGCGATGGTTCTCGGGATGATCGGCATACTGAGAGCGCGGCGGATGGGCATAGGTGGGAAAGGCGGCGGCGGCAGCACCGACTCCGAGGCCGGCGGGGAGCTGGCGTGGCCGTGGCAGTTCACGCCGTTCCAGAAGCTGAGCTTCTCCGTCGAGCAGGTGGTGAGGAACCTCGTGGACGCCAACATCATCGGCAAGGGCTGCTCCGGCGTGGTGTACCGCGTCAGCATCGACACCGGAGAGGTGATCGCCGTGAAGAAGCTGTGGCCGAACAGCAGCGCGGCGGACGACGGCAACAGCGGCCGCGTCCGCGACTCGTTCTCGGCCGAGGTGCGCACGCTGGGCTCCATCCGGCACAAGAACATCGTGCGGTTCCTCGGCTGCTGCTGGAACAAGAGCACCCGGCTGCTCATGTACGACTACATGGCGAACGGCAGCCTCGGCGCGGTGCTCCACGAGCGCGGTGGCGGCGCGCAACTGGAGTGGGACGTCCGGTACCGCATTGTGCTCGGCGCGGCGCAGGGGCTCGCGTACCTGCACCACGACTGCGTGCCGCCGATCGTCCACCGTGACATCAAGGCGAACAACATCCTCATCGGTCTCGACTTCGAGGCCTACATCGCCGACTTTGGCCTCGCGAAGCTCGTCGACGACGGCGACTTCGGACGGTCGTCCAATACCGTTGCCGGCTCTTATGGTTACATTGCCCCTGGTATTTTCTCAAACAGTTTTGCTATTACACAGGCGACTGAAATTTTTTTATGTTTCAGTCGCCTGAAATTACACTCTCAATGAACTAAAATTGCAGCCATCCTCAAAAAAAAAAAACAGATGCAACTTTAGGTGATTCAGAGTGCAACTTCAGGTGACCTGAAATTGCACTCTCAATCAACTAAAATTGCAGCCCCCTCCAAAAAAAACATGTGCAACTTCAGGTGATTTAAAGTGCAACTTTAGGTGACTGAAAGATAAAAAAATTTCAGTCGCCTGTGCAATAGTCTATCCCTTTCTCAAATCGCCTGCAATGCCTGCATGTTCTACAATTTTAAACTGCCTGAATCATATTTTTCTCTTGCAAAAATGCTGAACTGTAGTGCAGGAGCTGAAATCAGCTAATACTAAGATGAAACTGTTGCGATTAACGATCTGAAAAACCCCCCAAACTTCAATTGTATATGTGTGGTTTGATTAAGCTGTGACATTTACTGGTTTCTCAAGAACCAGCCTGAACTCCGAAAGTTGATGAGCAACTGTCTGTTCCTGCAGAATATGGCTACATGATGAAGATCACCGAGAAGAGCGATGTCTACAGCTACGGAGTGGTGGTGCTGGAGGTGTTGACCGGCAAGCAGCCGATCGACCCTACGATCCCGGATGGCCTTCACGTCGTCGATTGGGTGAGGTGGAGGAAGGGCGGCGTCGATGTTCTTGACCCGGCCCTCCGAGGGCGGTCCGGCTCGGAGGTCGAGGAGATGCTACAGGTCATGGGCGTCGCTCTGCTCTGCGTCAGCCCAACGCCCGACGAGCGTCCGACGATGAAGGACGTCGCGGCGATGCTCAAGGAGATCCGGCTCGAGCGCGAGGAGTACGCGAAAGTCGACGTCCTCCTGAAAGGCGGCTCGCCTCCTCATGCCCCGACGGTACCGGCGGCGAAGGCGACAACGTCGACGTCGAACACGCCACCGTGCCGGCAAGGCCCGAGCAACAGCAACAGCTGCAGCTTCTACTCCTCGTCCAAGGCCAAATCACCTTTCGATTGAATCAAGCAAGGCCGCGGATTGATGCATATCAAACTCAAACTCTCATCTAGCTAAGCAATGTTTCATGCATTGTGCTCTTGGATTCTTTTCTCTGTTTGCAGATTGCATTTTGGTGCAGGTTTGTGATGGTGGTGAGCTGTGTAAATGAGAGGGGGAGAGGAGAGGATAGTCT
This sequence comes from Dendrocalamus latiflorus, assembly GCA_017311315.1. Classification (NCBI taxonomy): domain Eukaryota; kingdom Viridiplantae; phylum Streptophyta; class Magnoliopsida; order Poales; family Poaceae; genus Dendrocalamus; species Dendrocalamus latiflorus. Next base: position 2,395,953 of record CM029628.1, read on the forward strand.
GTTCGCTTTTGGCTTTTGAAGAGCACAAGTAAGTTAAGGACTTAGGAATTAGACCTTGAAGAAGCAAAGGCTTGATGCCTTCATGGTGAGTGTTCAGTGTATGCCTGTTGAATAAAGATCCAAGAAATCCTACCATGTCCATGCAGATGTCCAGGATTTGCTAGTGTTCAGTGTAATGGCTACAAGTGTGGAGTGATTGAGCATCTAAGATTGCGTTGTCCTATGCAATAACTCGTACTCTTTTCTAGAAAGTTTACGTCTTAGTACATTGAAGTACACTTCAAATTGCAAGTGTAGTATCTTAGAAAGCTGCTGATCATTTTAAAATTATTGTCCACGCAGTACTCTTTTCTAGATCTTGCTTTGGATATTCCTGTTCAGGTTACCAAATGAAAGAATCTAGAGAGTTTGGAGAAAGAGATCGATTTTAGAGAGAAGCCGCAGAGCCAAACGTGCCCTGTTTCACTTCATATATACTGAGTATCGCCGTATTGGTTTACAGAGGAGATTGCCTTACGGGCTACAGTTGTCAGCAACAGCAGAATGAAACAGGAAAGAGATTACAACAGACTACATAATCAACCGAGTATATCTTCAGTTAAAGATAAGGACTCAACTAAATAACTGTGCAGAATCATATCTCATATCTTTAACACACTCTCTCAGTCACAACTGGTAAGATTGAGATTGCGACTCAGTTCAGAGAAGTGATGCATAGGAAGCGGCTTTGTAAACACATCTGCACCTTGATCTTGAGAAGGGATGAACCTTATTTCCAGAGCTTTGAGCACAACACGTTCTCTAACAAAATAATAATCCACTTCAATATATTTTGTTCTTACATGAAAACAGGATTCATCGAGAGATAAGTGGATCCCAGATTGTCACACCACAAACATGAAGGTCTTGATTGATAAACACCAAGCTCTCCTAGTAATGACTGAATCCAAATTACTTCTGCTGTGGCATTGGCTAAGATTTTATACTCGGTACTTGACCGTGAGTCTTTGGCTTGCTTGCGAGAGTTCCAGGAGACTAAATTGGTGCCAAAATAAACCGCAAAACCACCAGTTGAGCGACGATCCACAGCCTGCCCAATCCGCATATGAAAATGCACTCACAACTGTAGAAGATGACCAACTAATTTTCAGTCTCGTCGAGGAAGAAAACTTCAGAAATCTCAAAATCCGCTTGACTGCTGTCCAGTGCTAATTCGTAGGTGCACTAAGAAATTAACATACCTTGTTTACTAAAAAGGCAATGTCAGGACGTGTTAAAAGTACTGAAGTGCTCCTATGCTTCAATGTGTTGTAGCTTCTTGAGCCACCAACAACTTGCCCTCTGTTTTAGATAATTTCTCCACTAATGACATGGGGGTATTGACTGGCTTACAATTCCTCATGTTAGCTCGAGCAAGGAGATAACATATGTACTTTTTTTGAGTTAGAGTCAAACCATCAATACTCTTCTGGGCTTCAGGTCCCAGAAAATAATGCACATCTCCTAAATCCTTAATTTCAAATTCTTCTTGCAACTGTTCAACCATTCTTCTTGCAACTTGTGATGGGACAAACAGTGATGCATCTGCCTTGGAAGGGATAAAGCTTAGTTTCTGAAATTTAGAACTAGCTTGCAGTGCCTATTTTAATCTATAGAGGGCTTTCTTCAATTTACACAAATGATTAGGATACCTTGTATGTAGATATCTAGGAGGTTGTCTCATGTTGTTATGGACTCCTATTGGGGTAAGCACTACGTCCGACGTTCCAAACAGAGGACGCCTCCAACATGACTTCGCCGCTCCCCTGTTTTGCGGAGTCCTCTGTAAGTCTGCGTCTTTAGAAAGTCCCTTATGGATTCCTTAGATAAGAAGTCGTTTAGATGTCGGTCTCTTGAGAAATTGGGATTGTAAGAGTATAAATACCGTCCTGCGTTTCAGCGGACAGGTAAGGAAGAAATAAAGTATCTCTTTTCCCCCAAACCCTAGATTCTGTACGCAGGTATCCATCACGGCGGCGCAAGGAGCTGATCGCAGGGAAGAAGCCGCCGCCGACCAGACCTACCACCCGTATAACCTGAGGTCACGGGGCAGGATACACAACACATGTACATCTCTTCTTCAAGGACACCATGCAAGAAGGCATTTTGCACGTCAAGCTGTCGAAGACACCACCCATGGGACACTGCTAGTGAGAGTATAAGGCAAATGGTAGCTGGCTTCACCATTGGACTGAACGTTTCTTCATAATCAGTGCCAAGTCGTTGTTTGAAACCTTTTGCAACCAGTTGGGTTTTATAGTGATCAATAGATTCATCAGCCTTCCTCTTGAGTTTGAAAACCCAGCGGCAATCAATAATATTCTGCTGTCCAGAGAAAGGAACCAGCTGCCATGTATCATTCTTGAGAAGTGCATTATACTCATCATTCATAGCTTGCCTCCATTTGTTATCTGCCATTGCTTCTTGATAAGATGCAGGCTCAACTATGGCCAAAAGTGCTCTTCGGCCAGAATGATAAGGTACAGTCCCATCAGTGTGTTGCTTGGGATACCTGATGTTGTCTCAGAGTCTAGTCAGCATTGGATGCACTCGGTCAGGTTGAGTGGCTGCAGAAGGATCAAATGAAGATTCATCAATAGCAGGAGTTGTACATGAGGATGCAGGGGTTGATCCTGGAGATAACATTGTTGATGCTTGCTACTGATGGTTCTGCAAAACAGGATTAGATTGCTGCAAACAAGATAGATCATGTTCATGTGAGCTCCTTATCATCATGCATAACACATCATCCACTAGTCTAGAGCTAGAACACCTATGCTTAAAGGGGTTAGGGTGACTTACGGTCGCCGATGAACGCCATGAGCGAAGACCCGTGCCTGCGTGATGCAGGCGTGAGGTAGAGTTGGTGAAGACCGCAGTGTCGCCGGTGTACGGGGTGTCGCCGGTTGAGTCCTGCAGAGGCGGCGGAGATGGCCTTCCCGTTGCTAGCAGCGCGTAATAGATCGGATCTTTAGGGTTTTGTTTGGGGTTTCTGACTCTCACGCGAACGTTGTTCTTCAGGGAGAGGCCGGTACCCATCCTTTATATATACGCTGTTGCAACGGGGGACCGTAACCAATATGGTAAGCTCCCCCGATCAGGGCGCAGAAGAACAGGGATGTGGGTTTCCCCACGTCTCCCTCGTCTCGGCCGTTTGGTCTGAGATCAATATCCAACATTCTCCCCCTTGATCGTAAGGCTAAACATCATAAGCCCTCTCTCAATAAAAGTTCACACCAAAGTAATGCTTCACAACAGTCAATTAAGTACCGCTGGACATCAGTACTTATAGTGCTCACTTCTATATCGATCGGATAACATAATACTTCATGGGAGTTGGTTACTTTATATGGTCCTCTTTTTCCAGGATCACAGGCTCTCCAATAAACCCATGCCGGCAACATGATCACGAAAAATATTGGGTGGTAAGCCTTTTGTGAGCGGATCCGCGAGCATAAATTTAGTTCCAATATGCTCAATCTTAATTGTTTGATCCTGGACTCTATCTTTCACAACATGATACTTTATGTCAATGTGCTTGGCAGCTGCACTTGACTTGTTGTTACTCGAATAGAAAACTGCGGGTTGATTATCGCAGTACAAAATGAGTGGTCTCGAAATGCTGTCTACCACTCTCAATCCCGGGATAAAGTTCTTAAGCCATACAGCCTGCCCGGTAGCCTCATAACATGCCACAAATTCAGCCTGCATTGTCGACGATGCAGTAAGTGTTTGCTTTACACTTTTCCATGATATTGCTGCTCCTGCGAGGGTGAATATATAACCTGATGTGGACTTCTTAGTGTCTTTACACCCCGCAAAATCAGCATCAGAATAACCGACAACCTCAAGGTTATCACATTTTCTATATGTGAGCATGTGACCTTTAGTGCCTTGCATATAGCGCAGGACTTTCTTAACGGCTTTCCAGTGGTCCGGTCCTGGATTTGATTGATATCTGCCAAGCATCCCGGTAACAAAAGCTAAATCAGGGCGCGTACATACTTGAGCATACATAATACTTCAGACAGCAGAAGCGTAAGGTATAGCCTTCATCTGATCAGATTCATAGTCATTCTTTGGGCATTGAAATTTCCCAAACTTATCGCCCTTAACAATAGGAGCAGGCGAGGCAGAGCATTTATGCATATTGTATCTCTTTAGTACTCTGTCAATGTATGCCTTTTGTGATAAACCTAATGTTCCTTTGGACCTATCTCGGTGAATTTCAATACCAAGAACGTAAGATGCTTCACCGAGATCCTTCATATCAAAATTGGACGAGAGAAATCTTTTAGTTTCCCGCAGCATGTCCACACTGCTGCTGGCCAATAATATATCGTCCACATAAAGAATCAAGAAGGTATAATTACTCCCCCTGAACTTGACATATGTACAATTATCAACATCATTCTCCTTAAATCCAAATTTCCTTATGACTTCATCAAACTTAAGGTACCATTGCCTAGAAGCTTTCTTCAGGCCATATATGGATTTCCTTAGCTTGCATCCCAAATGTTCCTCGCCTTCCACAACAAAACCTTCCGGTTGTGTCATGTAAACGTCCTCATACAAGTCTCCATTCAGGAATGCAGTCTTAACGTCCATTTGGTGCAACTCTAAATCAAAATGTGCTGTGAGCGCCATTATGATTCTGAATGAATCTTTGGTTGAGACAGGCGAAAAGGTTTCATTATAGTCAACGCCTTCTCTCTGTGTAAATCCTTTTGCCACAAGTCTCGCCTTAAACCTTTCGATATTCCCTTTGGAGTCACGTTTGGTTTTGTAGACCCATTTGCAGCCCACTGCTGGAATTTCTACTAAGTCCCATACACCATTATCGCCCATAAACTTAATTTCATCTTTCATGGCATCTAGCCACTTGGATGAATCCTTACTCTTCATAGCTTCCTTATAAGAGCTAGGATCACCCACCTTCCCAAGATCATCTTCATTCAAGTAAACCTCATAATCACTTGGGATAGCAGATCTCCTCACTCGTTCTGATCTCCTGACAGGTTCATTAGCAGGCTCATTAGGCTGTTCATTAATTGTCACAGAGGGCTGTGAAGGCTCAACATTAGGTATTGCACTTATATTTTCAGAGCCCTCAATAGAAGGAGTAGCCACAGAATTAACTGGAGACGCAACAGGAGTTGCAACTACAGGATCAACTGTGGGCACAACCAGTTGGGGCATAGGAAAATCAGTCTGTCGGATTAGCGGTGAAGCAACATAAATCCGTTTCTCCTCAAGATCCATTTTCCTAAGCTCCAAGTCGCCACTGATGCCATCATTTTCCAAGAACACAGCGTGCCTTGTTTCTACAAATTTTGTGGTACGATCTGGACAATAGAATCGGTACCCTTTAGACCTGTCAGGGTAGCCAATAAAATGGCAACTCACAGTCTTGGGATCTAATTTCCCAATTTGTGGGTTAAATACTTTAGCTTCAGCTGCACAACCCCACACATGGAGGTAGTTCAAACTTGGTTTTCTCCCAGTCCATAATTCATAAGGTGTTTTAGGCACTGATTTACTGGGAACCCGATTGAGTATATGTGCAGCGGTTTTTAATGCTTCCATCCATAACTTTACTGGTAAAGTGGAGTAACTCAACATACTTCGAACCATGTCCATAAGTGTGCGGTTTCTTCTTTCCGCTACTCCATTTTGCTGGGGATCACCAGGCATTGAGTACTGAGCGACTATACCATTTTCTTGTAGGAACCTGGCAAAAGGACCAGGAATCTGCCCATAAGTTACGTGTCGCCCATAATACTCTCCCCCACGATCCGAGCGCACTACTTTAATCTTTAGATTGTGTTGATTTTCAACTTCAGCCTTAATTATCTTAAATTTATCAAGTGCCTCCGATCTTTCTTTAATAGGATAGATATAACCATAACGTGAGTAATCATCAGTGAACGTAATAAAAGAATCATAACCATCCACTGATGTCATAGGGAAAGGACCACATATGTCGGTATGAATTAATTCCAAAATCCCTGTGCTTCGAGTAGCACCTTTTTTTTATTTGCTTTACATACTTGCCTTTGATACAATCGAGACAATGATCATCCGAATCATTAAAGTCTAAAGGGTGGAGAATTTCTTCTTTAATGAGACGTTCAATTCTCCCCCTCGAAATGTGGCCCAAACGACAGTGCCACAATTTCGACGAAGTCTCATCAATTCGCTTGCGCTTTTTATTTACATCACATACATTCATGGATATAGGAGAATCTTGCAGGGATAACATATAAAGCTTGTCGTGTCGGATGGCACGACCAACATTATCATTATTAAAAAAGATCAAACACATTCCGTGTCCAAAATTATAAGAATATCCATCATTATCTAATAATGAAATGGAAATCAAGTTTCTTCTCATCGAGGGAACATAAAGAACATCATTGAGTTTCATTACAAAGCCATTATTCAAAACTAAAGAAACTGATCCAATAGCTTGAATTTCGGCTTCCATCCCATTAGCCACTCTTAGGCTTCTTTCCCCTCTGAGACTTCTCAACATACGGAATCCCTGCAAGGAATTCGTAACATGCACAGTGGCACCAGAATCAATCCACCAAGAATTTATAGGAAAATCAGCATAAAATGCTTCATCAACAAAAGTAATTTCATAAGTACCTTTCTTGGCGAGCCATTTCAGCCATCCAGGACAATCATCTTTGAAGTGGCCCTTCGACTGACAAAAATAACATTCAGCATTTTTCTTCTGTCCATTTGAGCTCCCAGGACCTGAAGCGTTTTTAGGCGCCTTAGGGTGCTGTGGATGCTGTGGCTTCTGATAAGGGGAGTAGGCTTGCTCCTTCTTTCCCTTTCCTTTATAGCCACCTCTATTTCTAGAGGGACCAGCTTTATTTGAGGAGCTGACTTGATTCACAAAATCAGTAGCCCCTCACCCTTGAGCCTCTCTTCCTCCTGAGAAACATTAGCGATCAACTCGCTCATTGTCCACTTGTCCTTAATGGTGTTGTAGTTCACCTTGAAAGCTTCAAATTGCTTAGGAAGAGACATCATAATGTAATGGACAACGAAACCATCAGAAATTGCCATGTCCATTGTCTTAAGTCTGGCAGCAATATTGATTATGGTCATAATGTGCTCACGGACATTTCCAGTACCATTGTACTTAGTGTTCATGAGCCTGTGCATCAGTGTGGTAGCATAAACTTTAGAGGACCCCTTAAAGTGATCCTCGATGGAGGACAAATAGTCCTTTACCCTTTCTTTTTCAGGGATTGTTTCCCTTATGGCCTCACTGATAGAGTTCTTCATCACAGCAAGTGAAACGCGGTTAGACCGCTCCCACTTCTCAGCATTCTTTTTGTAATCCTTCATTTTGTCGTCAAAATTGTCCTCTCCTTCAGTAGGAGCGACAGGCTCATCGAACCTGAACGCATAGTCCAGATCCAAGAGCTGGAAAGTTGTCTTAAGCGTAAACTTCCATTTCTGAAAGTTACTACCATTAAGTGGCTCAATTGCATTAACTTGAGCAGAAACAGAAGCAGCTGAATTTTTTTTTAAAATTTACATTAGGAAAACGCATAATTAATTTGCATGAATGTTAACCTTACGTTGGTATGATTAACAACATGCTCATAAGAATTTTTTTCGCATCACCGTTGGGCAGAAACGAAAGATTTAATATAATTTATCGCATGCAATTACAATTAACGTTGGTCAAAGGGTAATAGCATGGCGAAAAATAAACATAAAAATAAACATAATTGATTACATGCAATTACAATTAACGTTGGTCAAAAGGTAAAAGCATGTAAAATTAAATACAGCCCTCCAATTGAATTTCCCGTTGGTTCCATTCAATTAGGGGCAGAACATTACGCAGCGGAAAAGTGCATAATAATTTTCAGCAGCTTAGCAACATTATCCGTTAATAATTTCATAAGAGGGACATCCAAAAATACATCAATCATCAATTATACATGAGATATACATGAAATATATACTGAAAAAAACCATGCGCTGCTGGGCCGAAACCCAACAGCCAAAACAAACAGTGCAGCCGGCCCATTAAAACATGCGCGCGCGAGCTGCCCAAAAACCATGCGCCCAGCCCGAACCATGCGCGCGGCCCAAAACAGAAATGGCCGTACGGCCCATAAACGCGCGCGCGGGGCAGCCCGAGAAGAGTTGACCGCCGGATCTCATCCGACGGTCCATAATGCGCGGCAGCCCATACAAGAGGGTAAAAAACCCTAACCCTAACCGTACTCCATCCACTCTCCACACGGAAAAACCGGAGCACAGGCGGCGGCTGGCGCGCGACTGGCGGCGTGCGCGCGGCGCGCGGAGGGGCGTTAGCGGCGGCAGCGGTCCCTGAAGCGGCGCGGTAGTGGCGGCCCCCGAAGCGGAGAGCGGCACCGGCGACGCGCGCTTGCGAGGCGCCGGGCGCGCGGAAGCCGACGGATCCTGCACAGCGGCGGCGCATGCGTCCCGAAGCTGCGCGGCGGCGGCGGCGGCGCGCGCGCTCGCGCGGAGGCGCTTTATCGGCGGCAGCAAGCGGAGGCGCAAGGAGCAGCTGCGCGACGACAAGAGGCGGCAACGGCGGCGGCACCCACAAGGAGCGACGGCGCCCGTAAGTCCCGGTCTGTTTTTTTGTTCTTGTTCTTCCCGATCCAAAAGAATTTTGGGGAAAACTTCTTTAGGGTTCATCATGATTTGGGTTCGGGCTTCATCAGATTTTGGGGAAAAACTTTAGGACTTGCATAAAACATTTGATTCCCCTCCTTCTCCCATGCTACCCGAGCCAACATCAACCCTAATCCGAAACAAGACATGCACTAGGGTTCTAGGAAGACTAGTGTGGCTCTGATACCAAATGTGAGTTCCTTATCATCATGCATAACACATCATCCACTAGTCTAGAGCTAGAACACCTATGCTTAAAGGGGTTAGGGTGACTTACGGTCGCCGATGAACGCCATGAGCGAAGACCTGTGCCTGCGTGATGTAGGCGTGAGGTAGAGTCGGTGAAGACCGCAGTGTCGCCGGTGTACGGGGTGTCGCCGGCTGAGTCCTGCAGAGGCGGCGGAGACGGCCTTCTCGTTGCTAGCAGCGCGTAATAGATCGAATCTTTAAGGTTTTGTTTGGGGTTTCTGACTCTCACGCGAACGTTGTTCTTCAGGGAGAGGCCAGTACCCATCCTTTATATATACGCTGTTGCAACGGGGGACCGTAACCAATATGGTAAGCTCCCCCGATCAAGGCGCGGAAGAACAGGGATGTGGGTTTCCCCACGTCTCCCTCGTCTCGGCGTTTGGCCTGAGATCAATATCCAACAGTTCATACTCACTAGTCACACTTTCACCCCCTACAATCGAATGTGGAGAAAGTCAGAACTATGAAGGTGGAAGAAAGACAGAGGTAGGGGAACATGACCCAGCCGATGTGGATGATGATTCGGAGAATGGAAACACATTCGCATCAAAAACAACATCTCGAGAGAGATAGACAAAATAGGTTGAAATGTCCAAGCACTTTGTGAATTGGGCTATAACCAAGAAAAGCACAACATTTGGAGCGGAAAGCAAGTTTGTGTTTGTTATATGGCCTGAGATTCAGCCAAAATGCACATCCAAAGGTTCTCAAGGAGGTGTAATCTAGTTTCAGGCCAAGCAACAATTCAAGAGAAGTTACAAGATTGATGACTTTATTGGGGGTTTGGTTAATGAGGAAGTAGGAAGTGATAAAGGCTTCATCCCAAAATTTAATGGGCATGGCAGCTGGGCTAGCAAGGAAAGACCAACTTCAACAATATGGCGATGTTTGCGTTTAGTAGAGCCATACTGTTGATGCGCGTGGGGACAGGAAACATGATGGGATATACCAACACAATCAAAAAAGGTATGAAGTTTTCTATATTCACCTCCCCAGTCGGTTTGTACACTAATTATCTTTTTGTTCAATAGGCATTCAACCTGAGTATGAAATTGTATGAAAACCGAGAAAACTTCGGATCTATTTTTCAGCAAGTAGATCCAAGTAAATTTACTGAAATCATCAATAAATTTAACATAATAGTTGATGTCTCCAACTAAAACCAGTACTGGCCCCCAAACATCAGAGTACACAAGCTCGAAAGGAGAGGAAGAAGAACTAGAAAGGACAATAGGGCAATTGATGACTTTTGCCTTGTTGACAAGTATTACACACTATTGTTTTATTGCAATTACTAGAACAAGGTAACCTATTTTGTTGAAGAACATGCTGGATAATGGAAGAAGATGGATGCCCTAATCGACAATGCCATCGATCTTGCATTGGTTTGTCACTTGAAAAGGTTGACTTGGAGACAGAACTTGACAGGCTCGGCACCAAGGGATATAGACCACCCTCACATTGCCCTTGAAGGAGTGTTGTCTTTGTTGCCCAGTCCTTGACAAGAAAACTATTGGGAGGAAACTCAAATAAGACGTTGTTGTCTTTAGAAAATTTGTGGACTGATAAAAGATGCTTAGAAGCTCTAGGGACATGAAGAACTTAGAAGCTCTAGGGACATGAAGAATATTACTTAGTTGCAAGGTTCATTGTGGGCATACCTGTATCATTCACAACCTATACCTGATCTTTGCCATCATATTTTTCCTTTATCGTGAGTCGATCAAGATCATTAGTGATATGATCTATGGTTTTAGTGTCCGTATACCAATTTGTGTCAACGGTATAGGATTGAACCGATGCAGAAGCTACAACATAGCCATCTTCAGCCTGATATGAGTGATTGAATTGTTGATAGCACTTCATTGCTACATGTCCAATCTTGCCACAAATTTGACAAGTTGGATGGTTTCTTCCTCTGGAGTTCTGAGGCCCTTTTGTGTTAGAAGAGAAAGAGAAGTTGCGTCCACCATTGCGACCACCATGGTTGCCTCTGGATGCCGAGTTGATAGAATGATAGGAGTTGACAGTAGAGTGGTTCACAACAAAATTGGCAGATGAATGTGTCAACCCCGTGCCTTGGCCCTAGAATATGGCATTGTTCTGCTCATGACACATCTCATAACTCATGAGATGTGCATACAGCTCATTGAGTGTGAGTGGTTCGATTGGGTGGCCAGAGAATTCACCAGCATGTCGTAGTCATTGTCCAGTCTAGTGAAGAGATAAGTTGCAATTTCATCATCATTGCATGGCTGGCCAAGGGTAGCAAGTGTATCTTCCATCTTCTTCACCTTGTTGAAGTATTCAGCAACTCCCATATCTCTTTTCTACAGGGACGCAATTTGACGTTGGATTTGCATGATTCTGTCTCTAGAGCCACCAGAAGAGAACACGTGATCCAGAGTCTCGATATTTGATAGTCGTAGACTTTACTGGTCGGTACTCGATAGTCGTAGACTTTACTGGCCGGTACTCGATAGTCGTTGACTTTACTAGCCGGTACTCGATAGTTGTAGACTTTACTAGTCAGTATTCGATAGTCATAGACTTTACTGGTACTCGATAGTCGAAGACTTTTTGATTGATAGTTGTAGACTTTACCGATACTCGATAGTCGAAGACTTTATGATTGATCGTCATAGACTTTACTGGTACTCGATAGTCGTAGACTTTGTGATCGGTAGTCATTGGCTTTGTAGTCTGCTATCATTGTCTTAGACTTTGCAGTTGGTTATCGTAGACTTCGTCGATAGTCTTAGACTTCTGCGATTGGTTGCCATAGGCTTGATGGTTGGTACTCATAGACTGCATGATTGGTATGACTCTTGTGATTTTTCAAGTACCTCGAGTACTCGTGATTGGCCAGCAGTATAACTGGCTGGTGCATGATGGTCGGTGATCGGTGAATAGTACTTGAAGGTTTCGGTACTTGGAAGATGGAAGTACTCGATGGTCAGATGGTCTGGTACTCGGTAGTCGAAAGGACTCGGTACTCTGTAGTCGAAAGGTCTCAGTACTCGATAATCGTGGTTTTTGTGATCGTGGTCAGCGATGGTTGTCGGAGGTGTGGCGATCGGTAGTCGTAGTCGAAGCGATCGGTACTCGGTTGATTTGTGGTCGGTAGCGATGCATGTTATTTCCGAGTGTTTTGAGTGATGGTGTTTTCCCAAGTACTTGTGTTTGAGTACTCGATGTGCTAGCGACCGGTCTTGCATAGCGGTTGTAACCGATCGTAATGAGTTGTTTGAAATTGATGTTTTGGAAAGCAATGGAATTTGTGATTGTGGATGACCTGGTTGGTGTTTGTGATGGTTTGGTTCTTGTCTATGGATAGACAAGGGTATGTTTCAAGTGTGTGTGTTGATATCAGTCAAGTTGGAAAGAACTTGTTTCGGGAAAACTTTCTTTGGTCTTTGCAGTTGTAGGTGGGCGTGGATCTGATCATGGTCGGTGACGAGGAGAATCAGGATTAGGATGGGGAAGTCTAAGGTCCAGACAGTTAAGGATGTCACGCGAGGTGGTCGGGCTCATGCTGGAGCACAAGGAGATCAAAGGTGGTGATTCGTGGAGAAGCTACGGGTGGTGTGGTCCAGGAGGCTTCGACACAAGAGGTGTTTGATGTGTGGAGAAGCTACAGAAAGTGTGGTCCTGGAGACTTCGACACGGGAGTTGATAGTGCGTGATGGAGATACAGGAGATGCTGTGCTGGAGGCTTCGTCATGTGGTGAGTTAGGAGTTGTGAAGGGAGTCCATAACTTGGAAGAGGTATAGTTTGGTTATAACTCATGTTCGGAAAGGTTCCAGGTTTCTTGATTTTCGAAAGAGATAGAATTGTGTGTCCAGATTGTTAAGGACACGGTTTGAGATGTCCGTGTTTGAGGTAAAAACGATATTTGGCTCTAGCATATAAAGGCAGGGAGAGGTTAAGTGTTTAGCCGTAGCTTTGAGGAGGCTTTTTATGCTAGGGTCTTTAGGGGTGCCATGAGAGCGCTTTGTAGCCACAGAATATGATCCAGAAGTAATATATCAGATCAATTCTAAGAAAAGTTGGTTGGTGTCGACGACGTGTTTTTCGAGCATCATTTTTTCCTGTGGCCTCGGCGGCTATGTGTTAACACATCTGGATCTTGCATGAAATGAGCACGGTATTGCCTTCAGTGTGTTCTTATTCGAGCAGCTGAAGTTTTCGAGTGGAGGCAGATTTTGACTATGTGCAAAGGTGGTCGAAGCGAGCGATCAAAGTGTTCTAGCGGTCGGAGCGCTAGAGTTGTCGAAGCAGTCAAGTGGTCTAGGAGCGGTCGAACGCCGAGCGGTTGAAACCTCCATCGAGCCCGTGCACATGGTCAAGCGTCTTGCGGTCGAATTCCATGTCTGCAAGTTAGATTGTTTTTCTTGTGGTTTGAGATTTGATTTTTGGTACCAAGGAGCGGAGGTAATCATTCTTGCGCACCATTCAATCCTACATATACCATAAAAGAATCTAAAGATAGTTTGGAGAAAGCGATGTATTTCAGAGAGGAGCCGCAGAGCCAAACATGCTCTGTTTCACTTCATATATGCCAGAGTATCGCCGTATTGGCTTACAGAGGAGATTGCCTTTCGGGATATAGTTGTCAGCGACAGCAGAATGAAAACAGAAAAGAGATTTCAACAGACCACATCATCAACCGAGTATATCTTCAGTTAATGATAAGGACTCAGCTAACTAACTGTGCAGAATCCTATCTCATCTTCAACACCAAAGTAGGCTGTAAATCTGAATAAAAATTGCATAATTCGCATCTTAATAGGCGAGATGCCTGGCATGTCTAAACCCAGTCCGATGAGACGTAAATTCGCTGCAGAAATTGCAAATCTACGCACTGAAGAAAGAAGGTGTGCTCATTGCTCTCCTACAGGCTACCGACTGCAAGTCTGCATCTGCATAGACAAGCTAGGAATTCTTGGATCCTTACTCAACTGAAACAGTTTGGAATGCAGGAATTCACTGAGCCGTGAGTATACCCCGTGGCCCGTGTTACGGTCCTTCGTCACTGGATGCAAACTGTAGTAGAATTTGGGGTAAACTGGGAGAGAATAGAGGGAATTTTTGGGGAAGAACAGAGGAAGGGGGATGGAAACAGAGAGAGAATAGAGGAACTGGTAATGGCGTTCTTGTCCGCCGGTCGACCTCGTCGTGGCGTGTGGTGCCCTCACGCCATGCTTTGTAGATATCGGCACACACGATTCCTTTACCGTGAAAAAGAAGAAGATATTTACACTCAACTGGTTAGTTTGTGAAATAGGAATCCGGATATGTTCGTCGATGTACGGCGAATTTGCGAGTTTTGACTTAGGTCCTGTTTGGCACGGCTCCACTTCACAAGTGGAGCTGTTTTTTTTGACTTCACAAGTGGAGCCGGATGAAACTACTTTTTTCAGCTCCTTGGGTGGAGCTACTTTTGTCTCAGCACGTTTTAAGGAACTCCTTGGGTGGAGCTATTTTGCTTTACCCCGTTTGGCACAAAACAGCTCCAAACAGCTTCAAAGAGCTGGTGGTGGAGCTGTGCCAAACGGGGCCTTAATCTATACCGGTCGTTTGATTATGTAGACGTTTCGCATCTTAATAGGCGAGATGCCTGGCATGTCTAAACCCAGTCCGATGAGACGTAAATTTGCTGCAGAAATCGCAAATCTACGCACTGAAGAATATCCTGCCAGAGAGCGGAGCCGTCGGTGGTTTGGGCGCGAGGTTGGTGTGGCGGCGGCGCTGTGGCTGTTGGATTGCCCAGGGATCCATGGTTCGACGTTGCTCGAGCGGGAAGCGGCTCGTCGTGGAGGTCAAGGATGGCTTTGTCATGGTGGCGGTCTTTTTTGTGTGTGTAGTGCATGGGTTGCCGTGGAGGTGCTGGCGAAAGCCGTACCGGTGTTCCTTACCGGTCTCGATAACTATGACGTCTTTGGACGCCATTTTCCTTCCTGAAGGGTTGTCATGTCACTCCATAGCCCTCATGTACTCTATTCTCCAGGTGAAAGCCTTGTCTCGTTGAGGTGGGCGGCGTCGGCGACCCTCGTCGCTTCTTTGGAGACGTCGCCTCGGAGGATTCTTCACGCAAAGTAGACTGGAGTTTGGGTGGTTCAGTTGGAGGAGGCTAGGGGCTTGGTTGAAAGCAAGGACGAGGAAGAAGTGTTGAAGCTTAGTCTTTTTAGCCTTTTCATAGTCCTTAAGCGCTCTTTCTTGCTGTTGTGTACTCCTCAATGTTGAGGCTTTGAGCCTAAGAGCTCGTGTATCTTTTGGCTATGTATATTCTAAGTGGATATAGAGGCCGGATATTATATCCTTTATCTTAAAAAAAAGAATATCCCGCCACATGAAAGAAGGTACGCTCATTGCTCTCCTACAGGCTACAGACTGCAAGTCTGCATCTGCATGGACAAGCTGGGAATTCTTGGATCCTTACGCAACTGAAACAGTTTGGAATGCAGGAATTTACTCAGCCGTGAGTATACTCCGTGGCCCGTGTTACGGTCCTTCGTCATTGGATGCAAACTGTATTTGGGGGTAAACTGGGAGAGAATAGAGGGAAATTTTGGGGAAGAAACAGAGGAAGGGGGATGGAAACAGAGAGAGGAATCAAGGAGAAGGCCAAAGCCTGGTAATGGCGTTCTTGTCTGTTCTCCCCTTTCCCACCACTCCGCCGGTCGACCGCGTCGTGGCGTGTGGTGCCCTCACGCCATCCTTTGTAGATATCGGCGGCACACACGATTCCTTCACCCTGAAAAAGAAGATATTTACACTCAACTGGTTAGTTTGTGAAATAGGAATCCGGATATGTTCGTCGATGTATGGCGAATTTGCGAGTTTTGACTTAATCTATACCGGTCGTTTGATTATGTAGACGCGTGACGAAACTGAAATTCTCTGGAATATGAATACGATACTTGACTCGTGACATGAGAAGAATATATATATATATGAGCAGTTTTCCTATCCTTAAGGAGGTACCAAGAGGTACCAAATTAGATCCAGCCGTTCAATCAGTGTGATCAACGGCTCAAAATTTGGTACCTCTTGGTACCTTGTACCTCTTGGTACCTCGCGTCCGGTACCACTAGGTACTGCCAAATCTCAGCCGTTCGATCAGTGCGATCAACGGTTCAAATTTGGTACCTCTTCCCCCTCAAGGATGGTAAAATTTCCCTATATATATATATATATATATATATATATATATATATATATATATATATATATATATTCCTTTGGTCTTCAAGGATAATTCCCGTGCAGGCAATAGCGTATCGGGTGGCAACCGCACGAAATGCACAAGAACCCCTTTCCAGACCAGGACACCGGCCAATCCATGAGAGCTCAATTCATTTATGTTATCAGGACAAAACAATCAGCAGGCCGATCAACTAGCTAGACAAGCTCTGAAACTTCATTGCAGTACTAATTAGAGAACCTGTTGTAGCACTGCTCACCAAATCAACTCTCCTGTGATGACACTCCTTTGTAATCTTGGCTGGGACATGAACATCTGTCACAGGTCTACTTTCACGTTTTAAATGCCAATATATATATTTTGGTTGTATATATCCCACGTGGATATAGAGGCCGGATTTTATATCCTTTATCTAAAAAAAATGCCAATATATTAGCTTTTTGTAACTATATACATATTGTCTTTTTGGAGAACCTCTAGATATGCCTTTCCAGTGGTTTCAGAAATATTCGAACATATCTGCTAAGTGACTGCATGCCAACTAGTGGCTTGTAATGCATGGAACAATTATGCCAACCAGTGGCTTGTGTAGCCGTGAGACATTTTGTCGCTGAATCGAGCTAATTAGTCGAAAGAATATTTACCGGTTGTAGAAAAATATTTCTAATTATGGCTCTAAAATAAGAGCAAGTAGGTTATTATGGCTCTAAAAATATTAATTAGTCCTTAAGGCTGCTTTCCGGTGTCTATTTAACCGACGGATTCATAGAGGAAAGCAACCAAGCAGCAGGCAGGCTTAGGACCGGTCCAAGTGGAGGTCAAGACTGTGCACTCACAGGGAGATCGGAGAAATGGTATGGGGAAATCTAATTGCTATTCTTCTTTGGTCAAATTTCGTCCGTGAACTTAGTCTCGTGGGACAATCTGATGGGTTATTTGTTTTGATCCGTGCTTTCTCATGCTGTTCTTGCTTCAATTCTAGCTAGCTAGTACCAGACCTTTCATGAACATCTGACGATTAGCTTTTTAAAATAAAACATGCTAGATTTTTTGAAACGGAGAGAGCAGAAGATGTTACCGTCCTACCGACTGCTCCCAGGATCTTATGACCATCTCCTATGTTGTTACAACCACTCTGCTGGATCTCCAACCATGCTGACAGTTGTTGACCACGTTGTGACCCCTCCGATCACTCCTCGCTGCACCGACCACGTAGTCGTAAACTTCAACTGAAGTTATGACCACGTTCACCGCTGCTGTGCTGCCCTCCCTCCGACCACGGTCGGTCACCATAGTCGCAGCTCCTTACGACCACGTAGTGATTCTGTCGACTGCTGTTGTCGTAACCCTTACGACCACGTCTTCCTATTGTGTGACCATGGTCGTAATTCCTTTACGACCACGTCTTCAGCACCTACGGACACCTTCGCTCTCGTCGCCGTGTTGTGGTCGTAACTCCTTTACGACCACGTCTTTTGCTCCTGCGGACACCTCCGCTCTCGTCGCCATGGTCGTAACTCCATTTACGACCACATCTGCGATCCTCTACTCGCCGTAGGCATAAGTTGTTTACGACCACGTCTGAGAACACACAATCAAACTCGATACTTTTCCCTAGAGCCAAACCGCTCATTCTTTTCTTTATTTCTTTGTACTAGATTACACCAATCGCCTTCGATCACTCCCATGGAAATTTGCTTGTTGCAGGCACAGGGTACTTTCGATCGATCTCCGACGTTTAAATTACAGGATGCAGAGCAGGTTGCTGAAATCAAGGCTCTCAGAAAGAAGATACAAGCATTGGAGGCGTATGGCAGGGAGTACAGGGACAAGTACTTGACAGAGAAGGCAAACCGCGAACAGCTCGAGAAGGAATTGCGTTCTTGCATAAGTCATAACGCACCACTAAGCAGCACTGTCTCTGTTCCCGTAATATAAGGCATCGATTCGTAGTGAAAAGGAGTAACATCTTCAAGATGGATCGGGGAGTCTAGCTAGCTGGGGTTCCCATCTAAAGTTACACTACAGTTTTATACGGGTTTTGTTAACATCATCCAGATATTTTCTCCCTAACTATCATCCAGATTTATAACTGTTGAATTAGAGATCCAATGACCATGAATTCTCCTCCTCCCCCTTGAATTCTACCCTCTCTCCCTTAAAAAAAACTCCTCCCTTCAAAAATAAAAGATCCTTTGATCTCTAATCCAAGGGTCACAAATTTAGATGATAGTTAGGAAAAAAACATCCGAATAATGCCTAGACACTCCCGTTTTATACATGAGCTGCAATAAAGCTGCACTGAGTACTGAATATTTGCTCAGGGTTGGTTCTACGGTATGTACTACGTTGCGTTGCTCCTTTACTGAGATTAACAGTGTATCGATGTATAAAAACTTCTGTCTCGTGTGCTTCGCGCGTTTGCTGTTTTAATTTGTCACCGTCGTCTCTACGCTTAAAGGGCTTGGGATTGGTACTCTCATGAGATTCTGCTGCTGTATTGTATAACTATTGCTAACATGCGTATGAGTATGACCGGTATAAAAAAAAAGAAAAGGAAAATTTGCAAAGTGAATATATTTATTGATTAGGATGCTGTCACTTGGGAAAGCTTCAGCAAACCATATAATCATCACTATTATAAAAGAACGAGTTGGTGGTTGCACATCCGTTCTCCTCTAAGAGCATCTCCATCCGGTTCTTTATTTCTCCCTCTCTATTTCCTAGGATGAAGAGGCTAGCTATTATTTGCAGCTCTCTATTTGAGTTAGCATTCCAATGGCCTAGCTATTCTCCCTCTTTAAATTATTTAAACATCTCGGTGGGCTGCCCAGCTGTTTTACGTGAGCGTCAAGACAACGGGAATAACAATTCCAACAACAAATGAATGAAATGGCTGAAATGGCACATATTCTGCATGTCCTTTATACTGTCAGTATGAAGTCAGTCCTAGAACAACATTATGCATCCAATAAAATTTTCTTCATCTGGTAGGAGAATTCTTTTTAATGTATTACTGTCATGAGAAGCAGACAAAATGAGGAAGCAGACTCACGGATTGTAATTCTCGGCGTACAAAATCAACCACATTTTGACTTGACATGTAATCCCTGTAGAGGAAAAAAAGAGGTGCAGAAGTATGGCAGATTGTGGTAAATCGAGTTTAGTCCATTATTACTATTAGCACTCTCTCAAGTCCAAACTGAGCACAAAACTAAGGGCACAAGATATATTCTACAACTTACCACAATTCCTATTGGTGTAAATGTTCATGAAGTGCCAAGGTTCTTGAATCATGCTCTTGCAAGATAAATCAAATATATGGCAACTGGCAGCCATTTCCAACTAAAGAAAGCAGATAGCAAACCATCAAGTTACATAATTATCTGAACATTATGAAGCAAGCAACACGAAATCACTTTCCAGACAAGCCAGCTAGCAACATTTGGAGTTGATATATTCTAACTCAGTATCTATTTAAGCATTCTAGGTACAGGTGTATCTGTGGAAAAAAGAATGAAAGAAATTGGTAAAAGTAGTGGATTAACCTCCTCACAGTAAAAAACCTACAAGAAAGGAGATTAGTGAAGATGTACAACTAAAAAACATCTGAAATTGTCTGCCTACTGCTTTCAGGTCCCCAACCACAAAGGTGACCTAGCAATAAAATCAAGAATCCAGCCATGACAGCGCCTCTATTGGAGGCCTGCGGAAAGAATCGGTTCTGAACCATCCATTACCAACTGACCTACCAACAAATTGGAAACCTTGGCTGGAAGGAGCTGTCAGCTTCCAGAAGTTAGGAATGCTGTTTGTTAACTTACGTGGCGTCAGCACCAATGGCCTAGCATACTTCATTGAGCATTTGCAGTGACAGTCAATAATTGACCATGCAAGAAACCAACACAAGCAATCACTGAAAATGTTTAACATACCCAACATTTAGCAAATACAAGCATCCTACCACCAAGAGGATAAGATGCGTAAAGTGACAAGCTCCGCACAAATCAAACCAGAATTTGTGAACAAATAAGGTAATTAAGGAGCACAGATCAAACCAGTTTTTGGGAGCAACAACAAGTGAGCAGGGTGTAGAGTTCATCACAAGGATCCCAACCTAAATTAAAAAATCTATAGTTTACAGCAAGAGCCTCACACATCACAAGGAACCTTTCCAATTTTTCTGCTCATAATAAAAAGGATCCAGTTTGTTTGAGAGTAAGCACTGAAATTACCAGTGGGGAGAGGTGGGAAGAGGCTGGGGAGGCCGGCGGGGGAGGGGCGGCGCGGACCAGTGGGAGGGGCGGCGCGGCGGACTAGTGGGAGGGGGCGGCGGGGGAGGGCCAGCGAGGGGCGGTGGCGGCTCGTCGAACCAGTGGGAGGGCCGGCGAGGGGCGGTGGTGGCGCGGCGAACCAGTGGGAGGGGGCGGCGGGGGAGGGGCGGCGCTCGCCGGCGAGGGGCGGTGGCGGCGCGGTGGACCAGTGGGAGGGGCGGCGCGGCGCGGCGTACGCGTCGCGGGAGGGGGAGGGAAGACGCGGGAGGTGGGAGGACGACGTGCGCGAGGCGAAGGGAAGGCGCGGGAGGGGATGAGAGCGCCGCGCGGGAAGGAGATGCGAGGGCGCGGGAGGGGGAGGGAAGCCGCGCGGGAAGGAGATTCGCCCGCGAAATCGCGATGGCGAGCCTGCGCCCGCTCGCCTTCGATAGCGAGCGTCCGGAAGGAAAAAGCTAGCGGGTAAAATTGAAGAGGGGGATAAAAGATGGGTTGGAGTCCATTTTTTGGGTTATACTAGCTAAATATACAATGAAGAGCAGGATAAAGAACCGGATGGAGATGCTCTAACTACCCTATTCCTTTTACTTTTTACCACTCTCTACTTCCCAACCGATCAAAACAACCATCTTTCATAGCATGATTATTTATACATCTAATAAATTTTATTGCAACGGATGAGCACATAACTAGTATTACAAATAGAGGTGGCATCCCCATTTGCACCAAGCCTTAGGAGAAGAAACGCAGAGGCCCTGTGTTGTAAGAGAGAGTGTTACGGTAGCTACAACTGCCGAAAGACTATTGTGTTGCTTTCGGTTAATTGTTGTGACAGTGAAGTAAAGTAATGAGCTCTTTTTTGTCTAATGCAATATTAGCACTGCCAATTCTAACCACTGCATTAATTAGTTTGGAACAGGAGATTAAATAAATTTGTTAGTATTGTGCCGTAGGTATATGAATTCCTCCGTGGCACTACTACAGAAAGCCTCATAGTAGACGCCTCATCACAGACGGTTTTGTGAAATCGTCTCTGATTAACACTATTATAGACGGTTGTAATTTGGAGGCCGTCCGTGGTATTTGTGGCGGGAAAAAGGATTATCACAGACGGTCAGTCTATATTAAGAACCGTCTGTGATAATCCCAGATTATCACAGATGGTTTTTAATTAAAAACTGTCTGTGATAATGACTCTAAGGCATTTATTGCGCTGCTCAGACCGCATCTGTCTTCATTTCGATCCAGATCTAGCCACTGCTGCGCACTTTTTCACTCGGGAGGAAGCTAGGCGATTTCAGGCCAGTTAATTTGGTGGGAAGAGGCAGAGATTGAGCTTTGAAGATTCAGACTTTCCTGGTTGCTGTAGATATGGTTAGTAGTGAAATTTATTTTTTCTTTAATTACATTACAATTTAGGTCTAAGTAATCCATGAGTGTTATTGAAGATGGTTAATTTGCAAAATTGTTGGTTATATAATAGCTATTGTGTTTATAATATGAATTGAGCTAGCAAATTAAGTCTCAATATAATAAATGTGGCCGGTATATATGTAGTAATTATAATTAGTTAATCTAGATTATAATACTAAGTTGTTATATATGTACGTAACGTAGGACCGAAGCTGGATGTATGCCGCGAGCCGTGTGAGTGAAGAGTACATTAATGGCGTGTCTGCTTTTATAAGAGCCGCCGAGGAGGATATGTTGAATAAGGGGGTGGAATATATGTGCTGTCCATGCACTGATTGCGAGAATTTGAAGATGTTTAAGAACCGAGGGCAAATTGAAGCGCACTTGATTCGGAGGGGTTTCAAAAAGGATTATACGTGTTGGATCAGTCATGGCGAAGTGAATGATCATATGCCGCCGGATGACATCACCGGTGAAGTGAATGATATGCCGCCGGATAACATCGCCGGTGAAGTGAATGACATGCCACCGGCTGATGTCGATTGTGGTTCGGATTCGGATAGGTTGCACGATGATAATCTGGATCAGATGCTTCGCGATGTAGAAGAGAACTATGATGAGAGAGAGTATGTTAAATTCCGCGGCTTGATGGAGGACTCGGAGAAACCTTTGTACACGGGCTGCAAGTACACGAGGTTGTCGGCCGTGCTTGAACTGTTGAAATTGAAGGCAAGCAACGGTTGGTCCGACAAGAGTTTCACGGCGCTGCTAGGTCTTTTAGCGGACATGCTTCCGGAGGGAAATGAGTTGCCTAAAACCACGTATAAAGCCAAAAAGATTCTTTGTCCGTTGGGAATGGAAGTAGAAAGAATACATGCATGCCCGAATGACTGTATCCTCTACCGTAAAGAGTATGCAAACATGCATGTATGTCCGGTGTGCAACGCATCCCGATACAAACGTAACAATCAATCAGATGATGGCGAGGGAACAGAGGCGAAGAAAGGACCTCCTGCTAAGGTGGCATGGTATTTTCCTATAATTCCCCGTTTGAAAAGGTTTTTTTGCAAATCCAAAGGAGGCAAAACTGCTGCGTTGGCACTCGGAGGAGCGCAAGAAGGATGGAATGCTAAGACACCTTGCTGATTCCGCGCAGTGGAGAAACATCGATAGGAGTTTTGCAGAGTTCGATGCAGAACCAAAGAATATAAGGTTTGGACTGAATACAGATGGAATGAATCATTTCAGTAGCATGAGCAGCCGACATAGCACATGGCCCGTGACTCTCTGCATCTATAACCTTCCTCCTTGGTTGTGTATAAAGCGAAAGTACATTTTGCTGTCGATACTTATCCAAGGGCCAAAACAACCTGGGAATGATATCGATGTGTTCCTAGCACCGTTGGTGGAAGATCTAAAAGTACTGTGGAACGAAGGGGTATAGGTATGGGATGCATACAAACGAGAGAACTTCACTCTGCGCTCCTTATTGTTCTGCACCATAAATGATTATCCTGCCCTTGGTAACCTATCGGGCCATAGTACAAAAGGTGTCAAAGCTTGTACTCACTGTTTAGATGGTACCGAGAGTGTGTGGCTGAGACACTCACGCAAAACCGTCTACATGCGTCACCGCCGGTTCCTTCGGAGGGCTCACCCATACCGCAAGATGAAGAAACAATTTGACGGAGAGAAGGAAGACGGTTCAGCTCCAAGGCATTTAAGGGGACGCGAGGTTTATGATATGGTTAAGGATTTAGATGTTGTCCTCGGAAAGGGACGTAAATTGAGGGCTCATGAGAAGAACACCTGGAAGAAGAGATCAATATTTTGGAACTTACCTTATTGGGAGTACCTAGATGTTCGACACTGCATCGACGTCATGCACGTAGAAAAGAATGTATGCGACAGCTTGATTGGTCTCTTACTGAACATCGATGATAAAATAAAGGACGGCGTCAACGCACGGCTTGACTTGGCTGATATGGACATCAGGCCTGAGTTAGCACCGACACGCACTGATAATGAACGAACGTACCTTCCCCCTGCGTGTTACACTCTGTCCAAGGCTGAGAAAACAGAACTGTGCCAGTGCTTGCATGGTGTCAAAGTTCCGTCTGGTTACTCCGGCAACGTGAAGAAACTTGTTTCGATGCAAGATTTGAAGTTAAATGGCATGAAGTCTCATGATTGTCATGTGCTGATGACACAGATGCTCCCTATTGCAATTAGAAATATTTTACTGATCAAAGTCCGAGAGACAATCATGAGGCTATGTTATTTCTTTAACACAATTGCTCAGAAGGTCATCGATCCCGAAGGACTAGATGCTCTGCAGGACGAGGTGGTGATGACTCTATGTCACCTTGAAATGTATTTCCCTCCTTCGTTTTTCGATATCATAGTCCATCTCATTGTTCACGTTGTGTGGGAGATAAAAATGTGCGGGCCCGTATTCCTACGTAGCATGTACCCATTTGAGAGGTTCATGGGAATTCTCAAGTCCTACGTACCGAATCGTTCTCGGCCGGAGGGCAGCATCGTCGAAGGTTATGCAAGCGAAGAGGTCATTGAGTTTTGTGTCGATTATATGGCTCAGATTCAACCGATAGGTGTCCCTCAATCTCGTCATGAGGGGAGGCTGAAGGGTCTCGGAACTATCGGAAGGAAAGCAATCACTCCAGATATGGACACGTATACTCAAGCCCATTTCACGGTGTTGCAACACATGACTGAAGTGGCGCGTTATGTGGACCAGCACAAGGATGTGCTTCGGCAACAGAATCCGGAGCGGCCGGATGTTTGGATCATGAGGCAACACAACCGTCGGTTCAACCAATGGTTGAAGGAGCAAATCGCTAGGAGCTCGCCGAGTGAGACACTGACATGGTTGGCAAAAGGGCCGACATGTACAGTTGTGACATGGCAAGGATATGACATAAATGGGTACACATTCTATACGCAGTCTCAGGATGTCAAGAGCACTAACCAGAACAGTGGTGTCCGCATAGATGCATTCAGTACCGATGGGTCGAGAAACTCGTACTATGGCTTCATAGAAGAGATTTGGGAGCTCGACTATGTGGTTTTCAAGATACCCTTATTTCGCTGCCGTTGGGTGCATCTCTCACAGGTGAAGGTTGACAAGTACGGTGTCACGACCGTGGACCTCCAACGTGTCGGGTACAAAGACGAACCATTCGTACTCGCCAATCAAGTTGTTCAAGTTTTCTATGTAACCGACCCGGCAAATAAGAAACGCCATGTAGTTCTTCATGGAAAAAGGAGAATTATCGGAGTGGAGAATGTAGTGGACGAGGAGGAATACAATCAATTTGACGAGTTACCTCCTTTTGGAAATGGCATAAGGGTCGACGATGAACAACGTGACGAAACTAGTTACGCACGCATTGATCATGATGAAGGGCTAATTTTTAAAGGAAATAAGCAAGTACAATAAGAATGTATATGTCAAAATGTGTGATGTAGTCAATTTTGAGATGTATATGTGAAAATGTGTGATGTAGTCAATTTTGAGATGTATATGTGAAAATGTGTGACAAAATGTATATGTGTATTGGCATTTATGTATATGTGATGTATATGTGTCATGTACATGTGAATTGGTATGCATTTATGTATAGAACAATGCTGCAGTGTGATGTATTTGAGAATGACAAAATGTATCAAGAAATACATTGTGTGAATACAGCTGGTTGGTGTTGTATATGAATGCACCTGTTTGGTGGTTGATATGAATGCAGCTGTGTAGTTATTGGTGGTGTCTTAATAACAACAGTCGGCAAAGGCTTATGACAGACGGTTCTAAACATAGAACCGTCTGTGATATCATATCACAGACGGTTAATCTCCCTATATATACTCTCTCGCTAGGGTTTTCTGTGTGCGCTGCAGTTATTCGATCTAGATCTAAATCCCGAGCCCGTCGTCGCCTCCTCCCCGAGCCCTCGCCGGCCGCCTCCCCGGACGAAGACGTCGCCGCAGCCTCCTCCTCCTTTGTCGCCGCCTCCCCGAGCCCGTCGCCTCCTCCTCCTCCGTCGCCGCCGCCTCCTCCTCCTCCGTCGCCGCCGCCTCCTCCTCCGTCGTCGCCTCCTCCTCCGTCGTCGCCTCCTCCTCCGTCACCAAAACCCTAAGGTCATCAAAACCCTCCCCGAGCTTCATGCTTACTGTTAGGGTTTAGGGTTGATGGTTGATGCTGTTAGTATATGCTTACTGTTATGGTGTCTGCTTACTGTATATTCAAGTTTGTTATGCTTACTGTTATGGTTAGTTGCTTAGTTGCATTCATGTATATTCAAGTTTGTTAATCTTCCATATACTGAGATTGCCTGTGGGATTTACAGTTGCTCGATGATGATAAATTCATATACTGAGATTGGTTCATTCGGTCTTTGAGCTCTAATAGCTGTCGGTTCATGCAGTTTTTAGGTTATAGCATGTTATTAAATTGATCTGTTAGGATTTAATCTTGACAAGTTAACAGACTGAATTATTGGGCAAAGTTAACTTGTATGGTCTTGATCTGTATGAATACTGCTGTCTGAATATATGCATGCTGAATATATCTTGATCTTGAGATTGTAGAGTTTGTATCTAGAGCTCAAAATACTGAATTCATTATTTGGCATAACCAGTCAAGGAAGAGTATATGATTTAGTAGCGGGACGGCCAAGATTAATCTTGTGCAACCCTACAATTTGAGAGCACAAATTAATCAATTAAAACTTGAGCTTGTTGCTAGTCTTAATTGATACATGCCTTTTACATTATATATGTATATATGTAGGTATAAATATGTATATGTATGTATATACACATATATATGTATTGTAATCGCCTATATTGAGCGAAATAGATAGATATTGCATTTTCTTATGTTATGGTATGACACTTTCTCATCTTATCCTAATAGACCCACAAAATGAGCAACATGTCACCCGCGCATTCTTCAACATCATCGCCGGAGGCGTCCGCTCCAACATCAAGACGCCAAGGAAGAGGGCTATCGAAGAAGCCTGAGGGCCGACAGACCATCACAGCGGTAAACGCATCTGGGGTCCCTATCCTTCCTCAAAAAGTGGTAAACGCATTCCGAAGCATGGTCGGAATAGTTGCACAAGAACGAATTGAGATCACATACAATTCGTGGAAGAACGTGCCTGACACTCGGAAACGTGAGCTGTGGACCGAAATTTTGGCATCGTTCGAGTTCCCAGAAGAACACCTATACACTGTGCAACAACAAACCTACCTAGCGGCGTGCAAAGCATGGAAGAACTTCAAGAGCACGCTTGTCAGGAAATACGTGGAGACGGACGAAACGCCTTTTCATAAATACCCATTCCTGGAATCACAATGGGAAGAGTTCAAGGCGATGAAGACGTCCGAAGATTTCAAAAGTACAGGTACAGCGCACAAGGCCCTGCAGGCAAAAAACACACACCCCCACAGACTTGGCACAGCTGGGTATGCGGGTAAAATCCTGCAGTGGAGGAAGGAGGATGACCTGGCAGCTGCACAGGACATCGCCCCGCAGTTTTCCAATATCCCGGATGACCGCGCTCGAAATTGGATTAGAGCAAGGTCATCTACAACGACATCGGGGGACGTCTCCTTTCGAAACCCTACAGACCAGCAAGTGTCCCAGCGCCTGGTAAGATATCGATAGAACTACGTAGCTTGTAATTACTCCACAACTTCGTACGAATTAAAATGACATTTCGTGCTCTTACAGGAAGAGCTGAGTTTTGAATCTACCCTGGGATCATTCCAGGGAACAAGGGAGAATGATATGCTCTCCGTGGCCCTGGGAAACAAGGAGCACCCGGGTCGTATGAGAGGCCTTGGGCTTTACGTTCCTTGGAAACATGGTTTCCAAGATGACTCCGGAATGTATCAGCGTAGGAAGAGAAACAAAGCCGAGCGTGACGCACAGCTACGAGAAGAGATCAAGGAATCTCTTAGAGAGGAGCTAATGGGTGAGCTGGCTGGTGTAATCAGAGATGAGGTGCGGAAACAAACAGAAAGTCAGCAGGCCGCTACCGCCGCTCCTGTGCTAGCTAGCCCGCACAACCGTCCGAGTAGCTGCGCGTCCAATCCGACGCAAACCCCGGCCAAATTTCCTGTGGACGACATCCTGGTAATAATTATTACCTCTCGAATGCTTGCTCCATTGATAGGCCTATTCGAGTAGCTAATTTTGTATCGTTATGTAGGAGCCTACAAAGTGCAGGCTCCAAGTGAGATATGGCTCTATTCCCTTATACGCTGCTTGGGGCCAGACATATTCGTCCGGTATCGGGGCCATGGTGCACGGTCAAGCTTTAGCGCCAGGCTTCGCAAAAGTTAATGTGGATGGTGTGCATGTCAATTTTGAGGTGGTCCCGCTACCGAAGCCCCCCAACGACGAGATCGTGACTCTAGGACAGACCATTGGAACATTCATCCAGTGGCCCAAAAGCGACATCTCCCTGGAGGCTTCTTCACCGGTGGCAGGACCAGAGCAACATGCACTGCTGCCATCTCCATTACAAGACCAGTCGGTTCCACCACCGGATACTGCACCGGTGCTATCTCCACGGGTCATACTCTCGCCAGAGCAACATGCACTGGTGCTATCTCCATTACAAGACCAGTCGGTTCCACCACCGGATACTGCACCGGTGCTATCTCCACGGGTCCTATTCTCGCCAGAGCAACTTGCACCGCTGCTACCTTCAAAGTCGACTGCCGTGAAGTCGACCTATAGCCGAGGCAGCAAGGCCAGCAAGGCCAAAGCAAAGAAAACCAATGATGATATAGCGTACCTACCTTTGGCCCGCAAATTCGTGCTTGGCGAGCCGTTGCTCGAGCAAAAAGACCTCCAAAAGCTACCATATAGTTGCATGCAATTGCACACGTGGTATATGCAGCAGTCCAATAAGCTAGAGGGAGAACGGACTTCAAGTATCACTGTCAAATTCACGTCGTATGATTTATACCACAGTCTTCAAGAGTGTATGTTCGTGGTCGCCTTTGAGGATTTATTCGATCTATTCACGCTCAACGCTCTTGACGTCTAAATCATTCGATGCTGGACGCTGTAAGTGTGTACAATCACAGTCTCCGTTAATGTCATACCGATAAATGCCATATCTAATTTGTTGCTTTCGTGTGTATATATATAGACACATGCTGACTAGAGCTAGATTATCCAACTCATCAGTTGGTTTCTTGGACCCACACTTGGTCGCCAAGGATACCATCGACCGGGATACACCCCTCGTCGAGAGGTACATTGCATCAGGACTGCTGGGTTGCCGCAATAAGGAATATGTACTTATGCCCTTCCATCAGAACTTTCATTGGATTTTAATAGTAATTGTACCAAAATGGAACAAGGTATATTACCTTGATTCCCTAAGTAAGAATAAAATGGACTTCACAGTTGTCAGCTAAGTAATCGATAGGTAAGCACATATTCCCCATACATATCTACATTGTACTCTTTCTTTCCTTCCGAATGACTAAGGTTAACTTTTTCGAATTACGTAGGGCGTTCGCGATGTACATTGAAATGGGAGGCGACTCGAAGCGCGGGGCCAAAGGGCTGCTGACACATGTTCGAGATTTTAAGGTATTCGCTATTTCACATTAATTAATCCTATGCAACAGTTGGTACTAATGCCTCTTGAACTAACACATTCCATTTTTTGCAGTGCCATCAGCAGGAGCCAGGCAACACATGTGGATACTACGTTTGCCAACATATGGAACTACTTCTCGATTCCTCGAGGCTCACCAATCGCAAGGTTTGTCACTCTTCCCATAATTACTTTATACTTATCATGTTACATATATACACACATTGATATTCCTATCGACAGGCTGCGTACATCCCGTCAACTGCATTGAAACAGTCTGATCTTGGAGGGATTCGAGGAGAGTTGGCATACTTTTTGCTGACTCAAGTCATAAAGCCAGGAGGACGGTTCCACTGCGCACCATGATTTCTTATTGGTCTTATCACTAAGTGCAAATGCAGTGTAGATCTTTTGTAACTGTGCATTTGTTAATGGATATTTCATTTCAATTCAATTAATTGATTTGCGAAATGGATGCATGCTTTATGTTTGTGAAATGAAGTGCGATGTCAATTGGATGTTTTATGTCTGTGAAATGTATCTGAAAGGAAATGAGATGTGTGAATTGTATATTTTTTGTCTGTGATTATCTGCTTGTTTCAGAGGGCATGGCTAGCATTTCCTGAGGCTAGCCAATAAACAGAAATAGATTTTGATTTAGGAGGAACGAATATCACAGATGGTTTTTAAGTAAAAACCGTCTGTGATATCTCATAATCACAGACGGTTCGAAAACCGTCTGTGATAACTTCGATTATCACTGACCCATAAATACAGACGGTTCACAAAACCGTCTGTGATGACGTTTTCGAACCGTCTGTGATGACCTTTTCTGTAGTAGTGTGGACATATGCCATTAGCAAATCGTTAGATTTTTGATTTTTTTATATGAAGTGTAACGTCCCAAAATTATAATTACTAAATTAAATTATGTTCAAATAATTATTTTCTTCATTTTGGAGAATTTTCAAAAATTTTGTGTATTTATTAAAAGGTTTCTCTAATTTTCAGCAGTTGAAAATGAATTTCTAAAATTAATTAAAACCTTACCAGCTGCTATAAATAATTTAATTGGTCTCTAAATATTCTAAATTGCATCTCCAAAATTTGCATAGTTTTCAGAGTTGGTTTGCTAATTTTTAAAAATTCATACGATATGATCATGTTTATGTTATTTGGATTTATATGATATTTATGTTATTTGGATTTATACGATATATATCGATGTACCGGAGATGCTTCGAATTTGATCTAGAGCAAGACACAAAGTGTTAAACAGCAAGGCAAGCACCCTCCTTTGATCATGTTGATCCCAATATTCAATGTTATATATTTTTTGCTCAAAATATTATGCATGAGTGTAGGGTTAATAGTTATATCGATTTGTTGCATTGATCCCTCCTTGAAAATTTTCATACTCTCTCTGTTGTCACCCTAGTAATGATATCCACAATTGGTATGACTAATTGTGGAATTTTAGAATAAGTATAAGATAGAGTTGCTTAGACATGCATAGTTTGTCGGTCTACTAGAAGATCGATTGGTTACACTTTCAAAACTTGGGGTTGGTTTATGTTGCTAGACTAGTGTGGCTGCTCTTGATACTTAGAAAACAAAACTAAAAACTATGGTTTTGACTTGGAAAAGATATTGATATAACTTGTGGGGCGAGAGGAAAGTCGTGTGTGGTGATTGGATGGTGGAGACTATGTGGATATAACTTGTAGTGCAAAAGGAAACTCACATGTAGTGGTTGATTGTTAGGGACTCTCACCTGAGTCGGTTAAGGACCATGAACTTACGTGTTACTGATCTAAGCCTTTTGTACAACCACACACATTTTTATGGGAAGGCCCTAGCATAATAAGTTGTTTAGGTCTCATCTTGTACCTGTGGTAGATCAAAGTTGTGAGAGCGTTGTTTCGGATTTCCCTGGCATGATCATCATCGCCATCATGGAAGGACATATGCACCACACACTATCATGCGGGCTCATGTCCACCACACGCTGCCATCCCGGCTTAGACCAACTCTACTGCCGCCACTGCTATTTGGGCCTGACCCGGTAGAGTCCACCCTCGACGGTCACAAGCGTCGCCTCCTATGCTTCAACTCTACCATGCACCAGGTGCGAGTCTAGCCTAGGGGCAACAGACTTAGCTGGCATCGCCTTTCCTATCCTCTAGGGCACCACTCGTAGATCAGGCCCACACCACATCCCGAATCGGGTCCACCTCACCCTCGAATGAGGTCTGCACCATCCCTAGAACGCGTCCTCATTGTGCCTTAGTCAAGGTCCGTGCCACCCACAAATCGAGTCCATGCAACCCCTAGACCAGGTTCGCGTTGTACCTTAGACAAGGTCCAGATCACTCCCAACAAGGTAGTTCACTAAGACCATAATCGAAGCTTTTCAAGCATCCTGAGAAGGATGGCATGACCTTAGGTATGGTTTAATGGGTCTCGATGACTTTGCCTCTATTGAACTTCGTTTTGCCTTCATGGCGTTTCCTTGACTAGGTGCTCCTCCTAGCCTGACGGGTTCACTCGGTGAGCTCCAGCATGCCTCAATAGCTTGACCTCGACATGGTTCAATTCGACCTTGGTGGCTTTGTCTCGGCCCGACTTCGTTGTGCCTTGATGGTGTCTCTTTGACTAAGGTCTCCTTCTAGCTCAATAGATTCACCTCAACAAGCTCCAACGTATCATGATGTCTTAACCTCGACGTGGTTCAATTTGGTCTTGATGGCTTTATCTCCAGTGAACTTTACTTCATCTTGATAGTGTCTCCATTGCTAGGGGCTCCCTCTAGCTCGACGGATTCACCCCGCAAGCTCTGACATGCCTCGATGGCTTGACCTTGCGTATTGGTCTCGATAGCTTTGCCTCACCCGAATTTCGCTTTGCCTCGATTGCATCTCCCCAACTAGGGCCTCTCATAAGCTCTATGGGTTTATCTCGGCGAGCCCAAACACACCTCGATGGCTTGACCTCGACATGGTTTAACTCAGTCTCAACGGCTTTGCCTTAGCTGAACTTGGCTTTGCCTCATTAGTGTTTCCTCAAAGTAGGGCCCCCTTGCTCGACAGGTTCACCTTGCCACATTGAGTTTAGCACTCTGACTTTGGCGCCCTAGATGAGTTGAGCACTGCGTGCTTTGGGGTCACATCTTGGTGTAAAACTTATCACATCATAGGCCACATGTTGATGAGTCGAGTAATGTATGTTCTAGCACACTCCTTATCACACCAAGTTGAGTACCCCGTACTTCAGTGTATGCCTCCTCGCGGTATGGGCCACACCTCAACGAGTTAAGCACTCCTCACATCGTAAGCCACACCTTAGCGAGGCGATCACCTCATGTTCGGGCGTGCATCTCCTCACTTTGTAGGGCACGCCTCCGTGTGATGAGCACATGGCACCTCCCACCGCATGCCTCCTCACTACGTATGCCACACCTTGGTAAACCAAGTAGAGAACACCCTAGCACATATCCTCTCACCTCAAGGGTCAAGTCTCAATAGGTTGGCCCCATCTCAATGTGTTCACACACAACGGCCCGTTCATCTGAGGGCTCTCCATGCCTCAGAATAACAAGTCAGCCACACTCATCGTGACATGTCCTGTCGCTCCTCAAGGGCTAAGCCTTGGTCACGCCTAGGCGAGTTGAGCTTGGCATTCCAACTCATACCTTCACATCATGAAGGCTATGGCCACGCCTAGGCGAGTCGAACTTGGCACTCCAACTCATACCTCCACATCTTAAAGGCCATGAGCCGAGAACTCCTCACTTCACGAGGCACTCCTTCTTGCTAGGTCCAAGCTCCGCATCTCCATGTAACTTTAACATCTAGGTAGTCTAAGCATGGCTCCATAGTTTTCTATGACCGTGTGTCCTTGTCAGGCAACGGTGAACTCCTCTACACAACCCGGAATTGGCCTGGTGTAGTAGTGGCCCTATGATGATCACCAAGGGAACCCACCTTCGGGGGTTTGTGCACAACTCGTCGTCTGGAATTCACATGAGGACTAAGGTAAATTAACATGATGTCAGAGTGTGCCACAGGTTACTAGAAGAATCATCGACCCAAGGCCGCGCACTGACCCCTTTTACAAATCAGTGCACCGGCCTAGGTAGGATATTGACAATCACCCAGATCGACAAGCGGCTACTGTTAGGGAAGGGTCCTTGTGCTACCTTGAGCCAACAATAACTTTGGCGTGGCATCACACATAAGAGGATCCACCCCAGATGAGGTCCAGTTCCAATCCCAGACGACGTACGGAGTCTACCCTGGATGAGGTCTACGGACCAACCTCGGATAAGGTTCGGAGTCCAACCTTGGACGAGGTCTGAAGTCCACCTTGGACTAGACCCACAGACCAACCCCAGACAAGGTTCAGAGTCCACCCCGAACATGGTCTGCAGACCAACCTCGGGCAAGGTCCAAGGGCCAACATAGGTGTGGCATCATACATCAAGGGTTCCACCCTGAACGAGGTCCTAGCTAGCTATGTAACAAGGCCACGTCAGCAGCTGCGTAGAAGGAAAGCCGATGACATCGCAAATCTCAGACGTGGCGGAACCCACTTGGCATGATGGACGAAAATTCCCCTTGACACGAGCTAAGATCTAAGGGAAAAAATATAACTTCGGCTGCTTTCCTCCCCCTCTATAAATAGGACCCATTATAAATAGAGAGGTGGAGGCCACTTGTAATACTAACATCCATATGCAATACATTTGTACGGTCTCTTGTGTTTGATTCTTGTTGAGTCCCCCTTCGTATCTTCGGTGGTCCGCGAATCTACATGTTTACTATCTAAAGGTCCCTACAAGTTTACTATCTAATCCTGTATCGATGACAAACGCAGCAGCATTGATGGCTAGGCATCCTTGCAGTGGTCGACGTGCTAGACGAGCCGGAAGTTCCTAGCTTGGTGCTATGCGATGAGCTGAGCATGCTGTTGCTCAGCTTGATGTCGCCATGCACCATGCACTGCTCCCACTCCCTGTGGAGGTAGCGCAAGGCACAGCCCAAGCCAAGAATGATCTCTGATACCTGCATGTGAAACCCGGCACATCAGTTGAAATGCAAATGCATTGCCCGGTGTTCATATCCGATACACATGAAAGTTCTCTAGAGAAATTAGTTGGTTTTATCGTACCTGTCTGGCCATATCAACAATCTCTTGCTGCTAGATCCCATTATGTTTCATTTGGTTTCGAGCAAGAGTTCAAAACACGTAATGCAACAATACATTGCTTGCCATTCATTTACATAACAATCTACCAAAATAAGATCCATATTGTTTTGAGGTCAAACATTAGGAATATGTGAGAGAATAGTTTGTGAGAGGGAACACTTAAAAATACAGGAGTGAGAAGATGTGATATATACGATAAACAAAGAGAAATATCAATAAATTCGCATGCACACCTTAAAGTTTGAAATAAGACTGCAAAAACTATATGCCTTATATTTTAAAATGGAGGAGTATATGTTTAGGGTTTACTTACGGCGTACCCTTTGATGTTCCATTGCACTAAAATCATCACAACGCACTCTTCAAGACTTCAATCCTTCTCTGGTTTGGAGAGTTTTGAGGGAGAAGAAATGGCAATGGAGAAGAGGGGAATGAGAAAGTTGTGGAATTTTTTTAAATAATCCTTTTTATTTGGAAATACAAAATTATACCCGCATTTTTATTTTTACAAAAGTAACCCCTGTAGCCCAACCATTGGGCGACTGGACCCTATCACTCAACAGCCAAGCGACACGTAGGCAGTCAACCAACGGTTGGGCGACACTGATGCAATCGTCCAACGGTTAGACGATATGTGTTGTCGTCCAACCATTCGGTGACAGCACCTCCTATTGCCCAACTGTTCGGCGACTGGAGCCTAGATTAAATAATCAATTTTTTATTTGGATATAAGATTGAACAATGTCTGTTGTTGGTGTTGTTAGACTATAAAGTAGTGTGGAATATTTTAGGTAGTTAGTTGTATGTTATATGGCAAAGAAGTTAGCGGTTGAGGTCTTAATTTGAAAATAAATATAGTAGAGTTTGAGTACCAATTTCGTTGTCACGGTTCGGAATTCTTGGATGAAAAAATATAATGCATACAAATCCTGTTGTACAGTGCGAACATACCCGAAGGTAGAAGAGTGATGAAATGTTTCGATAGAAGATAAGTTGGGAGGTAAGAAACATGTAATATATTGGAGTCCCTGAACCGACGCACATATGATGTGGTTACATGGCATAGTGCTTCTGGTAATTGCTGAACTAAATGTCGATACTACTATGGTATATTGTGATGGAAGCATCTAACTAATGCTAGAATACATGTATGTTCATAAAGGAACAATATGGCCGGCAGGGTGTTGCTACGGAATACCTTGAACTACTATGTTGATCGTGGCCATTTACCCTTCCTTGCAAGCTCGGCGTTGTACTCCTCGCCCACCGCCCTCACCTTGGCCGCCAGTTCGTGCTTTCTCTCGTGCTCCTCCTCGTGAGCCTCGCGCTTCCTACGCTTGCATGCTTTGAGATGAGCTCACATCTCCTTCCGAATACAATCACTGTTCTCCTCATCGCGACAGCGCTCCTCCATTCTCTCGCGGGTAGTCTTGGCATCCCACTCCTCGCAGTCAAGACACTACTGGTTGTGCGGGTGGATCTCTCAGTCGATCCAACTAGGTAGGCACATAGTGGATCCAGAGACTATATGTAGATGGGAGAGGATGTTAGTGTGCACTTGTGGAGAGAAATGTTATGGAAATAAGTTGTAGCAGGTCCCTACCAGCTGCCGGTAGCAGCTCATGTCCCAACGGCGATCGGGATACTCCGATGTGTAGTTTGCACAACCCTAGTAGCGCATGTCGAGGCTGAGCCGCTGATTCGACTTGAAGAACTTGCATCTGTCCCGGCACCAATAGAGGGGTGGTGTGTCCCCCACGAGCTCTTCTTGCGACGAGTGCTCGGTTCAAATGTTGAGGTAGGGATTGCTACCACGAGGGGGGCATCGTTGCAGGGAGGTGGCCTTCTAGCACACTCCCCTTGTTTGTCATGGGCTGCAGCAGCCCTTGCGAGTCTGCGGATCTCATCCCATTGGTTCTCCATTTGAGTGAGATATTGTTGTAGTCGTGATGCAGGAGTACCCTATTGGGGTAGTACTTACATAATGATGTGGATCGGTGGATATGGTTGGAGTGTAATTCGGTTGAAGACAATTTGGCATCTGTGAGGCAGCGGGCCTGGCAAGGAACCGTACTGTAGCCTTGTGTCACATCGTAGCGCAAAGCTGCATTGTTAAGTCACATCGTAGCGCAAAGCTGCCTCATTAGGTCACATCATGCTTTACAGATGCATACTTACATTGTCTCTATTTGTCCAGCAAGTACTTACACATGGTGTATTCATGATATTTCAAACTAACCTTCTTGGTAATGACTAGTCTTATAATGAACTTTTCCAACATCTTCTATGCCTTCCCTACAAGCTCCATAAAATACTGGTCTGTAGGTTATTTTGGAAGTTGTACTTGGATGTAATGACTAATCTATTGGTTATTCTAGATAGTATGTTATTGAGCACTTGATTATTTTGGTAGTCTAGATAGTATGTACTTCAGGAGTAGTATGACTAATCTATTGGGTCATTTGGTTACGTAAAGCTAGCTCGTTGGGTCACATCGCAGCACAAAGCTACTTGGTTGGGTCACATCCTGCATGAAGCCGCTTCGTTGGGTCACATCTTGCACAAAGGTGGCTTGTTTAGTCATGTCACTTTCTTGTGCAAAGCTGGCTCAATGGGTCACGTTGTGTGCACGTCTGGCTTATTGGGTCACATTGGTGCGAAAAGTTACCTCATTAGGTCACATCAGTGTGCAAGGCTGCCTCATTTCGAGAGGGAGGTCACATCCCGCTCTGATGATGGAGGTGACATCATCGTTCTACAAGCTAACACATGATCCGCTGTGTTAGAAGCACGATGCCTCCCCCTATAGGCTATAAAATGCACGTCCCACCCCCTGAAAGCAGGAGCACTCGACCCTACCAATCGTGCGAAAAAGAACCTTCTCTATCCTACAGTAATATACCATGACAGACATCGAGGGGCCAGTCCAACCGAGGTCACCTACGAAACAAGCATGCTCAACTGGTATGGCCAAAACGCAGACATATGGAGGACACGGTCGTGTTGGTCTTGGACGGCCAGTTTGATGGCTGACAACATTTCTTCCGATGCCCACACTCTAAGGTGTAGTTAACCAATAGTTTATTTTCTGCTACTATTAATAGAGCTTCCCATATTAACCCTCCTTTCTAGCAGATGGCAAAATGTAACTTTGTCCGTTGGATCGATCCTTCCCATAAACGCCATATTGTGACCCACATGGATGCATTGTGGAACCGAATTGTAGAGTTGGATCATGGATTAACAATCTCAATGAGTAGAACAGGGAAAGAAGATCAAGAGCCTTGGTCTGACAAGCTCCCAAAGCTAGAGGGGTGGATAGCACTGGCAACTATGTGTGTATTGGTGCACTGCTGAGTTGTGACCCAGAGAGAACCTCAAGGGGTGTGAGCTGAGGTGCTAGGCCCACCTCCGCATGGTAGCAATCCACAAAGTTGTCATCCATGTCCGTGTTGCCTGGGGAGGCCCCACATCCCTAAGGGGGTGCAAGACCTATAGTGCAATTATTTTTAGTTTGTTAAGTAAAGTAATGCAAGCAAACAAACGGAGATGCGACGTACCCTCGGCTAGCACCATGGTGCACACAAAGCCATCCAGAGTGAAGTATGACATGTTGTACACGCCCTGTGTGGGGAAGCTGGAGGAGTCCAGAGGACCCAGTGATTGTGGCGCTGGCGATGTACGAGGTCATGCCTAGGCTGACCCTCTGGTCTTGTCAGGTCGTGGCGGTGTCAGGCGTGCCCTGGCTAACCCTCCAGCCTTGTCGGGGTGTGCTAAACATAGCCACATTGACCCTCCTGCATGGTGTGCTATCAGACAGGACAGCGTCGGTGGATGTAGCAAGTGTCAAGCAGGCATCAGTGTGTCAACTTCCAGGAGATTTGTGCACAACAACAAGCTGACCACAAGTGTGGCTGCAGCATGCACATGATAGAAATACTAGACCACCTCCTCGCGTGTGAGCTCTGCACTGTTAGTGATCCTTTGCAACACAGAGTGGGAGTCCCTTGTAATCGTAGAACCGAGGTCCACCTACAAGGAAAATGCAAAAGGATGAAACCTATAAGTGGGGTTTCTAGAAGTGAAGTTTTCGAAATACAATGTAACATACCGTGAGGTGCACGTTTTACGCAAAGTATGCAGGGTATGTGTTGCTCGGTGCTAGGACCTGTGCTTTGGGTGGGTCGACAGCAAGTACCAGCTTGGTACATGTCCGAGGAGCATACCAGCGAAAGTACTCGTACGTACTGTGGTCGTAGGGGGTGGCCTCCTGCACACAGTCCTACAGCGCGCCCTCCTACTAGCCTAGCCACGTGTCCATCTTCGTTGCTCACTCCATGCCATGGTGGACTCCCTTCCTAGTGTGCCTGCAAGATGTAACATGTAGTTAGAAGTCGTGGCAACAAGACGGTAGTAAAAGGAGGGACATCTTTGCTGGTAACTCATGCGTGGACATTGTGGGGCATAGGCTGCCCGACTGGTACTGGAACCACCTGGCGTAAGCTGAACTGATACATCACACGATGCGCCACGTAGTCCTTAACGAAGACATCAAACCTGAGCTTCTTTTGCATTAGCCAGTAAGCTTGGTCACACCAACACAGTAAGGACATCCTGTCAGGAGCACAGGCCTCTAACACCTCAGGGGAGTATGGCTCCCAGCGCACGTCGTTAGCTATGATGTGGTTGAATTGCTCCACAAAGGGCACATACAAGTGTGTGACTTACACGTGCATGAACTGTACCTGCAAGGAACACTAGTTATTAGAAACTTTGTTGACATTTCGTCCACGCACGACCACATTGTGGTCACAGCTTCGCCGACATACGCTTCGCCACCTCATGGTCGTGCCTTCATCGATCCTCCATTTACAACCATCTGAGCGGTGGGGGAGTGCATGTTTTGAGTCTTTGTTCCCCGCGCTAATAGCATCCACGCTCATCCAAAGGCTGGGGGACGGAGCACGCGCACTTCAAGTTCTCGCCCTGCCACCGATTACGTCGATGTCCACGACCACATCACGAGCGATGTAGTCCTCAGGCCTACTCCGACCACCTCATGAGCAACTCGTGGTCACCTGACCGTCGTCGTCTGCGTCCGCATGCCGACCGCGTCAGAGGCACCAACCCGATTGGGGCACCCAGGCCTTCGGTGTGGGATTTTGTTGCCCGCGTCTATGCGCCGCCACCCAAGTCCGGGGCACGACCTTCGCGCGCCAGCT
The DNA here is from genome assembly GCA_017311315.1 of Dendrocalamus latiflorus. Taxonomy (NCBI): domain Eukaryota; kingdom Viridiplantae; phylum Streptophyta; class Magnoliopsida; order Poales; family Poaceae; genus Dendrocalamus; species Dendrocalamus latiflorus. The sequence continues at coordinate 2,435,882 of CM029628.1, forward strand.
CACCCTCTGCCAAGAGATTCCACGACCATGTCAAGATCGGTGAAACAACCCTGCTGCATTAGCTCACCCATCGGCACCTGCCTGCTTACTGCCGCAGGATGGCGGTTGGGCCAAGTTGGGCCAATTGGTCACATCAACTCGCTCCTCGGGACTTTCGCACTTGCTGTCGAGGGAGTACTGTTGTGAGGGTAGTCCAACCCCAAACGACTAGGTCTTGCAGTAGGCCTATTAGTATAAGCCCAATAGTATAACAAAATGTACCAATATACCCTTATCTCATGTAATTATTAAGGGGTAGGATGTGAATTTTTCATCCTACCCCACTCATGTATATAAGCCCCCAAGAGAGGTATGAAGAGGCCAGGCCCACTCATTCCTTCCACTAGCTCTTCTAATTCTCTTGGTGCTACAACAGTCATGATCCAGAAAGGTCAAGGATGCTAAAGGAGATGTCCGTGCTCGAGTTGGGGAGATCAAAGATGGATGATGTTGTTGGAGCTACAGAAGTGAGGTCCGAAAGCTACGATATGTGATAATTTTACAGTGTCCAAAATTGGGTAGTGTGATAAAAATTTAAAAAAAATCCGTGTTACGAAGGGTTTTGAATCCCTTGTTAAAATTAGATAAGAACTCGTTTGATCCCTAGACTATAAATAAAGATGGGCTTAGAGGCTAACCCTAAGGCTAAATAGATGTAATTTTTATACTAAAGTTTGAGGGATACCATGATGTTACTTTATAGCCAAAAATTCATGATGATCCACTAATAAAAAATAGCGTTTGGCTTCCAAAAAAGCGATCGATTGTAGCTGTGCTCGGTTGGGCTGAAAAGCTATGGCTTATAGCTGAAATTGCACTGTAGCTGGTTGAAATTACATTGTATCTAAAGGTAGTTTATTTGGCGTAATTAAATTTTAAAAAAATTAAAAATAGAAAAAAATATGTTAGCTCATCGCGGACAACGTAAACGAATATGAAAAGAAAAGAATCGGTAAAAAAGCTCCAAAAAACCAAAAGTTTAAAAAAGATGAAATTTATAAATAATAAAAAATAAGCCAGAAACTTAAACCGAAATGAGCGGGACCACTAGTGTGTGCGCTGCTCTTACTGCGAAGGCGCCCGTCCGCACGAAAGATCTTCAAGTAGTGTTCACGCTCAACGCGAGACGTTCTGCCGAGCCATCAACTCGGCGTCTTCTCGCGTGCATCATCTTGCAGTATTAGCGACTCCAACATTGATTAATTTTATAACGTCACATCAAGATTACTTCAAGATCTTTTCAACGACTTCATCAACCTGCTACAGTATGACAGTACACTTCACTATTTGCTATTGTACTAAGAAAATTTTCTTCCTCCTTTGCTGCTTTTGTTTTTGTGTTCTCATTGTATTAGTAGGTTAGATAATCAGAACATGTTGGATCGAAAACGGCAACAGAGGAGGGGTGAATGTTGCTTTCAAAAATCATCCCCTGAGTATTCTCACTGTTTCTCTACTCTCCTTTAGCTATAGAAGCTAGGAAGACAGAAGAACCTTGCTTACTGACAATCAGAGACCTGGACTAAAAAGGTGTAGCCTAGCAATCAACTCACAAAACAAACCACTAATGCAGACTAGCAAACCACACTCAAATCAGTAACCGAAGAAATAAGAAAGCTGCGGCCTAGTAACTCCTCTGGAAATCAAAGACCAAACAACAGATACTTGCATTTCCGAACAGAAGACGGAATACTTCTTTAGAAGCAAGCATTCAACAAGGACTGAACAAGAAACTTGCGGCCGGCTGGACTGAAATAGTACACCCGGTTTTAACGGAGGTTTCAAAAAAAAAACTGGGCTTAAAGACTCAATCGGCAAGCAATAGGAAACACAGACAAAAGTGTTTGTTTGCTAACGGACACAGAAGAGAAATTGGAAGTATTAATCCTGCTGCCGAAAATAGAAAGTAGAAGCAAATCTGAAATTTCCAAAAGGCACAAAGATCACTGACTATGGTCTGGACTGAACCGAGCATTTCTTGAAGCACTAAGGACTGCTCTGGCCGAACAAAAAGAGAAGCATGCAGCCAAAAAATAAATCAAAAGAGGGACTGCAGCTGCTGCCAACTACCAACTGAAGAGGTAAAGCATTGCTGTCGGCACAAAGAAACTTACTAGAAATCAAAACAGCATGAGAGAAAAACTAAAGCAAAACTGAAAGGAGAAAGGTCTGCAGAGAAACAAGAGAAACTACATTCGGTAGGTAAAAGAACAAACGGCAGGGAGGAGATTAATCGGCAGCATCTAACAGAGGTAACGAAATCAGCAAAAAAAAACAGCAAAATGGCAATTCTTGGTACAGAGAAAAGGGCCGAAACAAGGAACTGGCTGGCCGAAAGCAAGTTTGCAAAACCACTAAAAAATAAACACTAACAAGGAGAAGTAGATCCTTGACTAGGATCAGTTGGCACGCCACAAAAGAAAAACAGCCATCTTGAGGCAAATTAAAAACAGTGATACGAGAGTAATCTTCAAGTCAACATATTGCTCTTTGGGAACAAATTAGTCACTTGACTTTGAGATTCATCCACGTCTAGAGCAACTCAAGTAAAATAAAAATGCTGCACCCAAAAGAGATCAACAAGGAACCAAAGCAGAAAAATAAAAGAACACTAGAGCAACTTAAGTAAAATCTCTCATAATGAAACGGATACAAAGACATGAATGCTTACAAAGAGTTGTTCTCAGCTCATCTCTCTCTCAATCTCACACTAACTAAGTCCCCATACATGCTTGAAAATCAAGAACTCATAGCACACATGCATAGGAGACAAACTCACACCCACTCTCTCAAGCCATCTCTCCTAAATCATTCTTATTTTCCATAAAAGCTACTAGAGAACACCCTCTCTATTTATAGCCTCCATAAAAGCTTCCTCATTCCTTGCCCTCCAAGCCACGCAGCCACCTCGAGTCCTCGTCGTCTTCGGCACACCTCGACCGCTTTGACCCCGACACCACCTACGCCAGTACGGTCATCCCGTGCCTCGCCACGACTCCACCTCGATGTCTTGCAGCTATCACAGACAAGAAACAAATCACATAGCACCGCTCAAAATATTGTAACCATACATTAGCATCGGAAGACATACTCAAAGCCCAAACGATCGAAACAAAAAAATAAACGACTTAAGCACGTTCGACCTAGTTTGACTAAGTCCGACTGAAGCCAATTGCACCGCGCAACGACATGGCTCGAACCACTCAAACCAGACTCAAACTTTCCAGAACACATATCAATTACTCATCACAAACATGGGGTCACATCCACATGGTCTCTCAGAACATAATAGATTTAATAAAAGCTTTCACTGTATATTATAATTATCCATCTTCCTCTAATTATCATCACGATCTTACAAATATCAATAAATTCACATACAAACCTTATATTTTGAAACAAGACGGCAAAAACTATATGCCTTACATTTAAAAATGGAGGGAGTATATGTTTAATGTTGTAGGATCGAATGGCAACAGAGGTGGGGGTGCATGGTGCCAATTCACAATTTTCCGTAAGTATTCAAGATTCTATTCTAACATAACTACAAAGTTGCAGAAAATAGATTTTTCATCTAAAAACTCAAGGCAAATAACTTAAGAACACAAAACATTGAAGCTAATACTTCCCGGCGGTCTAACTAGCTTACAAATGGCGGTCTAACTAGTCAAGCAGTCTGACCCCTTCTCTAATGACGATCTGACCGCTTGCTATAGTAAAATCAAGGCAATGAATAGTATTTTCAGCCCGATTTCAAAAACCAAAATCAGGAGAACTTTTGATCCGTATATTTTGCAGGGATCATCTCTAGGTTATCAAGAAACTATTCCAATAAATGATGATGAAAATTATGGCCAAAGTTAAAACCTTTTTCAGTTTGAAGGAAATGTGCACCGAAACCGAGCCAAAACTAAAATTGGTGAAAACAACTTGCTTGTGGGTGGACGATGACTAAGATGGGTCTAGATGCATTCTCACATGTCATAGCAAGTTAAAACACTAACGAACACAGCCCAAAAACCCTTGAAACAAGAAATCACTTGGTGATGTCAAAATCGAACAAAACGGGTTTCTTGATGAACTTGTTATCAAAGTATCTAGATGATTGGAGATTGATCTCAACAGGTTATCTCCATCTCATTCATGTTCTTGGCATAGTAAGGTCAAGAAGAGAGAAGAGAAGATATCAAAATCAACCAAACACAAGAGCAAATCAATCAAGATATGAAAGATCCATGTAGGTGCACAAATATTGATGTTTTGCTTACTTGAGAGAGTAGATTTTACAGCCACATCACTTTAGAGGACAAAGAGCACACAAGTCACTCAACTTTCAAACTCTAACCCTATACATGAGAGTACAAGAGAGATGGATTGGATGGTTAACACAAGTCTCCAACCCAATCTCTTTATATAGGTGGGCTAACCAACCACACCTAGCCCTAATGGATATTATCCAACTTAGCACAATGGGGGAACCCATTAACCACTAAGTTCTTTACCCTTGATCCATCTTGATCAAGCCAGCTTCTCCTTGACCTAAATCGCTCTCCAAGCATCACTCATGCGCCGCGGTTTTGATCCAAGGCAAATTCTAGTATTTTGGCCAAACTACCAAAATACCCTTTCTTGACTGGGTCACCTCCTTCCAATGCAAGCAATCGCCATGCATGCCATGTGTAGGTTCACTATTGACTTGACACACATGGTAAGTCTCTCCTGCTCTGGTTTCACCGTACCACGCCTCACTTGGACCGATCAAGCCACATGGTGCAACTCCGTCGTTCGAACTCACATTCAACATTTCTCACCTTTCTTGTGTCATGCATGAGCTCACCATCTCACTCAACATCATTGATCGTTATGTGCCTCAGCTCCTCCCTGAGCGTAGCCCCGATTCTCACCGTAGACCATGGTGACTCCAACCGTCCCTACATATCTAAAGACAAAGAAATCGTTTTCGGTCATAAGTTCTTTATAACTTGACCCACGTTGGTAAACATGGATCATGCATCCTCAATGCAATGACTTAGGTCAATCCAACTCGATCCATGACTCAATTTCCAAAACTCAGTTTTTCTGGAACTTCCAGAATGCAGTCCAAATCAAATGCAATCTTTGCAAAACCAAATAACCTGAGAGACCATGTGGAGGTGTCCACATGTTTGTAATGAGTAATTGACTCGTGTTCTGGAAAGTTTGAGTTTGATTTGGTTGGTTCGCGCCAAGTCGGTGCATGGTGCAGTTTGGTTCGGTTGGACCTGGTAGAACACGGTCGGACGTGTCTATGACATTGTTCTTTTCTCGATCAGTCGTTCGGACTATTTTGTGTTTGAGTATGTTTCGTTGATGCTAATGTTGGTTATGCTGTTTCGAGCGGTGCTATGTGACAGTTTGCTTGTCTGTGTGACTGCAGGACTTCGGAGCTAGGTCATGGTGAGGTGTGGGAGGACCGGGACTAGGCACAGGAAGTGTTGAGGTCCAGATGGTCGAAGACGTCGAAGATGATCGAGGCTGCTGAGGTTGTTGCAAGTCGGGAGACGAGGAACTAGAGCCGGAGCTACCGGAGGTGGACACGATGGGCAACGGCGAGGTGGACCAGGACTAGGCTCAGGGAGGAGCTGAGGTTTAGACGGTCAGGATGCCAGGTGCAGTCGTGCGAGGACAGGAAGCTTCTGGGAAGGTGCGGCAGGGGCATTTTGGTAAAATGCACAAGGCTGCAAAATGGAAGCAGTTTCGGTTGAAGATAACGGGTTGGAGACCCATTAGTGGATGGCAGTAGAGAGGTTAGGGTTTGGTGTGGAGTGGTTGTTTCCCTCCAATCCTAGTTGCTTTGACTCATTTCCTTGCTTGGATGGAAGTCATGGAGTGGGTGTTGGCCTGCACTACTAACGGATGCATGAACTAATGCATGGCTGACTAACGGACGCATGAATGCATGGCAATCTGCATTCCGCAATTAGCACAGGAAACGGAAACGAAACAACTGCACTACTAACTGAAATGAAAACAGTAATGCCATAATGGCTAACTAAGTAACTGGCGCAGGATTATTTCTCCAACAAATCTTCCCCTAATCATGACGCCGTGTGACAACCTCGACGATGCTCGCCTTCTTGCGAAGTTCATGAAAACTGATGCGCCCGAGTGGCGATTAAATGAATCTCGTCGGAGTCGAGCTCCACTGGCTTCGAAGTTGCGAAGATGTTGGCCATGCTTCTGTAGCGCCGCGGTGCCCCGAAATCGTCATCGACGTTCGGGTCCGCCATGGGGGGCGACACAAATTCCTCCTTGGACTCGGCGGCTCGGAGGGAGATGCCGCTGATTCCGACGGCAACGCACCGGAAGACGGTGGGCTTGGTGAAGCAGTGTTGGCGTCGACGGGCTGCACCTCATAATGGACCGTGAATGAATCAATTGATGCGCCCGTACCTGACTCATGCTCCCCCCAGTTCCACTTCCTCATTTCGTCGAACACCACGTCGCGTGTGACCCACACGCGCTTGGCAACGGGGTCATAAACGCGGTAGGCCTTGCTGCCGGGCTCGTAGCCAAGGAACACCATGGTCTTGCTACGATCCTCTAACTTCTTCATGTACGGCTTCACCACCTTCACATGCGCCACGCACCCGAACGCGTGCGGAGATGATGCATGGCAGGCGTTCGACCATGCCATGCCTCGTATGGAGTCTTGTTGGGGACGCTCTTCGTGGGCGATCGGTTGAGGATATAGACCGCCGTCGTTACTGCTTCCCCCCAGAACTCGCCGGGCATGTCCTTCGCCTTCATCATGCAGCGTGCCATGGCCACAACCGTTTGGTTGCGGTGTTCGACCACGCCGTTCTGCTGAGGGGAGTACGGCGCGGTGAAGTGGCGCCCAATCCCTTGCTCGGCGCAATAGAGGCCGAACTCTACGGAGGTGAATTCACCACCGCGGTCAGTGCGAAGAACATGCAGCTTGCGGCCGGTCTCGACCTCGACGTCGGCCTTGAAGCGCTTGATGGCTGTAGGAGCATCACTTTTCACCGCCAGCAGAAAGAGCCACATGTAGCGGGTTAGATCATCGATCAACAACAGGAAGTACCTCTTGCCGCCATGGGTTGCCGGCGTTATGGGCCTGCATATATCACCATGGACGAGATCAAGGCGTTCCGACGCGCGGTACGTCGTCGCGGTGGGGAACGGCGTTCGCTTCTGCTTGCCGATCAGGCAGCTGTCGCAAACCTGATTTATGCGCTCAAGCTCCGGCAGGCCTCGCGCCATCCCGCGCCGAGCGAGCATGCGAAGCGAGTCGAAGTTGAGGTGGCCGAAACGCGCATGCCATGTCCAGGCCTCCTCCATGCCCCTCGCCGCGAGGCAAATGGGCCGTGCAATGTCGACGTTGAGCACATAGAGACGTCCGGTGCTCCGCCGAACCCGGCACAACAGCCGGTGTTGAGGGTCGCGAAGTGTGAGGATGCCATTCTCGATCTCCGTCTTGCAGCGAGATTCGTCCAGCTGGCCGAGGCTGACGATGTTGCTGCGGAGGCGCGGGATGTAGTAGACGCCGGTGAGCGCGTAGTGATCGCCGTTCTTGCAGGCGAAGAGCACAGTGCCGCACCCCTCGATGCGGACTCGCGAGGCGTCGCCGAACTTGACGGAACCGCGCACACTGGTGTCGAGTTCGGAGAATGCGTTCCGTGCACCCGTCATATGATTGGATGTGCCGGTGTTCAGGATCCATTCTGGATCGACTGGTTCTCCCACGTCATGGAGAGTGACAAGGGCGCGCTCCTCGTTTATAACGAGTTCGGCGCCTGCTGGTTCGATGTTGATGGCGGGAGAGAGGTCGCAGACTTGAGCAGTTAACAACGTGGGCTCATCTTCGCCCTCAGCCTGCTCTGGTTCAGCTTGGAGAAGATTCGCCTGAGCCAACCTCTCACGATCCCGCTTCGCCTTTCGGCAGTCCTTGGCCCAATGGCCGAGTTTGCCGCAATAACGGCATTTGTCCTTGGAGATGTCGTGGCACGCGGTCTGGGATGGCCCAGACTTTGGTTCCTCATCTCCCCCGTCACGCTCGCGGCTGCGCCGGCCGCGCTGGCGTGAGCGTGAAGTGTTCCCGCTGTTCGCCTTGGTGTTATTCGACGACCATTCCTTCTCCGTGAGTAGAACCTGGTCTCCTTCCTCATCGTCTGACTCTCCACGGTCCTCGACAGTGTGGAGCCGGCCGGTGAGATCCTCGATGGACAGAGTGCTGAGGTCAACCAAGGTTTCAATTGACAAGGCGATTTGGCGATACCTGCGGGGAACAACACGCAATAGCTTGCGGACCACCTTCTCCTCCGTCAACTCCTCCCCAAGGAGGCGAAGGTCGCTAACGACACCCTGGAGCCGGAGACTGAAGTCCTCCACGTGCTCGCCATTTTTGAATCGCATGGAATCAAATGTTTGGCGTAGCTTCCGCGCCTTGGATTCACGCACTCGATCCGCTCCAACCCTCATCGCCTTGAGGGCGTCCCAGGCTTCTTTGGCGTTATCCTTCTCGGCGAGCGGCCGGAGCCTTTCCGGAGGCAACGCGCGTAGGATCGCCGAAAGGGCCTGGCGATCTTCCTGGTATGGCACATCACCGGTGTCGACGGCATCCCACAGGCCTTGAGCCTGCAGGTTGACTCGCATCAACACCGCCCAATCGGAGTAATTTGAGCGTGTGAGCGTGGGGTAGGAGATGGAGCCACTACTCTCCTTCACAACCCGCTGGACAACGAGTTCACGTTGGCCGCCATCGCGTCGATGCGGGAGGCGCGTCGGTGGAGATGACGAGTGTCCACGGCCGTGTCGTTGCGGTGTACGGGAGTGGCCTACGGCAAAGGCGGGAGCCGACATTTTGCTCTGATACCAATTGTCAGCCGCTCTTGCTAATCTCTCAAACCTCTAGCTCTTACTTCAAATGAAAAAATGCATACACAGGATGAGGCAGATTTTGGTGCTGCGTTCAAAACACAAGCTGCAACATTTCTTTGTATATTAGACTCATATTTAAAGGATGGTTACAATCTGCATGAACCAATGCTACTAAGTACTAACGGACGCATGAACTAATGGCTGCACTACTAACGGATGCATGAACTAATGCATGGCTGACTAACGGACGCATGAATGCATGGCAATCTGCATTCCGCAATTAGCACAGGAAACAGAAACGAAACAACTGCACTACTAACTGAAATGAAAACAGTAATGCCATAATGGCTAACTAAGTAACTGGCGCAGGATTATTTCTCCAACAGATTTTGCCTCATCCAGCTGGTTCTTCTCGGCAAAATTCCATAGTTATGTCCTCAATCGCCTTTGTCTGCATTCTCCTCCCCCTGAGGTCAATCTGATGATTAGATTGAATTCCTATTCTGTTTGAGATGAGAAGAGCAGCAAGTATTTGTTAATTGTCCCTGCTGTTGGGTGTTTGCAGTATTTTCTGTCTCGCTGGCTTTTCGGTTCAGGCTCAGGATTTTTGGCTTTACTGTTTACCTTCGCTGGCATGGGATCCGGTCAGACCGGACCTTCTTCACCGGTTAGACCGGGTGGGCATTGGCGGTCCGATTGCTAACCCTTGCGGTCTGACCGGGTGAGGCATAGCGGTCAGACCGACGACACCAGAGCGGTCAGACCGCCCGAGATATGGTGGTCAGACCGGCCACAGCTCGGCGGTCAGACCGGCCATAGCCAGGCAGTCTGACCAGCCATGCTTGAGTAGTCTGACCGGCCTCAATGCATGCTCTCTGATATGTAGTGTTTTTATCAGCCTTGTTTTTCCCTCTCGGTTTTCTGGTCTCTTCTCCACTTCCAGTAAGCATCAAATTTCTTGCTTCATAGCTTCTGTAGCTATCGGAGAAGAAGTATGTGGATACTTCGGGGCAATTTTTGATGGCACCATTCACCCCTCTCTGTTGCCATTTCCGATCCTATAATTGGTATCAGAGCCGGTTAGCTCTTCCTCGTAGATCTTAACCGGTCTCTTAAGCCATGGCAACGGATAAGTATTCCACCAAGCCCTCGATCTTCGATGGGATCAACTATCCCTTCTGGAAGAGACAGATGGAGACCTACATTCAGTCTCAGGGCTATGCTACCTAGAGGAAGGTCAAACGCGATATGTTTTTCCTGCCGATGAGAACATCAATGTGGTGAACATGCCCGATGTTGAGGTGAATGTGAAGACAAGGAACATCATAATCCAAGGTTTGAACCGAAGTGAGTTCGATCACATTTTTCATCTTACGTCGGCCGACGACATTTCGGTGACCCTTGATGCTTACCATGAGGGCACCACCCAAATTTTGAAATTTTGAAATGCTCGCTGGAGAGTCCCTTGATGAGTGCTTTGCGAGGTTTCACAAGATCTTGAGCAACCCTCGAGCGGTCGGTCTCACATACCCCGACTCGGACAACGCTCGTCAAATGCTTTCGGCTTTGGATTTGTGTGTTTGGGAGATGAAAGTAACCACCATCAAGGACACAACAGATCTTTTGACTTTGACTCTTGATGCGTTGTATTCATGCCTCAAGACTCACGAGATTGACATTGTCTCTCGCAAGTCGAAGTCACAGTCGATGGCTTTGGTCACCGATCCCAGTTCTGCCTCTGGATCTTCTGCTGACATTGTTTCGGGTTTCTCTCTTGCTGCTCTGTGTGAAATTGATGATGATCATCTAGAGCAGCTCCCAGAAAACCAACTAGCCCTCTTAGCCAGAAAATTTTCTCATGCATACAAAAGGGTGAGGGATAGAAAGAGAGGAGGGCCCGTGATTTGCTTCGAGTGTGGTGGCCCCAACCACATTCGGGCTAACTGCCCCAAGCTGGAGAAGGGCAAGAACAACTACAGCGGTTCGAGCAAGAACGACTACACCAACAAGAACCACAACAAGAAGCCCTCAGCTCATGCCCAAGGCAAAGAGAAGAAGTACCACAATCTTGGCAAAGCCAAGAAGCTTTTCCACCGCGTCGAGAAGAAGTACCACAATCTTGGCAAAGCCAAGAAGCTTTTCCACCGTGTCCTCACCGCCATCGATGACATGAACTCCAGCGACTTGGAAGGATGGAGTAATGATGACGGCAAAGATGATCAAGACAAGGACGACAAGGATGGCGACGACTTCATCGGCATGTGCTTCATGGCCCTTGAAGGCGACATCAACGACAGCGAACTCTAATCTGACTCCGATGAGGTATATCCTTCTTATGACCAGCTCAATGATGCTTTTCTTAAGCTAGGAAAATTTCATGCTAGATAGAGCTAGGTGTAGTGAGTTGGAGAAGGAAGTAGAGAGATTGTCACAAGAGCTTACTTCACTTATATCTGCTCCTTCCCGTGACGAATGTGATGTATGCTCCTCTTTGCTTGGTGATATGGAGAAGCTAAGGACTTCTCAAGATAGTATGATTTCTGAGCTTGACATGATTAAGGTGAAGAATGTTAGTTTGCTTGCTGAACTAGAGATGAGTAGGGTACCTGCTCTTTCATCTACTGTTGTTGAGACTACTTTTTGCACCTCATATGAGGATAAGGACAATGCTTTTAGAGGTCTTTACACTATGCTTCTCGATCTGCTTGAGACATGTGAAAATTGCAATAACTTGAAAATGAACTTAAAGAAGGCAGATCATAAAATTGCTGAATTGCATGCTTTCTTGCTTGAGCCTATTGTGTCTTGCACCAACTGTCCCAAATTAACCACTAAACTTGAATCTGTCTCAAACTAGTTTCAAGAAATGATTGACCAAAACAACAGATTGGCTCATTATGCGACTAAGGACCCTGTTAGCTCACCATGCAATAGTTGTGAAAAACTAAAACTTGAACTCGTTTCTTTGAATGATAAATGTGTGAAGCTAACTAAGGATCTACTAGAGAAGCCACAATCTGCTTGTGCTGTGTGTGATGGTGTGGGGGAGAAGCCTAAAGAAGTGGTAGAGACATTTAGGCACGAGGACCAAACTGCTAGAAGTAGGACTGTCCCTCTTGTTCCTTGCGAAGACCTCAATGTTGAGGCGGCTGTGCATGCACATGCCATTCCTTCTTCTGCTGTTGGTTCTTCTCCTTTACCTTCTACTGTCTCCTCTTCCCCTGCTCTTCTTGCACATCTCTCTTTCAGGAGTGTCAGTATCTTATGAACACTCTTGAGAGATTTGTTGGAGGCAAGAAGAAGCTAAATCTTATTCTAGATCAATCAAAGATTTGCAAATTCAATCAAGGTCTAGGATACAATTTTCTTAAGGATGTTAGGAAGCATCCACCTGCTGTTCTTAGACCCATAGCAGCAGGTGTGATCAAGGTCAAGCCCAGAACCAAAAAGGTTGAGTTCAAATCTGCAGGATTTGTCCAAGGGATTTCTGACAGTAAGGTGGTAACACTTGTCGCTTCGACCTCTCAGAAGGCAAAGCCCCATCATGCTACTTGTACCTCTCAGAAGGTAAAGTATCATTGTACCTTCTGTCAGAAGGATGTATACGTGATCGAGAGATGCTTCAGGCGCACCAAGATCGTGCGGAGAGACCGTGTTCAGGCTCTTAAGTGTATTCAGGGTCAGCTCCAGACCTTGAATGCACCTAAGATCAACACGAGGTCTACGGTTGATCAACTTGATGTGTTTAGGCAGCATCGAGGACTTGGTTTTTCTGAGTTTTCTGATTTTCATCCTCGATTTGCCTTTGGTCGTGACATCCGCCGTCCTGAGGGTAGATCTTGTTTCCTCCATCGAGATAGCTACCCGCGGTAAGATCAGCATGTTGCCGGTGCTCCGACTCGCTCTTTCATAGCAGTCGGACCCAACAACAGCTTCAGGTCTGCTCATAGACCTTCTGGCTTTCTGAGCGACGGAGAGCGTAGGGTAGCTAGAGGTCAGTCGTGTGTGACTACTTCTTCTGCTCATCGTGTGACTCAGTATTGGGTGCCAAAATCTCTTTTGATTTATCCCAGTACTGAGCCATCTCTCTCTTGTTGACTCAGGTTGGCCGGGCAGGAAAGGGAGAGGTTTAGCTTGTAGACTCTGGCTATTCTCAACACATGACCGGAGACTCCCGTTGGTTCTCTTCCCTAGTCCGAGCTCTAGGTGATGAGACGATCACCTTCGGAGATGCCTCTTCTGGGCGCGCCATCGCTAAAGGTACTGTGCGCGTTAATGATTCATTTGTTTTAAAAGATGTTGCCTTAGTGAGTAAGCTGCAATACCATTTGCTTTCTGTTTCTCAGCTTACCAATGATAGTTTTGAGGTGAGCTTTAAGAAAAATGCATGCAAAATTCTTGCTTCTTCGGGGAGTCTGGTTTGCGAGATTTCTAGATATGGGAGGATCTTTCGTGCTGATTTTGTTGAGTCTTCTGGTGATCCTCTCAGGTGTTTAGTCGCTTCTGAGTCCCGTGACCTCACTTTATGGCATAGGAGACTCGGTCATATTGGATTTGACCATTTGACTCGAGTTAGCGGCCACGATCTCATTCGTGGTCTGCCTAAACTCAAGATGGTCAAAATCTAGTTTGTCCTCCTTGCCGGCACGGCAAGATGGTTGCCGCTTCTCATCCTCCGATCACAGTGACTATGACCGATGCACCAAGACAGTTGCTTCACGTGGACACAGTTGGACCAGCTAGAGTGCAGTCAGCAGGAGGGAAGTGGTATGTTCTTGTTGTGGTCGATGACTTCTTGAGGTCCCTTTGTTTGTTTTTCTTAGCCTCAAAGGATGAGATATTTACCCATTTTCGGGGACTTTTTAGTAGGCTTTCTATTGAGCTCCCGGGTGCCTTACGAGCGATCCACAATGACAATGGCACGGAGTTCAAGAATTCATACTTTGAGAGGTTTTGCGATGAAACAGGTGTAGAGCACTAGTTCTCTTCTCCGTACGTCCCCTAGCAAAATGGCGTTGTGGAGAGGAAGAACCGTACCTTGGTCGAGATGGCCAGGACGGTGCTTGATGAGTACTCTACACCTAGGAAGTTTTGGGTTGAGGCGATAGCCACCGCGTGCCATGTTTCGAACAGAGCTTTTCTGAGGGCACACTTGCATCGTACTTCTTATGAGTTGAGATATGGGCGAAAGCCCAGCGTCTCGCATTTTCGTGTGTTTGGTTGCAAGTGCTTCATTCTGAAGTCTGGGAACCTAGATAAGTTCGAGTCACAATCTTGTGATAGTATCTTTCTAGGTTACTCGACTTCTTCGCAGGCGTATAGGGTCTGGAACTGCGAGTCTAGTTAAATGATAGAGACCTGTGAGGTGACCTTCGATGAGGCTAGTCCGGGGACTAGGCTCGATATCTCAGGTTTTGTAGAGCAATCCGAGACCATCTTTGTGGATGATGAGGAGGATGGAGATGAGAGTTGTCTACCTGATCCAGTTCCTCCTCCCCTTGAGGTGCCTGCTTCTTCCACTTCACCTCGAGGAGATAAGCCCTTGCCTTCCACATCTTCTGGAGTTAGTGGCTCTGCTCCTACCTCGTCAGCTCATGAGGTAGAGGCCACTTCTTCTTCTCATCCAAGACCTCCCCGTCATATCCAAAAAGACCATCCTTCAGAGTAGATGATTGGAGATCTCTTTTAGCGTGTCACACGTTCAAAGTCTGGCATGTCTCACTTCTGTCTCCATTCTGCTTTCGTTGCCTCATTTGAGCCCAAGGATGTTAGTCATGCTCTTTCTGATGAGTCTTGGGTCAATGCCATGCATGAGGAGTTAGAAAACTTTGATAGAAACAAGGTCTGGTCGCTTGTTGAGCCCCTAGAGGTCATAATGTCATAGGTGCTAAGTGAGTGTTCAAAAACAAGCAGAATGAGGATGGGGTAGTCATTCGAAATAAGGCTAGGTTGGTAGCTCAGGGTTTCTCCCAGGTTGAGGGTCTAGATTTTGAGGAAACCTTTGCCCCTGTAGCTAGGCTAGAGGCCATTAGGATCTTGCTTGCATTCGCAGCGTCTAAGGGCTTCAAACTTTACCAGATGGATGTCAAGAGTGCCTTCCTCAATGTGTTTATTGAGGACGAGGTCTATGTTAGGCAGCCTTCAGGTTTCAAGAACCCTAAATACCCAAACCATGTCTACAAGCTTTCCAAAGCCCTGTATGGATTTAAGCAAGCCCCTAGAGCTTAAGTCCTATCTGTTGAGTCATGGGTTTGAGATAGGTAAGGTAGACAAGACCTTGTTCATTCGCAGGCATGGCAATGACCTTCTACTCGTCCAGATTTATGTGGATGATATCATCTTTGGCGGCTCCTCTCATGCTCTTGTTTCACAATTCTCTGATGTCATGAGCACAGAGTTTGAGATGAGCATGATGGGTGAGTTGAGTTTCTTCCTTGGATTCCAGATCAAGCAGACTCGGGAGGGTACCTTCTTGCATCAAGGTAAGTACACTCGTGACCTCCTGAGACGCTTTGACATGAGTGATGGCAAGCCAGTGTCAACTCCAATGGCATCAACAGCTTCACTCGACCCAGATGAGGATGGCGAGCCAGTTTATCAAACGGAGTACAGAAGCATGATTGGCTCCCTCTTGTACCTCACTGCCTCGAGACCGGACATACACTTCTCTGTGTGTCTATGTGCTCGATTTCAGGCTTCTCCTCACGTATCTCACCACCAGGTGGTGAAGCGCATCCTTCGGTACCTTCGAGCTACCATAGATTATGGTATATGGTACTCTTCCTCATCATGTCTTTCCCTCAGAGCCTACTCGGATGCAGACTTTGCTGGCTGTATGATAGATAGGAAGAGCACTTCTGGTACTTGTCAATTCATTGGTACTTCTCTTGTTTCTTGGTCTTCTAGGAAGCAGTCCGGTGTTGCACAGTCCACCGCAGAGGCCGAGTACGTTGCTGCCGCCAGTTGCTGCAGCTAGGTACTTTGGATGGCTTCGACCCTGCGGGACTTTGGGTTAGTTATAGACAGTGTTCCATTCTTTTGTGATCACACTTCTGCTATTAACATTGCCAAGAACCTAGTGCGGCACTCGGACCAAGCATATTGATATCAGATATCACTTTCTTAGAGACCATATGGAGAAGGGTGACATAGTGCTCCAGTTTGTGGAAAGTGACCACCAGTTGGCCGATATCTTTACCAAGCCTTTGGATAGCTCTAGGTTTTCAGCCTTGCGGGGAGAGCTTGGGGTGGTCTGTCCTTATGGATTGTTGTGAGGGAGAGCTTTGTGCTTTATCTTGTTTATATGCTCCTGTTCTCTATTTGTTGCATTGCATATGGGTGCATTCGGGTTAGTCCTTCTAGCATAGATTAGAGTGGTTCTCTTGTCTAGTTGCTTAGATTTATTCCTCTCATCTTGTGGTTCTAGGATGCTGCTTATTAGCTGTCTCTCTTCTCACTACGTTGAGCTCACTCACTTCTTATAGGTTCTAGCAAGGGTTGGGCCACCCTTGGGTAGATAGGGAACGTGTTTGCTCCTTAGTGTGTTAGAAGAGCAGCTGATAGTCCTAGTGTCATATGGGGCAGATGAGAGTCAGTCTGAGCCATAGTATCCTCTATATCTTGTCTATGCTTTAAGGACTGCCTTTTCTGATTGTCTTACCAGCTTCTCGTCTTTATTCCTTTGGTTCAGGGGGAGTTCATTTGGGAGCTTCTGAATCTTAATACTGACATAACTCAACTTGAACTGAAAAGTGCATCTCATGTCGAGGGGGAGTTGGATTTTCATGCATTTCATTCTGCATTGTAATATAAATACATGGAGTCTTGATTATTATCCTCTTATGACATGTTTACAATGCATTACATCTTGCCATGATTTGTGCTTACTTGCTAGATTTATCATGATTTTATATGTGTAGTCTAGTCTTTGCCATGATGAGTTGATTAAAAATGCAGAACTTGAATTAAATCATATTATGTTAGCTTTTGAGACTAGTCTGTCTTTAGTTATCCTTTTATGATTCATGACATGTCAAATAGGCTGAGTTGAGTCTTAGATCTTTATTGAGCTTTAGATTGAGCTATGCTAGTTCTTTTATGAAGCATGAGTTATTATTAACTTCCTATTCTTGAACTAAATTTAGCAAAAACAAAAAGATCTCTTTTGTGCGAAAGAACTTATCTCACCAATTCTTTCTCATGAGACTGCTTGCCATTGCACTAGGCATGAACTCAGGGGGAGTTTTGGATGACCAAGATCATCTTCTTAAGCTTCTAGCTTGGAGTGGTCGCATAAGGCTTGAGATCTAGCATATGACTAAAATTTTGGATGGAAACGACCATGAGTTTCAAAATAAAACAAGTCAATTGTGCTAAATTTGCTTAATTACACAACGACCAAGTAGTACTTGAACGAATGATTCATTCTTGAACTTGTAGCACTCTACCTTCTTGGTTCCACTTAGATTATTGACATGGCTTGCATCATCTTTGGATACTTTTGGCTAGACTATAATCTAGGATAACTTGACATGCTAAGAAATTCAACAAAATTTCAGATTGTGACTTATTTGGGTTAGCTTGATTATATTTGTCTTGTCATGATCTAGATAGCATTCTTACGTCTTATAGCTTGGTGTAATACTTCAAAAGGTCATTTTGGATAAACTTCATGGCTCTGAATGCTTAACATGAATAAACCTCACTCACTTCACTCTCACACCATGCTTTATTCTCTCTTGCATCTTGATGATTTTATTGCCAAAAGGGGGAGAATATTAGAGAAAAAGCCATTTCAAAGGGGAAACTGGGAGCTTTTGAGGAAAACTTTCTCTTTCTGTTTTTGCTCTATGTCTACATAGTCTTGCGTATCTTTGCTTCTCTTTCAGACAATGTATGACTTTCACAACAAACTCAACTTTATGCTTTTTCTCTGTTTGTCAATATACTCATCAGGGGGAGATTCAGAGATCATGTGGAGGTGTCCCCATGTTTGTGATGAGTAATTGACTCGTGTTCTGGAAAGTTTGAGTTTGATTTGGTTAGTTCGCGCCAAGCCGGTGCATGTCGCAGTTTGGTTCGATTGGACCTAGTCAAACGCGGTCGGACATGTTTAGGACGTTTGTTCTTTTTCTCGATCGGTCGTTCGGGCTATTTTGTGTTTGAGTATGTTTCGTTAATGCTAATGTTGGTTATGCTGTTACGAGCGGTGCTATGTGACCATTTGCTTGTCTGCGTGACTGTAGGACTTCAGAGCTAGGTCATGGTGAGGCGTGCGAGGACCAGGACTAGGCACAGAAAGTGTTGAGGTCTAGACGGTCAGAGACATCGAAGATGATCGAGGCTGCTGAGGTGGTTGCAAGTCGGGAGACGAGGAACTGGAGCCGGAGCTACCGGAGGTGGACACGATGGGCAACGGCGAGGTGGACCGGGACTAGGCTCAGGGAGGAGCTGACGTTCAGACGGTCAGGATGTCGGGTGCAGTCGTGCGAGGACAGGAAGCTTCCGAAAAGGTGCGGCAGGGGCATTTCGGTAAAATGCACAAGGCTGCAAAATGGAAGCGGTTTCGGTTGAAGATAACAGGTTGGAGACCCGTTAGTGGATGGCAGTAGAGAGGTTAGGGTTTGGTGTGGAGTGGTTGTTTCCCACCAATCCTGGTTGCTTTGACTCATTTCCTTGCTTGGATGGAAGTCATGGAGTGGGTGTTAGCCTGCACTTCTTGATTTGCTAATTGAGGATGTGACCTCCTCTATTTAGTCAAGGGTGTTGGCAGTGTAGGGTAGCAGCTCAAGTAGTAGAGTGGAGTTCCAGTGTGGTGCTCTTCCTCTCGTGTGAGTTGCTCTGTAGGGAGTTGAGTGTGTGAGCTCTCTTAGGATGTGAGGGTTCTTGCCTTGTTCCTGTGTGAATTGCGAATGGGTTTGTAGTGAGATGGCTGTAAGAAAACCCTTGTGTGATCATTCATCTCCTTGTATCAATGTGAGGTGCTTTTTATTTGAGATGGATTGATTTCTTCCTTTCTATTTTTGTCTAGTGTTCTTCTTTGTTCCTAAGCTCTTTGATTTCAATTTTGTTCATGTAGCTGCATAATGTGTTGCTTTGAACTGGGAATAGTCTCAAGGCCATTTGGCTATCACATTCCTGAAAGTAATCGCCTTATCTGCTGGTCTTTCCCCAAGATATGGGCTCAATGCACATCCTCTGTTCTTGTCTTTCTAGGGTTTGGAGGCAGGGCACCTTGATATCTCTTGTTCTTCCTTCAAATGTTTCTTCTAGGTGTGTGCTTAAGAGCTGTGAGATCATTGCTTAGCTGAATTCAAAGTCTCATGAGCAAAAGATCTCAGAATCAAGAATGATATGGATTTTGCCTCATCCAACTGGTTCTTCTCAGCAAAATTCAGTAGTTATTGTCCTCAATCGCCTTTGTCTGCATTCTCCTCTCCCTGAGGTCAATCTGATGATTAGATTGAATTCCTGTAACAGCCCAGGTTTTTGTTAAAATAAAATAAATAAAGAAATAAATAAAAATCAATTAAAATTAAAATTTAATCTAAAATAAGTGTTTTGTTGCCTAAAGTTTAAATTTGGATTTGCCTTGAATTTCTGTTTTTGAAAAAGCTGGATTTGAAAAGTATTTTCAGAAAAACCTAAAATTATTATTAAATAAAATGATATTTTGATTTTATATGAAAATCCTAGTTCAAATTAATTATTTGGAGTTATTTGGCTTTTATTTGGTTTCCTGGATTTTCTGGAGTTCAAAAATGTATTTTTGAAATTAAAAAGTATTTTAAAGTATGAAAATTAAATACCAACATTAGTTGGAAATATTTTTATTAAGTCCAAAATGTTACCAGGAGCTTCTGTGAATTTTCCTGGAATTTTTGGAAGTTATTTGGTATTTTTCTGAGGCTTATTGAATTTTCTGGGATTTTCTGAAAATCCTAAATCAAAAATCAAAAATTAAAATCTCCTCCCTCTCCCTCCGGCCGCCACGTGGACGGCCAGATTGCCGGCCACGTCGCCCGCGGGATCCCGCCCTCCCCTCTTCCGCGCCCGCCACCTGGCCAACTCGGATCCGCGCCACGTCGCCCCCCACTCCCATCCACCCGTTCGCCTCTCTCTCTCTTACCTCCCGGCCCCACTTGTCGGCGCCACCCCTCTCTCCCGTTGTCTCTCTGCCATCACGGGCCCGCCCGTCAGTCGCTCTCCTCTCCCTCTGTCACCGACCGCCCGGGCCCGCCTGTCGGGGTCGTCTTCCCCGCGCGGCCTTCCCCTTCCTCCCGCCGCCGACCGTTGCGCCGTTCCCGCCTTCCCCGACGCCCCTCCTCTCTCCCACGCGCGCCGTGTCCCACGCGCCCACCTCCTCCGCCATTCCCGCGCCCAAATCCCCCTCTCCCCGGGCCGTGTCCCCTCCCCCTAATTCCGCCCGTAACCGTCGCCGCCCGCGCCATCTCCGGCGAAGAATCCGCGACGCCTCCGCCCTCCTCCGCCCCTATAAAAACCCCTCCCCGGCTCCGTCTCAACTCGCCCCACCTCCCTCCGCTCCTCCCTCTCCCTCCCGGCCTCCCGACCGCCTCCGCGCCTTGCACATCCGCCCCGCCGCCGGCCGCCGCCCGCCGGAGCGCCGGCGAGCACGCCGGGCCCGAGCGCCGCTCCGTCGGCCTGGCCACGTCAGCAGCTGGCGCTGACGTGGGCGCCGCGTGTCCGCCCGGTGGCCGCCACGTCGGTGCCGTCCCGCCCCGTCGGCTGCCACGCCATCACCCCGCCACCTCAGCGCCTTCACCCGCCCGTGGACTCGGCCCATGGACCCATGGCCCACCTGTCAGCGGGATTTATCCCATGCTGACGTCATGATGACGCTTTAAACCCGAATTTCCCGTTGAAAAATATTTCGGCTGGAAATGAAAATCCCTGGCTGACGCAATGCTGACGCCATAAATTCTTTTCCTTTAGGAAAATAATTCCAAAAATCCTGATTTTCCATTTTCTCTGAATTTAAACTTCCCGGAGCCCGTTCTTCTTCGTTCTAACTCCGATTGAGCCCATTCAAATTTCTAAATTCATCAAAAATTCCCCTCTATCCATTTCTAGCCTCAATTAAAATATTTGAAGTTAATTTGAATTTAATTTGAATTTATTTGAATTTGGTGGGTTATTTTCACGTGTAGACTTCGACGATTCAGGAAATTTCTTCGACGAAGATTCAAGCCAAGTTGAAGAGCAAGGCAAGTCACACTCCTTGATCATGTTGATCCCAGAATTGCAAATAAAATTATGTTGATTTAAATTATATTGCATGCATATTTCTATTCAACG
Organism: Dendrocalamus latiflorus; assembly: GCA_017311315.1. NCBI lineage: Eukaryota > Viridiplantae > Streptophyta > Magnoliopsida > Poales > Poaceae > Dendrocalamus > Dendrocalamus latiflorus. The sequence goes on from CM029628.1 coordinate 2,457,116, forward strand.
TATTTCAATTCAGTTTTAAATTTAGATATTGCCTACTTGTTAATCCCTCCATTGAATTTGAATTCCTCAATACCTTGTCACCCTAGATTCAAACTCTAGTTAATACATTAGTGTTGGCTAGAGAGTTTATTCAAATGCTTAGCCCGGCGAAGATATATTATTTGTTTTTGGGTTACCTTTTCACATAAAATGACGACCCCCTTTTACATAAAATGTTATGAACTCTTGACTTTGGTGAGTCAATGAGGTTTATGAAACTATTTTCAAAATAAAATATAAAATCTGGTTTAGATTTAGGCTAATGGTTAGGTGGTGGGTGCAGGCATGCACTGTTGTTCGGAGACACAGTGTTGATTGTCGGGCACAGGAGGTATGTGGTTGAGCCTAAGTCAAATTAAGGACCGGTCTGTGAGCTACTGTTGCAAAGCCCTAATCGTACTACCACATGGCTGGTATGGGACAGCCCTGGCTGAATAATTTGCGAAGTCCCAATCTGAGTCGAGTTGTAGGTTGAAAGTGAGCGTGGTTGGTGCCATGTGAAGTCTCACTTGGGCGAGCGTGGTTAAGCCATGAGAAGTCTCGTCTAGGCTCAAGAGGGGGTCCCGGTCTGGTGGATTCCTTACTGGGGTGAAACCTTAGAGTTGGCTCGACCAGATTGAAGGCTTTGCATTGTAAAGGCCTTGTCACGACTCCTCGCCGCACACCTAAGGAAGTGTGTAAACCGGTGGCAATATGGGATGATCGTGTCTTGTGGGTAAAGCTGTACAACCTCTGCAGAGTGTATAACCTATCCTGGATAGCCGTGCCCACGGTCATGGGCATGCTGAGTAAAGTTTTTCATGGATTAGACTTTGTTTTTCAAAATGTTTTAGAAAACCTTGCGGATGGATGGAATCCGTGAGAGATTGAAATCTGGTGAATGGATGGAATTCATCAGAGTTGCGCAGTGAAAGCGTGTGGATGGATGGAATCCATACGTGAGCTTTTGGAAAAGATGGTCCGGGTGGGATGCCCGTGAATAGGTTGGTGTTTGGTCGGAGCCTGCACTGACGGTAATATCTTCAATTACAAGTATTGTTTTTACTTACTGTATTAAGTTCAGCAATTTCAATCTATTTACTGTATTTCATTAAATGCTGTTTTATGCAAACTAACCCTATGAGCCTTCCATTCAAGCCTTTATCATTATATTGCATTTCTCCGTGTGACTTGCGGAGTACAAGTTTGTACTCATTGTTGCTATCTCCACACAGAGGAAGACGACTTCGACTACGGTGAAGACCAGAACGAGTAGGCCACGTCTTGCAGTTGTTTGCCTGTGGGCAGGCTTGGGCTTCGCTTTTTTTTCAGCTTCGCTTCCGCAGTTTCTTTTGCAGTTATTTTTGCCAATGCGCACTGATGTAAACGCTGGCCATAAGGCCGTACTCTTTAAATTAAATAAAAGTCATTATGCTTGGTATTTATCTTTGTTGTTCACTGTGTGCACTAGCTGATCCTGGACTAGTGCGATTTACACAGAGGATCCAGGAGTCGTTGCTCCGGGTTCCGACAGAGATGGTATCAGAGCCTTAATGACTCCAAGACGTGACCGTAGGTAGAATAGATTGGTCAGACCATAAGGACTTATTTTTAATAATCAGTAGTTTTAAAAAGTTTTGCTTAAACCTTACCTTCCAAATCTTTGCTTATCCTTATCTCAATCCTTTCTCGTCTTTATATCATTTTTGAAAAGCCTATTTCTGCCTCTTCCCTTGTTCCAAACAACTATAGATGGCAGCAGCTGGAATTCTTCGACCCTGTCGCCACTTCAATCTTCGCCTCGAAGGATCCTGCTTCGTACCTCGAGCACCACGCAAGATCACACCAAGGCGACCCTTACCCATTTAGGATGAGTTGTTAGGCTAGTTAATAAAACGTTGTTATGAGCTGTCAGTTTTCTCTTTTGTTGGCAGCCATAACTATTAGTTAATAAAAGGGTTTTGTTGAGTTTTGTTGGGTTGTGCAAAATATCCCCTATTCCCCCTTTGCCTTGAGTCTCCTCTCTCCTAATTCTTAAAGCACCCAGCAGATGGTTAACACAAGGAGCAACAACAACGACAATGTTCACGACAACAACACTACTGGCAACCAGGCTGCACCTATCCCTCCACCACCTCCGGTTAATGGACCAGATTGGGCTCAAATGATGGCCAATCAGAATCAGCTTATTCAACTACTAGTGCAGACCATCAACAATCCTGCACAACCTGCTCCACTAGTACCAGCACAAGCTCCCCAACCAAGCCTGGCTGAATTTATGAGGTTGCGTCCCCCGACCTTCTCCAGCAGCGCTGATCCTATGGATGCAGATGACTGGCTTAGAGTCATAGGCAAAAAGCTGGACATCATCCAATGCAGTGACCGGGAAAAAGTCTTATTCGCTTCTCATCAGTTGAACGGACCAGCGTCAGAATGGTGGGACACTTACACCGCTGCTCATGCCAACGCACAAGCCATAACATGGGATGGGTTTATGCGGAGTTTCCGCAAAGCTCATATTCCAACCGGCACCATCACTCTCAAGAAAAGGGAATTCCGAACTCTGCGCCAAGGAAGCTGCACCGTGAATGAATATCTACGGAAGTTCAACCAATTGGCACGTTACGCGCCAGAAGACGTTGCTACTGATGAAGCTAAGCAGGAAAGGTTTCTTGAAGGACTCAATGATGACCTGTCGGTTCAACTTCTCTCCAACGACTACACTGACTTCCATCAGCTGGTCAGCAAGGCGATTCGCCAAGAGTCTAAGCACCAAGAAATGGAGAATTGGAAGAGACGGATGAACGCCCAGCACATGAACACCAGAAGTTTTCCCAAGATCAGAAGGACTCCACCACAGGCCAACAGATTTCAGTCTTCTTCAGCCGAAGAACAAGTCCAGACCAACACTTTCCCCGACACCGAAGACAACAAAGCCTTGACATTTGGCTTCCCAAAGGACTCCAACCCTGCAGCCGGAGTCACCTGTTTCAACTGTCATGAGACCGGGCATTACGCCAACAACTGCCCCAAGAAGCAACAGGTAGTGAAGAATGGAACACCAGGAGCACCAACTGCCAACCACCTTCAAGCAGGAAGAAAAAGGCCCCAGAAGTTCGTGAAAGGACGACTGAATCAGATCTCGGCACAAACCATGCAGGGTAAGATCCAAACCCATTTCTTTGCTAGCCCGTGCGAATCTCGGGGACGAGATTCTTTTTAAGGGGGGTAGATTGTAACAGCCCAGATTTTTGTTAAAATAAAATAAATAAAGAAATAAATAAAAATCAATTAAAATTAAAATTTAATCTAAAATAAGTGTTTTGTTGCCTAAAGTTTAAATTTGGATTTGCCTTGAATTTCTGTTTTTGAAAAAGCTGGATTTGAAAAGTATTTTCAGAAAAACCTAAAATTATTATTAAATAAAATGATATTTTGATTTTATATGAAAATCCTAGTTCAAATTAATTATTTGGAGTTATTTGGCTTTTATTTGGTTTCCTGGATTTTCTGGAGTTCAAAAATGTATTTTTTTAAAGTATGAAAATTAAATACCAACATTAGTTGGAAATATTTTTATTAAGTCCAAAATGTTACCAGGAGCTTCTGTGAATTTTCCTGGAATTTTTGGAAGTTATTTGGTATTTTTCTGAGGCTTATTGAATTTTCTGGGATTTTCTGAAAATCCTAAATCAAAAATCAAAAATTAAAATCTCCTCCCTCTCCCTCCGGCCGCCACGTGGACGGCCAGATTGCCGGCCACGTCGCCCGCGGGATCCCGCCCTCCCCTCTTCCGCGCCCGCCACCTGGCCAACTCGGATCCGCGCCACGTCGCCCCCCACTCCCATCCACCCGTTCGCCTCTCTCTCTCTTACCTCCCGGCCCCACTTGTCGGCGCCACCCCTCTCTCCCGTTGTCTCTCTGCCATCACGGGCCCGCCCGTCAGTCGCTCTCCTCTCCCTCTGTCACCGACCGCCCGGGCCCGCCTGTCGGGGTCGTCTTCCCCGCGCGGCCTTCCCCTTCCTCCCGCCGCCGACCGTTGCGCCGTTCCCGCCTTCCCCGACGCCCCTCCTCTCTCCCACGCGCGCCGTGTCCCACGCGCCCACCTCCTCCGCCATTCCCGCGCCCAAATCCCCCTCTCCCCGGGCCGTGTCCCCTCCCCCTAATTCCGCCCGTAACCGTCGCCGCCCGCGCCATCTCCGGCGAAGAATCCGCGACGCCTCCGCCCTCCTCCGCCCCTATAAAAACCCCTCCCCGGCTCCGTCTCAACTCGCCCCACCTCCCTCCGCTCCTCCCTCTCCCTCCCGGCCTCCCGACCGCCTCCGCGCCTTGCACATCCGCCCCGCCGCCGGCCGCCGCCCGCCGGAGCGCCGGCGAGCACGCCGGGCCCGAGCGCCGCTCCGTCGGCCTGGCCACGTCAGCAGCTGGCGCTGACGTGGGCGCCGCGTGTCCGCCCGGTGGCCGCCACGTCGGTGCCGTCCCGCCCCGTCGGCTGCCACGCCATCACCCCGCCACCTCAGCGCCTTCACCCGCCCGTGGACTCGGCCCATGGACCCATGGCCCACCTGTCAGCGGGATTTATCCCATGCTGACGTCATGATGACGCTTTAAACCCGAATTTCCCGTTGAAAAATATTTCGGCTGGAAATGAAAATCCCTGGCTGACGCAATGCTGACGCCATAAATTCTTTTCCTTTAGGAAAATAATTCCAAAAATCCTGATTTTCCATTTTCTCTGAATTTAAACTTCCCGGAGTCCGTTCTTCTTCGTTCTAACTCCGATTGAGCCCATTCAAATTTCTAAATTCATCAAAAATTCCCCTCTATCCATTTCTAGCCTCAATTAAAATATTTGAAGTTAATTTGAATTTAATTTGAATTTATTTGAATTTGGTGGGTTATTTTCACGTGTAGACTTCGACGATTCAGGAAATTTCTTCGACGAAGATTCAAGCCAAGTTGAAGAGCAAGGCAAGTCACACTCCTTGATCATGTTGATCCCAGAATTGCAAATAAAATTATGTTGATTTAAATTATATTGCATGCATATTTCTATTCAACGTATTTCAATTCAGTTTTAAATTTAGATATTGCCTACTTGTTAATCCCTCCATTGAATTTGAATTCCTCAATACCTTGTCACCCTAGATTCAAACTCTAGTTAATACATTAGTGTTGGCTAGAGAGTTTATTCAAATGCTTAGCCCGGCGAAGATATATTATTTGTTTTTGGGTTACCTTTTCACATAAAATGACGACCCCCTTTTACATAAAATGTTATGAACTCTTGACTTTGGTGAGTCAATGAGGTTTATGAAACTATTTTCAAAATAAAATATAAAATCTGGTTTAGATTTAGGCTAATGGTTAGGTGGTGGGTGCAGGCATGCACTGTTGTTCGGAGACACAGTGTTGATTGTCGGGCACAGGAGGTATGTGGTTGAGCCTAAGTCAAATTAAGGACCGGTCTGTGAGCTACTGTTGCAAAGCCCTAATCGTACTACCACATGGCTGGTATGGGACAGCCCTGGCTGAATAATTTGCGAAGTCCCAATCTGAGTCGAGTTGTAGGTTGAAAGTGAGCGTGGTTGGTGCCATGTGAAGTCTCACTTGGGCGAGCGTGGTTAAGCCATGAGAAGTCTCGTCTAGGCTCAAGAGGGGGTCCCGGTCTGGTGGATTCCTTACTGGGGTGAAACCTTAGAGTTGGCTCGACCAGATTGAAGGCTTTGCATTGTAAAGGCCTTGTCACGACTCCTCGCCGCACACCTAAGGAAGTGTGTAAACCGGTGGCAATATGGGATGATCGTGTCTTGTGGGTAAAGCTGTACAACCTCTGCAGAGTGTATAACCTATCCTGGATAGCCGTGCCCACGGTCATGGGCATGCTGAGTAAAGTTTTTCATGGATTAGACTTTGTTTTTCAAAATGTTTTAGAAAACCTTGCGGATGGATGGAATCCGTGAGAGATTGAAATCTGGTGAATGGATGGAATTCATCAGAGTTGCGCAGTGAAAGCGTGTGGATGGATGGAATCCATACGTGAGCTTTTGGAAAAGATGGTCCGGGTGGGATGCCCGTGAATAGGTTGGTGTTTGGTCGGAGCCTGCACTGACGGTAATATCTTCAATTACAAGTATTGTTTTTACTTACTGTATTAAGTTCAGCAATTTCAATCTATTTACTGTATTTCATTAAATGCTGTTTTATGCAAACTAACCCTATGAGCCTTCCATTCAAGCCTTTATCATTATATTGCATTTCTCCGTGTGACTTGCGGAGTACAAGTTTGTACTCATTGTTGCTATCTCCACACAGAGGAAGACGACTTCGACTACGGTGAAGACCAGAACGAGTAGGCCACGTCTTGCAGTTGTTTGCCTGTGGGCAGGCTTGGGCTTCGCTTTTTTTTCAGCTTCGCTTCCGCAGTTTCTTTTGCAGTTATTTTTGCCAATGCGCACTGATGTAAACGCTGGCCATAAGGCCGTACTCTTTAAATTAAATAAAAGTCATTATGCTTGGTATTTATCTTTGTTGTTCACTGTGTGCACTAGCTGATCCTGGACTAGTGCGATTTACACAGAGGATCCAGGAGTCGTTGCTCCGGGTTCCGACAGAGATGGTATCAGAGCCTTAATGACTCCAAGACGTGACCGTAGGTAGAATAGATTGGTCAGACCATAAGGACTTATTTTTAATAATCAGTAGTTTTAAAAAGTTTTGCTTAAACCTTACCTTCCAAATCTTTGCTTATCCTTATCTCAATCCTTTCTCGTCTTTATATCATTTTTGAAAAGCCTATTTCTGCCTCTTCCCTTGTTCCAAACAACTATAGATGGCAGCAGCTGGAATTCTTCGACCCTGTCGCCACTTCAATCTTCGCCTCGAAGGATCCTGCTTCGTACCTCGAGCACCACGCAAGATCACACCAAGGCGACCCTTACCCATTTAGGATGAGTTGTTAGGCTAGTTAATAAAACGTTGTTATGAGCTGTCAGTTTTCTCTTTTGTTGGCAGCCATAACTATTAGTTAATAAAAGGGTTTTGTTGAGTTTTGTTGGGTTGTGCAAAATATCCCCTATTCCCCCTTTGCCTTGAGTCTCCTCTCTCCTAATTCTTAAAGCACCCAGCAGATGGTTAACACAAGGAGCAACAACAACGACAATGTTCACGACAACAACACTACTGGCAACCAGGCTGCACCTATCCCTCCACCACCTCCGGTTAATGGACCAGATTGGGCTCAAATGATGGCCAATCAGAATCAGCTTATTCAACTACTAGTGCAGACCATCAACAATCCTGCACAACCTGCTCCACTAGTACCAGCACAAGCTCCCCAACCAAGCCTGGCTGAATTTATGAGGTTGCGTCCCCCGACCTTCTCCAGCAGCGCTGATCCTATGGATGCAGATGACTGGCTTAGAGTCATAGGCAAAAAGCTGGACATCATCCAATGCAGTGACCGGGAAAAAGTCTTATTCGCTTCTCATCAGTTGAACGGACCAGCGTCAGAATGGTGGGACACTTACACCGCTGCTCATGCCAACGCACAAGCCATAACATGGGATGGGTTTATGCGGAGTTTCCGCAAAGCTCATATTCCAACCGGCACCATCACTCTCAAGAAAAGGGAATTCCGAACTCTGCGCCAAGGAAGCTGCACCGTGAATGAATATCTACGGAAGTTCAACCAATTGGCACGTTACGCGCCAGAAGACGTTGCTACTGATGAAGCTAAGCAGGAAAGGTTTCTTGAAGGACTCAATGATGACCTGTCGGTTCAACTTCTCTCCAACGACTACACTGACTTCCATCAGCTGGTCAGCAAGGCGATTCGCCAAGAGTCTAAGCACCAAGAAATGGAGAATTGGAAGAGACGGATGAACGCCCAGCACATGAACACCAGAAGTTTTCCCAAGATCAGAAGGACTCCACCACAGGCCAACAGATTTCAGTCTTCTTCAGCCGAAGAACAAGTCCAGACCAACACTTTCCCCGACACCGAAGACAACAAAGCCTTGACAATTGGCTTCCCAAAGGACTCCAACCCTGCAGCCGGAGTCACCTGTTTCAACTGTCATGAGACCGGGCATTACGCCAACAACTGCCCCAAGAAGCAACAGGTAGTGAAGAATGGAACACCAGGAGCACCAACTGCCAACCACCTTCAAGCAGGAAGAAAAAGGCCCCAGAAGTTCGTGAAAGGACGACTGAATCAGATCTCGGCACAAACCATGCAGGGTAAGATCCAAACCCATTTCTTTGCTAGCCCGTGCGAATCTCGGGGACGAGATTCTTTTTAAGGGGGGTAGATTGTAACAGCCCAGGTTTTTGTTAAAATAAAATAAATAAACAAATAAATAAAAATCAATTAAAATTAAAATTTAATCTAAAATAAGTGTTTTGTTGCCTAAAGTTTAAATTTGGATTTGCCTTGAATTTCTGTTTTTGAAAAAGCTGGATTTGAAAAGTATTTTCAGAAAAACCTAAAATTATTATTAAATAAAATGATATTTTGATTTTATATGAAAATCCTAGTTCAAATTAATTATTTGGAGTTATTTGGCTTTTATTTGGTTTCCTGGATTTTCTGGAGTTCAAAAATGTATTTTTGAAATTAAAAAGTATTTTAAAGTATGAAAACTAAATACCAACATTAGTTGGAAATATTTTTATTAAGTCCAAAATGTTACCAGGAGCTTCTGTGAATTTTCCTGGAATTTTGGAAGTTATTTGGTATTTTTCTGAGGCTTATTGAATTTTCTGGGATTTTCTGAAAATCCTAAATCAAAAATCAAAAATTAAAATCTCCTCCCTCTCCCTCCGGCCGCCACGTGGACGGCCAGATTGCCGGCCACGTCGCCCGCGGGATCCCGCCCTCCCCTCTTCCGCGCCCGCCACCTGGCCAACTCGGATCCGCGCCACGTCGCCCCCCACTCCCATCCACCCGTTCGCCTCTCTCTCTCTTACCTCCCGGCCCCACTTGTCGGCGCCACCCCTCTCTCCCGTTGTCTCTCTGCCATCACGGGCCCGCCCGTCAGTCGCTCTCCTCTCCCTCTGTCACCGACCGCCCGGGCCCGCCTGTCGGGGTCGTCTTCCCCGCGCGGCCTTCCCCTTCCTCCCGCCGCCGACCGTTGCGCCGTTCCCGCCTTCCCCGACGCCCCTCCTCTCTCCCACGCGCGCCGTGTCCCACGCGCCCACCTCCTCCGCCATTCCCGCGCCCAAATCCCCCTCTCCCCGGGCCGTGTCCCCTCCCCCTAATTCCGCCCGTAACCGTCGCCGCCCGCGCCATCTCCGGCGAAGAATCCGCGACGCCTCCGCCCTCCTCCGCCCCTATAAAAACCCCTCCCCGGCTCCGTCTCAACTCGCCCCACCTCCCTCCGCTCCTCCCTCTCCCTCCCGGCCTCCCGACCGCCTCCGCGCCTTGCACATCCGCCCCGCCGCCGGCCGCCGCCCGCCGGAGCGCCGGCGAGCACGCCGGGCCCGAGCGCCGCTCCGTCGGCCTGGCCACGTCAGCAGCTGGCGCTGACGTGGGCGCCGCGTGTCCGCCCGGTGGCCGCCACGTCGGTGCCGTCCCGCCCCGTCGGCTGCCACGCCATCACCCCGCCACCTCAGCGCCTTCACCCGCCCGTGGACTCGGCCCATGGACCCATGGCCCACCTGTCAGCGGGATTTATCCCATGCTGACGTCATGATGACGCTTTAAACCCGAATTTCCCGTTGAAAAATATTTCGGCTGGAAATGAAAATCCCTGGCTGACGCAATGCTGACGCCATAAATTCTTTTCCTTTAGGAAAATAATTCCAAAAATCCTGATTTTCCATTTTCTCTGAATTTAAACTTCCCGGAGTCCGTTCTTCTTCGTTCTAACTCCGATTGAGCCCATTCAAATTTCTAAATTCATCAAAAATTCCCCTCTATCCATTTCTAGCCTCAATTAAAATATTTGAAGTTAATTTGAATTTAATTTGAATTTATTTGAATTTGGTGGGTTATTTTCACGTGTAGACTTCGACGATTCAGGAAATTTCTTCGACGAAGATTCAAGCCAAGTTGAAGAGCAAGGCAAGTCACACTCCTTGATCATGTTGATCCCAGAATTGCAAATAAAATTATGTTGATTTAAATTATATTGCATGCATATTTCTATTCAACGTATTTCAATTCAGTTTTAAATTTAGATATTGCCTACTTGTTAATCCCTCCATTGAATTTGAATTCCTCAATACCTTGTCACCCTAGATTCAAACTCTAGTTAATACATTAGTGTTGGCTAGAGAGTTTATTCAAATGCTTAGCCCGGCGAAGATATATTATTTGTTTTTGGGTTACCTTTTCACATAAAATGACGACCCCCTTTTACATAAAATGTTATGAACTCTTGACTTTGGTGAGTCAATGAGGTTTATGAAACTATTTTCAAAATAAAATATAAAATCTGGTTTAGATTTAGGCTAATGGTTAGGTGGTGGGTGCAGGCATGCACTGTTGTTCGGAGACACAGTGTTGATTGTCGGGCACAGGAGGTATGTGGTTGAGCCTAAGTCAAATTAAGGACCGGTCTGTGAGCTACTGTTGCAAAGCCCTAATCGTACTACCACATGGCTGGTATGGGACAGCCCTGGCTGAATAATTTGCGAAGTCCCAATCTGAGTCGAGTTGTAGGTTGAAAGTGAGCGTGGTTGGTGCCATGTGAAGTCTCACTTGGGCGAGCGTGGTTAAGCCATGAGAAGTCTCGTCTAGGCTCAAGAGGGGGTCCCGGTCTGGTGGATTCCTTACTGGGGTGAAACCTTAGAGTTGGCTCGACCAGATTGAAGGCTTTGCATTGTAAAGGCCTTGTCACGACTCCTCGCCGCACACCTAAGGAAGTGTGTAAACCGGTGGCAATATGGGATGATCGTGTCTTGTGGGTAAAGCTGTACAACCTCTGCAGAGTGTATAACCTATCCTGGATAGCCGTGCCCACGGTCATGGGCATGCTGAGTAAAGTTTTTCATGGATTAGACTTTGTTTTTCAAAATGTTTTAGAAAACCTTGCGGATGGATGGAATCCGTGAGAGATTGAAATCTGGTGAATGGATGGAATTCATCAGAGTTGCGCAGTGAAAGCGTGTGGATGGATGGAATCCATACGTGAGCTTTTGGAAAAGATGGTCCGGGTGGGATGCCCGTGAATAGGTTGGTGTTTGGTCGGAGCCTGCACTGACGGTAATATCTTCAATTACAAGTATTGTTTTTACTTACTGTATTAAGTTCAGCAATTTCAATCTATTTACTGTATTTCATTAAATGCTGTTTTATGCAAACTAACCCTATGAGCCTTCCATTCAAGCCTTTATCATTATATTGCATTTCTCCGTGTGACTTGCGGAGTACAAGTTTGTACTCATTGTTGCTATCTCCACACAGAGGAAGACGACTTCGACTACGGTGAAGACCAGAACGAGTAGGCCACGTCTTGCAGTTGTTTGCCTGTGGGCAGGCTTGGGCTTCGCTTTTTTTTCAGCTTCGCTTCCGCAGTTTCTTTTGCAGTTATTTTTGCCAATGCGCACTGATGTAAACGCTGGCCATAAGGCCGTACTCTTTAAATTAAATAAAAGTCATTATGCTTGGTATTTATCTTTGTTGTTCACTGTGTGCACTAGCTGATCCTGGACTAGTGCGATTTACACAGAGGATCCAGGAGTCGTTGCTCCGGGTTCCGACAGAGATGGTATCAGAGCCTTAATGACTCCAAGACGTGACCGTAGGTAGAATAGATTGGTCAGACCATAAGGACTTATTTTTAATAATCAGTAGTTTTAAAAAGTTTTGCTTAAACCTTACCTTCCAAATCTTTGCTTATCCTTATCTCAATCCTTTCTCGTCTTTATATCATTTTTGAAAAGCCTATTTCTGCCTCTTCCCTTGTTCCAAACAACTATAGATGGCAGCAGCTGGAATTCTTCGACCCTGTCGCCACTTCAATCTTCGCCTCGAAGGATCCTGCTTCGTACCTCGAGCACCACGCAAGATCACACCAAGGCGACCCTTACCCATTTAGGATGAGTTGTTAGGCTAGTTAATAAAACGTTGTTATGAGCTGTCAGTTTTCTCTTTTGTTGGCAGCCATAACTATTAGTTAATAAAAGGGTTTTGTTGAGTTTTGTTGGGTTGTGCAAAATATCCCCTATTCCCCCTTTGCCTTGAGTCTCCTCTCTCCTAATTCTTAAAGCACCCAGCAGATGGTTAACACAAGGAGCAACAACAACGACAATGTTCACGACAACAACACTACTGGCAACCAGACTGCACCTATCCCTCCACCACCTCCGGTTAATGGACCAGATTGGGCTCAAATGATGGCCAATCAGAATCAGCTTATTCAACTACTAGTGCAGACCATCAACAATCCTGCACAACCTGCTTCACTAGTACCAGCACAAGCTCCCCAACCAAGCCTGGCTGAATTTATGAGGTTGCGTCCCCCGACCTTCTCCAGCAGCGCTGATCCTATGGATGCAGATGACTGGCTTAGAGTCATAGGCAAAAAGCTGGACATCATCCAATGCAGTGACCGGGAAAAAGTCTTATTCGCTTCTCATCAGTTGAACGGACCAGCGTCAGAATGGTGGGACACTTACACCGCTGCTCATGCCAACGCACAAGCCATAACATGGGATGGGTTTATGCGGAGTTTCCGCAAAGCTCATATTCCAACCGGCACCATCACTCTCAAGAAAAGGGAATTCCGAACTCTGCGCCAAGGAAGCTGCACCGTGAATGAATATCTACGGAAGTTCAACCAATTGGCACGTTACGCGCCAGAAGACGTTGCTACTGATGAAGCTAAGCAGGAAAGGTTTCTTGAAGGACTCAATGATGACCTGTCGGTTCAACTTCTCTCCAACGACTACACTGACTTCCATCAGCTGGTCAGCAAGGCGATTCGCCAAGAGTCTAAGCACCAAGAAATGGAGAATTGGAAGAGACGGATGAACGCCCAGCACATGAACACCAGAAGTTTTCCCAAGATCAGAAGGACTCCACCACAGGCCAACAGATTTCAGTCTTCTTCAGCCGAAGAACAAGTCCAGACCAACACTTTCCCCGACACCGAAGACAACAAAGCCTTGACAATTGGCTTCCCAAAGGACTCCAACCCTGCAGCCGGAGTCACCTGTTTCAACTGTCATGAGACCGGGCATTACGCCAACAACTACCCCAAGAAGCAACAGGTAGTGAAGAATGGAACACCAGGAGCACCAACTGCCAACCACCTTCAAGCAGGAAGAAAAAGGCCCCAGAAGTTCGTGAAAGGACGACTGAATCAGATCTCGGCACAAACCATGCAGGGTAAGATCCAAACCCATTTCTTTGCTAGCCCGTGCGAATCTCGGGGACGAGATTCTTTTTAAGGGGGGTAGATTGTAACAGCCCAGGTTTTTGTTAAAATAAAATAAATAAAGAAATAAATAAAAATCAATTAAAATTAAAATTTAATCTAAAATAAGTGTTTTGTTGCCTAAAGTTTAAATTTGGATTTGCCTTGAATTTCTGTTTTTGAAAAAGCTGGATTTGAAAAGTATTTTCAGAAAAACCTAAAATTATTATTAAATAAAATGATATTTTGATTTTATATGAAAATCCTAGTTCAAATTAATTATTTGGAGTTATTTGGCTTTTATTTGGTTTCCTGGATTTTCTGGAGTTCAAAAATGTATTTTTGAAATTAAAAAGTATTTTAAAGTATGAAAACTAAATACCAACATTAGTTGGAAATATTTTTATTAAGTCCAAAATGTTACCAGGAGCTTCTGTGAATTTTCCTGGAATTTTTGGAAGTTATTTGGTATTTTTCTGAGGCTTATTGAATTTTCTGGGATTTTCTGAAAATCCTAAATCAAAAATCAAAAATTAAAATCTCCTCCCTCTCCCTCCGGCCGCCACGTGGACGGCCAGATTGCCGGCCACGTCGCCCGCGGGATCCCGCCCTCCCCTCTTCCGCGCCCGCCACCTGGCCAACTCGGATCCGCGCCACGTCGCCCCCCACTCCCATCCACCCGTTCGCCTCTCTCTCTCTTACCTCCCGGCCCCACTTGTCGGCGCCACCCCTCTCTCCCGTTGTCTCTCTGCCATCACGGGCCCGCCCGTCAGTCGCTCTCCTCTCCCTCTGTCACCGACCGCCCGGGCCCGCCTGTCGGGGTCGTCTTCCCCGCGCGGCCTTCCCCTTCCTCCCGCCGCCGACCGTTGCGCCGTTCCCGCCTTCCCCGACGCCCCTCCTCTCTCCCACGCGCGCCGTGTCCCACGCGCCCACCTCCTCCGCCATTCCCGCGCCCAAATCCCCCTCTCCCCGGGCCGTGTCCCCTCCCCCTAATTCCGCCCGTAACCGTCGCCGCCCGCGCCATCTCCGGCGAAGAATCCGCGACGCCTCCGCCCTCCTCCGCCCCTATAAAAACCCCTCCCCGGCTCCGTCTCAACTCGCCCCACCTCCCTCCGCTCCTCCCTCTCCCTCCCGGCCTCCCGACCGCCTCCGCGCCTTGCACATCCGCCCCGCCGCCGGCCGCCGCCCGCCGGAGCGCCGGCGAGCACGCCGGGCCCGAGCGCCGCTCCGTCGGCCTGGCCACGTCAGCAGCTGGCGCTGACGTGGGCGCCGCGTGTCCGCCCGGTGGCCGCCACGTCGGTGCCGTCCCGCCCCGTCGGCTGCCACGCCATCACCCCGCCACCTCAGCGCCTTCACCCGCCCGTGGACTCGGCCCATGGACCCATGGCCCACCTGTCAGCGGGATTTATCCCATGCTGACGTCATGATGACGCTTTAAACCCGAATTTCCCGTTGAAAAATATTTCGGCTGGAAATGAAAATCCCTGGCTGACGCAATGCTGACGCCATAAATTCTTTTCCTTTAGGAAAATAATTCCAAAAATCCTGATTTTCCATTTTCTCTGAATTTAAACTTCCCGGAGTCCGTTCTTCTTCGTTCTAACTCCGATTGAGCCCATTCAAATTTCTAAATTCATCAAAAATTCCCCTCTATCCATTTCTAGCCTCAATTAAAATATTTGAAGTTAATTTGAATTTAATTTGAATTTATTTGAATTTGGTGGGTTATTTTCACGTGTAGACTTCGACGATTCAGGAAATTTCTTCGACGAAGATTCAAGCCAAGTTGAAGAGCAAGGCAAGTCACACTCCTTGATCATGTTGATCCCAGAATTGCAAATAAAATTATGTTGATTTAAATTATATTGCATGCATATTTCTATTCAACGTATTTCAATTCAGTTTTAAATTTAGATATTGCCTACTTGTTAATCCCTCCATTGAATTTGAATTCCTCAATACCTTGTCACCCTAGATTCAAACTCTAGTTAATACATTAGTGTTGGCTAGAGAGTTTATTCAAATGCTTAGCCCGGCGAAGATATATTATTTGTTTTTGGGTTACCTTTTCACATAAAATGACGACCCCCTTTTACATAAAATGTTATGAACTCTTGACTTTGGTGAGTCAATGAGGTTTATGAAACTATTTTCAAAATAAAATATAAAATCTGGTTTAGATTTAGGCTAATGGTTAGGTGGTGGGTGCAGGCATGCACTGTTGTTCGGAGACACAGTGTTGATTGTCGGGCACAGGAGGTATGTGGTTGAGCCTAAGTCAAATTAAGGACCGGTCTGTGAGCTACTGTTGCAAAGCCCTAATCGTACTACCACATGGCTGGTATGGGACAGCCCTGGCTGAATAATTTGCGAAGTCCCAATCTGAGTCGAGTTGTAGGTTGAAAGTGAGCGTGGTTGGTGCCATGTGAAGTCTCACTTGGGCGAGCGTGGTTAAGCCATGAGAAGTCTCGTCTAGGCTCAAGAGGGGGTCCCGGTCTGGTGGATTCCTTACTGGGGTGAAACCTTAGAGTTGGCTCGACCAGATTGAAGGCTTTGCATTGTAAAGGCCTTGTCACGACTCCTCGCCGCACACCTAAGGAAGTGTGTAAACCGGTGGCAATATGGGATGATCGTGTCTTGTGGGTAAAGCTGTACAACCTCTGCAGAGTGTATAACCTATCCTGGATAGCCGTGCCCACGGTCATGGGCATGCTGAGTAAAGTTTTTCATGGATTAGACTTTGTTTTTCAAAATGTTTTAGAAAACCTTGCGGATGGATGGAATCCGTGAGAGATTGAAATCTGGTGAATGGATGGAATTCATCAGAGTTGCGCAGTGAAAGCGTGTGGATGGATGGAATCCATACGTGAGCTTTTGGAAAAGATGGTCCGGGTGGGATGCCCGTGAATAGGTTGGTGTTTGGTCGGAGCCTGCACTGACGGTAATATCTTCAATTACAAGTATTGTTTTTACTTACTGTATTAAGTTCAGCAATTTCAATCTATTTACTGTATTTCATTAAATGGTGTTTTATGCAAACTAACCCTATGAGCCTTCCATTCAAGCCTTTATCATTATATTGCATTTCTCCGTGTGACTTGCGGAGTACAAGTTTGTACTCATTGTTGCTATCTCCACACAGAGGAAGACGACTTCGACTACGGTGAAGACCAGAACGAGTAGGCCACGTCTTGCAGTTGTTTGCCTGTGGGCAGGCTTGGGCTTCGCTTTTTTTTCAGCTTCGCTTCCGCAGTTTCTTTTGCAGTTATTTTTGCCAATGCGCACTGATGTAAACGCTGGCCATAAGGCCGTACTCTTTAAATTAAATAAAAGTCATTATGCTTGGTATTTATCTTTGTTGTTCACTGTGTGCACTAGCTGATCCTGGACTAGTGCGATTTACACAGAGGATCCAGGAGTCGTTGCTCCGGGTTCCGACAATTCCTATTCTGTTTGAGATGAGAAGAGCAGAAAGTATTTGTTAATTGTCCCTGCTGTTGGGTGTTTGCAGTATTTTCTGTCTCGCTAGCTTTTCGGTTCAGGCTCAAGATTTTTGGCTTTAATGTTTACCTTCACTGGCATGGGATCCGGTCAGACTGGACCTTCTTCACCGGTCAGACCGGGTGGGCATTGGCTATCCGACCGCTAACCCTAGCGGTCTGACCGGGTGAGGCATAGCGGTTAGATCGGCGGCACCAGAGCTGTCAGACCGCCCGAGACATGGCGGTCAGACCGACCACAGCTCGGCGGTCAGACCAGCCATGCTTGAGCAGTCTGACCGGCCTCAGTGCATGCTCTCTTATCTGCAGTGTTTTTATCAGCCTTGTTTTTCCCTCTTGGTTTTCTGGTCTCTTCTCAACTTCTAGTAAGCATCAAATTTCTTGCTTCATAGCTTCTGTAGCTATCGGAGAAGAAGTATGTGAAAACTTGGGGGGCAATTTTTGAAGGCACCATTCACCCCCCTCTGTTGCCATTTCCAATGCTACATAACCACTCCAAAAACATAGTAATGATCCATCACAACATTAAATAGAACCTTCTTACATAGTCTTTCAAGTGTTTACTTAGACCATACTCTTTGATGTTCCATTCCAATAAAATCATCACAATGCACTCTTGAAGACTTGAACCATCTCTGGTTTGGTGAGTTTTGAGGGAGAATAAATGGCAATGGAGAAGAGGGAAAGAGAAAGTTGTGCTGCCTCCTGGTGCTCCTTTTCTAGTGCCCAGAATATTTGGTAGGGAGTGTATAGGCATCACTCGGATGTTTTCTTTCTAATTATCATCCAAATTTGTGACCTTTGGATTAGAGATCAAGGGGCCCCTTGTTTTTAGAGGGGGAGATTTTTTCTAGGGGGGGGGGTAGAATACAAGGGAAGGGGGAGAATTCATGGCCATTGGATCTCTAATCCAATGGTCCTAAATCTAGATGATAGTTAGGCAGAAAACATTCAGATGATGTTTAACAAAACCATTATTCTTGTTTTTGTCTTGCTTCAACTTTTTGAGCTACCCCCTTCAGCTTTTTGTTCTCCGCCTCCAGCTCTTTGTTCGCTACGTGTTTGTCAGCTGCGTACTCCTTCAATTCTTTCACCTCACCCGAGTGTAGAATAAACCCTAACACCAGGCGGCGTCTACGTTGTAGAGTTCGGTGTCGTCTTGATAAACTCCTTCATTTTCTTGAAAAGCATCTTCTGTTTATGATTTTAGTAAGTATGAGTACAACCAACCGTGCTCAACAAGTCACACGGAAGATGCTATTTAACTATATGCAAGTGATTGCCATGGAGTGGGGTAAAGCAATTTATTATTTTATGCGGATGCAATTTTGTTTATAAACACTTTTGCATTTAAACATGAAATACCAAATCATAAACTTCTTAAGGTATTTGGGGGGGTTTCTGTAACGCCCTAGGGTCCAAACCGGTTCAGACCTAACCACATTCTGGATAGGCCACACACACGTGGCAACCCGCTTGCACTTTCGTCCTTGCTTCGCACAAAATGGTTAACCGGGGGTGCTACCATTGGAACTCTTAGGCTTATATGTAAGTGCTTCTCAAGGTAAGCTAGCAAGGTAGGACTAACCCAAAAATTCATGTGCACACACACATGGGCCAACATGGGTCGGGGTGTCACATACACCCCCCTTAAAGGACCCGACGTCCTCGTCAGACCAACATACCCACACCGGGGCAAATGATAAGGATCTCCCCTCTTGGCACATGTTCGTGCGTTCAGTGCCAGCACATATGCCATGCCGTGTATCCACTCCGGGCCCACACGCGCCATGCGCCATATGCCCGCGCCCCTGACCCGCACGCGCGCATGTAACCGCGAGAGTCGGCTCTGATACCATTTGTAACGCCCTAGGGTCCAAACCGGCTTAGACCTAACCACATTCTGGATAGGCCACGCACACGTAGCAACCCACTTGCACTTTCGTCCTCGCGTCACACAAAACGGTTAACCGGGGGTGCTACCTTTGGAACTCCTAGGCTTATATGTAAGTGCTTCTCAAGGTAAGCTAGTAAGGTGGGACTAACCCAGAAATTCATGTGCACACACACATGGACCAACATAGGTCGGGGTGTCACAGTTTCCAAACTTGATTGACACACTTTCATATTTCCAAAACAATTCCAAATCTACTTATACTTTGCTATTGGAATCACCCATTAAACATAGCATCGTATACCAGAAGTACGGTGTAATCGAATACTATTTACAAATGACTTTGCAGAGTTGCCCAACTTTACCCAAAGATTTCTCAACTCCCGCAAAAGAGTTAAGAAAATAAGGTTATTTCACTGCACATTTCTTTATGTAGCCTCTACCCGATGGACTATGGACCCTCTGTCATGGAATACGGGGGTCTGACAGAGCGGAGCCTACCGTTGGGAAAGTATGGTTTTACCGTTTCCATACCACAACCCAACGCCGGCAGTTCCCTTTCTGGAACAGTATATCATACCATTATGTAGATATTCAATCGATCTAAGCAGCTACTAAAACCAGGTTTGACAAGTCAAAACTTGTGGTTGAGCGGTTGCTATCTTCTTTTACTCGGCATAAGGGTCTAGTCCTTATATTTTCACCGGGGCAACTTCTATCCTCAGCGCCCGCGGCACACCACCATTTGATACCATGCCTCCACCCTAGGATAAGATCATGGGCTTAAGCCATCTCGTGGCTCCTTGTGATATCTCTTCATCCTAGTTTCACTTTTTAAAATCCTCTCGGCAAGATGCCAAGACTTTTGGTAGTAAAAGATTGTTGAGTTTCCTAATCTACGGTGATTACATTAATAGTAATTTTAATATTGCTAAGTTTTGTCAAGGTGAATGTGGTCATCAAATTAAACAGGGCTTCTTCGGGTGGTAGGATATTAGCTAATATTATGTCATTCTAAACATTCATTGTACATAAAATAACAATGCATAAATAGCATAATGAAAATACTGATAGATAAATAAATAATTAACGGAATGTAGGTTCAATATGATCAATGGCATGTGACTTGCCTTGCGGATTTATTATTTCAACAAGTTCGTATCCTTCTAGCCCTTGAGTTTGCACTTCTTCTTCTTGGTCTTCGTGGAAATTTACGTTGGGAGCTAGCGCGAAAAGGAAGAAGAACAAATCAATTTCGAGCTCAAAAGACTAAGTGAGGAAGAAAGAAAACAAACAAAAAGAAAATTAAAAAATTCAATTAAAATAGGTTTTGGGTTTTTGGGTGGGCTAAAAGGTGAAATGGGCCTAAGAAATGGGTTGGCGGGCTCGAAACGGTTAAAATGAGTATATTTTTGTATTTTTGGGCTTTAAAATAGCTTAACAGGTCTGGTTCCAATTCCTTATTGGATTGGTACTATTCACTACGAATGTTTACTATACATCGTGGGTCTTGGGTCTCGCGTGAGCTGGACTTGCGAGCTACAGTGCCCATGCGCCCGCTCACGCTCGCGCCTGGTAGTGGCCTGGTCTGCCTCGCGCTGGCGGCCCGATTTGTTTCGCATTTTTGGCCCGTTACTACACAACCCACTGTGAACAGTGCCTTGTTCTAGCTCTCACCCACGCGTGCCTGAGAATAGGGGAAGGAAGTGGAGGCGACCGGCGGTGCTACAGCAAACTGCGACGGAAAAGAAGGCCATGGACGAACTCCTGGGATGCTGAGAACTCATTTTTAGGGTCGGCGGCGGCCAGGGAGGCGGCGAGGGCATTTCTCCTCGGAGCGTTTGGACGGTACTGACGAGTCCCAAGGGTTAAAGGATTCGAGGCTTCAGTGTTTGAGCAGCCTTGGGGTTAGGGCAAGCTCATGGAAGCAGCGGTTTGGGCTAGGGAGGACCGTGCAAGGCTGGCCATGGCGAGGCACCAAGGCCGAGCGGCGAGCTTCACCGGCAGAGCAAGAGAAGGCTCGGAAGCTAAAGGTAATATCTTGGAGGTGTTCCTAGGAGCTTAAGGAGTCTATGAACGAAAGCAACCGAAAAACAATAGGCCGAATTAGTGGAATTGAACTCAAACCTACTTTAGGGTTTTTCGGTGATCGCAGGAGAAACTCAAGTCGAGGGTCTAATTGGGGTGGAGGAGGAGCTCTCTAGGTTCCAATGCGGTTCTCTGATGAGGTCCAAGGCCTTAAATAGAGTCGAGAGGTAGTTCGGCACCGGAGAGGGGAAGAACCTATGGCGGCGGCGGCGGTTTCTTCAGATGCCGGGAAGGCTTGAGGTCTTTGGTGGGAACGCGGCTGTCTTGGGTGTGGAGAGGCGGCGATCAAAAGTTGCCAGGGCGAGTCAGGTCGGCCATGAGGGGAAATCGCGAGAAGGGCAGGGGCGGTGGCGGCGCACGACAAGTAGCTCGACACGCGGCAAGGAGGGCCTAGGGCGTGTCAGGGTAGGGTTGTACGACCATCGGGTACTAGCAGTTGCATGGTTGTGGAAGAAGAACACGCGAAGGCACGAGAGAGCTCGACGGCGACAAAAAAATCGAGTAGTGGTGAAAACTTTTGACCATGAACAGTGCCGACATGAATTAGGGCTAGCAAGGTGATTTGGTAGGGAATTAGGGCACAAATGAGCTAAGATTTGAGCTAAATTGGACAAGGAATCAAAGGGTATCGAATTCAAAAGAAAATTCAAAATTTTGTTAAAGTTTCAGTTTGTTTCAACCTACCCCCCTTAAAAATGAATCTCGTCCTCGAGATTCAGGGAACGGGTTGGAAAATTTTCACTGCAACCCAACTAGTTTGTCCCAGGCTATTTTATCCATTGTGTTATTCTGCCATTGGATTTTGTGAAGTCTTATCAATCCTGTTTCTTAATTGCTTCCTTGTCATGCCCAAGGTTGATATACTCAAAGCGATCTTTTTACCATTTTTAGGTTTTGAAAGACTTAGGGCTTGTTGTAGAATAGTGTATGGCATCTCTTTTCCCAATAAAGGCCAAAGAAACAAACGCATAATCCCAGGATTAATTAAAACTGGTGGGGCTTTGAGTGAATGTACCCATAACGACATTGGTGGCTCCTGCTTCTCCTGTATTCGAGATATGATTTATTTTTCCTTGAAGTATCTTCGATTTTTCCTTTTGCTGCTAGCATGCCTGTTGATGTTCCAGTTGGTGGAGGTGCAGGTGCAATTTGCTTAGTATTAGTTGATTGAGCTTGAGCCTTAACCGAAGCTTTTGCCACTTCAGAAGGCAGTCCTCTATTAGGCATTGATATTTGAGATGACCGGCTTGTCCGCAATGGAAACATGCATTTCCCTTGTTTGGGCAATTTCGGTAATAATGCTTTCCTCCACAAATATGACACTGTACTACTGTAAGTTGAGGAACATTATACTACGAGCTTGGAGTAGTAATGGGCTGAGGTCTTGGTGTGAGTATCACTTGCTGATTTTGTTGGTTCCTGGTCTGTGGTGATAGTACCATTCTTCTTTTGGGTGCTTTTGATGCTAATGCTTCCTGCTCTATCTTTCTTTTTCGGGCATCTCTTAATTCATTCCTTGCTTCTTTGGATATAATTAACTTATTCACCATGCTAGATAAATCTTTAAATTCCATCGCTAAGATGTGATATTTTAAGGATTTTTGCAATCCTTCTTTAAATTGCTCCATCTTCTTTGCTTCGTTTTTGACATCGTCTGTAGCATATCGAGCAAGTTGGTTAAATTGGTGAAGATATTCCATTACTGTTTGTCCTTTTTGTTTGAGTGCGAGGAATTCTCGTCGCTTCGTTTCCACAACTCCAGTGGGAATATGGGCTTAGCGGAATGACTCTTCAAATTCTTCCCATGATATTTCTTAGTTTCCACGCATGATTTGATAGTTCATTCACCATGCAGCGGCTTGACGTTACAATTGATGAGAGGCATACAAAGTCTTTTCTTTATCCGTACACTACATAGTATTTAATTTTCTTTCGATGTCTCTGATCCAATCATCAGCTGCTATTGGGTTTGGTGAGGATGAGAAAGTCGAGGGTCTTGTCTTCTGAAAGTCTGACCACTTGGATGTGATTTGTGTTCCTCCATGACTAGTGGTAAATCCTGATGTGCTTCTTGTCATTGCTTCTGCTGTTGTTGCTCCTTGCATTGCTATTTGCTCCAAAATTTTGGCTTATTGCTTCATCATCTTCTTTTGATTTAATTCAACTTGGAATCGGTTTTGTTCCATCATTGCCATAATATCAGCCAAACGGGTCTGATTAACTTCATCTGGTTGTGGGCTCCCTTGGCCATGAGATCTATTTCCGGCCATCCTAACTTCTTGGGTTTTGGAGTTGGTTTTGCAGTGATTTTCATAAGGTCATATAGATGAGTGAGGGTCTAGAATCAAGATGAGAGTAGATTGAACAAGATGAGCTAAGATGAATTGAGGGAGATAGAATTTTGAGAAAGGTGAGATATTAGATATTAATTACAAACAAATTATGAGATAGCAAACATAGTTTTTATTTATATTTACAAGCTGAACACATACCATACATATGAGGTACGTATTACAACTCGTGTTACACACAAAAGAGACTTCTACCAAAGGATCACTTCTATTTTAACGTAATCTATACAACTACACAACGTGTATTATGAGGTTAGAGAAGGATAGATATAAATATTTTTTAAAAACAAAATCAAACCAAATAAAAATTCTAAGATAGATGAGATAGCATTTTAGGAGAGAGAAGACATCAGTAACACTTATATTTTATGAAAATTCTTTTGATATTTTCAAATTAAAATTTTGTAAACTTTCCTAGTATCACTTAGGGTTTTATCCTACAGTCAAGCGAGCTGGCTCTGATATCACTCTATAATACCCCCATTTCTGGGGAGGTTAGATTACCCCTGCAACTGCCCAAGAGTGTTCAACTGCGAGTACTGTAGATGAGTGTACACCATTGCCAAGACAAGCTTAAGCATAAAAACCAAACTTTATTACAAAAGTAAGGCTTAGCAGCCAAATTTTACATAAAGGGGCATACAACCCAAAGTTACATTACCAAAAGAAATTCCATAGGCATGCCTGAGTGTAGAATAAACCCTAACACCAGGCGATGTCTACGTTATAGTGTTCGATGTCGTCTTGATAAACTTCTTCATTTTCTTGAAAAGCATCCTCTGTTTATGATTTTAGCAAGTATGAGTACAACCAACCGTACTCAACAAGTCACACGGAAGATGCTATTTAATTATATGCAAGTGATTTCCATGGAGTGGGGTAAAACAGTTTATTATTTTATGTGGATGCAATTTTCTTTATAAACACTTTTGCATTTAAACATGAAATACCAAATCATAAACTTCTTAAAGTATTTAGGGGGGTTTCCAAACTTTATTGACACACTTTCATATTTCCAAAATCATTCCAATCTACTTATGCCTCGCTATTGGAATCACCCATTAAACACAGCTTCATATGCTGGAAGCACGGTGAATTCGAATACCATTTACAAATGGCTTTGCATAGTTGCCCAATTTTACCCACAAGATTCCTCAACTCCCACAACAGAGTTAAGAAAACAAGGTTGTTTCACTGCTAATTTCTTTATGTAGCCTCTACCTGATAGAATATGGACCCTCTATCACAGAATACGGTGGCCTAACAGAGCGAAGCCTACCATTATGAGAGTATGGTTTTACCGTTTCCATACCACAACCCAACGCCGGCTATTCCCTTTCTGGAACAGTGTATCATACCATTATGTAGATATTCAATCGATCTGAGCAGCTATTAAAACCAGGTTTGACAAGTCAAAGCTTGTGGTTGAGCAGTTACTATGTTCTTTTACTCGGCATGAGGGTCTAGTCCTTATATTTTTACCGAGGCAACTTCAATCCTCAAACTCGTGTTCAACGCCCATGGCACTGCCACCATTTGATACCATGCCTCCACCCTAGGATAAGATCATGGGTTTAAGCCATCTCGTGGCTCCCCGTGATATCTCCTTATCCTAGTTTCACTTTTTAAAATCCTCTCGGCAAGATGCTAAGACTTTTGGTAGTAAAAGATTGTTGAGTTTCCTAATCTACGGTGATTACATTAATAATAATTTTAATATTACTAAGTTTGGTCAAGGTGAATGTGGCCATCAAATTAAACAGGGCTTTATTCGGGTGGTAGGACATTAGCTAATATCATATCATTCTAAACATTCATTATACATAAAATAACAGTGCATAAATAGCATAATGAAAATACTGATAAATAAATAATTAATTGACTGTAGGTTCAATATGATCAATAACATGTGACTTGCCTTGGGGATTTATTATTTCAACAAGTTTGTATCCTTCTAGCCCTTGAGTTTGCACTTCTTCTCCTTGGTCTTCGTGGAAATTTACGTCGGGAGCTAACGCGAAAAGAAAGAAGAATAAATCAATTCCGAGCTGAAAAGACTGAGTAAGGAAGAAAGAAAACAAATAAAAAGAAAATTAAACAAATTCAAATAAAATAGGTTTAGGATTATTGGGTGGGCTAAAAGGTGAAATGGGCCTGAGAAATGGGTCGGTGGGCTCGAAACGGTCAAAACGGATATATTTTTGTATTTTTGGGCTTTAAAATGGCTTAACGGGTCCGGTTCCTATTTCTTATCGGACTGGTACTATTCACTACGAATGTCTATTGTTCATCGTGGGTCTTGGGTCTCACGTGAGCTGGGCTCGTGAGCTACAGTGCCCGTGCGCCCGCTCGCGCTTGAGCCTGGAAGCGGCCTGATTTGTTTCGTGTTTTCGACCCGTTACTGTACAGCCCTCTATGAACAGTGCCTCCTTCTACCTCTCGCCCGCGCATGCCTGAGAATAGGGGAAGGAAGCAGAGGCGGCCGGTGGTGCTACGGCGAATTGCGACGGAAAAAAGGCCATGGACGGACTCCTGGGGACGCTAAGAACCCATTTTTGGGGTCGGCGGCGGCTAGGGAGGCGGCGTTCGCCGGCGGCGAGGACATTTCTACTCGGAGCGTTTGGACGGCACTGGCGAGTTCCTAGGGTTAAGGGAGTCGAGGCTTCGGTGTTTGAGCATTCTTGGGGTTAGGGCAAGCTCATGAAAGCGGCGGTTTGGGCTAGCCACAGCGAGGCACCAAGGCCGAGCGGCGAGCTTCGCCGGCGGAGCAAGAGAAGGCTTGGGAGCTAAAGGTAATAGCTTGGAGGTATTCCTGGGAGCTTAAGGAGTCTATGAATGAAAGCAATCGAAAAACAATAGACCGAATCAGTGGAATTGAACTCAAACCTACTTTAGGGTTTTTCGGTGATCGCCGGAGAAACTCAGGTCGAGGGTCTAATTGGGGTGGAGGAGGAGCTCTCTGGGTTCCAATGCAGTGCTCTAATGAGGTCCAAGGCCTTACATAGAGTCGAGAGGTAGTTCGGCACCGGAGAGGGGAAGAACCCATGGCGGCGGCGGTTTCTTCAGAGGCCAGGAAGGCTCGAGGTCTTTGGTGGGAACGTGGCTATGTTGGGTGCGAAAAGGCGGCGGTCAAAAGTTGCCAGGGCGAGTCAGGTCGGCCGTGAGGGGAAATCGCAAGAAGGGCAGAGGCGGTGGCGGTGCACGACAAGCAGCTCGACGTGCAACAAGGGGGGCTAGGGCGTGTCAGGGTAGGGTTGTACAACCGTCGGGTACTAGCAGTTGCGTGGCAGAGGAGGGAGAACGCACGAAGGTGCAAGAGAGCGAGCGAGAACTCGGCGACGACGAAAAAATCGGGTGGCGACGAAAACTTTTGACCGTGAACAATGCCGACATGAATTAGGACTAGCAGGGATTTAGGGCGCAAATGAGCTGGGATTTGAGCTAAATTGGACAAGGAATCAAAGGGAATCGAATTCAAAAGAAAATTCCAATTTTTTGTTAAAGTTTTGGTTTGTTTCATTAATGGTTCGTACCCAACTCTTGTTTTTAAAGTCATAACACAAATATTTTACTAGACTAATTTGTTAAAGATTTTTATTTAACTACACGTCTATGCTCGTAGTAATACCAAAATGGCCCTAATTAAGATAACCCCGTAAGAGCGATGCGATCGTGTTAGACCATATAGCTAAATTTAGAATATTTATAAAGATGAATAATTGACAATGTGATTTGTTGATGTTATTTGAGACATGTGACGTGTGTGAACTCATATCGGTTAAGTTGGAAGAACTTGTATTGAGAAAGATATTGTTTTGGTCTTTGCATGTACAAAACAACGTAACTTAGAGGTGATCGTGGTCTACGATGAGGACCGAAAGATAACTTGATGCAAAGTCATGGTCCAGAGAGTCAAGAATGCTGGAGGAGATGGTCGTGCTCAAGTTATGGCGTGTGGAGATCAAAAATAGGTAATACGACATATGACAAAATGCTAAAAAACCTGTGTTACGTAAGGGTTTTAGGTCCCTTATTGATTGATTTGTTTATGAACTCGTGGGCTTAGGAATAAGATCATGGTTTAGGCTCTAAACTATAAATAGAGATAAAGTCAGGGGCTAATTTTAGGGGTGTAAACGAGCCGAGCTCAAGTGAGCCTGGCCTTCGAGGATCGAGCTCGGTAGAAACTCAAGCCAAGCTTGAGTTGGGATCCGAGCCTAGACCTGGCCTCAAGTAGACTCGAGCTTGGCTCATTAAAGCTCGATAACAATTAAAATAATTTATTATACACTAATTTTCGACAATAAGAAAAGTTTTAGTTCGAGATCGGCTCAAATAAACTCGATAACAGTTAAAATAATTCAAACATACACTAATTTTCAACAATACGAAAAGCTTGAGTTCGGTTCGGGTAAACTCGGTAAGAGTTAATATGTATCACTATTTAAGCTTAAATCGAGTTAGGCTCGGTGAAGCTTGCGAGCTTAAGATCAAGCTTGAATTCGGCTCATTTAAAGTTGAGCCGAGCTCGAATCGAGTCTAAAATAAGCTGATCTTAAGTAGCTCCTGAGCCTTGAGATTTTTTACCGGCTTAGCTAACCTCAAGGACTTATCACGTATAATTTTCATGCTAGATTTTAAGATGTGCTAAGAAAACATTTTATACCTGCAAATATGATAATTCAGTAATAAAATTCGATCTAAAACGAAGCAAAAAAAAAAATTCCAGACATCCGAAGTCATCGTCAGTGTTTTATGCCTTGGTCTTGGTGATTGTCTCGGTCTAACGGGAGCGCGTGATTCGATCGCCTGCGTGCAGATTAAGAGGTGAGGACCTGAGCGCCCCGTGTTTTGAAGTATGCTACACGTAAACTATCTTCTCGACCTCCTTTTGCAATGGGCATCGTCAATTAGCTGTGATCAGACAATCGTACCATGGATCACTTTTGAGAAGAGTCTTCGTTGACCTCTCTCTGTGGTGATGACGTCCGGCCGTGAGTCGAGTCTTCATTAGTTAATTAATCAAGTGGAGGTTTCTTGGAATACAGCGCTTTGGATCGGTTCCTGCTGGCGTGCTCGGTTACTTGGCGGAGGGGAGTTGTCTTTCCCATTGCAGCTTTTGAGTTCTGAGAGGTCATGTTGGCTCTGCGCTTTAGGCTGTGATCATTTTAGCTTCAACTTTTAGTTTTCAGTTTATTTTTTATTATTTATAAATTTCATCTTTTTCTGAATTTTTGATTTTTTGTTGAGCTTTTTTGCCGGTTCTTTTTTCTGTATTTGTTTGTATTATACGTAATGGGCTAACATATTTTTTATATTTTTTTAATTTTTTTAAATTTAATTATGCTAAATAAGCATCTGTCAGGTACAGTGTTTTTTCAGCTAGTTACAGTGCTTTTCAGCCATAAGCAAAAAAACCCAAATGATCACAATTTGGGCCGTCAAGACGATGCGCTGTTGAACTTTTCCTACTGTAGCTGCTATGGTCTGTTCAGGCTATTAGGTTCTGCTATTAATCTGTTCAGGCTAGGGTCATTTGCTCGTTAGATTAGTTTTCTTCTGCTATTTACTCTAGATTGAATCCAATTAATTTTTGCTGAAAAGTGTTAAAAATTTTCACTGTAGATTATAATAATTCACTCACTCTAATTACCATCGATGATTCTACGAACCACCTTCATGATGCATGAAAATTGTTCCGTTACAAGCCACTAGCCTTTGATTTTCTTTATGAGCCGGGAGATGACGCCCCCAGATTTCATTGTGATTGTGTGGAACAGCACAAAACCATAGATTAGTAAAATTTGATCTCCTCTTTGAGGATGGATCAATGCAAATGAATCAATACAAATGATGATATTGACTGGTAAGTGCCTTTCGCTGCAAACCATGGCTGCCTAATTTGCTCAAACTACCTTAGTTCTTTTTTACCTGACTTGGCTTATTCATGCTTCAATTGTTGTTCAGCAAGTTCGACTTGATGCACCAAGTCTTAGATGTTGTAGTAATGAACCATTTCCACCCTATCTTGCACATTGTCGGGCCCCCGGATTACCAAACCCGGACCCTCTGTGTATTACTGCACTAGTCCCAGATCAAAGCTAGTGCACACAGTTAAACAGAATGGAAAACATCACCATCAACGATTTATTACAATATTTAAGAGTACTGACCACAAGGTCTCATTATTACAATAGAGGTTTTAAGACCTCGCACACATGAAAAACAGCGGAAACAAATGATAACTTGAAGACGACCCAGCAACACGCCACAGGCACTTGACTGGGGAAGCGCGACCTACTCCTCCGGGAAGAATCCATCGCAACCGCAAGCGAAGCAGTAGTCGTAATCACCTTCTTGAGCTTCAACTTCCTCTGAGATTTGTTTTTGAGTGCAGCATGTGAGTACATAGAGTACTCCGCAAGTCTTGGGAAAAATGCAATAGATGCAAGGCTTGACAAAGGAAGGCTATATGGTTCTTTTGCACAGAGCAATATTTCAAAAATTTCTACTACTAATTATTTTCGAAGGCATCAATTTATCAAAGTAATTGTTTAACAGACTATCAGTAATCTTTAGTGAAGGTTCCATCTACCAACACTAGCTATTCAATTGAACAAGTTTAATACTGCGGGTTACATCCACCCTCTCTGGCTCCATCCGCCAGGATACCCTTCCAAGAGTTCCCTCCACTCTCGGAATACAAAGCTTTTGAATTTTAAAACCAAAACCAGAAATCTACCATGTGAATGCATTCCTTGCCCGCCCTTGACCGTGGGCACGGCTATTCGAATAGTTTTACACTCTGCAGAGGTTGTACAACTTTACCCACAAGAGATAAATTATCCTAAAGGTCAACACGCTTCCTTTGGCACGAGACCCAGATAAAATATCACAAAGCCTTTACC
This sequence comes from Dendrocalamus latiflorus, assembly GCA_017311315.1. Taxonomy (NCBI): domain Eukaryota; kingdom Viridiplantae; phylum Streptophyta; class Magnoliopsida; order Poales; family Poaceae; genus Dendrocalamus; species Dendrocalamus latiflorus. The sequence continues at coordinate 2,487,239 of CM029628.1, forward strand.
TTACTCTAATCTAGCTAGATACCACCCGCTGAGGTTTCACCGCAGGTAGGCTAACTGCCCGAACCGAAGCCCCCTCTTGCGCCATATGAGTACAGTAAATCCCTGTCCCTCACTGTGGATAACCAGTCCATCCCTGGCACCCACTTTCCACTGGTGGCACCTAAACTAGACTATCATAAGTTAGTCAGCTAGGTCGTACCCATATAGACTTGTGGTTGTACGGTAGTGCTCAGTCTGGACAAACGCAAGCGTCGGTCCTTAATTGACTAAGGTGGAACATACACTTTACAAGATCTCGTGCTAACTGCACCAAGCCAAACCAACCATCCACCCTAATCTAAACCAACTTTAAATTTTATTTTTATTTTAAAAGACTAGTGGCAACTCCAATTACCACTACATTTCATAAACACAAGGGTTCAACAATAAATCATATTTTCCCAATTTTCAAAGATGTCCAAGTTATTAATTAGCGAGGCTAAGAATTACACTACCAATTTACTATCCACAAAGATTTATAATAATCTCATTATTGAGACAAAGGAATTCTAGGGTGACAAGGGTACATGGCAATCAATGTCAAATGAGGGCATAACAAAGTTGGAATAACTAGTTCCTAAAGATTTGAACTAAAGTTTTATGTAAATAGCAATGCACATAATTTAAAATATTTTAAAACATTTCAAAAGCATAGGTTCAAGATGATCAAAGGAGACTTGCCTTCTTGCAGGGTTTCTGGGTCTTCTTGCTGCTGTGAAGAGGGATCGTCGACAACGCTGGAATCTACGCGAGAAAAGACGAAGTAAACAAAGCAAATAAATACAAACAAAATTCAAATAAAATTCAAAAATTCAACAGAGGCCATAGTTGGATAGATTGTGATTTTAGATGAATTTAGAAATTTGAATGGCTAAATTTGGAGTTAAAATGAGAAAGTTATGCCCAATCGAAAATCTCAGATTTGAATAAATCCAGAAATTCGAAAATTTCTGACAGGTGGGGCCCACTGGAGAATTAAATTCTATTCTTTATTTTTATTTCAAGAAACTGACAGGTGGAACCCACTGAACAGTAACCACTGGCCGTCACTGACATGTGGGACCCACTGGACAGTGAGCCCACCGACTCAACCTCTGACACGTGGGACCCACTGGACTCCGGGCCCACTTGTCAGAGACCAGCACAGAGGGGTGGGGCCCAGGTGGCAGTGGCCAGCGCAGACCGGCGGCCGCTGACGGGTGGGACCCACTTGTCAGCGCGAGAAATAAACGAAAACTCAACCCAGCGTGCGGAGCCAAAGACTCGAACGCGCGCCGGGGAGTTACGAGCGAGCGGTGATAGCCAAGTGAGCGGGGAGGCGTTGCCAACCCCATAAGGGTAGGTAACCCTCTTGAGGGGTACCTTCGGGTGGCCCGGGCAGAGGTGGTCGGAGACGACGGCGCCGGCGGCGAGGGGAGGCCGGAGGTGCTCGGGTGAAGCGTGAAATGCAGTCCCGAAGCAGAGGGGGTTCGGTTGGAGGGGTCGGCGCGGTCCGAGGGTGAGCGGAGATGGCCGGCGGCGAGGGAGTGGCGGAGACGGCTCGGGAGCTCCGGTGGGACGACGTTCCGGTGACGGGAAGAGGCGGCCGAGGGGTCGGGGAGACTCGCACGGGCACGGGGGGTGCTCGGGGTGGCGGCGGCGAGCTTCGGGGAGGCCCAAGGCGACGAGGAAAGCTCGCCGGAGTGTGGCGGAGCTCGGGAGAAGGGGAGCTCGCCTGCGGGGCTCTACGGGGCTCGGGAGATGCGGTGGAGTGCGCTGGGATGTGGTGCGGGAGGAGGCGGAGCCGTCGGGGTATTTATAGGGGCTGAGGAGGGGGCACGGCGCAGCAATTGCTCGCCGGGGTGTCGGCCGGAGAAAGGAAGGGAGCGGGGCCGAAAGGAAATCGGGGCAGAGAAGGAAAGAAGGACGCGGGGAAGAGGGGATTTGGTCGCGGCGGGGCTTGGGGTTTCCAAAACCGCAGAGAGACGAGGAAGGGAAGGCCGGGATCGGCCCGGATTCGGTTGGCCGGCGCAAAAGGGAAGAGGGGAGGAGAAAGAAGGAAGGTGGCGCCCCGCGGGGAAGACGACGGCCCGGCAGGCGGGGTCCACGCGCAGTGAGAGGGAGGAGGGAGCGAGGCGCGTGCGGCTGACCGGCGGGGTCCGCGGGTCAGCGATGCGAGAGAGAAAGTGGGAGCGGGCGGCTGGATGGGCGAGCGGGGTGGCGTGGCGCGCATCCGGGCTGGCCACGCACCGGGCGAGGAGGAGGGGAAGGCGGGGGCTGACGGCCGGGCCCGCGAAACAGCGAGGGAAGGGGAGGGGCGGCTTGGATCAGGCCGGGCGGCGACGTGTGCGGATCTGGGCCGTCCACGCATCGGCCGGAGGGGAACGGATGGATTTTCATTTTTTTGGAATTTGATTTTTAATTTCAGAAAAGGCTAGGTTATTGTTTAGGCCTCAGAAAAATATGAAAATACCTCCAAAAATTCCAGAAAAATTCACAGAAGCTCCTGGACATATTTTGGACTAAATAAAATTATTTCCAACCACTGTTGATATTTAATTTTCATACTTTAAATATTTTTTTTTAAATTTAAAAATAGGTTTTAAATTCCAGAAAATTCAGAAAAGCCAAATAAAATCCAATTACTTTAAAATAATTAATTTGAATGTAAATTTTTCCAGAAAGCAAATTTTGGGATGTGACAAACCTACCCCCCTTAGAAAGAATCTCGACCCCGAGATTCGGATGGACTGGAAAATAGGTCGGGGAACTCTTCTCTTAGATCCTCTTCACGCTCCCAAGTCGCTTCTGATTCTGAATGGTTGCTCCACTGCACTTTACAGAACTTGATGACCTTGCTACGTGTACAACGCTCTGCTTCCTCCAAAATTTTGACTGGATATTCTGGATAAGTGAGGTCCTCCTTCACGTTTATTTCATCTAGAGGCATCTGCTCTTCTGGCACTCGGAGACACTTTCTCAACTGAGATACATGGAAGACATCGTGCACCTTTGACAGTTGAGGTGGGAGCTCCAACTGGTAAGCAACTTCTCCTCGTTTCGCTACCACGGGAAAGGGTCCGATGAATCTAGGAGCAAGTTTTCCACTGACTCCAAAACGTCGCATTCCTTTGAGAGGTGACACTTTAAGGTAGACATGATCTCCAGGTACAAATTCTAATGCCCTTCGACGATTGTCCACATAGCTCTTCTGCCTTGTTTGTGCTGTTTTTAATCTGTCCTGAATTAGGCGAACTTGTTCTTCGGCTTGCTTCAACACATCTGGTCCAAATACTTTTCCTTCTCCTGTCTCCTTCCAATACAATGGAGTCCTGCATTTTCTACCATACAAGGCTTCAAACGGAGACATTTGCAAACCGGATTGATAACTATTATTGTAGGAGAACTCTGCATAGGGTAAACTTTGTTCCCAATTTGTCTTGTTTGCTAAGACACAAGCCCTCAACATGTCTTCCAGAATTTGGTTTACTCTTTCTGTTTGTCCATCTGTCTGCGGATGATAAGCTGTACTGAAGTTTAAGTTTGTGCCCAAAGGTTCATGTAGTTTTTGCCAAAATCTCGAAGTGAATTGGGTTCCTCGATCTGACACAATCTTCTTTGGAACTCCATGCAAACTCACAATTCTTGACATGTACAACTCTGCGAGTCTATCCCCAGAGTATGTGGTCTTTACTGGGATGAAATGGGCGAATTTGGTCAGACGATCCACTATAACCCATATAGAATCATGACCTGATTTGGTTCTCGGTAATCCAGTTATAAAATCCATACCAATCTCTTCCCATTTCCACTCAGGGATCTGCAATGGTTGCAAAAGTCCGGCATGTCTCTGATGTTCAGCTTTAATCCGCTGGCACACATCACACAAAGCTACATACTCTGCAATTTCCCTTTTCATACCTGCCCACCAGTATCTTTCCTTGAGATCTTGGTACATCTTGGTACTCCCAGGGTGTATTGAGTATCTAGACTCATGAGCTTCCTTCATGATCAACTCTTTTATTTCTTTCTTCTCAGGCACCAAAATTCTTTTTCCATACCAAATGGTACCTTGCTCATCCTCAGAAAATTCTGATGCATTCCCTTTCTTCATATTACCCTTGATCTCCTGGACATGCTTGTCCTCCTTTTGTGCTGTTCTGACTTGCTCTTCTAAAGTTGGTTGAACTTCCAAAGTGGCTAGGAATCCTTCTTCCACTACTTCTAAGTTGAGCCGCTGAAATTCCTCTTGAAGTGCTGGCATACTATCCTTAATCCACAACTTGGTGCAATAATTCTTTCGGCTTAGGGCATCTGCTACTACATAGCCTTCCCTGGATGATAATGTATCCCGATATCATAATCCTTTATTAACTCAAGCCACCTCCTTTGCCTCATATTGAGGTCGGGTTGAGTAAATATATACTTCAGGCTTTTGTGATCCGTGTAAATCTCACAGCGATTACCAATCAAGTAGTGCCTCCATATTTTCAGTGCATGCACTACGGCCGCAAGCTCTAAATCATGTGTTGGGTAGTTCTCTTCATGGGGCCGCAATTGCCTTGAAGCATAGGCTACTACCTTCCTTTCTTGCATCAGAACACAGCCTAATCCCTGCCTTGATGCATCGCAGAAGACTTTGAAATCCTTCGTAATGTCCGGAAGCGTCAACACTGGCGCAGAAGTTAACCTCTTCTTCAGCTCTTGGAAACTATCCTCACACGGCTTACTCCATTCAAACTTCTTTTCCTTCTTCAGCAACTGGGTGAGAGGTCTTGCAAGCTTGGAGAAGCCTTCAATAAAACGACGATAGTAACCAGCCAATCCAAGGAAACTTTTGATCTCGGATACTGACTTCGGTTGTGTCCAATTAAGCACATCATTTACTTTTTCAGGGTCTACGGACACTCCTCCTGCGGAAATCACATGACCCAAGAAAGCTACTTTCTTCAACCAGAACTCGCACTTGCTAAACTTGGCGTATAACTGATTTTCTCTGAGCTTTTCCAAAACTATCCTCAAATGTTCTGCGTGTTCTTCCTCATTCTTGGAGTATATCAGAATATCGTCGATAAATACTACTACAAACTTGTCCATGTATTCCATGAACACCTTATTCATCAGATTCATGAAGTATGCGGGTGCATTGGTTAGACCAAAGGACATTACTGTATACTCATACAATCCATAGCGAGTAGCAAAGGCGGTCTTCGGTATATCTTCTGGCCTAATCTTCAACTGGTGATATCCTGACCGAAGGTCGATCTTGGAAAAGACACATGAACCTTTTAACTGATCAAACAGATCATCTATCCGGGGCAGAGGGTACTTGTTCTTGATCGTCGCATCATTCAAGGATCGGTAGTCCACACACATGCGAAGACTACCATCTTTCTTCTTTACTAGCAGTACTGGTGCTCCCCAGGGTGACGAGCTTGGTCTTACAAAACCTTTATCCTGCAATTCTTCAATTTGCTTCTTGACTTCAGCCAGATCATTTGCAGACATCCGATAAGGTCTCTTTGAAATCGGAGCTGTCCCCGGTACCAAGTTGATAACAAATTCAATTTCTTTGTCCGGTGGCATTCCCGGCAAATCCTCAGGGAACACATCTGGGTACTCACTCACTATAGGTACTTTTTTCCGGAGTCACTCCCTTCACACTGTTCAACCTACACCTGTTCTGGGAAGGTGGGTTTGACTTATACCTTACTTGGATCCCATCCGGGTTGATAACTGTAATAGCTCGATCAGCACAATCTATCTGTCATTTATACTTGGTTAACCAATCCATTCCAAGTATCACATCTAAACTCTTGGATTCTATTATAATAAGGTTCGCTAGGAACTTAACTCCATTTATATCCACAGTTGTGCTAGGGCAAACTGTGTTAGTCCTCATTTCCTTTCCAGGGGATTGGACTAGCATAGGGTTCTTTAGCTTACACAAATCCCATTTATATCTTTCAACAAAATCTTTGGACACAAAAGAATGCGAAGCTCCAGAATCAAACAATGTTGATGCAGGTATTGAGTTGACGAGGAACTTACCCAGAACTACGTCGGGTGCATCCTGGGCTGCTTCCGCGGTCACATGGTTGAGATGTCCTCTGCTTACCACTTGTGGAACCCTTGGGGTCTGAGGTGTCCCACGGCCTTGTCCTGCATTTGGAGCTCGTGCTGGTGGCGTTCCCAGGTTGAAGCTAATTGGGGTCATAGCTGAGCGCTTCTGGGACAGTTACTGGCATAGTGTCCCATGTTCTTGCAGTTGAAACACTGCACTCCTGCTGCTGAAGTCCGGTTCTGTTGTGGTTGGCCCCCATTGCCTGTCCGGGGAACTTGGTTATTTGGGCGAGGTCCAGTGAATGGGGTCCTTGGCGCACTTGGTTCTGTGGGCCTATGGAACTGTGGTGGGTTAGGGCGAAATCGAGAGCTGCTCGAGCCCTGCTGTGCTTGGAACTTCCTCTTCCGGCTTTCATACAGCTGACGCTAAGCATCTTCTTGGACAAAAGCCTTGTTCACCATGTGTTGGAAGGTCGGAAAATCATTCGACACTAGCTGCACCTCGAGGTTGGGGTCTAGTCCCTGCATGAACCTCCAGATCTTGGTGGCCTCCGAGGTGATCTCTTCAGCTGCGTACCTGTACAACTGGGTGAACTTGTTCAAGTATTCGGAAACACTGAGGTTTCCTTGCTGCAGTTGGTAGAACTCCCTTTTCTTCATGTCCATTATCCCCGTAGGAATATGTGCAGTGCGGAAAGCTTCCACAAATTCATCCCATGTGATAGCTTGCGCATTTTGATGAGCAGCGCGATAGTTTTCCCACCAATTAGCTGCAATCCCTTTGAGTTGGTGGGCAGCATACAACACTTTTTCGTTGTCGTTGCACTGAGCTAGGACTAACTTTCTTTCCACATCCTTGATCCAATCGTCCGCCTCCATTGGATCCACTGAACCAGCAAAAGTGGGGGGTCTTGTCCTCATAAATTCTCCCATCCTAGACTGAGGAGCTTGATTGGGTGCCTGTGGAGCTTGCTGTACTTGGTTCTGGGCGAGAGCCTGAAGTAACTGCAGCTGCATAGCCATCATCTGCTCCAAGTTGGGGGCTTGAGCAGGGGGTGGTGGAATGTTGTCTTCTGGTTGATTGTTGGCGTCACGGCTGTTGCCAGGGTTGCTCCTTGTGTTCACCATCTGAAGTGGTTTAGGTTAGCAGAAGGTAAGAGGGAAATAGCAAAGGTAAGAGATTAGGGGAACTAAATCACATCCCAAGCCAACACACAAGAAGAAACTAGCAACCACTTAGGGGAAAACTTTTATTAAAATCAAGGTAACTCCATGAATGGCTGTACCACAAGTGCACATAGGCTTGGTACAGTCCATCTAGCACACCAAAATATAAAGCGTTCTAAAGACGTGGACATTTTATTTGGGTACTATTAACTCAAAAGACTACTAATCCTCTCCAAAGACGCGCTCCTCCGGGTCCTCCTCAGGTTCTTCTTCTTCTGGCTCCTCCTCTGGTTCTTCTTCTGGTTCCTCGCGCTCCTTTACGTGATGTCTTGAACAATCACAAGTGGCCGAGGCATGGGGACGGTTACGACTGGAGGTAGTCGAACGCGAGCGGGAAGGAGAAGGCTTGCGCTTCTTGAGAGTGATGACGGGTGGCGGACTGGGGCGTCGCACCTTCTTGCGTGCTGTGAGCCTGGTGCGGAGTCCGGAAAGTCGAACCGGCGCGCGGTTGGTGGGGACGGCGGCTGGTGCAGGTGAGGATGGAGTGTAGTCCACTGTAGCCTTGAGACGTCCCAGCTCGAACTCTACTGCCTGGCTGTGGAGAAGCTGTGCGCGAAGGGTGTCGGAGTGCTGATAGCTGGAAGTGAGAAGCATCCGGAGTTGTCCAATCTCCTCCTGTGCTCTAGCATAAGTGACTGCCATCGCCTGGGTGAGCTGCACCTGATGCGACAATCGAGGATCGTCAGCTGGAATCTCGAAGGGATCCGGATACCTCTGTCCTGCTCGAGGGTTGATGAAGAAGAAAAAAGGGGACTGATGTACAACATCCTTGTGCAGATGGCACAACTCGTCAATGGCGAGACGTGCTGCGTCCTGGACAGCGTCGAAACAGCGGGACGGAGGATGCTTGATGGGGTATGTTTGGGGGTTGAATTCCTCATCCCGTGCATACAGGAACACTTCCATCGTCCAAGAGTCTCGATCCAGAATCCGCGTCTTCCGCCCCCTGAAAATGGGCGGCTGACGGTACTCCAAGCACTGCATCAACTGTCAGAGAAGGCTAGCGAAAGCTCCAGCATCCTCTCCATGTGAGTAGTAGTCCCACGGGGCAGTGGAGGATGAACCAGCCATCTACAAAGTTGAGTAAAAGAAGAGATTAGTAAAAATTTCAACAAAAGGAATGTAGGGTCAAGAACGAGAGTCTAAGTAAGAAGAGAGTAGAAGCAAGGAAGCTTATATATTTTTAAGATACTCTTTTTTATATAAATATAAGTCCTTATGGTTTTGTCATTCCTAAACTAGGTCACGTCCTACAGTCAAATTGGCTCTGATACCATCTCTGTCGGGCCCCCGGATTACCAAACCCGGACCCTCTGTGTATTACTGCACTAGTCCCAGATCAAAACTAGTGCACACAGTTAAACAGAATGGAAAACATCACCATCAACGATTTATTACAATATTTAAGAGTACTGACCACAAGGTCTCATTATTACAATAGAGGTTTTAAGACCTCGCGCACATGAAAAACAGCGGAAACAAATGATAACTTGAAGACGACCCAGCAACACGCCACAGGCACTTGACTGGGGAAGCGCGACCTACTCCTCCGGGAAGAATCCATCGCAACCGCAAGCGAAGCAGTAGTCGTAATCACCTTCTTGAGCTTCAACTTCCTCTGAGATTTGTTTTTGAGTGCAGCATGTGAGTACATAGAGTACTCCGCAAGTCTTGGGAAAAATGCAATAGATGCAAGGCTTGACAAAGGAAGGCTATATGGTTCTTTTGCACAGAGCAATATTTCAAAAATTTCTACTACTAATTATTTTCGAAGGCATCAATTTATCAAAGTAATTGTTTAACAGACTATCAGTAATCTTTAGTGAAGGTTCCATCTACCAACACTAGCTATTCAATTGAACAAGTTTAATACTGCGGGTTACATCCACCCTCTTTGGCTCCATCCGCCAGGATACCCTTCCAAGAGTTCCCTCCACTCTCGGAATACAAAGCTTTTGAATTTTAAAACCAAAACCAGAAATCTACCATGTGAATGCATTCCTTGCCCGCCCTTGACCGTGGGCACGGCTATTCGAATAGTTTTACACTCTGCAGAGGTTGTACAACTTTACCCACAAGGGATAAATTATCCTAAAGGTTAACACGCTTCCTTTGGCATGAGACCCAGATAAAATATCACAAAGCCTTTACCTTACTCTAATCTAGCTAGATACCACCCGCTGAGGTTTCACCGCAGGTAGGCTAACTGCCCGAACCGAAGCCCCCTCTTGCGCCATATGAGTACAGTAAATCCCTGTCCCTCACTGTGGATAACCAGTCCATCCCTGGCACCCACTTTCTACTGGTGGCACCTAAACTAGACTATCATAAGTTAGTCAGCTAGGTCGTACCCATATAGACTTGTGGTTGTACGGTAGTGCTCAGTCTGGACAAACACAAGCGTCGGTCCTTAATTGACTAAGGTGGAACATACACTTTACAAGATCTCGTGCTAACTGCACCAAGCCAAACCAACCATCCACCCTAATCTAAACCAACTTTAAATTTTATTTTTATTTTAAAAGACTAGTGGCAACTCCAATTACCACTACATTTCATAAACACAAGGGTTCAACAATAAATCATATTTTCCCAATTTTCAAAGATGTCCAAGTTATTAATTAGCGAGGCTAAGCATTACACTACCAATTTACTATCCACTATCCTTTATTCCTCTTTTGGTTGGGTTCCTTTTGCGAAGTTATTGTCCGTGCTTCGAGTAATGTTATGAGTGGAATCTGTGGTTGAATTCTGTTAAAAGGGGTACAATGTATTATCCCGATTACAATACATAGAGGAAAATGTTTTAATAAGAAGGATGGTATTAGATAGTGGCTTGATAATTTTGTGAGAACGGCAGGATCTATTGGCCGCTCAGAACCGACAAAAGAGTTCCGGGTGCTCGGCGTTGACCAGCGCGTGTCGTGGACTCGTTGGAGTTGGACATGACGAAGAGAGCCACCAGGTATGCGGCGGCCCTCTTGACGAATCCGTCTGAGCGGGAGGTGACGTGGGAGCTTGAAGTTCAAATGTAGAAGGAGGACCCGAGTTCTTCGAGGCGGGTGAGAACCCGTAGTTGTTGCTCTCGTGGGATGTTCTATCCTTGGAATGCTCTATTCTTTGGTTGTTCTTTTCTTGATTGTTCTTTTTGTCTCGTGAGTTGAGGAGCGAGATTCGAGGACGAATCCTTTTTAGGTGGGGAGAATGTAATACCCTGATCGTCGATACGGCGTAAGATTTTAAAACAATCGCGGAGTCGCCGGTCTTTCGGCAAAACGCGGGAAGGGAAAAGTAAAAATTGTAGAACAGTATAAAATGAATAAAATAAATTAAAAATTAAATAAAAACCTCTGAGTGGGCTGCCTGGGGAGTGGGCCGACCGCCTTGGGCCGGAGGCCCAAGGGGTGGCCGCACCTCCCCTCCCCCTCCCCAAAAACCCTAGCCCTTTTTCTCCCCCTCTCCCAACCCTTTGCAGCCGCCACTCCCCTTCCTCCACCCCCTGGGCGCAGCCCTCTTTCCTCCTCCATCCTCCCCCACAAGTGCTGCTGCCATTGGAGCCAAGGAGAGGAAAGAGAAGGAGAAGGAAGGAGAAGAAGAAGAGGAGGAAAAGAAAGGGGTGATTCTTCATCTAGGTAATTTTTCCTCATCCCAAACCATCTGTTTTTCTGAATAATTAGGGTTCTTGGCACGGATTTTGAAGGGAGATTATAGATTAATTGCCCGATTAGAGATTACCTGCTGTCTGACTGTAGATTGATTCGTATAGCGCATATGTTTGCGCGGTTTTGACCTAGTAAACGATTTTTCCTGCGGACTCTCCCAAAAGGAAAGTTGTATAGGACTTCCATACGCATCTCCTGTATTTATTTGGGAATTTTCTGCCGTGGGATCTGGGAGTTAAAGGGTCGGGAATACTGCTGTTCGTCAGGCGAGCAGATTGGTACAGACCGACGGTAATCTGTGAATTTGAGGTAGTAAATGATTTTTATGGTCATGGTCGTAATTGAGAAAGTTGTAGATAATTTAGAGTTCTAGCTTCTATATAAAATTCAGAATTTTTAGACCCCTGTACTGTTGTTGGGACGCATTTGTTTATTGTTGTCCAATCTGTCAGAACAGAGCTCTTCCTCTGTTTTGGGCATTAAATTACACCTAGCTGTGATCAAAATAAGAATAGGTGTCCTACATGAAAAATGTAGGTTTTAAAGTGATGAAACCAGAGAGGTATCGTTTGCCTCTCCAAGAAAGGGGTAATCAATTAGAGTTGCAAAGTCATTTAAGGGGGGTATGGCATCTAGTTGGTGTGGTCATGTGATTGATTTTGGTGAGTTTGTGGGTGTGATATGAATTTCGAGTTGTTATCCTTAAAAGGATTGAGGTGTTTTAGGAATTATCTGTCAAAGTAATTCCATTGGTCGAGGGCTTGGCTAGAATGTATTTTTGTGGAGATAGTAGAGTCTCTCTGCAAGGGTGTGGATGATGTACTCAGTTTGAGCGCATCGTCGAAGTTGCCAACCTAAGATAAATGAGTTGGTGTGTTGGGCGATGATTTGGAAATCCTTGGTTCAAGGAAGTTAAATTTTCAAAGAGAATGGATTGGGAAATTAATACTATCTCGAGCAGTAATATGCTCTCTTGATTCTTGTTTAAACTGTGTGTTTATGACAGAGGTCATCTGCAAATTGAGTTGTTATATGTTTTGGTGTATTCTTTTCCAGTTAGAAAAAGAAAATGATTGTTTTGGTCTGTCGAGTGATTTTCACTCTTGGTTTGTGCAGTGTGGATTCTCCAAATGTCTTTTTGGAGAGTGTGAATGGTTTTGTTGTGAATCCTTTGTTTGGATTGTGGTCCTTTGAAGGAAGGTTGTTTGCTAGTATGTTGCTTGAGAATCCTTTATTCCTCTTTTGGTTGGGTTCCTTTTGCGAAGTTATTGTCCGTGCTTCGAATAATGTTATGAGTGGAATCTGTGGTTGAATTCTGTTAAAAGGGGTACAATGTATTATCCCGATTACAATACATAGAGGAAAATGTTTTAATAAGAAGGATGGTATTAGATAGTGGCTTGATAATTTTGTGAGAACGGCAGGATCTATTGGCCGCTCAGAACCGACAAAAGAGTTCCGGGTGCTCGGCGTTGACCGGCGCGTGTCGTGGACTCGTTGGAGTTGGACATGACGAAGAGAGCCACCAGGTATGCGGCGGCCCTCTTGACGAATCCGTCTGAGCGGGAGGTGACGTGGGAGCTTGAAGTTCAAATGTAGAAGGAGGACCCGAGTTCTTCGAGGCGGGTGAGAACCCGTAGTTGTTGCTCTCGTGGGATGTTCTATCCTTGGAATGCTCTATTCTTTGGTTGTTCTTTTCTTGATTGTTCTTTTTGTCTCGTGAGTTGAGGAGCGAGATTCGAGGACGAATCCTTTTTAGGTGGGGAGAATGTAATACCCTGATCGTCGATACGGCGTAAGATTTTAAAACAATCGCGGAGTCGCCGGTCTTTCGGCAAAACGCGGGAAGGGAAAAGTAAAAATTGTAGAACAGTATAAAATGAATAAAATAAATTAAAAATTAAATAAAAACCTCTGAGTGGGCTGCCTGGGGAGTGGGCCGACCGCCTTGGGCCGGAGGCCCAAGGGGTGGCCGCACCTCCCCTCCCCCTCCCCAAAAACCCTAGCCCTTTTTCTCCCCCTCTCCCAACCCTTTGCAGCCGCCACTCCCCTTCCTCCACCCCCTGGGCGCAGCCCTCTTTCCTCCTCCATCCTCCCCCACAAGTGCTGCTGCCATTGGAGCCAAGGAGAGGAAAGAGAAGGAGAAGGAAGGAGAAGAAGAAGAGGAGGAAAAGAAAGGGGTGATTCTTCATCTAGGTAATTTTTCCTCATCCCAAACCATCTGTTTTTCTGAATAATTAGGGTTCTTGGCACGGATTTTGAAGGGAGATTATAGATTAATTGCCCGATTAGAGATTACCTGCTGTCTGACTGTAGATTGATTCGTATAGCGCATATGTTTGCGCGGTTTTGACCTAGTAAACGATTTTTCCTGCGGACTCTCCCAAAAGGAAAGTTGTATAGGACTTCCATACGCATCTCCTGTATTTATTTGGGAATTTTCTGCCGTGGGATCTGGGAGTTAAAGGGTCGGGAATACTGCTGTTCGTCAGGCGAGCAGATTGGTACAGACCGACGGTAATCTGTGAATTTGAGGTAGTAAATGATTTTTATGGTCATGGTCGTAATTGAGAAAGTTGTAGATAATTTAGAGTTCTAGCTTCTATATAAAATTCAGAATTTTTAGACCCCTGTACTGTTGTTGGGACGCATTTGTTTATTGTTGTCCAATCTGTCAGAACAGAGCTCTTCCTCTGTTTTGGGCATTAAATTACACCTAGCTGTGATCAAAATAAGAATAGGTGTCCTACATGAAAAATGTAGGTTTTAAAGTGATGAAACCAGAGAGGTATCGTTTGCCTCTCCAAGAAAGGGGTAATCAATTAGAGTTGCAAAGTCATTTAAGGGGGGTATGGCATCTAGTTGGTGTGGTCATGTGATTGATTTTGGTGAGTTTGTGGGTGTGATATGAATTTCGAGTTGTTATCCTTAAAAGGATTGAGGTGTTTTAGGAATTATCTGTCAAAGTAATTCCATTGGTCGAGGGCTTGGCTAGAATGTATTTTTGTGGAGATAGTAGAGTCTCTCTGCAAGGGTGTGGATGATGTACTCAGTTTGAGCGCATCGTCGAAGTTGCCAACCTAAGATAAATGAGTTGGTGTGTTGGGCGATGATTTGGAAATCCTTGGTTCAAGGAAGTTAAATTTTCAAAGAGAATGGATTGGGAAATTAATACTATCTCGAGCAGTAATATGCTCTCTTGATTCTTGTTTAAACTGTGTGTTTATGACAGAGGTCATCTGCAAATTGAGTTGTTATATGTTTTGGTGTATTCTTTTCCAGTTAGAAAAAGAAAATGATTGTTTTGGTCTGTCGAGTGATTTTCACTCTTGGTTTGTGCAGTGTGGATTCTCCAAATGTCTTTTTGGAGAGTGTGAATGGTTTTGTTGTGAATCCTTTGTTTGGATTGTGGTCCTTTGAAGGAAGGTTGTTTGCTAGTATGTTGCTTGAGAATCCTTTATTCCTCTTTTGGTTGGGTTCCTTTTGCGAAGTTATTGTCCGTGCTTCGAATAATGTTATGAGTGGAATCTGTGGTTGAATTCTGTTAAAAGGGGTACAATGTATTATCCCGATTACAATACATAGAGGAAAATGTTTTAATAAGAAGGATGGTATTAGATAGTGGCTTGATAATTTTGTGAGAACAGCAGGATCTATTGGCCGCTCAGAACTGACAAAAGAGTTCCGGGTGCTCGGCGTTGACCGGCGCGTGTCGTGGACTCGTTGGAGTTGGACATGACGAAGAGAGCCACCAGGTATGCGGCGGCCCTCTTGACGGATCCGTCTGAGCGGGAGGTGACGTGGGAGCTTGAAGTTCAAATGTAGAAGGAGGACCCGAGTTCTTCGAGGCGGGTGAGAACCCGTAGTTGTTGCTCTCGTGGGATGTTCTATCCTTGGAATGCTCTATTCTTTGGTTGTTCTTTTCTTGATTGTTCTTTTTGTCTCGTGAGTTGAGGAGCGAGATTCGAGGACGAATCCTTTTTAGGTGGGGAGAATGTAATACCCTGATCGTCGATACGGCGTAAGATTTTAAAACAATCGCGGAGTCGCCGGTCTTTCGGCAAAACGCGGGAAGGGAAAAGTAAAAATTGTAGAACAGTATAAAATGAATAAAATAAATTAAAAATTAAATAAAAACCTCTGAGTGGGCTGCCTGGGGAGTGGGCCGACCGCCTTGGGCCGGAGGCCCAAGGGGTGGCCGCACCTCCCCTCCCCCTCCCCAAAAACCCTAGCCCTTTTTCTCCCCCTCTCCCAACCCTTTGCAGCCGCCACCCCCCTTCCTCCACCCCCTGGGCGCAGCCCTCTTTCCTCCTCCATCCTCCCCCACAAGTGCTGCTGCCATTGGAGCCAAGGAGAGGAAAGAGAAGGAGAAGGAAGGAGAAGAAGAAGAGGAGGAAAAGAAAGGGGTGATTCTTCATCTAGGTAATTTTTCCTCATCCCAAACCATCTGTTTTTCTGAATAATTAGGGTTCTTGGCACGGATTTTGAAGGGAGATTATAGATTAATTGCCCGATTAGAGATTACCTGCTGTCTGACTGTAGATTGATTCGTATAGCGCATATGTTTGCGCGGTTTTGACCTAGTAAACGATTTTTCCTGCGGACTCTCCCAAAAGGAAAGTTGTATAGGACTTCCATACGCATCTCCTGTATTTATTTGGGAATTTTCTGCCGTGGGATCTGGGAGTTAAAGGGTCGGGAATACTGCTGTTCGTCAGGCGAGCAGATTGGTACAGACCGACGGTAATCTGTGAATTTGAGGTAGTAAATGATTTTTATGGTCATGGTCGTAATTGAGAAAGTTGTAGATAATTTAGAGTTCTAGCTTCTATATAAAATTCAGAATTTTTAGACCCCTGTACTGTTGTTGGGACGCATTTGTTTATTGCTGTCCAATCTGTCAGAACAGAGCTCTTCCTCTGTTTTGGGCATTAAATTACACCTAGCTGTGATCAAAATAAGAATAGGTGTCCTACATGAAAAATGTAGGTTTTAAAGTGATGAAAACAGGGAGGTATCGTTTTCTGTATTTGGATCAATATTTTTAAAGTTACGAAAATGTTAAGCAGCGCTGCTGCAGAGGGTAATTTTGCTGAATTGTTGAGCGGAGAGGAGTAAGTGCGGGTTCGGGGTTCTAGCGACGTCTTTAATTATTTATGTCGTGTTTGTATTCTGTGGCTTTGTGCTGAGAGATGCCTTTTGGACAGGTGGTCTTGTCCTTGAGCGCTCTTGATTTTGCTTCGCTTCGTCGGTTGAGGCAAGTAAACGTAGCGGTGGTTGCTACCGTTTAATTTGTTATTTCTTCTACTTGCAGTTTACATTTTGATACATTATGCCATGATTGCATGATAATTTAATTGTGGAGATGGTAGCAATTATTGATCCATTGATAAGTTGATAATCTGCTAGTAGACATGTGGAATTCTTGCTTAATGCTAAATGTGGAACATGAAAATAACTTGTGGTGGATGTGGATATGTTGTGAGCATGGTAATGCTCCTTGAGGATGGATTAATATGCTTTATGATTATCATATCATTCATGTCATATCATGTCATATGCATATGTGGATGTCGCCGCACCTAGCCGCGACCGTACCGGTACAGCATCGTATATTGCCGTAATACGATGCACCTCTTATCCCGCGGGAAGCATCATATATTGCCGTAATACGATGCACCTCAAATCCTGCCCTGGAAAGAGTGTTGTGGAGCATAGCATTCATATGCATTGCATTGTGGAAAGATTCATTTGCATACATATGCAATATGTTGTGGTGAAGTTATTTTGTGGAATATTCAACTCATAGTTGTAATGTGGAATTTACAACTTCATAGTTGTAATGTGGAATTGGCTCATGTGAGCTATTTGTGGTATGAGGATTGTGGTTGTGGTCGTGGAATGGGGTTCGTCCCTTGTGTATGGCAAGGGTTGTGATTGTGGCATGAGATTCTTTTCTCTTGTATTAATTGTTGATAGCAATTGTGGATGTGAGAAATAATAAAGTATTGAAGTAAAGCATACATATGTTTTATTGCCTTTGGTAGTGGTAGTAGTTGAGGATTTGAAGTAGTCAAACAAGTTTTATTTGTTGATGCTTTATCGTCATGGATGGTGATTTGAGGTTGAGGATATAAACATTGTTATTTATGGAAGATTAAATGTTGATGATTAATCTGTTGTGGATTGTAGAAGACTAAATGTTTTCTCTTGCATCTAATCGTGGATGAAAGGATTGCATTCCTATGCCAATTAAATCTGAGATTGAAGAGTTATGATTCATGGAAGTTTGTGGTGGTTTATTAATTATGGACATGAATTGTTGTTGTAGTTGTATGGAATTATAAATGATGATGTATAATTGTTTGTAGTTTGAATAGCCTGTTAAACAGTTTGCTTGCTGAGATTTTATCTCACCCTTATTTCCCCCTCCCTACAGGTGGACTTTGAGCATGCATGGGAAGGGTAGAGCGGCACCACACTGATGCACGTGAATCATATTTTTTTTATGCTGTAATAAAGTTGAAAGGATTCTTGACCTTTGCATAGCTTTGTTCACATTATCTTAATAATGTTAAATTTGTGAACTATGTTTTAGATTAAAATGTTGGAGGATGTTTTAATTAGTGAATTGCTATCACTATCCCGTTATTCCTTAATTGTTTATGCTTCCGCTTATACTATCTTGTTTAGTAATTGTTGCTAGTTTAATTTATTTTGTAAATTGGCTAGTTGTAGAGCAGTTTTAGTAGCATCCCAGGGTAATGTGGGTCCTGGGGTGTTACAGTAGGTAACCCTCTTGAGGGGTACCTTCGGGTGGCCCGGGCAGAGGTGGTCGGAGATGACGGCGCCGGCGGCGAGGGGAGGCCGGAGGTGCTCGGGTGAAGCGTGAAATGCAGTCCCGAAGCGGAGGGGGTTCGGTTGGAGGGGTCGGCGCGGTCCGAGGGTGAGCGGAGATGGTCGGCGGCGAGGGAGTGGCGGAGACGGCTCGGGAGCTCCGGTGCGACGACGTTCCGGTGACGGGAAGAGGCGGCCGAGGGGTCGGGGAGACTCGCACGGGCACGGGGGTGCTCGGGGTGGCGGCGGCGAGCTTCGGGGAGGCCCGAGGCGACGAGGAAAGCTCGCCGGAGTGCGGCGGAGCTCGGGAGAAGGGGAGCTCGCCTGCGGGGCTCTACGGGGCTCGGGAGATGCGGTGGAGTGCGCTGGGATGTGGTGCGGGAGGAGGCGGAGCCGTCGGGGTATTTATAGGGGCTGAGGAGGGGGCACGGCGCAGCAATTGCTCGCCGGGGTGTCGGCCGGAGAAAGGAAGGGAGCGGGGCCGAAAGTAAATCGGGGCAGAGAAGGAAAGAAGGACGCGGGGAAGAGGGGATTTGGTCGCGGCGGGGCTTGGGGTTTCCAAAACCGCAGAGAGACGAGGAAGGGAAGGCCGGGATCGGCCTGGATTCGGTCGGCTGGCACAAAAGGGAAGAGGGGAGGAGAAAGAAGGAAGGTGGCACCCCGCGGGGAAGACGACGGCCCGGCAGGCGGGGTCCACGCGCAGTGAGAGGGAGGAGGGAGCGAGGCGCGTGCGGCTGACCGGCGGGGTCCGCGGGTCAGCGAGGCGAGAGAGAAAGTGGGAGCGGGTGGCTGGATGGGCGAGTGGGGTGGCGTGGCACGCATCCGGGCTGGCCACGCGCCGGGCGAGGAGGAGGGGAAGGCGGGGGCTGACGGCCGGGCCCGCAAAACAGCGAGGGAAGGGGAGGGGCGGCTTGGATCAGGCCGGGCGGCGACGTGGGCAGATCTGGGCCGTCCACGCGTCGGCCGGAGGGGAAGGGAGGGATTTTCATTTTTTTGGAATTTGATTTTTAATTTTAAAAAAGGCTAGGTAATTGTTTAGGCCTCAGAAAAATATGAAAATACCTCCAAAAATTCCAGAAAAATTCACAGAAGCTCCTGGACATATTTTGGACTAAATAAAATTATTTCCAACCACTATTGATATTTAATTTTCATACTTTAAATATTTTTTTTTAAATTTAAAAATAGGTTTTAAATTCCAGAAAATTCAGAAAAGCCAAATAAAATCCAATTACTTTAAAATAATTAATTTGAATGTAAATTTTTCCAGAAAGCAAATTTTAGGATGTGACACACATCCTCATTCAACCCATTAAAAAATGTGTCATAGTAGTCTCATCATGCTCATCTGTCCCTATATGGATCATCAACATCTCCATCTCCTTATAATATTTATAAATACTAGAATTGCCTTGACATAATTGTTGTAGCCGATTGTACAAGGTCCTAGTGTTGTGTGCTAGAACAAAACGTCGCCTCACGATATTTTTCAATTGTACCCAAGTATCCGGACAAGCTTCTACATGACACAATTGGTTCCATCAAACTAGAGCACATTTGTTGAACTCAATTGTCGTCAAACGAATATTTTTGTCCTTGGTGTAGTGGTGGCCGTCAAAAATTTATTTGATATGCATCTCCCACTCCAAGTACTCCGATTAAGCCTTATCATTGAACGACAGGATAGAAATTTGTTGGACCGAAATGGCGACAGAGGGGGGGGTGAATGTCGATCTCTTCTTAAAAACGACCCCTCAAGAATACGGACTCAAATCTCCTCTCCGATAATTATGAAAAATTATAAAAATTATGAAGAGGGATTCTTATGCCTTTTTGAACTCCTAAACACCCACTAGAAAGAAGCAATGAAGAAAATCCGCTCAAACAACAACTTTCAGAAGGACCGGGATGAACGCAGTTCAAAGAGAGGTCTGACCTCTCTGATAACACCGGTCAGACCGCCCTTATAGGATAGGTCAGACTGCCCGGCATGTGTAAGTTAGGCCGCCCCTTGGAAAAATTCAGCCCGAGTGTATTCTGAAATTTCAGTACTTTGGGACTAAGTTCAGATCTTTGCAAAACACAAGTTAAGACCAATTTCCCCCATTCTTTTTTAACCAAACCAACACAACTATATTCCAAATAGAGAGGAGGCTCTAGGGAACAAAGAAATAAACCCTAAACACAAGAATTTCAGATTATTGAGAAATCTGAAATTTTTATCCGAGCTACCTCAAAAATCAAATTACTTTCCAACCGTTGATCCTTTGGCAATGAAACTTCGAGGATAGGTATTAGATACCCTCTGGACTCTACATACCAAATTTCAAGCCATTACAACAAGGGGAACACTGAGAGCACTCAAACCCTAGAAATGAAATTGAAACTACAGAAAGCAACCTAAAAACCCAAACTTCTCAAACAACTCTCAAACCTTGCTCATGAAATTTTGCAAGAAGGTTAGCAATACCCTCAGAACATTCTAGCAAGGATTTGAGGCCAATCCAACAAGGGATTCAAGAAACTCAACAAAACCCTAAAATGCAGAATGAAGAACAGAGGAGTTCAAAGTGCCAAAACTGAAATTAAAAACTTGTCTCTGGGTTTTTAACAGACCAAATGGTCTAGAATCATAACCCCATCATAGAACAACCCATTTTGGCACTCTCCAACAAGCAAGAACTCAAAACAACGAAAATCCAAAAATCACCAAAAAGAGTAACGAAGAACAGAGAGAGCACTGGAAGCAAGCTTCTGGGATTTCATTCATTGAAGCAAAAGAAATACAGAGGAATCCAGATACGCATGTACATTAGAACGAGGAATGATTACATGGTGGCTCAATCCATCCTCTCCAACCTCTCCTCTCCCTAGACCTCAAGAACACAAGAACTCACATAGGAGGAAGAAGCTACGTACAGCACTGGACAGAGGGAACACACTCTGTCTCTCCCACCAAAACTCACCAACTAAAGCCTAAAGCCAAAGCAAGCCATCAAAGCCTCTTTTGACTCTAGCAAACCCTAATTCTCCTCAAAGTGTTCAAGTGGGCATGCAGCCCTTCCATCCTTTATATAGCCTCCGACTAACGGGTTTCCACCCCGTTACGCCCGCTAAGTCCAACGGAGCCCGCTCCCGCTTGTGCAGCCTTGCGAAATTCCCGTTTCGCCCCTCGTGCACCTTCCGGGAAGCTTCCGCGCTCCTTGTCGCGCACGCCTCGCAACCACCTCGAGTCCACGTCGTCTTCGACACATCCCGACCGTTCTGACCTCAGCGCCACCTGCGCCTAGTCCGGTCCACCGTGTCTCGCCACGACTCCGCCTCGACGTCCTGCAGCCACACAGACAAGAAACACGTCACATAGCACCGCTCGATACATGAAAGCATAAACAACCTCATACTTACCATGATGAAGTCCAAACCTGTCAAAATATCAGAATATGCAACCTAAACCCTTTGACCAGGAATGACCAAGTCCGACCGAGTCCATCGCACCATACGACGACTCGACTCCGAACCTCTCAAACCAAACTCGACTAACACAAACTAATGTCAATTACTCATCATACACATGTGTTCACCTCCACATGGTCCATCAATCTCCCCTTTGATGAGTATATTGACAAACTCAGAAAAAGCGCAAAGAAGAGTTTGAGTTTGAAGAAACCAACATGGTCCAAAGAAAGAAAATGAAGCTAATGACCATGTCGACAGAAGGAACACTAGAGCAACAACTGAAAGAGCAAATTGATCTCCAAAGCTCTAGAATGATCCCAACTAGCTTTTTCTTCTCTATTCTCCCCCTTTTGGCAATAAACGCATCAAGAATGCAAAAGAGAGAAAATGACATGTCAATGGATGAATATGGCTGAAGTTTGTTTATTCTAAGCATTTAGAGCCATGAGAATTATCCAATATGACCAACAAGTACTACACCAAGCCATAACTCAATAAAACGCTATCTAGATCATGACAACATATATATAAGCCAGCTAGAACACATAGATAACAATCTGAAAATGAAGTACATTATGTGAGCAAGTCAAGTCATCAAGGAGCAAAGTCTAGCTAGAGACATCCAAGGATGATGCAGGCCATGTCAATAAGCTAAGCGTAACTACGAAGCTCAAATAGAGTCCAAAGAGAATGCTATAAGCTCAAGAATGAAACATTGATTAAGTACTTAGTTCTTTTGGAAGCTTAAGCAAATTCGAGCACAAATGATATATTTTCTTTGAAATTCATGGTTGCAGCCAACCAGATTTTTGTTTTATCATGTGCTAGACCTCAAGCCTTATACGACTACTCCAAGCGATAAGCTTAAGAAGATAGTCTAGGTCATCCAAAACTCCCCCTAAGTTCATGCCAAGTGCAATGGCAAGCCGTCTCATAGGAGAGAATTGGTGAGATCAGTTTTTTCGCACAAAAGAGATCTTTTTGCATTTTAACATGTAGTACTAACTTATGCATCATCAAGAGACTACAATAGCTCAATCTAAGGCTCAATAGAGATTCAACGCTCAACTTAGCCTATTTGACATGGCATGAATCATAAAAGGATAGCTAAAGCAAGACTAGACTCAAATGTGATCATGACAAGTTTTAATTCAAGTTGAGCAATTTTAACTAACTTATCATGGCAAAGGCTAGTCTACACATATGAAGTCATGATAAATCTAGCTCATAAAGCACAAGTCATGGCAAGGTGTAGAGTATTGTAAGCATGTCATGAATGGATAATAAGCATGGCTCAATGTAGGTATTTACAATGCAGAATGCTGAAATGCAAGAAAATCCAGCTCCCCCTCCACATGAGATGCAACTTTTAGTTCAAGTGGAGTTAAGTCAAGATTAAGCTCTAGAAGCTCCCAAATGAACTCCCCCTGAACCAAAGCAATAAAATCGAGAAGCTGGCAAGAAAATAGCAAACGGGCAGTCCTTAAAGCATAGAAAAGATATAGAGGCAAATATGGCTCAGACTGACTCTCATCTTCCCCATGTGACTCTAGGACTATCAGCTGACTGTAAAACACACACTAGAGAGCAAACACGTACCCTGTCTACCCGAGGGTGGCCCAACCCTCGCTAGAACCTACAAGAAGTGAGTGAGCTCAATCTAGTGAGAAGAGAAACAGCTAATCCTGGAAGCACAAGATAAGAGTAAGAAGTCTAAACATCTAGACACGAGAAGCACTCTAATCTATGCTAGGAGGACTAATCCCGATGCACCCAAAATGCAATATAACAGCAAGGAGTAAGAGCATAATCAAAATAGTAAAGCAGTAAAGCATAGACTCCCCCTCACAACAGTCCATAAGGACAAACCACCCCAAGCTCTCCCCGCAGAGCTGAAAACCTCGAGCTATCCAATGGCTTGGTGAAGATGTCAGCCAACTGGTGGTCACTCTCCACAAACTGGAGCACTATATCGCCCTTCTCTACATGGTCTCTAAGGAAGTGATAGCGAATATCAATGTGCTTGGTCCGAGAGTGCTGCACTGGGTTCTTAGCAATGTTAATCGCAGAAGTGTTATCACAAAAGAGTGGAACACTGTCGATAGCTAACCCAAAGTCCCGCAGGGTCGAGACCATCCAAAGCACCTGGCTACAGCAGCTGGCTGCAGCAACGTACTCGGCCTCTGCGGTGGATTGTGCAACACCGGACTGCTTCCTAGAAGACCAGGAAACGAGAGAAGTGCCAATGAATTGGCAAGTGCCAGATGTGCTCTTCCTATCTATCCTACAGCCAGCAAAATCTGCATCCGAGATGGCTCTCAAGGAAAGACAAGAAGAGGAAAAGTACCAGATACCATAGTCAATGGTAGCTCGAAGGTACCGAAGAATGCGTTTCACCGCCTGGCGGTGAGATACGCGAGGAGAAGCCTAAACCGGGCACAAAGACACACAGCGAAGTGAATGTCCGGTCTCGAGGCAGTGAGGTATAAGAGGGAGCCGATCATACTCCTATACTCTTTCTGATCAACTGGCTCGCCATCCTCATCTGGATCGAGTGAAGCTGAGGTAGCCATCGGAGTGGACACCGGCTTACCATCACTCATGTCGAAACGCTTCAGGAGGTCTCGAGTGTACTTGCCCTGATGCAGAAATGTACCCTCCCGAGTTTGCTTGATTTGGAAGCCAAGGAAGAAACTCAACTCGCCCATCATGCTCATCTCAAATTCCGAGCTCATGACATCGGAAAACTGGGAAACGAGAGCATGAGAGGAGCCGCCAAAGATGATGTCATCGACATAGATTTGGACGAGCAGGAGGTCTGTGCCGTGACGGCGGATGAACAAGGTCTTGTCTACTTTACCCATCTCAAAACCATGACTCAACAGGTAGGACTTAAGCCTCTCATACCAAGCTCTCGGGGCCTGCTTAAGTCCATACAAAGCTTTGGAAAGCTTGAAGACATGGTTAGGGTATTTAGGGTTCTCGAAACCAGGAGGCTGTCTCACATAGACTTCTTCCTCAATGAATCCATTAAGGAAGGCACTCTTGACGTCCATCTGGTACAACTTGAAACCTTTAGAAGTTGCAAAGGCAAGCAGGATTCTAATGGCCTCAAGTCGAGCTACAGGGGCAAAGGTCTCCTCAAAATCTAGACCCTCAACCTGGGAGAACCCCTGAGCTACCAGTCTAGCCTTGTTTCGAATAACCACTCCATCCTCGCTCTGCTTGTTCTTAAACACCCACTTAGTTCCAATGACATTGTGACCTCGCGGGGGCTCGACAAGCGACCAGACCTTGTTTCTCTCGAAGTTTTCTAGCTCCTCATGCATGGCATTGACCCAAGACTCATCGGAAAGAGCATGAGAAACATCCTTGGGTTCGAATGAGGCGACAAAGGCAGAATGAAGACAGAATTGAGACATGCCAGATTTTGAACGAGTGACTCGCTCAAACAGGTCTCCAATAATCTGCTCGGAAGGATGGTCTTTCTGAATGTGTCTAGGAGGTCCAGGATGAGATGAAGAAGTGGCCTCTACCTCGCGAGCTGACGAGGTAGGAACAGAGCCACTAGCTCTAGAAGAAGCAGAAGGCATGGGCTGATCGCCTCGAGGTGTGGTGGAAGAAGGCATCTCAAGGGGTGGATGATGGACTGGATCGGGTAGACAACCCTCATCTCCATCATCCTCATCATCCACGAAGATGGGCTCGGACTGTTCTAATGAACCTGAGATATCGGGCCTAGTCCCCGGACTGGCATCTTCAAAGGTCACCTCACAGGTTTCTACCAATTTGCTAGACTCGCAATTCCAAACCCGATAAGCCCGCGAAGAAGACGAGTAACCTAGAAAGATGTCATCACAAGAACGTGACTCAAACTTATCTAGGTTCCCGGACTTCAGAATAAAGCATTTGCAACCAAACACACGAAAATGAGAGACACTGGGCTTTCGCCCATATCTCAGCTCATAAGAAGTGTGGTGCAAGTGTGCCCGACGAAAAACTCGATTGGAAACATGGCACGCGGTCGCAATAGCCTCAGCCCAGAACTTCCTCGGTGTAGAATATTCATCGAGCATCGTCCTGGCCATCTCGACCAAGGTGCGGTTCTTCCTCTCCACGACGCCATTCTGCTGAGGGACGTGCGGAGAAGAGAACTGGTGCTCTACACCTGTCTCACCACAGAAACTCTCGAAGTAGGAATTCTTGAACTCCGTGCCATTGTCACTGCGGATCGCTCGTAAGGCACCCGGGAGCTCAACAGAAAGCCTACCGAAAAGACCTCGGAAATGTGAAAATGTCTCATCCTTCGAGGCTAAGAAAAACACCCAAGAAAACCTCGAATAGTCATCGACCACGACAAGGACATACCACTTCCCTCCGGCTGACTGCACTCGAGCTGGTCCGACTGTGTCCATGTGGAGCAGCTGTCCTGGTGCATCGGTCATGGTCACTGTGACCGGAGGGTGAGAAGCGGCAACCATCTTGCCGTGCCGGCATGGAGCACAAACAAGGTCTTTGACCATTTTGAGCTTCGGCAGACCACGAATGAGGTCGTGGCCGCTAACTCGGGTCAAATGGTCAAATCCGATATGACCAAGTCTCCTATGCCAGAAAGAGAGGTCGCGGGACTCAGAAGCAACTAAACACTTGAGAGGATCACCAGAAGACTCAGAAAAATCAGCACGAAAGATCCTCCCAAAACGAGAAATCCCGCAAACCAGACTACCCGAAGAATCAAGAATTTTGCAATTGTTTTCTTGAAGCTCACCTCAAAACCGTCATCAGTAAGCTGAGAAACGGAAAGCAAATTGTACTGCAGCTTACTAACCAAGGCAACATCCTTAAGAATAAAAGAAGCATTAACGCGCACAGTACCTTTGGCGATGACGCGCCCAGAAGAAGCATCTCCAAAGGTGATCGTCTCATCACCTGGAGCACGGGCTAGGGAGGAGAACCAACGGGAGTCTCCGGTCATATGACGAGAACAACCGGAGTCTACAAGCCAAACCTTCTCCTTCCCTACCCGGCGAACCTGAGTCAAACAGAGAGTAAAGTCTCAGTACTGGGGTAAATCAAGAGTGATTTTGGCACCCAATACTGAACAACACGTCGAGCAGATGAAGTAGTCAAGCACGACTGACCTCTATCTACCCTACGCTCTCCATGACTCAACAAGCCAGAAGGTCTACGTGTAGACCCGGAGCTGTTGCTGGGTCCGACTGCTACGGGAAAGCGAGCCGAAGCACGGGCAACAGGCTGATCTCGCCGCGGGTAACTGTCTCGACGGGGGAACGAGATGTACCCTCAGGACGACGGAAGTCACGACCAGGAGCAGCACGAGGACGAAAACCAGAAGACTCAGAGAAACCGAGTCCTCGATGCTGCCCAAACACATCAGAAGTAACAACCCTAGACCTCGTGTTGATCCTAGGTGCACTCAAGATCTGGGGCTGACCCTGAATACGCCTAAGAGCTGCAACACGGTCTCTCTGCACGATCCTGGCGCGCCTGAAGCATCGATCAATCAAGTGTCCATCCTTCTGACAGAAGGTGCAATGATACTTCGCCTTCTGAGAGGCAGAAGTAGCATGAGATGGCTTTGCCTTCTGAGAGGCAGAAGCTGCAGGTGGAATCACCTTGCTGTCAGATATCCCTTGGACAAAGCCCGCTGATTTGAATTTGACTTCATCAGATCTGGGCTCAACCTCGATCGCACCTCCTACGATGGGTCTGAGAATAGCAGGTGGATGCTTCCTAATGTCCTCATAGAAATCATATCCTAGACCTTGATTGAACTTGCAAATCTTGGACTGGTCTAGAATAAGATTCAGCTTCTTCTTGCCGCCTACAAATCTCTCGAGAGTGTTCATAAGATACTGACACTCCCGAAAGAGAGACGTGCAAGAGGAGCAGGGGGAAGAGGGAATAGCAGACGGTAAGGAAGCAGAAGAAGAACCAACAGTAGAGGAGAAAGTGGCTTGTGCACGCACAGCCGACTCTGATGGAACAGTCCTACTACTAGCAGGTTGGCTCACGTTGCTAGGCGTCTCTACCTTACCCTGGGGCTTCTCCCCCGCCTCAGCAATCACATTACAATCTGATGGTTGTTTCTCTAGTAAGTCCTTAGTTAGCTTCACACATTTCTCATCCAATGCAATCAAGTCCATTTTTAGTTTTTCACAATTTTTGCATGGTGAGCTAACAGGGTCCTTAGAAGCATAATTAGCCAGTTTCTTATTGTGATCAATCATTTCTTGAAACTGCTTGGAAACAGATTCAAGTTCAGCGGTTAATCTAGGACAATTTGAGCATGAAGGAACTGGCTCACACAACCAAGCATACAACTCAGATATTTTGTTATCTGCCTGTTTTAAGTTCATCTTCAAGTTATTGCAATTTTCACAAGATTCGGGCAGATCAAGCAACATGGTGTAAAGACCTCTAAAAGCATTGTCCTTATCCTCACATGAGGTGCAAGCACTAGTCTCAACAGGAGCAGATGAAATAGAAGTAATCCTACTCATCTCTAGTTCAGCCAACAGACTAATGTTCTCCACCTTAACAGCATCAAGCTCAGAAGACACACTATCATGAGAGGTCCTTAATTTTTCCATATCAACCAGCAAAGCAGAGCATGTATCACAATCAGTAGGAGGATCAGATGTAAGAGCAATAATCTCTAGTGACAGTCTATCTATTTCCATCTCTAACTCAGCACACCTAGCCTTAGCTCTAGCATGAAAACCACCTAGCTTAAGAAATGCTTGATTGAGCTGGTCGTAGGTGGGGCCTACCTCGTCCGAGTCGGAGTACAGCTTGCTGTCGCTGAGTTCGCCCTCGAGGGCCATGAAGCACATGCCGGAGAAGTCGTCGCCGCCATCCTTGGGCTCTTGGTCACCGGTCCCGTCGTCGTCGCTCCATCCCTCCACCTCGTTGAGGTCGAGGTCGTCGAAAGCGGTGAGGACGCGATGGAATAGCTTCTTGGCTTTGCCAAAGTTGCGGAACTTCTTCTTTCCCGGCGTCTGAGCTGGAGTCTTATTGTTGCGGTTCTTGTCGGTGTAGTCGTTCTTGCTCGAACCGCCGTAGTCGTTCTTGCCCTTCTCCAGCTTGGGGCAGTTTGCCCGAATGTGGTTGGGGCCACCACACTCGAAGCAAATCACGGGTCCTCCTCTCTTTCTGTCCCTCCTCCCCTTGTAAGCATGGGAGAATCTTCGAGCAAGGAGGGCCAGCTGATCATCTGCAAGCTGCTCTAACTGATCATCAGTTATGTCACAGAGAGCAGCAAGGGAGAAACCGCAAGAAGAATCAGCAGAATGACCAGAAGCCGAAGTGGGATCGGTGACTAGGGCCATCGACTGCGATTTCGACTTACGAGAGACAATGTCAATCTCGTGCGTCTTGAGGCGCGAGTACAGCGCGTCAAGCGTCAAAGTCGATAAATCGGTGGTGTCCTTGATGGTAGTCACCTTCATCTCCCAAACGCGCAAATCGAGTGCAGCAAGCATCTGACGAGCGTTGTCCGAGTCGGGGTATGTGAGACCGACCGCTCGGAGGTTGCTCAAGATCTTGTGAAAACGCGCAAAGCACTCATCTAAAGACTCACCAGCAAGCATCTCGAACTTGTTATAGTCCCGCTTGAACTGGTCCTGTCGTACCGTCTTAATCTGGGTGGTGCCCTCATGGTATGCATCAAGGGTCTCCCAGATATCGAAGGCAGACGAGAGATGAGAGATGCGGTCAAACTCGCTACGACTCAGGCCCTGAATGATGATGTTCCTTGCCTTTGCATTTGCCTCAACATCGGGCATGTTCGCCACATTGATGTTCTCATCGGCAGGAACAGCAAATCTGACCTTTACCTTCCGCCAAATGGCATACCCCTGAGCCTGGATGTAGGTTTCCATTCGGCTCTTCCAGAAGGGGTAATCCAGGCCATCAAAGACGGGAGGCTTGGTCGAGTACTTGTCCGTCGCCATGGCTCTTGAGACCGGTTAAGATCTATTGATTAGAGCTAACCGGCTCTGATACCAATTGTTGGACCGAAATGGCGACAGAGGGGGGGTGAATGTCGATCTCTTCTTAAAAACGACCCCTCAAGAATACGGACTCAAATCTCCTCTCCGATAATTATGAAAAATTATAAAAATTATGAAGAGGGATTCTTATGCCTTTTTGAACTCCTAAACACCCACTAGAAAGAAGCAATGAAGAAAATCCGCTCAAACAACAACTTTCAGAAGGACCGGGATGAACGCAGTTCAAAGAGAGGTCTGACCTCTCTGATAACACCGGTCAGACCGCCCTTATAGGAGAGGTCAGACCGCCCGGCATGTGTAAGTTAGGCCGCCCCTTGGAAAAATTCAGCCCGAGTGTATTCTGAAATTTCAGTACTTTGGGACTAAGTTCAGATCTTTGCAAAACACAAGTTAAGACCAATTTCCCCCATTCTTTTTGAACCAAACCAACACAACTATATTCCAAATAGAGAGGAGGCTCTAGGGAACAAAGAAATCAACCCTAAACATAAGAATTTCAGATTATTGAGAAATCTGAAATTTTTACCCGAGCTACCTGAAAAATCAAATTACTTTCCAACCGTTGATCCTTTGGCAATGACACTTTGAGGATAGGTATTAGATACCCTCTGGACTCTACATACCAAATTTCAAGCCATTACAACAAGGGGAACACTGAGAGCACTCAAACCCTAGAAATGAAATTGAAACTACAGAAAGCAACCTAAAAACCCAAACTTCTCAAACAACTCTCAAACCTTGCTCATGAAATTTTGCAAGAAGGTTAGCAATACCCTCAGAACATTCTAGCAAGGATTTGAGGCCAATCCAACAAGGGATTCAAGAAACTCAACAAAACCCTAAAATGCAGAATGAAGAACAGAGGAGTTCAAAGTGCCAAAACTGAAATTAAAAACTTGTCTCTGGGTTTTTAACAGACCAAATGGTCTAGAATCATAACCCCATCATAGAACAACCCATTTTGGCACTCTCCAACAAGCAAGAACTCAAAACAACGAAAATCCAAAAATCACCAAAAAGAGTAACGAAGAACAGAGAGAGCACTGGAAGCAAGCTTCTGGGATTTCATTCATTGAAGCAAAAGAAATACAGAGGAATCCAGATACGCATGTACATTAGAACGAGGAATGATTACATGGTGGCTCAATCCATCCTCTCCAACCTCTCCTCTCCCTAGACCTCAAGAACACAAGAACTCACATAGGAGGAAGAAGCTACGTACAGCACTGGACAGAGGGAACACACTCTGTCTCTCCCACCAAAACTCACCAACTAAAGCCTAAAGCCAAAGCAAGCCATCAAAGCCTCTTTTGACTCTAGCAAACCCTAATTCTTCTCAAAGTGTTCAAGTGGGCATGCAGCCCTTCCATCCTTTATATAGCCTCCGACTAACGGGTTTCCACCCCGTTACGCCCGCTAAGTCCAACGGAGCCCGCTCCCGCTTGTGCAGTCTTGCGAAATTCCCGTTTCGCCCCTCGTGCACCTTCCGGGAAGCTTCCGCGCTCCTTGTCGCGCACGCCTCGCAACCACCTCGAGTCCACGTCGTCTTCGACACATCCCGACCATTCTGACCTCAGTGCCACCTGCGCCTAGTCCGGTCCACCGTGTCTCGCCACGACTCCGCCTCGACGTCCTGCAGCCACACAGACAAGAAACACGTCACATAGCACCGCTCGATACATGAAAGCATAAACAACCTCATACTTACCATGATGAAGTCCAAACCTGTCAAAATATCAGAATATGCAACCTAAACCCTTTGACCAGGAATGACCAAGTCCGACCGAGTCCATCGCACCATACGACGACTCGACTCCGAACCTCTCAAACCAAACTCGACTAACACAAACTAATGTCAATTACTCATCATACACATGTGGTCACCTCCACATGGTCCATCAAAATTTTTACCCGCCCGATGCTATCATCCATGGCAACGCACTGAGCAAAACCAACACCATCACACATGCCTCCACCACGGGCAGCACCTCTGTCACGCATGGCTCTACCATGGTCACTGGCCAGCACCATGGTAGTTCTGAGATGGTGTGGATTTGGAGCAAAACCCGCTGCATAGGACTGTGCAGTTTTAAACCGAACCGAAAAAACCGTACCGAAAAAACCGAACCGGTCAACTCGGTTTGACCGGTTTTTGGTATTCGGTTCGGTAGCTAGAAAAGGGGCATTTCACTGATTCAGTTTTTCGGTATAAACCGAGGGAAAACCGAGAAAACCGAACAGCCCGTCTCACATGTCCGTGCCTCTGCGGTCTACCAGTCTCGGTCTCAGTCCACCAGCACTCGCGCACCGATGGCCCGACGGGCCCACGCACGCGGCAGACGGCTACCGGCTACGGCAAGTGATCAACCCTAGCCGCACTGCCGCAGAGCACATCAGCGCAGACCGACGCCCCTCGGCCCTCGCCTCGCCTCGCCAGATCCCCTAGAGTCTCGTAACCCTAGCGCTCGCCTCGCCTCGCCAAATCCGCTGCCGGTGTCCCCCCAGTCTCCGCCTCCTTCGGTGCTCCGCGCCTCCGCCTCCTCCGGTGCTCCGCGCCTCTGCCACCAGGTCTTCTCTCCTCTCCATTCACTAGATCTAAAATTTTAAATGCTCTAGAGTAATCCGAGTATCCGACCTCCGGTGCGCTGCGCCCCCACTCCCAGGCTCAGCCGGCGGCCGCTCCCTACTCAGGCTCTAGTGCTCCGCCTCCGCCGGTGCTCTCTTCGACTCCACTCCAGTCTGGGACGGCGAGACCGAGACCATCACCTAGCCTCCCAGGCCCGGACGCCGGCCTCCTCCCTCTCCCAAAACACCAGAGTTACGAAGTCAATAGGATCTTGCGAAGTAAGTCCTTTGATCCTTTCTCTCTGTTTCATTTGACAAATATTAATTGGTAGATTGCTAGTCTGTTGTGAAGTAGGATCTTGCGAAGTAAGTCCTACTGCCTATGCCTAGTCTGTTGTGAACATGCACTCAGTAATGTTGTTGGCTTGTTGCATACTTGCCAGATTGCTAGTTGCCTTTGCCTACCTAGTCTGTTCTCTGTTGTGAACTACTGAACTTGTAAGTTGTAATGTTGTTGCATTTGCATACTTGCCAGATTGCTAGTTGCCTACTGAGTCATTGAACAGATTGAACACACACATTGAACAGATCCATGCATGTGTTTGTGTAGCTTCCTTTCTTCCTCACTCTCGGTTAATTTGTAATGTTGTTGCATACTAATACTTGCATTGCCTGCTGCAGTGCTGCTGAGCCATTGCCTGCTGCAGTGCTGCTGAGCCATTGCCTGCTGCAGTGCTGCTGAGCCTGAGTGATAATGTGATATACTGAATTACTGATATGTGCTGCCTGCTGGCATGCTGCTGGACTGCTTGAGTGTTGCTGGACAGCCTGGACTGCTTGAGTGATAATGTGAATGTGAATATGTGATATACTGATATATGCTGGCGACCTGGCGTGCTGCTGGAGTGCTGGTTTATGAGTTATTAACTGGTCTGGTTGTAGTTGTATGCTGCCTGCTGTGCTGGTAACATACTTTCATTTGTTTTGCTTTTGTCTACTACTGGCCTACTACTGCTATCGGCTGTGCTGTGAGTCTGTGACTGCTGTGATGTACTGATGCTGTATTGCTGTTGCTGTGAGCCTGTGATGCTGTCCGACTACCACTGCTAGTTTGCTATTCTAATTATTTCTGAATTTCTGATTCTAGAATGGAGAATTGGAGTTTAGCAATTCGCGTAAACTTTGGTAAAATTGGTATTAACCGATACCGAACCGAAATAAGATGGTATTTACCGATACCATACTGTATTCTAAAAATACCGTATTTCCTGAAATACTAAAACCGTATTTACCGATCAAACCGTATTTACCGAACTGTATAAACCGAAAAAACCGAACGAGCAGTCCTACCGCTGCACCACTAAAGTCCTCTTGTTTGTCATCTTCATATGGTGCAGGCTATTCAGGATATTGAGGAACTCGTTCAGCATGCTGAAATTGTGGTAACTGGTTACATATAGCCTCTGTCAATGCATCAATTCATGTTCCCAAATTATCAACCTTGCCTTCAAACTTCTGATGACAATCTAAGAAATAATCACGTGTAGCTTCAAGCTCTTATCACACCTTGGGCAGCAAAGACGCCGCATATTCAGCGCCTCCCCGATTGGGTCAGCATGAGTATGAAGTGCCTCGCCATCTTTGGTCTTCATAGAACCCACCATCAATAAAATTCAGTAACCACATACCACGATTAACCACGCTCTAATACCAAGATGGTACGGCATAAATTAGAGAAACTCTAATTTGTACACGAAGTGTTGGTCTGATTTTCACAGTATGTCTCCAAGTAGCCAGAAATCAATTCTCTTAATTCATGAACAGCAGCGGCAGCAGTAAAAGTTGTCTATGCCTATCCTCGATGCTTTGAACAACAGCCGCAATAGTTTATTGACGGCCCTCCTTCTAGGTCTGTTCTCCAAACAGCAGCCGCCACAGCAATGCTGTAGCAGCAACAGCAATTGATTCGACTCCCTGCTTCATTTGTCCTCTAAACAGCAAGAAGTAGCCAGCAGTAGCTAACCATGCACTTACCGCACTCGTACACATCTGCATGCATGGCTTGTATATATAGGAACGACTAGAAAACTCCACAACCATGCTTGCGTGTGTGACTTGTATACAAACACTAGCAGATAAGAAATTAACTAACAACTCAAACTAGCATTTAGTTGACTCAAAATCTTGAATTTGGATCAGTATGGAGCTAATACAAATATACTTGTAGTTCTAACTTGCCTCTTGTGCAGGTCCCTGGCCACTTTCTAAACACTGCACCTTTTCTTTCCAAATCAATGCAGGTGATGGCTCTTTCCTCCTATGTGATGATTTTGGTACGGTTCTCTTTTCTCGTGAAACATGAACAGCGCTAGCACCAGTACCTAATGGAGAATTTAATTTGGAAACTTGCTCTGATCTATTAAGTGCTACCAGTGCTGTATCATCCTCGTTCTACTCCTGAATATGCGCAAAATAGAAGAAACTCTTGCGATAGTAAAGATACATATGGATAACCTTACCAGTAAAAAGCATCCGATCCTAAGGAAGTTTATCATGGCATCCTCTTTGAGATTATGAGCTATGTTAATGATTTGTCTAGGCTAAAGGAGGAGCCGGAGAGGGCAAGAACAATCTTCATGACATTCGAGAACGTAGCCGTTGATCCTCCAACTCTAAAAGTAGAAAAGGAAGCATATGAAGCCCAGAAAACTAACATCTAGGAATCGCTTTTTTTTACTTTCGTAATAAATCTTGTCACACTTATTTGTTCCAGCTCAGTAGCTTCTGTAGTTCATATGATAAAGAACAAAACACAGACAGTTGTGAATAAAAACCGTCCATGGTATTTCATATATGGTTCTAATTAAAAGCCGTCTGTGATAATAGGAGACATCACAAATGGCTTTTGTTGTGGTTACAGACCAAACAGAGAGAGAGATGGTAGTGGAGAGTGGGAGGATGTAGCGTGTGTCCCCTTCCTCCCATAGCCTTTTCTCATATATATGCGTATGGGATGTGCTTTTACAATTATGCCCTTACATCAGTTTATCCCTACTAGGGGTATTTGAGTCATTACACATGTTCTACTCTGGTCTTTATAGTCTTCTAACAGGCCTGCTGGGTTTAGGTGGGGGCCACCCCTACAACAGGAGCCTCTCATGGTGAAGGGCTTCACCGGGCCGAAGCCATGTTGCCGAGTCCTTTGGCCCCCTCCGTCCCTGCGGCCTGTGAACTTCTCCGGTTTTGCACAATCTTGACGTGCTGCGGAGCATCTGTAGTCAAAGCTGTGGGCGATGCCGAAGTGGTCACGCGCGCTCCGTCCCCTTCCTTTCGAACGGGTGGCAGCGGAGCTACCGCCCAAGTCGAAGTAGAGGCGCGCGCGCTCCGTCCCCTACCCTTCGAACGGGTGGCAGCGGAGCTGGCGCCCAAGTCGTAGTAGAGGCACGCGCGCGCTCCGTCCCCTACCCTTCGAACGGGTGGCAGCGGAGCTGCCGCACAAGTCGTAGTAGAGGCACGCGCGCGCTCCGTCCCCTACCCTTCGAATGGGTGGCAGCGGAGCTGGCGTCCAAGTCGAAGTAGAGGCGCGCGCGCTCCGTCCCCTACCCCTCGAACGGGTGGCAGCGGAGCTGGCGCCCAAGTCGAAGTAGAGGCGCGCGCGCGCTCCGTCCCCTACCCTTCGAACGGGTGGCAGCGGAGCTGCCGCCCAAGTCGAAGTAGAGGCGCGCGCGCTCCGTCCCCTACCCTTCGAATGGGTGGCAGCGGAGCTGGCGCCCAAGTCGAAGTAGAGGCGCGCGCGCTCCGTCCCCTACCCTTCGAACGGGTGGCAGCGGAGCTGCCGCCCAAGTCGTAGTAGAGGCGCGCGCGCGCTCCGTCCCCTACCCTTCGAACGGGTGGTAGCAGAGCTGGCGTCCAAGTCAAAGTAGAGGCGCGCGCGCTCCGCTGGCCTTGCCGCTTGGAGGCTAACGTGACCATGTGGATGGGTAGTGCGCTTTTAATGGCGGCTGGAATTGCGCTGACGCCTCTCCTGGCAGAGGTCGTAGTGCAGTCTGGCATGCGGTTGTGGGACACGCGGCGACTCGCAATTGGCGCGTCGTGGGATGTGAGCGGTTGCGTGACTGCAACCGTTCGCCTCTTCCCCAGGGAAATGGGACGCGTGTTGAGGGCGTGGTGGCGTTCGTGCGCTGTTTGGCCACCTACCGGGCACGCCCCTCTAGGCCCCGGCGACCCTTCCTTCCAAATCATGGGTAGTCTAACCGTTGTAAGCTTGGTCTATCTGCGTTCGAAACCGCAGGGGAGGCTGGCGGGCTTTATAAAGTGCCTTGCTGAGGTGGGAGCGCTCCCTCTCGCCTGCCACCTTGCTCTGCCTTTTCTCGTGCTGCTCGTAGCGCCAGCTGCTTCTTGCTTTGCTTCCTTCGCCGTGATTGGCAAGAGTAATGGCCGGGCATGACGACGCCTCTCGCCATCCCAGTGGCGATTCCTTGCCTAGCCGGGACGAGGAGTCCCATCCACCTGGGGAGTACGCGCTGGTGCCGCGGGTGAGCTCACGCGCCAACAGGTGGTGGGACGCCATGGAGCACTCGGGGGGCCGCTGCTCCCGTGTGCTGGGGAGGAGCCGCATAACCGAAGAGGCGCTGCAACGACTTGAGCGGGAAGGGAAGATCCAAGATCGTAATGGGGCTCGCCTACCTCGCCGCGATGAGACGGAGCCGAAGCCGCAGGCAATGGAGGCGATCGTTTTCATCGCTTTCTTCGACACTGGCCTGCGAATTCCCTCCGCGTTGTTTGTGGGCGAAGTCCTACGGGCCTACAGGTTGGAGATAGCCCAGTTGACGCCAAACGCCATAATCCGCCTGGCTGTTTATGCGTGGGCAATGCGGTTAGAAGGGCAGCGTCCCAGTGCAAGCCTGTTCGCCACTCTGCACGACGCACAGTGCCGGCCCCAGAAGGTTGAGGGGGCGGTGTCCAACTTTGGCAGCATGGACTTCGTGCTCCGGGCGTCGTGCTCGACGTTGTTCCCTGCCCCAGCCTCCCTGGGGAAATGGGAATCCGGCTGGACGCGGCAGTGGTTTTACTATCTCGTGACCGACAAAAGCGGCCTGCAATGCCGAGGTGGGCCGATCGCGTTCAACAGTTCGCCGAGCCTAAAGGCGGAGGTTGACGATGCGTAAAGGCTACAGAGCCTTGTCGGTGTCGCCCGTCGGATGAGCATGCGTGACCTGGCCGAGGAGTTCACCATGTATGGGGTGGCGCCACTTTCCAAGTGGAAGTATGCTGGACGGGGCGACGACCGTGAGGATGGGTCGAGCCTAGCCGTGTCCCGCCTGCTTCCGCCCTCTGCTCCTTGTAAGCCGCCGAGTGCATCTGTATGCACGCCCTTAAACCTGCGTGGTCCCTGCTTGATTGTCTTGTTATCCTCTGTGCAGTGACTCGGCTGGAGGACGCAGAGCATGCGGTTGCGGCGCTCCTCGGCCCGTACACACTGAAAGAACACAGGGCTCGCGAGGCCGCAGTCACCGCGGCTAAGCAAGGGCGGGTAAACCGCACCTGCGAGGTTCTGGGCATTGTGGTGCGTGAACGCACGACCCCGGCGGAGGCTTCCGCGGAAGCTCCAAGCCATCACGTCGGTGGCAGTCGAGCGGGGACGCCGCTTTTGCGGTGGCGGACCCGTTCCTCGGCCGCCCTACACGACCCACCGGGCACGTCGACGGCCAGCGCCGGTTCGAGGGGGCGCGCCGCCTCGACTCCTCTGGTATCTCTTGCTGATGCCGTCGGACCTGTGCCAACGGCCGTCGTTGGATCAGAGCCCGCCAATCCGGGGGGAGACATCGCCCCCGGTGAGGGAGCTGTGGTTAGTGGTGCGCTGCCGCCCGCTACGGCCGACCAAGACGCGCCTCCTGCGGCGGATGTTGCGGGCGCCACCGGGACTGCGCCCGGGAGCATCGCGGAAGAGTCGCCTGAACTGCCCCAGGCGAAGCGCCCTCGGACCCAGCCCCCGTCGCCCCCGAAGGGTCGATACAGCGTTGCGGGCTCCTACCGCGGGATGACGCCTGGCGCGGCAAAAGGGGCCCTCACGCCGAGCACCGAGGCGGCCGCACCCCAACCTACGATCGAACCAGCAGTACCTCTCCTTGGGACGAGGGGCGTAGAAGGTAGGTGCGACTCCCCTTCTTCGCACGACTTCGCGAAACTCTCTCCGATCTGCTCGCTCATTCCATCGACCTCAGGAGAGACAAGGTCTCCCGGGCGCGTGGGATCGAGCAACAGAGATGTGCGCGAAGTCCAAAATCGTGTGCAGGATGCCCCCCCCAGCGCTTGTTGCCGCTGAGGCGGCCGATGCGTCGGCGGCTTCTGACGTGGTGGGACCCGAACCCGTTCTCTCGGACTTCCTCCCGTGCTTGGAGATACTTCGCTTCCTCACGGCGGCCGCGGAGCGCGCGGACAACGGCCTCGACCGACAGACGTTGTCCTCGTGCGAGGGAGACCACCTAGCACTCGTACTGCAGGCTTCGGAAATAAGGGTAAGTATGCGCGCTTCGGCTGCTAGGGTACCTTTGGCCTTTGCTGAGTCGCTGTTCCTGTCAGACGCTTGCTATCAGCCGGGCGTTTGACGAGGTCCGCGTTCGGGAGCGAAGAGCTATGGAAGCCAGCCTTCGTGCAGCAGACGACGCTTGCGCAGCGAAGGACGAAGAGCTTCGCGCGCTGGGGGGCGCCGTGGAGGCCGCGCAACTGGAGGCCGCGGAGGCGCGATTGGAGACCGAGGAAGTCAGGCGCGCCGCGGCTGCGGAGCGTGACTCCTTTCTGCAACAGATCGCCGCCCTAGAAGGGGAGAAGACCCGACTGGCTGAGTCTGTTGCGGCGAAGAACAACGCCTTAAACAGCGCGTCCACGTCCGCATGGCGGGCCATGGAGGCTCTGAACCAGGCCCTCTGAGATTTGTGCGTTAATGTGCCGGACACCACGCACAGTCTGGAGGACTTGACGGAGACGCTCGAGCTGATCCAAGAGGGGGCGAGCGTTGCTCTCCGCGGTGCCAGAACCTTTGGCGAACACTGCGGCTATGTTGGCGCGTGCCTTGCCCTCGCCATGCTTCATACTCACGGGTGCCGACACACCCATGCGCTAGCGAATCCGCAGCTAGATCTTCCAAGCCGACTGGAGGTAATGGTAGACGCTGTTCGCTTCATCGGGCCTAGCCTGCAGAACTTCCATCGGCGGATCTGGGATCGCTTTGGGGAGGACGCGGCGAAAGCTGCCGTGTGGCAGACGCTGCATGGAGAAGAGGACCCGCTCCGCTGGCTCGAAGCAATCTTCCGAGGCCATGATGGCGGTACGAGCTCGTCGGGACCGCGTCAGGGTTGAGCGGTTGGTCGGGGGGGCTGTTGCTCATGTTGTAATCGCGGAACCCCCTTATTTTGACAATGAATCAAAGCAGTACTTTATTGTCAGCTTTGTATGTTGCGACCTCCACGCATTAGTTGTACTGCGGAGAGTGCGTGGGATCGACACCCACGTCTTGTTTATACTCCGAAGAGTACACACGGTAGCAACGCCCGTGCGTGCACGAGATTCGTGTCTTGTTTATACTCTGTAGAGTGCGCAGGGAAAACATCCGCGTCTTAGTGCGCGCGCGGGGGCGTCCCCCTGCTGCGTCTTATTTTAGAGTCCGTAGACTAGCGCGTGCGGAGGCGGACCTCAATGCTACGACTTCCTTTATAGTCCGGAGACTCTCGCGTGCGGAGGCGGACCTCGGTGCTACGTCTTATTTAGAGTCCGTGGACTGGCGCGTGCGGAGGCGAACCTCGACGCTACGACTTTCTTTATAGTCCGGAGACTCTCGCGTGCGGAGGCGAACCTCGACGCTACGTCTTATTTAGAGTCCGTGGACCAGCGCGTGCGGAGGCGAACCTCGACACTACGACTTCCTTTATAGTCCGGAGACTCTCGCGTGCGGAGGCGAACCTCGACGCTACGTCTTGTTTAGAGTCCGTGGACTGGCGCGTGCGAAGGCGAACCTCGACGCTACGACTTCCTTTATAGTCCGGAGACTCTCGCGTGCGGAGGCGAACCTCGACGCTACGTCTTGTTTAGAGTCCGTGGACTGGTGCGTGCGGAGGCAAACCTCGACGCTACGACTTTATTTAGAGTCCGTAGACTGGTGCGCACGAGGGCGTCCCCCCGCTGCGTCTTCTTTATACTCCGTAGAGTGCGCGCGGAGGCGGACCTCGACGCTACGTCTTATTTAGAGTCCGTGGACTGGCGCGTGCGGAGGCGAACCTCGACGCTACGACTTTATTTAGAGTCCGTAGAATGGTGCGCACGAGGGCGTCCCCCCGCCGCGTCTTCTTTATACTCCGTAGAGTGCGTGCGGAGGCGGACCTCGACGCTACGTCTTATTTAGAGTCCGTGGACTGGCGCGTGCGGAGGCGAACCTCGACGCTACGACTTTCTTTATAGTCCGGAGACTCTCGCGTGCGGAGGCGAACCTCGACGCTACGTCTTATTTAGAGTCTGTGGACTGGCGCGTGCAGAGGCGAACCTCGACACTACGACTTCCTTTATAATCCGGAGACTCTCGCGTGCGGAGGCGAACCTCGACGCTACGTCTTGTTTAGAGTCCGTGGACTGGCGCGTGCGAAGGCGAACCTCGACGCTACGACTTCCTTTATAGTCCGGAGACTCTCGCGTGCGGAGGCGAACCTCGACGCTACGTCTTGTTTAGAGTCCGTGGACTGGCGCGTGCGGAGGCGAACCTCGACGCTACGACTTTATTTAGAGTCCGTGGACTGGTGCGCACGAGGGCGTCCCCCCGCTGCGTCTTCTTTATACTCCGTAGAGTGCGTGCGGAGGCGGACCTCGACGCTACGTCTTATTTAGAGTCCGTGGACTGGCGCGTGCGGAGGCGAACCTCGACGCTACGACTTTCTTTATAGTCCGGAGACTCTCGCGTGCGGAGGCGAACCTCGACGCTACGTCTTATTTAGAGTCTGTGGACTGGCGCGTGCAGAGGCGAACCTCGACACTACGACTTCCTTTATAGTCCGGAGACTCTCGCGTGCGGAGGCGAACCTCGACGCTACGTCTTGTTTAGAGTCCGTGGACTGGCGCGTGCGAAGGCGAACCTCGACGCTACGACTTCCTTTATAGTCCGGAGACTCTCGCGTGCGGAGGCGAACCTCGACGCTACGTCTTGTTTAGAGTCCGTGGACTGGCGCGTGCGGAGGCGAACCTCGACGCTACGACTTTATTTAGAGTCCGTAGACTGGTGCGCACGAGGGCGTCCCCCCGCTGCGTCTTCTTTATACTCCGTAGAGTGCGTGCAGAGGCGGACCTCGACGCTACGTCTTATTTAGAGTCCGTGGACTGGCGCGTGCGGAGGTGAACCTCGACGCTACGATTTTCTTTATAGTCCGGAGACTCTCGCGTGCGGATGCGAACCTCGACGCTACGTCTTATTTAGAGTCCGTGGACTGCATGGGTAAGCAACTTCAGGAACGGCAAGCTTTATTGAACTCCCGTTTGCGCGGGTGAGCATCATGCAACAAACGGCTGGTGCCGCTAAATTTGCCGTGTTGCTGCTAGGCGTAATATCGCCGCAACCTGTCGGCGTTCCATGTATGACGGAGAGCCTGTCCCTCGAGCGTGGCAAGACGGTATGCCCCCTTCTGTAACGCTTCTAGGACAATAAAGGGACCCTCCCACTTGGATTCCAGCTTGCCCACGGTCTCCGCGTGGAGTGCCATTCTGAGGACGAGGTCCCCGGGCTTGAACGTTCGTGGATATACAGAGCGGTCCCGAGTACGCACTGTCTGTCTTGCGTACTTCTCAGCATGTCGGGTCGCACTCACCCGTACCCCATCAAGGAGATCCAAGGACACACGGCGCTCCTCGTCTGGCACTTGGACAAGGACCCTCCGCAAACCAGCCTTGATTTTTTCGGGCGTCACTGCTTCGTCGCTGAAGAGGAGCTTAAAGGGCGTGAATCCCGTCGGGCGCGTTGCCGTTGTGCGGAGGGACCAGAGGACGCTGTGAAGCTCACTCGGCCACCTGCCATTCGGCAGTCCGACCAGACGCTTCTTGACGGCGGCCGAGATAGCGCCGTTCGCCCTCTCTACCGCTCCGTTGGACTGGGGGTGCCCCACCGAGGCGAACCGGAGCGTGATGCCCATGCCATCGCAATACTCTTTAAACAGGGTGGCGTCGAACTGTAGGCCATTGTCGACGGTGAGCTCCCTGGGCATGCCGAAGCGGCATATGATGTTCTGCCAGAGAAAGCGTTGCATGGCCGCCGAGGTTATTTTGGCCAGGGCTACCGCCTCCGGCCATCTGGAAAAGTACTCCAGTGCGACCACCACAAATCGCAGGTCCCCTGGGGCTCGGGGAAGCGGTCCTACTATGTCGATGCCCCAGCGTGCCAACGTCCACACTGGGGGGATAGGATTGAGGTGCGTCGGGGGCCTGCGGATGATGCGCCCCATCCACTGGCATCCCTGACACCGGCGCACGAGGTCCTGGGCGTCAGCGATGGCAGTTGGCCAGTAAAAGCCTTGCCTGAACGCCTTACCGACTAGAGACCTTGGTGCCAGGTGAGATCCACACACGCCTGCGTGGATGCCCACTAGGAGGTTTCTCCCTTCCTCGGCCGAGAGGCATCGCAAGAGTGGTGCGCAAACCCCCTTCTTGTAGAGTGTCTCTTCGAACACCTGGAAGGACCTGACGCGGTGCTGTAGGCGCCGTAGCTCGGCGGGATCCTCCGGTTCGGCGATGCCCTGTAGGAAATTAAAGATGGGCTCCCGCCAGTCGCCCTGCGGGATGATGTGGTGTACGACAGCCGCGTCCCGGCTATCTTGCGCTATGGCCGCCTGCGGCAACACTTCGTAGAACGCCCCATCGGGGGGTAATAGATGCTGGCTGGCCGCCTTCGCGAGGGCGTCGGCTTGCTCATTCTCCGCTTGAGGGATGGCCTTGACCGTTACGCCCAGGAAATGACGTTCCCTTGCTCTAACCGCCGCCAGGTACTTGGCCAGCTCCGGGTCCTTGGCTTGATAAGATTTGTCGACATGGCCTGCCACCAGACGCGAGTCCGTGCGGACAAGCACTCGCCGCGCCCCAATTGCCTTGAGCTTAGTCAGGCCGAAGAGTAGCGCCTCGTACTCGGCTGTATTGTTGGTAGCCGGGAAAGCAAG
This sequence comes from Dendrocalamus latiflorus, assembly GCA_017311315.1. Lineage (NCBI taxonomy): Eukaryota > Viridiplantae > Streptophyta > Magnoliopsida > Poales > Poaceae > Dendrocalamus > Dendrocalamus latiflorus. Next base: position 2,530,286 of record CM029628.1, read on the forward strand.
GCGCGCCGAATACAGCAGGCGCTGCCCCTCGGGTGTGACAATTACAGCGCCTACACCCGCGCCTGCAACGCCGTAGGCTCCGTCGATGGTGAGCGTCCAGACCGGGTCGACGTTCTTTTGGACGGGCTGAGCCGACGGAGTCCACTCTGCGAGGAAGTCGGCGAGAACCTGGGATTTGATCGCTCTCCACGAGGCGTAGGACAGGGAGAACGGGGCAAGCTCCGCAGCCCATTTGCCGATGCGCCCCGTGGACTCCTTGTTGTGTAACATCTCTGCCAGGGGAAAGGAGGAAGGCACCGTGATCGGATGGGCCAGAAAATAGTGCCGGAGTTTTCTGGAGGCCATGATCAGCGCGTAAGCGAGCTTCTCGAGCTCCGTGTACCTCGTCTTGGCACCTTGGAGGGCTTCGGAGACGAAGTAGACGGGCCGCTGCATGGCGCCTTCTTCTAAAACCAGGACGGCGCTGACCGCTGTAACTGACGCGGCCAGGTAAAGCAGGAGGGGAGCCTCTGGTGCTGGGGCGACCAGAGTGGGGAGACTTGCCAGATGCTTCTTGAGCTCGCTGAAAGCCTCCGCGCAATCGTTGTCCCAGCGAAATCCATCACATCCGCAGAGTGTCTTGAAGAATGGCAAGCCCCGCTCCGCCGCCCTAGATAGGAAACGACTTAGGGCTGCCATACGGCCCGCCAGCCTCTGGACCTCCCTCGTCGTCTTGGGTGGCTCCATACCCAATATGGCGTCGACCTTGTCGGGATTCGCCTGGATACCCCAGCCGGACACGAGGAAACCCAGGAGTTTGCCCGCCTGTACGCCGAAGACACATTTGTCGGGGTTGAGTTTGATGCCAGCCTTTCTTAGGTTGTCGAAGGTCTGTTGGAGGTCCTGGCCATGCAGCGCGAGGTGCCGAGTCTTGACTACCACGTCATCGACGTAGGCCTCCACGTTCCTCCAGAGCTGGGCGGCCAAGGCAAGCGCAACGAGACGCGTGAAGGTAGCGCCCGCGTTCTTCAAGCCGAAGGGCATTTTGACGAAGCAGAAAGTCCCAATCGGTGTGATAAAACTGGTCTTCTCCTCGTCACCTTCGGCCATGTAGACCTGATGGTAGCCTGAATAGGCGTCCAGGAAACTCATTAGCTCGCACCCGGCGGTGGCATCGACTAGTTGATCGATGCGTGGCAAAGGGTAGTTATCCTTTGGACACGCCTTGTTGTGTGCCGTGAAGTCGATACACATACGCCAGGCCCCGCTGGCCTTCTTGACTAAAACTGGGTTAGCGAGCCACTCTGGGTGGTGGACTTCGCGAATGACCCCAGCCCGGAGGAGCTTCGCCACCTCTGCCTTGGCCGCCTGCTACCGATCCATCGACATGCGCCGCGGCTTTTGCTTGACCGGCTTGGCGTCGGGGCGGACCACCAAGCGGTGTTTGATTACCGCTCGATTAACGCCCTTGAGGTCCTCAGGAGACCATGCGAAAATGTCGGTGTTGTTTTGAAGCACTTGGAGCAGATCTCGTTCGACCTCCGGGGGGAGCCCCTCGCCGATGGACACAAATTGTCCCTCCGCCTGGAGCGGCATCTTCTTGACTCCGCCCTCGGGCCGAGGCTTGGGCGTCCACCCGGGAGCAGAGGGCCCGTCGCCGAGGGCGCCGGAGAGGGCATGCACCGGGCGATGGGGGACTCGGCTGCCGGCCTCCGCGCGCCTGGCCAGGTCCTGGTCACCGAAGACAGTGATGACGCCCTCCAGACCCGGGAGCTTCATACACAAAAAGGCAGGGTGCGAGATCGCCTCAAAAGAGTTGATGGCAGGTCACCCCAATATTGCGTTGTACGAGTGCGGAATGTCCACAACATCGAAGATGACGTGCTCAGTCCGGATGTTGCCCTTGTTGCCCTCCTGGCGGAACGTGACCGGGAGGGACACGTGCCCTAATGCCTGTAGCGGTTGGGCTCCGAAGCCTTGAAGTGGAGCCCCTGGCTGTTCTATCTGGCTGCGAGGGATTCCCATGCGGTCGAGGGCCCCTGCGATCAAAACGTTGGCGGAGCTTCCCCCGTCAACAAGGACGCGCCTGACATCGCAGCGTGCTATGTGGGCCTGGATGACCAGAGGGTCCTGGTGAGGGTACTCCACTCCCCTGGCGTCATTCAGGTCGAAGGTGATGTTACAGGGCGGCATCCACAAGTGCGGCTGCTCTAAGGTGGCCCGAGGCAGGGACCCTCCGGTGATGACGCCTACGGCGCGGCACCGTGTGTCCTCTCCGGCGGGCACTCGCGGGGGGTTACCCCGCGGAGAACGCTCCTGGGCTTCGGCAAGGGGTTGGGAGGGAGAGGCCTGGGATTCGACCGTCGCGCGTCGCGGTCTCATGACCGCCGCGCACGCCTCCGTGCGGTGATCACCGTAGCCGTGCACCTCGCACCACTTGCCGTAGTGCAATGGCTCTTGTTCCGCGCGGGGGCGCTCGTCAGGCCCGGGTTCGGCTTCTCGTCCCCGGCCCCCTCCGCACCGGATGGGGGCCGGCCCTCGAAGGGCGCTCCTGATGCTGAGGCCAAGGTGGGCCCTTTGCTGCCTACGCTGGTGACGCCGAGGCTTGTGCCTGCCCTTGAGCGAACTTTCCTGGTCTTCGGTGCCACCGCTCCCGGGAGTGTCCTCCCTAGGTTGTCGACCACGGGCCCGCTCCGGGGAACTGCCACCTTCCTTGAACGGCGGGCCCTTGGCGGGGGCGGGGTCGGGGGTGGGAGTACCGCATCTCCGCGCTTCTTCCTCGGCCCGCGCATATCCCTCCATTGCGTCGAAGAGCTCCTCGACTGCCGCTTCGTATACACGCGCGAAGCCACCAGGGTCCGTCTCGCCTTTGTCTGGCTCGATGATACTGGGTAACATGAAGTCTTCGGGCCACTCCACCCGCTGTAGCCCTGCCGAAAGCGGAGACTCCAGATCGGCACGCCGCGGCGGTAGGCGGCTCGATGTGGGGGCGCCACGGCTGTCCGCCCAATCTGGGGTGGACTCCAGCGCGACCGCTGGCGTGGCCTGCTGGCTCCAAGCCTCTTGCATATTTCGGACAGCTCCGCGGAGATCCCCTAGCTCCCGCTGGAATGCGCGGAGGGTTGCCAGGAGAGCGCCTTCCATCGCAGATGCCGTCGGGGCCGTCGGCGCGCCGGGCGGATGGGTCGGCGCAGGGGTGGTCGCCTCGCAAGATCCCGCCCCGTCGGTTGCCCCGTCGCGGCTTCCTGCCATCAGCCGATCCGCGCAGCCGGTGGGCGTCGCGACGAAGGTGGCTGGAGTAGACGTCGTCGCGTTGGTGGCGGGATCGGTTGTCGTCGTTGCACGAACGTCGACGCTCGCGCCCACTACCGCCGATGCCGAGGCCCTGGCGTTCACGCGTCGCTCCGACCCGACCATCTCCTTTCCTTTCGCCGCCGCCGATGAAGCTTTTTTCGGTGCCATCTTCTTCTTCGATCTTCAGGCTTGTCCTCGTCCTCCCCACGGACGGCGCCAACTGTTGTGGTTACAGACCAAACAGAGAGAGAGATGGTAGTGGAGAGTGGGAGGATGTAGCGTGTGTCCCCTTCCTCCCATAGCCTTTTCTCATATATATGCGTATGGGATGTGCTTTTACAATTATGCCCTTACATCAGTTTATCCCTACTAGGGGTATTTGAGTCATTACACATGTTCTACTCTGGTCTTTATAGTCTTCTAACAGGCCTGCTGGGTTTAGGTGGGGGCCACCCCTACAACAGCTTTTAAACCTAACCGTCTGTGATAGTTTGATAGACGGTTTTCTCCATGAATCGTCTATGATATTATCTCTTTACAGATGGTTTTTATCGCCGGCAGTAACATAGACGGTCTATAAACTAAAACCGTATGTGATTGTATTTAATACTAACAGTTTTAAGGAACCGTCTGTGATATGGCATCTAATATTAGGCTTTTTGTAGTAGTGGATCAAAGACTTGTTGGTATCCCCTATTTTATGTTGAGAAAGTCTAATGAGTAGGCAGTGGCTCCGTAAGGTCGAACTCATCCTCAATCCATTAAGATTGCTTTTACTACACTCTAGAAATGGCAAATACAAGTCACAACACCGGGCCTATTCACACTCTTTTTTACAATTGAATAAAATGTTTGAACATGTATTATATCGATGGAGTGAAGCACTCTTTTCGAGTTAATGACCTCCATCATAAAGATGGAGGAGAGCCATCTTCGAACGTCCGAGAGTTCGTTCAGATCGAATGTATTTGATTTTATTGTCATGCCTTGTCACTAGGAGGAGTAAAGTAGTAAGCATATATATTTAAATTGATAATTAGGAAATAATTATCACGAAATTGACATACCTTTATATCCTTCATCTTAGCACTCATGATTTCATGTATATGATGGAAAACATAGAATGCACATAGGTTATCTTGTAGCAACTGGTAGCACTACAAAAATAGAATTACATACATAGATATAGTCAATTTGAGAGGCATTATTACAAAGTGTGATATAGGATTGTTGTGTTATAGCGAGTACCAAAAATCGCGTCATGTGTTGTAGTGTGGCTCTCGATTACTTGTGTCTTCCTTTCTTGGCAACATAGGCGCTAAATAACCTACATGATTTTAAAAAGTTATCCTCGGCCATTGCAAATGAGTTATGATATCTATCAGTATTACATGAATGTAGAACTTGATTGTACATACTTACTGTGTCCAAGATCATAGAAATGAGACGTCGAGGGCATCAAGGTTGAATAGTTCGAATAAATCATTGAAGCTCACAATGAAGTAGCCCAGTTCGTGTCCATAATTCAGATAGGGAGATCTATTACATGGATCGTAAAATCTAAATCATATTCATATCTTAAGCAAATCGGTGGTGGAATGATAGGGAGGCACAGCCACATGAATCGATCCCGACGGATATCCGCGTCATAGTTTTTCCCAAATGCGAATGCGCTTGCATGCTTTTCTTCGGTCGGTCATGAAAGTCACCAGAAAATGTCGATTTGTCACCATAACCTTATGCTGCGATGCCGACCGACTCAATAATATTGACTGTATGAGACGGTCAGTACATGCAGCGAATAGATAATCGATGCTTGAAGTTTACGCATTCTCTATGACCTTTCGGGCAAATAGTACTGCAAAGCATCCAGGTGGCGTATAAATAAGAGCTAATGCAAGCGCGTTAAATGCTGTGGTGAGCCGTGATCATTCGGACTTCAGTTTATAGCTTCCGGTTTATTTTTTACTATTCATAAATTTCATTTTTTTTGAATTTTTGGCTTTTTGTTGAGCGTTTTTGCCGGTTCTTTTTTCCTATATTTATTTGTATTATACGTAATGGGCTAACAAATTTTTTACATTTTTTATTTTTTTTAATTATGCTAAATAAGCCTCTATCAGCTACAGTGTTTTTTCAGCCAGCTACAGTGCTTTTCAGCCATAAGCCACTCAAAATAAGCCCAAATGATCACCATTTTAAGCCTGTTCTTTTCAATCTTTAAAAGCTATTTTTTAATTTTTCTGTAGTAACTAGTTTTTAAATAGAGTATCTTTTTAAAATAGGGTCTACTAGTTAATTGTAGTGTATATTTTACTGACTTTATTTATATTGCCAAAAACCGCATGTGAATTTCTGTTACTCTGTAATCTCTCGTATAAATAGCCCAAAAGATCAGGCGCTTAGTTATGATAATTCGATCTCGCTAGCAAATCAAGTAGCTACGTACATACGGAGGAAACCGCACTGAGCTTGGCTAGGCGTGCTCACTGACGTCAAGGACGACACATCCGTTCCGACAAACCATGGGGTGAAAGGATCGTCTTGGGGCAACAAAGAAGTGGCGAGTTGAGAGCAAAAGTGATATGTTTGGAAGTTCAAACGGGGCGAGGGGACAACGTCAAAAGCTAGGGCAAAACCAGGGGCATGCTCGAGTCCACAGCATTGAAGTTTACCCATCATCCACGACTTTTCGAGCAGATAGTACTGCAAAGCACCGATGTCGCCTATAAATATGGGCTAGTGCAAGCGTTAAGCCTTAGCAACAACAATCTTAGTTGTGGTAATTCGATCTCGCTAGCCAATCAAGTAGCTACGTACATATGGAGGGAACCGCACTGAGAGCAAGTTTAATAAGGCTGACTGTGCTAGCTATAAGGGAATCCATGTCAGCATAGTCCTATGTGGAGGGGAGAGAAAAGGAGAGAGAGAGCCAAGCCGGCTCCCATGCAAGAGTCAGGCTATAGCACAGGAAAAGAGGCGTTATTCATGCATGTACCAATAGAACTAACTGCTATATCCATGCATGTATTAAATGACCAATACCCATGTATGTATTAAATGATTGAGAGCTCTTGTAGAGACAACTTATAGCCAGCTTATTGTATGAGTTGGCTGCATCTTACCTTTTGATGACATGGAAATGTATTGGAGGTAGCAGCTATCTATACTATTAAACTTGCTCTGAGCTTGGCTAAGCTCACCTTGGAGACGGTGCTGCCCGTGGTCAAGCAAGCCGTTGCGAACGACGCCCTGCTGCCCCTCGGCGTGCGACATGAGGTCTCCTTCATCACCAACGAGCTGGAGATGATGCAGGCCTTCCTCCGGGCGGCCGACACCGGCGACCGGGCCCGCAACGAGGTCGTCAGGATTTGGGTGCAGCAAGTCCGCGACCTGGCTTACGACGTCGAGGACTGCCTCCAAGAGTACCTCGTCATCGACCATGGCGAAGGATGTTGCCCGCCATTAACGCCGTCGCCCTGCCGATGGATCAGAGAGTGCCTGATCCCTGCCGGCCGGCTCAGCAAAGAACACCGCCTCGCTGTCCGGATAAGAGAGGTCAAGGCGAGTGTCGAGGAGGTGAGTAAACGGAATCTCCGTTACAGCATCGTAGTTCAGCCAGGCCCTGTCGGCCTGGACCGCAAGGAGCAGGTGATCGTCTCCCCGACCTTCGCCGCCGACGTTGCCGCCGAGGAGTCTTCGCTCGTCGGGCGCGACGAGCAGCGCGCAGAGCTGATCGGCCGCCTGACGGCGTCCCCAAGGGACGCGCCGATGCAGGTGCTCGCCGTGTGGGCCATGGGAGGCATGGGCAAGACAGTGTTCGTGCGGGACGTGCTGAGGAGCACAGAGCTCGGGCAGGTGTTCCAGTGCCGCGCGTGGGTTAACGTGCCTCGCCCTTTCAGCACCGCCGAGTTCCTGCAGGGCCTCGTGAGTCAGCTGGATATGGAGGCGGCCGGCTCGTCGTCCGCGGCCTCCGCGAATAGGATGCAGACGCGCGCGGAGTACTGCAGCGAGGTGATGCACCGCGTGGAACGCCACCTCGAGAGCAAGAGGTACGTCGTCGTCGTCGACGATGTGTCGTCCATCGCAACGGAGTGGGAGAGCATCAAGAGGGTGCTGCCGGACAGGAGGACAGGGAGCTGGGTCATCGTCACCACGCGGCATGAGGACATCGCGAAGCACTGCAGCGCCACGCTGCCCAGCCAATCGTACAAGCTCAACCAACTCTCACCCACGGATTCGCTCCAACTCCTCTTCAAGAAGGTGCGCACCAATTATTAGGTACCATGAACTAAATTCTTACATCGTTTTAATTCAACTACCGGCCTTGTGTTCGCAGGCACAAATCAAAGGAGCGTTTTCAAAGGAACTCATGGAGTTGGCCGATCACATCGTCCAGAGATGCAGCGGGCTGCCGCTGGCGGTGGCGGCCGTCGGCGGGCTACTAGCCACCAAGCCCAAGACGCCGATAGAATGGAAGAAGCTGCTCGACCACCTCGGCTCCGAGTTGAATGGAAACCCAGGCCTCGAGGAGACCAAAAATGTCCTCACCTCCAGCTACGACGCATTGCCATACCACCTCAAGTCCTGCTTCTTGTACCTTAGCGTGTTCCCCAGGCACCGCGAGATGGTCCAGACCCGAATGGTGTGGCGGTGGATGGCCGAGGGGATCATCGTGAGGAGCCGTGGCATGGCCCCAGAGGATGTCGGGGAGTTCTACTTCTACCAGCTTATCAGCAGGAGCATGATCCAGCCGGTGACCAACTGGGTCAACCTCAACGACCAGATCAAGACTTGCCAGGTCCATGACATGATGCGCGAGATCATCTTGGCCAACTCCATCGAGGAGAACCATCTCTTCGTGTTCGACGAGCAGTCCTCCCCCTCCTCCGCGTGGACGCTCCCGAGTGACAAAGTCCGGCACCTGGTTGTGATAACCAGCGCTGTCCGCCATGACCAAGAGGAGGTCCGCGCCCTAGAGAGCATTAACATGTCACATGTCCGGTCGATGACCGTCGTCGGGGAGCGCATGCCACCGCCGGCTGTCCTTCCCAAGATGAGAATGCTGCGAGTGCTGGACCTGGAGGACTGTCCTAGCGCAAAGGATGCGGACCTCAAAGGCATCAGGGAGCTTCGCCACCTTAAGTACCTCGGCCTAAGAAGAACCAACGTCGCCAAGCTCCCAGCTTCACTTGGGAGGCTCAAATTCCTCCAGACGCTAGACCTTAGAGGCACCAAGGTCACCGTGCTACCGCAAGGCATCACTAGGCTAGAGAAGCTACGACACCTCCTCGCTGGAAGCGACAGGTCAAACTACGGCCACAGCTCCACGGCTGTACGGCAACCAGCCGACAGTCTGGTCGGGTACGGAGGAGGCGCCCTCGATCCCCGCAACGGGGTTAGGCTCCCCGACGGCATCGAGAAGCTAAGGAACCTACGTGAGCTTGGCAGGGTAAACGTCGGGCAGGGTGGCCAACGAACCCTCAAAGACGTCGCAAAAATGGCCGGACTGCGCTATCTAGGGGTAACTGATCTCGTCGAGAGAGACGGCCATGAGTTTCGCGACACGATCCATAGCCTCCAAGGCCTGGCCGACCTTGAGGTGCGCTCCAGGGAGCATGGATCGCTTCGTTTCCTGGAAATGATATCTTCAGCGCCGCCACATCTTATTATCCTCCGGCTATTCGGACGCCTCGACAGTCTACCGGGCTGGATTGTCTCACTCAGGGAGGTAACCAAGATCAAACTGCTCGCCACCGAGCTGTTGCAGGACGCTATCGACATGCTTGGGGATCTCCCGAATCTGGTGTCACTGCACCTATGGAGGAAGTCCTACGTAGGGCACGAGCTGCGCCTGGGCACGGGGCAGTTCAAGAAGCTGAAGCTTCTCGCCCTCGACTCCCTGCAGGACCTGGCGTCGCTGGTGATCGAGAAGAAGGCGATGCCGCAGCTCGAGTGGCTGTGGATCTACCGGTGCGCAACACTGAGGGATGCTGAGGACAGCATAACTGGCGTCATGTTCCTGGACAACCTTAAGGAAATCCGGTTGAAGTGCGGCGGTGAGAAGGGGCGGCTCGAAGCTGCCCTACGAAGGACAATCCGCGAGCACCACAACCGCCCACAGTTCATCATATGATTGAAGTAACTAATACCATCAAAACCCAAGAAAAAATGGCTGATTTTGGTGACAAAAATGTGTACTGATGACTGTTAAAACCCATTTTTATTGGTATTTTTCTGTAGTCGTGGGATATCTTCTATGGCAACGAGCTGGTGGCAGAAGGCAGCATGCCCTCGACATATCTCTACCAGGGACCGAGACAGCAGGGGGGCAGTGGGAGTGTTAAGGGTATTAGAGATATAATAAGAATTGGTATATTCCCATGTAATATCCTTTTGTACTCTCTATATATATTACCCATTTGACCTCTTCAATATATGCACAATATTCATAACATGGTATCAGAGCTTAGATTAAAACCCTAACATCGATCTACTTCCGCTCCAGCTGCCGGCGGGTACCTCTTCCGCATCTGCTACCCCCGGGAGAAGCAATCTCCCCGCTTCCGGGGGTGGCCACGTTGCCGGCTGCAACAAATACTATCAAAAACCCAAAACATCATAAATCCAAAACAAATGGCTGATTTCGGTGGTAAAAAAGTGTACTGATGACCGTTAAAACCCACTTTTATTGGTATATTTCTATAGTCGTGGGATTTCTTCTGTGGCAACGAGCTGGTGGCAGAAGGCAGCGTGCCCTCGACAAGCATCTCTACCGGGGACGGAGACAGCAGGGGGCTTAGTGGTAGATCCCCAAGCTTAAAAAATTTTCCACTTTATCAAATGTGGAACAAAACTCTATAAACATATGCATGGTCCCTCCAATAGTTTAAATGTCAAAATCTTGTAAGCTAAGTGTTAGTTATCTGATCAATATTACATGTGCACAAAAGATCAGTCCATTTTCTTGTATTCCCAATAAGTAGCTAGTAGCAGCAAGCTTCTTTTTTACTTTTGCTCAGCCCCGAGAATACCAAATATTCTGGGTACTAGAAGAGGAGCACCAGGAGGCAACTTTCTCTTTCCCTATTCTCCATTGCCATTTCTTCTCAAAACTCTCCAAACCAGAGATGGATTCAAGTCTTGAAGGGTGCGTTGTGATGATTTTAGTGGAATGGAACATCGAAGAGTATGGCCTAAGTAAACACTCGAAGGACCGTATAAGGTCATGTTTAATATTGTGATGAACCATTGCAATATTTCTGGAGTGGTTATTTGGTTTTGCAAAGATTGCATTTGATTTAAACTGTGTTATGGAAGTTCCATTGGTTTTGCAAAGATTGCATTTGATTTAAACTGTGTTATGGAAGTTCCAGAAAAATAGGGTTTTGGGAATTGAGTAATGGATCGAGTTGGTTTGACCTGCGTCATTGCATTGAGGGTGCATGATGCATGTTTGACAAATGTGAGTCAAGTTGTAAAGAACTTGTGACCGAAAATGATTTCTTTGTCTTTGGATATGTAGGGATACTTGGAGTCACCATGGTCGACGGCGAGGATCGGGGCTACATGTTTGACAAACGTGGGTCAAGTTGTGAAGAACTTGTGACCGAAAATAATTTCTTTGTCTTTGGATATGTAGGGATACTTGGAGTCACCATGGTCGACGGCGAGGATCGGGGCTATGCTCAGGGAGGAGCCAAGACACATAACGATCAAGGATACCGGGTGAGATGGTGAGCTCATGCATGACAAGAGAAAGGCGAGAAATATTGAATTCAAGTTTGAATGACAGAGTTACACGATGTGGCTTGGTAGTCCAAGTGAGGCGTGGTACGGTGGAATCGGAGCGGGATAGACTTGCCACGTGTGGTAAGCCAATGGTGAAACTACACATGCCAAGCATGATGATTGCTTGCATTGGAAGGAGGTGACCCGGTCAAGAAAGAGTATTTTGATTGTTTGGCCAAAATACTAGAATCTATCTTGGATCAAAACCGCAATGTATGAGTGGCGCTTGAAGAGCGATTTAGGTCAAAGAGAAGCTGGCTTGATCGAGATGGATCAAGGGTAAAGGACTTAGTGGATTTGGGCTTATGCACTTTGAAAATCATGCATAAGTAAATATGTGTGGGTAAAACACGTGTGTGAGGTTAACGGGTTTCACCCCATTGTGTTAAGTTGGATAATATCTATTAGAGTTAGGTGTGGCTAGTTAGCCCACCTATATAAAGGGATTGGGATGGAGACTTATGTTAACCATCCTATCTATATTTCTTGTACTCTCATGTCTAGGGTTAGAGTTTGAGAGTTGAGTACATTGTATGCTCTTTGTCCTCCAAGGTGAAGTGGTTGTAAAACCTACCTCCTCAAGTAAGCAAAACATCAATATTTGTGCACCTACATGGATCGATCTTTCATGTCTTGATTGGTTTACTCTTGTGTTTGGTTGATTTTGATCTCTTCTCTTCTCTCTTCTTGATCTTACTATGCTAATTAAGGATGTGAATGAGATAGAGATAACCTATTGACATCAATCTTCAATCATTTAGGCACTTTGATAGCAAGTTCATAAAAAAAATCCAGTTTTGTTTGATTTTGACATCACCAAGTGATTTCTTGTTTCAAGGTTTCTGGGTCGTGTTGTTTAGTGTTCTAACTTGCTGTGATATGTGAAAATACATCTAGACCCATCTTGATCATCGTCCACCCACGAGCAAGTTGTTTTCACCGATTTTGGTTTTGGCTCGGTTTTGGTGCACATTTCCTTCAAACTGAAAAAGGTCTCAACTTTTGCCATGATTTTCATCATCATTTGTTGGAATAGATTCTTGATAACCTAGAGATGTTCCCTACAAAATTTCATATCATTTGGATCTACGGATCAAAAGTTCTCTCGATTATGGTTTTTAAAATCGAGTTGAAAATACTATTTATTGCCCTGATTTTATTGTAACAAGCGATCAGACCACCGTTGGAGAAGGGGTCAGACCGACTGACTGCTTAGACCGCCATTTGTAAGCCAGTTAGATCATCGAGAAGTATTGGCTTAAGGTTTTGTGTTCTTAAGTTATTTGCCTTGAGTTTTTTTGATGAAAATTCTATTTTCTGTAACTCTGTAGTTGTTGTGTTAGAATAGAATCTCGAATACTTGTAGAGAAATTTGAATTGGCACCATTCACCTCTCCTCTGTTGACATCCGATCCTACAACACTAAACATATACTCCCTCCTTTTTTAATTGTAAGGCATATAGTTTTTGTAGTCTTGTTTCAAAATATAAGGTGTGTATGTGAATTTATTGATATTTGTAAGATCATGATGACAATTAGAGGAAGATAAATAATTGTAATATACAGTGAAAGCTTTTTCTCAAATCTATTATCTTCTGATTGTGCAACCCACCAATACAACGAAAACACAAAAAAAAGCAGCAAAGGAGGAAGAAAATTTTCTTAGTACTGTAGCAAATATTGTAGCATAATGTACTTGTACTGTAGCAAGGTTGAAGAAGTCGTTGAAGAGATCTTGAAGTAATCTTGATGTGACACTATAAAATTAATCAATGTTGGAGTCGCTAATACTGCTTGATGATGCACGCAAGAAGACGCCGAGTTGATGGCTCGGCAGAACACATCTCGCGTTGAGCCTGAGCACTACTTGAAGATCTTCAGGCATCAATGGTGGGCAAGCTAGACACCAAGTGGGAGGGCCTGTACATCATGTCGGCAACCCTTCGGCTAGGCTCGTACTGATTGGCATCTCTGAGAGCATCTAGGCCCCTAAAAATGGTTTTGGTAATTAATGAATTTATGTGAATATGGGACTAACGTGTTTAATGAGTGTTTAAAGGATTATTCCATAAGTGATCAACAAGATGCAGGCTATGGATCAATGTGAAGACCAAAAATGGCTCAAGACAAAGGTATACTTAGAATAGAATCCCTTTTTGTTTTTATCGATCTTAGTAGAAAAGGTGGAAGACCGGATTATAGGCTAAAAAACCGTACCATAAAGAGGGATGATGGCAAGTAGCTTGATAGCAAAATTTATGTGCCATTTGGATCGAAATAGGAGCATGCATTCTTTAAAAATCTGTTTTAAAAAGCCAATCTGTGCTCTGTCTGAAAGAGCGGTAGTACCGCAGTTTTCAACGTCAGAACTACCGTAGAGCGGAAGTTCCGCAACAAAATCGGTACTACCGGCGATAGGAAGCTCCGAAATCTGAGCGGAGCCTTTTTTCCAGAGAGCACCCTCCGAGTGACATTTGAGATTTCACGGGATCGGAAGTACAGATGATTTTAATGCCGGAACTACTGCAGGGTGCGGTAGTTCTACTGTATGGAGCGGTACTTCCGGAGCCCGGAAGCTCCGGAGGATGAGCGGAGCCTTTTTTCCAGAGAGCGCCAAGTCAGGGTCAGGATCGAGCGATAGTACCGCACCGACTTTGCGGAACTAACGAAGAGCGGTAGTACTAGATTTTATAACGGCGGTAGTACTACGCCGACTTTCCAACGGTCACTGCAAAGTTTCTGACATAGCCGTTCCGCTCGCCCTGAATTTTTTGGAATTTGTTCCAAACGGCTAGTTTTGGTTGGTGAGGGGTATAAATACCCGTACCACTGCTCAAGGATAGTAACAAGAGACTGATTGAACATTTCTTAAGCATAGAGCATTCACTCTACACCTCCATTTCACTTTAAGCATTAAATTTGAGGTGGTTGAGCAAAAGTGCATTGCATTTATTAGTTGATCCTTTGGCACTCATTTGTAATCAAGTGAAGCCCAGGTTTATTACTCTTGGTGCTTGCCGGCACCTGGACGTTTGGGCGGAGAATTGATCGGTGATCTTCTCAAGAGAGTTTGTGAGAAGGCCTGACATTCGTGTGAAGGTCAGAGCTCACCTACCCGGAGCGGAGAAGAGCTACATCTAGTGGACTCGAGGTGTTTCGGCTTAATTCGTGGAGCCTGTCCGATTTGTTCGGGCTAACCTCAACGTAGATTAGGGGAAACCGGTAAGTTTCTGAGCACCACGGTAAAACATCGGCTGTGTCATCTCTCTCTCATATTTCCTTCTAGCTCTTCTTTGTTAGTATTATTGTGATCACTTGCTTGATGTAGAGCTAGTATTGTTTGTCTCTTGACTAGAATTGTGTAGGCTTAAGTGCTTACATTCTTGCTTTATTAAGATTGTAGAAAATCATTGAGTAGAAAAGAAAAATTTAAAAACCTCCTATTCACCCCCCTCTAGTCGGTATCCTTGATCCTACAAACCCTTGAAGGGACGGACCTCAAGCACACCTGGAATGGTGACCGTCTGCATCGTTACTACACGTAGCCACTACTGGAGGGGTAGCCTCTAGTACCGTCTGTACAGGCATTTGTAATAGCTTACCCATGTAAACGAGGTCACATAATAAAGCCCTTTTTCTTTTGCTATGGAAGCTAGTGTCCTTGAGTATAAATAAGAGCGTGGAGTCCATAGTCTCCACGCCAAATCAGCGAAGTATAAAACACTGGGAGCCTCTAGCATCTGGGGCCACTCTACGGAGTATAAATAAGAGTGTGGAGTCCATGGGCTTCATGCCAACTCTACGAAGTAAAAAGTGCCAAGAGCCTCTAGCAGTGTCCTAGGCCACTCTACGAAGTATAACTAAGAGCGTAGAGTCCATGGACTTCGTGCCAACTTTGCGGAATATAAAGCGTTAGGAGCCTCTGGCGTCCGGGGCCACTCTATGGAGTATAAATCAGAGGGTAGAGTCCATGGGTTTTATGCCAATTCCAACAAGGATAAAGTGTCGGGAGCCTTGCGATAGCAGCACACAAGTCCTACCGCTGGGTGCATCAATATAGTTCCCAAGGTTAGACGTAGGAGCGTGCACGTTTGAGACTTTGTCCTACCGCCAACTTTGTCAACGCCCATGTTCGAAGGGTAGGGGACGGAGCACACATTTCAAACTTCATCCTACCGCCAACTTCATTGACACCCTTCCGAAGGGTGAGAGACGGAGCATGCGTTTTAGACTTCGTCCTACTGCCAACTTCATTGACACCCTTCCGACTTCGTCGACAGCCATTCAAAGGATAGGAGACGGAGCGCGTACATTTCAGACTACGTCCAAACGCCGACTTCATCGATGCTCGTCCGAAGGGTGTGAGACGGAGCATGCGTTTTCAGACTTTGCCCTACCGACGAGTTCGTCGATGCTCGTCCAAAGGGTCAGGGCTAGAGTGCGTGCATTTCAGACTTTGCCCTGCCGATGACTCCATTGACACTCGTCCGAAGGATGGGGGACAAAGACCGTGTGTTTCAGACTTCGCCCTACCGATGACTCTATTGATGCTCGTCCGAAGGGTGGGGATGGGGTGCGTGCATTTCAGATTTTGCTCTACCGATGACTTCATTGACGCTCATCTGAAGGGTAGAACTCCTTCATTTTCTTGAAAAGCATCTTCTGTTTATGATTTTAGCAAGTATGAGTACAACCAACCGTACTCAACAAGTCACACGGGAGATGCTATTTAACTATATGCAAGTGATTGCCATGGAGTGGGGTAAAGCATTTTATTATTTTATGTGGATGCAATTTTGTTTATAAACACTTTTGCATTTAAACATGAAATACCAAATCATAAACTTCTTAAGGTATTTGGGGGGTTTCCAAACTTGATTGACACACTTTCATATTTCCAAAACCATTTCAAATTTACTTATACTTCGCTATTGGAATCACCCATTAAACACAACATCATATACCGGAAGTACGGTGTATTCGAATACCATTTACAAATGACTCTGCCGAGTTGCCCAACTTTACCAACAAGATTTCTCAACTCCCGCAACAGAGTTACGAAAACAAGGCTATTTCACTACTTATTTCTTTATGTAGCCTCTACCTGATGGACTATAGACCCTTTGTCACGGAATACGGCGATCTGACAGAGCGGAGCCTACCGTTGGGAAAGTATAGTTTTACCGTTTCCATACCACAACCCAACACTGGCTGTTCCCATTCTGGAACAGTATATCATACCATTATGTAGATATTCAATCGATCTAAGTGTGGTTGAGCGGTTGCTATGTTCTTTTACTTGCCATAAGGGTCTAGTCCTTATATTTTCACCGAGGCAACTTCTATCCTCAAACCCGTGTTCAACGCCCGTGGCACTGCCACCATTTCATACCATGCCTCTACCCTAGGATAAGATCATGGGCTTAAGCCATCTCGTGGCTCCCCATGATATCTCCTCATCCTAGTTTCACTTTTTAAAATCCTCTCAGCAAGATGCCAAGACTTTTGTTAGTAAAAGATTGTTGAATTTCCTAATCTACAGTGATTACATTAATAGTAATTTTAATATTGCTAAGTTTTGTTAAGGTGAATGTGGTCATCAAATTAAATAGGGCTTCTTCGGGTGGTAGGACATTAGCTAATATCATGTCATTCTAAACATTCATTGTACATAAAATATCAGTGCATAAATAACATAATGAAAATACTGATAAATAAATAATTAATGAAATGTAGGTTCGATATGATCAATGACATGTGACTTGCCTTGCGGATTTATTATTTCAACAAGTTCGTATCCTTCTAGCCCTTGAGTTTGCACTTCTTCTCCTTGGTCTTTGTGGAAATTTACGTCGGGAGCTAGCGCGAAAAGAAAGAAGAACAAATCAATTTCGAGCTCAAAAGACTGAGTGAGGAAGAAAGAAAACAAATAAAAAAATTCAATTAAAATAGGTTTTGGGTTTTTAGGTGGGCTAAAAGGTGAAATGGGCCTGAGAAATGGGTTAGTGGGCTCGAAACGGTCAAAATAGGTATATTTTTGTATTTTTGGGCTTTAAAATGGCTTAACTGGTCTGGTTCCTATTCCTTATCGGACTGGTACTGTTCACTACGAATGTTTACTATTCATCGTGGGTCTTAGGTCTCGCGTGAGCTGAGCTCGCGAGCTACAGTGCCCGTGCGCCCGCTCGCACCTGGTAGCGGCCTGACCTGCCTCGCCCTGGCGGCCCGATTTGTTTCGCATTTTCGGCCCGTTACTGCACATCCCACTATGAACAGTGCCTTCTTCTACCTCTCGCACGCGCGCCTGAGAACAGGGGAAGGAAGTGAAGGTGACCGGTGGTGCTACGACGAACTGCAATGGAAAAGAAAGCCATGGACGGACTCCTGGGGACGCTGAGAACCCTTTTTTGGGGTCGGCGGAGAAACTCAGTGGAATTGAACTCAAACCTACTTTAGGGTTTTTCGGTGATCATCGGAGAAACTCGGGTCGAGGGACTAATTGGGGTGGAGGAGGAGCTCTCTGGGTTCCAATGCGGTGCTCTAATGAGGTCCAAGGCCTTAAATAGAGTTGAGAGGTAGTTCGGCACCGGAGAGGGGAAGAACCCATGGCGGCGGCAGTGGTTTCTTCAGAGGCCGGGAAGGCTCGAGGTATTTGGTGGGAACGCGGCTGTGTTGGGCGCGAAGAGGTGGCGGTCAGAATTTGCAAGGGCGAGTCAGGTCAGCCGTGAGGGGGAAATCGCGAGAAGGGCAGGGGCAGTGGCGGCGCACGGCAAGCAGCTCGACGCACGGCAAGGGGGGCCTAGGGCGTGTCAAGGTAGGGTTGTACGACCGTCGGGTACTAGCAGTTGTGTGGTAGAGGAAGGAGAATGCGCGAAGGCATGAGAGAGCGAGAGAGAGCTCGGCGCGACAAAAAAATCGGGCAGCGGCGAAAACTTTTGACCGTGAACAGTGCCGACATGAATTAGGGCTGGCTGGGTGATTTGGTAGGGAATTAGGGTGCAAATGAGCTAGGATTTGAGCTAAATTGGACAAGGAATCAAAGGGTATCGAATTCAAAAGAAAATTCAAAATTTTCTTAAAGTTTCGGTTTGTTTCAACCTACCCCCCTTAAAAATGAATCTTGTCCTCGAGATTCGGGGAACGGGTTGGAAAAATTTTGCTGCAAACCCAACTAGTTTGTCCCAGGCTATTTTATCCACTGTGTTATTCTACCATTGGATTTTGTGAAGTCTTATCAATGCTGTTTCTTAATTGCTTCCTTGTCATGCTCAAGGTTGATATACTCAAAGAGATCTTTTTACCATTTTCAGGTTTTGAAAGACTTAGGGCTTGTTGTAGAATAGTGTATGGCATCTCTTTTCCCAATAAAGGCCAAAGAAACAAACGCATAATCCCAGGATTAATTAAAAATGGTGGGGCTTCGAGTGAATGTACCCATAACGACATTGGTGGCTCCTGCTTCTCCTGTATTCGAGATATGATTTATTTTTCCTTGAAGTATCTTCGGTTTTCCTTTTCCTACTAGCATGCCTGTTGATGTTCCAGTTGGTGGAGCTGCAGGTGCAGTTTGCTTAGTATTAGTTGATTGAGCTTGAGCCTAAACCTAAGCTTTTGCCACTTCAGAAGGCAGTCCTCTATTAGGGCATTAATATTTGAGATGACCGGCTTGTCCGCAATGGAAACATGTGTTTCCCTTGTTTGGGAAATTTCGGTAATAATGGTTTCCTCCACAAATATGACACTGTACTGCTGTAAGTTGAGGAACATTATACTGCGAGCTTGGAGTAGTAATGGGCTGAGGTCTTGGTGTGAGTATCACTTGCTGATTTTGTCGGTTCCTGGTCTGTGGTGATGTACCATTCTTCTTTTGGGTGCTTTTGATGCTAATGCTTCTTGCTCTATCTTTCTTTTTCGGGCATCTCTTAATTCATTCCTTGCTTCTTCGGATATAATTAACTTCTTCACCATGCTAGATAAATCTTTAAATTCCATCGCTGAGATATGATATTTTAAGGATTTTTGCAATCCTTCTTTAAATCGCTCCATCTTCTTTGCTTCGTTTTTGACATCGTTTGGGGCTTATCGAGCAAGTTGGTTAAATTGGTGAAGATATTTCATTACTGTTCGTCCTTTTTGTTTGAGTGTGAGGAATTCTCGTCGCTTCGTTTCCACAACTCCAGTGGGAATATGGGATTGGCGAAATGACTCTTCAAATTCTTCCCATTATATTTTTTAGTTTCCATGCATGATTTGATAGTTCATTCAGCATGCAGCGGCTTGACCTTACAATTGATGAGAGGCATACAAAGTTTTTTCTTTATCCGTACACTACATAGTATTTAATTTTCTTTCGATGTCTCTGATCCAATCATCAGCTGCTATTGGGTCCGGTGAGGATGAGAAAGTCGGGGGTCTTGTCTTCTGAAAGTCTGACCACTTGGACATGATTTGTGTTCCTCCATGACTAGTGGTAAATCCTGATGTGCTTCTTGTCATTGCTTCTGCTGTTGTTGCTCCATGCATTACTATTTGCTCCAAAATTTTGGCTTGTTGCTTCATCATCTTCTTTTGATTTAATTTATCTTGGAATCGGTTTTGTTCTATCATTGCCAGAATATCAGCCAAACGGGTCTGATTAACTTCCTCTGGTTGTGGGCTCCCTTGGACATGAGATCCATTTCCGGCCATCTTAACTGCTTGGGTTTTGGAGTTGGTTCTGCAGTGATTTTCATAAGGTCAGATAGATGAGTAAGGGTCTAGAATTAAGATGAGAATAGATTGAACAAGATGAGCTAAGATGGATTGAGGGAGATAGAATTTTGAGAAAGGTAAGATATTATATATTAATTACAAACAAATTATGAGATAGCAAACATAGTTTTTATTTATATTTACCAGCTGAACACATACCATACATATGAGATACGTATTACAACTCGTGTTACACACAAAAGAGACTTCTACCAAAGGATCACTTCTATTTTAACGTAATCTATACGACTACAAAGCGTGTATTTTGAGGTTAGAGAAGGATAGATATAAATCTTTTTTTGAAAACCAAATTGAACCAAATAAAAATTCTAAGATAGATGAGATAGTATTTTAGGAGAGACAAGACATTAGTAACACTTATATTTTATGAAAATTCCTTTCATATTTTCAAATTAAAATTTTGTAAACTTTTCTAATATCACTTAGGGTTTTATCCTACAGTCAAACGAGCTGGCTCTGATACCACTCTGTAATACCCCCATTTCTGGGGACGTTAGATTACCCTCGCAACTGCCTAGGAGTGTTCAGCTGCGAGTACTGTAGATGAGTGTACACCATTGCCAAGACAAACTTAAGCATAAAAACCAAACTTTATTACAAAAGTAAGGCTTAGCAGCCAAGTTTTACATAAAGGGGAATACAACCCAAAGTTACATTACCAAAAGAAATTCCACAGGCAGGCCTGAGTGTAGAATAAACTCTAACACCAAGCGATGTCTACGTCGTAGAGTTCGGCGTCGTCTTGATAAACTCCTTCATTTTCTTGAAAAGCATCCTCTGTTTATGAGTTTAGCAAGTATGAGTACAACAACAAGTCACACGGGAGATGCTATTTAACAATATGCAAGTAATTTCCATGGAGTGGGGTAAAGCAGTTTATTATTTTATGTGGATGCAATTTTGTTTATAAACACTTGCATTTAAACATGAAATACCAAATCATAAACTTCTTAAGGTATTTGGGGGGGGGGTTTCCAAACTTGATTAACACACTTTCATATTTCCAAAATCATTCCGATCTACTAATGCTTCACTATTGGAATCACCCATTAAACATAGCTTCATATACCGGAAGCACGGTGTATTTGAATACAATTTACAAATGACTCTGGAGTTGCCCAACTTTACCCACAAGATTTCTCAACTCCCGCAACAGAGTTAAGAAAACAAGGTTGTTTCACTACTCATTTCTTTATGTAGCCTCTACCTGATAGACTATGGACCCTCTGTCATGGAATACGGTGGCCTGACTGAGCGCAGCCTATCGTTATGAAAGTATGGTTTTACCGTTTCCATACCACAACCCAACGCCGGCTGTTCCCTTTATGGAATAGTATATCATACTATTATGTAGATATTCAATCGATCTGAGCAGCTATTAAAACCAGGTTTGACAAGTTAAAGCTTGTGGTTGAGCAGTTACTATGTTCTTTTACTAGGTATATGGGTCTAATCCTTATATTTTCACCGAGGCAACTTCTATCCTCAAACCTGTGTTCAGCGCCCACATCACTGCCACCATTTCATACCATGGCTCCACCCTAGGATAAGATCATGGGTTTAAGCCATCTCGTGGCTCCCCGTGATATCTCCTTATCCTAGTTTCAATTTTTTAAATACTTTCGGCAAGATGCTAAAATTTTGGGTAGTAAAAGATTGTTGAGTATCCTAATCTACGGTGATTACATTAATAATAATTTTAAAATTACTAAGTTTGGTCAAGGTGAATGTGGCCATCAAATTAAACAGTGCTTTTTTTGGTGGTAGGACATTAGTTAATATCATGTCATTCTAAACATTCATTGTACATAAAATAATAGTGCATAAATAGCATAATGAAAATATTAATAAATAAAAATTAACGGAATGTAGGTTCAATATGATCAATAACATGTGACTTGCCTTGCGGATTTATTATTTCAACAAGTTCATATCCTTCTAGCCCTTGAGTTTGCACTTCTTCTCCTTGGTCTTCGTGGAAATTTACGTCGGGAGCTAACGCAAAAACGAAGAAGAACAAATCAATTCTGAGCTCAAAAGACTTAGCAAGGAAGAAAGAAAACAAATAAAAAGAAAATTAAACAAATTCAAATAAAATAGGTTTTGGGTTTTTGGGTGGGCTAAAAGGTGAAATGGGCATAAGAAATGGGTCGGTGGGCTCGAAACGGTCAAAATGGGTATATTTTTGTATTTTTGGGCTTTAAAATGGCTTAACAGGTCTGGTTCCTATTCCTTATCGGACTGGTACTATTCACTACGAATGTTTACTATTCATCGTGGGTCTTAGGTCTCACGTGAGCTGGGCTCGCGAGCTACAGTGCCCGTGCACCCGCTCGCGCCTGGTAGTGGCCTGACCTGCCTCGCACTGGCGGCCCGATTTGTTTCGCGTTTTCAGCCCGTTACTGCACATCCCACTATGAACAGTTAGAGATGGCAACGGGTAAATACCCATCGGGTATTGCCATTCCATACCCGTACCCGCTAGGTGTAAATTTACCCGTCGGGTTACCCGTATCCGCACGCGGGTAGGAAAATTTACCCATACCCGTACCCACGCAGGTATTACTACCCGACAGGTAACCCATACCCGCAAGCATACCCGGTTCAACACATAAGAATATCATCAATTTAGACATTCATTAATCGTACATACCAAGCACAAAAGCGCCTAATGATCAAAATTAGTACATCACATAAACATACTTGACATGACCATATCAACATATGACAAACAAATAAACAATCAACAACAAGTAGATAATAAAATTAACATTTGAGTGGGATGTCTAGTTGTCTAATGCGGGTATTCATTACCCGCGGGTAGGCGGGTATGGGTAGTATATACCCACACCCGCACCCGCCTACCCGGCGGGTAGAGGATTTCGCCCAATAACGTACCCATGGGTACATAAAATTTTCCATACCCGTCTCTTTATCGGGTAAAACCCGTCGGGTATTCGGGTATCGGGTACCCATTGCCATCTCTATGAACAGTGCCTTCTTCTACCTCTCGCACGCGCGCCTGAGAACAGGGGAAGGAAGTGAAGGCGACTGGTGGCACTACGGCGAACTGCGATGGAAAAGAAGGCCATGGACGGACTCCTGGGACGCTAAGAACCCTTTTTTGGGGTCGGCGGAGAAACTCAGTGGAATTGAACTCAAACCTACTTTAGGGTTTTTCGGTGATCGCCGGAGAAACTCGGGTCGAGGGTCTAATTGGGGTGGAGGAGGAGCTCTCTGGGTTCCAATGCGGTGCTCTAATGAGGTCCAAGGCCTTAAATAGAGTTGAGAGGTAGTTCGGCACCGGAGAGGGGAAGAACCCATGGCGGCGGCGGTGGTTTCTTCAGATGCCGGGAAGGCTCGAGGTCTTTGGTGGGAACGTGGCTGTGTTGGGCGCGAAGAGGCGGCGGTCAAAATTTGCCAGGGCGAGTCAAGTTAGCCGTGAGGGGAAATCGCGAGAAGGGCAGGGGCGGTGGTGGCGCACGACAAGTAGCTCGACGTGCAGCAACGGGGGGCTAGGGCATGTCAGGGTTGGGTTGTATGACCGTCGGGTACTAGCAGTTGCGTGGCGGAGGAGGGAGAACGCGTGAAGGCGCGAGAGAGCGAGAGAGAGCTCGGCGACGACAAAAAAATTGAACGGAGGCAAAAACTTTTGACCATGAACAATGCCGACATTAATTAGGGCTAGCAGGGAATTAGGGTGCAAATGAGCTGGGATTTGAGCTAAATTGGACAAGGAATCAAAGGGAATCGAATTCAAAAGAAAATTCAAAATTTTGTTAAAGTTTGGGTTTGTTTCATTAGTGGTTCATACCCGACTCTTGTTTTTAAAGTCATAACACAAATATTTTACTAGACTAATTTGTTAAAGATTTGTATTTAACTACACGTCTATGCTCGTAGTAATACCAAAATGGCCCTAATTAAGATAACCCCGTAAGAGTGATGCGATCGTGTTAGACCATATAGCTAAATTTAGAATACAAATAATTGACAATGTGATTCGTTGATATTATTTGAGACATGTGACGTGTGTGAACTCATATCAGTTAAGTTGAAAGAACTTGTATTGAGAAAGATATTGCTTTAGTCTTTGCATGTACAGAACAACTCAGAGGTGATCGTGGTCTACGACGAGGACCAAAAGATGACTTGATGCAAAGTCATGGTCCAGAGAGTCAAGAATGCTGGAGGAGGTGGTCATGCTCGAGTTAGGGCGCGTGGAGATCAAAAATAGATAATACGACATATGACAAAATGCTAAAAAACATGTGTTACGTAAGGGTTTCAGGTCCCTTATTGATTGATTTGTTTATGAACACGTGGGTTTAGGAATAAAATCATGGTTTAGGCTCTAAACTATAAATAGAGATAAAGTTAGGGGCTAATTTTAGGGGTGTAAACGTGCCGAGTTCAAGTGAGCCTGGCCTTCGAGGATCGAGCTCGGTTGAAACTCGAGCCAAGCTTGAGGTTGGATCCGAGCCTAGACCTGGCCTCCAACAGACTCAAGCTTGGCTCATTAAAACTCGATAACAATTAAAATAATTTATTATACACTAATTTTCAACAATAAGAAAAGTTTCAGTTCGAGATCGGCTCAAGTAAACTCGATAACAGTTAAAATAATTCAAACATACACTAATTTTCAACAATAAGAAAAGCTCGAGTTCGGTTCGAGTAAACTTGGTAAGAGTTAATATGTATCATTATTTAAGCTTAAATCGAGTTAGGCTCGGTGAAACTTGCGAGTTTAAGATCAAACTTGAATTCGGCTCATTTAAAGTTTGAGCCGAGCTCGAATCGAGTTTAGAATAAGCTGATCTTAAGTAGCTCCTGAGCCTTGAGTTTTTTTACCGGCTTAGCTAATCTCAAGGACTTAACACGTATAATTTTCGTGCTAGATTTTAAGATGTGCTAAGAAAACATTTTATACCTGTAAATATGATAATTCAGTAATAAAATTCGATCTAAAACGAAGCAAAAAAAAATTTCCAGACATCCGAAGTCATCGTCAGTGTTTTCTGCCTTGGTCTTGGTGATTGTCTCGGTCTAACGGGAGCGCGTGACTCGATCGCCTGCGTGCAGATTAAAAATTGAGGACCAGAGCGCCCCGTGTTTTGAAGTATGCTACACGTAAACTATCTTCTCGATCTCCTTTTGCAATGGGCATCGTCAGCTAGCTGTGATCAGACGTAACGTCTATCAATCGTACCATGGATCACTTTTGAGAAGAGTCTTCGTTGACCTCTCTCTGTGGTGAAGAGTCTTCATTAGTTAATTAATCTAGTGGGGGTTTCTTGGAATACAGCGCTTTGGATCGGTTCCTGCTGGCGTGCTCGGTTACTTGGCGGAGGTGAGTTGTCTTTCCCATTGCAGCTTTTGAGTTCTGAGAGGTCAAGTTGGCTCTGCGCTTTAGGCCGTCAAGACGATGCGCTGCTGAACTTTTCCTATTGGAAAACGGTTTCCCTGTTCTCTTCTTCGTATTCTCTCGTGTTTCTGTTAACGTAGCAAACATCCAGAGCACCCTTTCTATCTCTCATGTTCTCCTGGTGCTCTGGATATTTGACATGTCGACGAGAACACAAGGAGAACACAAAGAAGGAAACAGGAAAACCGCGTTCTTCCTATTGTAGCTGCTATGGTCTGTTCAGGCTATTAGGTTCTGCTATTAATCTGTTCAGGCTAGGAACATTTGCTCGTTAGATTAGTTTTCTTCTGCTATTTACTCTAGATTGAATCCAATTAATTTTTGCTGAAAAGTGTTAAAATTTTTTGCTATAGATTATAATAATTCACTCACTCTAATTGCTATCGATGATTCTACGAATCACCTTCATGATGCATGAAAATTATTCCGTTACAAGCCACTAGCCTTTGATTTTTCTTTATGAGCCGGGAGATGACGCCCCCAGATTTCATTATTGAAACCAAAACAACTTTTCCTGCGCATGCATGGTTCAACTGAAAATACAAGCCAGGCCACTGGTTACCATATGATAATTATTAAGTGAGTTGTCCGCATTTTTACCTAAACCACTAGCAAAAAAGCATATACAGAGGTTCTCCAAAAAAGAGCTATACATATGGTTCTCAATTTTTTGTTTTATATATATGGATATATGCCAAAGCTGATATATGAGATAAGGCTAAGACCCTATTTAGGGGCTTCGCTTCCACCGGCAGTCAACGGCGACGGCGTCCGGCTTCCCGGGATGAGCTCGAGGTGCTCGCGCTCGGCGTATGATTGGACAATTCGTCACAGCTAAACTGAATTAAGTAAATCATAGATTGGTATAGAGCATGCTAGAAAATGCTGTTTTTCTACCGGTTTGTGTTGTTCTTCATGGAAAAGTTGTCTTGTTGCTTAAAGTGGGACTTATAAATATTGTATGTAGTATTGGTCAATAATGGAATGAAATATTTGTGTCTAGAAGAATGAAATGTGATTGTGTAGAACAGCACAAAACCACAGATTAGTAAAATTTGATCTCCTCTTTGAGGATGGATCAATGCAAATGAATCAATACAAATGATGATATTGACTGGTAAGTGCCTTTCGCTGCAAACCATGGCTGTCTAATTGGCTCAAACTACCTTAGTTCTTTTTTTTACCTGACTTGGCTTATTCATGTTTCAATTGTTGTTCAACACGTTCGACGTGATGCAACAAGTCTTAGATATTGTAGTAATGAACCATTTCCACCCTATCTTACACATCCTCATTCAACCCATTAAAGAAATGTGTCATAGTAGTCTCATCATGCTCATATGTCCCTATATGGATCATCAATATCTCCATCTCCTTATAATATTTATCAATACTAGAATTGCCTTGACGTAATTGTTGTAGCCGATTGTACAAGGTCCTAGTGTTGTGTGCTGGAACAAAACGTCGCCTCACGATATTCTTCAATTGTACCCAAGTATTCGGACAAGCTTCTACATGACACAATTGGTTCCATCAAACTAGAGCAAATCTGTTGAACTCAATTGTTATCAAACGAATATTTTTGTCCTTGGTGTAGTGATGGCCGTCAAAAATTTATTCCACATGCATCTCCCAGTCTCGGTCTCGGCCCACCAGCAGTCGCGCACCGACGGCCCGACGGGCCCACGCACGCGGCAGACGGCTACCGGCTACGACAAGTGATCAACCCTACCCGCACTACCGTAGAGCGCATCAGCGCAGACCGACGCCCCTCGGCCCTCACCTCGCCAGATCCGCTCGAGTCTTGTAACCCTAGTGCTCGCCACCTCACCGCTCGGCTCGCCAGATCTGCTGCCAGTGTCCCCCCCAGTCTCCGCCTCCTTCAATGCTCCGCGCCTCCGCCTCCTTTGGTGCTCCGCGCCTCCGCCACCAGGTCTTCTCTCCTCTCCATTCACAAGATCTAAAATTTGAAATGCTCTAGAGTAATCCGAGTATCCGACCTCCGGTGTGCTGCGCCCCCACTCCCAGGCTCGGCCGGCGGCCGCTCCCCGCTCGGGCTCTGGTTCTCCGCCTCCGTCGGTGCTCTCCCCAACTCCACTCCAGTCCGAGATGGCGAGACAGAGGCCATCACCCAGCCTCCCAGGCCCGGACGTCGGTCTTCTCTCTCTCCCAAGACGCCAGAGTTACGGAGTCAATAGGATCTTGCGAAGTAAGTCCTTTGATCCTTTCTCTCTGTTTCATTTGACAAATATTAATTGGTAGATTGCTAGTCTGTTGTGAAGTAGGATCTTGCGAAGTAAGTCCTACTGCCTATGCCTAGTCTGTTGTGAACATGCACTCAGTAATGTTGTTGGCTTGTTGCATACTTGCCAGATTGCTAGTTGCCTTTGCCTGCCTAGTCTGTTCTCTGTTGTGAACTACTGAACTTGTAAGTTGTAATGTTATTGCATTTGCATACTTACCAGATTGCTAGTTGCCTACTGACTCAGAAGATGAACATTGAATAGATCCATGCATGTGTTTGTGTAGCTTCCTTTCTTCCTCACTCTCAGTTAATTTGTAATGTTGTTGCATACTGATACTTGCATTGCCTGCTGCAGTGCTGCTCAGCCATTGCCTGCTGCAGTGCTGCTGAGCCATTGCCTGCTGCAGTGCTGCTGAGCCTGAGTGATAATGTGATATACTGAATTACTGATATGTGCTGCCTGCTGGCGTGCTGCTGGACTGCTTGAGTGCTGCTGGACAGCCTGGGCTGCTTGAGTGATAATGTGAATGTGAATATGTGATATACTGATATATGCTGGCGACCTGGCGTGCTGCTAGAGTGCTGGTTTATGAGTTATTAACTGGTCTGGTTGTAGTTGTATGCTGCCTGCTGTGCTGGTTTCATACTTTCATTTGTTTTGCTTTTGTCTACTACTGGCCTACTGCTGCTGTCGGCTGTGCTGTGAGTTTGTGACTGCTGTGATGTACTGATGCAGTATTGCTGTTGCTGTGAGCCTGTGATGCTGTCCGACTGCCACTGCTAGTTTGCTATTATTATTATTATTTCTGAATTTCTGATTCTAGAATGGAGAATTGGAGTTTAGCAATTCGCGTAAACTTTGGTAAAATTGGTATTAACCGATACCGAATCGAAATAAGATGGTATTTACCGATACCACACCATATTCTAAAAAATATCGTATTTCCTAAAATACTAAAACCGTATTTACCGATCAAACCGTATTTACCGAACTGTATAAACCGAAAAAACCGAACGAACAGTCCTATCGCTGCACCACTAAAGTCCTCTTGTTTGTCATCTTCATATGGTGCAGGCTATTCAGGATATTGAGGAAGTCGTTCAGCATGCTGAAATTGTGGTAACTGGTTACATATAGCCTCCGTCAATGCATCAATTCATGCTCCCAAATTAGCAACCTTGCCTTCAAACTTCTGATGACAATCCAAGAAAAAATCACGTGTAGCTTCAAGCTCTTATCACACCTTGGGCAGCAAAGACGCCGCATATTCAGGCGCCTCCCCGATTGGGTCAGCATGAGTATGAAGTGCCTCGCCATCTTTGGTCTTCATAGAACCCACCACCAATAAAATTCATCAACCACATACTATGATCAACCACGCTCTAATACCAAGATGGTACAGCATAAATTAAAGAAACTCTAATTTGTACACGAAGTGTTGGTCTGATTTTCACAGTATGTCTCCAAGTAGCCAGAAATCAATTCTCTTAATTCATGAACAGCAGCGGCAGCAGTAAAAGTTGTCTACGCCTATCCTCAATGCTTTGAACAACAGCCGCAATAGTTTATTGACGGCCCTCCTATGTCTGTTCTCCAAACAGCAGCCGCCACAGCAATGCTATAGCAGCAACAACAATTGATTCGACTCCCTGCTTCATTTGTCCTCTAAACAGCAGGAAGTAGCCAGCAGTAGCTAACCATGCACTTACCACACTCGTACACATCTGCATGCATGGCTTGTATAGGAACGACTAGAAAACTCCACAGCCATGCATGCGTGTGTGACTTGTATACAAACACTAGCAGATAAGAAATTAACTAACAACTCAAACTAGCATTTAGTCGACTCAAAATCTTGAATTTGGATCAGTATGGAGCTAATACAAATATGCTTGTAGTTCTAACTTGCCTCTTGTGCAGGTCCCTGGCCACTTTCTAAACACTGCACCTTTTCTTTCCAAATCAATGCAGGTGATGGCTCTTTCCTCCTATGTGATGATTTTAGTACGGTTCTCTTGTCTCGTGAAACATGAACAGCGCTAGCACCAGTACCTAATGGAGAATTTAATTTAGAAACTTGCTCTGATCTATTAAGTGCTACCAGTGCTGTATCATCCTCGTTCTACTCCTCAGTATGCGCAAAATAGAAGAGACTCTTGCGATAGTAGAGATACA
Organism: Dendrocalamus latiflorus; assembly: GCA_017311315.1. NCBI lineage: Eukaryota > Viridiplantae > Streptophyta > Magnoliopsida > Poales > Poaceae > Dendrocalamus > Dendrocalamus latiflorus. Next base: position 2,559,972 of record CM029628.1, read on the forward strand.
TATGGATAATTTTACCAGTAAAAAGTACATCATTCTAAGGAAGCTTATCATGGCATCCTCTTTGAAATTATGAGCTATGTTAATGATTTGCCTAGACTAAAGGAGGAGGCGGAGAGGGTAAGGACAATTTTTATGACATTCGAGAACGTAGCCATTGATCCTCCAACTCCAAAAGTAGAAAAGGAAGCATATGAAGCCCAGAAAACCAACATCTAGGAATCTCTTTTTTTTTTACTTTTGTAATAAATCTTGTCACACTTATCTGTTCCAGCTCAATAGCTTCTATAGTTCATATGATAAAGAACAAAATGCAGACAGTTGTGAATAAAAACCGTCTGTGGTATTTCATAAATGGTTCTAAGAAGTGTCGCAAAAGACTAGGATGGGAAACAAAACGGAATGTACCGGATTTTTAGCACAAAAGCCGTCTGTGATAATAGGAGACATCACAAATGGCTTTTAAACCTAACCGTCTGTGATAGTTTGATAGACGGCTTTCTCCATGAACCGTCTATGATATTATCTCTTCACAGATGGTTTTTATCGCTGGCAGTAACATAGACGGTCTTTAAGCTAAAACCGTCTATGATTGTATTTAATACTAATGGTTTTAGGGAACCGTCTGTGATATAGCATCTAATATTAGGCTTTTTGTAGTAGTGGATCACAGACTTGTTGGTATCCCCTATTTTATGTTGAGAAAGTCTAATGAGTAGGCAGTGGCTCCGTAAGGTCGAACTCATCCTCAATCCATTAAGATTGCTTTTACTACACTCTAGAGATGGCAAATACAAGTCACAACACCAGGCCTATTCACACTCTTTTTTACAATTGAATAAAATATTTAAACATGTATTGTATTGATGGAGTGAAACACTCCTTTCGAGTTAATGACCTCCATCATAAAGATGGAGGAGAGCCATCTTCGAACATCCGAGAGTTCGTTCAGATCGAATGTATTTGATTTTGTTGTCATGCCTTGTCACTAGGATGAGTAAAGTAGTAAGCATATATATTTAAATTGATAATTAGGAAATAATTATCACGAGATTGATACACCTTTATATCCTTCATCTTAACACTCATGATTTCATGTATATGATGGAAAACATAGAATGCACATAGGTTATCTTGTAGTAACTGGTAGCACTACAAAAATAGAATTACATACATAGGTATAGTCAATTTGAGAGGCATTTGTAAAGTGTGATATAAGATTGTTGTGTTATAGCGAGTACCAAAATCGTGTCATGTGTTGCAGTGTGGCTCTCGATTACTTGTGTCTTCCTTCCTTGGCAACATAGGCGCTAAATAAACTACATGATTTTAAAAAGTTATCATCGGCCATTGCAAATGAAGAAAAGACTATAATAGAGTTATGTATCAAGAAAATAAACATATCTATCGAGTGATTGTTGCACATGGGTGAAGTCGTGGTTGTTTTTAAGAAGGAAATTAAGGTATATTACCTTGTTCCACTTTGGTAAAATCACTATAAGGATCCAATGCCACCTACTCATATATGTCATCATAGTCATTAAATCTAAGTTTGTGTTGTGTATAAAGTACAAATGAAGCTAGTATAATAACTGGTGAAACACTTACCTCTAGCTGTAGGACACTAGTATGTACTGCTTGTTACCCTGAGCAAGCAATCATGTCGTTATATATTTCTTAACGTAGGATGCGTCTTAGGTGATGCATTGCTCAGAGATCAAATGTGGGTCAAGGAAACCCACCAGTTGTGATTGCCGAGCTTCTTGCATCATGTGTTTATACATAAGCAATGAGTTATGATATCTATCAGTATTACATGAATGTAGAACTTGATTATACATACTTACTGTGCCTAAGATCATAGAAATGAGACGTCGAAGGTATCGAGGTTGAATAGTTCGAATAAATCATTGAAGCCCACGATGAAGTAGCCTAGCTCGTGTCCATAATTCAAATAGGGAGATCTATTACATGGATCGTAAAATCTAAATCATATTCATATCTTAAGCAAATAGGTGGTGGAATGATAGGGAGGCACAGCCGCAGGAATCGATCTGGACGGATATCCGCGTGATAGTTTTTCCCAGATGCGAATGCGCTTGCATGCTTTTCTTAGGTCGGTCATGAAAGTCACCAGAAAATGTCGATTTGTCACCCTGGCTGTGCTCAAAATGGTTTCAGTTTTTAGCTTCCAGCTTATTTTTCACTATTTATAAATTTTATCTTTTTCTGAATTTTTGGTTTTTTATTGAGTTTTTTTGCCGGTTCTTTTTTTCCCGTATTTGTTTGTATTATATGTAATGGGCTAACGTATTTTTTATATTTTTATTTTTTTTAAATTTTATTATGCTAAATAAGGCTCTGTCAGCTACAGTATTTTTCAACCAGCTATAATATTTTTTAGCTATAAGATATAAAAAAACCCAAATGAGAACCACCCTTATGTTGCGATGCCGACCGACTCAATAATATTGACTGTATGAGTCGGGTCAGTACATGCTTAATTCGAAGCTTGCAGCATGGCAGTGCAGTGAATAGATAACAGATGCTTCGCAGCATTGAAATTTACGCATTCTCTATGACTTTTCGGGCAAATAGTACTGCAAAGCATCCAGGTGGGGTGGCGTATAAATATGAGCTAGTGCAAGCGCGTTAAATGCTGTGGTCCTCTCATCGCATAGCTAAGCCTTAACAACAACAATCTTAGGCCTGTTCTTTTCAATTTTTAAAAAATATTTTCCAATTTTTCTGTTGTAACTAATTTTTAAATAAATTATCTTTTCTAAAATAGAGTTTACTAGTTAATTATAGTACATATTTTATTAATTTTATTTATATCGTCAAAAACCGCACGTGAGTTTTTGTCACTCTATAATTTCTCGCACAAACAACCAAAAAACACAAGGTGCAGCCATAAACCACAAACCTTCGCAAACAAGAACAGGCGCTTAGTTGTGATAATTTGATCTCGCTAGCAAATCAAGTAGCTACGTACATACGGAGGGAACCTTACTGGGCTTGGCTAGGCGAGCTCACTGACGTCAAGGATTGTAATCTTGTGATGTTGTAATAGTAGATTGTAATATTGTGATGTTATAATGGTGGATTGTAATCTTGTGATGTTGTAATGGTGGATTGTAATCTTGTGATGTTGTAATGGTGGATTATAATGGAAATAAAATGTTCTCTGCTATGTTTGATATCGTATTTACTTGTTTTCAAAAAGCATAGCTAACATTTCCCGAGGCTAATTGAAAAATAGAAAAAAAAATTAGGTATAGAATGAACTATAATAGACTGCTTTGTAGTATAAATCGTCTGTGACACAGACACATCACAGACGGTTCTAAACTTAGAACCGTCTGTGATGTGTGAGTATCACAGACGGTTCTAAGTTTAGAACCGTCTGTATTGTATTTATCACAGACGGCTCACAAACCGTCTGTGATAACCTTCGATTATCACTGACCCATAAATTCAGACGGTTCAAAAAACTGTCTGTGATGACGTTTTCGAACCGTCTGTGATGATGATTTCTGTAGTAGTGATCTGCATGCATGACTTGTATAGGAACGACTAGAAAACTCCACAACCATGCATGCGTGTGTTACTTGTATACGAACACTAGCAGACAAGAAATTAACTAACAACTCAAACTAGCATTTAGTTGACTCAAAATCTTGAATTTGGATCAGTATGGAGCTAATACAAGTATACTTGTAGTTCTAACTTGCCTCTTGTGCAGGTCCCTTGCCACTTTCTAAACACTGCACCTTTTCTTTCCAAATCAATGCAGGTGATGGCTCTTTTCCTCCTATGTGATGATTTTAGTACGGTTCTCTTTTCTCGTGAAACATGAACAGCGCTAGCACCAGTACCTAATGGAGAATTTAATTTAGAAACTTGCTCTGATCTATTAAGTGCTACCAGTGCTGTATCATCCTCGTTCTCTTCTCCTCAATATCCGTAAAATGGAAGAAACTCTTGCGACAGTGGAAAGACACATGTATATCTAAGGAAATTTATCATGGCATCCTCTTTGAAATTATGAGCCATATTAATAATTTGCCTAGGCTAAAGGAGGAGGTGGAGAGGGCAAGGACAATCTTCATAACATTCGAGAACGTAGCCGTTGATCCTCCAACTCGAAAAGTAAAAAAGGAAGCATATGAAGCCCAGAAAATCAACATCTAGGAATCTCTTTTTTTTTTACTTTTGTAATAAATCTTGTCACACTTATCTGTTCCAGCTCAGTAGCTTCTGTAGTTCATATGATAAAGAACAAAACACAGACAGTTGTGAATAAAAACCGTCTGTGGTATTTCATAGATAGTTCTAATTAAAAGCCGTCTGTGATAATAGGAGACATCACAAATGGCTTTTAAACCTAACCGTCTGTGATAGTTTGATAGACGGTTTTCTCCATAAACCGTCTGTGATATTATCTCTTCACAGATGGTTTTTATCGCTGGCAGTAACATAGACGGTCTATAAACTAAAACTGTCTGTAATTGTATTTAATACTAACGGTTTTAGGGAACTGTCTGTGATATGACATCTAATATTAGGCTTTTTGTAGTAGTGGATCACAGACTTGTTGGTATCCCCTATTTTATGTTGAGAAAGTCTAATGAGTAGGCAGTGGCTCCGTAAGGTCGAACTCATCTTCAATCCATTAAGATTGCTTTTACTACACTCTAGAGATGGCAAATACAAGTCACAACACCGGGCCTATTCACACTCTTTTTTACAATTGAATAAAATGTTTGAACATGTATTGTATCGATGGAGTGAAACACTCCTTTTGAGTTAATGACCTCCATCATAAAGATGGAGGAGATCCATCTTCGAACGTCCGAGAGTTCGTTCAGATTGAATGTATTTGATTTTATTGTCATACCTTGTCACTAGGAGGAGTAAAGTAGTAAGCATATATATATATATATATATATATATATATATATATATATATATATATATATATATATATATATATATATATATAGAGAGAGAGAGAGAGAGAGAGAGAGAGAGAGATAATTAGGAAATAATTATCACGAGATTGTCATACCTTTATATCCTTCATCTTAGCACTCATGATTTCATGTATATGATGGAAAACATAGAATGCACATAGGTTATCTTGTAGCAACTGGTAGCACTACAAAAATAGAATTACATACATAGGTATAGTCAGTTTGAGAGGCATTATTACAAAGTGTGATATAGGATTGTTGTGTTATAGCGAGTACCAAAAATCGCGTCATGTGTTGCAGTGTGGCTCTCGATTACTTGTGTCTTCCTTCCTTGACAACATAGGCGCTAAATAACCTACATGATTTTTAAAAGTTATCCTCGGCCATTGCAAATGAAGAAAAGACTATAATAGAGTTATGTATCAAGAAAATAAACATATCTATCGAGTGATTGTTGCACACGGGTGAAATCGTGGTTGTTTTTGAGAAGGGAATCAAGATATATTACCTTGTTCTACTTTGGTAAAATCACTATAAGGATCCAAGCCACCTACTCATATATGTCATCATAGTCATTAAATCTAAGTTTGTATTGTGTATAAAGTACAAATGAAGCTAGTATAATAACTGGTGAAACACTTACCTCTGGCTGTAGGACACTAGTATGTACTGCTTGTTACCCTGAGCAAGCAATCCTGTCGTTATATATTTCTTGACGTAGGATGCGTCTTAGGTGATGCATTGCTCAGAGATCAAATGTGGGTCAAGGAAACCCACCAGTTGTGATTGCCGGGCTTCTTACATCATGTGTCTATACATAAGCAATGAGTTATGATATCTATCAGTATTACATGAATGTAGAACTTGATTATACATACTTACTGTGCCCAAGATCATAGAAATGAGACGTCAAGGGCATTAAGGTTGAATAGTTCTAATAAATCATTGAAGCCCACGATGAAGTAGCTCAGCTCGTGTCCATAATTCAAATAGGGAGATCTATTACAGCAAAGCATCCAGGTGGCGTATAAATATGAGCTAGTGCAAGCGCGTTAAATGCTGTGGTCCTCTCATCGCATAGCTAAGGTGGTGATCGGTTCGGCTGAAAAGCTCATGGCTGAAAATACTGTAGCTGGCTGAAAAAAGCACTGTAGCTGACAGAGACTTATTTAGCATAATTAAATTTTAAAAATATAAAAAATATGTTAGCCCATTACGTATAATACAAACAAATACAGGAAAAAAAAGAACCGATAAAAAAACTCAACAAAAAGCCAAAAGTTCAGAAAAAGACGAAACTTATGAATAGTGAAAAATAAGCCAGAAGCCGAAGCCGAGTTGATCAGTGCCGCCTTTAACAACAACAATCTTAGGCTCTGTTCTTTTCAATTTTTAAAAACTGTTTTTCGAATTTTTTTCTATAGTAACTAGCTTTTAAATAGAGTATCCTTTTAAAATAGAGTTTACTAGTTTGTTGTAGTATATACTTTACTAACTTCATTTATATCATCAAAAATCGTACGTGAATTCCTGTTACTCCGTAATCTCTCGTACAAACAGCCTAAAAGTCACACGCCTTCCTGAGCTAGGCTAGGCTAGGCGTGCTCACTGACGTCAAGGACGACACATCCGTTCCGACAAACCATGGGGCGAAAGGCTCTAGCTAGCTTTTTGGTCTTGGGGCAACAAAGAGTGGCGAGCTGAGAGCAAAAGTGATATGTTTGGAAGTTTAAACGGGGCGAGGGGACAACGTCGAAAGCTAGGACAAAACCAGGGGCATGCTCGAGTCCACAGCATATATATGGTCTGTCATTCTCCACTTCTCAGGTTGACGAAGAGGAGAGAAATGGAGTGGCGATGGGACTAGATGGAGTATGGCGACGAATCGTGGCTGGCGGACGGTGGATTTGGTCTGAGCGACGTGAGATTTGGCTGGAAAGGTTTTTTTGAATTTTGGCTGTTTACAGTACAAATTACGGAAAGATAGATATTTACTTATAATTTTGACTGGTATAGATGTTGAGCTTTTAATATGTAGACACTGTCTTAAGAAAATACTCTATTTAAAAGTTAGATACTATAGTAAAAATTAAAAACCACCCATTTGTGAGGTATAGCGACGAATCGTGGCTGGCGGACGCTGGATTTGGTCTGAGCGACGTGAGATTTGGCTGGAAAGGCTCATTTTGACGTGGGCTGGAAATGTCGATTTGTCACCCTACCTTACGTTGCCATGCGGACCCACTCAAAAGTACGGACTGTATGAGTCGGTCAATAGATTTTTAATTCGAGCCTACAGCCTGGCAGTGTAGGGTCTGTTTGGTTGCCTGTATAGGGGTGACTCGCACCAGCACATGCAGGGAGATAGTATTTGGTTGCCTGCATGGAGGAGAGAGCCTGCACGAGTGGATGCAAAAAATCAACTAGGGCCAGGCTGAGGAGAAACGTGGTTGAGGAGCTTCCCTCCTCAGCCTGGCCACGCTCATGCAGCTGCATGAGCACATGCTGGCAACCAAACAGCCCCGTAGCGAATAGATACGTGCTTCGCAACATTGAAGTCTAGGCATTCTCCATGACTTTTCGAGCAGGATAGTACTGCAAAGCATCCAGTGGTATTCTCCATGACTTTAGGCTCCACTCATTTCAACGTCAGCTTCTGACTTCTAATTTATTTTTCATTATTTATAAATTTCTTTATTTTTTGAACTTTTGTCTTTTTTGAACTTTTGTGTCAGTTCTTTTTTTCCCGTATTCGTTCATGTGGTCCGTAATGAGGTAACATATTTTTTCTATTTTTATTTTTTTTAAATTTAATTACGCTAAATAAGCCACCTTCAGCTACAGTAAAATTTCAGCCGCTACAGTGCAATTTTAGCCATAAATCACAGCTTTCCAGTCCAACCGAGCGGGGCCTAAATATGAGCTAGTGCAACCGCATTAAATGTTGTGTTTCTCTCATCGCATAGTTAAGCCTCAAGTCCGGCTTAAAAGAGTTTTTTTATAACTTATGCCTAAAAAGTATTGTAACTAACTGAAAAAATACTATAAGCTGATGAAGACTTATTTAGCATAATTAAATTTAAAAAAATTGAAAATAGAAAAAACATGTTAGCCCATCACGTATAATACAAACAAATACGAGAAAAAAACCGGTAAAAAAAGCTCAAAAAACCAAAAGTACAGAAAAAGATGAAATTTATGAATAATGCAAAATAAGCCAGAAGCTCAAACCGAAACGAGTGGGGCCTTAACAGCAACTATCGTAGTTGTGATAATTCGATCTCGCTAACAATCAAGTAGCTACGTACATATGGAGGAAACCGCACTGAGCTTGGCTAAGGCACATGTACTTGTACATTGTATCTTAGGTTTAATTTACACATAGACTTGATTTTGATTGATCCGGGTGAGATAACCATCATCCATAATCTCGTACAATTGCACCGGTCTTTACTACCACACACCCAAGTTCAAAAAAAAAGTTTTTCATCTTCATTTGCTAACCAAATTAACAGAGATACCACCTCTTGACCAGTGGCGGATCTAAGATTGGAGCACGCCCCTGGCTATATTTGAACCAAGTAACAATTTAGCATACCATAAGTCTAGGACTATATTATGATATAACAAAAAATACGTCACAAATGCATCAGGATATAAAAATTTTGCTTAATACTTATACTTGAAAAGTTCAAGTTTTCAACAAAAATCATAATAAAGAAAATATATGAAACTATATAGAATGTAGCATAACAAAAACACATCAAGTATCTCAAATCCTAAATGGAGATTGTCTGTTTGACTGTGTATCTTGTGTTGGAAAATACGATGATAGTGTCTTGCTGTTCTTTATTTTGTAATTTGTATCCTTAAACCTTAATAGTTAGTTCCTAAATAGCAAATATAAAACATTGAACATTTGTTATTTCATATGATCATTGTACTAATATCAAAACATAAAAAAAGTTTCCACAGTTCTATTGCTAAATATTCCTCATCGCCTCATCGGCTTATCCACCAGGCACCAGTCATCCACTTCTTTATCTTACCTGCTCTGCTGCTCAGCACCTCGGCCATTACACATTTCGGCTGTATGAATTTCTATTATTGGTTTTTATTATTATTACTTTTATTTCTTGGTGATGATGTTCCATAGTAGTATTCCACCTTGGTGGTAGATAGGGTGCTACAATAGTACTGCAAAGCATCGATGTCGCCTATAAATATGAGCTAGTGCAAGCGTTAAGCCTTAACAACAACAATCTTAGTTGTGGTAATTCGATCTCGCTAGCCAATCAAGTAGCTACGTACATATGGAGGGAACCGCACTGAGTGTTGTAAATAATCTTGTTTGGAAGTCGTACACAAGTTTTGGAAGTAATCGAATCCAAAACGAGTAAGAAATCAGAAGTCGAAAACCGAGTCCTAGATGAAGTCGTAACCGAGTCGAAGTCGTATAAGACTCGGAGTCGGAGTAGGTGTTGAGAACCCGTGTTAAAGTAGGACAACCGGGTATAAAAAGAGGCTTAGAGCCATGTATTCGTTGTACCAAGCAATTGAGAAAACACCAAAAAGGGGGAAACACACAATGCATTGTTTTTGTGGTGTGATTGTGCAAGACGTGGTCGGAAGGACTCACGATCACCGCAAGCGTGATCGGGAGGAGTTACGACCACGGCAAAGTTCTCGCAGGCGAGTTTCGACTACGCAGGGAAGGCTACGACCACGGTGAAGGTGGTCGTAAGGAGCAGCGACTACACCGAGAAGATCAGTACGTGAACGGAAGCGACTCCGATCACGTTGAAGGAAGTGAACGTAGTCGAAAGGGTGTTCGACTACGGTGAACGGTGATCGCCAGCATCACTGCGTGTTCGTAAAGATTTACGATCACGGTATTAAGGAGAGCGGCTGGAGGAAGACAGCACTCGATATCGCGGAGACCGTAAACGACTCTAACCGGTCGTAAAAAGGTCCTGGGAGGTCGTAAGACCTTACATCAGTTGGTATCAGAGCCTCGGTGAACCATGGCGGAGGCTTCAAAGATGAAGGAAAGCGTGTCGCTGCAGTACCCGATTCTCAGTTCTGATAATTACCCGATCTGGGCGATGAAGATGAAGGTCAACATGATCGCACAGGGAGTCTGGGGTGCGATTGAACCGAAGGAGAAGGACAAGGTCCTCGATGATCGTCTCGACAAGATGGCGATGGCAGCGATCTATCAAGCTGTGCCCGACTCGATGATGCGACAGCTGGTCGGCAAGGAGACGGCGAAAGACGTCTGGACTACTCTGCAGATAATGCACCAAGGAGTAGATCGAGTGAAGGAAGTTCGACTTCAAACATTGAGGAGTGAGTTTGAATCATTGAAGATGGGAAGAGACCAGACAGTGGAAGAATTCTCTGGGAAGTTTAATGAAGTCGTAAACGAGATCAAATCTCTCGGCGACGACTTGAAAGATGAGGTGGCGGTGAAGAAGTATCTGCGAGTACTGCCGGAGAAGTTTCTCCCGGTCGTAACTACGATCACGTACTCACAAGACCTCTCGAAGATGAAGGTGGAGGAGGTAACTGGGGCGCTCAGAGCACACGAGCAGCTTCTGAAAAGTTACCAAGCCGACAATGAAGGAAAAGGGCCTTACAACCAACAAGCATTGTTTGTAAAGGATGACACGAGGAACCGAGGAGAATCGTCATCAAGGGGCGGTCGTGGACGTGGTCGTGGCCGCGGCGCGTCTCATGGGCGAGGACAAGGACGAGGCTATGGCCAAGGTGGTCGTGGAAGAGGTGGTCGAGGAGGTCGTGGTGGTCGTGGAGATGGCAATCACCAGACGGACAAATCTGACATCCAGTGCTACACATGCGAGAAATTCGGACATTACGCTGCCGAATGTCGGAGCCACATCCAGTGCCATAACTGCAAGAAGTATGGTCACTATGCTGCGAATTGTCGGGGCAAGAAGAAGGTGGAGGAAGCAAACTTGGCACAAACTACAGAACACAAGGAGCCGACACTGCTGTTGTCGCTCTGCACTGTAGACGAACCGACAATGGTTCTGTTAAACGAGGAGAAGGTATTTCCAAGTCTGATGGAGCAGACGGGAGAGTGGTACCTCGACAACGGAGCCAGCAACCACATGACGGGTACGTACTCGATGTTTTACGAATTAAATAAGAATGTGCTTGGAAGAGTACAGTTCGGAGACGGCTCGACCATTCAGATAAAAGGGAGAGGCACGATCCTGATGCAGTGCAAGGATGGAAGCCAGAGGAGATTGTCGAATGTCTACTACGTGTACATATGGATTTGCATTTTCGAAAGAGTCTTCGTTGACCTCTCTCTGTGGTGATGACGTCCGGCCGTGAGTCGAGTCTTCATTAGCTAATTAATCAAGTGGAGGTTTCTTGGAATACAGCGCTTTGGATCGGTTCCTGCTGGCGTGCTCGGTTACTTGGCGGAGGGGAGTTGTCTTTCCCATTGAGTTCTGAGAGGTCATGTTGGCTCTGCGCTTTAAGGCTGTGATCGTTTTGATTTTAGCTTTTAGCTTTCGATTTATTTTTTATTTTTTATAAATTTCGTCTTTTTCTGAAATTTTGATTTTTTGTTGAGCTTTTTTGCCGATTCTTTTTTCCCGTATTTGTTTGTATTATACGTAATAGGCTAATATATTTTTTATATTTTTTAATTTTTTACATACGGAGGAAACCTTACTGAGCTTGGCTAGGCGTGCTCACTGACGTCAAGGACGACACATCCGTTCCGACAAACCATGGGGCGAAAGGCTCTAGCTAGCTTTTTGGTCTTGGGGCAACAAAGAGTGGCGAGCTGAGAGCAAAAGTGATATGTTTGGAAGTTTAAACGGGGCGAGGGGACAACGTCGAAAGCTAGGACAAAACCAGGGGCATGCTCGAGTCCACAGCATATATATGGTCTGTCATTCTCCACTTCTCAGGTTGACAAAGAGGAGAAATGGATTGGCGATGGGGCTAGATGGAGTATATCTCCTTTTTCTATCTAATTTTTAATGAAAATAACCCGATTTATTTTATCAACCTTATATTTCTGTCAAAAATTCATTTTTGTGGTGCTGTTTTAAGGGAAAATGTTTTTTATTGATTTTCATAAATGCTGAAAACATGCTTAAAAATGCACCCACATTGATTTTAAATAATCATATGGAAAAGAGCAAATATTTGGGATGTTATAGATAAACATCCCAAATGTGACAAGGCATGCGCTGGCATGCTTTTCTTAGGTCGGTCACGAGGAAATGTCGATGTGTCACCCTACCTTACGTTGCGATGCGGACCCACTCAAAAGTACGGACTGTATGAGTCGGTCAATAGATGCTAAATTCGCGCCTACAGCCTGACAGTGTAGCGTAGGGGTGAAAATGGATCGGATACGGACGGAGAATGTCTTTACCATATTTGTTTTTATATTTTTTTCGGATACGGATACGAATACGGATAACTCGGATACGAATACAAATACGAATAATATCAAATATAGATACGGATCGAATACGAATCGAAACGAATACGGTTACGAATATTTATCGGAACATGAAAACCCTTTAAACTATACATCCAAAATTAACACAAATACATAAATAGTTCATCTTGTCAAAACATTCATGAAATCTAAACAAACATAGTATTTTCATCCACAATGAAAATATACCCAATAGTTGATCATAACATGACTACATAAGTAGCAACAATTCGTATTGCCAATTTACAAGCCTAATTCTTCATATATTCTATAGTATTCACAAGATCTGCAGAATCTTCAGTGTTTGCATTATAGGTTGGTCCAATACTCCAATGTGTTCCATATTTTGAAATATTACCTTACGCACTAGGGCTGGTGGCTACTCCAATGTGTTCCATATACCATTTTTATTGAAATTCAGCCACTATCCGGATTATCTGTATCCGTATTATCCGAATTATCCGTATCCGTATTATCCGAATTATCTGTATCCGTATTCGACGGATACTAGGCTTACTATATTCGTATCCGTATCCGATCCAAGAACTATCCGAAAAAATCCGATCCGACACAATCCGTATCCGTATCCGTCCGGATCCGGCGGAAACTATCCGATCCGTTTTCACCCCTAGTGTAGCGAATAGATACGTGCTTCGCAGCATTGAAGTCTCGGCATTCTCCATGACTTTTCGAGCAGGGTAGTACTGCAAAGCATCCAGGTGGTATTCTCCATTATTTTAGGCCCCACTCATTTCAGCTTCTGGCTTTTGATTTATTTTTCACTATTCATAAATTTTGTCTTTTTTCTGAACTTTTATCTTTTTTGAGCTTTTTTGCCGGTTCTTTTTTTCCTGTATTCGTTCGCGTTGTCCGTAATGAGCTAACATATTTTTCTATTTTTAAATTTTTTAAATTTAATTACGCTAAATAAGCCACCTTCAGCTATAGTAAAATTTCAACTGCTACAGTGCAATTTCAGCCATAAGCCACAGCTACGACCACCGCTTACATCGGCTACGACTATCGATTGCTATGGCTTACAACTACCAACAATACAGCTTATGACTGCCGATCACGACCAGGTAGTAAGCTACAACCATCAATCACCAGGCTACGACTTCGATCACAACTAGGCAGGGCTATGACCATCAACCGCAGGCTACGACTATCACTCACAGCAGCTAGTTGCTACGACTTACGACTATCGGTCACGAGCAGCTGGTCGCTACGACTTACGACTATCGATTACAAGCAGGCAGAGTGCTGGCAGTGCTACGACTATCGATCACAGCTAGACAGATCTACGATTATCGACCAGCAGAAGCTACGACCACCAAGTCGTAGGAGCACCTGTCGACCACCAAGTCCTAGCATCGACTACCGACCACCAAGTCCTAGCATCGACTACCGACCACAAAGTCGTAGAATCGACTGCTGACCACAAAGTTATAGAATCGATTGCCGACCACAAAGTCATAAGATCGATTACCGACTACCAAGTCGTAAACACAACCACCGATAACAAAATTGTAAAAACGACTGCCGACCACTAAGTCGTAAAATCGACTGCCGACTACCAAGTCGTAAGATCGACTGCCGACTACCAAGTTATAAACACGACTGCCGACTACCCAGTTGAAAAAGCACCTATGACCACAAAGTCGTAAGGGCACCTGTAACCACCAAGTCATAGACTATGAGAATGACAGCCAGAAAGCAAACCTCTGCAAAAGCCTCAAAAACCAAACTCAACCTCTACACAAATTCTAATCGAAAGGTCAATTACTCATCACAACATGTGATGACCTTCACATAGTCTCACAAATAATATATGCCAAGATGAGAAGAAGAGAACTAATTGTCCACAAATTCACAGCATTGAAGTTTACCCATCATCCACGACTTTTCGAGCAGATAGTACTGCAAAGCATCGATGCCGCCTATAAATATGAGCTAGTGCAAGCGTTAAGCCTTAACAACAACAATCTTAGTTGTGGTAATTCGATCTCGCTAGCCAATCAAGTAGCTACGTACATATGGAGAGAACCGCTCTGAGCTTGGCTAAGCTCACCTTGGAGACGGTGCTGCCCGTGGTCAAGCAAGCCGTCGCGAACGACGCCCTGCTGCCCCTCGGCGTGCGACATGAGGTCTCCTTCATCACCAACGAGCTGGAGATGATGCAGGCCTTCCTCCGGGCGGCCGACACCGGCGACCGGGCCCGCAACGAGGTCGTCAGGATTTGGGTGCAGCAAGTCCGCGACCTGGCTTACGACGTCGAGGACTGCCTCCAAGAGTACCTCGTCATCGACCATGGCGAAGGATGTTGCCCGCCATTAACGCCGTCGCCCTGCCGATGGATCAGAGAGTGCCTGATCCCTGCCGGCCGGCTCAGCAAAGAACACCGCCTCGCTGTCCGGATAAGAGAGGTCAAGGCGAGTGTCGAGGAGGTGAGTAAACGGAATCTCCGTTACAGCATCGTAGTTCAGCCAGGCCCTGTCGGCCTGGACCGCAAGGAGCAGGTGATCGTCTCCCCGACCTTCGCCGCCGACGTTGCCGCCGAGGAGTCTTCGCTCGTCGGGCGCGACGAGCAGCGCGCAGAGCTGATCGGCCGCCTGACGGCGTCCCCAAGGGACGCGCCGATGCATGTGCTCGCCGTGTGGGCCATGGGAGGCATGGGCAAGACAGTGTTCGCGCGGGACGTGCTGAGGAGCACAGAGCTCGGGCAGGTGTTCCAGTGCCGCGCGTGGGTTAACGTGCCTCGCCCTTTCAGCACCGCCGAGTTCCTGCAGGGCCTCGTGAGTCAGCTGGATATGGAGGCGGCCGGCTCGTCGTCCGCGGCCTCCGCGAATAGGATGCAGACGCGCGCGGAGTACTGCAGCGAGGTGATGCACCGCGTGGAACGCCACCTCGAGAGCAAGAGGTACGTCGTCGTCGTCGACGATGTGTCGTCCGTCGCAACGGAGTGGGAGAGCATCAAGAGGGTGCTGCCGGACAGGAAGACAGGGAGCTGGGTCATCGTCACCACGCGGCATGAGGACATCGCGAAGCACTGCAGCGCCACGCTGCCCAGCCAATCGTACAAGCTCAACCAACTCTCACCCAGGGATTCTCTCCGACTCCTCTTCAAGAAGGTGCGCACCAACTATTAGGTACCATGAACTAAATTCTTACATCGTTTTAATTCAACTACCGGCCTTGTGTTCGCAGGCACAAATCAAAGGATCGTTTTCAAAGGAACTCATGGAGTTGGCCGATCACATCGTCCAGAGATGCAGCGGGCTGCCGCTGGCGGTGGCGGCCGTCGGCGGGCTACTAGCCACCAAGCCCAAGACGCCGATAGAATGGAAGAAGCTGCTCGACCACCTCGGCTCCGAGTTGAATGGAAACCCAGGCCTCGAGGAGACCAAAAATGTCCTCACCTCCAGCTACGACGCATTGCCATACCACCTCAAGTCCTGCTTCTTGTACCTTAGCGTGTTCCCCAGGCACCGCGAGATGGTCCAGACCCGAATGGTGTGGCGGTGGATGGCCGAGGGGATCATCGTGAGGAGCCGTGGCATGGCCCCAGAGGACGTCGGGGAGTTCTACTTCTACCAGCTTATCAGCAGGAGCATGATCCAGCCGGTGACCAACTGGGTCAACCTCAACGACCGGATCAAGACTTGCCAGGTCCACGACATGATGCGCGAGATCATCTTGGCCAACTCCATCGAGGAGAACCATCTCTTCGTGTTCGACGAGCAGTCCTCCCCCTCCTCCGCGTGGACGCTCCCGAGTGACAAAGTCCGGCACCTGGTTGTGATAACCAACGCTGTCCGCCATGACCAAGAGGACGTCCGCGCCCTAGAGAGCATTAACATGTCACATGTCCGGTCGATGACCGTCGTCGGGGAGCGCATGCCACCGCCGGCTGTCCTTCCCAAGATGAGAATGCTGCGAGTGCTGGACCTGGAGGACTGTCCTAGCGCAAAGGATGCGGACCTCAAAGGCATCAGGGAGCTTCGCCACCTTAAGTACCTCGGCCTAAGAAGAACCAACGTCGCCAAGCTCCCAGCTTCACTTGGGAGGCTCAAATTCCTCCAGACGCTAGACCTCCGAGGCACCAAGGTCACCGTGCTACCGCAAGGCATCACTAGGCTAGAGAAGCTACGACACCTCCTCGCTGGAAGCGACAGGTCAAACTACGGCCACAGCTCCACGGCTGTACGGCAACCAGCCGACAGTCTGGTCGGGTACGGAGGAGGCGCCCTCGATCCCCGCAACGGGGTTAGGCTCCCCGACGGCATCGAGAAGCTAAGGAACCTACGTGAGCTTGGCAGGGTAAACGTCGGGCAGGGTGGCCAACGAACCCTCAAAGACGTCGCAAAAATGGCCGGACTGCGCTATCTAGGGGTAACTGATCTCGTCGAGAGAAACGGCCATGAGTTTCGCGACACGATCCATAGCCTCCAAGGCCTGGCCGACCTTGAGGTGCGCTCCAGGGCGCATGGATCGCTTCGTTTCCTGGAAATGATATCTTCACCGCCGCCACATCTTATTATCCTCCGGCTATTCGGACGCCTCGACAGTCTACCAGGCTGGATTGTCTCACTCAGGGAGGTAACCAAGATCAAACTGCTCGCCACCGAGCTGTTGCAGGACGCTATCGACATGCTTGGGGATCTCCCGAATCTGGTGTCACTGCACCTATGGAGGAAGTCCTACGTAGGGCACGAGCTGCGCCTGGGCACGGGGCAGTTCAAGAAGCTGAAGCTTCTCGCCCTCGACTCCCTACAGGACCTGGCGTCGCTGGTGATCGAGGAGAAGGCGATGCCGCAGCTCGAGTGGCTGTGGATCTACCGGTGCGCGACACTGAGGGATGCTGAGGACAGCATAACTGGCGTCATGTTCCTGGACAACCTTAAGGAAATCCGGTTGAAGTGCGGCGGTGAGAAGGGGCGGCTCGAAGCTGCCCTACGAAGGACAATCCGCGAGCACCACAACCGCCCACAGTTCATCATATGATTGAAGTAACTAATACTATCAAAAACCCAAAAACAATGGCTGATTTTGGTGACAAAAATGTGTACTGATGACTGTTAAAACTCATTTTTATTGGTATTTTTCTGTAGTCGTGGGATATCTTCTATGGCAACGAGCTGGTGGCAGAAGGCAGCATGCCCTCGACATATCTCTACCAGGGACCGAGACAGCAGGGGGGCAGTGGGAGTGTTAAGGGTATTAGAGATATAATAAGAATTGGTATATTCCCATGTAATATCCTTTTGTACTCTCTATATATATTACCCATTTGACCTCTTCAATATATGCACAATATTCATAACATGGTATCAGAGCTTAGATTAAAACCCTAACATCGATCTACTTCCGCTCCAGCTGCCGGCGGGTACCTCTTCCGCATCTGCTACCCCCGGGAGAAGCAATCTCCCCGCTTCCGGGGGTGGCCACGTTGCCGGCTGCAACAAATACTATCAAAAACCCAAAACATCATAAATCCAAAACAAATGGCTGATTTCGGTGGTAAAAAAGTGTACTGATGACCGTTAAAACCCACTTTTATTGGTATATTTCTATAGTCGTGGGATTTCTTCTGTGGCAACGAGCTGGTGGCAGAAGGCAGCGTGCCCTCGACAAGCATCTCTACCGGGGACGGAGACAGCAGGGGGCTTAGTGGTAGATCCCCAAGCTTAAAAAAATTTCCAGACCCACTTTATCAAATGTGGAACAAAACTCTATAAACATATGCATGGTCCCTCCAATAGTTTAAATGTCAAAATCTTGTAAGCTAAGTGTTAGTTATCTGATCAATATTACATGTGCACAAAAGATCAGTCCATTTTCTTGTATTCCCAATAAGTAGCTAGTAGCAGCAAGCTTCTTTTTTACTTTTGCTCAGCCCCGGAAATACCAAATATTCTGGGTACTAGAAGAGGAGCACCAGGAGGCAGCACAACTTTCTCTTTCCCTATTCTCCATTGCCATTTCTTCTCCCTCAAAACTCTCCAAACCAGAGATGGATTCAAGTCTTGAAGGGTGCGTTGTGATGATTTTAGTGGAATGGAACATCGAAGAGTATGGCCTAAGTAAACACTCGAAGGACCGTATAAGAAGGTCATGTTTAATATTGTGATGAACCATTGCAATATTTCTGGAGTGGTTATTTGGTTTTGCAAAGATTGCATTTGATTTAAACTGTGTTATGGAAGTTCCAGAAAAATAGGGTTTTGGGAATTGAGTCATGGATCGAGTTGGTTTGACCTGTGTCATTGCATTGAGGGTGCATGATGCATGTTTGACAAACGTGGGTCAAGTTGTAAAGAACTTGTGACCGAAAATGATTTCTTTGTCTTTGGATATGTAGGGATACTTGGAGTCACCATGGTCAACGGCGAGGATCGGGGCTACATGTTTGACAAACGTGGGTCAAGTTGTGAAGAACTTGTGACCGAAAATAATTTCTTTGTCTTTGGATATGTAGGGATACTTGGAGTCACCATGGTCGACGGCGAGGATCGGGGCTATGCTCAGGGAGGAGTCAAGACACATAACGATCAAGGATACCGGGTGAGATGGTGAGCTCATGCATGACAAGAGAAAGGCGAGAAATATTGAATGCAAGTTTAACGACAGAGTTACACGATGTGGCTTGGTAGTCCAAGTGAGGCGTGGTACGGTGGAACCGGAGCGGGATAGACTTGCCACGTGTGGTAAGCCAATGGTGAAACTACACATGCCAAGCATGACGATTGCTTGCATTGGAAGGAGGTGACCCGGTCAAGAAAGAGTATTTTGATTGTTTGGCCAAAATACTAGAATCTATCTTGGATCAAAACCGCAATGTATGAGTGGCGCTTGAAGAGCGATTTAGGTCAAAGAGAAGCTGGCTTGATCGAGATGGATCAAGGGTAAAGGACTTAGTGGATTTGGGCTTATGCACTTTGAAAATCATGCATAAGTAAATATGTGTGGGTAAAACACGTGTGTGAGGTTAACGGGTTTCACCCCATTGTGTTAAGTTGGATAATATCTATTAGAGTTAGGTGTGGCTAGTTAGCCCACCTATATAAAGGGATTGGGATGGAGACTTATGTTAACCATCCTATCTATATTTCTTGTACTCTCATGTCTAGGGTTAGAGTTTGAGAGTTGAGTACCTTGTATGCTCTTTGTCCTCCAAGGTGAAGTGGTAGTAAAACCTACCTCCTCAAGTAAGCAAAACATCAATATTTGTGCACCTACATGGATCGATCTTTCATGTCTTGATTGGTTTACTCTTGTGTTTGGTTGATTTTGATCTCTTCTCTTCTCTCTTCTTGATCTTAATATGCTAATTAAGGATGTGAATGAGATAGAGATAACCTATTGACATCAATCTTCAATCATTTAGGCACTTTGATAGCAAGTTCATAAAAAAATCCAGTTTTGTTTGATTTTGACATCACCAAGTGATTTCTTGTTTCAAGGTTTCTGGTGTAAGATCGAGGAGGCCGACTAGAGGGGGGGTGAATAGGTGGTTTTAAAATTTTTGTCTAATTTCAATTGACAATTTTAAACTTAATGAATTGACTAGAGCAAATCGACAAAGGTATACCTAAACAACTTAGAAAGGCTCAAGATAACACTAGCACAAGTAATTGACCAATATCAAAATTAAGAGGTCTAGGTCTAAGGTTGCTACTCTAACTAAGACAAGCAATCAATTAATATGAATTAAGAACGTTGCTTGAATGAAAGTAAATACAAGAGAGCAAACCACAATTTGACACAATTACTTTTTGCCGTGGTGATCGGAGACTTGCCGGTCTCCCCTAGTCCACGTTGAGGTAAGCCCGACGGAATCGGACCGGCTCCACGAATTGAGCATAATCACCTCGATCACTAGCGGTAGCCCTTTCCCTCTCCGGGTAGGCGAGCTCCGAGCCTTCACAATCTTCCGGGCCTTCTCACAATCTTCTTGAGAAGATCACCGGAACCTCCGCCAAGCCGTCTAGGTGCCGGCAAGCACCAAGAGAAATGAACCACAGCGGCTTGATCACACACAAGTGCCAATTGGATCAGTCTAGAATGCAATGCACTTGAATTTGGCTCAACTGCCTCTATTTAATGCACAAGAGTGAAAGAGAGGTGCGAGAAGTTGCTCTAGGCTCAAAGATGTTCAATATGGGTTCAACAACACTTACAAGTTCTGGTGGGGGTGTATTTATACCCTCACCAACCTCAAATAGCCGTTGCAATAAACAATTCTGAATTTTCAGGAAAACCGAAACTACCGCCGTTATATGGGCGGTACTTCCGGATTTCCGCCGTCGCAACAGAACGGCTATGTCAGGCGGTCAGAAGTAACCGTTGAAAAATGAGTGCGGTACTACCGCCGTTAAAACCGCGGTACTTCCGGAAATCCGGAAGTTCCGCTCTTAGCCCCGGTACTTCCGATATCAACGCGGCTAACTTCAACTCAGGGCGCTCTCTGGAAATAAAGTTTCGCTCTTAAGTCCGGAACTACCGGCCTGCGGTAGTTGCGCAGTTCAAACCGCGGTACTTCCGTTTTCCGAGAGGCTAAGTTTAACTCCGGGCGCTCTCTGGAATTTAAGTTCCGCTCTTAAGTCCGGAACTACCGGCCTGCGGTAGTTCCGCAGTTCAAACCGCGGTACATCCGTTTTTCGAGAGGCTAAGTTTAACTCCGGGCGCTCTCTGGAAAAACGATCCGCCCAGAGGCCCGGTACTTCCGGCCATGCGGTAGTTCCGCCCGTAGAACGCCGGTACTACCGGATTTTCTGACAAAGCACAGTTTTGATTTGATTTTAATTTCTAAGTGCATGTATGATCCTAAATTGATCCCAAGGGCACATTAGCATATGATTTAGCAAATCACCATGATCCCTCTTAATAGTACGGCGTCTATCCTATAATCCGGTCTTCCAACCTATCTCCAAGACCGGTAAAAATAAAATAGATCCCTAAACTATTTACCTTGTCGCCCTTGAGATCTTTGAATCTTCAACATCTTTTTATGTACCTTCTTCTTTGCCCTTGAGACTAATTTTTGCAAACACTCAATACACAAATTAGTCCCATGATCACATAATGTCATTAATTACCAAAACTAATATTTTTAGGGGCCTAGATGCTTTCATCTGGGTCGTGTTGTTTAGTGTTCTAACTTGCTGTGATATGTGGGAATACATCTAGACCCATCTTGATCATTGTCCACCCACGAGCAAGTTGTTTTCACCGATTTTGGTTTTGGCTCGGTTTTGGTGCACATTTCCTTCAAACTGAAAAAGGTCTCAACTTTTGCCATGATTTTCATCATCATTTGTTGGAATATATTCTTGATAACCTAGAGATGTTCCCTACAAAATTTCATATCATTTGGATCTACGGATCAAAAGTTCTCTCCATTATGGTTTTCAAAATCGAGTTGAAAATACTATTTATTGCCCTGATTTTACTGTAACAAGCGATCAGACCACCGTTGGAGAAGGGGTCAGACCGCCTGACTGCTTAGACCGCCATTTGTAAGCCAGTTAGATCATCGGGAAGTATTGGCTTAAGGTTTTGTGTTCTTAAGTTATTTGCCTTGAGTTTTTTTGATGAAAATTCTATTTTCTGTAACTCTGTAGTTGTTGTGTTAGAATAGAATCTCGAATACTTGTAGAGAAATTTGAATTGGCACCATTAACCTCTCCTCTGTTGACATCCGATCCTACAACACTAAACATATACTCCCTCCTTTTTTAATTGTAAGGCATATAGTTTTTGTAGTCTTGTTTCAAAATATAAGGTGTGTATGTGAATTTATTGATATTTGTAAGATCATGATGACAATTAGAGGAAGATAAATAATTGTAATATACAGTGAAAGCTTTTTCTCAAATCTATTATCTTCTGATTGTGCAACCCACCAATACAACGAAAACACACAAAAAAAAGCAGCAAAGGAGGAAGAAAATTTTCTTAGTACTATAGCAAATTTTGTAGTATAATGTACTTGTACTGTAGCAAGGTTGAAGAAGTCGTTGAAGAGATCTTGAAGTAATCTTGATGTGACACTATAAAATTAATCAATGTTGGAGTCGCTAATACTGCTTGATGATGCACGCAAGAAGACGCCGAGTTGATGGCTCGGCAGAACACATCTCGCGTTAGCCTGAGCACTACTTGAAGATCTTCAGGCATCAATGGTGGGCAAGCTAGAAACCAAGTGGGAGGGCCCGTACATCATGTCGGCAACCCTTCGGCTAGGCTCGTACTGATTGGCATCCCTGAAAGCATCTAGGCCCCTAAAAATGGTTTTGGTAATTAATGAATTTATGTGAATATGGGACTAACGTGTTTAATGAGTGTTTAAAGGATTAGTCCATAAGTGATCAACAAGATGCAGGCTATGGATCAATGTGAAGACAAAAAATGGCTCAAGACAAAGGTATACTTAGAATAGAATCCCTTTTTGTTTTTACCGGTCTTAGTAGAAAAGGTGAAAGACCGGATTATAGGCTAAAAAACCATACCATAAAGAGGGATGATGGCAAGTAGCTTGATAGCAAAATTTATGTGCCATTTGGATCGAACTAGGAGCATGCATTCTTTAAAAATCTGTTTTAAAAAGCCAATCTGTGCTCTGTCTGGAAGAGCGGTAGTACTGCAGTTTTCAACGTCAGAACTACCGCAGAGCGGAAGTTCCGCAACAAAATCGGTACTACCGGCGACATGAAGCTCCGAAATCTGAGCGGAGCCGTTTTTCCAGAGAGCACCCTCCGAGTGACATTTGAGATTTCACGGGATCGGAAGTACAGATGATTTATTGTCGGAACTACTGTTGGGTGCGGTAGTTCTACTGTATGGAGCGGTACTTCCGGAGCCCGGAAGTTCCGGAGGATGAGCGGAGCCTTTTTTCCAGAGAGCGCCAAGTCAGGGTCAGGATCGAGTGATAGTACCGCACCGACTTTGCGGAACTACCGCAGAGCGGTAGTAC
Organism: Dendrocalamus latiflorus; assembly: GCA_017311315.1. NCBI lineage: Eukaryota > Viridiplantae > Streptophyta > Magnoliopsida > Poales > Poaceae > Dendrocalamus > Dendrocalamus latiflorus. Next base: position 2,583,412 of record CM029628.1, read on the forward strand.
TAGATTTTATAACGACGGTAGTACTACGCTGACTTTCCAACGGTCACTGCAAAGTTTCTGACATAGCCGTTCTGCCGCGCTAGAAGGGGAGCGGAACTACCGGCCTTAGGCCGGCGGTAGTTCCGCTCGCCCTGAATTTTTTGGAATTTGTTCCAAACGGCTAGTTTTGGTTGGTGAGGGGTATAAATACCCGTACCACTGCTCAAGGACAGTAACAAGAGACTGATTGAACTTTTGTTAAGCATAGAGCATTCACTCCACACCTCCATTTCACTTTGAGCATTAAATTTGAGGTGGTTGAGCAAAAGTGCATTGCATTTATTAGTTGATCCTTTGGCACTCATTTGTAATCAAGTGAAGCCCTGGTTTATTACTCTTGGTGCTTGCCGGCACCTGGACGTTTGGGCGGAGGATTGATCGGTGATCTTCTCAAGAGAGTTTGTGAGAAGGCCTGACATTCGTGTGAAGGTCAGAGCTCACCTACCCGGAGCGGAGAAGAGCTACATCTAGTGGACTCAAGGTGTTTCGGCTTAATTCGTGGAGCCTGTCCGATTTGTTCGGGCTAACCTCAACGTGGATTAGGGGAAACCAGTAAGTTTCTGAGCACCACGGTAAAACATCGGCTGTGTCATCTCTCTCTCATATTTCCTTCTAGCTCTTCTTTGTTAGTATTATTGTGATCACTTGCTTGATGTAGAGCTAGTATTGTTTGTCTCTTGACTAGAATTGTGTAGGCTTAAGTGCTTACATTCTTGCTTTATTAAGATTGTAGAAAATCATTGAGTAGAAAAGAAAATTTTAAAAACCTCCTATTCACCCCCCTCTAGTCGGTATCCTTGATCCTACAAACCCTTGAAGGGACGGACCTCAAGCACACCTGGAATGGTGACCATCTGCATCGTTACTACACGTAGCCACTACTGGAGGGGTAGCCTCTAGTACCGTCTGTACAGGCATTTGTAATAGCTTACCCATGTAAACGAGGTCACATAATAAAGCCCTTTTTCTTTTGCTATGGAAGCTAGTGTCCTTGAGTATAAATAAGAGCGTGGAGTCCATAGTCTCCACGCCAAATCAGCGAAGTATAAAACACTGGGAGCCTCTGGCATCTGGGGCCACTCTACGGAGTATAAATAAGAGTGTGGAGTCCATGGGCTTCATGCCAACTCTACGAAGTACAAAGTGCCAAGAGCCTCTAGCAGTGTCCTAGGCCACTCTACGAAGTATAACTAAGAGCGTAGAGTCCATGGACTTCGTGCCAACTTTGCGGAATATAAAGCGTTAGGAGCCTCTGGCGTCCGGGGCCACTCTATGGAGTATAAATCAGAGGGTAGAGTCCATGGGTTCTATGCCAATTCCAACAAGGATAAAGTGCTGGGAGCCTTGCAATAGCAGCACACAAGTCCTACCGCTGGGTGCATCAATATAGTTCCCAAGGTTAGACGTAGGAGCGTGCACGTTTGAGACTTTGTCCTACCGCCAACTTTGTCAACGCCCATGTTCGAAGGGTAGGGGACGGAGCACACATTTCAAACTTCATCCTACCGCCAACTTCATTGACACCCTTCCGAAGGGTGAGAGACGGAGCATGCGTTTTAGACTTCGTCCTACTGCCAACTTCATTGACACCCTTCCGACTTCGTCGACAGCCATTCAAAGGATAGGAGACGGAGCGCGTACATTTCAGACTACGTCCAAATGCCGACTTCATCGATGCTCATCCGAAGGGTGTGACACGGAGCATGCGTGTTTCAGACTTTGCCCTACCGACGACTTCGTCGATGCTCGTCCAAAGGGTCAGGGCTAGAGTGCGTGCATTTCAGACTTTGCCCTGCCGATGACTCCATTGACACTCGTCCGAAGGATGGGGGACAAAGACCGTGTGTTTCAGACTTCGCCCTACCGATGACTCTATCGATGCTCGTCCGAAGGGTGGGGATGGAGTGCGTGCATTTCAGATTTTGCTCTACCGATGACTTCATTGACGCTCATCTGAAGGGTAGAAGACGAAGCGTGTGCGTTTCAGACCTTGTCCTAACCACCTACTTCGTCGATGCTCGCTCGAAGGGTGGGGGATGGAGAGCGCGAGGCTTTGCCCTATCGATGACTCCGTCGACGCTCGTGCGAAAGGTGGGATGGTGCGCACTTCAATTCTAGCTAGCTAGTACAAGAGCCTTTCATGAACATCTGATGATTAGCTTTTAAAAGAAAACATGCTAGATTTTCTAGAATAGAAAGAGTAGAAGATTTTGCTCAAGCAGATCGATCAATCCCATGTAAATTTGCTTGTTGCAGGCAAAGAGTACTATAGGTCGATCTCCGTCGGTTAAATTACACGATGCAGAGTAGGATGCTGATATTAAGGCTCTCAGAAAGAATATAGAAGCATTGGAAGCGTATGGCAAGGAGTACAGGGACATGTACTTGGCAGTGAAAGGGAGTAACATAAGATGGATCAGGGAGTCTAGCTAGCTAGGGTTCCATCTAAAGTTATACTACAGTTTATAGAATTTTGGACACTGTTGGACCCATGGACTGCCGAAATTCCGGTTTTGGCCCCCGAACGAAAAAAATTCCATTTTGGACCCCTGCTGAGCGCGCGTTTCTGAGGTGGCGCCACGTGTCCCGGTCGTGCGGTGTGGTACCGCACGACCGCACTGTTCACGGGTCGTGCGGTACCACACCGCACGACCCACCTGCCGGCCGCACGTCCGCCCGCCCGAGCGCGCCTCCTCCCGGCCGACCGCACGATCGCCTGCCCGAGCGCACGACCCGCCTCCCGAGCGCACGATCGCCTCCCTCACCACACGACCGAGTCCCGCGCGCGTTTCTTTGCCGACTGACTCATCTAGGGTTTACTGTTTTAATTTAGGTGTATATATATTTATGCATTTGTAAAGTTATTATTTATAAAAAAATTTATGTGTATATATGAAATGATTTGTGAAAAATATGAATTTGAAGTGGAGTCCACTTTACTGCTTGTGTAATTTTTTGTGCAATTTTGAAAATTAAAAATTTTGGTTGGCAGAGTACGAACGAAATTTGTGTGAAGTAACGATTAGTGTATTCGTGATTTTCATATATTGGTGACCGTGAAAAATGTGTTGAAGTGACAATAACAAATTTCGATCATGGTATGTTGTTTTATTGGAAACAGTTTAATGAAAATTTTTTTGAGCACAAATGTGATATGAACAATTGGACGAAATGAAGGAATGTGATATTGAACACGTGGGAATGAGTGCAGGAACTGTAATGATTATAAGTTTTTGTTAAATTTGTAGTTGTGAATCAGAAAAAAATCTGATAAAATTGTAAAACAAGTTTATGTTGATTATATGTTGTAGATGCATAAAAAATGTTGGGAATTTTTTTAGGAACAATTGTGCGTAGAACAATCGATATATAAAGTGGTAAGTGACTTTTAGGGTTTGGTATGTTTTTAGGGTTTGCAATCCGCGTGATTTTTGTATGTCTTGGCAATTTTGTAGTTATAAACTGCGTAAAAATTAGATAAAATTGTAATAACAGTTTATATTCATTGGAAGTTGTAGATGCATAAAAAATTAACCCAAATTTTTTAGGCACGATTGACCATAGAACGGTCGATACATAAAGTGGTAAGTGATATTTTGAAGGTTAGTGAGAATTCGTGTACGGTGAGAACCGGTATGTTAATATTGGCAAATGAGGTGCTACGTGAATCATGGAATGCGAAAAGACGAGATATTAAAATTCATAATAGAGCTGGGCTTAACATGCCGCGTACATTTTTATTACATGCATAACATATAGCATGATATGCGACTAACCCACGCAACTGCGCGTACCACCTACTGTGTGGACCGGGGCCACTTGCCCTTCTTTGCCCGCTCGGCGTCGAACTCCTCCGTGGACCGGAGCAACCTAGGCTCGGCGCTGGGTCTATTACATTTTGTCTACTGGGTGTAGCGTGGTTGTTTCCCCTTTTTCTCGCGCCCTGAAGATGGCTCCGCTGCATCCTTCTTCCTGTCACTCTTGGTCTTGAGAGCTGCCTCACGAGCTTGAAACTCTTCCTCCTGACGCTTGATGGCTGCTTCACGCAGACTTAACTGCTCCCGCCTCCTTTGCAGCTCATCCCCTTGCCCTTCAGACGGATTTGGTCCACCCTCACGCGGCGCTCTTGCTCAAGCCGCATATGTCGTTCGACCTCGCGAGCCTGAGTCATCTTGACAAAGTATTGTCCTTTGTTTTCCACCTCCATTGGCCGGTTCCGTGGCCATGCCGGCGGCACCCGATCCACCCATTCGATGAACTCGCAAGGCTATGTGTGGCGTGGTAGATGTCATGGATCAAGTTGAAAAACGATAACGAGAAACAAAGGATTTAGTTGTCGTCGTTACCATGAAGTCGTCATCCAGGTCTGGACACTTGAAGAACTTACGGCCGTAGTTGGCTCATTGTACTGGATCCGTCCAGACGCACAATATCGTCCTAAAGCCGCAACGGCACTTCGGGCGCTCATGCCACTCCGGCACTCCAAATGGGTCGGACCTCCAGGAAGACATTGTTGTGTAGTAGTATTGTGATGGCTTGAGGAGGAGATGTGGTATGGAAGACATAGGAGGCCTTTTTGTAGGCAGGTTATCTGGTGCACTGGGTATAGTCCATGGAGAGGACGACATGGGGATCTTTTGAGCATAGTCAGGTTTCCAGTGTAGCAATAAATGTCCCTATGAAGGCTTTTGAGCCTGTAGTCTCGTAATAAATTCAGAGCTTGGACCATTCAATGTATGTGGTACAACGTAGCCTTTTCAGTCGTTTGCAAGAAACAGTACATTCCACGAAATAAGTGATACAACATTGCCTTCTCAGAGGCCAGTAATCGTAACTGGGCAAAGCTGCCCGGTTTTGTCATGTCACTGCGCAAGGCTGCCCGGTTTTGTAATGCCACTGCGCAAAGCTAGCCACTTTTGTCATGTCACTGCGCAAAACTGGCCCGTTTAGTCATGTCACTGCGGAAAGCTGGCCCGTTTAGTCATGTCACTTTGCAAAGCTGGCCTCTTTTGTCATGTCACTGCGGAAAGCTGGCCTCTTTTGTCATGTCACTGAGCAAAAGCTGACATCTTTGCTCATGTCACGGGTCTCCTCGCAATCCTTCACCATCTTGTCCCATTGCTTCTTCTTGCCTTTGTTCATCCCGGTTGGGTGAGGGAAGCGCGGTGTAGTATGGGGTTTGCATGTGCAATGTTCACTGCATGTAAAGCTGGTACGTTTTATCTCTACTCGTACGTGTAAAGCTGGTCCGCGTGGTCATAGCAGTGAGTAAAGATGGGGGTGTTGCGAGACTACTGCCAAAAGGCGCCATTTTGTCATGTCTCTGAGCAAAGCTGTCCTGTGTTGTCATCTCACTGAGCAAAGCTGTCCTCTCCTTGTCTAGTCACGGAGCACAACTGTCCTCTTTAGTAATGTCAGTGCCCAAAGCTTGCATCTTTTGTCATCCCACTGAGAAAAGCTGCCCCGTTTCGTCATGTCACTGCGCAAAGCTGCCATCTTTTATCATCTCACTGAGCAAAGCTGGACCGTTTCGTCATGTCCCTCGTTTGGTATAAATAGCACGGTTGGGGTCCCAGCACTTTGTAGACAGAGAACCGTGTAAATCGAACAAAGAAGTACCCTCTCTTTCGTGCTGGAACAAACCATGTCGGAAGCTGAGGGGCCAGTCAATTTTGGGTCACCGAAGGAAGACCTTCCCTTCGAAAGGAGGGAGATCTTTGGTCCACAATACCGCTTGATACCAAGCCGGCGTGCTCAACCAGTGTGGCCGAAATGCAGACACAATGAGTACGCGGTCGTGCAGGCCCTGGATGGCCCGTTCGATGGCGGACGCCGTTTCTTCCGATGCCCACGCTCCGGGGTACAAAATATTAATAGTACATTTTTTGTTATTGGTTATGGACCCTCCATGTTTACCATCGTGTCCCACAGATGGCGAAATGCGGCTTCTCCCGCTGGATCGACCCTCCTCATGAATGGTATATTTGCCGTTATGTGGATGCATTATGGGATCGAGTATTGGAGTTGCAGGACCGAATCAAGACTCTCAATGAGGCGAACAACGACCTCCGCCAACAGATACGACGCGAGAGGGGTAACGAGGAGGTCGTGAACATAGGAAACTCTTATGATCCCACATGTTGCTGCGCGAACCCGAGCTGCATATGTGCGTGCCACTACCAGGACGACGAGCCACGTCCGAGGCGACCCCCTCAGCAATTCTCCATGTGGGTGCCACGAGGCTCGTTTGGCATGTAGGTAACAAGGTGTATGGTTGTTTTGTGTTTGAGTTGTTGTGTTTGTTGGCGTGTTGATGGCTGTAGTACTTGCTATATGTTACGTACGGGCAATGTATGTGTTGTTTCGTGTTGTCATGTCACTGAGCAAAGCTGGCATCTTTTGTGTTCTCACTGAGCAAAGCTGGCCCGTTTTATGATGTCACTGGGCAAAGCTGTTCTCTTTTGTCATCTCACGGAACAAAACTGGAATCTTTTATCATCTTTTGTCATTTGTCATCTCACTGAGCAAAGCCGACCTCTCATTGAGCAAAGCTGACGCTTTTGTCATGTCTGTACATCCCTGTTTTGTCCCGTCGGGATGCGGCATCGTTTCGACAGACTAGAGTGGAAGATAAATTTAATGTTGTGTGCTATTTTGTTTCTTGTGTTTATTGTTATCCTCAAGTTGTAGTGCTGGAGGTTCTCCTCGTGTATGTTGGTAATGTTTGATGCTATGTTGTCGTCAAGCTATTTTCTTTCTTGTTTTTCTTGTGTTTGTTGTTATCGTGTCTTCTCCCGCTGGAGAGGTAATGTATGTATGTGTAATGGATGCTGTTAGTTACAACATGCGTGCATACTTATTGTTATCGTGTGGTTGGGTGGCACGAGGCTCGTTTGGCATATAGGCAACGAGGTGTACGGTTGAACATCTTTGAACAGGAAACCATTTTTATACAAGAAACCATCTTTGAACATTAAACCATCAAGCACTTCAAGAACATCACCAGTCTAACGATCACGCCTCATTACAATGAACTCATTATCAATCTCATCGTCGTCTCGTCGGACGCCATATGTGATCCTCCGAGAAGGTGAACCGGGTAGGTGAGTGCGGTGCATCTCGAAGGTCATATTGCGAGGCCTGCGTCCGAGGTGGTCCTGTGTACAGCTGCGTGGGGTCTTGCGTTGGCGTCCCAAAAATAACGCTGAGCCATTCGGTGTCCTGCGCTGACCCACCGTGAACGTCATGGCCCTGTTGCTCCGAGTAAACCTGCATTTTTTTGCGAGTGCGATTAGATGGCTTCGAAATATACACGTTTAGCTTAGTACGTTAGTGCATACCGGGGTATGTGGCTGTCGAAATGACGATGTCGACGGGTAGTCGCGCATGTACTCCTGCGATGTGAAGCCTTGATAGGTCTACCCAAACCACATGTCCCGGTCTTCTAGGTTGGACTGCATACTACGGGTTGATGGGGCGATGACCGATGGCATCCCCCCTCTTGTGGGTGCGGCGAGTCAGGGTCGCTCTCTGGAGTGGGCCCCCGTCGACCTGGAGAGCGCCGTCGCTCCTCCGTCGCCCTCCGTGCTGACGATGCCCGTAGCAACGTGTTGTCCTGTCGCAATTGCTGCCAGACGAACATGTGGTTAGACATAAATGGTAAATGAGTGGATGAACAAATAGTTGGCAATTGTCCAACCGTCGGTCCGAAGCGCGTGGAGGCCGAGCGAGCGTAGCTAGGCCGACTCTCGGACTGGGATGGATGCGACGTCGATGGCCGTGCTGATGGTGGTGCTGACGGCGGCGCGGAGGGGGGTGGTGGTCCCTGGCCTCGTCCGCCACCGCGTGTAGCAACAACGTCATCTCGGCGACCACAACTCAAGGACCGTATCGCAGCCCTTGCCTCATCCCAGATGCTGCGCATCGAACTGACCCACCGCTTAGTCGTATTTGACTTCCTATGGCATATAGACTCAGCAGCCTCGTCCTCGATACGATGCATGCGGTCCACCTGCAGTGAAACAAACTGTCAGTTAAAACGTAATCCTGCACTGTTTAATGACATACTAATCTCGTACCGCCTGGTCGATCCGTGCCGCTAGATGACGGTTTGGACCTGCCTGTAGAGCGGCCTCGTGAACGACCTCAAGTGGAGGATGTGGCGGCTCCGCAGTAAGCCTAGTGCGGGTGCGTGGAGCGTACCACTCAAGGTATGTCCTATACGTCGCGGGGTCGTCCGGCCGTGTCTCATCCACAACCATCGTATCCGCCTGGTCACGCCACTGGTCTGTCCACCGTCGCTGTGTGGCTCTCCAGTCTTCTGTCGCTCGCCCTCTCCTCGATTGCCTGCAAGTTCATTGAGACATTACACAATTAGAAGGGGCACAGACTACTTAATTAATTAAATTTATGGTGTAATGACATACCGGTGGGTGCTGTCTGCAAGAGGGCATCCTGGCAGGGGGGACATGCTGGTACAGTCCGAACTGCCTCATGACTCGGTGTGAGTTGTATGGCTCGACGCAGTGCGAGAACACCAAGTGGCAGGTCGTCAACCAGTAGATGTGATCCTGCCCGCACTGTGATGACAACGAGTGGGCGGCCGTGTCCATAATGAACTGTGGAGTCCATGGCCACCAGACTCTGTGGTCGTCGGGCAGAATCTCGAACCTGTTGTGGAAATCTGTGTACGCACGTCTCGGTCTGTCCCTGGCCTACCTCAACTGAGCATGTGTCTAACGTGTACCCATTGTGGGCCCATCAACGGGGTCGTCGCCACCATCGAGGCCGTAGAACTGCGGGCTGAGGTCATAAGGGTGCACAACACGACCAAACTCAGGCCTGCCAACGGAGAAGTGTTCCCACGACCACAGCTGAAGGAGAAGGTAGCAGACGGCTAGGACCGGCTCGCTGGCCGCGCTACGCTGCGAGGCGTCACACAAGCCTCGGTATGTGGCGCTAAGAACTGCTGATCCCCAGCTATACTGTGGCATCTGACCAGGTCAGCCATCCGCCAAGGACTCCGCTAGGTGTATGTAGCTAGGCTGCACGGAGTCTCCAGTGGTGCTAGGGAACAAGATCCACCCGAACAGATATAGCAGGTATGCAACGAAGTGCGTCCGCACCTCGTTCTCATCTACGTCTGCAGGACAGGTCATGTAGCGATGAAGCCATCCGTGTGGCACACCAGCTGCGTTGTCTGCGATCGGATGACCGAACCGGTGACCCAAACGGACCCTCCAATCTGCTGCCTTTGGGGGTGGCACTACAGCAGCACCACGGACGGGTAGACCTGTAAGCATCGTCACGTCCTGCAGAGTAAGCGTCATCTCCCCCCCACCGGAAGTGGAAGGTGTGAGTCTCCGGCCTCCATCGATCAACGAGAGCGGAAAGCAGCGGCGCATCATACTGGAACGCATGCGGTAGATCCAACATGCGGGCAATGGGCAGCAACCTAGTGTCCCGCAGTAGTGGGATGTACCGCCAGTTCTCTCGGGGGCCCCTAAGGACGAAGCAAGGAGGCCCTCGTGCGTCTCCCGACGACCACGCATGGCATCGGTGGTGCTCATCCCAACGGGGGTCTAGCAACTCGAACGCCATGTCCTGCCAAAGAAGGATAATAAGTGAGTCTGAATTTATAACAAAATATGCAACTAATGACAACATAATTAATAACAAATGTAACGATAGGGAACCGTACGGAATGTACCAAAACATACATAAAATGTGCACACGAATATGACCCACATGACACGGCAACATATGGAATGTACGAAAACATACATAACATGGTTATATGCACGACATAGATACATGGAGCCAACAATGCAGCGTACACCTCCTGAATAATGCATGGTACATCGCAACGCACATAACACATGGAAGCCACAATGGGTACAACAGAACATTGTGGTTGGTACTACGGAGCGTTGCTTGATGCCGGCCTGTTTGGGCACTGGCTGAGGGAGTGGCCAATCGTCTTGCATAGCCTACACTTCGGGCGCCGAACACGATCCCCTTGCTGGTTGTCATCCATGTCGTTGCGGATGCGACGGCTTTGTCGTCTTCCACGACCGACATGCTTGAGTGCATCGTTGGGCACCCACTTTCTCTCCCCTGGCCATAATTCCCTGTAGTGCATGTCTACCCCGTAGGAATGGAACTCCGCACTCCAGGTTGCATACAAGTGCTACATGTCGTAGTACTTGGAGATGTACTGTGTCGACGCCTGGTTCCATACAGCGCAGGCCGCGTACACATGGGAGCATGGCTTGTGGAGAAGCTGGGGCTTGTTGCAAGTGCAAGATGCTTCATCACCAATCGTGCATACCTGCTTGCGCTCCCCTCTAATGTGACCCATGACATACTTCTGCCTTAGGCGGACCTCAAACTTCCTCCTTAAGCCATCAATGGGCTGAGCAATGTGGGATCGACCCTTCTCCATCTTCCTGTCCATGAAGGCCTGCATGACCTCAGAGTATTGCTTGTTTTCGTCAAGGTGCTTCTACGCCATCATGGCTCTATTCACAAAGTACCCAACGGTACGGTTCCAAGTCTCAGCCACGATTGCCGTGATCGGCAGGGATCTGACGCCCTTCAAGACACCATTGTAAACCTCGGACATGTTGGTTGTCATGATCCCATACCTTGCCCCACCGGTGTCGTGCAACAAAGACCACATTTCCAAGTCAGGTGCATTGGACTGAACCCATTGTGAGAATACCCCGACTCTTGTGGAGCCCCCCTCCACGGCCCCTGCTTCTGTATGCACATGCTTCGTAGCCTCCTGATCGAGCTGCCTCCACAAGCTGTCAAACTTCCGCTTCTGGTTCTGCATGCATAGCTTCTTGAACACCTTCATTAGGTCCTTGCTACGGAACCTTCTGTGGAAGTTCGCTGCAATATGCCTCATGCACCAGCGGTTCTTCACATCAGTCCACTGGAATGGGGGCTGCGTCCCATTCTGCAACGTTCGCAACGCAGACAGCAAGCCTGCATTGCGGTCGGAGATAAGGCACACTTCAGGGCGTTCTTGCACTACGGCATGCTTTAAATTGCAAAGGAACCAAAGCCAGCTATTTGTATTCTCGTTCTCCACAATTGCAAATGCCACTGGGAGTAACTGGTCATTTGCATCGGCTGCAACTGCGGTGAGAATAGTACCCTTGTACTTGCCGGATAGGAACGTCCCATCTACGGTTAGCACTGGACGACACCACCTGAACCCTTGTATCGCCTGATGGAAGGACCATAACACTCTGTCAAGAATGAAACAGTTCGGGCCCTCCGTAGGATGGACCCTCTCCTGCTTGTTTATGTAAGTGCCTGGGTTTGATTGTGAAATTTGATGCAGCATTCTTGGGACCAGGTCGTACGCCTCCTCGTACGTCCCATACATACGGTGCAGCACCTTTCGCTTCGCCTGCCATACCTTCTTGTAGCTCACTTCGTAGCCCGCCGTGTTCACTACTTCTACCATTAGAACCTTCAGGGTAATTGACACATCCGCCTGGATGAGGTGCATGACCAACTCCGCAACATACGATGATGTCATGTTGCGGTGTCTATGTACTGGCCCCGCAAGCTCGCAACTGTGATCTTGCAGCACCGTTATCCGGAACTCCGTGCCAACGCCCTTATACCGTTGTGCATGGACTTTGCCACCACAGGACCCGTCGACACACTTCACAACGTACGTGTCCGGCTTTGACTTGTGGATCCGATACGTCCGGCTTATGTTGACGGCATGTCTAGCAATAGCCTGCTGGACAGCACTCTTATTACGGAAGCACTGCCCCAAAAAGAGTGCGCACTCGCTGAACCCCCATTCTCCCTCCTCCGCCTGTGGCAGAACTAGGGCTGCCGCTGCGTTGTCGTCCAGTCTGGACGACACGTACGCACCATCCGTGGTCACAACACGACCTACCAACCCTCCAGTTGCACCTTCGCCCTCCTCGTCCTCTCCAGAACTGCCTGTTTCCACCTCCTTATCCTCCTCGTTGCCCTCTTCTTCCACCTGGTCCCCAAGATACTCATGACAGTCAATACGGGCGGCCCACCACCTCTCGTCCACACCTTCGTTGGGCTGGAAATTCTGCGCACGCCTCCTATCGTCTTCATCACCCACTTCCTCGCCCACATGTTCTCCCCGCAGAAGCGTCTTCATGACCACCGGAGATGAACCCAGGCACTACATCTCCACCAGCGCCATCTGGACCAACCATGGCTGATGATTCTGTCCTCTCCACGAACTCGACATACACCATTGGCCTGCCATATATCGCAGCATTAGGGTTGCACACGACCTCCATGTAGTTCGCCCATTAGGCGTCATTGGTCACCTTCACAAGTTGCCATATGCTCTCCCTTCCATCATCCACCATTGAGGCATAGACTGCCTCGATCCGTAACTTCTTCCTTGCGGTCTGTCGATCGAACGCTGAACGGACACACCTCCGTAGCTCAGACAAGCTCATGGCGCTCAGACCGGGTGCCCAGATCATAGTCCGCTCGCAATTTGACAGGTCCGCCCCATACGGCCCATCACGTACGAGACCACTCCCATAAAACACGAACAATTGTTGAATGCCAGCCATTGCGTACCTAACATAAGTGCATAATCAACTATTTTAGTACACAGCATGTAACAATCGTACCATCTAATTAACAATTTCGATTAGTATATATTTTGTATTTCTAAATCTACGATGTATTTGTAACTATTTTACTTTCAGATTGTACCATACACCAAATTAAATATTCATATCATTTTTATTTCCATACTACGGTCATTCACTACAGTCATTCATACTACGGTCATTCACTATGCATACTAATTATACAAATTGTCTCTAATCTAACTACTACAAATTTACCACCTACAAATGCTCCAACATAAATATTTACTTTTTCAACACCTACACATTATTTACACTACAATCTTTTCTAACTTTAACTTAATATAGTCTTTATGTAGCTCTACTATAACTTTCTATGACTGCTGTTATATTTTAATTCTAATCTACCAAATTTATTTCTAATTTATTTTTACCACCTACCGCACTGTATGTAGTTCTTCCCTAAGCGTACTAATCATATGCTTCTAATCCTAGTACTATTGTTATCACCTACAATTGCTCTAACATAAATATGTATTTTCTCAACGTCTACACACTACAGCTTCATATTTCCCACCTAACTGAAACTACTTTACAGTACGTATGTTCACAAAAAATGGAAAACACTATATACACTACAATATATCATGCCTAACATATGCAAGATTTGCTATACATACATAGCGTATAAAAGATTGACATAAAATAACAGTAACACAAGATGGTTTCCTTAATTAAAGCCTAATGACATACATAAAATTATAGTTGCACGGGCACAAAACTTACCTCTTGTTGATGCTCACGAGACGATCTACAACTTTTGTACTTACCAATTCCGCTGATTCCAAACGAAAACAACTCAACTCTTCCGGCTTTCGCTCCTCACTTTTCTTCACCAAAAATTGTATAAGCCTACCAATTATACAAATTGTCTCTAATCTATCTACTGTTGCTATCAACCACAAATGCTCTAACATAAATATTTACTTTTTCAACACCTACGCATGTAAGCACGTTTGTTCATCAAAAAATAACTATATTACACTACGTAACTTCAACAAATAAATACGATATTTTCTACACTACAATACATCATGCATCATGTTTACCTACAACATACACACCGTATTGGCTTATAAGAACATTAACGAAACACAGTTCCCCTAATTACGGGCTAATGACATTCACAGAAAAATACTTACACGGGGCCAAAAATTACCTCTTCTTGAAGCTCAGAAGACGATCTACAACTTTCGTATTTGCAAAATCTGCTGACTCCAAACAAAAGCAACTCAAAAATCTGAGTTTCCACACTTTCTTTTCCTCCCTTCACTCCCTCTCTCGCTCTGTCTTTGCTTTCACTGCGAACCAGAAGACTTCACCGCATGCATCTGCTCACCAAGCGAGCTCCAAAGCCATTTTATCGCGAACGCTCCTCACCCATTCAACAAAATTTGGGGGGCCATATCACTCATGCAGAGGGGCCAACCCGGGTGCAGACGCGTGTGCGAGCGCGTGATGCTTTTGGCGGAGGGATTAGACATCACGAGACAGGCGGTCGGACGAGCGAATCGCGCGGTCGGGGAATCAATCCCGCGCTCGGAGCGTGCAGACGCGCGGTCGGACGTCCAGACGCACGCTCGGGCGGGGCGGATGCGCGGTCGGCGGGGCAGACGCGCGCTCGGGCGACCGCGGGACGGGAGTCGTGCACTCGGACCGGGAGGTCGCGCGCTCGGCACGGATGGCAGCGGGGTCGTGCGGTCTGGTACCGCACGACCCGGTGAACAGTCCGGTCGTGCGATGACACAAACGCGCGGTCGGGAGGGGTCCAAAATTGGAATTGTTTTGTTTAGGGGGCCAAAAACGGAATTTTGTGTACACAGGGGTCCAACAGTGTCCAAAATTCCAGTTTATACATAAGCTGCACTGAGTACCGAATATGTGCTCCACTAAATAGTACTCTCTGTTTCGTAATATAAGGCATCGATTCTCAATGAGTAACATAATATGGATCGGGAGCTAGCTAGGGTTCCCATCTAAAGTTACGCTACAGTTTATGCAAAAGCTGCACTGAGTACCGAACATGTACTCCACTAAACGGTACTCTGTTTCGTAATATAAGGCATCGCTTCTCAATGAAAAGGAGTAACATAGTGGATCATGGAGTCTAGCTAGCTAGGGTTCCCATCTAAATCTACACTACAGATTATACATAAGCTGCACGGAGTACCGAATACGTGCTCCACTAAGTAGTACTCTCTCTGTTTCATAATATAAGGCATCGATTCTTAATGAGTAACATAAGATGGATCACGGAGTCTAGCTAGCTAGGGATTGTAACTCTGGTGACAATACATGAATATTCTTTTATAATTGATTTTGAGTTGTAAATCACTTTTGTAATTCATTTATCTATAATCTTATTGCTTGTTTTCAGAGGGCATAACTAGCATTTCCTGAGACTAACCGAAAAACGGACAATCATATAACCGTCTATGATACGTAGACCATCACAGACGGATATGTTTATAATGGTCTACGTATCACAGATGATTTTGTGTTAGAAACCGTTTGTATTGTGACTTATCACAGATCTGTTATCACTGACACTATTGTTAGAGTGATCTCAACCATTTGGCCCAACGGCCAAATGGGCCCCTTGTACGCGCCCTGATCGGGGGCGCCCAGCCCTAATGGTTGGTGGGCCCCTGTCGCCAGCGCCACAATAAATAGAGGTGGGGGCCAGGGCGGCACAATTACCGAAGTTGGCCGTGCCGCCACAATCCCCACCGACAACCCTAGACCCGATCTGAAAGGGGGCGCTCCAGCGACGGGAACTACCACCGCCACCTCTATCTCCCTACAGGGAGACGCCGCCGCCAGGGAGACCCCGCTCCTTCTCCACCGAACATCGCTGCCTAGCGCAGACCACCCCAACAAAAGGAGCGGGATGGCCGGGATCTCCACGACCCCTTCTTCTTCGACTCCGGTGACCGGCTCCGATGGTAACGAACAATCACAGCCTCTCTCACTCCTCGGCCTCCGATGGTGACCGGCTCCGATGGCAAAAGATCTCAACAATGGTATCAGAGCCACCCTATGGAGCTTATCTAGAGAGCTACAGGGAATCCCGAACCCTTGAAAACCCTATTGAAATCCCCAAATTGAACCCCTCTTGGATCGGCGGCAAACAAAAAAAAATAGCAAGGGGGATCTTACGGACAATGCCGCCGTCGCCGGTCTGTTGCTCTGCCTTGGAGCCGCCGCCGACGCCTAGCGGGGACGTCGCCCGCCGTGCGCCGTTTGCTGCCGCCTCTTGCCGGCCCCCGCACTCCGCCGGGGGCCACTTGGGCCGCCGCGCCGTCGCCGCGCGCTGCCGCTCCGCTTCGGGAGCAGGCCGGCCGCCGCCGCCCCGCTACCCCAGGCCGCCGGGTCGCCGCTTCGGGGGCCGCCGCCGCCTCCCGATGGCGGCGCCGCCGCGCCGCCCATCCGCTCCGCGCTGCCGCTGCTCGCCGCCGCCCAGCACCTTGCGCGCGCTACGCCCCGCCGCCCCCCCCTTGCGCTCGCGCGCAGCCGCCCGCCCGACTCGGCCGCCGCTCCCTCCGTTTTTTTCGCGTGGGACAGGACCGAATGGCATCTAGGGTTAGGGTTTTTGGGGGGGCGGCATTTTTGTTCAGGCGAAAAATTCTCCTGGCCGTCCGATCTTTTTGAACGGGCATGATGAATGCCAGTGGGGGCTGCGGGCTGAAAGTCTTCCGCACGGGCCAGTTGGGGCCGAGCCGGTTTTGCTAGCTGGCCTGTTTGGGCGCTGATGCACTATGGGCCGAGCCGGAAAAAGAAAAAGAAAAGAGAAAATTTGGCTAATTTAATTGATAAATTGGCTAATTTTTTGCTTAATTAAATCTGTCAAAAAATTGAACCAACGGGATATTTTTGACAGAATAGAAAAATATAGAAGATGCTTCTGAAAATAGAGAATTTTTTCCGCTGCGTACTTAAAGATATAATTTTTCATTATTAAATTTGAACCAACGGGAGAATTTAATTTTGGAAAAATAGATATATTTTCCAGATAATTATGATATTGTTATTTTCTGACCAACGTTGATAATAACAGTATTATAATTTTTTAATTGATGTTTTTATGCATTATCTCTATTTCTGCCCAACGGTGATGTAGATTTAATGTATTGATAAAATTGTATGTCGTATTTTTTGACCAACGTTGGAAATAAGGCATATAATTTTGCTGTTATGTTCTCACTTTATTTCAACTATTTTTTCAGGCGGATACAACTTGATGAGTTGTATCAAAGAGATCCCCACTCTCAAAGGAGATAACTATGGAGAGTGGAAGAAAAAGATAGACTTAGCGTTTATCTTGGTTGAGGTGGACTGGGTCCTCACTACAGCACGTCCCACTGAGCCAGTGGCACCGGTGAGGGATGAAAATGAGGCAGATGCTGCTTGGCAGACCAGACAAAGGGACTATGCTCCCATAAAAATGTCATATGATCTTGATCATGAAAAGTGGGTCACTGCCAACAAGAAATGTTTGGCTGTGATAAAGAACACGATTGAGCCTGCAATTGTGGGCTCAATCGCAGAGTGTGACACTGTCACAGAGTACTTTGAGAAAATAAAGAGTCAGTTTACTGGCTCTTCAAAGACTTATGCTACACAGCTGATTAAGCAGCTTGTGACAGAAAGGTACTCTGGTGGTGGCAGTGGCATAAGAGAGCACATACTAAGGATGAGCAACTTGGCATCCAAGCTTAAACCAATGGATTTGGCTCTCAAGGATGAGTTCCTTATTCATTTGATTTTTGCTTCCTTGCCGAAAGAGTTTGACACCTTTGTTGTCAACTACAACATGCAGCCCGAGAAATGGGACTTAGAAAAGTGCACAGCTATGTGTGCGCAAGAGGAGGAAAGAATTAAATCCTCACATGGTGGTTCTATCAACTATGTGAAGGACTACAAGAAAAAGAACTTTAATCATTCCTCCTCAAAGACAGGAAAGCCTCAGCATAAGCCTCAGCAACAAAATTTCACAGTGGAGAAAGATCAGTGCCTTCATTGCAAGAAAAAGGGACATTACAAGAAAGATTGTCCCGATTTCTTGAAAATGATTATGTCAAAGAAAGGTGAGAACATCATTACGTTCATAAATGAGTCCCTGTATGTACAATATTCAAAATCTACTTGGTGGATTGATTCAGGTGCAACTGTTCATGTTGCCAATAATTTGCAGGGATTCCGTTTGACGAGGAATACGCAAAGAAAAGAAAGATGCGCTAAAGTCGCAAATGGAGTCCAAGCTGAAGTTGAAGCCGTTGGCGATCTTTCATTAGAGCTAGCTGATGACTTCACTCTTTTACTTAGAGATGTTCTCTATGTTCCCTCTTTACAGAGGAATTTGATTAGTGTTTCATGTTTGGACAAATGATGCTTATGATTGTCATTTTGGAAATGGCAAGTGTGAAATAATATTTAATAAAGAATGTGTTGGTCTTGCCATCTTACAAAATGAGCTTGATTTGTTATCATTACGTGATGATGTGAATGTCGTATGCGATAATGGGAACGTCGCGTGCGAGAAAGTGATTAAATCCTCGTCTACAAATGTAAACAGGAAACGAAAGAGAAATCTAGATGCGTCGTCGAAATTATGGCACTGTCGTTTAGGCCATATTTCGAGGGGGAGAATAGAAAGACTAGTTAAGAATGATATTCTTCCTCCATTAGAGTTCTCAGACTTAGAACAATGCAGAGAATGCATTAAAGGAAAATATGTAAAGAAAATTAAGAAAGATGCCAAAAGAAGCACAGGAGTTCTACAAATTATTCACACAGACATTTGTGGTCCTTTTCCTGTGAAAAGTGTGGATGGTTATGACTCGTTCATAACATTCACGGATGATTACTCCCGTTATGGATATATTTATCCAATCAAAGAAAGAAATGAAGCCTTGGATAAATTCAAGATATTTAAGGCTGAAGTTGAAAACCAACACGATTTAAAGATTAAGATAGTCCGATCTGATCGTGGGGGGAGTACTACGGTCGACATACCCCATATGGACAAGTTCCTGGACCTTTTGCAAGGTTTTTACAGGAAAATGGCATAGTGGCCCAGTATTCTACACCGGGCGAACCTCAGCAAAATGGAGTAGCTGAAAGACGCAACTGTACCCTGATGGATATGGTGCGAAGCATGATGAGCTATTCCACACTGCCATTGAGTTTATGGATGGAGGCGTTGAAAACCGCCATTCATATTCTCAACAGAGTGCCTAGTAAGTCGGTGCCCAAAACACCGTACGAGTTGTGGACAGGAAGAGTTCCCTCACTAAACCACTTACGTGTGTAGGGGAGTCCTGCTGAGGCTAAAGTATTTAACCAAAACCTTGGGAAGCTTGATCTCAAAACAGTAAGTTGCCATTTCATTGGCTACCCTGAAAAGTCAAAAGGTTTTCGTTTCTACTGTCCAGACAGATATACAAAGTTTGTAGAAACGAGACACACTGTCTTCTTAGAGGATGAAATGATGAGGGGAAGCATGGTAGCTCGAGAGATTGACCTTGAAGAGAAGCGGGCGTATGCGCCCACTCCGATGATTCAAGAGCCATTCTTCACACTACCTGCTGTCGCTGCACCGATGGTGCAAGACACTGTGGTGCCAGCACCTGTTATTGTTCCTCCTGTGGCAACAATGAATGAGAATGAGGAACCTGTTCTTCAGGATCCTATAGAACCCATTGCCACAGATGAGGGGGAGCAACAGCAGCCTCAAACAGAAGATGCACCAAATGAGGAGGCCCCGAGGAGGTCTCAAAGAGTAAGAAGATCAGCTATTTCTGATGATTATCAGATTTATCATACAGAGGAATTTCAAATGGAGGATGATCCCACCTCATTTGAAGAAGCCATGAGAAGCAAAAATTCTTCAAAATGGCTTGAGGCCAGGGAAGAGGAAATGAGGTCCATGAAGGCTAATAAAGTCTGGGACTTGGAAATTATTCCTAAAGGAGCCAAAACAGTAGGCTGTAAATGGGTCTACAAGACAAAGCTTGACTCCCAAGGGAATGTAGAAAGATACAAAGCGCGACTTGTGGCAAAAGGCTTTACGCAAAGAGAAGGGATTGATTACAATGAGACCTTTTCTCCAGTCTCATGTAAAGATTCCTTCAGAATCATAATGGCATTAGTAGCACATTATGATTTAGAGTTACATCAGATGGATGTAAAGACGACATTTCTTAATGGGGATTTGGAGGAAAATGTTTACATGGCACAACCGAAAGGTTTTGTCGTGGAAGGAAATGAAAGAATGGGATGCCGCCTAAAGAAATCGATTTATGGGTTAAAGCAAGCTTCAAGACAGTGGTACTTGAAGTTTGACAGTACAATAAGAAAATTTGGGTTTAAAGAGAATGTAGAGGACAACTGTGTTTATGCAAAGTTTAAAGATAGGAAGTTTATCTTCCTAATCCTGTATGTGGATGATATCCTACAGGCTAGTAGTGATGTCAGTCTGCTACTGGAGACAAAGAAGTTTTTGTCCTCAAACTTTGATATGAAAGATCTTGGTGAAGCTTCGTTCGTTCTAGGGATCGAAATTCACCGGGATAGAAACAAAGGGACATTGGGACTGTCATAAAAGGCATACATAGAGAAAGTCTTAAAAAATTTGGTATTTATAAATGTAGTCCTTCACCTGCACCTATAGTCAAGGGCGACAGATATGGAGATTTTCAATGCCCCAGGAACCAGTACGAGCTCGATCAAATGAAATCGGTTCCATATGCTTCTGCTGTCGGAAGCTTGCAGTATGCTCAAGTGTGTATGCGCCCTGACTTAGCGTTTGTTACCGGGTTACTTGGCAGATTCCAGAGCAATCATGGAATAGAACATTGGAAATTGGTAAAGAAAGTCTTGCGTTATTTGCAAGGAACAAAAGGCCTCATGATGACATACAGTAGATCAGATTCACTCTATATAGTGGGGTATACAGATTCTGATTTTGCGGGAGATGATAGAAAGTCGACATCCGGATATGTGTTCACTCTCGCTGGAGGAGCTATATCGTGGAAAAGCTCAAAGCAAACTGTCACTACATCGTCCACAATGTATGCCGAGTTTGTAGCATGTTATGAGGCTACGGGGCAGGTGAACTGGCTAAAGAAGTTCATACCCGGTTTAAAAGTGGTTGACGACATCAATAAACCACTTAAGTTGTACTGCGATAATGAACCCGCAGTAACGTATGCCCACAACAATAAGTCAAGTGGTGCTGCCAAACACATTGACATAAAGTACTATGATGTGAAAGATAAAGTTCAGGATCAAATTATAAGTCTTGAGCATATAAGTACCGCAAAGATGTTAGCGGATCCGCTTACTAAAGGCTTACCACCCAACGTGTTCAGAGAACATGTAGCCGGCATGGGTTTAAGGGAAAGCCTATGATTCCTGGACTAAAAGATGGCCCAAAAGATTAAAGTAACTATTTCAGAACAGAGAGGTGTATTGTAGCTGTTAAATCTATCGGCGATTGACCGTGACGATGAGACATGTTCTATGCACTAATCTGTGATGGAATGACTAAAGTCAAAAGTAATTAAAGTTAAAGCATAGATTGAGATCAAGGGGGAGAATGTTAGAGTGATCTCAACCATTTGGCCCAACGGCCAAATGGGCCCCTTGTACGCGCCCTGATCGGGGGCGCCCAGCCCTAATGGCTGGTGGGCCCCTGTCGCCAGCGCTACAATAAATAGAGGTGGGGGCCGGGGCGGCACAATTACAGAAGTTGGCCGTGCCGCCACAATCCCCACCGACAACCCTAGACCCGATCTGAAAGGGGGCGCTCCAGCGACGGGAACTACCACCGCCACCTCTATCTCCCTACAGGGAGACGCCGCCGCCAGGGAGACCCTGCTCCTTCTCCACCGAACGTCGCTGCCTAGCGCAGACCACCCCAACAAAAGGAGCGGGATGGCCGGGATCTCCACGACCCCTTCTTCTTCGACTCCGGTGACCGGCTCCGATGGTAACGAACAATCACAGTCCTCTCTCACTCCTCGGCCTCTCGGATCTAGACTCCTAGGCGCAAAAGATCTCAACAACTATAAATCAAACAGTTACAAACCGTCTGTAATGACCTTCTCTACAGTAGTGATAAAGTCAACCTAGCTAGCTAGCTTATCGATGATCCCATGTATGGATGCACAAATTAACATTTGGTTTTGCAACAAGCAACAATGAGAGGGAGTGTTCATATTGGCTTATACTTCTAATTTCTACTTAGAAAAGTCAAAAGCCAATACAAACAACTGACTTCTTGAAACGGCTTCTCCACTCATGTTGCTTCTGTCTTGCTCTGAGGAGAAGGCAGGGGTCACAGGCGCATCACACACCCCATTCCTCTCGCTCCCGTTTTGCGCACGCATCTCTCACTCACTTTTTTGCATCACTCGTTTTGTCCTTCTAAAAGCTACTTCTTACGACTGCTACTATTTATTTTTAACCAAAACTATCAACCGCAGTCAAAAACCATCAACAGAAGCTAATACAAACACCTCGTACTCGTACATAGAGGCAAGAGCAACGCTTACGAGATGGAAATCGCTGGTTTCAGGACTATGATCGAGGGTCTCGAGATGAAAGTAAAAAACCTGGAGAAATAGAATGCAGAGAAACACACAGGGTACGAAGCGCTGGAGAAGAAATACAGAGACCTGAAGAAGCAATACAAAGTGTTAAAGGATAAACATACGGACCAGTGGGCTGCATGCATGAATGAACCACCCTTCTGCTATGATGTATATTTAGTGGAGCACATATTCGGTACTCAGTGTAGCTTATGTATAAACTGGAATTTTGGACACTGTTGGACCCCTGTGTACACAAAATTCCATTTTTGGCCCCCTAAATATGATGACCTTCTCTATAGTAGTAATAAGGTCAACCTAGCTAGCTAGCTTATCGATGATCCCATGTATGGGTGCACAAATTAACATTTGGTTTTGCAGCAAGCAACAGCGAGACTACAGGGGTATTCATATTGGTTTATGCTTCTGGCTTCTACTTAGATAATTTAGAAGCTAATACGAACACCTGGATTCTTAAAATGGCTTCTCCCCTCCTCTTGCTCCTGTCTCGCTCTGAGGAGAAGGCAAGGGTCACGGGCACATCACGCACCCTATTGCTCTCGTTTCCATCTTACGCACACATCTCTCGCTCATTTTTTTCATTATTCGTGTTCTCCTTCTAAAAATTACTTCTTTTAGCTGTTACCATTTATTTTTAGTCAAAACCATCAACCGCAACCAAAAGCTATCAACAGAAACAAATATGAACACCCTGTACATAGAGGCGACAGCAACGCTTACCAGATGGAAATCGCTGGTTTCAAGACTATGATCGAGGGTCTCGAGATGAAAGTAAAAAACCTGGAGAAATAGAATGCAGAGAAACACACAGGGTACAAAGCGCTGGAGAAGAAATACGGAGACCTGGAGAAGCAATACAAAGTGTTAAAGGATAAACATACGGACCAGTGGGCTGCATGCATGAATGAACCACCCTTCTGCTTCAACCGAGTTACATAGCCTAAGCGTTAGTTCGGTGGTGAGCCAAGGTGACGCATGACATATACTGTGTGCACATTGATAGGACAATAAAATTTCCTAAAAAATATTTATCCGAGGTAGATGTATTTAGAATGTGCCGCCTATATTAATTTTCGATATTATACATGTGAACTAAATACCTAGGCCGTAATTTCATCCATAATAATAACTTTCTCATAGCGGTAGTTTTAGCTTTTATTATTAGTCTTTTAATATTACTCTCCATCATAATTGCTTGCCTCTCGCTGTTATTTAATTGTAGCTTACTAACTAATTATTCAACGATAGTTAGAATATTATATGTCTCCTCTGAGCTCGGTATTAAACATTGAAAGGCTACGAGGTAAGGGATGCAAACGGATCGAATACGGACAGATAATGTCTCTATATATTTGTTTTTATATTTTTTTTTCTCGGATGCGGATATGAATACGGATACCTCGGATACGAATACAAATACGAATAATATCGAATACAGATACGGAGCGAATACGAATCGAAACAAATATGGTCATGAATATTTATCGGAACATAAATAGTTTATCTTGTCAAAACATTCATGCAATCTAAACAAGCATAAGTATTTTTATCCACAATAGTCATACAGTTACAGATTTTAAATCTTCAAATGGCAGTTAATTTTTTCTAAAGTCCTAAATAATTCTTAATGGATTTCTACCATTTACATATGACTAATAAATTAATTAAGTATTTAAATTTGCATCAAAATGATTTAAACGGGAGTACATCAATTTAATTGGTACAAATTTTAATCCATTGACAATATTAAATTTATTTTTTAATAAACATAAATATTTGCTAGTGGTGTTTGTAATTTAATATGACTTAAGGAACCTAATGCCTAATGGTAATGGAGGCTTATGGCTTGGTTGGGCTAGTGGGCTGGTGACAGGGGACATGAGAGAGGCTGACTTGGGCTGAGCAATGTTGGGCTGAAATCCCATATATCTGTTTTCGTATTATCCGGATAATCTGTATTCGTATCTGTATTCGCCGGATATCAGGTCTATTGTATTCGTATCCGTATCCGACAAAAAAAATCTGTATTCGTATCCGATCCAAGAATTATCCGAAGAAAATAAGATCCAACACAATCCGTATCCGTTTTCATCCGAATCAGTCGGAAACTATTCGATCCGTTTTCACCCACTAATGATTACGTGCACTTTCGAGTCATCAACGGCTTACCACACGCTTGGATGAAGTCATAGATGAAGTCTCTATTATCTAATTGTCCAAGGTGGTTAAAACAAAGTTCGAGCCAACGATGATGCCCTTCCGGAGATATGAACACGTTTGTCGAAGGAAGCTCCTAGAGGAAGCTGAGCCCCTAAACAGGGTCTTCGCCTAATCTCATATGTCAGCTTTGGCATATATGCCCATATATAAAAAGGAAAAAAACTTGAGAACCATACGTACATCTCTTTTGGAGAACCTCTGTATATGCTTTGGTAATGGTTTAGGCAAAAGATTTGAACAGCTTGCTTAACAATTATCATAGGGTAACTAGTGGCCTGGTTTGTATTTTTATCGTAACCGGTGGTTTTTTCCAAACCACAAACTGATACTAGCGGCCTAGCATTGCAAATCACCCTGTCATGAACCCCTCATCGCAGCTCAGGTCCCAAGTGTTTTCATCGTTAAAACCTTCAGGAAAAACCTCTTCAAAATCTAGATCTCCATCAGTAGTCACCCTTCTTCAGAGTCCAAAAGATAACTCTCAGTCGCTCACATAAGGATTCAAGTCAAATAAGAATTCGCGCTGTTCAAACGTCTTGTCGAGTAAAATATTTGTGCTATTACTTCAAAAAAAAAGAGTCGGGTATGAACCATTGATTAATCAATTAGTCGTCTGGCCCTGAGGACTGCTTTGCTCTGTCTATTTAAACGATGTCCGGGTTTCATAGACGAAAGCAAGCAATCAAGGTTAAGCTAGGGACAAGCTAAGTGGAGAACGACACTACACTGAGCTGTCACAATGTCAGGGGTATATATCTGTCTAGAAATTTAATTACCGTATGTACGTTCATCCATGTGTTCTGCTTAATTTTTTTGGTTAAGTACATAGTATTTCTTCATTCATATTTGCTTGCTTGTGTTGATGATACTGCTAATTCTTGATTCTGTAGTAGCTAGATATATCGAGTTTCTTTTTTTTTCTCTCCTCCAATTAAATAAGTTCAAGCGATGATCCCATGCATGCATGCACAGATTAACATTTGCATGTTTGCAGATCCCAGGACGAGGACCTGAGTCAGTCGCACTACGAAGGACCTGACCCAGACCAGAAACAAATCGAGGGCCTCGAGGAGCAACTCCGAGGTCTCAAGGAGATAAACGAAATCGAAGGTCTCGAGGAGCAACTCCGAGGTCTCAAGGAGAAAAATGAAATCCTGGAGAGGGAAAACAAAGCGCTGAAGGAGGAAAACGAAGCCCTGGAGGAGGAAAACCAAGCGCTGAAGGCGGAAAACAGAGCGAAATTGTGGACGCCATCGTCCATGAATAAATGCATGCTTAAGCTGCAAGCGCGAATGAACTGCATGAACGTATATATACATATATATAGAGAGTATAAATAACAGAGGTATGATGGTACCTAGGCTCTATCCATAATTAAGACTTTCCATCATAATTAAGACTTTCTATTCATGATTAAGTATGCGTGTGTATATTTACATATTTAGGGTATATTCTTTTTACCTTATAGTTTATGATTTATGACTTTGCTCGAGCAAATAAATAGAACGCCAGAACGGTTTATCCGTCGTTGTTTCGAAGCAGCTTATCGAGATAGTCTACTAAAACAAAAAAGCATAACCATAATCATAAATTATAAGCCGTAGTGTAAAAGAAAAGACCCTAATTACTAATTTGCTGGGTGAGACCTAGCGTAAGTACCTAGCTAAGTGTGTTGACAAAAAAAATCAGCATGCATCGTCCACGTGGACCATGTAGCCTTGCAAGCTCCTCCATCTACTCCCAATGCAATGGATATAAGAGCATCTCCAAGAGATACTCTTTCTCACCCTCTATCTTCAAATATTTGGTATGAAAGCTAAAAACAAGCCTCCAACAGATACTCAAAAACACGCCTAATAATTTTGGTACTCTAAAATTGAGGTGGTTCACCATCAAATATACAGTGCCTAGATGGTAATTTTAGGGATCCAAGTTTAGAGGAGCTGCTGAAGGAGGGGAAAGATTTAGAGGACAATTTTTTTAGGAAGACTCCTAATAAGGTTTTAGAGGACAAAATATTGAGCCTCTTTTGGAGATGCTCTAAGTACGTGAATTATTAATGTGTAGAAGTGTTGATGTTTTGATTAATTGATTTTAGCGATCGTGCATGCATCTCTGCTTTCCTGCGGGCATAGCACCGGTTCTTCGACGCTTTTCCGCACGCCCCTCGATTTCTAAATAGATGTCATCTCTGTAGCTCTCACTACATAATTCCTCTCTCCCAAAATATAATTCTATACATATATTTAAGAGGTATATTATTTAAGTAATTTTTAATAAAATTATATTATATTTATTTCTAATAAAAAGAGTAGTATTATGCCTATCTAATAGGAGAAACTATGGTTCAATTCTATTATGTATTATCTAAATTTTATATATATATATATATATATATATATATATATATATATATATTAGGTAGAGATCTGTGCGTTGCAACGGAGTCATAAAAATTGTAAGACGGAACTTACTGCCTGGCCAACTCCACAAATCAAACATTGGAGAGCAAGTGACAGAGAGAGAAGGGTGGCCAGAATGCGTGAGAAAGTAGAGGGGTGGGCGGCTGTATCCTGAGAGAGAGGAAGAGAGAGACGAATAGTCCAAATCAAATCGGATGGCTGTAGAGGGGGAGAAGAGAACGCACCGACGACTACCAACTCCTTTTTATATAATAGTAGATGTATATGTATATGTATATGTATATGTGTGTGTGTGTATAGGCGTTGAAATAGGGCACCATGGTGTTTGGGCACTAAACCTCTCTGCCTTTGGATTGTTTTTAGATGCGTGCAAATGCAATGATATATAATATATCAAAATGGAAAGTCTTAATCATTGATAGAAAGACTCAATCATAGATGGAAAGTCTTAATCATGGATGGAAAGTCTCAATCATGGAGTCTAGACACCATAGTGCCCTTGTTATTTATAATATATATATATATATATATGTATATATATATATATATGTATATATATGTAATATTTAATAAGTTTGAGTTGGTGGTTGGTGCATTCTCCTTCCTCCCTTCTCAACCGTCCGATCTGAATACTGAAATCTTGACCATCTATCTAACATCACTCTCCCCCTCTCTCTCATATCTAACTACCCCTCATCTCCACTTCCACCAACAGTTATCACAATTGGACTAGGTGCACAGTAGTGTGCCCATGGTAAGTCAATGTCACATCTGATGGGTGAACCCCAGCAGTACAAACACAACTGGTACTGTACTTTGTTCATATGTAGCCAAAGTGGAGTAGCCTGATATACTAAGGTTATTACAATTTTTTAAAAAAAGCATGCTGCTTAGTAAATAGTTTAATTTATCATGATAAATAAAACAGCTTGGACTGCCAAAGTGTTATCTAATTATACATCTGCATTTGAATCATGATAAATAAAACAGCTTTGACTGCCAGTGAATTCCCAAATCATTTTCGCCAATGGGTTTGACGATGATGAGGGCAATGTGGTGCTCTTTCCCCATCTCTTCACGAATCAAATGATTTGGGAATCCATTGCCGCTAATCATCAAGCACAAGAAAAGCACACGGAATTTCATGGCTGTTCCATCACCTCGAGCAAAAACACACACCAACCTTTTAGCACGACATTGACCACCACTACACCTTTTCCTCTTTTGAGATAAAACTAGCTGAATACCTGTACATTACTACGAATTTAAAAAAATTGGAACATATTTGTATGCACATTCCAACAAATTTTACCACCCGTTAGTTTTAGAACATGTAGTATGATAAAATTTTAAAATCTGTAGCAACGCACGGACATTCAGCTATATATATATATATATATATATATATATATATATTAGGAAAATTACATAAGGCACCCACATCAAGAACCGTCTGATACACGTGTATGATTGATAATTTTTTTGAGTTTGGGTATGGAAATGTTTTATACCCTTGATATATTTATGGTAAGTAACTTTTGAACTCAGTTCAAACTAGTTTGAACTACTTTTGAGTTCAATGCGACTACAGTGAGTATATACCATAAAAATAGTTCAAACTAATTAAACTGAAGTTGAATTTAATTTTTTTCGGAGTTTGACATCTCAAATATACTTTTTTATGGGTATATTGTCGGACCCCGGGTTAGCAAAACCCAGATCCTCTGTGATTTCACCGCACTATTCCCTGGATCAGTAGATAGTGCTCACAGATACATTACTGTATATCAAAAGCATATCATGCGGAAGCTTAAATAATACAGTAATACTTACCCATGGGCCGGTTAGGCCGAAATCAATAAAATGCAACAGCGGAAACTCCACACAGGTGGGACCCTCAGGACTTGCCCACAGGCAGCCAACTGGGGTTCGCGACCTAGTCCATGGCCTCTTCGTCTTCCAGCTCTGTCGACCCCTTTTTAGCGTCGCAGGGCTTGGCATTCCTGTTCTTTCTGACTGAATGGTAGCAATTAAGCAAGAATGAGTACGATGATACTCAGCAAGCCACCACACAGGATGCAGTAATAATAGATGCAAAGCTGTCAAGGGAGGCTTGAGGCTATTTTATTTGCTAAAAGCAGTGTTTTGGGAATTACAATAAGTAGGAAAACTCCTGAGACTTAGCAATTTTAACTAAAACAGATTTTATGAAATTGAATACGAGAATGCGATAATAATAGAAGTGCAGGTTACATCCACCGTTTACAGTGCATGGTTACCCCCACCTATGCTAGTTTTCACCACTGGAGTACTTCCCTCCAGGAAAAATTCAAAACTCAGAGTACGTCCCTCTGACTAGTTTTACCCCATCCACAAACATTTTTGGAAATAGAACTAACTCGAGTAAGTTCCTATGTCCGCCCTTGACCGTGGGCACGGCTATTCGAATAGTTTTCAACTCTGCAGAGGTTGTACACTTTCACCACAAGAGATAAATCATCTTAATAGTCAACATGCTTCCTTAGGCATGAGACCCAGATAATGTTATCACAAAGCCTTTACCTTACTCCGGTCTAGCCAGACACCACCCGCTGAGGTTTCACCGCTGAAGGGTTAAATCCACCACAGTCAGAAGCCCCCTCTTGCGCCGTATGAGTACAGTAAATCCCTGTGCCTCACTGTGAGTAAACCAGTATGCCCTGGCACCCACTTTCCACTGGTGATATCTAACTAAACCTTTGCAAGTTAATTAGCTAGGGCGTGCCCATATAGACTTGTGGTTGTACTGTTTTACACAAGGAGGTCATCACAAGATTCAGTCCTTAATTTGTCCAGGCGGTTCTTACCACAAACCACGGGTTCTCGTGCGACATCGGCACCATCCACTCTCACCAACCGCCCAGACAGGTACAGCAGGTTTTGAGGGTTTTGAGAAGCATAAAACAGTTGTAACAAAATACTCAGCCACGTACATCCCATGACTATCCCAAAATAAAGTTCTTTTGTTGTAAAGATTGATGGTCAGGACGACCAGCGCCCTGGACTTGGCCGGACTAGCATAGCATTTTAATGTATTCTATAGCTAGCAAAGATTATCATTAATATCTAAGGTGACAAGGATTAAATGATTCAACTGTCAAGGAATGGCATATTAAATTTAATACAACAGCAAATGGGCATGTAGCTACATTAAACTTTGACATACATTTGCATAATAAATTAGGCATGCAAGTTGGTAATTTAAAGGAATATAAATTTGCATAAAATGTGGGATCAATATGATCAAAGTGATGACTTGCCTTGCTTGGTTTACCATGGCCTTAATTCAACTCAAAGCCTTCCCAATCAGTGACTTTGAATTACTGGCCCTCACTCGCTTTTACCCAGTCTTACTGTTCGAAT
The DNA here is from genome assembly GCA_017311315.1 of Dendrocalamus latiflorus. Lineage (NCBI taxonomy): Eukaryota > Viridiplantae > Streptophyta > Magnoliopsida > Poales > Poaceae > Dendrocalamus > Dendrocalamus latiflorus. Next base: position 2,613,787 of record CM029628.1, read on the forward strand.
CCGTCGCCTCGTCGAGTCTTCAGATTCTAATACGTAGCAAAGAAAAGAAAGACCAAATAAAACCAAACATTATAAATGCCCGATTAAATTTAAATTGCAAAGTTGTTACAACTTGGGTATAGAAAGAGATTTCGGATCAGCGTGCCGTGAACACAGCAGTAGCTGGATTTAAGTAAGAGAATGAGTTGTCTGAATAGCTCTACCGTGAGGGAAAATTTTAGGATAACGAGGATCAGAATGAATAAGTAACTTCAGGCATTTATTCATTCTGGAAAAAGGTAGTGGCCAAACCTAGCCGGTTTTGGGGAAAAGGCGAGGCTCGACCTTTTATTTAGCGACTTACTTTTTATCTGACTTACATTTATCAAGAAAGTTCCATGAGTCAGGCAAGACTTATGGTTAGATGGAGAAGGTTATCGAAAAGAGGGAATAGGACTTTGTGATTTTATGATGCAGGAGTCTTACAGGGGATGGGTAATTTTAATTACTTAATGAAACTTGGATATTTCATGTGATGATGCTTTTCTGAGGTTACAACTGAATATAAGTATGGGGTCAATCTTTTGACCAGCTGTTATTATGGGCAAGGTCGATTATTTTTGGACGAGGAAATCATCAATTTATATATTAGCATTTTACAGGTGATTATTGAGGATTTCACCAATAATTATTTTGAACACTAATAAGAGATAACATGATTCTAGAGATGAGCAATTTAGGGTTGATATTTTATGTGGTAAAAACAACTTGTTAAATTGATTTACTTAGTTTGACATTAATGGATTTTAATTTGGATCGAGAGATGGAAGATACCAATTAGATCATTCGAGTATTTAACAGAATGTGATATTAATGTTCGATTTGTTCGATGCCATTCGAGAGTATTGGAATTATCCTTATAAAGCTTCAAATATGCAACTTTAATTATTTAGGATCAACTTATATTATCCTTAATTCATAAAAGATGATCTCCTAATTAGCTTCACATTTTTGATTTCTAATATTAATATCCATTGGATCCACACAAATTCTTGTTATCTGAAAACAGACCATGCGTGAACTTGTTTTAGTTATTAATCTTGTTTGGCCAATGTTAAGTTTTTAGCTTATTTACATATATCTTTTCATTATGAACTCATGAATAATTCCTTATTCTCATTTTTATTTATAACCCCTAGTTCACAGATTTGCTCCTTTGATCGTCTGCACAATCCTATTTTGCAAATTAGCCAATCACCACAGAGGGACATGCAGGCAAAAGCTCTTGGGTATACTTGGCTGACTGGGCCCACAAGTCATACACAAGAGAGAGACAAGGGGCTGTCGGTTGTGCTGAGAACAGAGCGGGGCAGCGACAGCAGAAACAGAGGAGGGAGGCCGAGACATGGCAGCGGCGGCGACACCGGAGAGGAAAGGCCGGGGAGGCGGCGGCGACTGGTGAAAGGGGTTGCCCGGGCAACGAGGATGCTCCAGGAGGTATCGGCTCCGCCCGGGGTGGAGCCAAAGTGTGCTGGCGGTAGTGGGGAGCGGACGGCGGGGCAGAGCCGGTTGGGCGCCGGTGGCCGGAGAGGAAGGGGAAAGGAGGGGGGTGAGCCTAACCATTAGGGAGGTACAGGGAGCTCACCAGGATGTCCGAAGCGGTCGGAGGGAGGTCGAGGCAGCCTGGCACCGTGCGCGGGCGACGGCGGTGGAGGGCTCCCGTGGATGGCTCGCTGTGGGGAAGGAGGGCTCAAGCCGGCGGTCGGAGGAGCTCCAACGCACCGAGAGGAAGCTCCCAGCGCGAGGAATCGATCAGGGGGCGACCGAGGAGGCGGCGGCGCTGGAAGTGGCGGTGGCCGGCCGGAGTCGGAGAAGACACGAGCGCGGCGTGCTCGGGCGATGGCGCTCCGATTAACGACGAGGGGAGGCGGTGGTCACTCGGGTGCACGCCGTGACGCGCTCAAAACGGGGCGAGCTTGCCGGAGGTGGCCGGAACGGGGAGAGGGCCGGCGGCGCGCACAGAGCCAGCCCGAGCTGAGCTCGGTTTGAGGAAGGAGGTGGGGAAAGAGGTGAGCTCGGGGTGCTATAAAGACGTGCGCGTACTCGGGGCAGTAATGCCGGCATTGAAGACGCGCAGGCGAAGTAATGCTGGGCGGAGGCAACGCTGAGGAGTAACGCCGGGGTAGGGAGCAGCGCGCGCGGAGCTAGGCCGGTGGTAGGGGCGTACGTGGCGGGTTAAGCAATACCAGGGGGCGACGCGGGTGGACTCAGATGGCGCGGGCCGGGCCGGGGCGAAGCAGCGCGGGGAGGCGGTGGGCTGGCTCAGCGCGACGGGAGAAGAGGGAGGAGGAGCAAGGGAGCAAGGAGGAAGAAGGAAGAGGCGGTCGGGTGGGCTGGGGCCAGAGAAAAGGAAAAGCGGCCGATCGGGTCAGAAATAAAAAGAAGAAAGAGGAAGGAGGACGGGCCAGGAAAAGGAAATGGGCCAGCCCAGGAGAGATTTTAGTGATTTTAAGAATTTCTCGAGATTTGAATTTGTAATGCAGTTCTGAATTTGTATCTTGGTTCATATTTTTGAATTCAACAATTAGATTTTAAGAGTAGCAGACTTCAGAGAAATAATGCTTTTAAATTTTCAGAATTTGAATTTCCAGATATGCAAATTGGACGGAAAGATTTTATATTAGTTTCAATTTTCGTTCTTGGTTTTGGAGGTCCAGATTTCAAATTTTAAATATGAAATCAATACTTCCAAGGGGAATTGTATCTCTCTCATTTTGATTTTCAAACTTGGTTCTTGATCCCAAGATTTCGAATTTTATTAATTGGGCTTTTGGCAAGAAAAACCAATATGAGAGATTCGAGCAACACCAAAGATTTTGAAATTACCAAGAAAGTGATTAAAAGATTTTACACTTTTCGCAAATACAGTAATTCCCTATTTTGGGATGTTCCAGATCCTACCCCCCTTAAACTGAATCTCGTCCTCGAGATTTGAGTGGAGTAGAAAGGAGTAGGCGGGAACAAGCTGGCTAGCAAAAGGGTTCTAGGGTACTGCTTGATACTACGCACACTGCTCTTGGTGCTGTCGGAAAGGAGGGAATCTGCACAAAAGTGGGTTAGCACCTAGAAGAATGTCGCATAGAGAGAACCTTGCTCTTCTGGATAATTTGCAGTTGGCTTCCCTTCATTGCTCAACCTCTTTGGGACCTGCGGTTTCTTCAATGCTAGTTGTTGACTTTTCCTTTACCTTGGACTGGTGGCAATGGCCCTTCATCGTGGTGTCCCAACACTCCTTGTTTATTCTGGCTACCCCCCTTAAACTGGCGGGTGACCGGTACTAATTACTCTTGTCGGCTTTCGGCACGACGAGTCCGTTGGCAGCCCTAAAACTCAGTCTCTGCATTTCAGCGGCCTTGGTCAGCAACAGATTCATGTGACAACCTTGGGGCAGTGATCTTGTCCTTCACAAAGGAAGCATGTGACTTTGCGCATTGGGAATTCTCCTGGCTGATGATCTTCCTCACAGTTGGGGCAACTTACAGTGCATTGATCTACTTGGTGTCCTTTTTCTCCACAACGTGTACACGCCACTAGGTTCTTGAGACAGTCTTCTGGTAGATGGTATCTCTTGCAGTAAGGATAGTACGGAGCTGGGCAATTGCAACTGTAGTGTCCTGTTTGACCACAGACAAAACATGTAACCTGACGTAGTGGAGGGCAGGATTGGGCGTCATGTCCTGTCTTGCCACATTCAGCACCTGTAGCAGCTGGCAATTCTTCTGGACCTGGTAGTAGGGCTTCATTAGGTCTTGTTGGTTCCTGCATGACGCGCTTGGAGCTAACACCTTTCCCTTTGCAAGACCGAGGCTGCTGGCGACGACATCCTTTTCTCGCTTGTTCAACCTCAGTTGAGGGCAGTCTCTCACATAATGTCCTGGGTCACTGTGTTTGAAGCAGTTGGCCGCTTTGTCTTGCTTCCTTTGGGGGCACCGGTTCGCATAGTGTCCAGTATTTTGGCAACAGAAGCACACAATATCCTTTCGACGTTTACTTGGTGTCATACCACTGTTATTCCCATCTTGATGATTTCTCCCTAGAAATTTCTACGGAGTAGGTTTGAGTGAATTCTTGGATGAGTGGTAGGAGTCAAAGCGAGCAGGGGTTACTGGTTCTTTCTTCTTGCTTTTGAACTTGTTCTTGGCCATTGCTACTTGAGGAGGTTTGTATCAGAGAGTTTGCTGTGGAATAAAGACTTGAGTCTTGATCCCTTTCACAGGCTAAGGCTTCTTAGGTGTTGTCCTTTTCAGGGATGCTGCGTCTTTAACTTCAGAGCTTTAAGTGTCTTGACTTGGCTATCTGCTACCTCTTGCCTGCAGACCTAACGAGGTTTACAGCCATAAGATGAGGGGGAATTAGCATGAGGTACGGAAAAGATTACGGGGATAAGATATTCTAACCCATTCTAAGGAGTGCACACCCAGAAGCTGGGGCAGTACACAAGCCACACAGAACAGCCAAGCTTTTGAAAACAATCCTTTTTCCTGTGACTACGAAATACAACGCCCGAGGGCAAGAAGGCAGGGCACAGGGCCAATAAAATCTTTTTTGACCAAGCAACGTCTATGCGCGGGGACACACACAAGAAGGCACAGGGTTCTGAACACTCGGTTTGCTAAAGCGAGGCCACCAAATCCCCACAAGCATTCTTGACGCCTTCAAGCTTAAGCCTTTGAAATGAGGGAAAGGAAATAGAGAAAACCAAATCTCTTTTTGCAGACGGAAATAGTAAAAGGAAAGGGTTAAGAAGTGCTTTGGCAGCAAAGCTCATGCTTCTCTTTATCATTTTGAAAACAGAGCCTTTTTTTCAGAAAGGGCTTTGAAATACTGGAACTTTTAAAATCCCCTTCCGATTGTAAAAGTAACCTAGCATCCTCCAAGATCCTAATATTGATAGACTGGTTCATTCTCACAATATTTCCATTTATAGGCTTAGAATCCATAGCCTTACCAAACTTGCTTATACTTGATTGAATTCTAAAGCTGACTTCTTTAATTACTTAGCCTCAGCATGACTGTTTGTCTAATACTCCAAACAATGAGTGTTGTCATCATTCTTTTTTTTTATTCACAGATCATATCATTTCCAAGGTCTTTCCGATTATGCTCACTCCTGATTAATTCTAGGGTATCCTCCTCCATTGATTAGTCACTGCACAACTGGTGTCTAGTACTTCAAACAGTGAGTGTTATCACTTATCTGATGCACAATTTATATAACTTCCAAGATATTACTTCTGATTTTATTCCTCAAATCAAGGTCATCAATCCCTCACACGAATCCTAGATTCCTCCATAACTCCCTGAATCCGATCTCGGGTTCATTATCCGATAATCCCATTCAAATATATACCTGAGTATTTCACCAAATTCTTTACCTTCAAATCCACCCGTACCTATTTATGTCAGGGTGCCAGTACTTCTTTATATAAACTACACCAGCACCATTCACCATCTCTTCTTCCCAGTATCACTTGCTTTAGGGTTTCGATATTTCCATGTTTTGAAATCCACCAGTACCATTCAAATTTTTTTCCACCGGTATGGCTTGTATTATGGTTCTGATATCTCAATCCACCAGTTGCTTGGTATTATAATCCAACTCTTTCCACCATGGATATATACTCATAATCTGTTTATCAAGTGTGCAGTCTTACTATCCGCTATTTACTTTCAAGCAGCTTCTTGGTCATAAACATCCACCGGAAATAAGGTTATTACTCAATTCTATAAATCAAGGGTTATTATTAGGTCTCCTAATTTCCTTAGACTTTTCAATAATCCAACTAGTAGTCAGTAATATCCCATTATCCCACCAATGCAAACATCCACCTTGGGTCATATTGTTTATTAAAGCTGCAATCCAACAATTGTAATTATACTCCCTACTGTTCTAAAATTCCATTGATCCAATTATTTTAGCCAATCCAATCTTTTTGAGTTGGTCCACTCATTTAGTCAATTTAATCATTGATATTACTCCCTTTATTTAACCAATCCGATCATTTTAGCCAATCCAGTCCTTTTACATTGGGTCGACATATTTAGACAATCTAATCATTTAAATTGGTCAACCCATTTTAACCACTCCAATCATCTAAACCTGTCTGTACATTCTATCGATCCGATCATTAAGTTGGTTCACCCATTTTAACCAATCATGTTAACTGATCTATCCATTTGGTCAGTTCCATAATTCAAATTGGTTCACCCGGGTAGCCAAGTCAACCGCCCAAATTGACTCGCTTATTTTTCATCTTAAAATTCACAATATTGGTCTTCTTTGATGATTGACATGAATCCACCAAGATTTACACCTATATCTGAGATATCAAAGCAACTCCATAGACTAAATTGGCAGAGGGTTAAATTTTGGGAAAACTTTTCCTTGGAAGCTTAGGTTTGCTGAAATGAGCCTGGAAATAAGCTTTGAAATTAATTTTGACGATTTAATCTTCCAAGGATAAACAACTTTCGCAAATAAAACTCATATAGATTTTATGATTTTGGCCCAAGGTAGTTTTTCAGAAGAGAATTCAGGTACGCGTTAGTTGAATTTGGGATAAGAGAGCCTTGGAGCTGAAAATGGCCAGGGCAGCAAGTAGATGAGAGGGAATCATCTAAGAGGGATGAGAGTAGCAATACTACTTATATTTTGCAATTAGGCTTTAAAGAAATAGTTCTAGTCATAGAGCTAACGGCCATGCTAACTGAGGTTACGACCTACAGTCGATATGCTCTGATACCAGCTCTGTCGGACCCCGGGTTAGCAAAACCCAGATCCTCTGTGATTTCACCGCACTATTCCCTGGATCATTAGATAGTGCTCACAGATACATTACTGTATATCAAAAGCATATCATGCGGAAGCTTAAATAATACAGTAATACTTACCCATGGGCCGGTTAGGCCGAAATCAATAAAATGCAGCAGCGGAAACTCCACACAGGTGGGACCCTCAGGACTTGCCCACAGGCAGCCAACTGGGGTTCGCGACCTAGTCCATGGCCTCTTCGTCTTCCAGCTCTGTCGACCCCTTTTTAGCGTCGCAGGGCTTGGCATTCCTGTTCTTTCTGACTGAATGGTAGCAATTAAGCAAGAATGAGTACGATGATACTCAGCAAGCCACCACACAGGATGCAGTAATAATAGATGCAAAGCTGTCAAGGGAGGCTTGAGGCTATTTTATTTGCTAAAAGCAGTGTTTTGGGAATTACAATAAGTAGGAAAACTCCTGAGACTTAGCAATTTTAACTAAAACAGATTTTATGAAATTGAATACGAGAATGCGATAATAATAGAAGTGCAGGTTACATCCACCGTTTACAGTGCATGGTTACCCCCACCTATGCTAGTTTTCACCACTGGAGTACTTCCCTCCAGGAAAAATTCAAAACTCAGAGTACGTCCCTCTGACTAGTTTTACCCCATCCACAAACATTTTTGGAAATAGAACTAACTCGAGTAAGTTCCTATGTCCGCCCTTGACCGTGGGCACGGCTATTCGAATAGTTTTCAACTCTGCAGAGGTTGTACACTTTCACCACAAGAGATAAATCATCTTAATAGTCAACATGCTTCCTTAGGCATGAGACCCAGATAATGTTATCACAAAGCCTTTACCTTACTCCGGTCTAGCCAGACACCACCCGCTGAGGTTTCACCGCTGAAGGGTTAAATCCACCACAGTCAGAAGCCCCCTCTTGCGCCGTATGAGTACAGTAAATCCCTGTGCCTCACTGTGAGTAAACCAGTATGCCCTGGCACCCACTTTCCACTGGTGATATCTAACTAAACCTTTGCAAGTTAATTAGCTAGGTCGTGCCCATATAGACTTGTGGTTGTACTGTTTTACACAAGGAGGTCATCACAAGATTCAGTCCTTAATTTGTCCAGGCGGTTCTTACCACAAACCACGGGTTCTCGTGCGACATCGGCACCATCCACTCTCACCAACCGCCCAGACAGGTACAGCAGGTTTTGAGGGTTTTGAGAAGCATAAAACAGTTGTAACAAAATACTCAGCCACGTACATCCCATGACTGTCCCAAAATAAAGTTCTTTTGTTGTAAAGATTGATGGTCAGGACGACCAGCGCCCTGGACTTGACCGGACTAGCATAGCAATTTAATGTATTCTATAGCTAGCAAAGATTATCATTAATATCTAAGGTGACAAGGATTAAATGATTCAACTGTCAAGGAATGGCATATTAAATTTAATACAACAGCAAATGGGCATGTAGCTACATTAAACTTTGACATACATTTGCATAATAAATTAGGCATGCAAGTTGGTAATTTAAAGGAATATAAATTTGCATAAAATGTGGGATCAATATGATCAAAGTGATGACTTGCCTTGCTTGGTTTACCATGGCCTTAATTCAACTCAAAGCCTTCCCAATCAGTGACTTTGAATTACTGGCCCTCACTCACTTTTACCCAGTCTTACTGTTCGAATCCGTCGCCTCGTCGAGTCTTCAGATTCTAATACGTAGCAAAGAAAAGAAAGACCAAATAAAACCAAACATTATAAATGCCCGATTAAATTTAAATTGCAAAGTTGTTACAACTTGGGTATAGAAAGAGATTTCGGATTAGCGTGCCGTGAACACAGCAGTAGCTGGATTTAAGTAAGAGAATGAGTTGTCTGAATAGCTCTACCGTGAGGGAAAATTTTAGGATAACGAGGATCAGAATGAATAAGTAACTTCAGGCATTTATTCATTCTGGAAAAAGGTAGTGGCCAAACCTAGCCGGTTTTGGGGAAAAGGCGAGGCTCGACCTTTTATTTGGCGACTTACTTTTTATCTGACTTACATTTATCAAGAAAGTTCCATGAGTCAGGCAAGACTTATGGTTAGATGGAGAAGGTTATCGAAAAGAGGGAATAGGACTTTGTGATTTTATGATGCAGGAGTCTTACAGGGGATGGGTAATTTTAATTACTTAATGAAACTTGGATATTTCATGTGATGATGCTTTTCTGAGGTTACAACTGAATATAAGTATGGGGTCAATCTTTTGACCAGCTGTTATTATGGGCAAGGTCGATTATTTTTGGACGAGGAAATCATCAATTTATATATTAGCATTTTACAGGTGATTATTGAGGATTTCACCAATAATTATTTTGAACACTAATAAGAGATAACATGATTCTAGAGATGAGCAATTTAGGGTTGATATTTTATGTGGTAAAAACAACTTGTTAAATTGATTTACTTAGTTTGACATTAATGGATTTTAATTTGGATCGAGAGATGGAAGATACCAATTAGATCATTCGAGTATTTAACAGAATGTGATATTAATGTTCGATTTGTTCGATGCCATTCGAGAGTATTGGAATTATCCTTATAAAGCTTCAAATATGCAACTTTAATTATTTAGGATCAACTTATATTATCCTTAATTCATAAAAGATGATCTCCTAATTAGCTTCACATTTTTGATTTCTAATATTAATATCCATTGGATCCACACAAATTCTTGTTATCTGAAAACAGACCATGCGTGAACTTGTTTTAGTTATTAATCTTGTTTGGCCAATGTTAAGTTTTTAGCTTATTTACATATATCTTTTCATTATGAACTCATGAATAATTCCTTATTCTCATTTTTATTTATAACCCCTAGTTCACAGATTTGCTCCTTTGATCGTCTGCACAATCCTATTTTGCAAATTAGCCAATCACCACAGAGGGACATGCAGGCAAAAGCTCTTGGGTATACTTGGCTGACTGGGCCCACAAGTCATACACAAGAGAGAGACAAGGGGCTGTCGGTTGTGCTGAGAACAGAGCGGGGCAGCGACAGCAGAAACAGAGGAGGGAGGCCGAGACATGGCAGCGGCGGCGACACCGGAGAGGAAAGGCCGGGGAGGCGGCGGCGACTGGTGAAAGGGGTTGCCCGGGCAACGAGGATGCTCCAGGAGGTATCGGCTCCGCCCGGGGTGGAGCCAAAGTGTGCTGGCGGTAGTGGGGAGCGGACGGCGGGGCAGAGCCGGTTGGGCGCCGGTGGCCGGAGAGGAAGGGGAAAGGAGGGGGGGTGAGCCTAACCATTAGGGAGGTACAGGGAGCTCACCAGGATGTCCGAAGCGGTCGGAGGGAGGTCGAGGCGGCCTGGCACCGTGCGCGGGCGACGGCGGTGGAGGGCTCCCGTGGATGGCTCGCTGCGGGGAAGGAGGGCTCAAGCCGGCGGTCGGAGGAGCTCCAACGCACCGAGAGGAAGCTCCCAGCGCGAGGAATCGATCAGGGGGCGACCGAGGAGGCGGCGGCGCTGGAAGTGGCGGTGGCCGGCCGGAGGCGGAGAAGACACGAGCGCGGCGTGCTCGGGCGATGGCGCTCCGATTAACGACGAGGGGAGGCGGTGGTCACTCGGGTGCACGCCGTGACGCGCTCAAAACGGGGCGAGCTTGCCGGAGGTGGCCGGAACGGGGAGAGGGCCGGCGGCGCGCACAGAGCCAGCCCGAGCTGAGCTCGGTTTGAGGAAGGAGGTGGGGAAAGAGGTGAGCTCGGGGTGCTATAAAGACGTGCGCGTACTCGGGGCAGTAATGCCGGCATTGAAGACGCGCAGGCGAAGTAATGCTGGGCGGAGGCAACGCTGAGGAGTAACGCCGGGGTAGGGAGCAGCGCGCGCGGAGCTAGGCCGGTGGTAGGGGCGTACGTGGCGGGTTAAGCAATACCAGGGGGCGACGCGGGTGGACTCAGATGGCGCGGGCCGGGCCGGGGCGAAGCAGCGCGGGGAGGCGGTGGGCTGGCTCGGCGCGACGGGAGAAGAGGGAGGAGGAGCAAGGGAGCAAGGAGGAAGAAGGAAGAGGCGGTCGGGTGGGCTGGGGCCAGAGAAAAGGAAAAGCGGCCGATCGGGTCAGAAATAAAAAGAAGAAAGAGGAAGGAGGACGGGCCAGGAAAAGGAAATGGGCCAGCCCAGGAGAGATTTTAGTGATTTTAAAAATTTCCCGAGATTTGAATTTGTAATGCAGTTCTGAATTTGTATCTTGGTTCATATTTTTGAATTCAACAATTAGATTTTAAGAGTAGCAGACTTCAGAGAAATAATGCTTTTAAATTTTCAGAATTTGAATTTCCAGATATGCAAATTGGACGGAAAGATTTTATATTAGTTTCAATTTTCGTTCTTGGTTTTGGAGGTCCAGATTTCAAATTTTAAATATGAAATCAATACTTCCAAGGGGAATTGTATCTCTCTCATTTTGATTTTCAAACTTGGTTCTTGATCCCAAGATTTCGAATTTTATTAATTGGGCTTTTGGCAAGAAAAACCAATATGAGAGATTCGAGCAACACCAAAGATTTTGAAATTACCAAGAAAGTGATTAAAAGATTTTACACTTTTCGCAAATACAGTAATTCCCTATTTTGGGATGTTACATATATGAAGATACCCACATCAAACGTTGCGAATCTCAAAGCAAATCAACGGGTATTGATATGGGTGATTGCTTTTAGATGCGTGCAAGTGCAAAGATATATAATATCATGATGGAAAGTCTTAATTATGAATGGAAAGTCTTAATCATGGATGGAAAGTCTTAATCATGGAGCCTAGGCACCATGGTGCCCCTGTTATTTATACTATATATATGCACACACACACATAATTGCACCTTATGTCGTATTTCACAGCATAGGTAGTATCTCGCGTGACAGAGAGTATGTATGTGTAGTATACGAGTATTTAAGACCATATATATATATATATATATATATATATATATATATATATATATATATATATATATATATATATATATATATATATATATATATATATTCCATGTTCATACGTATTTCTGATGCTAACTTGTCTTTAACTGTTTCTATTGCACTCCTCGGTTTTTCTTGTAACAAATTGCCTTCTCCATCAAACACATCCTCCTTAGTTACCATTTTGGTCCACCTCTTCAACACAAATGGGCTTGGTAGCTCTTTAAGTGATGGATTCTGCAACACACGAACAATATGGCGGCAAGGGATTCCAAATGACTCGAAGAACATGCAGGAGCATTTGGCATCTTTTGTTGTAAGGTTACAGCGTACCTCTCTTACCTTGTTTGAGCCATCACTAACTATTGAAATTTTGTACTGTCCTACGGTTTCCATGTTCTCCACATTACAATGCTCCCGAGCAGCACACACTTCTTTCTGAAAGTCAGTGAACACAGCGAACGTGAAGACCTCACTTCCATGCTTCTCTATTACCCAAGTAGTCTGCAACACAGGCATTGTGTGCAACGTGGCATTGTCAGCCAACAACTCATTCTGACGTTGTTCTTCCACTGCATTAACAAATCTGATCCAAAACTCCACTAAAGTATTTTTGAATCCAATAAACCGATTGAAGAAAGAGTTAGAACTCTCTGACCTAGAAGTGGTTCTAAGGATTCCCGCTAAGAATATATCTTTGAAGTAAGCGGGTACCCATGATGCACGGATTCGGTACCGAGTAGCCAACCACTCATTGGATTCCAAACTAAAATCAGAAATAATGGAAGAAAACTGTTCCTCAAATTCCTCTGGAGTTTCTGAAGCCCATACACATGAGTTAACACGTTGGTACAATAAAGGGTTTTCTCTCAAATGTGGTGGTACCTTCATTGGAAGCTTTTGCAAAATGTGCCACATGCATAACCTATGCATGCTAGTAGGGAAGACAGTGGAAATTGCAGTCTTCATTCCAGTATCTTCATCAGTTATGATGAGTCTAGGTGCAACTCCTCCCATTGCTTTCAAAAATGTACGAAACAACCATATATAAGTCTCAGTCTTCTCATTACTTAGTAGTGCAGCCCCAAGTAAGACACATGCTTTATGGTGATTTACTCCAGTGAATGGTGTGAAGATCATGTTATAATGGTTGGTGTTATACGTAGAATCAAACGACACAAGATCTCCAAAATGAACATAATTCTTCCGACATGTACTATCCGCCCAAAATGCATGTACCAATCTGCCCTTGTCATCAACAACATAATCAAAGTAGAATGAAGGATTTATGTCATTCTTCTTACTCAGGTTATCAATAAACATCTGAGCATCCGATGACTTAATACAACTTCTCAACTCTTTATGATAATTCTGCAAGTCTCTCCTTGTGCATCCTACATTCTCAAATCCACCCTCACTAATACGGAGATATCTATATGCCCCACTTGTGCCGATGCCTCCTTTATGACATGTGATTAATGTACGCTTGGCCTTCTCATTTACTTTCCTATTAGACCTTATCAGCTGTTGTTTGCTAGGTGATACCAACTCATGTGTATGAGATTCAATAAATGTTTCCACCCTAAACTTATTGTCGGCAATGCGTTTGACAGCTAGAATTGCCTCACATCCACACCTACTTAGCTTTCTAACATATTTCTTTTTCTTTGACTCCGTGTTATTGTCCTTACCTTTCTCAGATCGGAAGCCTTGTCTAGAGCACATCCATCGCTTCCATCTTATGACACCATTGACAATCGTATGTGAACCAACACGGACTCCAAATCCGGCTGAATGTGCATATGTCTTGTAGAATTCCTCTGCAGCTTCTAAGTCATCAAAAATCATCCCTTCCAATGGCTTTATAGTTGCGTCAACATAGGGTGTATAAGAAGAACCCTGCAATGCAAGGATTAAATGTGAAGCGTGATGGATTGACATATATATGGGGTAAAACACATGCACACAACATGATACTTACTACGAATGGAGTGATGCCGCTCTTTTTCGGGGTACCACAATGAATTAACTGGTGGGGAGGTGATCCCAATACCACGCTCTCATCGGCCACAGATTCCATGCCTCCTACAACGCTCTCATCGGCCATATATTCCATGCTTCCTAACATAATAAAGTGTCAGAGGAAACAATAAAAAACCTAATATAAATCTAATATAGGACATATACACGCAAGTGATTGAAAATTAGTAGTTTGTACACTAGTAAAAAATCTCTGCCGGCCAGCTGACATAAAATGAAAATGTGATATACTAGCAACATACTACTATACAACTAGGTAGCTACATCATGGAGGCGTTCAATACTAGTAACACAACCATGCATGCATGCTGAATCTTACAAAAAAAAAAGAAGACAAACGGCGCAGACTGCAGATAATACAAATCGATGCATGTACGTGAATCACGATCACGATTGTTGCGTGGAACGGCGCAGGGAGAAATCTTATTAAAAAAGAAGACAAACGGCGCAGACTGGATCTTACAGGAACGGCGCTCGCGTGTCACGGCGCGGGAGGTGCGAGGCGAATCAATCACGGTCACGGCGCTCCTGAATCGCGTACCTGAATCACGGTCAAAGCGCTCGCGTGGAACGACGCGGGAGGAGCGAGGCGAACATGCGCCGTCGCGCGAGGAGGGCGTGAGCGGCAGATCAGGCGAGAGGGAGGCCAAGCGTCGCGCGAGGCAGACGAAACGGCGGGGGAGCGCGTCGGAATAGGGCCGAACCGGCGGGGGGTTTTTGCAAAAACGTATAAGTGGAATGGGTGCTTCCACCTTCACAGATCTAGGCCGTTTGAGGTATATCCGATGGTCCATAAGCAGAGTTCACATGTTAGCACCGAATAGTGCATTATATATATATATATATATATATATATCAGACTTATATTACGGCAAAAGTGGATGCCAATGCAGCCGTCAATGGGAAAGTTCCGCTTCACATCCAGCTGTCCTCATAAATGCTCAACGTGCACGTCAATGGTGGAGCTGCGCCGCCATCCTCTCCTGTTTCCACTAGCTGGCATATGCTCGGGATCGTCTTCCGTCCTGGCTCCACCTTGAGCCCAGTTTTTCTTCCTCTCTTTCCACTCAAGCGAATTGTAATATATTATTTTTGAGATCTGTCTATTGGGCTTCCGTATGTTTCTTAGCCCAAAATCAGTTAAATCGTAGGCCATTAGACCTAATCTAACTCCCCCGTGCAGCCCCCGTCTCCTCGCCGGTGCCGCCCCTAGTCCCGGTGAGGCCATCGCGCCACCACCACCCATCCCCGTCTCCTCCTCCTCCTCTGCTTCCTCCTTCCTTGCAACCGCTTTCTCCATCTCCGATTAGATCCGGCGTCGAAGCCCAGGGCCGGTCCTAGGATTTTAGGGCCCCGGGGCGAAACTAGAAATAGGAGTCTTAGTATAAATATCTAAATATAAATCTACATACACACACACATATATATATATCTAATTTTACCAACAAACACTTAATTAAAGAAAAATTCACATCAAAGAGTTCATAGATATTACCTTAAAATTTCTTCTAACATTTCTAGATGCGAAGTCATTGATGATGGTATTGATATCAATCTCATCCAATAATTTCTTCTCAATACATAAAGTTGCCAAACCGTTTAACCTCTCTTGAGACATTGTTGACCTTAAATGATTCTTCAACAATTTCAACTTTGAAAAGCTTCTTTCAGCTGATGCCACGGTCACAGGCATAGTAAATAAAATCCGATAAGCAATAGAAATATTAGGATAACAGTCCGCTTCTATGACAAACTCAAAGATCTCCATAGCAGACATTGGTTTATCTGATAAAGTCAATTGCATAACACTTAACTCAGAAATTAGATCATTTAACTCAACACCAGAGGAACCATCTAGAGAGAAAGTTTCTGCAAATTTTGTACAACATTCTTTTAATTCAGTTCGATCCAATGACTTCAATGTTGTTGAACTCATTAAAAATCCAAATATACTTCCGAATGTTTGGAGTTCTTGAAATCTACTTTTCAATGAATTGATTGCCATATCAACCATAACAAAAAAAAATAATTAACTTCAAATTCCTTCTCAGCTTGCAAAACTGCTTCATCACAATCAATTTCATCAATCTGTTTCTTCCTAAGAACACGCTGTTTAACTGGAAATGATGGCTCTACATTCATTTGAGCTGTAATATCTTTGGCAATGATCATACTCAAAGCAAACCCTTCATTTCTATAAGTATTAAAGTATTTAACCATGCCTTCTATTTGTTGCATGTATATACTCTACATAGTATATGGGGGCCCCCTGGATTTTGGGGGCCCGGGGCGACCGCCCCTCTCGCCCCCCCCCCCCCCCCCCCCCCTCAGGGCCGGCCCTGTCGAAGCCCTCGCCCCGCCTTTCTTTCCATCTCCGGCGACTAGCTCCGTCGGATCCACCAGCGCTGCCCTCCGCCACCTAACATCCGAGCGTGGTATAGTGCTCCCGTTATTTTTGTCTAATGAACGAAGGAGCTTGGCTTTCCCTTAAAAAAAACCTTAATCATCATATGTTGTACCATTCAATTCCAGTTATTATTTAAGTACGCCACTAACGCGCTATCGCTTTGTGCTACCTCCGCAGCCATCTTCTTCTACCCCTCTGTCCGGCAGCGTCTGCTGGAACAACTACACCTCTATATTTTGGTTTTAGCGGTTAATGACAACCATTTATGGCGAATAATCACTTTCATTGAGAAAAAATATGTCGCAGTAATGAAGAGAGATACAATCCAGATAAGTTTTTGCAAGACTAAAGAACCATCAAACACAAAAGAACTCCACAAAAGATAAAAGTGAAGGCTAAGGATTATTTTCATTGTCTTTCACCGGTTGTGGAAGTTGAAGTTGGCCGGATTTGCTAACTTTTTTTCTAGTTTAGGCCGTACTAAGAAGGATTCAGTAGCTTGATGTTAATCCATGTCGAGAGGCTCATCACTCTTGCACTATGAAAACATATTTGGCATGATTTTTGGTGTTTTCATTTCAAAAAAAGTTCCCAAAAATCAAGTTGAAATGGATATGGGCTCTCGAGTAGTGCAATATGCAAAAAGAAGCGTCGATATTTTAATATCGATCTTACGTATGATTTGTTTAGGTTCTAGAAAACTCTTGAAGACCCGACTATGATCACGCAGAGAGGAGACACAAGGATTTTTATACAGATTCAGGTCTTCTGCTACGAGAATGACAATCCTACTTCCTGTGTGGATATTGCTTAAAGAACTAATTACAATGAAGCTGATTACAATAGAGAAAGTAATGCGAATAAGCTTGCTCTACTGCTACTCTCCCTTGGGTCTAACCCGGATCCTCCTTCTTCTCCCTGATGTCCACCTTTATATAGCACGCATGGCTGACAGAGTTATTAGAGATGTGGAATCTCACTCATCGTGTGGCGGTTTCTGTCAAGGTGAAGTTATGTATACTTATTCTAGAGAATAAATACTCATGCTAACTACCCTATCAGATAGGCCCACAATGCAATAGGTTGTCTTAGACAGATCAGTCGGAGTTTGGTTTAGTCGTAGGAAGATCTATGACCATAAGGTGGTCGCAAGATAACTTACGACTATGCCATGGTCGTAGGAGAATTTACGACTATAAGGTGATCGTAGAAGAGCGTACGACAAGGTGTTGGCATAGAAGAGTTTACGACTAAGGGGCTATTGTAGAATAGCTTAAGACTATGGTGTTGCCGTAGAAGAGTTTACAACTAAGGGGTAGTCGTAGAAAAACTTACGACTACCTTGTGAAATCTCTCCCTTATATATAAGGGGTATACTCAAGAAGCATAATAACGTAATCATATTATTTACAGATAAATCACAATTTGAGGATTATTATATCCTCGTCATCTAACCTCCCAATTTTAGTGAAAATAACTTACTTGAGAAAAAGAAGTTGTAAAAGACGTCATAGATGGAGATCAAAAATAGAGTATTTACGATCTAATTCGACCAGAAGTGAACTTGGTGAAAAAGTAATTTCATTTGAGTTGTAAAGACATGCTAATTTCGAACATGGGAATTGAAGAATTCCGATTTGTCCGTTGGAGCGATTCCCGAAGAGGTAATAACCATTGGGTTTCGGAGATTGGTAATAGACCTAAACGGTTATAAAAACATACCCCAAGGTAATCTTTACACTTCTTACTTCCCCCTTCTACTCCAATCCTCTTCAAGTTTTTGCCACCGACCAAGCCTTCTTCTCCCAAATCCTTCCAAATCCAAATAAATCATTTAGAGAAAATGACAAAGTCTTCTTCGATTGACTGGTGTTGGAGATGGATAAAGCAAAGATGAAAGCCTTGGTTAAAGCGGAGATGATTCCCTCAAGGAAATTCATAAAGTGGATTAAAGCTGTTGGACAAAATTGGCCATCGGGGGAGATTGGTTTAATCTTAGTTTTCCAAGCTTATTGTGAGTGCGGACTTTAACTTCCTGCTCACCCTTTTCTCACAGTCGTACTTGAATACTTTGGGGTGAAATTAGTGAACTTTGTTCCCAATTCGATCACCATGTTGAGTGTATTCGTGCACCTGTGCGAAGTCTATCTAGGGATTCCTCCGGACTTAGAGCTTTTTCGGTATTATTGTGAGATGAGTAAGCAGACCGAAATTGCTCGAAGCTGTGGTTTGAATCTTCATGATGACAAGGCGGAGCTGTGATTTGATATATTGAACATTCATGTTCTGTGATATCTAAAATTTAGAATATATGCTCATTTTGTTAGTCAATTAGGTATATTGCTGAACTTGTTTCTGTGATCCTTTTCACTGGGAGTTAATCAAGTTTGTTGGCTAAATTGGAGTGTTGTTTGGTGATCACATATGCCCTGATTTCCTATTGGCCGAAAGTATAAATTGTTGTCTTTAGTATGAAATAAGTTTGACAGATTAGTAAAGAGTTTTTAGAGCTCAAAGTTTGAATCTGTGCTGTCATATTCAATTAGTGAAGAGTGTAAACCATAGTAGCGAGAAGGCCAAGATTATATCTTGAGCAACTCCACATTTGAGAGCAATAATCAAAACAATATCTGAGCATTATGCTGAGTTTAATGGCCCACATGTTCTATGTTTTAAGCATAATATACTATTTGAATGATTTGTAAGATTTACATACCTATATGTTGATTTTTATCATTTAAATGCTGCTAGAATTATGCTTTAAATCAATTATATTTTGTTAAATTAAATCTGAATTCATACTAAAACCGTATTGGTCTAAGGTATTCGGTTCACATACATAGTATCAAAATTTAATATAGACGACACACACTAAATATATCTCCCTCCGATAAACATTGTATGGAAGAGTCTATTATCCCGCTAACGTAGGCATAGTACACGTCACGCTCGCAATTAAGCATTTACTACGTCACCCCGGCTTAGGCTTCATGACCCGGTTGAAGCAGAAGGGTGGTTCATTCAAACATTCAGCCCACCGGTTCGTATTATTTATCCTTTAATACTTTGTATTGCTTCTCGGGGTCTTTGTATTTCTTCTCCAGGTCTTTGTATTTCTTATCCAGCGTTTCGTACTCTGTGTTTCTCATCTTTCTATTTCTCTAGGGTTTTTTTTACTTTCATCTTGAGACCCTCGATCATAGTCATGAAACCAGCTAGTTCCATCTGGTAAGCGTTGTTGTTGCCTCTATGTTGTAGCTCGCTGTTGCTCCCTGCAAAACCAAATGTTAATTTGCTGTTGTTGGCTAGCTTGAAGAATATGTAACATCTTGGTTTTCAGTATCTTTCAAAAGTTTTTAAAATAAAAATAACCATTTTGGTTTTCAAGTCTACTTTTGGTATAGTTGGTACATTCTTTGATGTAGATTAGGCAGACTTAGCAGATGATAGAAAATTAACTAGTGGTTTTACGGTTTTTAAGTCTACTTTTAGTTTAGTTGGTGCATTCTTTGATGTAGATTAGGCAGACTTAGCAGATGATAGAAAATTAACTAGTGGTTTTACGGTTTTTTAAGCTCTAATCTTATATCATGGAGTCCAAAGAAGCAAGCCACAATTGTGAGATCTAGTACTGAGGCAGAGTATAAGTCTCTTGCAAATGCTATAGCAGAAATTATCTGGATACAATCGCTATTGGGAGAACTTGAAATTTATCCATCGCAAACGCCTGTCATGTGGTGTGATAATCTTGAAGCCACATCTTTCTGTTAATCATGTGTTCCATGCCAGAACTAAACACATTGAGGTGGACTTTCCTTTTGTCTGAGAACAAGCGACAAGAAAGGCATTGAAGATTCGGTTCATATCATCACAAGGTCAATTAGCCGATGATCTCACCAAACCAATTAGAATACAACAACTAATTATCCTACGACGCAATCTCAACCTCACCGATTGTGATTGAGGGGAGTGTTAAACAATTAGGATAGTTGTATTTCCACTGTTATTTAGTATTTTCATTAGTGTGTGTTTCTACTGTTGTTTAGTATTTCCATTAGTGTGTATTTCCACTAGGGATAGTATTCACACGTGAGAGTGTTCATACTTCTATACTTGTATATAAATAGATGATCAATAGAAGGTAAATATCTACCGGTTGCAAACCATTCTCATGGTATATTTTGATAGGTGTGATGCCGGAATAGTGGACCGATTAAATTACAGGATGCAGAGCAGGATGCTGATATTGAGGCCATCATAAAGATAGAAGCACTGGAGGCGTATGGCAATGAGTACAGGGACAGGTACTTGGCAGAGAAGGCAAACCGCGAACAGCTCGAGAAGGAATAGCGTGCTGGTGGCAGTCATGATGTACCGCTAAGTGGTACTGTCTCTGTTTCGTAATATAAGGCATCGATTCGTAGTCGAAAGGAGTAACATAAGATGGATCGGGAAGTCTAGCTAGGTAGGGTTCCCATCTAAAGTTACGCTTCAGTTTTATACATAATTAGCTGCACTGAGTACCGAATATTTGGTCCGCTAAGTAGTACTCTCTTTGGTTGGTAAGATAGAGGCATCGATTCTCAATGAAAAGGAGTAACATAAGATGGATCAGGGAGTCTAGCTAGCTAGGGTTCCCATCTAAAGTTACACTACAGTTTATACATAAGCTACAATAAAGATGTACTGAGTATCGAATATTTGCTCCACTAAGTAGTAATCTCTCCGTTTTGTATAAGGCATCGATTCATAGAGGTGAGACTTCGGCCGTGTTCGGCTCATCCCAGTCAGCCACCTCACCATGTAAGCCTGTCTCACCTTCCGTTAGACCCAGCCACAATCCAAAGCTTGTTGTGCTGGCTCTAGCTTAGCCCTAAGTCACTATAGACGGCGTAGGTGGCGGCGGCCGCTATCATTATTTTTTTTCGTGTTCGTCTCATTAAAAATCTAGTTAAAATTGAATTAATTATGTAAAAATATAGGCATGTAAATATTTTCATGGAAAAGTGGAATTCTTTTATATTTTCCAAATATTACTATCTGGTTAAAAACTTTACATCTTATAGTAGAGTTGTCTAAATAAAAAATACAAGTAACAACATATGTATACTAAGGGCATCTGTAGTATATATAACCCAAGAGGTCTTAAGGTGAGTCACATCTAAACCTTAAGGCTGACTCCATAGTGTATATAACCCAAGGGGCCTTAAGTCGGTCCCACTTGGCAGATAAAGGAAAATTATATTTTAATGCTTATGGCCAGGTCTTTAGCTTGAGGACCAGCCTTAAGCCTTTTTTGCTTATAGCCTGCTTAAGGTCACCCCTGTAATGTATAATGTTGACTTTAAAATGACTTAAGACCCTCTATTTTCATACACTACAGATGCCCTAACAACTCTTCAATGTCTAAATCCGTTTGAGATGAGAGGACATCTGCACGAATTGTCCAATCATACGCAGAGCGCGAGCACCTCGAGCTCATCCCAAGGATGCCGGACGGCGTCGCCGTTGACTGCCTGTGGAAGCTAAGCCCTTAAATAGGGTCTTAGCCTTATCTCATATGTCAGCTTTGGCATATATCCATAAATATAAAACAAAAAATTGAGAACCATATGTATAGTTTTTTTGGAGAACCTCTGTGTATGCTTTGCTAGTGGTTTAGGCTTTTTTGGAGAACCTCTGTATAAAAATTCGGACAACTCATTTAATAATTATCATATGGTAACCAGTGGCCTGGCTTGTATTTTCAGTTGAACCATGCATGCGCGGGACAAGTTGTTTTGGTTTCGATAATAAAATCTGGGGGCGTCGTCTCCCGGCTCATAAAAGTGGTGCTCGATTGAGCTAAATTTTAGTGGTTTATAACTGAATTTTTACTGTGGCTGATTGAAATTACACTGTAGCTGATGGTGACTTATTTGGTATAATTAAATTTAAAAAAATTTAAAAATAGAAAAAACGTGCTAGCCCATCACGTATAATACAAATGAATACAGGGAAAAGAACTGGCAAAAAAGCTCAAAATAAATCGAAAAGTAAAAAAGACAAAATTTAAGAATAGTGAAAAATAAATTGAAAGCCAGAAGCCCAAACCCAAATGAGCAGGGCCAAAGAAAATCAAAGGCTAGTGGCTTGTAAGGGAACAATTTTCATGCATCATGAAGGTGATCCGTAGGATCATCGATGGCAATTAGAATGGGTGAATGATTGTAGTCCGCAACGAAATTTTTTTAGTACTTTACAGCAAAAACTAATTGAATTCAACCCAGAGTAAATAACAAAAGAAAACTAATCTAACGAGCAAATAATTTTAGTCTGAACAGATCATAGCAGCTACAGTAACACCTAGTAGGAGAACCTAATAGCCTGATACATACTATAGCAGCTACAATACAGCAGAAGAAAACTAATCTAAAGCACTCAAAAGCTCAGCAGCGCATCGTCTTGACGGCCTAAAGCGCAGAGCCAACTTAACCTCTCAGAACTCAAAAGCTGCAATGGGAAAGAGAACTCCACTTGATTAATTAACTAATGAAGACTCGACTCACGGCCGGACGTCATCACCACAGAGAGAGGTCAGCGAATACTACGAGGATAGACATTTAGTTAAATAAAAATCTTTAACAAGTTAGTCTAGTAAAATATTTGTGTTATGACTTTAAAAACAAGAGTCGATATGAGCCATTAATTAGTTAGTCGTCAAGTCTATTTAACGATGTCCTGGTTTCATAGACGAAAGCAAGCAAGGGACAAGCTAATTACGACTACACTGAGCTGTCACAATGGACAACAGAACACCAAGGGTATATATCTGTCTAGAAATATAATTACCGTATGTACGTGCATGCCTGTCTTCCCCTTATATTTTTTGGTTAAGTACACAGTATTTCTTCATCCATATTTGCTTGTGTTGATGCTGATGCTAATTTTGATTCTGGAGTAGCTAGATATATCGAGTTTCGTTTTTTTATCCTACAATTAAATAAGTTCAAGCGATGATCTCATGCATGCATGCATGCACAAATTAACGTTCGCATGTTTGCAGAAAGGAGGACGGCCAGGAAGTGCGTCGATTAGACTTGCTGTAGGCGTCAAACCCAATCTCCAGAAACAAATCGATGGTCTCTTGGGCGAGGTGAAAGAATGGAAGGAGTACGCAGCTGACAAACGCGCAGCGAACAAGGAGCTGGAGGCGGAGAACAAAAGGCTGGAGGCGGAGAACAAAAGGCTGAAGGGGGAGCTCGAAAAGCTGAAGCAAGACAAAAACAAGAATAAATGTCGTCAACATAGGTAAATGCATGCTTAAGAATAAATAACGACGTATACCATTTGATCTAGATTATGTGGGTCGAATGAAGTTGGGTAGGAATCACATCTCACTTGATGGGTTTTTGTTAAAAGCGCAGGAGGTTTTCTACAAAAATATTTAAAGTGAGATAAGTTCACATCCACCTTCATCTGAATCACACAATCTAGATCAAATGGTATACGTCGTTATTAGCATCTTAGCATTGGAATAACCATTAACATTAGAGTGTGCATCTGTAAGCTTATTTTGCTGGGTGAGACCTAGCATACGTACCTAGCGTGTGAACAATAAGCTAAGCACGCATCGTCCACGTGGACCATGTAGCCTTGCAAGCTCCTCCATCTCCTAGCAATGCAATGGATATGAGTATCAGTACGTGAATTATTAATGTGTACAAGTGTTGATGTTTTGATGAATTGATTTTAGTGATCGTGTATATGCGCATATTATCCCTGCGGACATAGAACAGATTCTTGGACGCTTGTCTGTAGCTCTCTACATTACTACATAGATGTCATTGCAGTGGGAAGGTTTCCGCTTCAAATCCAGTTGTCCTCACAAATGCTCACGTGCACGTCAATGGTCGAGCTGCGCCTCCACGACCTCGTTATCCTCTCCTGCTTCCCCTAGCAGGCATATGCTCGGGATGGATGGGGATTGTAATTAGGGATAGCAATCGGGCGAGGTGGGTATTGGTAGTGCTCGTTCATATCTGTACCCGTGACCCCGATTTACGCCCATGGGTATACCCGCGAAGGACAACGGGTGAAAAACCTCGTCCATACCCGTCGCCCGTGGGCATACCTGTTTACCCGTAAACTGAGACTCACCATCTGAGAGTTAAACTAATGATAAGTACATATAAGCAACAGATGTTGCTAGGAAATATAATAGCTATCAAAAAAGCTTATAACAATCAATAGCAATTAGAGATATATGCAAAAGTTTATAACAATCAATAGTAATTAGAGATATTGCTATGACTGCGCCACCTGTCAATCTATATCGTGGGTAAACGGGCAGGGCGGGTACGAATGAAGCTTACTCATACCCGTACCCATTTACTCGATGGGTAGAGTGCTCCCCCCATTTCCATACCCGTGGGTAAAGAAAATATCCCATACCCGGCTCTATTAGAGTATTTACCCACAGGTATACGGGTAAACAGGCACAATTGCCATCTCTAATTGTAATATATTATTTTTGTCAAATGAATGGAAGTGCTTGGCCTTCCCTTAAAAAACCTTAATCATCATACGATATACCATTATAGTATCTTTTAAGTGTATTGAACCAAGTCGATTTAAAGTTATGTCATGTAAAAATTCTAAGAACTAAGCTTGTTTTTCTCCGATGTATTGAACCGATTCCTACTAATAACTAGAATCCACGTTACATTAAAAAACCAGAAAATAATAATATCTTCTCTCAACCGCACTCGTGCAGTGAAGTCGCGCCGCCCGTCAAAGCGATGCCTCCAAGCTAGGCGGTGAAGTCGCGCCGCCCCGCCGAAGCGATGCCTCCAAGCTGGGCGGCGAGGTCTCACCCGTGAGTTGGTCGAATGAAACGTCTACAATCACAAGGTGGCCGGACGAAGTGACGACCACGAGGTGATCGGATGAGGTCTTGACCATGATGTGGTCAGACGAAGTCGCAACCAGAACGTGGTCAGGCGAAGTCACGACCACGGGGTGGTCGGACAGTGCCGACGAAGTTAGCGGCTGGATGATGTCCTTGAAGCATGCGCTCCGTCCCCCACACTTCGGACTAGCGTGGATGAAGCCGGTGGCAAGACGAAGTCCTTGAAGCGCACGCTCCATCCCCCACCCTTCGGACTGGCGTCAGTGAAACCAACGGCGGGACGAAGTCCTTGAAGTGCGTGCTCCGTCCCCCACCCTTCAGACTGAAATCGATGATAATTGAGAAGAGGACCTCACACTAGCTCAAGGAAGTGAAATGGAGTGCCAAAAGTCTTACCTCAACTGGCCACAGGGGGGTATTTATACCACACACAAGAAAACTAGCCGTTGGAGCCAAAATCCCGAAATAACAGGACAATCGGAAGTACCGATGGCCTCAGACCGGTACTACCGCTCTGCCACACCAACGGTAAAAAAATGACCATTGTAGTCGTAAACGGAAGTTCCAGCGGCCAGAACTCGGTACTACCGACAACCAGAAGTACTGTTGTGGTCGAACGGAAGTGTCGAGCACCTCAGGGACGAGATAACTCCACGAAGGTGTCTCTTTGAAAAAACATACCGCCACACAGGCCAGTTGTTTCGATAATCGGAGGTTCCACTCACACAGAGCCAGTACTACTGCACATTGATAGGATCTCTTACGCAGAGCTAGTTGAACTACTCACACAGAGCTGGTCAAACTATGATCGTCGACTGCTTGGTCTATGACCACGTCGGATGATTTGACCACTCAGATCTCTGACCACGTTGTTTGGTTTGACCACTTAGCTCTCCGACCACGTTGTCTGGTTCGACCACTCAGGTCAATGACTACGCTGGTCTCAAACCACATCATCTGGTTCGACCACTCAGGTCTCTGACCACGTTGTCTGGTTCGACTACTCAGGTCACCGACTACGCTGGTCTACGACCACGCTGGTCTCAGGCCACGTTGTCTGGATTGACCTCACAGGTCACCGACTATGCTGGTCTATGACAACGCTGGTCTCAAACCACGTTGTTTGGATCGACCACATAGGTCTCTAACTACGCTGGTTTACAACCACACTGGTCTCAAACCACGTTGTCTGGTTCGACCACTCAGGTCATCGACTATGCTAGCCTCCGACCACGCTGGTGTGCGACCACGAAAGTCTCTGACCATGCTGGTCTACAACTACACTGGTCTCGGACTACACAGGTCTCCGACCACGAAGGTCTCTTACCATTAGGGGTGCAAATGGGTTGGTATTCGGAAAGGGAATTTGGTATCCGATCGGATTCGGATTCGAGAGAGTTGTTATCCGACCAAATAGTATCGGTATTCGGATACCAGATAATTATCAGGTCGGATATCCGGTCGGATATCTGGTAAGAGCTAAGAATTCACCTTTTATTTTGCTAGTATTTGTTTTTTTATCATGTTGGTTGGTTGAGGTGTGCAGTGTATAGAAACTTTTCCTGGATCGTGCAAGCTTATGTTCTCTAAAAGGAATATGACATTCAGTTGTGGCAACTATAAATATACAAATACTAAAATAGTGTTTTATTTCTAATTCTGCTACTTGTGCAATTGAAATCCTAAATTTGCTCACTAAGATCACTCTTCCTAGGTAATGGAATGAAAAGCATGTAATCAGAGTATTATTAAACGATGAACTTTGGCATGCTTCAGTAAATAAACAGGTCAATTTATCAAAAGTTTATTATCCCCAATTGTCTACTGTCTCTACCTTAATTTAATAAAATTTCTTTAGCCTAGAAAAAAAATGTTGTGCGTCAAGAATCAAGATTCATCTTGAAATGCCACACCTCAATGGGAAATTTTGGGAGAAACGCCACACCATCTTCGGCTGATGAATTATAATCACTATTATGTACTTATGTCTAACAGTTTAAGGCTTGAAGTAATGGTGGTATGGTTTAGCATATGTTCCTTTCCGTATGCATGTACTATCCATCTACATTATCCGTTTTCGATCCGAAACCATCAAGTATCCGTTCCAGCGGCACCATATTCGAAATTCCGAATACTCCGAATTCGTATTCGTATCCGGTTTTACTGTATCTGACCCCGAATACGAGAAAAAATATATGGGTTAGGATACGGTATAAGCAATATCCGTCCAAATCTGACCCGATTGCACCCCTACTAACCATGTTAGTCTACGACTACACTGGTCTCAGACCACATAGGTCTCCGACTATGTTAGTCTACGACCATAGAGGTCTATGACCGCGCCATTCTCAGACCACACAGGTCTTCGACCACGTCGCTCTCAGACCATGTAGCTCTTAGACCAACGCAGGTCTACGACCACGTTGCTTCTCAGACCATGCAGATCTCAACCACATTGGTTTATGACCATGTTGGTTACGACCACGTTGGTTCGATCACATTGGTTTATGACCACGAAGGCCTATGACTACTCAGGTTTGACCACGTTAGTTTGGACCACTCTGTGCTCGATTACGCAGATCATGACCGCATCAACTCAGACCATGTTTGTCTTCTAACCACCAATGAAACGGTAGCTTCGGGCCTTCCACGCCAGTAGTTCCGAAATGGTCTGACAGTGCATATACTCAACAGAATTCTCAAAACACATTTGTAAACTTTAGTGTCATGCACACAAGGATCACACATGATTCTCAACAAGCTAGAAAACACATTTGCACACTCTTAGAACCATGACATAAGGATTAAATATGAACTTCAACCATTTGCAAAACATATTTGTAAATTATAAGCCTCATATCACAAGGATTAGGAAACATAGACTTCAAACACCTGCAAAACACATTCGCAATATATAGTCCCATGTTATATGAATGAGCTAGAGCGAGTGAGATTTGAGCTATCAACACATGATGAGACTCAAACTACTAGACAAGACCTCTCTTAATAGTGCAACACCTATACTAGCAATCCAGTCTTCTAACCACACACCAAGACCGGTAAAAGACTAGGAACACATCCTTAGTCCTAGCTAGTCATACATTTGCCTTAGCATCTTCTTGAATCTTGATGACACACATCTTCATTTCAAGTCCGGGTCCTTGTCACTTGAACTTCATCAACACATGATGGTTCTCTCTTGACTTGATTATCAACATATGATCATCCCAAGTCACCCTTATTTGTGGAATCTAACCTATAAATCCAACTCATGGAAAATGTTAGTCCACAAAATAATTGTCATCAATTACCAAACTTTACCATTAACTCATAATGGAGGGACTAGATTCTACAATCTTTTCTTTTTGGTAATTCATGACAATTTCAACACATAATGAGATAAAGATTGTATTTGCAAGTATATAATATGTACACAACACTTGTATACTCTAGGGTAAGAGTATATATGAATTACACAAGCTATATATACTCAAGGAATATGTTTCACAGCAAAGATCCTAAATATATGTATAAAAGGAAGCATAGATCAGTACTAATGAAACTATAAAACATAGAGTGAACTCCCCCTAAATGTATGCATACAAAATGTGTGTAACGAAGGCATATGCACATATTCATTTTAGACCATTGATGGGGTTCATTCTATATTTTGGATCTAAGGAATACACTAATATATAAGAATGTGATTTCGAATGCATACCTCTTTGATTTTACCTTTTCATCCAAATGAAACTAAGCAAAATGAAAATAAATAAACAAGGTTAGTCTCACAATTGTATTTGTCATTATCACCAAGACCTCATAATTGTATTTCTCATTTATCACCAAAACCAACTTAGTGGAGCTTGATCTTTCAACGAAGTGGCTATGACCACGAGGTGGTCGGATAAAGTATAGACCATGAGGTGGTTGGACGAAGCGTCTACGACCACTATATGGTTGGGCGAAGTCACGACCACACGGCGGTCGGATGATGCATCTACGACCACTATGTGGTCGGATGATGTCTCGACTGCGAGGTGGTCGGATGAAGTATCTACGACCACGATGTGGTCGGACAAAGCAATGACCGCGGGCGGTCAGACAAGGTAACAAACGAGAGGCGGTCGGATAAAACGTCAACGACCACGAGGTGGTTAGACAAGGCATCTACGACCGCGATGTGGTCGGATGAAGTCTCAACTACGAGATGGTCAGATAAAGCATCTACGACCACAAGGTGGTTGGACGAAGTCTCGACCACGAGACGGTCGGACGAAATATCTACGACCACTATGTGGTCACATGAAGTCACGATTGCGTGGCTATCAGACAAAGTGTCTATGACCACGATGTGGTTGGATAAAGCAACGACCGTGGACTGTCGGACAAGGTAACGACCGCAGGCAGTTAAATAAAACGTTGACAACCATGATGTGGTCGAACGAGGTGTCTAACGATGTGGTCGGACGAACTCTCAACCGCAAGGCGGTTGGACAAAGGGTCTATGACCACTATGTGGTCGAACAAAATCACGACCGTGCGGCGGTCGGACGAAGCATCTACAACCATGATATGGTCGGATGAAGCATCTACGACCACGATGTGGTCAGACGAAGCAAGGACTGTGGGCAGTCAGACAAGGTAACGACCGTAATGTGGTTGGACAAAACGTTAATGACCATGAGATGGTCGAACGAAATCTCGACCATGGGGCGGTCGGACCACCGTGGGGCAAACGTCGACAACCACGAGGTGGTCAGA
Organism: Dendrocalamus latiflorus; assembly: GCA_017311315.1. Classification (NCBI taxonomy): domain Eukaryota; kingdom Viridiplantae; phylum Streptophyta; class Magnoliopsida; order Poales; family Poaceae; genus Dendrocalamus; species Dendrocalamus latiflorus. The sequence goes on from CM029628.1 coordinate 2,643,655, forward strand.
CGAGGCATCTATGACCACGAAGTAGTCAGATGAAGTATCGACCACTAGGTAGTGAAACGAAGCGTCTACGACCACAAGATGGTCAGACGAAGTATCGACCGCGAGGCGGTCAAATGAAGTCACAACCGCGCGGTGGTCGGATGAAACATCTATGACCACGTAGATGATGTCTCGATAGCGAGGTGGTCGGACGAATTGTCTATGACCACGAGGTGTCGAACGAAGTCTCGACCGTGAGGCGATCGGATGATGTCTCGACTGCGAGGTGGTTGGACGAAGCGTGTATGACCACGAGGTGGTCGAACGAAGTCTCGATTGTGAGGCGGTCGGACAAAGTGTCTACGACCACTATGTGGTCGCACGAAGTCACGACCGCGTGGCAGTTGGACGAAGCATCTATGACCACGATGTGGTCGAGCGAAGCAACGACCACGGGTGGTCAGAAAAGGTAACAACCATGAGGTGATTGGACAAAACATCGATGGCCACGAGGTGGTCGGGTGAGGTGTATACGACCACGATGTGGTTGGATGAAGTCTCGACCACGAGGCGGTTAGACGAAGGGTCTATGACACTATGTGGACGGACGAAATCACAACCGCGCAGCGGTCAGACGAAGCGTCTACGACTATGATGTGGTCAGACAAAGCATCTACAACTATGATGTGGTCAGACGAAGCGTCTTTGACCATGATGTGGTCAGACGAAGTAAGGACCGCGGGCGATCGGACAAGGTAACAATCGCAATGTGGTCAGACAAAACATCAACGACCACGAAATGGTCGAACGAAGTCTCGACCGTGGGGCAATCAGACGGCGCCAACTGTTGTGGCTACAAACCAAACAGTAGAGAGGGGGATTAGAAGAGGAGAGCCAATAGAGAGAGACGATATGTGGGAAATAAGTGATCCCCCTCCCTCACACCTCTTTTGATGGTTTATATACATGAGTGGGGTAGGATGAAAAATTACCATCCTATCCCTTAATAATTACATAAGGTAGAAATACATTGGTATATTCCTTTATACTATTAGACCTATTACATATTGGATTAGTTACAAGGTCCAGTAGTAACAGAGAGTTAGGCTACCCTACGACACAAACCTTACATAGAGATAAGAGTGTTGGTTAGTTGAGACCCGTTGTTTTATGTCTTAGTTGTGCAAAAACTCTTGATCCTCTCAATTTTACTACTTTTTAATCGTCAGTGGTATATTTGTAAAGGGTTATCAGATATATACGTTGGAACCAAAGACTGGGAAATTTTAGCGCACGCTTCCACGGTGACATGCATCAACATACGCAATGCGTAATTTTTGGCAGCTAAAAATTTGTCGGGATAACTGGATAGTCCAAATCATGTCTGGAGTATAGGTAGTCACGCCTGGAAGGGTTCGAACACATGAGCTTGTAATCCAGACGTTTTGCATCCAACTGGTCAGTGGTCACAACTTAGAATTTGGACCCTACAATGATGAGCTCGTCATGAAAATGCTAACTCCAGTGATGTTCGTCGTAAAGAAGTTTGGGAGTTGTTTTTATGCTTTTTTTCAAAGTGATTTATATAACTTTTAAAGCAGAATAGAATAGCAGATAGTGAGTACTTATCTCTTCGTGTGTTTTGAGATTAGTAATATTCTTATTAGAGTGAAAAGCATAGAAACACTAATCAAGAAGTTTTCATGTCAGCTGATAATGTTGTACTCAGCTCGAGGAAGTAGGAACTGCTATATCTGTTTAGTTAGTTAATTTTAGAAAAATTGTAAATTCCCAACAGAAGTCAGTCGGAGAGTATGTCCCAGTAACGAAGAAAGATACATCCACATCAAGTTATTGCAGGACTAAAGACAAAAGTGCTCCACAGAAGGTAAAAATGAAGCTAAGGATCATTTTCAGAGTGTTTTCACGGTTGTGAAAGTTGAAGTTCGCCGGATTTGCTAATATTGTTTTTTTTTCCTAGTTTAGGCCGTACTATACAGTAAGGTTTTGAAATATTTTTTATTATGAGTATAACAAGAACGCACTCATGTACGCGCATACACAACACCACACACTTATACCCACGTGGGTGCATCCAATGCACACATCTGAGATGAGACGGAGACCCAAGAAACTCTAGTGTGCAGACACACGCTTTGACCATTAAATATATCCATATGCGCATAATACCAGAGGGACACTATTTATATAAACAATGCCTCCAAAAATGCACGCGCCATGGGCTTCGAAGCCGAGTGGCCTGGCTGCCCACTAGTGAGCCGAGCTAGCCGAGCAAACACTATGGCGTTGGGATTTTGATATTAGTAGCTTGATGTCACCCATTGTTGTGGGGGTGGCCCAACCCCCCGTGACTGGGCCGTGCAACTAGTCCAACATGTAATAGGCCCAATAGTGTAGAGGAATATACCTGTGCAAATATACCAATGTACCCCCATACTTTGTAAGCGCTAAGGGGTAGAATGGGGATTTCCCATTCTACCCCACTCATATATATAAATCCCCAAGAGGGGCAAAGGGGGGACATCCTCTCATTCTGACCAGTTCTCCCACAGATCTAGCTCTCCTCTTCTCCTTCTACTAGTCCCCTTCTCTACTGTTTGGCCTGTAGCCACAACACCCATGTTGAGAGGCTCATCATTCTTGCACTATGAAAACATATTTGGCATGGCTTTTAGAGTCTTCCTTTTCAAAAAAAAAAGTTTTCAAAAATCAAGTTGAAATGGATATAGGCGTTCCAGTTGTGCATTCTGCAAAAAGGACAATCTGTCTTTCGGAAAAAGGTTGTCTGTTCTTTGTTGGGGGCAAAATGGCTAAATGTTACCGTTGATCCAACCCACACATAGACAGCCCACCACCTAAATGGGCCATGACATGTTTAGGTGGAGAGCGTGGTCCTGTGGGCTGGGCTGGAGCCCTATTTATTTTGATGCAAGTATATCTTCAGGATGCGACTTATTATCCATCAATGATGACATACTGTTTATATGCAGAGGGTAGTATCACCCTTGCAAACCTCTTCATTGTAAGACGATGTGTGAATTGGCTTTTCCATTTTGTTCCATATGTATATATACACATGGGATGAAGGAAGATTAGGTTCCTTTAATATCTGCATGGTTTTCCTATGGTGTCAACAATATATCTGTGTCCTCACAGAAATGGTACTCTCGACAGTTTAAATTCATAATAACCTTACTGATCTTCCCACTGATTTGAAAGTGCAGATGCTTGATGAAACAAAAATTTTTTGTTTAGCTCCTCTTAGTGGACAAACTTAACACCAATGATATGTTAAAAAGAAAGAACTTCATCATTGATGACAATGATCATTGTGTTTTATGCAACACTCAAAGTGCACACGTCATTAGTCATCTTTCCTTTGACTATCCTTTCTCTGCTCAATGCTGGAATAAGATTAGCATTCACTGGTCTTTGGATACAAATACTCTAGCTAGAGTTTATAATGCAAAGCGAGTCTTTTCCAGTTACCTCTTCATAGAGAAGTTCATCTTGGCCACCTAAATCATTTGAAAAATCAGAAATGATCTTATCTTCCAGCAACAACTATATGTGTCAATATTTGAAAATTAAGGCTTAAACTAGAGGCTTCCTTTTTGTTGCATAGGGTCAAATTGGCCACTTGCGACCTGCTTTCTTTTTGGATTCAGTCTCTCTAATTTCTCTCTATTTTCTTGTTCTGTTCTTCTCCCTCCTTTTTTCCTTCTCTTTTCTCCTTTGTACTCGAATTTATGTATATTAATATAGTGCAGTAGGAGCCTCTCCTACTATTTTTCGTCAAAAAAACAATATATATATCTGCGTCAAAGAGATCAAAAGTCAAGTTTGAGGTCACCTTGAGGGGGGAACTGACTCCATGATGTGCCCATAGTTCAAACTAAGTTTGGTTACATAGTACAAGTTTTGCTGATTGTCACTATCATCCTTTCAGTCATGTATGTTGTTTACTATTGTTTGAATCAAGCTGTTTGTGACAAATATTTTTTTCTCAAATTCTTTAGTATCATTATCTCATCATCAACCACTAGCTTTCATGGAAGAAATTATAGGATAGCATTATAATCTCTGAATGAATCTGTCTTCTTGTCCACCAAAATTCATTTATGAAACATCTTGTTGCTCCAGGATACCTTTTCCCAGAATGCCACTTGTGGAATTTCATTGTGCATGCTTGGTCCAGAGATAATTTACATGAATTATTGTAAATTGTAAGTCAGCAGGACCTTATTTAATATCTCTTTCCTGGTCATTTTTAGCTTAGTTTTTTTTTATCGAAGTTCGATTCCTGTATCTGTTGTTGGCCCAGCTCCTGGAGAGAACTCACACATTGTTTTCTCTCTAGAACACATACACAAGAAGATGAATACATATGAGTTTTGCTTTGTGCTGCCTATGTCAATCCTGCAGCGTGATAGCTTCTTCCTTTTATACTTGCAAAGCAAGACCAGTTACATGCATGCTATAAAACTCCATTACTCTAGCGTTACACAACGGAAGCACTATAAGCAGCACTAATCACCATAACTCCAGCGTTACATAACGTATGCATGCATGCAGAGTTATTACTAGCACAGGGGTTACCAACAATCACCCACTAATCCCTGTGCACGTCCTTGACGCCAATCAGAGCTCGTTGGTCAGTTAATTTCAGACGCCTCAATGTACTTGGCCCCACAAGATGAAGTCCCATCTCCTGACGCATCTCTAAGGAGTTTTGCCTTCTTCTTGTTGACTATGCCGCCAGTGACACACCTTACCGACGACTTTGACTTCTTCTTCAGCTCCAATTGTCTTTCGTCGATGACGCAACTTGACAGGGATAGAGACTCTCATCAGAGCATACACGCATAAGAACTTGGACGCAACTACAAGGACTCACACACACATTACATCATGCACTGACACATCTATGTGCACGAGCACGACACGACTATACGCACGTATGTAACACACCTCTTACGTGCACAAACAACTCATAAATGACACATGTATCACTCCTATTGTGCCATCTCTCTCACTCACACACTTTGATGATGCTATCGCCGCTTTAAACATCACCGTGTTCATGACATCTTACACTAAGACACTGCTGATGGTGGAAGAACGTCGTTTTTTGTCGACGCCACTCCCGCCTTGCAGCCCACCTATGTCGCTCGTCGTCGCCACACCACAGCGATCACGTTGTCACCCCCAGTGTGCACGTCACATGCGATTATGGCACACCGCCCTGACCTCGCCATGGCTGCACGAACCTTCGCCGCCGTGCTTTTGAGCGCACGGTGCTGCAGTCGACTCGTCGCTAGCACCTGTGCACCTCCACCTGACATGCGCCGCTGTGCACACTATCACGCCGATCAGCGAGTCATCGCTAGGGAGCTTCTCCTCGCACCTCGCTCTGATACCAAATGTTGGCCCAGCTCCTGGAGAGAACTCACACATTGTTTTCTCTCTAGAACACATACACAAGAAGATGAATACAGATGAGTTTTGCTTTGTGCTACCTATGTCAATCCTGCAGCGTGATAGCTTCTTCAAATGTTGGCCCAGCTCCTGGAGAGAACTCACACATTGTTTTCTTTCTAGAACACATACACAAGAAGATGAATACAGATGAGTTTTGCTTTGTGCTGCCTATGTCAATCCTGCAGCGTGATAGCTTCTTCCTTTTATACTTGCAAAGCAAGACCAGTTACATGCATGCTATAAAACTCCATTACTCTAGCGTTACACAACGGAAGCACTATAAGCAGCACTAATCACCATAACTCCAGCGTTACATAACGTATGCATGCATGCAGAGTTATTACTAGCACAGGGGTTACCAACATCTGTATGCTACCAAAAGTATGGTTGATCAAGTATCACATTCTTTTGTCTGAAAGTTACACAACGCTATCAATTTTTTCTCTCATTGACTATTTTCTTCTTGAAAAATTATAATATCTGCAATCTTAGTAGGGCTTATTCCATCCAGAAAGCCAAAAGCTGAGATGATATCTAGCTTAGCACTATTTATTGTTTGCTACAACAAAAGCCTTATTTATGTCCCAACATGTATCATTGTACTACTTATAGTAGCTCGAAGCCTCGAACAGTTTGTTCTATTCTCTGGTGTTAAAGCCGTTGTTCTGTACATTGATTTCATTTGCTGAGCATTATGTATTTAAAGAGGACCTGAACAACAATACACAATCATGTTTGCCCCCAAAACCTTCTGACATTATGAACAGAGCATGACGATATGTAACACTGAAATGTTGCCAGATTTGGCTGTTTCATGCGATTTGAGGTTCTCGAGGAGTCGAGGTTCCCTTATGCTTTGCTACTTTTGGCATAATTTAGGCAGTTACGCCTGGAAATTTTCCAACACATGAGCTTGTAATCCAGCCACGACATTTTTCATACAATTGATCAGAAATTAGAATTTGGATCCTACAACGATGTGCTCGCGTTGAAAAAAGTTGAGACTAGCAGTGATGTTCGTCATGAAGTTGTTTTCATGTCAGGTGATTTAATCCTAGACAATTATGTTGTGCTCAGCTTGAGGAACTGCTATACCTGTTTCTAGTTAAATTTTACTTTATGGTCAGCATACCAACAGCTTGTAGGACATTCAGAAAGTTCAGCAGTTTGCTCAGCTCACTTTTATTGAAACAATCTTCAGTGCGAAATAAACAGGATTCTGCATATCTATGTAACATGTGGATAATGGCTATAATGTTCAAAATTCCGAAACTTGTACCAGACTTGCAAATTTCCGAACTCCCAAATATCTAGAGTACAGTTCAGATAATAGAGAAACAATTAAGTTCAGCAACTAATCGAGATCACACTAGTCCAGTACACAAGATATTCAGAAACATGGCATACCGAGTCCATAGAAACATGACATGACATACCGACACATCCAGATTATACAGCTAGAATGTACACGACAAGCGCTCCGGTAGGCTATGTTGGCATTGATATGTACAGAAAGGAAGAATTGCTGAAAGCAGGGATCTCATTCTTATGCCTTGTTGGCCTCCAAAGCCTGAAATACGTCTGTGCGAGTAACAATCCCTGCTTGTAGGAAAATTGATCATGTCAACAATGTTTGCATAGTTATAATGAGGACACACTTGGAACACATGCGTTTGTGCAATAACTCAAATCAGGGTTCTGAAAAGTGAAAACCAGTTGAAATCGACCAGTTACAGATGGCACTGGTTATGGGCGGTGTGGCAATTCTGACTGGTTTTCAGTGGAAACCCTGAGGAGCGTGGATTCTACTGCTTGTAGAATGTTTAGGAAACACAAAGCTTGAGAAAATAGAAATAGAAATAGAAATAAAAATGCATTGTTTGTAAGACTGCTGCAAACCAATCAGTTCCCATCAAACCAGTAGGGACCGGTATTTTCAACATCCCCGATTCCCTGATACAAACAGCTTCTGGCAAAAGTGCAAAATACTTCTAAAGAGTCATGACAGTAAATAATGGTAAATCTAAGATTTTAATGAAGCAAAATTGCAGCCCGTTGCAATTACGACAACTCAGTTGAACCATACAAGTAAATGGCTATAAGATATATCAAAGGGAATATGAAAAATCTTACCAATCGCTTGCTGTTGTTCATTCACAACTGGTATCCTGTGGACTTTCTCCTTAAGCATTAGTGCAGCAGCTTCTGCTCATACAACCAGTCACCAGAAAAGCAAATTAAAGAATGGTCAGACACTTCATATTTCTCTATTAACTGTGGGTAGAGGGAATCAGAATTTACCCAAGACAGTCTTCTCAGGTGTCAGAGTTATAGCAGGAGATGACATGACTTCACCAACAGTTGAGTCCAACTGCATCATGAGAGCAAGCATGAAGATCAGCATCACCAGGAATCCTTACAGACTCAATATCAGAAATGTGCTCGACTTCTTTTCCATATTATGCTCTGATAGATTTATGCATAAATATCCTTGTCATACCATGGTGAAATTAACAAATCGCCAACCCAAATCTATTACAGATATTTCTTCCACTTGGAAATGCTCGACTATTTTTAAAAATAACTCTAGATGGTCTATGGCCAAGCTGTCAAGAGATGCAACGGTACCAAGGCATCCTGCACAGACTACAGTTCACCACCACACGAAATTTCAATCACTCATTGATCCATCGAGAACCACACAATTTCCAATCATCCATTGGCAGTATGTCCCCCATGGGCAACATAAAGCGAACAGCTAATCCACATCTATATTTATGCTTGAGAATAACGAACTACTTTCTAGCATCACCTGATTTCTGAATAAATGTACTCTACAGATCATTTATGAGATAACATGCTAGTTACCGAAGGACAATTGGTGTCTAGCATACAATATCCTACTTTCAAACAGCTCGACACAATTTTCATCCAATTTCCCAGCTACTATCTAGTCGTGTTGAAGGATACATGCGAACAAATATTCAGGAAGTTATTGTTGAAGAGTTTGGAACTCTGTGCGCTTTCACTATCTATTACACCTAACACACAATAAGCACACTTGACATGTATTAAGTCTTGATAATGCTTGGCCTGGTTCAAGGTCTTGAGGATGACACCACGGATCAATGCGTTTTATGGGGGGTTATCCTAAATACATGAAAGCTTTGTTTGTACTCTCATGATTGAAATCAGGCCAGTTGCCCTATCTGGTTCTCTGAACAAGTATACAACAGGTGCTATATGTAGTTCTAAGCTTCTAGCAGCCAAGTTCATTGAGATAACTGAGTGATCCAAATAAGATCAGAAGCTCAGAAGGTAGTGGCCTTATTCAGGAAGATTTATTAACACACATGTTGTACTTCAGTCATCACATTTAGCGTAAACCTAAATAGGCCCCTGCATTAAACTCATGGTGATGACTAATTGTGAAAGTCAAGTCTGAAGATAAATTGCTGCTAAAAAAACAGACAAGAGTTGGGACAAGGCAGCCAAAAACATTGGCATTACCAACTTCAACCATAGAATAGTCAATCTGTATCATAACATTTCACCATTTAGCTTGTATATCTTGTTTCCACTCCCGTGTACAATTTTGGATAGACGCATTCATATGGCTTATGAACCACTACACTCCCACACTTGGGCAGGCGTTCCCACGTCACCATTTGTAAAAGGGGCATGATGCATTGTTTCAAAAATGCCAAAAAAAAAGATCCACAGATATAATCCACATAAAATTGTGTAAACCTGAAAATTGTCAATATTAAATTCATCCCTGGCATCGAGAACAAAGAAAGACAACCAGTACTTTCAGTGTGTATGAGTAGGGTAGGATTGACTACTCTTTTTTTGTTTTCTTTTTTGGTAGAATTTGACATTGAATTTTTACAGATTTGCAGAACTTTATGTGTACTACATCTATGAATTATTTTGGCATTTTTGGAACTGTGCATCCCCGTTTTTGCAAATGGGAACACGGGATCCATAAGAAAATTAGGGGCAGTGTTTTAGGCTCTTGACTTGATAGCAAGATGTACGGCTTAGGGTTTTAGCATTGTAGGTTTTATTTCAAGACTCTTTTTAATCTCGAGAAGGTTTCATTCTTAGCTTACCTTAACTTGTTTGGGACAAAAGGCTTTGTTGTTGTTGTTGAACACGGGAACTAAGTAATTGCCTGCCATAGGAATGTAGGATTGCTCTAATTTCAGTGTCTCAGATGTAAAATTGAGTGTAGAAGCTTTGTGCACTCAAGGTTATTCTACCACAGTTTTACATCACCTGATTTAATCCCTAAATATTGTGGTCCTCAGCTTAAGGAACTTCGAACATGATACTGTTGTCTCTATTTGGCACCTCACCACCATGTAACATATACAGAAATTTGAGCTATTATAGCTATATGGGACTAACAGTAGGTGAAACATACAACTTAATTCGGCGTTCTTGCATACTCAAGAGATCAGACAAACCAGACCAAAACGTATTGCAGTGTACTTGTTCAAAGCACCTATGTATGGCTGTATGCCTATCTTTTTTCGATTATATTATTCTCTTTAATTTTCAGTCCAGATTTGCTTTTAATAGCGAACAATTAGTTATCAAAGAAGCAGACTTATGACTCATTTTAATGGGAGGCAAAGGCAGGCAAGAGGGAGGAGCAGCACTGACTGACCCCATTGGATGCCTTGGCCTTGTCCTTCTTGGAGACGACCCCGATGCACCTCCCCTCGTCGTCGAGCACCGGCATGCCGGACTGGTGGGCGAAGAAGGCGTCGATCTCGGCGAGCTTCTGGTGCGCCACGGCCACCTGCACCGGGCGCGACATGACGTCCCCGAGCTTCGCCGTCGGGCTCATCTGCAGTTACAATCACCACGCACGCAGGCACCAAAAAATCATCAGATCCAAGAACCGGCCAAGAGCGCATCCAAGAACGAAGCTAGCCACCGAATCGCCGGATCAAGAGGAGCTAGCACAACCTCGTCTGTGGTGATGATCTGGGACTCGAGGTACGCGCGGAGGTCGGCGTAGCTGAGGAGGGAGAAGTTCTCGGGCCACTCGCCGGAGAGGATGCCCTCCGGGTACTCGTCGATGGCCGGGCGCAGGTCCCCCAGCGCCGCCGCCACCACCGCCGCGCCCCGGCGCCTCCGCGCGCCCACACTCAGGAAACCCGGAGCGCGCCGCGGCACGGCGGGGAGGAGCGCGAGGGCGCCCCGGACGGCGGCAGCGGCTGCGGCGGAAGGCGCCGACGCCATGGACGACGAAGCTAGGAGGGGACGCCTGATGGTTGGGGACTTGCCGCCGCTCTCCGCAGCGTCTCGTTCTTGCGGCGTGCTACACTGCCTACACACTTGCACGTGACGTCCACTAGTGTGGCGGTGTGAGTCTAGTAGAGTGGAGGGTGGCGTGGAAATTTCTGGAAGAAAGTGGGCGTGGGGCCCACCTGCAGACGGACGTGGAGGCATTTGGGAGTGTGCAGGTCACTCACGGGAGGTCGCTGTCAGGTGTGGCGTCTAGTGGGGTTGGTTGGTGGGCAGCTGGAGCCGAGCCTTTGCGTGCGTTGATGGTCTATGGATGATGGAAATGGCCGATGGTTTTTGGCTTTATTTATTTAAGTCTTATCTTTTTATTTGTGATTTCTAACTTTTTATTTTTTTTGTTTTTTATGATATGGTTTTTTTGTTTTTTTATCTTTTTTTTTCTTATTTTTTTATTGTCTATGATGATATAATTTTTTATCTTTAAATTTAATTACGATGTAAAAGCTACCAACAGCCAACAGCTACAGTGTATTTCAACCACTACAGTGTAAAATAAGTTATAAGTTAGGGCTTTTAAGCCTAAATAAGCATCTATTTGTTTCTAGCAAATGAACTAAATACCGATAAAACGTCTCGAAAAAATTGTTCTGATAAATTGTTTTAAAATAGTGGTGAAAAAAAACATCCTATTTATATTATTTGTTCAGGGAAAAAACTATAAGCTGCATTTGAGCCCTTCACGGCGCGGTAGGCAGTGATGATATGTTTGTTTCTCTGCCTTGCTAAATGCTTCTTTTCCCTCTTGGTTTTGGGTGTGATCAAAATGGCTTGAGCTTTTGGCTTCAGCTTATTTTTGCACTATTCATAAATTTCGTCTTTTTCTGAACTTTTGGCTTTTTTTTGAGTTTTTTTACCGGTTCTTTTTTTCCTCGTATTTGTTTACATTATACGTGATGGGCTAATATGTTTTTTCTATTTTTAAATTTTTTTAAATTTAATTATGGTAAATAAGCCTCTGTCAGCTACAGTGCTTTTTTCAGCCAGCTACAGTGTTTTCAGCCATAAGCCACGGGCTTTTCAGCCATTTTGATCACAACCTTATCTTTTGTTTTACTCATATCTGGGAGGCAATGGGGGTGTTATTTCCTCGCGTGGTTTGATTCAATGATAATACTTGTGTTCAAGCATGCAGCTCTAGCTAAATTGTGCATCTTTCTTTATGTAGAATCGTCGATAACAATTAAAGAATGATAAATGATTGTAATTTCCAGCGAAAATTTTTTCTCAAATTTTCTGCATTTTAATCGTTCAATCTAAAAAATAGAAATAACAAAAAAATGAATTTTTTCCGATCATAATGTAGCAGTACTGTTTGGCACTGTAGCAATTACTGTTCGGTACTGCAGCGATGTACTGTAGCACCGAAAAACGACGGAAACAATACGCTTAACCCTCAACCACGCAATCAATTTTTTAATTAAAACTAACTCACGTATGTAAGAAAAAAACATAGATAGATATCAATGTATGGAGAAACTTTAGAAATTACCAAACAAAGAAAAAGAATAATATCTGCGAATTAAAAAACTCACAAACTTTTATTAGAAAACACAGAAACTATTCATCTTGTTTTTTTCTCCATCACAGCCGCCGCAATGCATCTCTCTATTCAGCTGCCGCTCACAATTTTTGTCCCGTCGCGTACCAGCCGCCGCACCTTCTATTCTTTTTATACCACCCTTTTTTTCTTACTCAAAACCCTAATACAACTTATTCAACTAGGTCTGGGCCTTTTTACCTCACTAGGCTTTTGCCCTACTAATTTTTAAGGGATCCGAAACCCTTTCTAACACGGGTTTTTTTTTTCAAAATTCCAACTTTTTCAACTCATCATGTGTTGAAGCCTCCAGACCGCACCTCCCGTAGTTTTTCCACACATCATCCACCACATGTCATAGCTCCAACACATATCATCCATCTCTGATCTCCATACACCCCAAGCATGAGCCCCACCATCTTGTGACCTCCTGGACCGTCTGAACCTCGGATCTCCCATCCTAGTCCCGGTCCATCTCGTCACCGACCATGATCGCCTCCATGCTCAACCTGCACATGCAAAGATCAAAGAACATTTTTCCGATACAAGCTCGTCCCAACTTAATCAATATCAATCCACACACACCACACGTCTCGTATAACATCGATAAGCAATATTATCAAATATTCATCATCATAAATTAATTATTGTCAATTATTTATCACCAAAATATCTTAGACCTAGCCATATGGTCTAACACTCTATTTCACATGGTTTCATGGTCTTCTTGATGAAATACGAAGGAAAAAGAGGATGTGGCTGCCTGTCGGTGATAATGCCTTCCCTTCTTCCCCTTTCATTCCGAAAATAGTCATTACCACTTCCTTTTTTTTTCCCCTCATTGCTCCAGAGGGGAATTTTGCAAATTTGATTGGAGTGCCATGTTCTTGTTCATGTTGTGTTACGATTTAAATCTTTTTGTTTTTAAGATCTCTTCACTCATAGTAGAAGCATAGAAGAAAAATACAAAAGTGATTATTTCCAAAATAGGATCACCTCAAAACACAAATCGGAGGGCAACTCGATGAGAGGACAAGCTTGTTGTAGTCTCCACTTGCCCGATGCTTTTGTGTGAGGCAAATGCATCATCTTGGCAGCTACACTGAAAACAACTAGTCGGTGATTTTTCGCAAGATGTATAATTCCAAATCTGATAGGAAATTATATACATTTTGTCATGAAGTGTCGTTATATACATTTTGTCAATGATGCCTGCATACTTGCAGCAAAAAAAATCAACATAAATTGTGTTTTTGGACCTGGGTTGCACTTGCTATTATATAGTGGCTTTTTATAAGCTTTTCAACTTTTCTATCCTTAAGACACAATGACAAATTGCCAACCTCCTTAGATCCATGTTAGAAATATTTTACCATGTTAAGTAAATATTGATGGTTTTGGCTTTGGCTTTTCAATTTTTGTTACAGTAACTAACTTTCAAACGATGTATTTTTAAGGCGGTGTCTATAGATTGATTGTAGTAGACAATATCTCGACTTCATCTATATCGACTAAAATCGTACGCGATTATCTTTCTCCGTACTTTCTCACGAACAGTCAGAATTCAAAATTTTAAACTAAAAGTTATAAATCACAACAAAAAAAACACATCCATTCACTGTAAACAATAAGATTCTACTCTACAACACAAGAATGCTAAAATGACCTGATGTTTATGTAGTTGTCCTGGTTACAAATAGCAACAACACGTGCTAACTGTAGCATAAGAGCATGACAGAAGTTTGTCACTTGCGGCGGTGGAATTAGCCAACCACATGCCACCATGTGGCCTGCTGTGATCCTGATGGACAACAACACCTAGTCCTCTTAACTCTTCTGGTCCAAACTCCTGACAAGCATCTCCTTTGAACCGTATAGCTTTGCTCGGTTAATACTCTTCTGATAGTAGCATACTTGACGATGGAAGCAAAGTTAGTTACTAAGAAAACTCATCTTGCGCAACTGAGGCGATGGAGGGTAAATGGCCTCTTCTTTTAAGTCAAAAGCTGACGGCTTTTAGTTTTTGCTACAGTATCTAACTTTTAAACAGAGTATTTTCTCAAGACGGGGTCTATAAGTTAAACGATCTACACGTTGAAAACCCAACATCTGTACCAGCTAAAATCGCAAGTGAGTATCTGTCTCTCCGTAATCTGTACCGTAAACAGTCAAAATTCAAAAATTTCAGTCAAAACCCATAAACCGCAGCCGAAAAGAAAAGGCCTAACACGAAACTATGCCAGTCGCTGTTTACATATTTTTTAGATACGATCTTTGTTGAAGTTGAGCCTTCAGAATCTGGCAAGATATGTGGAGCACTGGTTCGATTTTGCCTTCAGAAGACGAGCGCCAGGTTTGCTTTCTTGGGCCGGTTGTGAACCAAATCCACAGTTTGGCAGGACCAGTACGCATTCAGGCTTCCTCAGCCCATTAACGAAGCTAAAAGGTTAATAATTCTATGGGACTTTGATACTAAGGTGGGTTATTATCTTTACTGGTAATACTAATAATAATAATATAGAGAAAGGAGTTGGCGGTGATGATAGTACGTCACTCTCTCCACTCCCCCTTCTCCCCTCTGTAAAATGAAAGATAAGACTGTTGAGAAACCGTCGCTGATGACCAGTCCAAGCAATTCCTCTGCTTAGAACAAGAACGAATCAATCACAGAATCACAGAATAATAGATTGAACACAGAGAAGTTGAGAGAACTCCTAGTCTTTCTTTATTGCTTTCGATTGCATCAGGTGTACATAATGAGTGGGGCATATGTCCATATTTATAGTCTATGGTGGAGTGCCCATATTGGGCCAGGACTCCTGGTCCTGGCCCCAGGTTTCTCAACAAGGACCAGACTCTCTTACATAATTTTCTATCTTCTTTATTAGCTTCCCTAACAAACTCGTAATAAATATGATCTTGTCCTAACAAACTACGATCTAATCCCAACAATTTTTCTCTCCTCTTTTATCAACTCTCCTAACAAATTCGTAACAAATTACGATCTTAATTCGTCAAGTGAAGCTACCTCTTCTAGTCTCGATCGAAGTGAAGTGACGGGACACGATGACAGCATTGCAGGATGGTGTGATGGCAAGGCCGAGGGTGCGAAGTAGATTGAGCATGGAGCAGAGGTGGGTGGGTCACGGCAGCAGAGCTGAGGGCAAATACGGTAGCGAAGCCGTGAACATGTGCTAGGGCGAAACTTGACGGAGTGCAATTGCAGAGAGCGTGGCTAGACCGAGTCCGATGACAACGGCTCAACATATTAAGTTAATATTTTTTTTATCCGTAACAAAACACAAGCATACTATGTTGTATAGAAACGCAGGCATACTATGTTGTATGGAAGATTGAGATGGCACTCGAATACTCGATCCACCATTCTACCTAGACATCTAGGGACGAGTTTAGCCTTCTATTAACTACTAGTTGAATGCCCGTATTTGCTACGGATTTTTAAAATTTATCATACTACATATTTTAAAACTCACGAGTGGTAAAATTTTTTAAAATATTCATATAAATATGTTCTAAAAGTTTTTAAATCTGTTAAATAAGTTGGAAGCCGTCGATCACACCTCGTGGACATAAGTCGGAAGATATCGACCACACCTCGTTGTCGTAGGTCGGGACCCTTGAGCACACCTCGGCGTCGTAAGTCGGAAGTCGTCGACCATCGCGCGTGATCGTAGGTCGGGAGCGGTCGACCATCGCTGGTAGTCGTAAGTTGGCAGCGGTCGACGATCGATCATGGTCCTAAATCGGGAGCATTTGACAATGGCTCATGGTTGTACATCGGAAGCCAACGACCATTGTTCGTGGTCATAAGTCGAAAGTCATCGAGGATACCTTGTGGTCATAAGTTAGAACACATCGACCAGCACTCGTAGTCGTAAGTCGGAAGACATCGACCACACCTCATGGTCATAAGTCGAAACACATCGACCAATGCTCATGGTCATAAATTAGAAGCCGTCGATCACACCTCGTGGTCGTAAGTTAGAAGTCGTCGACCATCGCACGTGATCGTAGGTCGGGAGTGGTCAACCATCGCTGGTGGTCGTACGTTGGCAGGCCTCTGGTGTGCTTGTGCCCTGTCCTCGACTGTCGCACCAGTCTGCTCGGCCCTGACTTCGACCATAGCCCCTATTTCAACCATTGCCCCCTTCGACTTTGACCACTGCCCCTTCGACTTCGACCACTACCGCCTTCAACCACTGTCCACTTCGACCACGACCCTTCGACGTTGACCACTTCCCCCTTCGACAACGGTCCCCTTCGACCATGGCGCTGAGGAGGAGGAGGCGCGGCACGAGGGTTCGGGGGAGAAGGAGACGACGGTTGCAGGGAGGTGGTCATGGGGAGGCGACGGCAAGCAAATGGGGAGAGGAGGTGGCTGGCAAATGCGTTAGGGAGGCGGCGACGAGGGGATGCGACGCTGCTAGGGGAAGTTGGGGACTGCGACCAGATGCTGTCGTACGGGAATTGGTGGCGGCGTTGAAGAGGAGGCGTGGCACAAAGGTTGGGGGGGAGAGAAGGAGGCGGCGATTGCGGGAGGTAGAGTGGTGGCGGGAGGCAAAGTATGTGCGGGAAGAGAAGAGGAGGAGCGCGGTCTACGCGTCGGCCCGACATTTTTTACGATGAGCGAAAGAACTACCTGCATGCGAATCTGGATAACTAATCTTTGATCGGACAACTAAGAAGAGAGGAAAAAGAACGGACCGACGATCACCAACTCATATTTTTATAATAGTAAAGATGTGTACGAGTAAACCAAACCAATCCTCCTTGTCTGGAAGACGGCTCATAGAAAATTTTGCAGCATTCCAAACAGGGAATGACAAAAGTATCTTTCAGGTTTCCAGCAGTCAAATGCCCATGTGTATTGCGGCGTAATTTCTTCCCTTGATGGTAATTTCAAGCTACGCAATTACGCCATCGCCGTTCGCAAGAGAGAGGGCCGCGGCCTTCGCATCTCCCAAGGTGCTCGTAATACTCCATACAAGAGACATCTACCGTATATTAAAGTTAGGGGACTTCCTGACCGGAGAGCTGTGCCACGTCACTTTTTTGCGAAAAAGGCCCTGCATTTTGTGAAATCGCGTAGAGGTCCTCTGTTCTCGCAAACAGGTCCCTACCAGGTTTTTGTTTTCCAGAAAGCACCCTCCACTTCACCGATAGCAACCCGCGGTTCCCAAAATTATGTATAGGTCCTTATTTAGTTACGTACAGGTCCTTATTTTTTTATGAAAAAGCCCTTTGATTTTTCCGAAATTACGCATGCATCCTCGATTTTTTTAAGAAACGTCTCACGAATTATCGTCTCTTTTACTTTGGTCCACACGGTGGCTAGCGCGGCGTGACACCGTGCTTACGTAGCTAGTTTACTACATTACATGATGGCTAGACTAGACTAGGTGTAGTTCGGTAGACTAAAATAAGCTAGTCTGCTGTGCTCAAAATGGCTTCAGCTTCTGGCTTCTGACTTATTTTTCACTATTCATAAATTTTGTCTTTTTCTGAAATTTTGGCTTTTTGTTGAGTTTTTTTGCCGGTTCTTTTTTTCCCGTATGTGTTTGTATTATACCTAATGGGCTAACATATTTTTTTATATTTTTTAATTTTTTTAAAATTTAATTATGCTAAATAAGCCTCTGTCAGCTACAGTGTTTTTTCAGCCAGCTACAGTGCTTTTCAGCCATAAGCCACCAAAAAAGCCCAAATGATCACCAAAATTATACTGTATCTGACTAAAATTACACTGTAACTGATAGTAGCTTATTTGACGTAACTAAATTTTTAAAAAAAATAAAAATAAAAAATAGGTTAGCCCATCACGGACAACGCAAACAAATACGGGAAAAAAAGAACCGGCAAAAAAGTTCAAAAAAGCTAAAAGGCTAGAAAAAGACGAAATTTAGAAATAATAAAAAAATAAACTAAAAGTTAGAAGCTCAAATCGAAATGAATAGACCTAAAAATCCTCCATTGTTGAGATCATCTCCTTGCGAGTTGTGCAATTTTGCCACCAAGGAAATCCTAGTGTTGAATTCCTGTCTGAAGGCCCGTTTAATTTAGTTATTTCTGGATTTGCCTTGCCACAATGAAAAGCATAATTGGGGAATCGAGGCCCCATTGCACCGCTGCACACTAGTGGACTTTGCAATCGGGCCTGTTTGGTTCATAACCAGAAGTTGCCTAGCCACAAGTTAGGCGTGCCACAGTTTTTAGGGAGCTGTTTGGTTCACTGACGTAACTGTAGCATGCCACACTTTCTTAGCACCCGACCCCACACGTCATAGACTCAGTTTCTTGCCAAACTTTGCCACAAGTGTGGCTTCGATTTTGTTAGCCACACTTTCTGTGGCAGCCACATATTGCCTAAGCTTAGGCATGGCAAAGTTAGGCACCAACCAAACAGGCTCTTAGATCTCAGGAATAGAATAGATACCGTATCGATGCTACTTTTGCAACAAGTTGCTTCTTTGGTTGACAGGAAGATATGAAGTAACCGGCATCTTTAAAATTTTGCATTGTGTTGCTCTCAAAAAATTCCTATTATGTTATTTATTCATTTATTAGTGTGGGGATGAAGAAAGTATTAAAGTTGTTAGGAAACCTAGGTCTAGACTTAAAGGCTTAGTCCATTGTAGGCACCTCACCACTAGGATATAAATAGGGGGTCTCATTGGCTATTTTGTACATGCATGAGAAAAGAAGTAATAAAGAAAGACCAGGAGTTCTCTCTATCTCTGAGTTTCAATGTACTATTTATGTCTTCTGTGATTGATCTAGTTTTACATAGCAGAGGAATCGATCGGACTGGTCGCTAGCGACGGTTCCTCACCACGTTATCAGCACGATTCGCTCCGGTGAATTGAAAGATAATCATCGAAGCATTAGTAGATTGAATAATCTATATCTAGATCGCTCTAAATTTCGCAGATTTCGCTTTCTAGATTAATTTTTCTACGGTGAAAATCCACTCTAATCTACCACGAGAAGACTTGAAGTCGCCGGCACAATGTCGATCGGTAGATTACACGAAAGAGTAGATGTTGATTGCGCTGTAGATTGAAAAAAGGAAAAATCATGCACGGCCGGCCCCGTATGGCCACCGTGCGTGAATCCAGCCGCCGACATCCCGTCGGCCTCCCCTCGCGCAGTGCCCCGCCCGACGCGCTGCCGCTGTCCAGTGCCTCGCGCTGGCCCCACACGGCCGCCCACGTCGCCTCGGGCCCTGCACGGCTGCCCCATGCCCGAGCTACGCCGGCCCCGTTGCCTGCCAGAGCCAGCTGCTCGAGTAGCCACCGCCACCGAAGGAGATGGGGTAGGGGAAACCCCCCCCCCCCCCCCCGTGTTTCTTAAGTCGGCCGGAACGGGCCGTTTGGGTCGAGAGAGAATGGGCCGAAAGATGGCCCGGAGGGGGCCCCGGCAAAATTGCAAAAGGGCCCCCGAGTTCTGAAAATTACGGAAGGGCCATCAGATTTTGCAGATGGGTCCTCAAAAAATTATGTGAAAATTTTCTCTGAATTGAAAATTTACATATAGGCCCTCAAAAATTGTAAAATTCACAAAAAATTAATATTCCAGCGTAAAAGGGCCTCGAGAATTCAAATTTTGAATTATTTTAGCATTTGAAGCATGTTTATTTCTGTCATTATTATTTTCTATATTTATTTACTGTTTTGATTAATCGTAATTATTTAAATTGTCTTTAATCATCGAAATTAACAGTAAAATTTATAGAAAATGCATAGAAAATTCTGAAACATTACGAGAATCTTTTGTAACATTATCCAATTTATTTACCTGAAGTAAATTTATTTCATGTATGTTTACGGCAGTAAACTTATTTATTCTTTTCATGCACATGTAGATGACAGGCATCACGAACCGAGAGTTTGAGGAGCTGGCCCAGCATCGCCAAAACTACTTGACTTGGACTTCTGATGTTGAGATAGTACTTGGAGCCAAGAAGCTCCGCGCTGCCATTGGGATTGGTGCACCACAGGATGCCCAACCCACCCTTGAGGAAAATGATCAGGCACTTCACTTCCTCAGGCACCATCTCTGTCTCACTCTCAAGAATGAGTACATGGTAGAGAAGAGCGCGCTAGCATTATGGACTGCACTTAAGAAGCGGTTCGAGAGGTTAAAGTACACCATTCTTCCTCAGGCAGAGCAAGAATGGATCCGACTGAGGTTTGCCGACTTCACAATGGTCGGGGAGTACAATTTTGCTCTGCATAGAATTTGTACCAATCTTCAACTTTGTGGCAAGCAGATCACAGATGAGCAGAAAATTGAGAAGACCCTACTCACCTTCCATCCCAATGCAGTGCAGTCTGCATGCAATTATCATCAAGACGGTTACAAGGAGTATGCTGAATTGATCAATATGATGCAGATTGCAAAGGCTCAAAATGAAGTTCTCCGCAAGAACTACGTCACATAGCCACCTGGGAGCTCCATTGGCCGTGAAGCCAACGCCGGGAGCTACAAGGTGCGAAAGCCCATGATGAAGAAAAGGGGAAGGAAAGGTAAAGCCGCAACCCAGAAAGGTAAGTCAGATGCTCTACGTGAGAATAAGACAAGCAAGCTAAAGCGGGACGATAAGCCCTATGGTCAGCAAGACCAATCCTGCTACAAGTGTGGCAAGTGGGGACACTAGTCGCGGATCCATAAAGAGCCACAACATGTCATTGATGCCTTCTAAACTCAGAAGAAGAGATGGCAAAGGGCAGCATGAAACACACTTTGCTTCTGTTGAGGGGGGAGTTCTGAGCAGCTACCTACACTGATGGAGATTGAAACCATCTCGGTAGCAGCACCCCCTTTCGACATTGCTGCTGCCATCGCCATGATTTCTCTGGAAGAGCATATCACCTCCGAGAAGATAGCAGCCGAAGTCTCTGACTTCTTAGCAGATTCAGTCTAATGCACAGAATGTATTTAGACTTTAATTGTCATTTATTTTATGTATGGAAGGAATAAGTTAGAATTTGCATGGATGGTACTCAAACAATTTTATTTTCTCGTGATGGTTGGATGATATTGAATAATTCATTTATTCAGTTTATAATAGCATGATATGTTTTGATATTAAAGTATTTTATTTATGTGTTGATTGCCTTCTAATGTATATTAATAAAATACTTTATATTAGAACACGTGTGGCGCCCTATGAAGGAAGTGTGCTTAGCCGATAGCGGCACAACGAATACCTTTTTAAGAGAGACAAAATATTTTTAGTCGATCAGTAAGAATGCTGGCAGCCTTACAACAATCGCCGGTAGCGATACTTGTATAATAGGTTCAGGAAGAGCCATTCCCAATGGGCACAACTTTGGTCATTCAAGAAGTCTTATTGTATCCAGAATCGACTAGAACTCTCCTAAGTTTTAAGGATATTTGCGCCAACGGTTTCTATGTTGAGACAGAAGAAGAGTGCGGTAAGGAATACCTGCTCATTATGAAGCTGAAGCAAATGGAAAAAAGGGTATTAGAAAAACTTTCTTATTAGAAACTGAGCTATACTACACCAACATCAAGGCACCTGCAGCATATACTACCTTGAAAATAGTATTTAGAAGTTCCGAACTTTTTTGTCTCTGGCATGACAGATTAGGCCACCTAGGTCTTAGGATGATGAGAAATATAATTAACAATTCACAGGGGCATAATATTAATGTAAAGAATTTCTCGAATCATGAAGATTTTGTGTGCTCTAAATGTGCCACCGTGAAATTAATCACTAGACCTTCTACTCTGAAAGTGAAAGATGATGTCCCTGCATTCCTGGAACGCATCCAAGGAGACATTTGCGGTCCCATACAGTCACTTTCAGGTCATTTAAATATTTCATGGTGCTCATCGATGCTTCCTCGAAATGGTTGTACTTATGTTTATTGTCTACGAGAAACCATGCTTTCGCAAAGCTGATTTTGCAGATAATTTGCATTAGAAATAGTTTCCCTGATCATCACATAAAGTCCATATGAATGGACAACAGCGGAGAATTTAATTCAAAGGCATTTGATGATTATTGCATGGCAATGGGAATTATAGTTGGTCATTTTGTACCGCATGTCCACACCCAGAATGGACTAGCAGAGGCATTAATCAAGAGAATTAAATTTATTGCCCGACCACTTTTACAAAATTGTAATTTACCAGCTACATGTTGGGGAAACACAGTCCTGCATGCAGCAACTCTCATCAACTTTAGACCATCCACCTACAACATCCATTCACCTATGCAACCAACGCAAGGTCAGCACCAAAAATTTCTCATCTCTGGAGGTTTGGATGCAAGGTTTATGTACCTATACCCCCTCCACAGCGTACTGCAATGGGTCCTCTCCGAAAGACTTGGATATATGTTGGTCATGAGATAACATTCATAATTAGGTATTTAGAACCCATAACAGGAGATTTTCATACTGCCCGCTTCGCTAATTGCATATTTGATGAGGATAATTTCCCAACATTAGGGGTAGGAAATCAACCCCTTGATGAAAAATATCGGGAAATTACATGGCAAACCACGAGAATCCATACACATGACCCGCGCACTAGTGAAGCAAATAGAGAAGTCCAGAAGATCATTAATTTGCAAGCATTATCAAATCAACTGTTTGACCACTTTAGTGATTTGAAGAGCATAACCAAGTCGCATGTGCCTGCACGTAATGCACCGGAGAGGGTTGAAATACCAAAGAAAATTGAAGGTATCCCTAATCCTGTCCAGAGGCCTCAGAATAAAAGGACGAGAACTCCTGCCCCTCGAATCCTAAGTAACCGAGGATGCCTGGTGAAGAAGGATAAGAAGGACTTGACACAGCAGATCACTGGAGTTCCCCAGAACCAGAAGGGGAGCTAGTTGAGACCTGGCACTAGTATGACACCTTCAGAAAAAGGGCATACCGGATCTGAACATCCCCATGAAAGGAGAAATCAGCATGGATGTGTACGCACACATCGGAGCCGAAAAACTAAAGAGACTTGCCATCGTAACTGAAAGAAGCGATGAGCAAGTAGAAGCACAAGAAGAAGCAACTCATGATGAAATAGTTATAAATTATGTGCACACAGGAGAGTCCATGAATAGGACAACATTCAATGTTGATATCTACTTTGCAAGGAAAATTATCACAATCATCGATCTTGATGTAGAGCCTGTATCACTCGCTGAATGTAAGAAAAGATCAGATTGGGAAGATTAAAAGAAGGCAATAGAAACAGAATTATTATCTCTGAACAAAAGAGAAGTGTTTGGGCCCGTAAGCCACACATCTCCCCATGTGCACCCTGTAGGGCACAAGTGGGTATTTGTTCAAAAGAGAAATGAAAGAAATGAAGTTGTAAGATATAAAGCAAGGCTTGTTGCACAAGGTTTCACTCAACATCCAGGAGTTGATTATGAAGAAACCTACTCTCTAATCATGAGTGGAATCACCTTTAGATATTTAATCTCAATGGTAATAAACTTGAATTTAGAAATGAAATTGATGGATGCGGTAACTGCATACCTTTAAGGAAACTTGCATTCAGAAATTTATATGAAGCTACCTAAAGGTATCACTGTCCCGAACCAAGACAGAGTAAATAGAAATCTGTACAATGTGAAGCTCAAGAAATTATTGTACGAACTCAAGCAATCAGGCAGGATGTAGTATAATCACTTAAGCGATTTTTTATGCAAGAAAGACTACACGAACAATGAAGATTGTCCATATGTATTTATACGACGATCTCAGAATGGATTTTGTATAATCTCAGTATATGTAGATGATCTGAATATCTTCGGGACAATGAAAGACATAAAAGATGCAAGTTGTTACCTGGAGTCAGAATTTGAAATGAACGATTTGGGTAAAACCAAATATTGCTTAGGCCTATAGCTCGAGTATGTCCCTGAAGAAATATTAGTACATCAGTTAGACTATGCCCAGAAGGTGTTAGAAAGGCTCGACTTTGAGAAGGCATACCCATCAAAAGTACCGATGATCGGGAGGTCTTTACATTAAGAAAAAGATCCATACCGACCTAGGGAAGAGGGGGAGGAAGTCCTGGGACCGAAATTCTCATACTTAAGTGCAGTAGGAGCGCTTATGTATTTAGTGAACTGCACTAGACCGGACATTGCATTTGTTATAAACCTATTAGTAAGGCATAGTGCAGAACCTACCAAAAGGCATTGGCAGGGAATAAAGGACATCTTCCAATACCTCCGAGGAAGCAAAGATATTGGATTATTCTACAAAAAGAATCAAGATTTGAATATGACTGGCTATGCAGATGCAGGGTACCTGTCAGACCCGCATACCGCAATGTCACAAACAGGCTATGTATTCCTGTGTAGTGGAACTACAATTTTATGGAAATCGTCTAAGCAAAGTCTTGTAACGACTTGGACGAACCACTCAGAAATCATTGTATTGTACGAAGCCGCATGAGAATGCGCGTGGCTCCGACGAATGATTCACCACATCCAACAGTTATATGGGATGAATATTATACAAGCTCCCACAATTATCTATGAAGATAATTTAGCTTGTGTTGCACAAGTGCAGACGGACTACGTGAAGAGTCATCTCACAAAGCATATCAACCCCCAAATTCTTCTATGCTCATGAATTGCAAAAGATGGACGAAATTAAGATACTGCATACTAAATAATGTGAAAATCTTGCAGATTTATTCACTAAGTCACTCTCAGCATCTAGTTTTGAAAGATGCGTACAAGGAATTGGAATGATAAGACTTAGAGAAATGCAGAATTCAGGAGGAGATTTTTCTCAAGCTCATTATTAAAACTTGATAATGAAGATTGAGTACCCAAAGAATAAATCCTGAAGATTAAACAAAATTGGGTGGATTATACTCTTTTTCCCTTGACGAGTTTTTCTGAAGTTTCTCGGCAAGGTTTTTAATGAGGCAATTCATGCAACGAAGCATAACATGTATCATGTATTCTTTCTCCAAATTTTTTCCACTAGGTTTTTATGGAGTTTTAATGAGACATGAACATGTCAGATGAGTGCCCAAGGGGGAGTGTTAGGAAACCTGGGTCTGGGCTTGAAGCCTTGGCCTATAATGGGCACCTCACTACTAGGATATAAATAGGGAGCCTCATTGGCTATTTTATACATGCATGAGAAAAGAAGCAATAAAGAAAGATAGTTCTCTCTATCTCTGAGTTTCAATCTACTATTTATGTCTTCTATGGTTGATCTAGTTTTTGCATAGCAGAGAAATTGATCGGACTGGTCACCAGCGATGGTTCCTCAACAAAAGCCATAGCTCTTTCATGTTAGGCAAACAGCTTTAACATTTATTCTATTAATTTTTAACTAATTAATCGGTACTTATCTTCTTCAATAACTGCTTGCTTTGTAAAGAAAGAATCATGAACAACCCTCCTGCCCCCCCCCCCCCCCCCAATACACTTAATAGTATCTCAAATGGATTGTTTTTTGAGGGCTCATCTCAAATGCATAGTAGCTTCACATGGTAACTTATGGAGACAGAGAGTGCCATATCAGCTGCAGCGACCATTAATTTTAGGATAAGCCCACAAGATTTGAAGCACATCGGCTTCTTTTTTTCAGTTTTTCTCTCAAATAAATAAATAGGACGATTTCTTCATCGTCATTTCGAAGTTACTTATCGGGATAGCTTTTTAAAAGCGGCCTTTTGGCTTTCGATTCATTTACACGAGTGCTCGTATTTAAGTCAGAAGCTATAAGTCACAGCTGAAAAAATACACCGATGTCTTCCAACACTCCTGGGAAGAGAATCGCCTTAGACCCAGAAAATTAACTATGATATGTTTGCAAAGCTAGTTACATGCCTTTTAAAGCCGCTGTTGTACCTTGTTCGCCGTCTCTGTAATACGTGGATGGCTAAAGCTAATATGCGCGATGAAGCATGCTCTTTGGTAGAAGGTGAACATCATAAGCATTTATTTTCTTAATTATCAACTAATTTATCCTCTTTTAAAACTACTTTTTACTGAGATGCATTTAAAACTACTTCTTGATTCTTAAAGAAAGAATGATCAAAAGCCTAAAAAATAAACACAACTAAAGCCAAAAAAATAAAAACGACTTCGAAGGCCAAAAACTAAAGCCAAGTATTATTCTTATTGTACAGAACGTTATGAAAGTAACTTTTAGCAGATAGCTATCGGCTATAGCTACTGCAAGGAGTAAGATCATAATAGTTGTTGTGCTGGAAAAGGATAGAAGTTTTAATTCATCTGGTACATTAACAATCATACTATATGGAGATGTTTTTACATCCCAGGTGTCTTATGTATTTTGTTTGTACTAATGTTGGACAAGAAACAACAACAACAACTATTAAGTGTTGTCATTTATTTTTGATTTAATTTCTGAACTGGTTATGTTTCGCTTGATATGCGCATAAGGGAATCTTCATGTTCATTGTATAGTTTAGGATCATATTTGATGGTATGTATTATCATCTTTTGGGACTCTATTATAACATACGGGTAACTTACTTGTACTGCGTTACATGATGGCTAGATTAGACTTTCTTCTAAAAATCCCCCGTTGTTGAGATCATCTCCTTTCGTGTTGTGCAATTTTGCCACCAAGGCAATCCTAGCGTTGAATTTCTGTGTGAAGGTCCGTTTGATTTAGTTCTTTCTGGATTTGCCTTGCCACAATGAAGAACATAATTGGGGAATAGATGCCCCATTGCACCGCCGCACACTAGTAGACTTTGCAATCTTTGCACTGAAGAGTAGATCTCAGGAATAGAATTGATACCGTATCAATCCTACTTTTGCAACAAGTTGCTTCTTTGGTTGAAAGGAAGATATGGAGTAACCGACATCTTTAAAATTCTTTACTATTATAAAAATATGAGTTGTTGGTCATCGGTCTATTCTCTCTCCTCTCTTCTCAGCCATCAGATCAAAAATCGGCGATCCAAATATGTATGTAAGTAGTTCTTCCGTTCCTCGTAAAAAAAGTCGGGCCGACACGTGAGCCATGCTCCTCTCCCCCCATCCTCCGCCTTCGACTTACTTGACAGATTTAGAAACTTTTAGAACATATTTGTATGCATATTCTAAAATTTTTTTACCATCCTTGAGTTTTAAAATATGTAGTATGATAAAATTTAAAAATCCGTAGCAACATACAGGCATTCAGCTAGTTTCTATTATGTTGCTCTAAGAAAATTTATATTATGTTGTTTATTCATCTATCAGTGTGGGGATGAAGAAAGTATTAAAGCAAGTTGCCATTGCTCTTTCGTGGGAGGTAAACACTAAACATAGTTAACATTTATTCTATTAATTGTTAGCTAATTAATTTTATCTTCTTCAATAACTGCTTGGTTTGTAAAGAAAGAATCATGAAAAGCAAACCCCCCAACCCCACGCCACCCAAAAAAACAAAGAGAAGGCAACTAATCGTAGAAAAGTGCTATGGCATATTTACCCTTAATAGCATCTGAAACAAAACCGAAAATTAAAAAAAACAATTTGAATCTTTGTTTGAATTTGATCTCTTTTGAATCTTGGCCTAAACCTTCACACATCTCAACCGTTCATGCCGTGAATTCTCTGCCAAAACATCCCCTTCAGTCATTTGCGCGCGAACACTGTTCACAGTCCGAAAATATCGCCGCCGCACCTTCCCGATTCTACCACGCCACTGCAAATTGGTCAGTCCGTACTCCCATGTCTTTCTCGCCCTGACACCCCTTAAATGCCTCTAGCTACACGTCAAGGAAGCTAAGCCAGAACTCACCCGCTGCCACTCTGCTCCCTCTGCTCTATCTCCCTTCTCAACCGACTTCCCTCGCGGCGCAAATTCCCACACCTTCGAGCCCGTCACTGCCAGCTAAAGCCATTGTACCATGCCTCTTAATTGCCACGACCCTCACTTGGACAAGCGCCGTAGCTGCCTCTCACCACCGCTGCCGACCTCTCTGCTCCTTGCTCTCTATGTACCACCCCCTCACAATCGACCTAACTTGCCTTGCAACCTTTTGGCCTCCATTATGCCATGTCCGAGGAAGTGCAAAAATCTTCACCGCTAGCCGCACCGCGCCTACTGCACCTTCCCGACCAAGCCACATGTTGCCTCACCGCATAGCTGCTCCTGTGCCGAACCGCCATAGGATGGCTATAAAAGCCCGAGACCACCTCCCAGACATTGCATTGGCGTCCAGTGAGGCACCCCGCACCCCAATTGAGCCCTCGACCGCAGCTTCGCCGACGATCACCGAAAAACCCCAAAGTAATCTGATTTTCAATTCTTGTTATCTAGTCAATTATTTTTCAATTGCTTTCGCCCGTAGCACCCTTGTGCTCCCAGGAACATAACCGAATCATTGCCATAGATTTCCGAGCCCCGTTCTTCCCGGTTACCGAAGTTCGCCGCCCGACTGAAAACCATCACCGTGGGTAGCCCAACTCGGAGATCCCTGACCCAAGCCGTCACTTCCCTAATCCTCCTCTAACCTTAGAGATGCTCTATCGCAAATGATATTATTCTCTTAACCCACCGTTACCTCCTGTGCCATTCAAAAGTCCCGAGAAGGGAAGACCTCACCGCCGGCGACCACCTGACTTCCAACTGCTTCCGAGCCCAAAAAAATGGAATCCATGTAGCACCAGGAACCCACCCAAGGTCACCAATTGTTGTCTTCGACCACTGCGTGCCCCGGAACCTCCAACCGCTCCATTGCTTGAAATCTCTGACCACTCCACTACTTGAAATCTCCGACCGCTCCACTGCTCGGAACCCTCGACCGCTTCGTAATCAAAAGAAACTTTGACCGTACCGCTTCGAGTCCTGAGCAACCCCGCTCAAACGTTGTTCGATACTTCGACCGTACTCGAGACTCCTCTGTTCTCTGAGTACGGCGATGACAACCCGATAATGATGTAGCAACCGGACCCACTGTAAACAGTAAAATACCCATTACTGTTCACTCATACCCAAAAATTACAAAGTATATCCATTTCGATTATTTCAAGTTTGTTTACCCTATTCTTAGCTTCGTTTTCCCATATCAGACATTGATAAAACCCAAAACTCCAAACCCTAAACCTAATTCGGTCTGAACTCTTATCATTCACTGAGACCCAAAAAACACATATATACCCATTTTGATTTTCTTGAGCCCGTTTACACCATTCCCAACTCCGTTCCACCATCTTAGACTCTGACAAAACTCTAAACCATCCAGATGATATCTCGACCCCAAACCTAACACCATCTATACCCATGGTCATTCGCAGAAATACATATAATACCTATATACTTTTTTGACCATCTCGAACCCCATCTAACCTAATCCCAACTCCGTTCAGCCAAACCACACATCGCCTAAACCCTGACCCGAACCCAGCCTTGGTAGCATGCATATATGCTTAACTTAATCATAATTTACACTAATTAAAGCATGCTTTACACTAATTAACCATGCTTACGCTAATCGAGTGATTATTTGCCTTCTAACGCACCTGGCTAGCTCGACAGTGCTCATGTCGAGCTCCTCAAGCTCGGTAGGTATCTGTCACGATAGATAACACGTGTCGTCTGCTGCTGCTCTTGTGTTTGTTAAGGGATCAAAAATTGAATATTGTATGGTGGAGACTAATTTTTTTTTAAAAAAAAGTTGCTGCCGTGCAAAAGATGCGAAGGGCCTGTCTTCGGCATGCACGGTGAAGCAAGCTCTGATAATGGTTCCTATCCGAGTGTCCGTTGATCTAGCAGATCCGACGGTCGGAGCAGCTGCACAGTTTTCCGTTGGATTCGCTGCCCCCAGATCAACAGCACCTCTCTCTGTCTCTCTCTTCCTAAAAAGGCAGAACCCAACCCACCCTCCTTCGCACTCCGTCCTTCCCACCGATCGATCACACCTCCGTCTCCCTCGCCGGTGTGCCCCGTCGCCGCGGGCTCCCCCCTCGCCGTCGCTCCTCCACTGCCTCGGATCGCCGACGGGCCGATACACGCCGCGGGCGCTCCCCCCCGACCCCTCGCCGGCCGCCGCGGCCCCCCGTCGCCGCCGATCTAGGGTAAGTCCTGCCCCCCATTTCTGTAAAGCACCCGTCTTTCCGCGTTCGGGTGACCGCCTTCCTGCCTGCCTGATTGGCTCTGTCCCCCGGCAGGCAGGACTGAGAAAGGAAATCCCCCTGGCATGCGACTTGTCCGTGTTTCTTTTTGGTAGAAATCGAGGGTTAAAATCTTGTACAGATTGGGAGAGCTTGCCGCCCCCCATTTGTGGAAAGCAATGAACTTTCTGCATTAGTTCGGACGGATAACTAATGCGCAAAGTCCTGATTCATGCCGCTGTTCCTGTTAGTTGTGGAAAGCAATGAACTTTCTGCATTAATGGAAAGCATTGACTCTTATCCCATCAGGCAGACCGAGAACCTTGTAGCATTCGTGCCGCTGTTCCTATTAGTTCTGGATCAGGAATATGAAGGCAATCAAATCCTGATTCTATCTTGCTTTAGCTTGCAAATTTGATGCCGATGCTGTGGTCAGGAGGCTCTAAACAATTAGCCTTTTTTTTTTAGCGTAAATGATGTTATCTTGAGATGCCAGTAGACAATACTGACCTTTACTTCCCCCTTTGTTAGAACTAAAACTCCTGAATCATTAGGGAACTAAAACTCCTGAATCATTAGTTGCTAATGGAAAATAGTAAGTGAAGAAACCTAGGCATGATATTTTAACTTCAGATTTAATCCCTTGTGGACCACAATGGAATTTGCATTTATATGTTTGTTTCTTTGTTAGTTTCTTTGCATTGTTTGTTCAATTGTAATCATGGACTTAGGTCAATTACAATGCACAACCTTCTTGTATAAACTAAGAAAATTAAGTTGGCGGATTTATTTTACTGATTTCTGATTTATGTGACAGCTAGTTGGGCTCAATTTTAGTCATGCATTCACCCAGTACTTAGTACTTGCTACTTATGCACCGGTTTTATAATCATGGCTTGGTAAAAGCAACAGAACCGGGTTGGCTGTTAAAGCACCATGTGCTCCTTGACAGCGTTGATTTTGTTATTCAATCAGTACAATCTGCTACAGTGTTTGTTTTTTATCCTCGGATTATCCAACTTGTTCGTTTGTGGATGTGAATGTGTGCTGGTTTAGCTAGCAGCTGTCGTATGAGAATATGGGATGAGATATGAGCAGTTTAATTTAAAAGAAAAGGAGATAGGGATTTCCCGCTTATTGGCAGCTGTCGTATGAGAATATGGGATGAGATATGAGCAGTTTAATTTAAAAGAAAAGGAGATAGGGATTTCCCGCTTATTGTCATTTGCTTTGCGATTTATAGTGGGAATGGGAAGTAATGCATTGTGCATAAAGCATTGAAGTTTTAAGAATTGCAATCTTTTGTTTTTGCTTAGTTTCTTATTCGGTCATGCACAAACAATGTCCATGGGGTAATGGCCACTTGGCATTGTGTTTTCATGACCTAAAATCTGAAAATAGCATGATCATGGAAAGACCTCAAATTTGGTAGCAGTATGATCATGAAAAGGGCTGCATTTTGTCCGTCTTTGCTGCTTCTGCTACCACTAGGAAACAAGGGATAGCTCAGCCCGTGGTCAATTGCTGAAGTTACGATGCTCATATGCTGGCTTATAAGCTGCTATGCTTGATACTTGATAGTCATACAGCATGGAATTTCAACATAAAAATGAAGCTAAAAATTATAGCTGTTCAGTGTTAGGAAAATTACGATGATTAATTGTGCATACTTCACTGCACTAGATATATAATTATGGTTGTTCATTTTGGTTAGACCTAATACTCATTGTCATTGCTGTGCTAGATCTGGCTGGTTTTGCCCTTGCTTAATGCAAGCTATCTTCTCTATTTTGCTTATGCTAGAAGAGATATTAATCTATCTTCTTCTTCGTGGTCAAGATGGTGCAAACGACACGCAATATCTTTTCTTAGAGCATGAGCACATGCACTCAATTTTCCCTCTTCCAAAACAAAGGAGATGTTATAATGCTGTCACCTCTTCCCATAGACAGAGAGTTGGAGACAGACTTGGATAAAGGTAGAAAGTACGCCAAAATGCCAAAGTACGGGAAGTTCTATATATAGTGGTGCAAGCTGAAGAAACAACCATTCTTGGCACTACTGCAGAGGTCATAGTTTAGTTGCATTTTTTAGGAGATTTGAAAAGCTGATCCTTGTCCTTTTCTTGGTCATGCATGACATGAAACCAGTTTTTGGCCAAGTCAAACGCACCATGGCCAAAAGTTATGCTTCCACTAACATAATTGTCAGCACTTAGCGCATTAAGGCCGCATGCAATGCCCTGGAAATTATCAAGCATGCATATCTACCTGAGAGACATGCGTGCATTTACATGTTGGGCCCACGTCCAAATGAATCTTCTCTTTTAATCATTTTGTCTTGTATAGCAAGATCCTCCCAGATCATACCTTCCCTTTTCTTAAGAACCAACTCGTGACAGCTCTAGAGATGCAGAGACTGAAGACTGTCTCAGATCTTTTTTAAACTTGAAGGAATCTATTTGAGCAAAACAACTGCATGGTTGCATTTATTTGCTTACTTAAGAGTTTTTTAGCATATGGCCATGATTTGTGGTATATTTTAGTTTTTTTCCTGCAATATATGCTTATCGGCATAATAGTATTTGGTTGTGAATGAACTGGCATTTTTAACCATGTATTATTCAATCTATGTTTGATTTGTAAAAGTAGTTTTAGATCTAACGGTTTGTTGCCAGAGTTGGTTACCTAGGTTAAACATCTCAATAACGTCTTCTCAATCGACGAAGCCTAGTTTCCAAGCCAATTGAACTTCACCTAGCCTATTTGTCTTCCTTGGATAGTAGAGAACTCAGTCAAGGTTTATAGAAATTATTGCCATGAAAATACCTAGTTCTACATTGTTCTTTTCTTAAAATGCGAATTGTTATAATTCTCTCTTGGGGAAAATTGCTAAACACCTAATCAGGGTAACATGTGTTTGCTTAAACATTTCATAATGATCTTGTCTGGAGTTTGGTAAAACCAAACCATACAACCAATGTTTTAGATGCTATAGTAGTAATGTACATCACTTGTTACTGCTTAATTCTTTTCTGTAATAATGTGCTAATTTATGTTGTCCTTTCTAGAATAAATATTACAATATTGCGCTTTATAGTCATCCAGCATTGGTTACTTTCTTTTTAAACTTAAGAGCCCCATTTGATTTCTTGAACTTGCAAGTTGCAACAGACTGGGGACAACAGTGTTAACCACAAATGCTTAGTCACCTCACTATCACCCTCGTTCAACTGTTTTTTTGGGCCAGTATTTGAACAGTTGGGTTTTTTCCTAGTTCATTATCTATTGTGGTCATTGTTCATCTTATTGATGGAGCGCATTTTATGTATTGCAGGTTCCATTAACATTGATTACCGTAATGTAGAAAAGTGTGGGAGGAGCCATGCCATCTAGTGACAAGCAACTTGCATTCTCGGTCAAAAAAGCAGCATCGCATGAGCTGCCAAACAAAAGTGCAAACATCGTAAATATGTCTCAAGGCACTTCTCCGCTGAAAAAGGATAAAGGTCCTGCCACAGATCCTGGAAAGGCTGTGGGTGCCAAACGACTGCAAACTGATGCTCCTTCAAGTCCTGGATATCATAATGTTTATGTACGAAGAAAAGTGGAAAGTGAACATAGTAAAGTGAACTCTTCTCAGGAATTGAAGGGTAATGGAAGAGACAAAGTAAAAGAGCAGGAGGCACAGCAAAATGTGCAACATGATCAAACCAATAAGCCAGAAGTGGCATCTCCAATTGCCGAATCTGGAGGGATAGCGTCTTCCAAATCTCCTGAAAAACCAAATGTAGAAAGTGTACCTGAGAAAAATGAGCCACCGATTGCTTCTGGTACCACTGTTCAAGATGATATCCATAGGCCGAGCAATCAATACTGGAACGAGAGATTTAATAGGTTACAAACATATTTGGAGAACTGTGATCGGTCAACGCAGGAGGGTTATATGCGAAGTAAGAAATTTGGGTAACACCATAGTAATTTATAGATTTTTGTTTTCT
The DNA here is from genome assembly GCA_017311315.1 of Dendrocalamus latiflorus. NCBI lineage: Eukaryota > Viridiplantae > Streptophyta > Magnoliopsida > Poales > Poaceae > Dendrocalamus > Dendrocalamus latiflorus. The sequence goes on from CM029628.1 coordinate 2,678,104, forward strand.
CATATAGTATTGATTTCGTTCTCCCCCCTAATTCCAGTGCTTAGGTCTCTGTCAGCAGCTGGTCGAAGCATGCATGCCATTGAGCTGGAGAAAAGGGCAATACACCTCCTGGTGGAGGAAGGTAATGTCTGAATCTCAATAGCTCACTTCTGTAGTAACCACTCTGAAGTTATGGTATAAGCTTGTCTGCACAAGTGTTGTGTACAAGTTGCAAAGTTACAACGCTAGGTGCAATCCAACATCTACGTAATGCCCTTGCATTCCAACTAATTAGGCATTTGAGAGCCCATCATTTGAGCATATAGCTGATGGTATAATGACTATAATCTCTCTATTTCTGAATATGTCTCAACTCTGATAAACATATATGTAGTTTCCTGCAACCCCAGTGCTACTAACTGCCGAGCGGCATCCATGTTTTTACTTGTGTCACATGCATGTCCCATCAAATTCAAAGATCTAGTGGCTTGATTTGAGATGTATGTAGTGTAGTGACAAGTTACTTTCGCAAAATCCGTTCTTGTTTTCCTTTCAAGGATGCGCATTGTGCAGCACACAATAACATTATTTGGCAGGGAAAGAGCTGCAACGAATGAAGGCTTTGAATGTTCTGGGGAAAGTTTCTCCCAACGGTTCTTCGAAGCAGACTCCCTTGCAGCGACAGTGCCAGAAATGAGATGCCTGGAGGACTTTGTAGAGCAAAAATGCTCGAGTACATTGCAGAAAGGACATGTTCTGCTTATGTTTTCCTTTTGTATTCACCGACTGACCCTTGTGCTGTGGGTTTGTTGTGTAATATGGTGTAATTAACTCGTTTGGATAAACCTGTCAGGCTTAATGCCCAAGCTTAACTGTTTCTACCCATGTCATTTTATTTATTCTTTTTTTATGTGATGTTAGCTTTTGTGAATCTCTGCCTTAAAAAAATCTTGTGTGAATCTCAGCTTGGTTTTGTTGGTTGCCTCCTTTTCATTTCTTAAAAAAAATAAGTTGCACACAGAATGGCAGCCTGGCCCATCTGCAAGTGACCTTAATGGGCTGAACTGTGGGCTTGGAATGTGGGAATCATGGATAGGATTTGGGCCCGGCTATATCAAATGTGCATTCAGCTGTATTTCATTCATGCTCCTTAGGATGTCAAAAACTACCCTTCGATTGAAGCATAATCAAGATTCAATTCCATGAATGAAAGTGAATATGTGCTCCAATAAATTGGAGTTATAAGTACATAGATTCTGGTAAAACTTAGGAGATGAGAAACCGATGCACATCGGGTTTGCGCAATTTGCTTTTGGTGGAGCATAGAAGCACAGCCCTTAAGATTACAATTATACTCTCATCTTGCCTTGCACATATCATCCTCTGCCATGTGCTGCTACATTGCCTTAAATATCACGAAATAAATAGCCCATCCATATGCATCTCTTAGTTCTAGCTAGATTTTGTGACAAGAAAGAACATCAATGATTCCCCTTCTTTTTCATGTGAAATGCTTCTGCAATGTAGACATGGCATCCCAAGCTCACCTTGTATGTTGACCTACATTGGCACGAAGATAAGGCTGTGCACTGCAGCCACATGGGCAGCACATAGCTAGCTTGAGTTATTATATTATTTCACTTCATGGATCAGACAAGCCATCTGAGTTTGTCTTGCAAGTTATAACCTTACAACCTCATTGGTACATGTGTATCTATGGACCATTCAAACTCCTGCTCATGCATGGTGTGGGGCAGAAGATGTTTCAAGAATCAAGATATATAATTGATGAAGAACATGCAGAAGTGAAGGGATGAAATTTATTAAGAAAGTGACTAGATAGTTGAAGAAATTAAGATTACTTTGCTTCCATGCATGTCTAATGTTAATGGCCGCGACATCATTTTCATGAATTTGACAAGTCGAGCTATCCACAATTTGAGGTTGATATATATGGCGTTTGCGAAGCTGGTGGCACCGGATGTTGTAGCCGTTCGTGATGAGTAGCACGTTATAGGACCTACTCATATTAGTTTTTGCTTCTGCCTTTCTACTTAAATAAGTTAGAAGTTAATATGAATATCCAATTTTTCGAAGTGATTTTTTCACTTCTCTCGCTTTAGAGATAAAGTAGGAGGTTATAGGCGCATCACGTATCCCATTCCTTTCGCTTCCGTTTTACGCACGTATCTATATCTCACTTCCCCATCGCTCACCCTCTCCTTCTAAAAATCATTTCTTTCAACTACTATAATTTATTTTCGGTCAAAAGTCATCGGTCATAGCAAAAAGCTATCTCCTACAGCCAATATGAACGGGCCGAATATGTCGAGAGCAAGAGCTGAAAAGGCAATATATCATCACTATCGAGAGCATACGTCTTTGGTTGGCATCTAGATATCATGTCCCACTTGCAAGTGGGTCATCGCTGTTTGGGTATTCAAAGCGTAGGAATAATCGACAGCATTCCTTATTCCCTTGAGAGGCTGCCTACCAATGGAAGTGGGTGTGTTTTTTCTTTTCCTAGCCAGCGCCTAGTCACCCTCACCAGCCAATGCCTGGGACGCTGGGATTGCGAGGCAGAGGCGGGAGGGGGCATCTGACGGAAGAGCATAGGTGGACGGCAGACCTCGCCCGAAGGGATGGTCCGCCAGAGATGGCCAAATAGGATATACCAAATGAGCCAGCCTAAGGCACGATACTGTTGGCATGACCCGACATAAACGCCGATGGGCCAGGCCAGCACGGCACGAGGCCATGGACCGTGCCTGGACTAGAGCCTCGGTCCACTATGCCGGCACGACACGGCCCATTAGGCCCGTTGGCAACGGTCTGCACGAACAGCCCGTTTGGCATGATGGACACGGGCATAGCCCGAAGAGCATGGGCCTATCCAGCTCGTTTAGCCCATTTAGCATGGCCAATGGTCGTTTTTTTTTTGAAAAAAAGTAGCCATTTTTGGCCATTTTAGCCTTAAAAAATATGAATTTTTTTTGAGAAATTCTAAAACTTTTCCTATAAATAAGCACCATACCCCACTTCATCAGCCCACACTCAAATCAGCATTGTCTCCTTACTCTCTTGTGAAAATTCCTCTTTTATAATTTATTATAATACAAATTAGATAATAATGTAATTTTGTATTTGTATTTTGCAATTTTATGCATTTTGAAATTTTGTCATGGAATATTTTGACGAATTTGCTGCGAGTGACTATAGAATTGATCCAGAAGATATTGCATCGTTCGGGATGGGTCTGCCACCACCACAAATGGCTGAGGCCGCCGCCGAGCAGATCACGGTTGTACCATCATCAAGCTCTACCAATGCCTCTATGTCAGCAAGCACTGGAGCTAAGAGGTCCAGACCGAGCACGTCCGATGTGTGGGGAGACAAGGTCATGAAGGAATTGCCGTTAGAGTTGCTATTTGCAAAATATGTCATCATGAATTGTCTGCAAAAAAGTCTACAGGTGGAACCGGACACTTGCACAGACATGCCCAGAGATGTAAACAAAAGTAAGGTATCACCATAAGGCATACGCAGTTGATGTACAACCCCGACGGTACAGTACCTAACTGGGATTATAATCCCGAGGTAGCTCATGAAGCTTTAGCACGTTTAATTGCTTCGTAAGATCTTTCTTTAAACTTTGGTGCAATAGATGTATTCCAAAAGTACATTAGAACTGCTCATAATCCTAAATTTACTCATGTATCTAGATAGACAACCACTACAGATTTAGTTAAATACTATAATAATGGTCATGAGAAAATTAAAGAACTATTTGGAGTATGTACATTTTTAGTAGCTTTAACCTCGAACATATGGAGTGGTCGTGTTAGGGAGTATTATCTTAGTGTAGTTGCTCATTACATAAATAATAATTGGATATTAGAAAAGAGAATAATACGTTTTAAATTGATAGATGTAGCACATACGAGTGAGAATATAGCATAATGTATTATAAAAGTCGTAGAACATTTTGGTCTTACAAATAAAATTTTTGCAATTACCCTGAACAATGTTATAACAAACTCTAGGGCAATGAATATTCTCACTCCCTTATTTAGTATATATGGCGATACCTTCTTGCTACATTAGTGACTGTAACAGCCCAGGTTTTTATGAAAATAAAAATAAATACATAAATAAAAATTAATTAAAATAAGTATTTTTGTTGCCTAAATTTTAAATTTGGATTTGCCCTGAATTTCTGCTTTTGAAAAAGCTAGATTTAAAAGGTATTTCAAGTAAAACTGAAAAATATTATTAAATAAAATAATATTTTGATTTTCTATAAAAATCCTACTTCAAATTAGGCATTTGGATTTATTTGGCTCTTATTTGGTTTCCTGGATTTTCTGGAGTTTAAAAATGTATTTTTGAAATTAAAAAGTATTTTCAATATAAAATAATAGAGCCAACATTAGTTGGAAATATTTTTGTTAAGTCCAAAATGTCTCCAGGAGGATCCATGAATTGTTCTGGAATTTTTAGAGTTTATTTCATATTTTTTGAGGCTAAATGAATTTCTTGGCAATTTCTGAAAATCTGAAATCAAAAATCAAAAATAAATTTCCCCTCCCCTCCCCTCCGGCCGCCGCGTGGACGGCCAGGATTGGCCCACGTCACCTGGCCGATCCCGCCTCCCCCCTCCACCCGGCTGCCACGTGGGTGGCCTGAATCGCGCCCACGTCGCCCCCTCGGCCCATCTGCACCGCTCTCAGGCCAACGGCCCAGATCGGCCACCTCCCCCGCGTATGGCCCAGATGGCCCGTACCCCGCCCCCATGCGCCAGCCGTCCGATCCTCCCGCCGCCATCCTGGCCGCCCGCGCCTCTCCCTCTCTCTTCTCCGCGGGTCCCACATGTCAGCCACCCCCCCTCCGTCTTCCCGCGCCTGCCCTCCCCGGCCGAACCGCCGCCCGCCCTAACCGGCCCTCCTTCTCTCCCTTCCCCGCGTGTGCCGCCCACTCCCCCACCTCCTCTTCCGCGCGACACGCTCCACCCCTCCCCTAACCGTCGCCCACTCCCCTTGATTTGCCGCAACCGCCGCCGCCCACTACCCCACTCCGGCGAGTAATTCCCGCCACCTCCGCCCCCGTCCGCCCCTATAAAAGCCACCTCCGGCTCTGCCACAACCCGCTCCACCTCCCTCCGCCTTCCACTCCCTTCCCCGAGCACTCTATCGTCGCCGCCGCGAAGCTCCTCTCTCCCGGGCTTCGGCCGCACCCCGGCGAGCTCCCTCCGCCATCTCTGCTCGTCGCCGGTAAAGCACGTGCCCTCCCCGAGACCCCCCGCGTCCTCCTCTCCCCTCTCCGCCCTTCGTCGCCGCCTGCCGGAACGCCACCGCCGTCACCACTCCCGTGTGCCTGCGGCCAGCGTTGCCCGTGCTTGCGTGGCCGCTGACGTGGCGCCTAGTCAGCACCACGTTGGTGCCATCCGGCCTCCCCTCGCCCCGTCAGCTGCCACGCCACCCCCGCACCACCTCAGCCCCGCCCGGAGACCGTGGACTCGGTCCACATCGACTGGGCCCACTGTCAGCCTCTTCCCCATTTTCCTGTGCAAAAATAATTCGGCCGAAATCAAAAATCCCAGGGCTGACGCAATGCTGAGGTCATAAATCAATTTCCTTTAGAAAAATAATTCCCAAAAATCATTTTTCCATTTTCTCTGATTTTAAACTTCCCGGAGCCCGTTCTTCTTCGTCCTAACTCCGATTGAGCCCATTCAAATTTCTAAATTCATAAAAAAATTCCCCTCTATCCATTTCTAGACTCAATTCAAATATTTGAAGTCAATTTGAATTTATTTGAATTTAGTGGGTTATTTTCACGTGTAGACTTCGACGATTCGGGAAAATTCTTCGACGAAGATTCAAACCAAGTTGAAGAGCAAGGCAAGTCACACTCCTTGATCATGTTGATCCCAGTTTTTAAAATAAAATTATGTTGATTTAAATTATTCTGCATGCATATTTTTATTCAATTATTTCAATTCAGTTTTGAATTTAGCTATTGCCTACTTGTTAGTATCTCCATTGACCTTGAATTACCTTGATACCTTGTAACCCTAGAATCAAACTCTAGTTAGTACACTAGTATTGGCTAGAGAATATTATATCAAATGTTTAGACCTGCTTAGTTATAATATTGTTTTGGGATACCTTTTCACATAAAATGATGAACTTATCACATGAAATGATAAGCTTTTCAACTGTACTCTTGACTTTGGTGAGTCAAGGAGGTTTATGAAATATTTTGAAAAACAAAATATAAAACCTGGTTTAGACTTAGGCAATTGGTTAGATTGGTGGGTGCAGGCATGCCCTGTTGGTTGGAGCCGCAGTGGTTGATTGTCGTGCACAGGGGTATGTTGTTGGGCCTAAGTCAGATTAAGGATCGGTCTATGAGCTACTATTGCAAAGCCCTAATCGTACTACCACATGGCTGGTATGGGACAACCCTGGCTGAATAATTTGTAAAGTCCCAACCTGAGTCAAGTCGTAGGTTGAAAGTGAGCGTGGTTGGTGCCATGTGAAGTCTCACTTGGGCGAGCGTGGTTAAGCCATGAGAAGTCTCGTCTAGGCTCAAGAGGGGGTCCCGGTCTGGTGGATTCCTTACTGGGGTGAAACCTTAGAGTTGGCTTGGCTAGGTTGAAGGCTTTACATTGTAAAGGCCTTGTCACGACTCCTCGCCGCACACCTAAGGAAGTGTGTAACCCGGTGGCAATATGGGATGATCGTGTCTTGTGGGTAAAGTTGTACAACCTCTGCAGAGTGTATAATCTATCCTAGATAGCCGTGCCCACTGTCATGGGCATGCTGAGTAAAAGTTTTTCATGGATTAGACTTTGTTTTTAAAAATGTTTTTGAAAACCTTATGGATGGAATCCATGAGAGAATGAAAAACCTTGTGGGTGGATGGAACCCATGAGCGAGATTGGAAGTTTGTTGATGGATGGAATCCACGAGTGTTTGAAAACGTGTGGATTAATGGAATCCATATGTGATCTTTTGGAAAAGATGGTCCGGGTGGGATGCCCGTGAATAGGTTGGTGTTTGGTCGGAGCCGGCACTGACGGTATTATTTTCAATTACAAGTAATGTTTTTACTTACTGTATTAAATTCAGCAATTTCAATCTATCTATTGTATTTCTTTAAATGTTGTTTTATGCAAAGTAACCCTATAAGCCTTCCATTGAAGCCTTTATCATTATGTTGCATTTCTCCATGTGATTTGCGAAGTACAAGTTTGTACTCACCTTGCACCCCTCTACACAGAGGAAGATGTCGTCGATCACGGTGAAGATCTGGACGAATAGGCCGCGTCTTACTGTCGTTTGCCTGTGGGCAGGCTTGGGCTTCGCTTCTTACCAGTTTGCTTCCGCATTTATTTCCTTTATTTATTTTGCCAATGGGCGTTGATGTAAGACTTGGCTATAAGGCCGTACCCTTTATTTAATATATGAAGTCATTTGTGCTTGGTATTTATCTTTGTTGTACTGTGTGCACTAGCTGATCCTGGACTAGTGCGATTTACACAGAGGATCCGGTTCCGACAGTGATGCACCTGCCATATTATTAATCTTATAGTTAAAACTGGTTTGAAAATGTTGGATCCATATCTTCAAGCTTTTCGTGATGCAATTTGTTTTGCAAATAATTCTAACTAACATATTGCAGCATATAAGAATTACTGCATTGTGATGGGTATACGTCCACAAAAGTTTGTTGTGGACATGCCGGTGAGGTAGAACTCAACTTATCTCATGCTACAAAAATATTTCCCATACAAGTCCACTTTTTCTATTTTCATCCACATGCACTATCACGGTCATACCGGCAATACATTGCTGATTGAGGACCACTGGTATATTGCTGAGAAATTATTGCCATTTCTTGAACTTTTTTACGAATCAACTGTTGTGTTATCCATTTCTTAAACTTTTTTACGAATCAATTGTTGCTTTATCTAGAGTGTATTATCCAACATCTCTATTAATTGTTCATCATATTCTTGCTATTACCGTTCACTTGAAAAAATTTGAAAAATGACGCACTGTTACGAGAGACTGTGTACACTATGAAAACAAAATATTTAAAATATTAGGAAGAAATTCCATATTTATATGTATTTGCATTTATTTTAGATCCAAGTGTTAAAATTGAAGGTTTCACTAATGTTCTCAACATTATAGGTGATTCTATAGGGTTAGATTATTCTAACTATTTTACAGCTATTTGTTCACAACTGTCTGAAGTTTACTAGAAATATGAGCATAAGTTTCAGGGAGCTCGCTTGCAATGACCTCCATCAGCACCCACTACAGGTAAGAAGACAACATGTGGGGCACCATCTTTTTTTTGGGAGATCCTCCGGAAGATCCTCTACATCTTCAAGTAGCAAAGGTGGGGCAATCCATGCCAGGGCCCGTGGGGAACTATCAGTCTTCCTAGATAGCGATCCCGTGCCATTTGGTACAGAGAATTTCAAACTTTTGGACTGGTGGCACGAACACAAGCTAACATATGTTATGCTATCTATATTAGTACAGGATGTGTTAACCGTTCCTGTCTCAATGGTTTCTTCTGAGTCTGCCTTCAGTCTTGCTAAAAGAATATTAGAGGAGAGAAGAATAAGACTTACGAGTGAGATGGTGGAATTACTTCTCATAATGAAAGACTGGGAACAACCTGAGGTGAGTGACCAACACAGTGTGGTGGATACGGAGTTGGAAAATGCGTTTAACAATTTGTACCTGGATGGTGGTGAAGGCAATTAGGACACTGCCGACGATTCTTAGAGCATCCATGTATATATTGTATTTTTATGCTTTTCCACCTGTAATGCTGAGCTATAAGCTGTACTCTTTTTTCTTTGCCAATGTTTTCTCAAGTTGAATTTTTACTTGGCAAAGATTTTAATGAGGCAGTCATTTTAACATAAAGAAAAGCTCATTATTACATTTCCATAATTTACTGTATCTTTTTCTATATTTTTTATAATTTAATGTCATTTCTACATTTTCTACAATTTATTGTGTGTATTCTACAATTTATTTTTCTTTTTTGAATTCTACACATTTTTCTTAACAAATCAGTTTTTTTTATTTTTTTTGGGGCCAGACGGGCTAAATGGGCGTACCGTGACAGCCTAGCCCGATGGGCTAATCATGCCCGGGCTGACCCAGCCTGGCACACCACCCTCCTAGGCCGAAGGCTCGGCTCATGGGCTGACACGGCATAGCCCGTTCCAGGTAATGGGCCAAACGGGCTTGTGCCTAATGGGCCCATGCCTCATCGGGCCCGGGTCGTACCGTGCTAGGCCACCCATTTGGTCATCTCTCCAGTCCAACCCTAATTTGGATGGTACTTGACATTGACTCTTTTATTAATTTGTTGATTTTTATTTAACTATTATTCTAAATTTTTAGTTTGTTATGGATATTACTTTGGAAGTCATATGGAAATCGAATTGCTAATTTATTTTATTTTTATTCATAATTTCAGTTAATTTAGATTGCACTTGACATGGACTCTTTCTTTTTATTCCAAATTTTAGTTAATTTGGATTGCACCTGACGTGGACTCTTTCTTTTAATCTGAGCTATTATGACTTAGATGTGCTAGATAGATGAGTAGATCTTTCTGATTAGCATTGGAGTTGTCTTGGAGTACCTAATTAGTATAGGTATAGATAGATGTTATCACTCGGCTTTGCCAGATAGATGGCTAGATTTTTCTAGTTAACATGGGAGGTTCCTCGAAGTGCCTAATTAGTATAGATATAAATAATTTGGATTACACTTAACATGGACTATTTCTTTTTATTCCAAATTTTAGTTAATTTGGATTGCACCTGACATAGACTCTTTCTTTTTAATCTGATATGTTACAACTTGGATGTGCCAGATAGATAAGTAGATCTTTTTGGTTAACGTAGGAACTTTCTCGGAGTGCATAATTAGTATAGGTATAGATATAGGGCCTATTCATATTAGTTTCTGCTTCTAGAAGTAGAAACCAATACGAACATCCCAGTTTCTATAAGCCGCTTCTATCGGTCGCTATTATTCATCAACCAATACTTTTCGCTTTCACATATTGTAACATACTTTGTATTTTTATTATATCACAATTCCATAAGTCGCATGGCGGTCCAAATGTTGTAGTGTCTTTCGTTATACCGTCTTTTTTACATAATACATTACTATTCAGCAACCGTTTATATCAGCCACTAGCCCACTACTATCCATCAGCCGCAGCCAAAAACCATTAGCAAAAGCCAATATGAATAAGCCCATAGATAGATGTTATGACTCAGGTCTACTAGATAGATGACTAGATCTTTCTAATTAACATGGAAATTTTCTCAGTGTGTTTAATTAGTATAGATATAGATATATAGATAGATACATACATGCATTACAGTAACATCGGTCCTCCTCTGTCTGCTTTACATAAAAACAGAAGGGGACATGAATGGGATGCACGGCACGACAAATAGATTCAGAGGTACACTTTACGGACCTAAGAAGTTTACTGTGTAGCCATATATGCATCGATCATTCTTGATCATGGTGTACCGGTTGCTGGTCCGTTGGTCGTTTGATTCACGGGCATTCGCTTTACTTTCATAAGAGTCATTCATTCTTCTGCCTTTGCATCGATCATTTCACCTGAAAGGTAAACTTTGGTTCGCCTTCCTGTGCCATGCAATCATGTTGCCTCTCGCTTAGGTAGCTACTCCGACTTAGCATGGCATCTACTAGACGGGCACTAGCTACGATCGATCCAATTGTGCATGGAGAAAAATCGACAAATAAAATTGTCCCACAACGGTCAATCAAAAATGTCTATTCATGATCCAATATATAGCGTATACGCGGTCGGTCATGAGACAGCTAAAGTGGATATGAAACCACTACTTCCCTTTTGTCGGACCTCGAATTTACAATTCAAAACCCTATGTGATTTTACCGTACTGTTATCTGGATTAGTAGATAGTTCTCACAAATACATTGCTAAATAACTCATATATCGTATGTACCATACTATTTATTAATATTACATATCCGAGTTTAAATACCCTATATTAGGTAGAGTTTACATGATGGGCCGATTAGGCGAAATGCTATATTACAGAAAGCGGAAGTGAAAGCGAAAAATAAAAGGTGAAGCCACACCTCGCCATAGGCAAACGACTGGGGGTAAAATATGCCATACTACTCTCCAAGAATTTGAATAATAGATGTGCATATAATCACCATCAAAGTTTGCATTTTTTATATAAGTACTAGACTACTAAATAACGTTCTAATCTCCACCATCTTCTTCTCTATCTGGTAACAGATCGGCGTAATGGTCATGATCCATAGGTTCTGAGTTAAGCGAGGATGAGCATAAACAACTGTGCACTGTAAGCCAACACACATGATGCAGTAATATGTGTGTGTGTGCGCGCGCGCATGCGCACACGTGTGTGCAAGCCTTAACCAAGGAAGGCTCGGGTTCTTTTATTTGTGAAATACCATAGTTAAAATTTACAATAAGTAAAAGTTCGTGAGACTTAACATTTTTAATTAAACCATATTTTCTAAAAAAATATAAAAGTATGTAGTAATAGTTTTTGGGGGTTTCATCTACCTATTACATCATTCCATGCATCATTTGCTAGTTTTGTTACTAGGTTCCATCCACATATTATAATCATTGGGTTCCATTCACCCAGGGGAAATCACCTCAGGATTACATCCACCTATCATGTTTTTCATCCCACCCACAAAGTTTGTTTTGTAAAATAGATACTAACTTGAGTAAGTTTCTATGCCCAACCATGACCGTGGCCACGCCTGTTAACATTTTTCGCTCTGCAGATGTCGCATACTTTACCAACAAGAGATAATAAACTTGTTATATTCCACATATTTCGCTAGACATGCAAATCAAGAAGATCACCACAAGGCCTTTACAATGCATCTTCTCAACGATGCTACACCCGCTAAGATTTTTACCTCTATGGGGCTACATCTACCCACTCCAAAGGTCCCCTCTTGAACCGCACGGAGGTTTACATTCAGCTCTCAACCCATGCTGGGTTGTTGCAAATTAATTAGCTAGGTCGTACCTATTATTGACTTATGGTTGTACTATTTTACATTAAGAGATCATCACATGATTCATTTCTTAAAGCTATCTAGGTGGTTCTACTACAAACTACACTCTCATGCTCCATCCACACCAACCCTCTTACTATCCGCCTAGATATAAAGCAAGTTTTAGAGTTTTTGGGAGCGTAAAATATTTTAGTTCCACGTACCATCCATTTTCATTTAATGGCTATCCAAAACCAAATTTTTATGTTTGAAATGATGTTAAGGCAAATTAATAACCCTAAGTATCTAAGCAAGGCTAAGCATGTCGCTTAGATACAAACTTATAACTAGTATATTTACCATTAATTCTAAGGCAATAAAGATTATTTTTCAAATATCAGGGAGTGGGATTTAGTAGTACAACTACCAATAGGTAAGTAACTAGAACCTTAATGTAAATATGAATTTGCATAATAAATTAAAGCATGCAATTTGGTAATTTAAATTAACATAAGTTGCATTCAAAGAGTAGGTGTAACTCACTTTATTCACAAGTTTGCTGATCTTGGTGGTCTTGATTGGGCTCAAACTACTGCTCTTCTAGGTCATCGTAATCCACCCAAGCGATTACGACGAAAAAGCAAATAAAAACATGAGCATGCAAACAAATCTAAATAAAAATTCAAATGAACTGAAAATCCATGATCTTACTTCCATTAGTAAGATAGTGATTTTAGATGAATTTAGAAACAAGTTTCATTTGATTTGGATTTAAAACAAGTGAGAAGGGTTGTCCAATGTCTAATTTTAGGGGGAAAAATCCTAATAATAAAGAGAGGAGAGAGACTATGTGTAACATCCTGAAAAATGTAAATATTAAATTATGGAGTTTTTGGATTATTTTATTTGTCTTCTGCTTGAATTTGGATTTTATGGATCTTTTTGTAAATACGAAGGAACTTTAAGTATGAAAATAGGGAAGAAATCAACACATAAAATAATAAAGTATAAGCATCAAATAAAGAATATGAAAAGATGATCCAAAAAGTAAGGGAGAATATTTGGTTTAACCATGAAATCTCACCTCTAAAAATAATGGAATAAATAGTAAAGGGGTAAACAAAATAAAAATGTTAAATAATATAAATATATGTATGTATATATATACACATGAGTATGCATACAACTAAATATAAAGAAAATAATCTTTATGTAATAAATATCCACAAAATGGAAGATATAAAAATTTCAGAAAGTAAGGAAGTGAAAACATATATACCTATATGCACACACCCTTAAATACCAAAAAGGAAAATCAAAGAAATAGAAAGAAAAAAGAAAAGAAAATCGGCCGGGCCGGCCATCACCCCGGCCCAGCCCTCTCTCCACGCGCGGACGCACGCCCGGCCCAGCGCCGCGCTCCGCGGCCCAGCCCTCCCGCGCGCGCGCCCGCTCCCGCTGCCGAGTGGACCCGCCTCCACCCGCGCCTCTCCCGCTGCCGAGTGGCCCCGCTCCCTCGCGCCGCACTCCCGCTGGCCGGTGGACCCAAACCGCAGCGCTCTCTTCTTCCTCCTCTCCTCCACGCGCAGCGTCGCTGCTCCCTCCTCGCGTGTGCTCCCCTGCGCAGCAAATCCCCGCCCTCTCTCTCTCACCACGCGGGTAAATTAAACAGGAGGGGGACGAACCACTCCCGCCATCTCTCTCCTATGAAATCTCGGAAAGATTTCGTTCCTCCCCCCTTCCTCGCGTGAACAGCGGCGACCGAATACCGCCTTCGCTGTGCGCCGCTTCTCCGGCTATAAAAGCCCACCCTGGGAGCCGAAATCACGCCGCAATGCCTCTCTTGTCCCTCCCTCGCAAGTAATTGAACTGTAGCGCCCTCAATCCCCGCCAGCGCCCTCGTCTTCCCCAGCTCCGGCGATCGCCGATCAGCCAAGCCAAGCCACCAGAGCCCAATTCCTCGCTCGTGAACCATCTCCGGAGCATCACGAAACCATCTCCGCCCTCCCCGCACCTCCCGAAGCCTGTACTTCGCCGTCACCGGAGCTCCTCCTCGGACCGCCACCCCCGCTCGCCGCCAGCCCTCTCCGGTGAACCCCACCTCCGGCCGTCTACACCAAAAGCTTCGCCATCACCGGAGGATTACATTTCACGAACCTCCCAGACCTCTCCGGCCACCGCTCGCCGCCGGCGCCACCGCCTTCTTCTTCCTCTGCCCGGCCCCCTCAGTGAGCTAGCTCAAAAGGTATACTTACCCTATATGGGTAAGCATCGCTCGGGCGACCGAGTGGCTTACAGCGTTATCACTCCCTCCCTCCTGCTCCCGCGTCGCGTGTTCGAGCCCGGCTCCGCGCGCGCGGTCGAGCATTTCTTTCTTTTTCCCGACTGACAGCTGGGCCCCGCTGCTCAGCGACCGCCCGTCACAGGCCGGCTGCCATCTGGGCCCCGCCTGTCGGCGCCACCCGCTGACAGATGGGTCCAAGGCCCCTGGGTCCCACCTGTCAGTGAATACTATCTGCCGACATATGGGTCCCACATGTCATACACACGTGATAGAAAATATAATAAAAAGATTAAAAGATTTAATTAACCAGTGGGACCCACTGTCAGAAATTTCATAATTTTAGGAATTAATTGAACTGAGAACTTCAAATGATCATAACTTTCTCATTTTAAATCCAAATTGAGTGGGACAAATTTCTAAAATCATCTAAAATCCAGATCTGTCCAATGGAACTGAAATCATAATTTTTGGAGTTCATTTGAATTTCTGGTGATATTTTGTTGATTTGGTGTTTTCTTGTTATCCAAATTTTCGCGCACGATTACAATAGCTTACGAAGCTCAGGAGGAAGAATTCGAGGCAGCAGCACTAGGAGATCCGGATAATCCAGCACCCGACCGTTGTGATCAAGGCGAGTCAATACTTTGATCATGTTGAACCTACATTTCATGCAAATTACTTTGTTTTAAATTAACAAATTGCATGTTGTTATTTTTATACAAATACATGCTAAATTTGATATTCTAGTTACATACCTATCATTTGCCTTGAATAATATTACACCTCCTTTGGAATATTGGAATGTGTGAACCTTGTCGCCCTAGCAAAATTATAGTAGTAATCTTTCGAAAATAAGTCCGTAATTTATACGCCGTGCTTAGTATTGTTTAGGTAATCATGGGCGCGAGAGCGCCCAAGCATCACTTTTAATCCTGAGAAAAATTGGTTGGGCAGTCATGGTGGTAATGACTGATAAATGTTGGATATGATTATTTTATGTTTCCAAAAACCCCCAACATGCTTTAATATCTGGGCGGATTGGTTCGATGGTGTGAGAGTGTGGTGCAGTGGAAGCACAAAGTGGTTAGTGGTAGACCGCCCAGATACCACTAAGGACCGAATCTTGTCATGACCTCCCGGGTAAAACAGTACAACCACAAGTTCGTAAAGTATGACTTGGCTTAGTAGATTTACCGGACCCTAGAAGTCATCCTTCCAGGAGGTGGTGTGGGATAGTGCAAGCGGCAGTCTGTGTGACGGCTTGAATGGGACACCCGGGTAGGGTGAAGTTCTGCTGTGGCGGGCTAGCAAGGGTGAGGAGCTAGCTGCTAGACGTTCAGAAGGAGGACATCCCGCACAACGTATGGGACCCACCGCAAGTGGGAGCGACCCATAGGGTGAAATGATGGAAGGGGCAAGGTACTTTGAAAAGTCACTGTGATGGTCTGCTCAACCACACGACTAAGGAATCGTGTGGGGCAACGAGTTGATTGTCTCTTGTGGTGAAAGTGTACAAACTCTGCAGAGTCAAAACTATTCGAATAGCCGTGCCCACGGTAAAGGGCGGACATGGGAACTTAACTAGATATAGTTCTGTTTACAAAATATTGAAAAATGGGAATGGAAAAGTGAAAGGGCGATGGACTGCCCTGGTTTTGGATATATCCTGGGTGTCGTCCCAGTGGTTCCTGGGTGTCGTCCCAGTGGTTCCTGGGTGTCGTCCCAATGGTAAGTTAAGCGGCTATAACGCTGAAAAATGTCATACGGTGTGATGCCGTATGTATGGAGAAATTATGGTGATATTAGGCATATGGTGTGATGCCATATGTATGAAAGTTCATATTAATATTCCTTGAACATTATGCTTTTGTTCAAATGCTAGGTCTTAGGAATTTTTATATAATTGTATTCAAAAGCACTCTTCGCAAAAATAAAATAAACCTAAGCCATCATTTGGTTAGCCATGCATATTATCTACTTGCATTCTGTGTATTGGCTCGCGGAGCACGGGGTCGGAGTGCTCACGCTCGCTTTGCGGCAAAAATCCAGAAATAGGAGCGCAAGACCACTACGCCTACGAGGAAGCTCCCGCTACGGAGGAGAAGAATGACGAAGAAAACTAAGGCGTAGGCTTCGTTGTTTAGTCATGGACAAGTAGACATATGGCGTTGTGTGCACGTATGTTACTAGTTAGCTGGTGACATATAATGCACACAGTACCTTCCAGTCGCTTGCCTGTGGATTTGGGTTTGCTTTTGCTATGATTCCGCTGTGCGTGTTTGTAATAAAGACAATTGGCCTAATCGGCCCCCCTTTTGTAAACTCTATCACCCGACGTGGTGTATTTCAATTTATGTAATATAATGGTTGATTATGCGATGTATGAAATGATTCAGCAATGTACCTGTGTGCACTAACTACTGATCCAGGGATTAGTGCAGTGAAACACAGTAAGATTCGGATTGAAAAATCCGGGTCTGACACTATGCCTCACTAACGGCTAGGCCCCATTGTTTTAGTTTATTTTTGGGTTTATTTTCCTATTTAAAATTATGCCAGAGGCCGACATGTGGGGCTAGCTGGATTTTAATTTAGTTTTTGAATTAATCTTTCTTAGAAAGACAGTGACCGATAGGTAGGACCTAAGGGGTTTTTTATTTCCTTTTGAATTATTTTCATTAGGAAAAGGGAAGAGTGACTGACACGTGGGGTCTAACACAGTGAAGATGGCCCACTTGTCGGTGATTCATAACTAAAATCTGGTTTTAATTATATTTCTTAATTGGTTGGGCCCATGTGATTAACATAATTAATTAGCATCATTAACACTATCTTAATTACTCCCTAGTTTAATTACTTTGCTATAGTGATCCCACGCCCGAACAGGACACAGCTTGGTTGTGCTTGTCGTCGTCGAGGGAGGCGATGGAGGTCACCGCCGATGCCCAAAATAGGTTGCCGGGGCCACACTGTACCCATAGGTGGTGGTGGTATCACCGGCGGCGAGCCGTAGCGATGGTGCGCGGCGATGGTGACGGTTGGCCACCTTGGCGAGCATGGCACTGACGGCTAGGTAAGCAATTAAACAGTGCAACGAGCATCTATAGGCTTCAAGGAACTCACCAGTGAGGTTAGCGAGGTCAAGGAGGCGGTGTGGAGTTCTAGCGATAGTGGCCCGAGGCAGAGCGGCGAAGGACCACAACACCTATGAGCCAGTGGCAACGGCGACCAAAATTGGCGCGGGGGTCGAAGGAGGGAGGTGTGAGGGTGCTTTGGCCAGCAAGAATCGAACGGAGGCACATCGGATCAGCAGGGTGACAAGGCAGTCGAAGTTAGGGGAGACGATGGCACCGACGAGCTTCTATGGACGAAACCTAAATCAGGTGAGGTGGAATGGAGAAGGGGCAAGGCGTCGTGTTGATGTGCTCGGGACGGGGAGGAACTCACCGGAGAAGAGGGGTAATGGAGTGGCTACGGCAATGCTTAGTGATGGCAGAGATGAGCTCGCTCTGGGCTTGACATGGCCCGGGGGAAAGAGTGGGGGTTGATGAAGGGGTGAGGAGTGAACAGGAGGGATGGGCGGTTTTTGTAACATCCTGAAAAATGTAAATATTAAATCGAGGAGTTTTTGGATTATTCTAATTGTTTTCCATTTGGATTTGGAGTTTATGGAATTTTTCTGAGGAAAAGTTAAAGAAGAAATAAACCTGTTTAAATAGTAGAAAGTTAAAATCTAAATTAAGAATCTGAAAAGATGATCCAGAAAAGGAAAGAGAGAGATTTGGCCTAGAACCCTCAATTGGTAAATGACTATAAAAATAAGGAAATAAGTATAATAAGAAAGTCATCAACTATGGATATGTGCATAAATAAATGAATACATGTGTACTTAATAAAATATAATATCTATAAAATTTATGTTAAATAAAAAGTACAGAAATTTAGAGGAGCAAGAAAGAAAGTAAATATAATTGAAATTATATGAAGATATATATAGATATTACACAAATGTATAAAGTAAAATAAAATTAAAAAAATAATGAACACCTACAAGAATATATATATGTATGCATACAATTAAATATAACAAGAGAAGCAAATAAATTAAATACCAAAAATAGTTGAAAATATTTTTTTTAGTCCAGAATGTCCTCATGAGCTTCTGTGAATTTTTCTGAAATTTTGGGAAGTAATTTCATATTTTTCCGAGACTTATTCAATTAACTGCGCAATTCTGAAAATCTTTAAAAATAAAAAAGGAAAATCCTCCTCTCGGCCGACACCTGGCCGCCCTCGATGCGCGACGCGTCGCCCGCCTGCGCCCATCCACCGCCCGCCCCTCGCCTACGCTCGGCCGCCCGATGCGCACCCGGCCCATCCGGCCCGTCCGCCTCCACTCGCTCTCCCTCTTTCTCTGCGCGGTGGCCCCGCCCCCGCCCGCGCGTCTCTCCCTCTGGCCGGTGGGCCTCCCGCACCCTCTCTCTGCCGCGCGGGCCTCCGCTCCCCTTCTTCCTCCACGCGCACGCGGCGTAGCTCTCTCGCGCCTGCTTCCCACCGCAGCAAATCCTCGCTTCTTCTCTCACCTCGCGGGCCAAATTTAAAAGGACAGTCACAGGAAGGGGGATGAACCTCTCCCGCCATCTCTCTCCTACAAGATCCCGGCGAAGATCTCGTTCATCCCCCCCCCCTTCCTCGCGTGAACAGCGGACCGCCACATGCCGCCTCGCCGTGCGCCTCTCTCCGGCTATAAAAGCCCCTCCCGGGAGTCACAATTGAGCCGCAATGCCTCACTCTTCCCTCCCCTGCAAGTAACTGAAATATAGCGTCCTCAATCACCGCCGGCGACATCTTCTTCCTTACGGCTGGTGACCGAGCCGCCATTGATTCCGACCACCTCCGGCCAATTCCTCCCTCCTACACCCTATTCAGAACCTGGCGAAGTAGAATCCACCCTCCACCGAGCTCCCCGACACCCGTACCTCGCCGTCACCGAAGCTCCCGCTCGGGTCGCCTCCACCGTTCGCCGCCGGCCCTCTCCGGTGACCGTCACCTCCGGCCGACTACACCAGAAGACTCACCGTCACGCCAGGATTATATTCCACGAACAACCCAGACCCCTCCGGCCACCACTCGCTGCCGGCGCCGTCACCTTCTTCTTCCTCTGCCGGCCGCCTCCGGGAGCTACCTTAAAAGAGTAAGCCACCCTTATGGGGTAGGCAAAGCCTCCCCGCCCACTTGGTTAACGCGTGCATCTCTTTCCCCCTCCCGCTCCCGCGGCGCGCGTTCGAGCCCCCGGCTCCGCGCCTGCGGTCGAGCGATTTCTTTTAAATTGCCGCTGACAGGTGGGCCCCACCTGTCGGCCTGTGCAGCTGGAGCAGCCGGCTGACCCCTGGGCCCCACGGGTCAGTGGCACGTCTGCGCTGAGCCCCTGCTGACAGCTGGGCCCCATTGAACAGTACCTGGACCCACTTGACAGCGGCACAGCAAGAAAAAAAATTAAAATAAAAAGAAAATGACATGTGGGCCCCACTGTCAGAAATTTCATATTTTGTGGAATTAATTGAACTGAGAACTTCAAATGATCATAACTTTTTCATTTTTACTCCAAATTAAGTGGGACAAATTTCTAAATTCATATAAAATCAAGATCTATCCAATGGAACTGAAATCATAATTTTTAGAGTTCATTTGAATTTCTGGTGATCTTTTGAGTGATTGGTTGCTTTTTCTTTTATTTGGGTATTTCGCACGATTAAATAGCATACGAGGCTCAAGAGGAAGGAATCGAGGCAGTAGTACAAGAAGCACCAAATAACCAAGAACCCGATCTCTGTGACCAAGGCGAGTCAATACTTTGATCATGTTGAACCTACATTTTTGCAAAATTATTTTGGTTTAAATTATCAACTTGCATGCTGTTATTTTATATGCAAATACATGTTTAATTTAATATTATAGTTATATGCCCATTGCTTACTTTGAATAATATTACACCTTCTTTGGGATATTTGAATGTGTGAACCTTGTCGCCCTAACAAAATTATAGTAGTAACCTTTCAAAAATAAGTCCCTAATTATATGCCATGCTTAGCATTGTTTAAGAATACGGGGCAAGAAATTGTCCCAAACATCACTTTTAATCATGAGAAATTGATTTGGGCAGTCATGATAGGAATGACTGGTATATGTTGGATATGATTATTTTACACTCCCAAGATCCCCAACTTGCTTAATTATCTGGGCGGATTGGTTCGAGGGTGTGTACGTGTGGTGCAGTGGAAGCACAAAATTGAGTTAGTAATGGATCAAAAGTGGGTTAGTGGTAGACCGCCCAGATACCACTAAGGACTGAACCTTGTCATGTCAACCCGTGTAAAACAGTACAACCACAAGCTGGCAAAGTGTAGGCAGGGTTTACTAATTTGTGTGGCTCTAAAGTGGTTACGTGAAGGTATGACCACGAGCAAAGGGATGGATGGTCGCATCCCCGCCTTTGCCCGTGATGGCTCACGAGGGACCCTTCCCGAGGGATGGTCGTATCCTACGGAAGATAGACCTTAGCGGGCGTAACCACAGTAGGACTATGCATTGTAACAATCCTGTTATAGTCTACTCAACCGCATGGCTAAGGAATCATGTGGGGCAACGGGTGGATTTATCTCTTGTGGGTAAAGTGTGCAAACTCTGCAGAGTCAAAACTATTCGAATAGCCGTGCCCACGGTCAAGGGCAGACATGGGAACTTAGCTAGATATAGTTCTATTTAAAAATGTTTGAAAATGGGAATGGAAAAGTGGAAGGGCAGAGGAAAGCCCTGATTTGAGTTGTCCTGGGTGTCGTCCCAGTGGTAAGTTAAGCGGCTATAACGCTGAAAAATATCATACGGTGTGATGCCGTATGTATGGAGAAATTATGGTGATATTAGGCATATGGTGTGATGCCATATGTATGGAAATTCATATTAATATTCCTTGAACATTATGTTTTTGCTCAAAACTGGTAGGTCTCAGGAAATTTTATGTATTATATTTCAAATAGTGGCATTCCTATTCTTACAAAATGAAATATGGGTGGAATAAACAGGGTCGCGAGTAAAAGAGAGGAATGTTTGTAGAGTACACACGAAGGTATTGGTGGATTCATGTCGATCTTGAATAGGAAATGATAGTGTGGGTTCTAAGAGAGATAAATGGGTGAAGTCTAGCTGAATTGATAGGCTATATAGATGATTTAAATGATAAATGATCCAATCGGATTTTCAGGAATTAGGAGAAATAATACAAGTATTGGAGTATAATTCTTGGTTAGTGATATTCTTGATGGATATATAGTAATGACTCGATTTTGGAGAATTATGGGATGCAAAGGTAAATCGCCGGATTACTACACTAATGATTAATATAAATTCTTGGAAGATATTGGCGATAATGAGAATTAATAGGAGTAATCAAGTACTAGAGGGACGAATTGAATATATGAGAAGATTGGAGGATGCATAATAATTAATGGATTATAATCTTGGTAAATTGAATTTTCGGTGGAGGTATAATTGAGGATTAGCTAGTGATAGATAGAAGAAAATGAGATGAATTATGGGTTGGAATCAATGACAAAAGAATTGAATACAAATGATATCGGTGGATTGAAAGTAATTATGTTAGAGAATTATTAGAGTTCAGAGGTAAGGGGCTGATGAAGAGTAATTCAAAATACAAGGTATGATCGGTGGATTAACTAAATGACGATACTTGCTGTTTGGAGTTTTAGACAGCAGTCAATAAATAGAGTGCATTTTCAGTGGATTAAGCCGATGTTGGTAATTGTAGTGTGGAGTTAGGTAGTAATAATAAAACTTTGATTAAATAAGAATAATAATGCTGCTAAAAGCAATTTTTGGCAAATAAAATAACCCGAGCCTTTCCTTTGTTATGCCATGCATACTATTTATTTGCATTCTGTGTATTGGCTCGCGGAGCACGGGGTCGGAGTGCTCACGCTCGCTTTTGCGGCAAATTCAGAAGCAGGAACCGGATCACTACGCTTCAATAATACTTTTGGATCACGATGGCGAAGAAGATGAAGATGTCAAGGGCTAGGTCGCGCACCTCCAGTTGGCTGCCTGTGGGCACATCCTGAAGGTCCCACATGTGTGCTTCGTTCTTCCGCTGCTGCAATTTATTGA
This sequence comes from Dendrocalamus latiflorus, assembly GCA_017311315.1. Taxonomy (NCBI): domain Eukaryota; kingdom Viridiplantae; phylum Streptophyta; class Magnoliopsida; order Poales; family Poaceae; genus Dendrocalamus; species Dendrocalamus latiflorus. Next base: position 2,700,646 of record CM029628.1, read on the forward strand.
TTTCGGCCTAATCGGCCCATGAGTAAGTTTATTATTTTAATTACGTTTCCGTATGATATGTACTTTGATATTCAGAACTGTAACTGTGTGCACTATCTACTGATCCAGGGAATAGTGCAATTAAACACAGTAGATTCCGGATTGTAAAATCTGGGTCTGACAGTTTTTATAGGCAAAGGGGGTGTATGGCGCCACGCAGGCCTTAATGGCATGCGGTGGTCGAGGGTGACGACACGGCGCAGCGCGAAGCAGTGGAGGGAGAGAGCCGAGTCACAGGAGCGGGTTCTGTGACATGCGCACGGCAAGTGGGCGTGCAGCAGGCCGTATGGTCAAGTGAGGTTGCGCGCGTGCGGCATGGCACAGTGGCGCGACATGGGTGAGCATGAGGCGGCACGCGACGTGCGTGTGCGCAGCACGAACAGGTGGGGGCGCTCGGGCAGAGAGGGGAGGGAGAAGGAAAGAGAGAGAGAGAGAGAGATAGGCCGGGCTGATGGGTAAGGGAAGTGGGCTAGCCCAAAAGGCTTGTGTTGTTTTTAGTTTGAATTTTGTATTTGATTTTTGGTTTTGAAGTTATAGTTTTGGATTTAAATTTGAATTTCAAATCGAGTCTCAATTTGCCGAAAACTTGATAGAAGCTCAAAATGGCTATCTCATTTCTAAATGGTCCCAGAATTGGGATGTTACACATTTGGACGTACGTAGGATGTTACTAGATTTATGTGGGAATTGAACTAGTATCTGCAAAACTCTCCCATTTCAAACCGTCTAGACAGTATTTTTAGAACACGAAGAAAAGTTGTGTATCATTGCGTTAAAATATAGGAATGTTTCTTGCGGACTACTTTGTCTAGGAACTAAGAGCTTTTTACTCTGCTCAGGCTACTACAAAGGTCATGTTTTAAAGTATTACTTTTTGGTTGAAATGATATTATAGCAACTGTTAGTTTTTGTAATATATTCAATTAAAGAAAAATAGAAAAAAATAAAAATACTATTATATCTCCATAGATAATGCAAATGAAAAAAAGAAAAAAAGCCACGTTAAGAAATCAACGTGTTCCGAACTATTTTTGGCTTGTGAAGTTAGAAACCAGAAGCTATCGCCGTTTGGAACGGTGCTGCAGGAAAAGAATCAAATTTACCTCTGAAGTAAAAAAAGGATGAAATCTATCTGCTGCATAGACGACCAACGTCCACTAGCTAGCTTGTGGAAAAAAAATGAAAAGGTTCAAAGGTGACATGACCTGCAATTATTGGAAAACACACATAAACCAGCGGCACCAAACGATCGATGGACTGATCTATTATATCGATCCTAGTTAGATGGCAACACTATAGAAAAAGGCAACAAAAATAAAGTTGACGACTAATCATCTGACGAACCGGCCGGATTAATGCAGCAGTACGTACGACGCCGTCGGTTGCAATATTTTCAGCAGTGCAACGATCGACCTGACGATGATTACAAAAATAAGTTCAGGTCTCCCTGCCATAACCCTCTCCTGTACATCCTCCAATTATTCGGGCATCGCACGTACGCATTGCTACCAAATGCTACGTTGCAAATTGCAAAATTGAGTTTGTTGCACATGAGTGCAAAGCTGTGGCTTATGGTTGAAATTGTACTGTAATGGCTGAAATTTTACTGTAGCTGATGGTGATCACTTATTGAACGTAATTAAATTTTAAAAAAATTAAAAATAGGAAAAATATGTTAGCTCATTACGGACAACGCGAACAAATACGGGAAAAAAGAACCAGCAAAAAACCTCAAAAAAAAGTCAAAAGTTCAGAAAAAGATGAAATTTATGAATAGTGAAAAATAAATCAGAAACTGAAGCTAAAATGAGCAAATCATCAGTACAGTTGGAGATTGCATGCCAACGGGTTGTACTTGGTAGTTTCAGCCTCGCTTGTTGTGCTGTCTGTACCATGTAGATTCCTAGGGTAATATATGGCCAAAGAGGCAAGAGTCGAGTAGAGATATATCTGCAAGACACGGCATAGGATTAGGGTACCTTACCCAACTTACAATTATATATAGTACGTATGGATTGAGAAGAACAAGTTAACTAATTTAGTAGTACTGGCTATATCCTCCAACCATGTGTCAACTACTACCAAAAGCTAGCTACTGATCCATCCATCATCCCAACAGTACAAAAAAGCCATTACTTTAGCAGAAAATGGTAAGAAAATGGTCTAACTAATATATCTAGTAGTACTCCCTTGGCTGATCATGCATGCCCCATGCATAATGGAAGAAAGAGATGGCCAAAAGTTTGTTAAAGCCTAAATGCATGCATGCATGCATGGTGGTAAAAAAACAAAGCACCATATATATATAGTTACTAGTTGAGTGCCCATGTGTTGCAACAAATTCAAATAGCAGCATGACATGTAATTTAAAATAAATTAATCCATATCTCCAACTTGGTTCGCAAAACTGAAAGAAATAGGATTATAGAACATGACGTGACAAAGAAGAAATAAATAAGGGCATCTGTAGTGTATATAACCCAAGGGGTCTTAAGGTGGGTCCCATCTAAACCTTAAGGCTGACTCTATAGTGTATATAACCCAAGGGGCCTTAAGACGGTCCCACTTGGCAGATAAAGAAAAATTGTATTTTAATGCTTGTGGCCAGGTCTTTAACTTGAGGACCAGTCTTAAGTCTTTTTTGCTTATAGCCTACTTAAGGTCACCCCTGTAATGTATAAGGTTGATCTTAAGGTGGCTTAAGACCATTTATTTTCATACACTACAGATACCCTTACATGAGCTCTATGATGGAATATGTTTTATTAGGAATCACATTGTCCGCTGGTCGTTCCTACGCAACATCGGCTTCAATTATCCAGGGGTGCTAAACTGACTGTCCTTTTTCTTAAGGAATGATGCTAAACTGATTGTCATTGGGAGGATTACCTCACGAGCTAGTTAACCATCCATTACTTGCGTTGGATAAGGTAGAATGGTAGCAGTAGCCACTAACGATGAGCGAGTGACGTGGAGCGGCGAGATGTGACCTGGCATGCGGCAGAGCAGAGTTGCGCATGGAATCCATCCATCTGCAATTCTGCATGCATGCTGCTACGTATACCTGACGTGACTTGTCAAACGTCCGATAGCGCGAGGCGACGTTGACTCTCTGACGATTCCAGAAAAGAAAAGAATAATATTAGACTGTACAATGATATAAACAACAATTATTTATGTATAGATAAAACTAAAGACAGTTTATATAATAAGCAGTCTATATAGTTATCTATAATAGCCTTATATAATAATATACACAGTAGAAATCTGTCTATAAAATCGTTTATTAAATAGTATGTATCATCTTTCTCTCTCTCACATCATCCAAAATCTAAAATCTTATATGGCATAGATTTACACACAAATGACTATATGCCTTTATGCTTACACTACAACTACTGCTACAGTACAAAAGCGAGAAAAGAAACGAGGGAGTTTGACCGTCAAAACCGCGCGAACAAATCGATTTGACTCCGGTAATTCCTGGGTCCGTACTAATACACGAGATTTTCGTAGGTTGATCTAATTTCTGGGTTCGTCTGTAACGTAGAAACTTTTTTCCTCGATTCGTGTGAAAACCAAAAAGTTATCTATGAAATACCTATCAAGAGCCAACGGAGAATCGAGAGAAGCTTTACCGTTAATTGAGAACCTGAGTTTATCTCGCAGCTGCATGCTGCAGTACCATGTGACGATTGTACTGAGATGGCTGTGTTGATCATCATCAATCAATCAATCAATAAAAAGTTCAGTTGGGGAAAGCAAAGAGTTGGGAGGGCTCGTCAGAACACTGCTTGGTAGGCTAGGCTGCCAGGGAGGAGCAGAACGACTGTCGCACGCAGCCACTTGCGCGGGCATGGCATGGTGGTTTTCTCAATCGCCGCGCAATTAGCTCCTCGATGTCAGGCAAGTAGTACTTCACGTTGCAAGGCAGTTGAAAAGTTTGGGGAGCCCTCTCCCTCTCACCTAGGGATGACAATCTGGTACGATTGGTACAGATAGTGCTCGATCATATTTATACCTGTGATCTCGATTTACATCCACGGACATACCCGCGAAGGACGACGGGTGAAGAACCTCGTCTATACCCGTCACCTGTGGGTACCCGCCGCCCATGGGTATACCCATTTACCCGCGAACTGAGAGTCACCATCTGAGAGTTGAACTAATGACAAATACATATAAGCAGCAAATGTTGCTAGGAAATATAATAGTTATTAAAAAAAGTTTATAACAATCAATAGCAATTAGAGATATGCAAAAGTTTATAACAATCAATAGCAATTAGAGATATTGCTATGGCTGCGCCACATATCAATCTATATCGTGGGTAAACGGACGGGACGGGTACGGATGGAGCTTACACATACCCGTGCCCGTTCACCCGACGGGTAGAATGTTCCCCCCATTTTCATACCCGTGGATAAAGAAAATATCTCATACCCGGCTCTATTAGGGTATTTACCCACGGGTATACGGGCATGATGGCCATCCCTACTCTCACCTGTGCAGGTCGGTCTTTGCCGTGAAACTTTGTATTAACTAGTTGATTTATCCGCACAACTACGCAATTAGATATTATGATACAGCTGTCTTTGATATACAACTCTATTTTTTATAATTAAAATATAATTATATTTGTTATATAACTTTAATATCTATATATGATTAATCTCTACCGTTATAATCTGGTTCCACCAAAATAAACAGTGGAGATCATCTCTTTTTCTTTTGATTAATGTGAGAATTTCTAGAATTTTTTCTTTTTAGGATTATTGTGGGTTTTTTGTCTTAAAACAAAGGAGATGCCTTGAATATCACCAGTTGTTTTTATTTATATAGATATAGGGTGCAATGTCTTTTCCAGTACACATTGCCAAAACAAAAAAAAAGGTAGCATGGTAGCGTGCTACTATGTTAGTATCATAGTAATATGTAATAAGGCCGTCCATAATGGTTGAGACAACTAGTGTTTCTTACCTAGTTGTAGTGGTGACACCGCGTGGACAATGGGTGGATCCTTTCTAATAGCGCACGTGGTTGTCCCTTGAAGCTTGGTTCGCATGCCGTGGTTGTTACTTGAGAAAACGATGGCTTTTCTTCTCTCTCCTCTAGGTAGGATTTTGCTCGTATACCTAACAATGGGGTTGAGGTGCCCTTGTTGGAGATAGCCTAATAGGATAACACGTAGGGCAAGAAACAACGTATCATCAGGTCAAACTTGGGCTCAGTGGCAGACCCAGATCAAAATTTAGAGGGGTTAATGGGACTTGCTCACCGGTTTGCCAAATGCCAAGTTGCCGGAATGTGGCACTTATTATTATATACACCGCCGCCACCTAGTTCTCCATCCGCCTTGGCTGTCCGTTCGCCCATGGGCACACCAATCCTGAGTGCGGCACCTCTTGCATGCACGTGATAGGGAGCCGTGCGCTGACCTGCCTCATCATGAACACCCTGCACCCCAAGAACGGCTCCTCCTCTAGCTGCTGCTGCTGCCCTTCCTTGATGCAAGTTCTCTGTACATACTAGCCAACATGTGGGCTAGAGCTGGGACTTGGGCCGTGCCGTGCCGGCACGGCCCGGGCCCATCGTGCTTCGTGCCGCTTCGTGCCGTGTCGGCTCGGCCCAGTCATCTCGCCGTGCCGGCCCACGTCGTCTCCGGCCAGGCCCAAGCCCGGCCCAATGCCCACCGTGCCAGCGTTCGTGCCGTGCCAGCCCAAGCCCAGCCCAAAATTACTATACGCGAACGCGATGGCGACGGTCATCATCTTTCTTTCTCTCGTACCCGCCTCCTTTGAAACTAGTTGAAATTAAATTAATTGCATAAAAACATAGGCACGCAACAACATAAATATTTCGGGAAAAAGTGGAATTTCTTTAATATTCTAGAAATACAATGTTACTGCCTCGTTAAAAACCTTACGCCCCAGAGTGGGGTTTCCCGAGTAAGGAAAAGAGTACAGTAACAATATATGTATATACAAAATATTACAACATGCGTAGATAATATCTACTCGGCAATGTCTAGGTCAGCATATGCTTGTACGATTTCGGGATCCTCCCGTTGATGTTGTTCCCGCTCTTTGGCTAATTCCCAGTCTTTGGCACATGTGATTGCCTCCACCATCCTGGGCGTAAGGGATGATCTTCTCTCTTCTATTATTCTCCCTACCGTACTGAACGTCGCTTCTGAAGAGACAGTGGACACTGGTACCAGGAGAACATCCCGTGCGAAATGTGACAGCACAGGAAAGATCCGCTTGTTGTTCTTCCACCACTCGAGCAAGTCTATCTTGCGTCCATCAGTAAGATCAGGATCAATGTTTGCGAAATCATGCTCCAAATAGTGGTTCAACTACGAGGTAGAATTCCACTTGGAGGATGCCTGAGACTGAGAGGACGAAGAAGTAGACTTGTCCTTTAGTTTCTTCCACAAGTGTTTGAAGCTTGTCTTCCCCTGTTGCGTCTACTGTGAGGCCTCCGATCTTCCGCTGCTGGCAAACTTATCATGATACAAACGAAAAACACGAAAAAGCTCATGTTTGACATGTTCGAAAGCTTCTGAAAAATCTAAGCCAAGACATTCACCTATCCCCTCCATAGCTTCCTGTAAACCTGCCAACTTTTTTGTAGGATCAAAAATAATAGCAAAACAATACAGGTGTGAAAGGGAACCAAAATATTTAACAAATTTTTCTTCCATTGCTATGACGGCATGGCCTAAAATATTATCGTCCCTAGATTTAGTAATTTTATCTGCAATTAACCAAATAAACTCTATAACTAAGCAAGAGGTTGGATAATAAATACCAGATAAAACCTTTGTTGCTTTATAAAAAGGTTTTAAAAACTCTCGAAAATGACTAGCAACCTGCCAATATGAACTAATAACTAGCAATTCATTATTTTGACAGTTAGCATTGACAAAAACGGATATGATATTCTCGTAACCTTGTATCTTTTTTAGCATGATATATGTTGAGTTCCACCTCACCTTCATGTCAAGGCCAAATTTTCTTGGCTCTTTCCCATTAGCTGCACAGTACTCCACGAATCTAGCTACCTCTTGTGGAGAGCTTGCGAGGTAACGAATAGCATCACGGATACTGTTCAGATATGGACCAATTACTTGCATGCCATCTTGAACAACAAGATTCAAGATGTGGCATACACATCTCTGGTGAAGGACATAACCACCAATATATGTTTGTAATCTTGGGGTGAGGATATTCATAGCTGTTGTGTTTGCCGATGCGTTATCTAGAGTTATAGAAGCAATTTTATTATCTATCTTAAAATCATCAAGTACATATAATATACGCTCGGCAATTGCCTCTCCCGTGTGCGATTCATTTATTAGTTTAAATCCTATGACTCTTTTGTTTAGTTTATAATTATCATCTAAATAATGAGCTACAACACTAAGGTATGCACTTCTTTGATGGGATGATGTCCAAATATCGGAGGTTATGGCAAAAGAATATTGAACTTGTTGGAATTGTTGTTGTAACTCTACCAGTTCTTTTTGATACATCCGTAAAATATCGGAAGTAGTAGTCCTCCTACTAACATGTTGGTATTGTGGGCAAAAGCCGCGTTGGATCATTCTTTCAAACGCGCGGCTTTCACCCATCCTAATCGGCTGGTCTTCTGAAACTATATATCTAGCAATTTCCTCACGTGCATTAAGCGGGTTTTATACCCAAGTACTTACAGAGCCATCGGCCTCGAAGTTTAGCTGTGTTTGTACTCCTTCTCCCCCTCGGCCCTGTGCCGCCATCTTGCGTAAGCATGCTTTGTAGTGGCGGTTCAAGTGTCCTGTCTCTACAGCTGAACGAGCACTTAATTTAGCATTACAATAATTACAGGTTGCGATATCTACCGTTTCACCGTCTTGGATTTCCTGGCTCCAGGTCATGTGCTTCCAGCATTCCGCCCTTCGTGTAGACCCGCCAATGTTGGCGTCCGTGGACGGGGTTGAGAATTCTGGTGTCCCCGTTGCTCCCTGGTACTCCTCATAGCCCTCTGTACCGTCCATATGACGGTCATCCATGCCGTAGTCTCCCATGCTTGGCGAGAGCCGACGAGCATCAATGGGGGTCGGAGGAGGACTAGGGGAGCGACGGCGAGAGCTTACACTAAGTCGTCCCGCTGTCCTTTTCGAGCTTCGATTTCTCTGCATACTGCTTGATTGCTATTTGGAACTGCGGCTTCTTGGTAACATGGTGATTAATTAATAAATAAGAAATATAAATACAATAAATGTGCTTGCGAAATTAGAAGTAATAAATAAATAAAGAGTATAAATGCAGAAAATATAGGAAATAAACTTGTGAAATGAGAAGAAATAAATAAGAAGCTCGGTGAAGAAATATGATGCAGAGTGAAGAAATGGAGCTCTCTATGTTGCTATTGGAAAGAAATTGCAGAGTGAAGACCGAAGAGAGTGAAGAATGAAGTTAAATGAAGTTTTGTGATTATAGAATCCGTGATGCTGGCGGAGGCCGGAGGGAGTGCATTTATAACTATAAAATCGAACGTTGTCTACCGAACGTTATCTGCTAAAGTTAGATGAACGTTGTCTCTTGTCTGCGAACGTTAGCTGCCAAAGTTGTCTGTTCAAAGTCCAAACGTTCAACTCTCTGTCCATCTTTTTTCCCACCAGCGGAGGGGCCATCCTTTCCCATGCGTCCAACCATCCCCGTCCGCCACGTCGCCTGGCGCCCTGGCCCCGCGCGTCATATCACCCGGTCACGCTCACCCACGCGCGGCAGCCTCCCCCAGTTGGCCCTTCCCCAGTCGGCCTCCCTCCCCCGGTCCGAGTAGAGCCGGGCGCTCCCCCGGGCCCCGCCGCCCCCTCCCTCAATCTTCTCCGGTTCTCCCTCCCACGCGCCGACGCGCGGCCGGGCTCTCCCCCGCCGCCCCCTCCCTCCCTCGGCCTCCCCCGGCTCCCCTTCCCCCGCCGCCTCCTCCCCCTCCCCGGGACCCCGGCTCCCCCTCCGGCCCCTCCCTCCCTCAGCCCCCCCACCGCTCCCTCCCTCCCTCGGCCTCCCCAGGCTGGCCGGCTCCCCCTCCCTCGCCGCTTCCCCCGCCGCCGCCCCCTCCCCCTTCCGCGCCGCCTCCCCTCCCCCTCCCCGGCTCCGCCTCACCCACCGGCCACCGCCCCCTCCCCCTCCCGCGCCGCCTCCCCCGCCGGCCGCCGCCCCCTCCCCCTTCCGCGCCGCCTCCCCCGCCGCCCCCTCCCCGGCTCCGCCTCCCCCTCCCGCGCCGCCTCCCCCGCCGGCCGCCGCCCCCTCCTCCTCCCGCGACGCCTCCCCCGCCGCCCCATGGTCCTCATCACCGCCGCCCCCTTCCCGGCTTCCCCGGCGACTCCGCCAGTCCGCCCCCTCCCCGGCTTCCCCGGCGACTCCGCCAGTCCGCCCCCTCCCCCGGCGGCCCGACGCCTCCGCCCCCTCCCGGCTCCTTCGGCGACCGACGCCCGACGCCCGGCTCGGCGGCTCCTTCGGCGCCCGACTGCCCCGAGCCCCCGAGTGGCCGAGTCCCCGACACCCGTCCGTGCCACCGTGCCGCCTCCCCCTCCGCCGTGTTAGTGTGTATGCTTGCATCATTGCATGTGTGTTAATGTCAGTGACTCAGTGTGTATGCTTGTTGTGTCTTGTGTGATTGTGTCATCTCCAAGTCCAAGCTCGAGTGCTCGACGTCGACGCCGACCCGTTCGTGCCCGCCGTGCCGTGCCGGCCCAAGCACGGCCCGATCGCCCGTGCCGTGCCGTGCCGCCCACCGTGCCGAACTTTGAGGCCCGGCCCGGCCCACCGTTCGTGCCGTGCCGGCACGGCCCGCCACGTGTCGTGGCGGGCCGTGCCGGCCGTACTTCGGGCTGGCCCAAAGAAGCCCGGCCCAAGTCCCACCTCTAATGTAGGCGATGGTTGTCGAGCACTTACACGGTTGCACCAGCCGTCTTGCACGTCGGCGAGCTACCGGTAGCACTCCTACAAGACCAGCTCCACCACCCACTCACATGGGAAGCTTGCTCTGACCTGACCATGCAGACATTTGGACATACTCATCACATCCCCAGGAGATCGATTCCTGCTCCTCTGCTTTCGGCTGCACAGCTCGGTGGTAGACTGGTCGTACAGATTAACTGCGCCGCGCTCACGAAATCTTTCTCGTGTGTCGTACGACCGCCATCCGTATTCATGGAGTATGTGTCGTCGTATTGCCTGGTCTAATGAAGGTCGTTGCGCTTGATCTAACAGCAGGAGCTGCCACGGTTAGATTTACAGACGTCCTCTGCTGTCTCTGCATGCACTAGTGCATGTCCTCCATCTTATCTGTGTCAGACTTTCCTGGCTGTTGCTTGATGTCCTGTCCTTTTTCGTTTTTTTATAATTTTTTGGTTATTTACAATAGAATATAAATAAATACTTATATATAATTTTGATCAATATAAATAAAATTATTGCAGTATCTATTATAATTAATTTATACATCTTATCTTAAAAGATATATAGAAAAATAACTTTTTTTAGAATATGAAAAGGAGCCTCTCTCTCTCGACCGTTTGGGTGGGCAAACCGGTAAAGAATCATCCCACTCTTCGGTAAGCCGGATCCCAACTTGTCCTACACCGTTTCAACTAATAAACAAAGATGATTGATCAAATGATTAATCGTTTGATAGTACCACCTATTTAGCTTCTAGGAGTGACAAAAAGAATAATAATCCTAGTATTATTATGGATGTTAAGGTACATACATACATTCTTTCTTTTTTTTTAAGTGCCTAAATCCGAATAGAGAATCTAATTGCTAGCGCTCAGGGCGAAGACGTACACAACACCACCGAGAGAGCGTATATATGGTGATCGGTTCGGCTTAAAAGCTCATGGCTTATGGATGAAAACACTGTAGCTGGCTGAAAAAAGTACTGTAGCTGACAGAGGCTTATTTAACATAATTAAATTTAAAAAATTTTAAAAATATAAAAATATGTTAGCCCATTACGTATAATACAAACAAATATGGGAAAAAAGAACTAGCAAAAAAGCTCAACAAAAAGCCAAAAGTTCAGAAAAAAACGAAATTTATGAATAGTGAAAAATAAGCCAAAAGCCCAAGCCGAATTGATCAGGGCCGTGTAAGCCATGTCAGATTTCTCTTGAGACTAGGTTTTTTTTAGAACCAAAAACTTGGATAACCCAGTAAGAACTAGGCATCAATTTAATTAAGAAAAAAAATCGAGTCGAACAGAGCTTAAATATGCACGGTGGAGGTGCTAGATGATACAACGCTGGTTCAATAACGGTGGGTAAAGACCACTCCTTGGCTTCTGATGAGCTCTTAAAAAATATTATGTTGATAGTAACTCAGGTACGTTATGTACAACACTACAAATAGAGCTGTTGTGGGGGTGTTTAGCTCCTCGAGACGTTAGGATTAACTGATAGGCTTTGGAGTAAGTCTAATAATATATTATTGTATGTGTAAGGAAATGTATCATTATATCCTTATCTATTGTAATTATTGAGTCTGAATGAAAAATTATTATCTTAGTTTATTCATGTATATAAATTTCTAAAGAGGTAAGGAATGACCAATTCCACTTATTTTTACTACTCATCGGCTCTCACTTAGACTATATTCTCCATGGAGAAGGGTACTGTGAGCACTATCAATCTATATTCAGGGCTCGATCAGCTGATTGATTATACCATAGAAATTCCTTCGTGCGCACGGCAACGCTCACAGCCATGATCTCGAGCAGTGTCAGCAGCGTCTGAAAAGTATGGTGAGTCTTTTCAGACAGTGACTGGTAAGAGTTAGTTAAGCCGTTGATTAAGCAAGCTCACAAGCCGGGAGGTCAGAACGCGATCGAGATTACGGAGAAAGATATTTACTTGTGATTTTGGCGGGTACAGATGTTAGGTTTTTAACGTGTATATTGTTTAACTTGTAGACCTCGTCTTAAGAAAATACTCCGTTTGAAAGTTAGATACGGTAACAAAAGTCAAAAATCGTCAACTTCGGAGAAAAAGAACAGGTTCTATAGATTGTGTAAACCATGTCAGATTCTCTTAAGAGACTAGGTTGCATGCGTTGCATGATGAGGGGCGTTAAATCTGGCTGCACATGCGGCGTGCACGCCGGCTACTCAGCCCGCGCCGCATGCATGCAAAGCCATCCAAACTTTGCTTCCTTTCTTAATTTCCACTGGATGATGGATAGATCGATAGATGTTGCTGCCTTGCCACGCACTCATCGATCTATGGCACTCACCTGATGGCCATGCGTACACACGAGCAGATGAGTCGTCCACACGCTTCCCGCGCCACTCTAGTCAGTTCACTAGCACAACATCCTCACAGGTTATCGAAGTATAAGTAAATTGTGCATATTTTTTTATCAGTTTAGACTTTTTGGTAAACTGATTGATAGATAAAACCCAATATGGTAAATTAGTTGATAGATGAAACTTAATATAGTATCAGAACCAAGAGATCTTGAGTTCAAGATCTAGCTGGCGCAATTAAACAAAATAATTGTAGCATATTTCTATTCCACGTTTTAGGCCTACGAAAACCTACACGTAAAGGGGAATATGAAAGTATATAAAATGTAAGTGAATTGCCCATATTTCCTCATCAGTTTAGAGTGTTGAAGTATAGAAGTATAAACGTAATAGACCTAAGAGAGGCTACACGTAAAGGAGAATATTGAAGTGTAAAAGTATAAGTGAAATATCTACCTTTCATCATCAACTTAGAGTGTTGAAGTATAGAAGTATAAGTGAATTATCCACTTTTTCTCATTAGTTTAGGTTTTTAGACAAACTGTTTAGTATATAAAACTCAACGCAGGTGTGTACCGGTTACCAAAAGTAGTGCTTAATGCTGTACAGGCACTCACGTATGCATCTAAACTTACCGGAGCTCGAACAAAGATTAAGCCGTATCTCGGAGACCGCGCGCAGATCGTTATCCTTCTGTAAATGTGGGGTTGGAGCTTACCACGAATGAATTACGGACTTCTTTGTCAGTAGTTCACTGTCTTCGTTGACCTGGTGGACCATACATACCACCAGGCGCAATTGAATTTCGCATCCAATGCAAGTTCAAAAATTCAAAAAATCATAAGCGAGTATCTCCCTCTCCGTAATCTCTGTTGTAAACAGCTAAAATTCAAAAATTTCAACTAAAATTCATAAGCCGCAGCTGCGCCAAATAGGTCCTTTGTCAGTAGTTCACTGTCTTCGTTGACCTGGTGGACCATATATACCACCAGGTGCCGATCGAATTTCGCATCCAATGCAAGCTCAAACCCCAACATTTTTGGAGTAGTTTACGTCGGCGTGCGGCTAGAGGCCGGCCGGGGACACACACCCACGGAAACATGCATCATTGGGTTCTCTTCTTGGCTTTTCCAGTGGAATCATTCATGCATATATGCATGTAAGCCCCTGCTCTTGTCTGGTCTCCCACTGGAGACATGTACACGTAGCCTTAGGACTTGGGAGATTGCCCCAAGAATTGGTACTACCATTTTCATTTTTATTCTTGAGAAGAATATTTTTAGAAAGTGTACATACATAACTCACATCACCACATGTATAAATACGCATGCTCATCTCTTAACATATGCTTAAGAATTTTGCAAAAGCACTTAGGTCTTATAGAGCACGGACACATATTTTCTTACTGAATATGCACGTGTGTATACCATAATCTAATTATTTAAATAAGATACAACAGGTTCGATCCTAGAGATCAAATCCAGATGGACTACATGCACTACAGCAACATCAGCCACCCGAGCTACACTCGATGTTCTTTGAGAGAATAATTGGTACTAAGGGCCTGTTTGGGACTGCTCCACTCCAGTTTTTTCAACTCTGCTCTAAACTTGTCTAGCCAAACTTGTCTAGCTAAACTTTTCTGGAGCTCCTCAAGGGGTACTCCAGAAACTGAAGTTTTGTATCTCCTCATGGAGTTGGGAGAAAATTACCCACCACTGCCATCCATTACACACATAACGGTTCGTACCCCTTCGGTTCTTTTCTGTAGCATCGCTGCCTCCCACCTCATCGTTCTCAATGGCGCCGCTCCCTTCCCTCCGAATCGTACCGCCGTCGCCGCCTATTCTAGCCACCACGGGCATTTCTCCGGCGAGCTGATGTAAGGAATGGATAGATCCGAGGATGATCTTCCGAATGAACCCATTTTTTGGCCCCAACTCTCCCCACTCTTGCCTGCTCAATGAGCCATGGGAGGTCGTGGAGGAAGTTCGTCGACGACGCCGCGAGTAGGGCTCCCTCGGCCGAGCCAGCCACCGCCGACGGCTGCCACGGGTCCTGCACAGCCGCGCACGGCGAGGCCCGACCAGGCCCCCGCCGGCCAGCTACCAGGCACGGGCCCACGGCCGCTCGCGCCTATATCCAAGCTGTTACTCATGCTGGGGCTCCGCCGCCGGCAATCGCTGGACGAGGTCGACACACCGCGACGATTGATGCGACGCCAGACTCCCGACCTGCTCGCCCCGGCCGTCCTCACGTTGTCGTTCCATCATGTGCCGGACAACGCTCAGCACCTACTCGACGAAACGCCGCACGGTAGGGCGGCCGCCGTGTGCGCATTTCCCTGCTCGTGGCGTACATCTGTGTACTGTATTGAATATTCAGTGAATCAAATCTTCTTTTCAGCCTACATATTGGTTTGATGCAGCAAAGAAATTTTTGTATTTTATGAATTGTGGCCTAATGTTTAAATTGTTCAATAAATAGGCTACGCTCGTTAGGCTATTACCAGGAGTCCAGGATGCAATATTTCAGGTTGTAGGAACGGGCGATGTTCACAGATGTTCAGATTGTAGGAAACGGCAAAATTTCTCAAAGCTTACAATGTTCAGAGATTACTGATGCAGCTGCTCCACTTTTTTTTTATACAAGGGCATATTAGACTTTACTCAAGAAAACCTTCCATTCCTGAAGCTAGAGCTGGTCTATATGCCAAACAGGTCCACCTGCTCCAATGTGAAGCTGTAACTCTACAGTGGAGCTGCTCCATGGTGGAGTTGGTGGAGCAGAGCTAGAAAAAGTGAAGCAGAGCAGTCCCAAATAGACCCTAAATTAAT
This sequence comes from Dendrocalamus latiflorus, assembly GCA_017311315.1. Lineage (NCBI taxonomy): Eukaryota > Viridiplantae > Streptophyta > Magnoliopsida > Poales > Poaceae > Dendrocalamus > Dendrocalamus latiflorus. Next base: position 2,715,816 of record CM029628.1, read on the forward strand.
GCGTATGGATGAGATGGGTGGCTCGTGGCCTAACTTAGGGCATCTCCAATGGGTCTATAGCAGCTATCTACAAGAGAGTCCATGTCATCAACTGTCCTACGTGGAAGATATTAAATGAAGAAAGAGAACGCAGCTCTCTACAGCTCTAGAGATAGTCTATAGCGCCAAACGAGGCAGCCTCCATAAATTCTGTGTGTGCATGTAAGCATCAAATAGCTATCCTTATAGATAGTTCTTTAGAATGCTAACTTTAGTGTGTACTATATAGATGATGTGGAAGTCTTATAGTTAGTTGCTAGCTATAACCATTGGAGATGCCCTTAAGGTTGAAGTTGAGTGTGCTAAATGTGCGCACAGATTTGCTCCGTCCCTGTGTATGTACGTATGTCCATCGATGCATGCATGCATGGTGCATTTCTGGCTCTAGCTTACAATAATTCTCGAATTAAGCTTAACTATAGGGCTCGATTAAACATTTAGACATGCGGTCCCGAGACTCAACAGCTTGTCGGGCCCACCTGTCAGCGGCAGCCGTGCACTGGCCAATTGTTTGCCGTCCTTCTTTGGATGCTTCGCAGGGGCCCCACACCCCAGGCCCGATAATACTGTGGACTAAACGCACCGACGAACGTACCCGCGGTGTCCAGTTACTGGCTGGCACGGCGGGCCCCGCTCTAACCCCCAACCAATCGCCACCCGCCCTGGTAGAGGAGAGGTAGGGGCCACGCGCGCGCGTCGTCACGTGAGGGAATCGACACCGCCCGGGGTGGCACGTGCGTCACCGCGACACGGCACTTCAGTTCAGTTAGTTACGACCGCCGCGGCAGTTCGGTTCAATTAGCTACACTGGTCTATCATCCGCGACGAACTGAACTGTTCTCTCTCTCTCTCTCTCTTTTGAGATAACGTGAAGTGGCAATATGTGATCCCAAATTTTATATATTTACTAGTCATCTGTTCATATGTTACAACGAAGTTTATTTGATATATAAAGAATCATACTATAAAACATAGTTACTTTGATCAGTTAAAAAATATAGAGTGATGAGAAGTTGAGAATGTGACAGTTAAAGGAGAATAGACCTACGACCATCAACTTATTCTTTTATAATAGTAATAGATATAGTTCGCTATGACAATCATGGCATACCTCGTCCTGAGTATTATCCTAACGAATATGTTCAATCCCATACGATTCTATCTTCCGAATCATGGTGATTCTATGAAATTCTAATCCATGAGGTATCATTTCGGTTCTGTGGGATGGTAGAACCGTATAATCCCATGGTTCTTAAGGGTCTGTTTGGAACAGAGGAATTTCACAGAAATTTTGCAGGAAACAGTTCAATTCCCGCATTCCAAACAGGGCCTAATTCTTATTGTGATCCCAACAACTTTGATATATGGGGACAGCTCCTATGTTGCCAAGCGGAGAAACCACCGCTCAGGCGTGAAGTAGAATAGTTACTACTATTACGCTACTAGTGCTGCATGAATGGTCACCTGTTATAATTAGGACAGTGTTGGTGATTCTCTGTCGAATTAATCACAGTTTATTCCGAGAAAAAACTGATGTGCATTTGCCGGTACTCTGGTAGAAACCCAAGTACAGTTTTGACTTACTGGACTGTGCACAAATGCTATATTAGCGAAGCTGCTTAGCTTAGCTCACCTTAAGGTTTTATTCTATACAACATCTCCTATTTTAGAAATCAAAAGTTATATAAAACATATTAATTTTTTTAACGTGATATTTTTTTCATTTTCATTTTTCCTTTTCCTCTGGTAACACCGCAATTAATTGGCGGGAGGTTAGATACCCAACAAAACCTGGGATGCACTCACATTTCCAATATTTACACGCAGATCCTCGCGCAGGCAATATTGAGGACCTGTCTGCAAAACCTCTAATCTCGAGGGGCAATGCGGTAACGAGCGGTCGGGGGCCGAAGCGAGGAGCAGGGGCAGTATAAATCGGCGCGCCTCTCAAAGCCGCTCTCCTCGATCCGCCTCCGCTTCCATTCTCTCTTCTCCCCAAACTTTTTTCGCTTTCCCTCCCCTTCTCTCTCCACCAAGCGCAAGCTGCTTTGAGAGAGAGAGAGAGGGAGAGAGAGAGAGAGAGGGAGAGGGAGGGAGGAGCTGAAGCAAGCGCAGCGGCGGCAATGGCGGAAGCGGCTGCGGCTAGGAGGTGGGCCCCGATCACGGCGGTGCTCGGCACGGCCCTCTTTCTCTTCGCCGGCAGCGTCGCGTTCGGGGGCGTCTCCGGCGTGCTCCGGTAATTAAGCCTCATCCTCTTCCTCGCAGTTGCTCTCCCTGAAATGTGGGTGCGTTCGTGAGCTCCACTGCTGCTGTGCTCCCTCCCGGGCCGTGAATTTTGGTTGGGAGTTGCCCGAAAATTTTGTGTGGTTTGATTTTTTTTTTGCGGGGGCGCTTGGTTCAAGCTGCTCAGTTTCTGCGTGTTTTTGTCTGAGTTTTTTTTATCCGTTCTGAGATAGGTGGTGAGTGCGCGTTGTGTTTGCCGTTGGTGATTAATTTCGGGCGCGCTTCTGTTCCAGTGTCGGGAGCACGGCTGCGGCGACGGCGGCGAGCGGCACGAGGCGGTGGCTGCGGGACTCCTCGTCTTGGCCGGCGGCGAGGTGAGCACTTGCCATCCCTCCTTTTCCTCTCCTCGCGTTTTGGTTTCGAACAGCAGACGCATCTGGAGCGTCGGTTCCCCTCGAGCTCGTGATCTGGGCCGTCCAGCTCTCGCGTTTTGGCACCCTTGCCCACAATGCAGATCCGGATCATAGCAGTAGCACTAGCACACGAGGCGAGGGGTCTCCGTTTTAACGGAATTATTTCCCCCCAATTTTTCGATCCAAAAAATTGCGTGAAGCTTTTGGTCGGGAGTTGGTGCATGCGCGGTAACGAGCGAAATTTGTATCTCAGGGCTGGAAATTTGGGATTGGATACGCAGAGTAGAGCCGTTTGGGACACGTAACAACGTAGGCTCGCAGCAGAGGCAGAGCAGAGATGCGTTTTCGCGAGTTCGTTACGGGGGCAGAGAGGGAGAGGGGCAGTGTGGTAATTTAGCAGCAAAAGAAGAAACCCCGCCCTGCGCCTGCACTGCACCGGCCATGGTCAAGCGGTGAAAAGACTTTGGAAACCCCACAGAAGCTGGCCAAAGAAGGTAGATAGACAATCACCGTCACCGCTTCGCGTCCCCGGGACTGCACGAGCAAAAAAAGCAGAGCCGCGTTCTATTTAGTTGTGCCGCTCATAGTTTTTAGTTTTAATATAAGTATTTATATAAATAAATTGAATGTCGATAAATTATTTTGAAAAAAAATTACTTCAAAAAATAACAAAGAAACTATCATATTTACTTATTTAAAAAAATTATAAACTAAAAAGAACCCACCCTACTAACTACTAGGAGTGCTGGGCAGCATCGGCAGGATGCTTCTTTTTTTTAAGCTGGAAAGTATTTTCTTGTACAACTTTAGGGTACAGTCTCGCGTGCGCAGAGCGATGTTCCGCCCCGGGGGGGGGGGGGTAGCAGCGGTGCAGTTGGTTCTTTAATCGTCGTTACCTTTTTTGGTTCGCGACCGACCAACCCACTCCTCGAGCGGCATGCACGAATCATGAACGGCGCACGGATGATCCATCCACCCACGAGTGTCTACGTATCTAGTAATTTCATTCCCTCCATTGCAAACTGCTCTTGGCAGTAATTCTTGTACCACAAATTGCAACTTTTTAGTTGTTGTAAAGAATAAATAATCCTGCTACCTTTTAGCTGTTGCCATCAGCTGCATGTGCATGCGCCGTTCGTGATCCCTGACCCCGGTCTCGTTCGCGTCGATCGCCGACTGCGACGGGGCTCGCTTCCGTTGTCGTCTCACCTGGAGTTTATATATTTTGCAGGAGAGGTGGTGACGCCGACGTGGCAGTGGTTGGCGCGGTGGACGATCCGGAGGCGGTGGCCTCCCAGGTGCACATGTTCGTCGCCCTCCTCTTAAATTCTTCTTCTCCCTCATCTAAGTTATCGTTGCTTAGTATTGTTGCCATCGCAGTAGTAACCAAATCCGGAACGATAGAAGTGAACTAAACTAGCAGATCTATTGCCTAGTTCATGTGTTATTGCATCAGTGGTTACTGGTTACTACTGGGTACTAGACTACTAGTACTCTTCTTTTTTTAAAGATAGTACTTTTTGTGTCTATAAATATAAAATGTATTTTATGTTTTAATACAAAATTAGTATGATATTATCTTTATATCTATAATAAATATATAATTTTATTTTTTATTCTCTAATGTATGGAATATATTATTTAGAAATAATAATTAGGGATAATTTAGCTATTTTTACCCTTTTTTTGATCTATATATCAAAAAAATATGACTTATAAACTTAGATGAAGGTAATATTCTTTTGAGCTAGTGTGTTGTAGACTTTGTAGCAGTAACCTTTCTGTCCGCTCTTTATCGTCCCACTCCCACAGCCACCGCCGGGCATGCCGGGCCCACGCACAGTCTCATACCCAATCTCACCACCTCAAAAACAAAGTGAAGAAAGAAAGATAGCAAAACGAGACTACCCTGGTCGAGCGGATCGGCTTCGACGAGAGTGTAGCAGTGGTAGTAGCAAGCAGTATTTAGTGTACTTTACCCTGACACGTGGTGTCCGAGGAGCAGAGGCACAGGGGGGCCCACCTGCCATGCACCCGCAAATAACCCCGCCGCCCGCGCACCTGCACGCTTTATTGCGAGGTGGCCTACTGCAGCGCCGTGGCACTCGCCACGGCAACCAAACACCCCCCCCCCCTCTCTTGGTGTGCGAGCGCTCAGCCTCCGTGGCTGCAAGCCATAGTGACACTCGCTAGAGTGGTGTTAATTAGTGTAGTAGCGACACACCACGTTCTCGTGGTCGCCCACTCATGTGGGATGCCTCCCTGCCATGGACGCATTGATGGCGCTCACCGGCAACCTCTCTCGCCGAATTCCCTCCCACCAAATCAATCTTTTCACCCTCCTTTTGTTCTTGACGATCTGCTGGTAGAGCTGGTAACGGCAGGTCACTGACATTTGAGACTAGATTGTATAGTAACTTGATAAGAATCTAGAAACTAGACTGATGAAAAAAGAACAGTTCTTGTTTAGTACGGTGAAAAAGTACCAATCAGTAACCGACAGGTCAGATCCACCCAGGAAACACTAGGAAATTAATGGACAGTGTAAAATCATCATTAAGTTTTGCGTATTTGATCGTCAAACTGTACCGTACCTGAATGTTACACCTTGTAATGACTCGATCATGAGCTAAGAATTCTTTGGATGCTCAGGTCCATCAAGAACAGCACCGCCCGTAGGAACCTCGGGTACCTGTCGTGCGGGACGGGCAACCCGATCGACGACTGCTGGCGCTGCGACCCTGACTGGCACAACAACCGGCAGCGGCTAGCGGACTGCGGGATCGGGTTCGGCCGCAACGCGATCGGTGGCCGCGACGGCAGGATCTACGTGGTGACTGACCCTGGCGACCATGATCCCGTGAACCCCAAGGAGGGCACCCTGCGCTACGGCGTCATCCAGGACGAGCCGCTGTGGATCATCTTCAAGCGCGACATGGTCATCACTCTGAAGCAGGAGCTCATCATGAACAGCTTCAAGACCATTGATGGCCGCGGCGCCAACGTGCACATCGCGAACGGCGCCTGCATCACGATACAGTACATCACCAACGTCATCATCCACGGCCTGCACATCCACGACTGCAAGCCCACCGGCAATGCCATGGTGCGCAGCTCGCCGAGCCACTACGGCTGGCGGACGATGGCCGATGGTGATGCTGTGTCCATCTTCGGCTCTAGCCACATCTGGGTTGACCACTGCTCGCTCTCCAGCTGCGCCGACGGCCTTGTCGATGCCATCATGGGATCCACTGCCATCACAGTATCAAACAGTTACTTCACCCACCACAACGAGGTACCCTGCCCGTTTGTTTTCATCCTGAAATAATTGCTCGTCCATTTTTTGTTTTCTGCATCAAAGCCATTGGAATCTAGGGGGTTTGGCGTTTGTGAAGGACTTGTTTGTTTTCTACCAACACTAGCGTAGTTTAGCATAAGTTTCACGTCAATCGCTCTTCCAAATCTAACCAGAGGTTGTCGGTTGGCTGTTCTGTGGATATTGCTCTAGCATCTCACGTCACGTGCAAACGAGATTCTTTTGGCGTTGTATGCAAACAGCCTGCTTGGATTTTTCGCTGATGTCAAGTGAACAATGCGCGCAGGTGATGCTCCTGGGTCACAGTGACTCCTATGTGAAGGACAAGGCAATGCAGGTCACAATAGCCTTCAACCATTTTGGCGAAGGACTCATTCAGAGAATGCCAAGGTAAATTCCTGGACCGAACCAGTCAGATCACCAAGATACTGAAGCTTGCCCCAACTCGGCAATAGTTCATATTCTTGTTTCTGTCCAGCATTGCACCGTTCCTGTTTCAGATCGAATGACGACAGTTTGCAAACTCTTGCCCCCACCCAAACTGCCCTTGTTTCAGGTGCAGGCATGGCTACTTCCATGTGGTGAACAATGACTACACCCACTGGGAGATGTACGCCATCGGTGGGAGCGCCGAGCCAACCATCAACAGCCAGGGCAACCGCTACCTCGCTCCGAAAAACGCCTTTGCCAAGGAGGTATGTCTCTTCATCGATTCGCCTTGCGCAACTAACTATCCAGTCGCTAACGAACTTCCGGTGTGACCAAACCGCAGGTGACCAAGAGAGTCCAGACTTCTCAGAGCATCTGGAAGGCCTGGAACTGGAGATCAGAGGGCGATCTCCTGCTCAACGGCGCCTTCTTCACCCCATCCGGAGCAGGCGCCTCCGCCAGCTACTCCCGCGCCTCCAGCCTCGGCGCCAAGTCGTCGTCCATGGTTGCCACCATCACCTCCGGCGCGGGCGCCCTGCCGTGCCGCAAGGGCTCCGCCTGCTAGTACCGCACCCGCAGGGACAGATCCGCCACACCGCCCAGCCCCGCCCCGACGACAACAGAAAGAAACAAGATATAGAAGCTGAAGCTACTACTGGAACTTTTTGACAATGGTTATATGATCCCCAGATTCACCATTCCTCAACCTCCCCTGCCCCCGCTGGTAACACTCGGAGCAGGCGAGAAGCGTTGCTGATTGATCCGTCGCTCGGTGTCCTATTGGTCCCCTGAGTGTGTGTGTCGTGTCGATGTTGTTGCCGGGGCCCACAGCAAAGCGTCTCATCACACTTGCTTGTCAAAAACAGCCAGATTGTTACGCCTGGATGGAATGGGTTTGCTGTGGAGTGGCGCCACTGTAAAAGACGCATATGCATAGCTAATTAGCTATCTTATTCTTCTTCAGTGCAAGTTAAGGTCATGTTATTTTCCTCCGAAGCTAGCGGTTTTTGTTTTTACTACGGTATCTAACTTTTAAATAGAGTATTTTCTCAAGATGAGATTTACAAGTTAATTGTAGTACATGTTAAAAGCCTAACATCTGTATCAATAAAAATCGCAAGCGAGCATCTTCCTCTCCGTAATCTCTATCACAAATAGCTAAAATTCAAAAATTTTAGTCAAAAGCCATAAGCCGCAATCGCGCCAAACAGGGCTTGATCTTTTGAGTACTGCTACTCGCGTCGTGCCAATTGCCTGTGCTGCGAGCAGTCTGCCACTTGCTGTATCTTGCATTCTTGGTACATCTGGATGCTTGGAGCATCCCATGTCCTCCTGGCGGAACACTGTCACCTATCCTGTTCATCATCTTGTGCTGCAGACTCGTCGAGCGTGTGAGCAAGCAACCTATCAGGATCGCGAGAAGCCGCGCATCGCGGTGTGGGCGCTGCTGCAGATGGAGGGGGAATGGTTTGTACGGTACGGTACGGAATGATCCTCTCGGAATAAACCCTTGGCTCCTGCTGCTACCTCCGAACCGTACTCTGGACGTAGCTGCCGAATTGAATGAATGACCTGGCAACGAGAACCTAACACACAAGGAAGAAATAATGGCATTTTTAGCCGAGTATTGTTATACAACATTCGACTGTTTTTGAGGATAAAAACAGTTAGATTGATCTGGGACGTTAGATCTTTATCCAACGAAGCTACCCATACAAGCCCCCCTCCAAAAAAAATGATCTAGGGCGTTGGATCTCCATCTAACAGCTCAAAATCTGACTGTTTTTGTACTAAAAAACAGTCGAATGTTGTATAGATCGCCTGTACCATGTTAATATCAAATTTGGTCTTGAGACCATCGTAATACCGAATCTAGCCCTCTTCCCGATCGCACGACTCCGAGGACGTGACACGTGTCACGACTACACTGTTCATTGTAGTCGTGCGGTCTCCGATCGCACGACTACACTGTTCACGATTATATTTTTATTTTCATGTGAACAGTTGGGTTTTATTCGCTTTTCGGTACAAAAACAAAATAAAAAAATCGTGAACAATGTAGTACTACGATGAACAGTGTAGTCCACCGTGGAGGTTTCTTCCGCTGAACTCCTCGTCCATTCCTGGTCGACACCACCTAGGGTTGCACAGCACCCCCCTACGAATATCCCGTGTCACGTCCTCGGAGTCGTGCGGTCGGAAAGGGGGTTAGATTTGGTATTACGGTGGTCTGGGAGCTAAATTTGGTATTAACGTGGTACAGGAGAGCTACAAATGACCAAAATTCACAAGAAAGCAGCCAACTGGCAAAGCGAAAGCAGACACCAGAACAGCTTGCTGCTGCTGCTGCCGATGCTGCTAGGTATGAATGATCTGAATGGAGTTGGAGTTAAGTTTGTTGGATCAAACGGGACGAGATGGGGTCTCCACTGCGGCATGGCAGTAATGGCACGTGTGAGTGAGGGAGGGAGAGGGCTTTGCTCGATCCGTCATGGGCAGGGGGCAGCACGGGGTGCGGTGGCGCCATGAAAGCGGAGCTGCAGGATGGGCGTGTTAGGTTTTTGCTGCTTCCATTGTTGCTGTCGGTGCACTAAATTCCCCCTGCTGTTCCCTTGCCCGCTAGTACTCCTATCTTTCCTGCTATTTCCTCCTCTTCTCTCTTTAGCTTTAGCTTTAGATGAGGGTATTTTTTTTGCTTTTCTTTTTGAGAGAAGCTTTAGGGCCTGTTTGGTTGGTGCCTAACCTTGCCATGCCTAAGCTTAGGCAATATGTGGCTGCCACACAAAGTGTGGCTAACAAAATCGAAGCCACACTTGTGGCAAAGTTTGGCAAGAAATTGAATCTATGACGTGTGGGGCCGGGTGCTAAGAAAGTGTGGTATGCCACAGTTACGTCAGTGAACCAAACAGCTACCTAAAAACTGTGGCACGCCTAACTTGTGGCTAGGCAACTTCTGGTCATGAACCAAACAGGCCATTAGCTGAGTTTTTTTCCTTTTCTTTTTGAGAGAAGCTTTAGCTCTGTTTTTTTCTTCTTCTTTTCTTTTTGAGAGAAGGTAGAGCCGGACAATCTTGTCACTATGGTATAAGTGTACTACCCAGTGAGGTCCGTACAAAGGAAGCCGGAAAGAGACGCCGAAAATCTAATACCCCCATCCTTTCCTTTCCGGACGTTCCTTTCTGCCTTGATTTTTTATGGTAATAACTTTCAAATGAAGTATTATTTTAAGATAGAATCTACAAATTAATTATAGTAAACACTGTTTTAAATTTATCTATGTAGTTTTTGTAGATGTACTTTCTGTCTCACATTGATCTGCCACGTGGCGATTTTCACTGTATTTACCCTGTTCAGTGTACACTCCATGCGCACCGCCCAACCATGGTGACATACCTTGGAGATAAGATAGGCCACGATTGGTTTATTCTTTATTTCTTTTGTTTTGCAAGATTCAAATGATTATATCTTTCAAACCAAACGTCCCATTTGTATCTTGTTTAAACCATCGGGTCGTATATGACGAGAGCAAAAAAAAAAAAGACCAATATTTAACATGTATGGCTTCATGCAATATAAGATGACACCTGGAGCCCATATGTCAGGCAGATGATCTATAATATATCCGTTTCAACCTACATCTTACAAACTACGAATATATTAGTATTTCCAAATGCATCAAAATTAATTCCTACACGTTATACGTGTAGAAGAAATAGTTAAGTTCGTTCCTGTGGTTCTCGGCCCGTCTGGTCTATTAGTCTGGGCCCGAGTACAAGTCCAGCCCGGCCGGCCCACATATTACTTGGATTTTCGTTGGCCCAATAGGCCTAGTTTTGTGACGTCTTGTTTGTTTTTCTGTTCTTCCTGAGAAACGAACAGGCTAGATCGAGAAGATGAATTGTATGTAGCCCAGTTTATTCCTTACGAGTTTCATATGGGAAAAAAACTTTTTTATTCAACATTACTTATACGTGCATGTGTAGACGAGAAGAATATCGAATTTTAGGCACAAATGACACTGTTGATCACCGAAATACCAGATCTAGCCTCCAAACATTAGTATTTTTATTTATAGTCTTCTCTCGACTGCATGATTTACTAGAACCTAACACGTGGCAATCGTATGGTCGAGAAATGCATGACACCGAACTCGTATGGTCGCCGACCACACGAGCACTGTTCACCGCGCGAGAAGATGAATTGTATGTAGGCCAGTTTATTTCTTACTAGTTTCATATGGGAAAAAAACTTTTTTTATTCAACATTAATTATACGTGCGTGTGTAGACGAGAAGAATATCCTACACGTGTAGACGTTGGATAGGGTAAAGACCATGCATTAATTATATCGCGAGCCGCCAATTATCTCACGCGTGCACGCATGTGCCGCGCCGCACGACGCTCCTGATTTAAGGCCTCCTGATTAGTCCCACTCGTTCAAATAAACAAATCTTTTCAGCCAACCGGTTATTGCTCCTGATTTATGGCCTCCTGGTTAGCCCCTTCCGTTCCACACTGAAGTGTACAAACATCTTATTACTCTATTTTTCTTATGCTCTCTCGAGTGTTAACGTAACAATCTTGTATTCTTTCGATTCGTAAATAAACGTTTCAAATGAGGAATTATAGACAGATACCACAACATCTTAGCAGGGGTTCTTCCTTTACCTCGATGCTCTTGTTGTCATTGGAGTCATTTTTATACTTGTATCGGAATGCTTTCTACACCGAACAAACATGCAATTTTGCATACTCTTTACAATAGAGGATACATTCATTTGGAGATACATGTATTCTTTTTTACTTCTATTCCCAATGGACAAAAGAACATATTTGACTTGGTAGGTGGTTCTTGGTAACACATTTCCCTCTGGAAGGATGTTCGCCAGGAGATCTAACAACGCCATAAAACTCTTGTTGGACCAACCATTGCTTGCCTTTAATTTCATCAGTTCAAGAATAAATGACAATCTTGTGTATTACAGCTTGCAACTCGGGAACAAAGGTTTCTTCAGATCCTCCATCAAGCCCTTGAATTTACCAAACCGTGTCTCACTATAGTTCCCTTCTGCATCGCGTAGCATCTGATCCAGATTGTCATCATATGACTTATCCTCATCAAAAGAATAGTCCACAACCAGCACATCGTTGTCTCTCTCGACACCTTCCTGTATAATCTTCTCTTCACCGTGAGTGGTCCAACATGTATACCCCTTTTTGAAACCCCTTTGAATCAAGTGAGATTCGATCTGCGTTGAGTTGGTAAACATTTTCAGATTATCGCAATCAATGTATAGACAGTACATATTACATCCCCTTCTTCAACATATCCTGCTCAGCTGCTCTTCTAAAAGCAGACACATCATTAATGTACTCTGCATTCACACGGTTCTCAACGTACATCTAGGTCCGGTCCATCTACACTATGCATGTAACAAATTAGTATCAAATTGGATTATTAATGCTACTATGGCTAGCCAACTACGTACTTATAAAACAATATATATCAAGCAAGACTTAATATGTTGAAGTAAACTAGGAGTACTGACCTATTCTAAAATTGCAACAAATTACCAATTAAATTAGATCTAAATCTATCTACCATCTCTCTTTATTACAAGTCATATAAATTAGAAGCAAATACTAACATCTAATCACCAAACTAGAACAAATCGATCAACAAGCGGAATGCTTTCATCAAACTCCCCAAACTCGGCTGCCTCATTCAATGCAGCGCAATGAAGATAGTTATGTTAGGACCGATCTGACTAGGTATTAATTAATAACGCAGTGTATCCCAGATACATCCAAGTATAAACCGTTTGTAATATGTAATTATCACAGATGGTTCATATTCATAACCATTTATGAACTATCACAGACGGTTTATTTACGTGCAAATATCACAGATGGTTGGTATTAATAACCGTCTATGAACTATCACATACGGTTTTTTAATACAAACCGTCTGTGGTAGTTGCGTATTACAGATGGTAAACGGTTACTCTTGTAAAACCGTCTGTGATAATAATAGCACAGTCAGTTTCCCATAAACCGTATATGATGAGGTATTTAGTATAACTTGTTTTGTAATAGTGACGCTGCTGCTACTAGCTAGAGTTTCCAAAACCGGCGGAAAAGGCAAGTCCCCGCCGTTATCGTTACTGCTGATACAGTATTCGATTTGTTGTTTAGGGCTGTTTTGGTATGATTTATGAAGTAGTTGGCGTAATATGCCGTTTGGAGTTAGAAGTTCGAAGCAAATCTGGCGAAATATCAACCTCAACAATACTGGACCGGTAACCAAAAGGGGACCGAGAGAAATCCTAGACTAATCTGGTTCTTCTAGCCTTGACGACGGCGTCGACTCCTCCTACCAGCCCTTGCATCTAAAATGGTTTTGCTTGCATGGTTGAACGCTTCGACTAACTTAGGACTGACGAATTGCAGTCGTGTTCTTCAAACTTGTTCAGCTGTAGTATCATATAAATCACCATTAACGTCCTGAAGCTGCCAATTAGGTGCTCCTATATCTACTAGTGCAATTTACTACTCGATCTCCTAGTTAAGTTGCCCGGCTGATAATATTCATATGTGTTGTCTTTTTGGGTTTGGTTGATCACCCTAGCTTTGGCCTCCCGTGTCCTCTGTACGGGCCTTGATTTAGTCAATTTTGACTCACATTTGTTTGTTTACATCCCAATTCAACATGTCACTAGCTGCTTTAAAAATCATGGTGCATTTTTATTTGGGAAAGTATCGAAGCAACCTTTTCATCCAATTTTAATTACGATAACTAGCTAGCTTTGGTACAACAATTTTATTCTTTGATGTAAGAAATGGTTATTCACTACTACAAAAAGGTCATAACAGACAGATCAAAAACGTTATCATAGACGATTTTGCGAGCCGTCTGAGTTTATGGGTCATTGATAACATGAGGTTATCAACACCAACGGTTTTTGTACAGTTTGTGAACGCACTATCACAGACCACAGATGGTTTTAGAAGAAACCGTCTGTGATATCTCATGAATCACAGACGGTTTCAATTAAAAACCGGCTGTGATATTCTTTTGTAATTTCAGATCCAAGCATCAAGAAAGAGAGAGGAGGGGATCAGATGGCAGATATCATTGACAATGAAGGAGAGGCGGCGATAGCGTCACCTTTGTGCCATGACAGTGACACTGCACAAGATACTTATAACACTTACGACAAGAGTGTCTTGTGTAGTGAACCGTGGTGTCACAACCGGAGGTGGAGGAGTTAGCTCATGGCGGTAGTCGGCGTCATTGAGGGGAGAATGCAGGAATAAGCTAGAAGTGGATGAACTAGGAGCAACCGGTGAAACTCACGTGTTCTTGGAGTGAAATTGGGGGGAAAGGGAGAGGGGGAGTAATAAGGGGCGAGAGGTGGGAGGAACCGGTCCCTGCCATTCGATGTGGAGAGAATGGACGGGTGGGATCAAAATCCTGGGGGAGATGCCATGGATTGGTATTATGGCATTATCACAGACGGTGCACATATCAAAGACTGTTTGGTATATGAACCGTCTGTGATAATAACACATATCAAAGATGGTTTGGTAGACGAACCATCTATGATAATGCAATATCAGAGACAGTTTGGTGTATCAACCATCTATGATAACACTTAAAAATGTGCGCTCTACTCCTGCCTGTTAATATTCCGATACAAGCGACCCTTAAACTTCCACACAGCTCTGGCTTTATGTGCAGCGTGGTGTACAATTCCTTGATACCACAAACTCAATCTCTTCTAAATTGTCCTCTCCCTCATCTTCTTCACAAAATTTTTCAATAATGGCATCTAATATTCTTTTAATCTCCTTCGTCTCATCTATCCATCATGAGTTGTTCGGCCGTAATCTTACATAGACGGCCAACAACTTACGTCTGGAGCAGCTTCTCCATCGACAGAGATGGAGCAACTTTTCCTGAGCTGCTCCATTCGTTAGCTGGATCTCATCATCCGCCATCAACGGAGATGTCTCATTGCCACTCAGGAAAGGGAAACCACCCTCAGCCTCGTTTTTCTCTTCAATATGTGCAAATCGGAAGAAGCTCTTGCGGCAGTGGAGAGACACATGGATAACCTTGCCGATCAAACAGAAGCAGCTGATTCTGAGGAGGCTTATCAATGCATCCTCTTTGAGATTATAGGCCATACTAATGATTTGTCCAGGCTAGAGGAGGAAGTGGAGAGGGAAAGGATAATCTTTACGGCATTCGAGAACACAGCCGCTGATCCTCCAACTCCAAAAGTAGAAGCGGAAGCATACCAAGCCTAGAAGACCAAGATCTGGGAATATCTTTTTTTTGGATTTTTGTAATAAATTTGACTTGAATTTGTCTTATGTAAAAATGACTGGTCACACTGGTCACATTTATCTGTTATAGCTCAGTAGCTTCCGTAGTTCATATGACAAAGGACAAAACACATACGGTTGTAAATAAAAATCGTCTGTGATATTTCATAGACGGTTTTAATGAAAAATCGTTTGTAATAATGGGAGACATCATATACGACTTTTAAACCTAACTGTTTGTAATAGTTTTATAGACGGTTTTTTACCATGCACCGTCTGTGATATTTAAAGCACAGACGGTTCCATATGAACCGTCTGTGATAAAACGTTCAGTATAGTTTGTTTTGTGATAGCCATGTTTGCATGCATCACCGATCCCTTGATTATTTGGCCAATCGCCGACCTAGCAACAAGCTAATCCTTTGACTAGATGACTAATTCTCATTGCGACATATGATTAGGTCAATAGTGCTATTATAGGGTGTGATCAATATGGCTTGAGCTTTTGGCTTCAGCTTATTTTTGCACTATTCATAAATTTCGTCTTTTTCTGAACTTTTGGCTTTTTTTTGAGTTTTTTTACCGGTTCTTTTTTTCCTCGTATTTGTTTACATTATACGTGATGGGCTAATATGTTTTTTCTATTTTTAAATTTTTTTAAATTTAATTATGGTAAATAAGCCTCTGTCAGCTACAGTGCTTTTTTCAGCCAGCTACAGTGTTTTCAGCCATAAGCCACGGGCTTTTCAGCATGATGCACCAGATGGATCTAAACTTTTTGTACTTATCTAAGGAATACCTAATTTGTAGCTAGTAATGTCTACTAGTAGTGCATCAGCTCATTACATTATATACTCTAGCTTGCCAAAGAGAGGAAAAACCCAAGGAAATAAGCTGCAG
Organism: Dendrocalamus latiflorus; assembly: GCA_017311315.1. Lineage (NCBI taxonomy): Eukaryota > Viridiplantae > Streptophyta > Magnoliopsida > Poales > Poaceae > Dendrocalamus > Dendrocalamus latiflorus. The sequence goes on from CM029628.1 coordinate 2,731,466, forward strand.
TTGGATTGATACTGGCAGTCCAGAGACATTCATAGAACCCTTGAAAAAAAATGCATGCACCTAGCTAGCTAGCTCCTCCTGCTAAGTTTAAGCATTGCAGCTCACCCTAATTTGGTGTTCAGCTTCAATGCACACATTAGACAGTACGTGACAGCACCCCAATTATGGCCTTCTTTTTCTCCATGTTTCACAACTTTTATTTCACCCAACAAACACCACTTGTCTTCGCATCGTCCAAGCACACCCAAAAAAAAAACAATAGCATATCCAACCATGCGTGCAACTGCCTCGCTCGTTTGGGCTTAGACTTCTAGCTTTCGACTTATTTTTCACTATTTTTAAATTTTATCTTTTTCTGACATTTTGGAATTTTTAGTTTTTTTGCCGGTTCTTTTTCCCATATTCGTTTGCATTATACGTGCTAGACTAACCCGTTTTTTCTATTTTTAAATTTAATTATGCTAAATAAGCCATCATCAGTTACAGTGTAATTTCAACCAGCTACAGTGAAAATTCAACCATAAGCCATAGAAAATAAGTCCAACTGAACACACTATTTATGTGTTCTTTCTTTCATTTTTTTACGCGCCAATCTTAATTTGTCCTTGAATATAAAGAAGAATTCAAATGTGGACAAGCTTATCTGAAGGAGAAAAAACCCCTTCATAGAAGCATCCCAACTTTTGTAGTCACAAGCATGGCATGCATGTTCTCTCAGAAATTAATATACAACTAGAAACAGATAACATTGTTCATAGATAAATAGTGAGATTCGAATAATATTAATATGGTGACATCCGGCCCACTCATCCACGTACCATGCATAATAGTGCAGTCCTGCAGCACTTGATTGCAAGATCTTGCTTTCTTTGATGGCAAACAAATACACAGAAATTCAAGATAAAGTTGGGCAGCAAAGGACAGGGACAAGCAAGCAGTGAATGCAGACTGGGACAGAAAGAAGTGCCTATTGTGTAAAATTATGTAGCCTCTGCACCTGTGATTGAAAGATTTATAGCCTGCTCCTCCTCCTCTTCTTCCTTCTTTCAGGAAAGCAAGGGTAGCTCTCATTGCTATCTATAGCTAGAGTATCACTGGTCAATTCCTCACCATGCTGCTCCCCCTTATTTTGATTCAGGATGTGATTGATACCAGTGATTCATGAACAATTTTGCAAGCAAAATTTAGAGATGCATTTAGGGTTCATTTGTAGATGCAAATTGTTTGGATGTGTAGCAGTAGCACTATCCTTCCCTTGTTGCTATGGACCAGTCCAAAAGAGGCTAAGGGAAGGCAGCATGGAGGAGGCTGGTTGTTCAGTGTGCAAGATCGATCAGGCATAGCATGCATGTGGAGTGTTGCTACTCACATGACACTATACAACATTTGGAAGCTAGCATAGTGCCAAATTTTCTTTTTACACATGGTTTTACAAAAAGTTAGTGTAAGCTCAATTCGAGCACTACAAATTTATAGTGGACCTTATGGTCCTAAGAGATATGAGACGTAGGTTATGCATCAACCACTTTGCCAGTATAGAAAGTATGACATTATTAATTGCATAGACATAGACAATACGGTGGCCACCAGTAGTATGGGAGATACATGTCGCGAGTAGTGCACCGATCACACGCCATTTGCAAATGTGGCTTGTGCGAACCAACTATATGATGGTTCAATGTTAACTACCCATCAATCACTCCATATGCGCGTAGGATTGGCATCCATGGCAAGAGAGTATCTTAGGTAACAATCTTGATATTAGAGGCGTTCGTATTGGCTTTTAACTGTGCCTTTTAGAAGTGGCTAAAAATGAATAGTAATGGCTAAAAGAACTGGCTTTTAGAAAGAGGGTGCGAATGGTGAAAAAAGTGAGAGATAGATGCGTACGCAGAAGCGAGATAAGTGGGTGTGTGATACACCCGTGACTTTCTGCCTTATCATCGGAGCGAGATGGTAGGGAGATGAGCGGAGAAGTCGTTTCGAGAAGTCAGGTGTTTACATTGACTTTTGGTTTTTTGGTTTTTCTAAGCAGAAGTCAAAAATAGAAATAAATATGAATAGAGCCATTTTTATCTAGTTTTCAATTACATTTGGACCACGGGTTTATAGCATGCCATCAATGTCAAGCACTGTCGGCCTACTATATCGTTGATTCGGCTTCCAAGTGTTGTACAACCGTAATAACGTTCGTCAAAACCATCCTTCCATATCTTGAATTGTTTTGAGTTGGCACTAACGCACTAGCCACTCAACATATCAATGGTCTTTTCTAGATAACCATGGGCACATACATATCTTATGGAAATCAAGGGAGAAATATATTTGTAATGCCTACAAGCATCAAATTGAGTTCAACTAACGTATGGATGAGTCCCCTTTTTCTTTCTAAGGAAGAGAGTTGTAATGCACATAGAAGTTTATCATGTGATATTCAAAGATATATTCGATCAACAAGAAAGCACCATGTGAAGCACATTGGGTGGCCCATAAGTTGGAGCCATGGCGAAGTCCAAAATGTTAGAAAGGGATATACTCTAGAGACTGCAAGTACTCTGTACTTCTCTTTTTCTGTAGTCTTGGACGTATGGATGATCTTGTGATGCCGCCATGCGAATGCTTGTTGAGCCCATGTGATAGGTTGCACTCGAGCAGTGGATTTCTCTTTTTCTCACATACTTTGTTGTCACACATAATTTCCTTTCCTTATGCTGTATCTAATTCCCGCTCGTTTCGGCTTTAGCTTCTGACTTTTGGCTATTTTTCACTATTTATAAATTTCGTCTTTTTCTAAACTTTTGGCTTTTTTTGAACTTTTTTGCCGGTTCTTTTTTTCGGTATTCGTTCCCGTTGTCCGTGTTGAGCTAGCATATTTTTTTTCTATTTTTAATTTTTTTAAATTTAATTACGCCAAATAAGCCACATTCAGTTACAGTAAAATTTCAGCTGGTACAGTGCAATTTCAACCATAAGCCATAGCTTTTCAGCCAAACCGAGCGGGGCTATACGTCCTTAAACTTACATTTTTGTTCTGCTCAAGTCAGCATTTTAGTTTGATGGGCATATTATGTAGTTTAATCAGTTGTGTGGTTGACTAACAAATCTGAAGCTTAGCTAACCATTGCACCATGAGTTCTTAGGTTCATACATGCATGTCTACCTCTGTCTGAACACTGTGTAGCACTTGATTTGTGTGGTGTCAGAGAAAGGAAAAATAAACGGTTGAGATCAATTGGCTGTGGGATCGACTGCACCCCACTACCGCTGTAAGAGGAGGAGGCCCACCTTCTGTCAGAGAAACGCAGGGCCCACAACCTGTCAATACGAGGATGGCCCACCTGCCATTGGTGGGCAGGGCCTGACAAAACGTGCAACCAAGCCTGTTTGAACTTTGAACCGAGATCGATGTGTGAAAAAATGTTAGGTCCCAAATCCCAGCTGCAACAGGAGCTGGGATTCCCAACCCGGTTGTGACTAGTAAAGGTGTCGTGCTACAGGATCTGGTCTTTTACCACCGTTGGACCGTAGGATAGTACAAGTAGAAGATTGGTACCCAATTTCTAATGGCAACATATCTGTTGTGAAAGATCAATTCAGTAATAAAGTGTGAAAACTCATGTGGAGCGTTCGATCTGGTTTGGACGACCTAGATGGTGGCTGGTGGAGCACCTGAACCACTTAATCTATTTTTCGAACCCCCATTGGTCACACTTTTTCGCAAAAATGCCCCGCCTCTTTCTCCTCTTCCTCTCCCGCTAATCCCCACAGCGTAGTTGTCCGCTCACCCGTCTGTGCCGCCATGCCTTTGCTTGTTCGTGCCATTGTTGCCTCCTCTCCCCCACCACCTCCAAATCTAGCGCTGCCACAGACCCCCACCCCCATGCCTCTCTTCCCAAAAGCCCCTCCAAATCCCTAGCCCAAATTGTACAAGCTCAGGCAGAGCTAATGCTCCAACTCCGCTGCACTCTCCATAGTTCTCCACCCTTGCCTCAACAGTGAGTTCTCCCATCGATATAGGGAGGCTATAGCGTTGGTGATCTGCAAGATGGAGGCGCAGCACATACCATCGTCACTGCTCGTGCAGAAGGTGGATCTGTGGATCCTCACATGAGATCTCGTGCCATCGTGTCCCTATCATCTCCTTCGTTGAGCCTCCTAGAAGCCACCATGCTCGGGGTATGTGTCATCTAGATGATACAATGTCACCATCAAGATTTGTCTCCGACCCGTACATGTTCATTGGAGATCGAAATAGATGTGCAAGCAAATCCATACCAAATTGTGCGATTTGTGCTTAGTGATGCAATTTCTTCTCAATTGTCTACAACTTGCGTTCCAATCAGGATAATGAAGTCCCCAGTTTGTTTTGAGGTCATGGTACGATAGATGAAATCCCTAATTTATTCTTCATTCATTTGTAAATTCTTCCCCAATTTTGTTCTTCTCAATTTGTATCGCAAGTTTCTTCTCTATCTATGCGCCGCTTGATGCATTGCATGTGCTGCACATTGGGCATACCCAAGCCCATGGCCACTCTAGGCAAGGGGGAGGCATCGAGCGGTTTGTGCCGACTGGAACCATGTGCGGCGACGGCACTGCTAGGGTCGGGTGGAGGAGGTGGCGACACCGTCGCCTTTACGAGAAACTTTTATAGCGTGGGGAGTTTTCACAAAATTCCGTAAGTAGATAGGGATCCATCTGGGCCGTCCGAGTCAGATCGGACGACCACATGAGGTTTTATACTTTAGCACTCAATTGATCTTTCACGCCAGATATGTTGCCATTTCTAATTGCACGAGTCATACCGCAAACCAAACACCATCTCATCTTAGTCTACGTGAGCTCATGCAACCAACCAAACAGTCCATGCTTAGATAATGTCATGCTATCCTAAAATGTCCCTCATCAGCGCATAGTAATCCGCATAGTAACGCTGTTCCGACTGGTACAGGATGATGCCCACATAGAAAGACTTGGACAAGATCCCTCATCCAGACTCAGGTTTAAAAGTTATCGTAAGGTACATGATGCAAGTAGTATTCGAAATCGCTTGTGATCGATGCTACCGATTACTGTGTGGATTAATCTCCCTACAATTAATCAACCAAATTCCTCAGGAACTGCAGAAATTACCATGCATTTGAAGAAACTAGGAACTGCAGAAATCACTCTCCATGCATGCATCAATCCTTTATTGCGACCCAGTGCATTCGCAGTGGTCGTAGAACGAAAGAAAACATCCACATCCAAATGCTGATATACATATACATCCTCACAAAGACAATGCATGTGCTTTCAATTAGCTAGACAAACACACTACTAACACTAGTGAATCACTCCTAGTAACCAAATGCAAGCCGTCATTAGATTAGGGAGGCGTACTCTAGCCTCTACGCCAACGCTAATGACAGTTAATTAGTGGCATGCATGTGCCCGCCCGGGAAGCAAGGGAGCGTAGCAAGCAGCTGCTACATGCAGAAGGAGCTCATGTGGAAGGGAAGCGCCTGTTGTGACACCAGCGGCGCTGGCCCGCCGCTGCAGTTGCTCTCCGGCGACGAGGACGCCGACGAGAAAGAGTTGTTGCAGGCCTCGGGGTCGGCCTTGGTCGGGCTCGGGCGGCCGGGGTTGTACGGAGGGATGTCGGCGCCGCCGGCCGGCACGGCCGGCGGCGGGTGGCGCCACCGTGGGAGCGGGCCGGCCAGGAGAAGTGTTTGGAGTAGTGGGCCAGCCGACACGACGGCCTCCACTAGGCGGCCCTTCTCCGGCAGCCGCCGCGTGAGCGCCATTTCCATGTCTGCCTCGTCGGCGCATACGGCGGCGTCCGGCGAGTGCTCGTGCGAGGCGGTGGAGGCGCCTTCTCCTCCTACCAGGACGGCGGCGCGGGCTGGGGGCACGTGCGCGGCGGGGAGGCTCTGAGGCGGCGGGGCTTGGCTCTGGTGGTGGAGCAGCAGCAGGAGGGAGTGGCAGTAGCGCCGGAGCTCGTCGCGCTCGGCGGCCGCGGACGCCACGAGCGCCGCGAGCCGCGCGGCCTCAAACTCCATGCGCCGGAGCTCAGCCTGGTGCGCGCCGCGCGCCGCGTCGAGCTCGGCCAGCGCGCGGAGCAGCGCCTGCCGCAGCTCCGACGCCGTCGAGAAGCACTCCGGCTGGTCGTGGCCAGCGATGTGGTCGAAGGGAGCGGCGAGGGGTGGGTCCCACGCATAGGCGATCGCGGCGGCGGGCTGGAGGTGGTGGCCGCCGAGGAGCAAGGGGTGGCCGCCGTGGTCTTCCATATATGATGTGCTCGTGTTGTTTTGCTTTGTGTCCGTGTTGTTTGGGTTTTGGGTTTAGACAAGAGGGAATGGGATGACGAGGCGATGATATATGAATGTGTTTGTGTGTGTGATCTTGGCTTGGTGATGGTGTGGTAGGGTATATATACAATATCTTTTTTTCTAGGTTTCTTATTGTTCTCTTTTAAATCTAGATTGGTTTTATTGGTTGATAATGTGATTAGACAAAGTGTTGTGGGGTAAGTATATTTATGTGGGTTTGATTTTTTTACTAGACCTGGCATATGTACTTGTATATATGTCATGAGGTATTTATGATGTCATTAGCTTCTAGATTATTTGTCTCCTGCACTCATGTACGTAGGGAATATCGATCTTTATATATGCCATCTAATTAAGTAGATTTCTTCTGCAGAACAAATTTAGTTATAAATATTTATCATTTTGTTAAATAACAGGTACACATGAAACTTCAGTAATATGCCGTTATAGGCTCAATCACCTGTGTGGTCACATTTCCCACCCTTGTTTCACACTAAGTGCCTCACTACTGGATGTATGTGTGACTCGATTTTCCATTTTTTTAATGTGTTTGTGCATTTAAAAAGCAGACTTTTCCATTTTTTATTTTTTCAGCCTACTAGATTAGATTATGTAATTAATGTAGTTATGAAGTCCTTTTACCACTTTTTGGTCCAAAATAGCTTTGTAAAATCAAAACCATATATGTTGTACTGGTGATGTACAAAGTGAAAAAAATAAGTCGACATTGCCTTCCGAGGAAAGAAGTGGTGTATAATTGCGTGCTTCTTTTTGCGAGAAATATATAATTGCTTGCTTTTATTGCGAGTTTAGGTAATTAATAATAACAACTTGTCTTTATTATACCTTAATTTAGCGTGTATATATGATCGAACTGTGAAAAATTTGATAACACAATCTTGAATAATGTTATAGGAGTACGGTGCCTCTGTCATTGGCAAGAGTTTACATATGCCTCGGTCATTTTGGCTTGAACTTCTGATTTCTGGTTTATTTTTTACTATTCCTAAATTTCGTCTTTTTCTGGTTTTTTAGACCTTTTTTGCCGGTTCTTTTTTCCCGTATTCATTTGCATTGTCCATGATGGATAAATCTATTTTTTATTTTTAAATTTTATTAAATTTAGTTACGCCAATAAGCCACTATCAGCTACAGTATAATTTCAATCAGTTATAATACAATTTCAATCATAAACCAACTTATTTTAGTCTAACCGAGCGGCAATAGTCTCCTTGTTACTTTTGCATGGTTGCTTGTCACTTTCAAACACATCTCATCGAGATGGTGGCCAGTCATCCACCGAAGCTTCTCATGATAATTAACAACTACATGCTATGAAATCAATCTGCCCTCTCACCTAGCTTGAGCATCCAAATCACATTTGATGTACATTGAATTGAGTTTATTGCTTTATTTGTTCTACTTGAGTAAGTTTCATATTTACTGAAGACAAAAAAGAGTAAAATTGAAGCATACATAGTTAATTCCTTTTAACTTCTAAAGGTTTTCAACTTAGGTTTGTGAACATGAGAACTTAACGTACCGGTTTGTAAACTCGCAAAATCGCTTCAATTAGTTGGGTCTGATGAGCGTAAGTTTCTCAATAAAGCATCGAAGCACTATCGAAGTACAGAGACATGGTTGTTATTAAGTTCTTAAGCTCATGAGCTATGAACCTACACTACTACAAAAAAACTATATTAAATGGCTATATCACAGACGGTTCATAGAGAACCGTCTTTAAACCGTCTGTACTGTAATTGTCAAGATGGTTTTACAGGCATGATCGTGTACTGTCTGTGATACGTAACTATGACAGACGGTTCACACGAACAACTGTATGTGATATTTTCACAGATGGTTATTAATACGAACCGTATGTGATAATGCAAAACATCATAAATGGTTTGCATCAATAACCATTTGTGATAAGTCACAGACGATTATTGATACAAACCGTCTGTATAATGACATACATCACTGACGGTTCATATTAATATCTGTTGTGGTTACAGACCAAACAGAGCGATGGTTGTGGAGAGTTAGGTGAGCAATGCTTGGGGTTCTCCCCATGGCCTGGATGATCTTATATATATATATATATATATATATATATATATATATATATATATATATATATATATATATATATATATATATATATATATATATATTCACATGGGGAGTATTTTATAATTGTGTCCTTACACCCAAGGTATCCCTCTCAAGGGCACTTATGTCATTATACATGTCCCATTTCGGGCTTTACAACCTTCTAATCAGGTCGGCTGGGCTTAGGTGGGGGCCACTCCTACAACAGGAGCCTCTCATGGTGAAGGGCTTCACAGTCCGAAGCCATGTTGCCGAGCCATTTGGAAATTGTCAGCGCGGAGGCCACACGACCGAGCTTAACGGACTTCGTCCCTCGGCCGGAGGTGCTGCAGGCATGGCGAGGGATTGCAGACAGTGCGGTCGCCAGCTTGGATCGCGAGGTGCTGCTGACGTGCGGGTCGGAGCTTCTGGGAGGCGCGCTAGGGGCCTCAGAGATGAGGGTGAGTACGCGACTTTTGACGGTGTGTGCCGTCACTTAGGAATTCGCTAACGGCTGCGTTGTGCATACCCTCGCCCTTGGTCAGGCGCTGCAAGCAGCTCACGCCCGTGAGCGGGGGACGCTCGAGGACCGGCTACGAGCTGCCGAAGCGGCCCTGCGCACAGCCTAGGGGGCCCACTCTGCCAAGGACGATCGCATTCGGCTCCTAGAGATGGAGCGTGCGAAGGCAATTTCGGACGCTCAGGCGCTCGCGACGGAGGCACAACGAGCGGCTGCCGAGGAGCGTGAGGCTTACTCCAGCAAATCGCCGCGCTGGAGGAGGAGAAAGGCCGCCTCACTGCATCTCTTCGGGAGAGGGACCGGGCCTTGAGTGATGCCTCGGTGGCGGCTTGGGATGCCATGCTGGCTTTGGAAGGCACCCTCGTGGACCTCTCTGCCGATGTACCACCTCGTTCCTTTGGTCTTGAAGAGCTTTCGCAGATGCTTCGCCGAATCGCGGAGGCTTCCAACCTTGTTCTCAGTGTTGCCAAATCCTTCGGCAACCATTGCTCCTTCGTGACCTCGTGCCTAGCCTTTGCGCTGCTTCATCACCGAGGCTGCCAGCATGTCGATGGGCTGGCTAACCCCGAGCTGGAGATGCTCGCCGGAGCCGGGGTGATGTCAGGCGCCGCGCGCTCCGTTTGTCCTGCCGTCCGGGCCTTCCACGAACAAATCTGGGACTACATCGGGGAGGCCGCGGTGAAGATAGAGCTACGACGGACCCTACGCGGCGAGGGGAACTTCGGCCGATGGCTTGACGAAGTTCCACGGCACGACGGAGGCGGCGCCGCTACCGCGGGGCATGGCACGAACCCACAGGTGTGATGCTGGGGTTCTAGTGTGTATGCGTGCGTTGCAATGTACGCGCCCCCTTTTTATGAATAAAGTGGAAATTGCCCCCATGTTCTGACCGCGTGTATCGCTATGCTCTTGGTAGCTACTTGATAGAGATCGGCTGCTAGTCTCTGACCTCATGACCCGACGGCGTCTTCGGCACTGGTGGTGGGCTGAGGATTCGTTGAACTTCTGGGCGGCCCGGGCTTCATCGGGTGAGACTCCAGCGCGGGCGTATATTAAGGATGAGCCGGACGAGTAGCGACTCTGAATACTAGAGGACGCTTGTATATTAGGTCCTCGGGGTGTGATCACCAAACGCCCTTGGAAACATTCTTTGACGAATGAAAAAAGGACTTTTATTGGAGTACGTGTCCCCACTGCGTTTCATGATCGCACCTGCATCCAATCAACTCGTAGGACTTAGCACCCCGTCACGCTTCCTAGTCGAGGTAAGTGCTCAAGCGCTCCATCCTCTACGCTCCGAGACGCACGAGCACTTCGTCTCCTACCCTTCAACGTGGTGGCAGTGGAGCTGGCGGCTAGGTGAAGTAGACGCACGAGTGCTCCGTCCCCTACCCTTCGAAGTGGTGGCAGCGGAGTTGGCGCCTAGGCGAAGTAGATGCGAGACCGCTCCGTCCCCTACCCTTCGAAGTGGTGGCAGCGGAGCTGGCGCCTAGGCGAAGTAGACGCACGACCACTCTGTCCCCTACCCTTCGAAGTGGTGGTAGCGGAGCTGGCGCTTAGGCGAAGTAGACGCGCGAGCGCTTCGTCCCCTACCCTTCAAAGTGGTGGCAGCGGAGCTGGCGCCTAGACGAAGTAGACGCGCGAGCGCTCCGTCCCCTACCCTTCGAAGTGGTGGAAGCGGAGCTGGCGCCTAGGCGAAGTAGACGCGCGAGCGCTCCATGCCTACTCCTAGAGTGCGCCCTGGAGCCACACGTCGTATTCATACTCCGTAGAGTGCGTGCAGAGACGTGCATCCGCGTATCCTATTTATACTCTGTAGAGTGCGCGCAGGGACGACATCTGCACATCTTATTTATACTCCGTAGAGTGCGTGCAGGGACACCATCCGCGCGTCTTATTTATACTCTGTAGAGTGCGCACAGGGACAACATCCACACGTCTTATTTATACTTCGTAGAGTGCGCACAGGGACACCATCCGCATGTCTTATTTCTACTCCGTAGAGTACGCGCAGGGATAACATCCGCACGTCTTATTTATACTCCGTAGAGTGCGTGTAGGGACAACATCCACACGTCTTATTTTATACTCACGAAGAGTGCACGCGTAAACCGCGTGTCTTTGTTTATACTCACAGAGAGTGCGCGCACAAACCTCGTGTCTTTGTTTATACTCACGGATAGTGTGCGCGTAAACCGCGTGTCTTTGTTTATACTCAGGGAGAGTGCGCGCGTAAACCACGTGTCTTTGTTTATACTCACAGAGAGTGCACGTGTAAACCACGCGTCTTTGTTTATACTCTCGGAGAGTGCGCGCGTAAACGTGTGTCTTTGTTTATACTCACGGATAATGCGTGTGTAAACCGCGTGTCTTTGTTTATACTCATGGAGAGTGCGCGCGTAAACGCGTGTCTTTGCTTATACTCACGGAGAGTGCGCGCGTAAACCGCGTGTCTTTGTTTATACTCACGGAGAATGCGCGCGTAAAACGCATGTCTTTGTTTATACTCACGGGGAGTGCGCGCGTAAACGCGTGTCTTTGTTTATACTCACGGAGAGTGCGCGCGGAGGCATCCCCCCGCGTGTCTTGACACAGGATGAGGGGCTTTTGTAAACAATAGGCTTTATTAATATCTCATTTGCATGGGCGAGCGATTACAAAAAAGACAGGGTACTAACCACTGACCGCTCGAAGAGAAGGGGTGCGCCAATCGCTGCTCCTGTGGAGATTAGCCTCTGGTGCTGTGGCGATCAATGCGGGAGGGCTTGCGGGTGACTCCGACCTAGAGAAGCTTCGCTACGATTGGCTTGGCCGTTTGCTGTCACTCGATCAGCCTGCGCTGAAGCCTCTGCTTCCCCGGCTCGGCCTTCGCCAGCGGGCACATGCAGCCCGCGTTCGTACAGGGGCATCCTCTGGACTTAGCTTTCCGGTCGGGGCTTGGGCACCGATCCTGGGCTCCGAGTATCAAGCTCTATGCGCCGGGCGAGGTTCTGATCACCGAAGGTGGTGATGATACCTTGCGGGCCCGGGAACTTCATGCATAGGAAGCCATGGTGTGGTACTGCCCCGAAGGAGTTGATGGTGGGGCGCCCCAGTATGGCGTTGTATGGGTACGGGATGTCGACGACGTCAAAGGTGGCATCTTCGCTCCTCGTGTTGCTGCCCTGGCCAAAAGAGACTTGAAGGCATATCTGGTCCAGTGCCTTCAGCGGCTGACCTCCGAAGCCCTGCAGCGGGATTCCCGAGGGACCTAGGCAACTTCGGGGGATCCCCATCTGGTCGAAGGCCGCCGTGAACAAGATGTTCACAGAACTGCCTCCATTGACTAGGACGCGTTTTACAACGCACCCTGCGATGGTGACTTGGATAACCAAGGGATCCTGGTGAGGGAACTCCACGCCTGCAGCGTCAGTGGGCGTGAAGGTAATTTTGTGGTGTGCCCACTTCGGTGGTGCCAGTGCCGGGCATGCTGCCACATGGTGTAGACTCCGCGTGTAGGCCTTCTGCTGTCGCGCCGAGGAGAACTCCAGTGACGAGCTACCGGAGATGACGTTTATAACCCGACGCTGGCCTCCCTCCGGGGCTTGGATTCGCAAGGGACCTTCCTGGGGTTGCTGCACGTGAGCCTAAATCCGCGGGGGGCCCTCATAGGGCTGTTGCCTGTGGGCCTGAATCCGTATGGGGCCTTCTTGGGGCTGCTGCACATGGGCCACGACGGGCGGCCCCACTTCCAGGACTCTATCCCTGGCAACGCTCTGATGGTGCGCCGCAATGGTGGTGCATGTCCGCATGTTGTGGCCGCCCCGGCCGTGCACTTCACACCATAGGCCATAGAGCTGGTCTTCTTGTTCCGCACGGGGTCTATCATCACGACCCCGGCAACATCCTTGGCCTCGGCCTCGGTGACCTTGTCCGCATAGCGAGCCCTCTGGGACTTGCGTTGGCCGCGCTTGGGCTTGTCACCCAACGAGTCCTTGGGCTTGGCGTCCTTGTGTTGGGGGGCGTCCGTCGAAGACTCTTGCTTACACTTGCCCTTCGAGGAGCCCTCCGGTGCGTCTTTGTTGTTCGTCAAGGCCTCCACTTGATTATTGTTGGAGTTGTCACCTTTTCGCTGTCGCCCGTCCTCCTCCGCCCTTACATACTCTTCTATTTTATCGAAGAGCTTCGCGACCATCTTGATCGGTTTGCGCGCATTGTACTCAGCCAGTGGCCCCGGGCGGAGGCCTTGTATTGCTGCGTTGATAATGGCTGTCTCATTGACATCCTTGACTTGACAGCGGACCTTAGCGAAGTGCTTGAAGTACTCCCGGAGCTTCTATGTGGGTTTTTGCTTGACAACGAAGAGCTGATCCGCGTCGACGCGCTCGACGTAATTCCCCTGGAAGTTGTTGTAGAGGCGGTCGCGGATCTGCTCCTACGCGTAGATGGAGTTTGGCTCTATGGTGAAAAACCAAGAAAGCGCCACTCCCTGCAGCGCGAGGGGGAGCCCTTTCGCCTTGGTGGTGTCGTACCCGCCTGCAGCCTCGATGGTGGTTTGGTACACGCGTGCGAACTCCCGGGGGTCTGTGTCGCCCTTATATGATTCGATGGTGTTGGGGAATTTGAAGTCCTCCGGCCATGCCGACTGCTGCAGTCCCACGGAGAGGGGGGACTCTAGATCTACGTGCCGCAGCGGGACGCGACTGGAGGTAGGGGCGTCGCGGCTGTCCGCCCGCTCTGGTATGGGCTCCATTGCGACCACCGGCGGGATTTGCTGGCTCCAAGCCTCTTGTATATCTCGCATGGCTCCGCGGAGGTCCGCCAATTCCTGCTGGAGCGCGCCGATGGCCGTCAGTAGAGCGCTCTCCACCGTTACTGTGATTGCCGTAGTCGGCGCTCTGGGTTGCATCGCCAGGTTGGCAGCGACCACGGCCTGCATGCCAGACCTGCTAGGCGCGCCGGTGCGGTGGACTCCAGGTGTGGGGGCGGTGGCCGCGCTCACGTGGGCATTAGCGTCACCGTTCCTGATAACCCGATCGGCGCTGCTGGCGCCGACCGTCGCGTGAGCGGTGGGATCGATCGTCGCGCCGTGAGCGTCGACGTTAGTAGCTGCAGCGCTGGTGTTGACGTCCGCACCCGCGACCGCTGACGCCGAGGCTCTGGTGTTGACGCACGTCTCCGTCGCGCTCTTCTTCTTCTTCTCCACCGCCGATGATGAAGCTTTCTTCGGCGCCATCCTTCTTCAGATCTTGAGGCTTGCTCAGTCTCTCCCCACGGACGGCGCTAACTGTTGTGGTTACAGACCAAACAGAGAGATGGTAGTGGAAAGTTAGGTGAGCAATGCTTGGGGCTCTCCCCATGGCCTAGATGGCCTTATGTATATATTCACATGGGGAGTATTTTACAATTGTGTCCTTACACCTAAGTATCCCTCTCAAGGGCACTTATGTCATTATACATGTCCCATTTTGGGCTTTACAACCTTCTAATCAGGCCGGCTGGGCTTAGGTGGGGGCCACCCCTACAATAATATCCGTCTGTGAAAGTTCACAGACGGTTATTAATACAAACCGTCAGTGGTAGTTTCACATCATAGATGGTTTGTGGTTGGAACTGTCTAGGATACGTCACGTTATTAAATAGCCAGCATATGTGGTCTCGACAGATCTGTCTTCATTGTGCTGCATTGAAGGAGGCGACCGGCTTTGGGGAGTTTGGTGAAAGCATACCGCTTATAAATCTAGCTTATAGATCGATTTGTTCTTGGTGATTAGAGGTTAGTATTTTCTTCTAATAACTTATATGCCTTATAATAGAGAGAAATGATAGCTAGGTTTAGAGAGAGATGGTAGTTTGCTCCAATTTAAGAATTGGTTAGTACTCCTAGTTTATTTCAATATATTCTTACTTTATACACACACACACCATGCATATTGCTTCATGAATACGTGGCTAGCTACTTAATTTATATATGGACAATTTATTATTAGGTGAATGACAATTATGTGTGTAAGTAGCTAGGTTGGTTAATTAGCAATAGTTCAATTTGACACTAATTTGTTACATGCGTAGTGTAGATGGACTGAAGCTGGATGTACGTTGAGAACCTTGTGAGTGAAGAGTACATTAATGGTATGTCTGCTTTTAGAAGAGCGGCCAAGCAGGATATGTTGAAAAAGGGGATGGAATATATATATACTGTCCATGCATTGATTGCGATAATCTAAAGATGTTTACCAATTCAGCGCAAATCAAAGCTCACTTGATTTGAAGGGGATTCAAAAAGGGGTATACATGTTGGACCAGTCATGGTGAAGAGAAGATTATATAGGAAGGTGTCGAGGGAGACAACGATATGACAGTTGTGGACAATGTTTTCGATGAGGATAGGTTATATGATGACAATCTAGATCAGATTCTACACGGTGTAGAAGGAAACTATTGTGAGAGTTTCGTAAATTTGGGGGTTTGATAGAGGACCTGGAGAAACCTTTGTACTTAGGCTGCAAGCCGTAGTACACAAGGTAGTCATCTGTTCTTGAACTGCTGAAATTGAAGGTAAGTAATGGTTGGCCCGACAAGAGATTCACTGCGTTGTTAGGTCTCCTAACGAATATCCTTCTAGAGGAAAATGTGTTGCTGAGAACCACCTAGCAAGCCAATAAGGTTCTTTGTCCATTGGGAATAAAAGTAGAAAGAATACATACATGTCTGAATAATTGTATCCTCTATTGTAAAGAGTATGCAAAATTATATATTTGTCTGGTGTGCAAAGCATCCCGATACAAGCGTAATAATGACTCTGATGACGGCAAAGGCATCGAGGTGAAGTAAGGACATCTTGCTAAGATGTTGTGGCATCTACCTATAATTCCCCGTTTGAAGCGTTTATTTGTGAACCGAAAGGATACAAGATTACTGCGTTGGCAATCGGAGGAGTGTAAGAAAGATGGAATGGTAAGACATGTTGCTGATTCTATCCAGTGGAGGAACATTGATAGGATGTTTGTAGACGTTAGTGCAGAACTGAGGAATATATTGTTTGGGTTGAGTATAGATAGAATGAATCCTTTCGGTAACATGAGCATCCGACATAGCAGCTGACCTATGAATGTATGCATGTACAACCTTTCTCCTTGGCTATGTATGAAGCGAAAATACATTTTGATGTCATTACTTATCCAAGGGCCAAAGCAACCTAGGAACGATATTGATGTGTATCTAGCACCATTGTTAGAAGATTTTGTGACACTGTGGAACGAAAGGGTATATGTATGGGATGCAGACAACCGAGGGAACTTCACTTTGCGTACCATGTTGTTCTACGCCATCAATGATTTTTCTACCCTTAGTAACCTGTCGGGGTTGAATACGTAAGCGGCCAAAGCCTGTCTGCACTTCTTAGATTATATCGAGAGTATGTGATTGAACAACTTGCTCAAAACTATGTACATGTGTCATCGTAGGTTCCTTCCACGGTATCATCCATACCGCAAGATGAAGAAACAATTTGATGACAAAAGAGGATGACTCAGCACCAAGGCCTTTTAGCAGGAAAGAGGTCTACAATATAGTCAAGGATATCGATGTTGTACTTAGAAAGGGACGTAAGTTGAGAACCTGTCAGAAGAACATGTGGCAGAAGAGGTCAGTATTTTGGGACTTGCTTTACTGGGAGCACTTAGAAGTTCGTAATTGCATCTATGTCATGCACGTAGAAAAGAATGTATGTGATAGTTTGATTGGTCTCTTACTAAACATTCATGATAAAACAAAGAATAGTATCAACGCACGGCGTGACTTGGTCGTTATGAATATTAGGACCGAGTTAGCACTAATAGAGACCGATAAAGGCCGAATGTACCTTCTCCTAGCTTGTTACACTCTGTCAAAGTCCGATAGAACTAAACTGTGTTAGTGTTTGCATGGTGTGAAAGTTCCATCTGGTTACTCTGTCAGAATAAAGAAATTTGTTTCAAGGCAAGATTTGAAATTAATTGGCATGAAGTCTCATGATTGTCATGTGCTAACGACACAATTGCTTCCTATTGTAATTAGAAGTATTTTGCCGAACAAGGTTCGAGTGACAATCATGAGGCTATGTTATTTTTTAACGCAATTGCTCAGAAGGTCATCGATGCCGATGGACTAGATTCTCTACAGACTGAGGTGGTAATGACTCTATGTCATCTTGAGATGTATTTTCCTATGTCATTTTTTGATACCATAGTCCATTTCATTGTCTACCTTGTGAAAGAGATAAAGATATGTGTCCCCGTGTTTCTACGTCATATGTACCTATTCAATAGGTACATGGGAATTATCAAGTCCTATGTACGCAGTCGATCTCGGCCGGAGGGTAGCATTATCAAAGGTTATGCAACTGAAGAGGCCATTGAGTTCTGTGTCGATTAAATAGCTCAGGTCAAACTGATAGGTGTGCTTGTATCTCGTCACGAGGGGAGGCTAGAGGGTATTGGGACCATTGGAAGAAAAGCAATAACTCCTGATCTGAATACGTACATTCAAGCCCATTTCACGGTCTTGCAACACATGACTGAAGTGTCTCCATATACTGAAGAGCACAAGGACATGCTATGCCAAGAGAATCCAAGATTACATAACGAGGGGATTGCTTGCTCACAGTGACAAGAGCTACAGAATGGTACCCTTCAAATAGGGGTAAGTGCTTCACTAATTGCCAAACAAGTTTTATTTGTACTTTATACACAACATAAACTTAAGATTAATCACTGTGGCGACATACATGATTAGGGGTCACTGGAATTCGATAGTGCGTGGAATTCGATAAAAGTGCAATCGATCTTGACAAACTCGCTGAAATTCTAGGAAAGCTCTCCCAATTCTTGATAGCAGAGGTCATAAACAAGATTGGAGAGTTCTACCCCGGCGATGATTAGATGTTGAAACATTTGATACAATTGTAATCACTCAATTGTGCTTAATCAAATAATTCATTCAAATGTATATCATTTAGTTGAGATCTGTGTAATGATTGTCGTGTGCTATATATGTGATCTGTTTGCTTTTTAGAGGTCATGGCTAGAATTTCCTGAGGCTAGCTGAAAAACAAGAAATAATATAGTAATTTAAATAGCTATCACAGATGGTTTTTAGAACCATGTGTGATATCTAAAATATCACAAACAGCTATGTTCGAGAAATGTCTGTGATATATGTCATATCACAGACGGTTTTTGGTATTAGCCGTCTGCGATACTTGATATATCACAGATGTTTTTTTTACAAAAAATCATCTGTGATACTTGATATATCACAGACGACTATATTAAAGAACCATCTGTGATACTTAATATCACAGATGATTTTTTTTCGAAAAACTATATGTGTTGTAATTAAGCCGTCTGTGATAACCACATATTATAACATTTACATAAATTCAGACAGTTCAGAAATCATTTGTGATGATGGTTCTAAACCATCTATGATGAACCTTTTCGTGGTAGTAGTTGTGATGAAAGCCCTTGCATGTTTTTGAGAACATACATATGTGCAATTCACTCAAAATCGAAAAGAAAGCTGTCCTTCTGTTCTGAACAGCCTCTTTTGTCCTCCTTGCCTTGCTTTCATTTCTGCTTTCTTTTTTGTGCATGAATCCTATGTTTTCCACGAGAAGGGAATCCAAGATGGGAACTACCATGTCATCATACCCTAGCCAATAATGCATCTTGGTCCTAGGTCCTGCCTTCTGTCCCTATCTCTAATAATCGTCACCGGCCAAGTCATCTTTCATCCTTGCACAACTTTTTCTTAAATATTGCAGCTACAAATAGTTGTTTACCTGTTTGGCATCTAGGGAAGGCAGAGATTGCAAGTGGCTCAAATGTGAACCTTGAAACCTGCCGGAACTAGAAGGAGGCTAGCTCTGAGCATGTTTGCATTGATTATGTACCTCATATCATTTTCACAGGCACCAGCTTCGATAGAAAAAGATAAGACCAAACTAAAGTTGCATGCATGTCACCCTGCATAGTACAGACCACCACACACACATATATATCTCTGACTAGGAGAATGTCCATACATGCATGTGTAGCTGCGAGTTGGTAGCTAGCAGGGGTACTTGTCAAGCAGAACTTCAGAGGACTAGTGGCACATGCATGTTGACATCAAAGCCTCCCTGTCTAACAAGGAGAGGGCCAGATCATATAGCTCCTAGAGAAACCTTGGAAAAAGGGTGAGGGTTCTGTTGACAAGATAGGGCATTTTGGTTTATTTACTGTTTTCCTGCTTTCCTCTTTGCAATGTGCTTCTGGTACGGAAAAAAGGGCCTGTTTGATATGGCTGTGGTTTATGATTTTTGATTGAAAAATTTGAATTTTAGTTATTTACGACAGAGATTACGGAGAGAGATACTCGTTTGTGATTTTAGTTGATACAGATGTTGGGCTTTTAACGTGTATTACAATTAACTTGTAGACCTCGTCTTGAGAAAAAGTTAGATACTATAGTAAAAGCTAAAAGTCGTTTTTAGAAGCCGTAAAGAACATGACTAAAATCTGTCAGGATACCCCTCATGTGAGAACCGGTCTGAAGTCGTTTGATTGTGACCTAGATGCACATGATGTGCATCATCACGCTCTAACGGGTACCAACCATGTCTCACTAACGCGTAGGCTCAGGTCATTTGGACATCTTTTTCGTTGTGAATGTGGTGATTAGCTGTAGGTATCCGTCATTAATTGTATCCACCAAATTAAGAAAGAGAGGTAGGAAAAGGCTTAAATGATACAGTGGGCGCTCACATTGGATCTCCTATGACACGAGGCAGCATCAGGTCAGAGCTTGCAATATCCATGCAAGAATCCAAGACTTTGAGCCTGTTTGGCTGCAGCTACGGTTTATGGATTTTGGCTGAAATTTTTGAATTTTGGCTGTTTACGGTACATATTACGGAGAGAGAGATACTTACTTGTGATTTTAGTTTGTACAGATATTGAGCTTTTAACGTGTACATCGTTTAACTTGTAGACCCCGTTTTGAGAAAATACTCCGTTTGAAAGTTAGGTACTATAACAAAAGCCAAAAGCTGCCAGTTTCGAAGGAAAAGAACAGGCCCGCAAGCATTCCTCCATTTGAACAGCTCTGTTCAACAAATTTGTATTCTAGTATTGCTATAAATAGCGGCGGGTCCCGACAGGGGGAAAAATAATAGCAGCGGGCGCTTGTGCTCCCATTAGAGAATTATGAGAGAAATGGAGGAACTCACTTAGGTTAGTACTGATTACTGAATTCCGTCATTCCCTTTTGCATTCAACCTTTTATAACTTTGATCACTAATATACATTAAATTATTTAGATTTATGGTATAAAAATTATATTAGTAGACATCAAAGTGCTTATGTACCATTGTATTTCTTTTATGTATTCTGCTAACATGTAATTGGGAAAAAATAATGGTCAAATTAAGGCATGTAATGGTGATTGCAGCAATGTTCAAAGCATCGAGTAAACGAGGATGGAGGGAGTACGCTAGATTCACCAATGCTAGATTGGCGTACAAGAACAATAAAAACAAAACAAAACAAAACAAAATACCTATGCAAGGTGCTTTAGTGCTCTCTTTAGTGAAAAGCAAGTTTCGTTTTTAAGAAAAGGAAGTTAAAAGCATAATACCCGCTGCCTAGCGCCTCTCAAAGCATAAATTTCAAAGCATATTGATGTCTGATTTTCAATCAGCCAATCACTAACTATTCTGGTGCTAACAACACTTTCAAAAAAAAGTGCAATCTAGTTTCTGAGGAAGCATAAAAGCACATGCTAATGCCTACATATAATTGTCTTTGCACCCAATTAAGTTCTAAGATACTAATCATAAAAATGAACCGTATTCGTCTGATCATTGAACTGGCGATGATTAGGTTAACAGCACATATTGCAAATAATTGGAAGAAGCTAGCCAATCACAGTTCGTTGCATCTTCAACCCCTAGATGTAAAGTCTGCTTGATCTATTCGTCTGGAACGTTCGTAATTTAGGGAGTCCAGTTAAGCTATGAACATAATTAATCAATTGATCCTGCGAAATTGAGTCATAAATTTTTGATGTAGCATCTTTATATAGGGAGGCTAATGATCAAATCATTATCTTTTGATCTGTATCGTCCAGCTCATCTCAGCTCCCTGTTTTCGAAATAACGAGTCATAAATTGTGATGTCTTGTTCAGATTATAGTCAAGAAAATTGAAATAACGAGTCATAAATTGCGATGTCTTGTTCAGAATATAGTCAAGAAAAGTGAGCCCTAGTTCTCCATGACGGCTACTAGCTTCTATACAAGGCTCTAGACCATGTACATACGTATTCCCCATTTCACCAGTAGTATGATCACGACCTGTTAGATTCCCATTGCTCCATGACGCGTCGGAATTTCGCTGCTGCTCACTGCAGGAGACGTCCGTGAAGGTCTCTGATGGGTTGACCCGTTTGAGGTTATTTGGGCCGTGTGTGGTTATGTTTTGGGCCGCTTTTCTCGCTTTTGGGTTGCAGTGCCCTACGGAGTTGTACCACACGTCGCCTAGCCACCGGCGCCGCCTGCCCATGATGACCGCGGCAGCTGTCTCCGGTGACGCACCTCCCATTCTGAGGCAGGCTGTCGGCTACAAGCTAAGCTAGTTTGGTTTCAATACATCTACAGAAACTTATCTAGCGGTTTTGGGCGTAGGAGCATAGTGTTAACGCCAGGATATATAGATGTCACTTAGTAAATAAAAGTTACATGTGGTGTAATTAGTAAGGAGTTGCTTACCTACGTCGCTAGGTTTCTAGTATTAAAACCAAAGCTCACTATGATTTAGTGAAATACGGATATTGACTTACTATATGTTACTAGAGGGAATATGATTTTTAAACATATAATAGGAGTACATTTTGTTAAATTGTTTAATAGAAGATTTCACATAAATATAGTGCTGAATTTTTTACATATACTTTTTATGTTGTAGAAAATATCACAATCTACTTTCTTCACACTCAGTTTTAACCTGCAACTTGAGAATTGTTCTGAAGCAACAAAAGAAGGAATATGTTCTAGAGATTCCATATCTAAATGAAATACTTGAAGATACTACTCGTGCTCAAAAGAATAAGTATGAGAAGCATTACAATGACTCAGTTGAAATTAACTATCTCATACCTTTCACCATGAATTTTGAGCTTCAAAAGCAATATAAGAACATAGATGTCGACAATATGGTTGTGGGTCTTAAAGGTATGTTTGAGAACCAAGCAAGAGCTGAAACGTACAACACCTTTAAATCATTGTTTGCGTACAAGTTAGCTAAAGGAAGTCTGGTCATTCTTCATGTAATCAAGATGATTTGTTACATCGAGGGTTTAGAAAAATCTTGGTTTTTCCCCTTAGCCAGGAGTTGGTTACTGATGTGATTATCTAATCGTTCCCTCTAAGGTTTGAGCTAGTTATTTTGAATTTTCATATGAATGGCATGGAGAAGTCAATGACCGAGTTGATGGGATGCTAAAGTCAGTAGAGGAGAGCATTAAGAAAAGCTCTAATCATGTGATGATGATTTAGAAGACTACTAACTTCAAAAATAAGAAGTCTAATGCTTTAGGAAAAAGAAAGGGTACGGGCAAAACTCAAGATGTGATCTCGAATATCAAATGTAAGTTTTAGAAGCTCAAAACTGGCATTGCACCTGATACTATTTTCTACCATTGCCAAGGGGCTGGACATTGAAAGAGGAACTACAAGAAATACTTGGTAGAACTGGAAGAAGGGAAGTAAGACTTCTACTTCAAGTATAAATGTTATAGAAATAAATCTGCATGCTACTTTTCATATTGGTTCATGGGTATTTGATAATGGATCGATTACTCATATTTATAATTCAATGCAAGGACTAATAAGGAGTACGAGTTTAGCAAGTGTTGAGGTTGATCTTCACGTGGGCAATGGAGCAATAGTTGCTATGTTGGCTGTTGGCACTTTACCATTATCTTTACCCTCATGATTAGTTTTAAAATTAAATAATTGTTATTATGCTCCCGCCTTAAGTAAAAATATTATTTCTACTTCATATTTAGGAGCAGAATGTTATGAGTTCAGCATAAAGAACAATTGCTGTTCAATTTATTTGAATGATATGCTGTATGGTTATGCTCCATTGATGAATGGATTATATGCTTTAAATCTTAAGGACATGCCTATCTATAACATTAATGCTAAAATACTTCGGCTTAATTATTTGAATCATATTTATATTTGGTATTATTGTTTGGGTTACATAAATAAGAAGTGCATGGTGAAGCTCTATAAAGTTGGTCATCTAAAATCATTTGACTTTGAATCATTTGAAACACACGAGTCTTGTTTTTTTTTTGGCAAAATGACCAAGACACCTTTTATTGGTGTAGGTGAGAGGGCAAATGACTTGTTGGCCTTAGTATATTCAGATATATGTGGACTTATGAGCTCAACAGCCAGAGGTGTTTTAATACTTTATAATATTTATCGACAACTTTAGTAGACACTGCTATATTTACTTAATGAGACATATGTGGACTGGAAAGAAGTTTTTGGCCCATGGCAAAAAATACATGAACCTACAGGGTCATACACTTAGCGAGTTAGAACAATAAGGGTCTAGATGATAGACTCTGAGTGGAATATGATTTCTACTCGTATTGGATAAAGATCCAGCCTGAGACTTTCCGATTTGGATATGATATCTGATTGTGTCAGATAAGAATTCGATTGAATGCTATATAAAGAGAGGTGTGAGGGTTAAGGGAGGGATCCCCTAACACACCCATCGAAACCCTAGCTGCCACCTCTCAGAATCCCTACCGTGCGCACTGGTGCTAGCACAATGATGCACGACATTCCATCCCTGGATGTATGGATCTTGCTAGAGACGCTGCTACGACTGTTGCATTGATTGGAACAATCGCGAGGAGGAGACGGTTGGCCAGAGGATGATCAACTACTTCCACTACACCGATGCACGCTTTGTTGATTTGGCCACTTCAACTCTACTTCTGTTGCACTACGTGTCTAGTGGTAATGATCTATGATCTCTTACTTGCATGATTTTCTGGTTTATGCGGTAGAAAATATTAATTTATGCTAGTGTAGCCGACTCATATCCCAACAAGATGGAAGTTGCAATTGAACTATATGTTGGCATAGGATAAGAGGCTTATGAGCGCATGAATGCCAACACGGACATGCATACCACATGAATGCAGATTGTAGATAATTGTGATTGGCATTAGCCTAACATAATAGTAGTCATAGCTAAAACCTTGCACAGCTGAATGAACACACACAAGAACATGCACGAGCTTGGAAATGCAATAAATCCCATAGCCTTCAACATGAGAAGCCATGCTATCTGGGGCAGATCCACCAGGTGGGCTTCATCAGGCTTTAGCCCACCCTCCTACCAGCCCCAAAACTCCCACCCCCACCCCTCTGGCCAAGGCACTGAGCAGATCTGGGTGGTGGCCGCAGGCTGGAGAGGATCGCCGTCTTGGCCTCCTTTGAGGACCCCAACTCTCTCAACAAGTTGCTCGATTGCTCATCTCTGGTTGGTTGGGCTATGTCATGGTGTTCCTCGTGTCCAAACTAAGGTCCAATCCCAATGCCACCGCTTTTCCGATGAGCATTCCGATGCTTTCTCCTCCGTGATCCATTCCGATATCGTTCATTTCGTGTTGGGTTGGGAATTTGGCGTGTGGTTTTCTGACGATTTTGGTCGGGTGGTGGATCTATGGGTGGTGGTGTTGCAGTCTTATAGATCAAGTGCTCGACACGATGGGGCAGAAGGAGGCCAATGGAAACAATGAGCACACCACCCGCCCACCTCTGACGCCCTCGCTGCTTTGCTTCATTAGGTTCTTCCAGGTATGAGTGGGGATCTGATCTTTGGATCTCGATGATTAATTGTTCATGCTTTTGATCAATCAGTGCTAATTTGGGGATTAGGTACTGGGCAGGTGAACCTGTGGATCTTGGTCACCGGTGGAGCTGGATTCATCGACTTGCACCTCATCGATAAGCTCATGAAGAATGAGAAGCACGAGGTACAGACAAGATCACGTGGCATTGATCATTGCGTTGCTTGCTTGTTGTGGTTCACGATATTGACCTTTGTTTGGTGTGCACGCTAGGTGTTTGCTCATTTTCTTGTGTGAACCATGCTAGGTTCCCTGCCCGTCAATTTATGACATGTTGAGAATTACATTTCGTTGATCATCCCCACTAATAGTGAGGAGCATCGACTTCCCGAGGATCTTACAAAAACACTTAATTAAGGCTTGGATATTAGCATTTCCTATTCTTATTGCTTTGTTAAGTTTGTTATCTTTGAATGGTACTGCTTAATCTACAAGTAGTTGCTCGTGTGTAATCATTGCTTTATCTGTTTACTCATTGTTTGATTTGTTATGTTAATCACCATGTTGTTTTCTTTCTCCAATAGCTACCTGAAACAATGATCAGCTGCACAGAAGTCCTTTTCATATGAGGTATGTGGAAATTGAGCATGCTAATGGCTTTATTTGCTTCATACCACGAAAACAACAACACACTTTAAACGACATTGTGCTACTTTTGCAAGTGAAAGTAGGTAAGGAAATGTGAGAGATTATGTATTGCAATATCATGAGATATGTTTAGTAAAGTTGGCTAAACCCTTTGCTGCATTGGCTATAGTATGCCATGTGCTGTGGATATGCTCAATATGTGATTTCATTGGTTTTGCACATACACTGCATTCCCCTGTTAAATTTTGGGTATTCTCTTGTTCCTATCAAAGTTTTTAATTTTGTGTAATGGAGTTTGACCTTCTTAAGTATAGTGATATGATCAGGAACTTGCTTATGTTAAATTCCTAGTTTAAACATATTCATTCAGTGTAAAACAAAACTAAAGCCCTGGATCTTGGGCGGCGTGATGTTAGATTTATAGTGTAAACATATTCATATTCAGTGTAAAGCAAAACTAAAGCCCTGAATATGGATGGTGTTGTTCATTTACCTCACTGTTATTGTTTATATATGCCTTTTAGCAAGAAGGGACAAAGTTAGAATATTTTCTTTGGAGCTAGTTCATATTAGTTTCTGAATTGCCTTGTGATTTAAGCTAGTGTTGTAGGGGTGGCCCCCACCTAATCCCTCCGGCCTGCTAAGGGGTTGTAAAGCCCAAAAGGGGATGTGTGTAATGACGTAGATACCCCTATGGAGGGCACATGAGTGTAAGGATAGGGTTATAAAATACACTTCATGGAAATATATATACAGGCCCTGGACATAGGGGAGGGGCAAGCATTGTTCATCCATCATCTCGACTACACTACCTCCTACTTTACTGTTTGGTCAGTAGCCACAATAGCTAGTATTGCTACTTTTGATATGTATATGACTGATCTCTGTCCACTGGAAGTATATTTATTTATTTTCGGAATGCGCTTTCTATTACTAAGATACTTTTATTGTATTATTCTCTTTTTGTGCTTTACTTCTCTTCTATTCACGTATAAATTTAGATTACGCAAGAGTAAAATACTATATTTATGTTAATTTAGCTTAGTCCTTCAAGATACTGAGTCCACCCTCTATTTTTATCATGACTTTGCCAATATATGGTATATTAATCGCATGCAGCATGGTGAATACGCACAAAGGAACCCTGCACAGCTGAATGAACACACAAAGGAACACGCACGAGCTTGGAAATCCAGTAAATCCCACAGCCTTGACTGTACAGAACGGGAGAAGCGATGCTACATTAATTGCATGCAACATGGTGAGTGCTGCAGAGACATGTCAATTGCCACTCGGTATTGATAGTAATGGAGACTAAGTCTTACAGTAGATAGCTTAAAGAACACAAGTATCCATCAGCTTCAAGCCAGGAGGCCACAAAAGGCTCAGTAAAAGTGTAAAAAACGGCCCTTTCTTCATTAGCAACACGTAGTGCATGCATGACCCAACACAAACGAATCCCAAGATCCAATTACATAGGTACATGCTTTATTAGTTGTCTTAAGAGTTGTTGTAGCCGGCGCAATTAGCGTAGGTTGCTCCGGAAAATGTTATAAGTAGGGGTGAAAATGGATCGGATAGTTTTCGATCGATTTAGATGAAAATAGATACGGATTGTGTCGGATCGGATTTTTTCAAATAATTCTCGGATCGGATACGAATACGGATTTTTTTGTCGGATACGAATACGAATACAGTAGGCCTGACATTCAACGAATACGGATTATCCGGATAATATGAAAACGGATATCCGAAATTTCAGCCCAACATTACCTAGTTCAAGTCAGCCTCTCTTATCTCCCCTGCTAGTAGCCCAACCAAGCCATAAGCCTCTATTACCATTAGGCATTAGGTTCCTTAGTCCTATTAAATTACAAACACCACTAGCAAATACTTATGTTTATTAAAAAATAAATTTAATATTGTCGGTGGATTAAATTTGTACCGATTAATTGATGTACTCCCGTTTAACTCATTTTGATGCAAATTTAAATACTTAATTAATTTATTAGTCACATATAAATGGTAGAAATCCATTAAGAATTATTTAGGACTTTAGAAAAAATTAACTACCACTTGAAGATTTAAAATATGTATAACGGTATGACTATTGTGGATAATAATACTTATGCTTGTTTAGATTTTATGAATGTTTTGACAAGATAAATTATTTATGTGTTTTCATTGATTTTGGATGTATAGTTTAAGGGGTTTTTTTATGTTCTGATAAATATTCGTGACCGTATTTGTTTCGATTCGTATTTGCTCCGTATCTGTATTCAATATTATTCGTATTTGTATTCGTATCTGCGGTATCCGTAATCGCATCCGCATCCAAGAAAAAAAAATATGAAAACAAATATGGTAGAGACATTATCCGTCCGTATTCGATCCGTTTGCATCCCTAATTATAAGGCCTGTTTTTTTATTTTAGCTTATGATTTATATTGTAACTTATGATTTTTGAACTGTTCGCAAGAGAGAATACAGAGTAACAGAAACTCACGTGCGGCTTTAGCTGACATAAATAAAGTCACTATAGTATGTATTACAATCAACTTGTAGACTCTGTTTTAAAAAGATATTTTAATTGAAAGCTAGTTAGAAAAACTAAAAAGTAGTTTTTAAAGCTGAAAGGACTCGGTATTGATAGTAATGGAGACTAAGTCTTACAGTAGATAGCTTAAAGAACACAAGTATCCATCAGCTTCAAGCCAGGAGGCCACAAAACGCTCAGTAAAAGTGTAAAAAACGGCCCTTTCTTCAGTAGGAACACGTGGTGCATGCATGGCCCAACACAAACGAATCCCAAGATCCAATTACATGGGTACATGCTTTATTAGTTGTCACAAGAGTTGTTGTAGCCGGCGCAATTAGCGTAGTTTGCTCTGGGGAATGTTATAGGCCTGTTTTTTTTTATTATTTTAGCTTATAACTTATAGTTGTAACTTATGATTTTTAGACTGTTTGTAAGAGAGAATATGGAGTAACAGAAACTCGCTACGGTTTTAGCCGATATAAATAAAATCACTACAATGTGTATTACAATCAACTTGTAGGCTTCGTTTTAAAAAAAATATTTTGATTGAAAGCTAATTACCATAGAAAAATAAAAAAAGTAGTTTTAAAACTGAAAGGACTTGTTGAAGGCACCATCCGAAAGCGCGAGACGCGCGTGCGGCAGAGCACCACAGTGGGCACACAGCGGCGATGCGGATGCGGCCGACTTGGGCCAGGAGGCGATGGAGGACTAGGCCGACGAGCTCTGATGGGAGGTCCGACCATGGTCATGGCCACTCCGTCCGCGCCATCTTGCTGAGAGGCATCTGCGTCAGAGAAAAGTAGTAGAATTATTGTGAAGGACAGGGAGACAAGATGAATCCTTCTATCACAGTAATTAGGATTAATTTGGGAATATCAGAACAAACACACGGGATGTAACTTGCAAAACCCCTATGAATGGATACAAATATTTCCCCATTTCAACATGGAAATGTTGTTCCTATGGTTATAATATACGTCAGTTGGCTTCCTGTGAGAAAAATCATCACTAGGATTACCTTACGTTCTAGAAATCTTTGCTCTTTTGCTCCTGACCCAACTTAAGATTTTGTTTTTCGGTCCGTCCAAAACAAAAGACTATATTTTTCCATGAATTAGGATTTCGAAACGCCCAATCACATCTCATTCTAAGCGTTCCACCCAGGAATCCAAAAACTAAACCAAATCTTTGGTTGCACAACAAGTAGAAGAATTTTCGATCGAAACAGTTAGGAAATAGAAATGACGAAAAAAAAGTTAAACCCTAATGTAGCATCCGGCCGGTAAAATCAGGAGCTGAAAAAAAAAGAAGAACAGATTCATCCAAACATATACCACTCCGTTTCGAGTGACGATGAGCTCTTGGGTGTGAAGAATCAAGAACACGATGGTGGTAAACGGGGACCAAGAACCCTTACTAAAAAACTAAAGTAAATGACTTATTAAAGAACACAAACTCCGCAGAAATCTTATCCTTGGCGGTGGTTACCTGTCTGGGCTTAGGGCCCTCGACGGCGGGCGACCCGTCCGCCGCCTGTCTCTTCGCCGGCCGCGCTCGAGCGTAGTGGCCGACGTTGCACTGACAGTAGCAGTCGTCCACTCCACTGGACTGAAGTGGCTTTACCGAAGCGGCTGGCCGCTTGTTCAGGAACCAGTCCCATCTGATGGGCCACTCTTCAATGGTGTATGGTGATCTGAAAAGGAGGATGAAGCAAGAGTCCCATTTGATGGGTTCAAACGGGCCGTTCTTCAGGGTAGCACCACGGATTTGATACATGCCCCACGAAGTTACTCAAGTGGCCCGATGATGGAAGCTGCTCTGCGGCGGCTGTCCCCATTGGGCCACCGTCGACGCAGCTCTAGCTCCGAGAGTCCGAGACAGGCCGCGGGCTTGGAGCTCGCCCTCGCCTGCGGTCCTCGGTGGGGCCTGTTCGTTCGGTATTTTTAGTAAATACGGTTTAGTACATATGGTAAATATGGTATTATTAGTTTTTGTAAATATGATGTTTTAAAAAATACGGTTTAGTATACCACCACTTAAACTAAAGTGACGGCAGAGGCAGAGGCCGCTAGCTAATAACCTAACATCCTAAATTACATGAAATTCATTAATATTTAAAAAAATGGTGAAGATATTTTAATGGTCACCTGTCGGACCGAGAATGGAGATTGGAGAGGGGTGAATAGGAGCAACATGATTAAAACCTTTTTCAAATCTTTTCTAAAGAAGAAAATAAAGCTCTTTACTCTAATAGCTATTAGAAGCTATGAAGATCAGAGATCAATCATTCACAAGGAAAGATCTAACAAAAACCAAGCAAAATGCACTACTACAGAAAAAGTCATCATAGACAATTCAGAACCGTCATCACAGACGGTTCCTCAACCGTCTGTCTTTATGTGTCAGTGATAATAGTGGTTATCACAGACGGCTCCCACGCTGTCTGTGATAACTTACAATACAGATGGTTAATATCACAAACCGTCTGTGATAGTCGAGTATCACAGATGGTATGTATCACAGACGGTTTTTGTTATTAACCATCTGTGATGTGGTTATATTACAGACGGTGTTCCGAACCGTCTGTGATATAACCATATCACAGACGGTTAATAACAAAAACCGTCTGTGATATTGTTGATATCATAGGCGGTTCAGTGTTTGAAACTGTCTGTGATATATATCACAGACGGTTTAGAACACCAAACCGTCTGTGATAGCTATTTAAAAAGCGATTTTATTTGCTCTTTTTGGGCTAGCCTCAGGATATGCTAGTCATGCCCTCTGAAAACAAGCAAGATCACGTATATAGCACAGGACAATCATTACATAAATCACACAGATGAATAAAACAACACCAGCAGATCACATATATATATCATGACAATCGTTGCCTTTTATGCAATTAACAATATTATGCCTTCCTTTGATACTCCTTATGCATGTGTTAACTCTGTTAAACTCCTAGTGTAACTTGTGGAGTACTTTATGTGCTCACGTTGCTCAATTTAACTTCTTTCTAGAGGAAGCCTTTGACGACTACGGTGAGGATTGCAACGAATAGGCCATGTCTTACAGTCATTCGCCTGTGGGAAGGTTGGATGGGCTGCTGCTTTGCTTATCTTCCGCTGTCTACTTTATGCTGTTATTGTAAACTTGGCCATAAGGCCCATACCTTGCTATATAATAAAGTGTGGTTGTTATGTGAGATATGCATCCCTGTTAACCCTGTGTGCACTAGCTTTTCCTAGGATAGTGCGATTTACACAGAGGGTCATGGGGTTGCTGCTCCGGGATCCGACACAATACTAGTGTACTAACTAGAGTTTGATTCTAGGGTGACAAAGTATATTGTTTCACAAGGTCAAAGGTGTCAATAACAATTGGTATTTAACTAAGTTTAAAATTGGAATTGAAATACTTGATTAAACATATGCATGCAATATAATTTTAAAAAAATGTATTTGCAAATTGGGATCAACATGATCAAGGTGTGAGACTTGCCTTGCTCTTCTGGGTGCAAATCGTCGTCGAAGAATTCTTCTGAATCGTCTAGTCTACACGTGAAAATAACCCACCAAACTCAAATAAAATCCACATAAATTTAAATACACTACAAATAACCAAATGAGGGTATAAATGGATAGATTATAATTTTTTTGATGAATTTAGGAATTTGAATGGGCTCAATCGGAGTTACGATGAAGGAGAATGGGCTCTCGGAAGTTTAAAATCAGATAAAAAAAAGGAAAAGGCTGATTTTCTGGAATTATTTTTCTATTGGAAAAGGTATTTATGAT
Source organism: Dendrocalamus latiflorus (assembly GCA_017311315.1). NCBI lineage: Eukaryota > Viridiplantae > Streptophyta > Magnoliopsida > Poales > Poaceae > Dendrocalamus > Dendrocalamus latiflorus. The sequence continues at coordinate 2,763,259 of CM029628.1, forward strand.
GTCAGCACTGGATTTTATTTTTGGCTAAATTATTTTTCTACTGTAAAATAGAATTATGACGTCGACATGACGTTAGCCCTGGGTTTACTCAGACTGACTAGTGGGCTCGGTCTATGTGGACTGAGTCCACGGATGAAGGGGTGGCCGAGGTGGCAAGGGGGTGGCTGGTGCTTGCATGGCGCCCGTGTGGCATTGAGTGGCGGCCACATCACCTGCCATGTCAGCTCGACGGCTGACATGGCCTCACCAGCGGGGTGGCGCTCGGGACCCGACGGTCGTCGACAAACGGCGGTGGCCAGTGAGGGGTGCAATAGAGAGAGGGAAGGATGGGGAACTCGGGGTGGGCGCGGATTTTACCGGAAACGGCCAGAAGTGGGCTGGCGGCAAGGATGGCAATCATCTTCACCATGCTGCCGCCTTCTTCCATGTCGGGACCCCAGATTTCCGAACCCGGACCCTCTATGTATTACAGCACTAGTCCCAGATCAAAGCTAGTGCACACAGTCAAACAGTGATGATTACATAACCAACAACGATTTATTACAATAATAAAGAGTACTGACCAACAGGTCTCATTATTACAATTGAGGTTTCAAGACCTCGTACAATCATAAAACACAGCGAAAGCAGAAATAAAATCAGCGAAGACCCGTCAATACGCCACAGGCAATTGACTGGGGAAGCGTGACCTAGTACTACGGGAATCCTTCATCGAATCCACCCGCAAAGTAGTCGTAGTCTCCCTCTTGAGCTTCATATTCTTCTGAGTTTAATTTTAAGTGTAGCATGTGAGTACAAAAAGTACTCCGCAAGTCTTGGGAAGGCTTAACAAAGGAAGGTTATATGGTTATTTTGCACAAAGCAATATTTTATTTCAACTACTACTAAATACTTTCGAAGGCATTAATTTAACAAAGTAAATTGGTTAACTGAATTTAATAAACTTTTTATAGTGAAGGTTCCATCCACCAACACTACATAACCAACAAAGTTTAATACTGCGGGTTACATCCACCCTCTCTGGCTCCAACTGCCAGGATACCCTTCCGAGAGTTTTCTCCACTCTTGGAATACCAAAGCTTTTGACTTTAAAACGAAAAACCAAAAAATCTACCATGTGAATGCATTCCTTGCCCGCCCTTGACCGTGGGAACGGCTATTCGAATAGTTTGACACTCTGCAGAGGTTGTACAACTTTACCCCCAAGAGATAAATTATCCTAATAGTCACCATGCTTCCTTTGGTATGAGACCCAGATAAAATATCAAAAAGCTTTTACCTCACCCTAGCCTAGCTAGACACCACCCGCTGAGATTTCACCGCAGAAGGGTTAAATCCACCCAGTCCGAAGCCCTCTCTTGCGCCATATGAGTACAGTAAATCCCTGTCCCTTACTGTGAATAACCAGTAAATCCCTGGCACTCACTTTCCACTGGTGGCACCTAAACTAAACTATCATGAGTTAATCAGCTAGGTCGTACCCATATAGACTTGGGGTTGTACGGTAGTGCTCAGTCTGGACAAACACAAGCATCAGTCCTAAATTGACTAGGGCGGAACATACACTTTACAAGATCTCGTGCTTGCCGCACCAATCCAACCAACCATCCGCTCTAGTCTAAACCAACTTTCACATTTTATTTTATTTTATTTTAAAAAATCAGTGGCAACACCAGTCACCACTTGCTTCTAAAAACAAATACCATTTGAATGAAATACGATTTCCCATTCCAAGGTTACAAAAGGATTTAAATAGCATGACTAAGCATTTTACTACCATTCTAATATTTAACAAAGATTTAATAATAATCTCATTATTGAGACAAAGGTGATACTAGGGTTATAAGGGTACATGGCATTCAAGTTCAAATGAGGGCATAACAAGGTTGGACTAACTATTGCCTTAAGACCAAAACTAGAGTTCTATGTAAATGGCGATGCACATAAATTTAAAATAATTAAAAACATTTCTTAAACATAGGTTCAAAATGATCAAAGGAGACTTGCCTTCTTGCACGCTCTCGGGGTCTTCTTGCTGCGGAGTGGAGAGATCGTCGACAACGGTGGAATCTACGCGCGAAAAGACGAAGAACAAAACAAATAAATACAACCAAAAAACCAAATAAAATCAAAAATTCAAATAGAGGGCATAATTGGATAGATTATGATTTTAGAGGAATTTAGAAATTTGAATGGCTCAATTTGGAGTTAAAATGAATAAGTTATGCTCATTTAAAGATCGCAGTTTGAATAAATCCAGAAATTATGAAATTTCTGACAGGTGGGGCCCACTAAAGAATTTACATTTTAATCCTTTTATTTTATTGATTATTCTCTGTGTCTATGACAGATGGGACCCACATGTCAGCGAGCCTATTACTCAGCTACTGATAAGTGGGACCCTTTTGTCAGTGGCCCCAGGCTGTTGGCTGGCCACTGATAGGTGGGACCCTAGGGGCTCTGGACCCACATGCCAACGGAGGCACTGACAGGCGGGGCCCAGATGTCAGCCGGCCCATAGACCGACAGTGGCTGACGAGAGGGGTCCACATGTCAGAGCGGAAAACAATAGAAATGGCTCAACCTCAGCGTGCGGAGCCGGGGGCTCGAACGCGCGCCGAGGGAGCCGGGGGGAGAGAAGGATAGCGCTATTAACCAACTGGCTCACGGGTGTTTCTTACCCATAAAGGGTAAATATACCTTTTGAGGTATCTACCGGAGGGGACTGGGCAGCAGTGGACGGAGGCGACCGTGCCGGCGGCGAGGGGTGGCCGGAGTGGTCCGGGTGAGGTCCAAAACGCGCTCCTGGTGCAGAGGGGGTGCCGACGGTGAGGTCGGTGGAGGTCACGAAGCACGGTGGCGAGCCGGCGGCGAGGGAGTGGCGGAGAAGTCTCGGGTGCTCCGGTGCGGCGGCGTTCCGGCGGCGGGGAGGCTTACCTGAGGGGTCGGGGAGCTTTGCACGGGCACGGGGGTGCTCGGGGTGGTGGCGGCGGGCTCCTGGGAGGCCCGAGGCAGCGGGAATTGCTCGCCGGAGTGTGGTGGGGCTTGGAGAGAGAGGGAGCACGGTGGCAGAGCGCTATGGTGCTCGGGAAGGGAGGTGGAGTGCGGCGGTGGTTTGTGCGGAGGGAGGCGGAGCTGATGGAGGGCTTTTATAGAGCGGAGGAGGGACACGGGCGTGGCAATCGCTCGCCGGAGATGGCGGCCGGAAAAAGTAAGGGGGGAGGGGAAAGAAGGAAAGAGGGGGCCGCAGAAGGAAAGAGGGCGCGGCAGTTTGGGGATGCGGTCGCGCGGGTTTCCAAACCGGAGAGAGCCGGGGAAGGAAGGGCGGAATCCGCGGGGGACTCGGTCGGCCGGCGAAGAAAGTAAAGAGGGAAGAGAAAGAAGGAAGGAGGCGCGCGGGAGGGGGAAGAAGCGTCTGACAGGCGGGGCCCGCGCGCAGTGAGAGAGGAGAGGGAGAGAGCGGGTGGTGCGGATGAAGCCGCGTGGCAGGGGAGGCGGATCGGGCGACGGGTGCAGGCGCGAGCGGCTGACGGCCGGGGCCCAGGGGCAGAGAGAGTAGGGGAGAGGGAGGCGTGGGGAGGCTGACGGGCCGGGCCCGCTTGGCGGAGGGGGAGGGGAGAGCGGCCGGGATTGGGCCGAGCGGTGACGTGGGCGGATTTGGGCCGTCCATGTGTCAGCCTGAGGGAGAGGAGCTGGGATTTTATTTTTAGAATTTGATTTTGATTTTCAGAAAAGGCTAGGAAATTAATTAAGCCTCAGAAAAATATGAAAATACCTCCAAAAATTCCAGAAAAATTCACAGAAGCTCCTGGAGATATTTTGGACTTAATAAAATTATTTCCAACTAATGTTGGTATTTAATTTTCATATTTGAAAATACTTTTTAACTCTAAAAATAGGTTTTAAACTCCAGAAAACTCAGAAAACAACTAAAAGCCAAATAACTCCAAATAAAAATTCAAATACTTTAAAATATTTAATTTGAAATTAATCTTTTCCAGAAAGAAAATTTTGGGATGTTGCATTCCACCTCGCCAATAGAACTGTCTTAGACAGGCCCACCTGTCAAGGTGCTAATCTAGTTTAAAAGTTAATTAAAATATTAATTAGGTAATTAGTGGCTAATGAGCCTATGACAGATGGGACCTATTTACTGTTTTGTAATTAAAACATGTTTTAAGAATTATGAGACTAATATGGATGGCACACATGTAAGAAAGATTTTTAGAAAATCTCTACTACTTAAAAGACCCAATTTGTGGTAGTGCGTTCTCCTCAAATTGCCCTACCCACTCACGTACAAAACTTAGCTCTGACATATGGGCTTGTAGACTATGCAATCCCCAACCTACCCTTGCCTTCCACCGTCGCCTCCCGCTCCCCTGCCCCCTCCCCACCCTCTCACGCCCTTCCTCCTATCACCATAGCCACCTCCACGCCCCTATCCCAGCCACCACCAACGCTCCTCCCACCTCCCCTCGCATCTATGTCACCACTCACCATCCTCTTCCGCACCCCTATCCCAGCTGCCACCAACGCTCATCCCTCCTCCCCTCATATTCGAGCCACTGCTCATCCCTCCTTCGCTTGCATCTGCACCTCCAATCATCGCTCGTCATCCTCGTCCTCCCCGTTTCCCTCCTGATGCTTCTCCTTCCTCCCTAGATTGCTCGGATCTAGACACCCCATCGTTCACCACCGCCACCTCAACTCTGCACGTCGTCACCCCCTCCCTTGTCGCCACTTCCACTAGCTGGACCTAGATGCCCCCTCACCCACTGCCACTTCCACCGGCCAGATCTAGATGCCCCTCCCGCACCACCACCACTGCTCTCTCCCCCAGCCACTGCTTCCACTGGCTTGATTTGGTTGGGCCGATGTGCATCTATGTCTCATCCCTGGTGGTCATGATGCATGGTCTTGTTCCACCCCTTCTTCTGCGTGGTGTTCGAGCATTTTGGGCTCACGTTGGGCTAGCTCTTGCTTGATGGGTGGTGCCTCTTGTTGGGCTTCATTGTGCTCTGCCACCACACCAAGTTCGATGGCATACCGGGCCAACGTGGAGAGATGGAGAAGGGGAAGGGAGAGAGATGGCTCAAAAATCACAGTGGGGATGGAGACGGGGAGTAGCACTGATGACCACGATAGTGGAGCTTGGGGTGTTGCTACTTGCCAACCATCAAGCTTGAACGAGTGTGGATGTAACATCACTAGTTTCAGGAATGAACATGGCCATAATCTCAGTAGTTGCAAGCAGAGACACGTTTGAATGGTAGTTACACTGAGGTAAGTTCGTTTCCCTATTTATTCCTCTCCTTTTGTTCTTCTTCATCCATCTCTTCTAACCTTCATCTATTTCTTCCTCTGTTTGCACACTCACTGGTGGTGTTCGAATATTTGGCATAACCAAGCATTGGAAGGGACTCGCTGGTAGGGGAAGAACACCTGATGCTCCTTTTCTTCTCTTGGACCCGGCCCATTCGGTCTACGGCCCAGCCGGGAATGCCCCATGCCACACCCCTGGCCGCATCTGGCAGACCGTGTCATGCACGCGCCGTTCGCACCCATCTTGCCTCAACACCGTGCTGCACTATGCCCGGTGTGTCCCGACTCCACACCTCTCCTTTGCTCCATGCTTCTCGGCCCTGTGCTAGTCCTGTGTTGTGCCATCCCCCTGCTCACCTCGCCACCCCTCTGCGCCAATGCCGCCGCTTCCTTCTTTGCCGCCACATCACTGCACCATGCCATCCCATCGCCTCTTAGCCATGATGCACCTGCCATCGGCTTTGAGTCGTGTGCCACTCCCTGCATCACTGCGCCAGTCCTCGGCCGCCTCTTTCTTGTTTTCCCGCCGATGTCCGGCTCAGTCGAGAATACGCCATCACGGTACTCCACCACACCGAGCCTTCAACTCCCCTATAAAGCATCACACCGGCTTCACCTCATCTTCTTACACCTCCTCTCAACCCTAATCGATCTCATGGCCACTCGAGCCTCCGTCGCCTCTGTCTTTAGCCGAACTGCCACCCGGAGCGATTCCGGCCACCCACCATGCCATTTGTCAATTGGCTGGACCGGAAACACCACCACAACCCCCTAAAGCCTTCCCCGGTGCTGCCCAGCCTTCTCCTCCCCACCGACAAGCTCCCACCGTGCGCCTCCCCGCGCTGAACCGGGTGCACGCCGCCGGCCTGCTCCGGCAACTCCCCGGCTGTGCCATCGCTTTAGGTGAGTTCCCTGTGACCCTGTCGTACTCACCCCCCTTACTTTCCCCTCTCCCCCTTTCGGCCATTGCCACCATGCACCGCCCCACCGCCGGCCGCTTTGGACCGCCGCCCGCAGCCCTTTCTCACCGCCTGGTCTCAGCCACCGCCTCCCTTGGCCTTTTCGCCTCCCAGGCCTCCCATTTTTTCGGTCGCAACCTCTCCTCCGGCCGACCATCGCCGGCGCTGCCGCCCCCAGCCAGCCGCCCGAGCCCTCCCCTGTTTCAGCCGGGCTTGCTTCCCTGTCTTCAGTTCTACTCTGCTCTCCCTCTATCTTAATATGACAAGTGGGCCCCTTTTAATTCAACTGGCGTGGATAGCAATCGATCAGTATGCAGTATGCATTCACATTTGGGATTCAAAATTCATGAATTATTCAAATAAAAATATGGTAAAATATAATTTATGAATTAAAATCAATTATCGAGGAATTAAAATCTTAGTTAAATTTCATGTCAAAAAGAATTAGCAAGATAATTATTCTATAAAGATGACTAATACCAGCTTAAGTCATGTAAGAGACAATCAAATTAATTCTTTTACCTCAAAAAACCATGTGGATCCTCCTTTTTTGCGATTATTAGTTAATTGACTCTGATAATAATAATTTAAGTCCCTACTATTTATCTGTAAATACTGGGGTTTAAGCTAAAAGATCACCTTGCATATAATTTCACAAAAATAATTATTGTATCATCAATGTGCTCCTTCAATTCTTTTGCCAATCAAAAAGACATCATTGGAATATTACCACCTAGTGCCACGTGTCATGCCATGTATCGTGCCACGTCAGTCCTGGAAGCCCGGTCAGCCGCCACGTCAAGAGATGACATCATATTTCCTATTTTCCATTAGAAAAATAATTCAGCCAAAAAATAAAATAGATGCTCATATCATAATTAGGATTTCCTTTAGAAAAATAATTCCAGTAAATCCTATTTTCCTTTTTCTTTAGATTTAGATCTTCCGAGAACCCGTTCTTCTCCGTCTTAGCTCCGATTGACCCAATTATTTTTCCTAAATTTATATAAAATTAATATCTAACTTTTGGTTTTAGTTTTGAAGTTTTTGGATTTCATTTGAATTTTATTTGATTTTGTTTGTGTTCCATTCGCTTTCTCTCCCATTAGATAACGTCTTCGAAGGAGTAGAAGTAGGACCAGAAGTCCAAGAATTGGTAACTGAGCAAGGCCAAGGTAAGTCATGTCCTTGATTCATGTTGAATATAACTTTCAAATCTATTTATTTATTATTTTGTTTTAAATTATGATGCATTTCTATTTTATTATAAACCTTTGTACTTGGTAGTTATCGTCCCACTTGATTAATTTCCTCCTTGATAAGTTGAATTCCATGATTCCATTACCACCATAGGATGGGAATATATCTAGTGATACAATATTAGTTGTCACATGGGTTGTGCGTTTACTATGCTTAGCCATGCTTATAGCACGTTGGGTTTATCATCATATGATTAATTTTGACTTAATGAGATATTGAATCGTGGTTGTAAAGTGGATAGAAAAAACACATCGGAAAGTTATCAATTATTAGGAAGGTCTTTAGTTTCATGGTCATCCAAGAAACAAAATTTTGTAACCTTTTCCACTGCCGAAGCCGAATATGTTTCCATATGTAGTTGTTGTGCTCAATTGCTATGGATGAGGCAAACATTGATGGATTATGGAATTAAGTTTGATAAAATGCCTATTTTGTGTGATAATGATAGTGCCATGAAAATAGCCAACAACCCGATCCAACACTCAAGAACAAAGCACATAGATATATGCCACCACTTTTTGAGAGATCATGTGAGTAAGAGAGATATAGTTATTAACCACATTCGGATCGAAAATCAATTAGCGGATATTTTCACCAAACCATTAGATTAAAACCATTTTGCAAGTTGAGGAACGAGTTAAATATCATAGACTATTCAAATGTTGCTTGAACTCATGTATCATGCTATTCACACACATTTGGTGTTATTTGAAGCTTTTGAGAAAAATAGTTTCAAATTATTTTCAATTCCTTCTCAAAAACTTCTATGTTCTTTAAACACTATGTTTGTGATGTTATATAGCACACTTAATGCATAATGATCATGAATGATACTCTTTTAAGTGAAAAACTAGGGATCATTTGCATATTTCTCAAAATTCCCAAAATCTATCCTTGAAGTTATAAGAAAAACGGAACTACCGCCGTATATTCTATGGTACTATTGATTAGCGGTACTATCGGCATTAAGGCAGCGGTACTACCACAAGGCGGTACTACTGGCATTGAAAATGTGGAACTACCGTGTCAGTTGGTAGATGCATTAATTGTACCCCTCCACTTTGACCACTCTTCTTTCTCTCCACCCCAACGGTTATACCACATTTCCTCAAAGTTGTACACCCCTCCTTGGCTCTCTCTTTCTCCTCTTTTTCTCCTCTCAAAATCCACAAACTTGCTGGTAATTGTCTCAAATCTATGATCCATCATCACCTAAGGGTTGAATCAAGGTAAAAATCTCATTTTTATCCATGAATTTCCTTGTTCCAACCCTAGGTTTCCTCAAATTAGGTTTTGGCAAATGTAGATGATTTAGTGAGATACTTTTGGGCAATATTGTAGGACTAGCATTATATGATGTTTATACATCTTCTTCATGGATTCAATCCACAAAAATTTGCTAGTTAGATTACATGTGGTCTTGCCCTAGAACAAGTTCATCAAAAGTGGTACTACCAGCCCTCCGGTACTAAAAATACCATTCACAAGAGCTATGGCTCTCTAGCATCCCGAGTAGAATCTTCCTCTCAAGCACCAGCTCTCCCTCAACTGGTGACCTCTCAAGTCCCTCCTCTACAATCGACGACTAATCCAGTGGCAGAATTAGCATACAGAGCCAGAGAAATAAGAGGCAAGGCTCCAGTACAAGAAATGAAGTTAGAAACTAAAAGTGAGGAAAGCTCCTCTCATGAGGTTAGTGAGGACTCTGATGAGGAAATGGGTGAGCCAGAAGAACAACCCATAAACCTAAGAACCATACTAGTGATGAGTATGCGGTTCCTCATCAGCCAAATTAGTTTTTGCAGCAGAGGACATCTACTGATCTAAGATTCCACACATGGTTTCAGTAGGAAGTCTACTTTCAGAGGTATGGCCATCACCGACAATTCTCTAAGAACAAATATGCTGATTGGGCACATCTGGAGTCCTTGGACAGGTACATAGGGGAATACTAGCTCTTTCGCTCCTCTGGCATCCATGACTTTGTTGCCCTCACTTCGTTGCCCTCAAGTGCGACTACAATGAGGAGATCATCCGACAATTTTATGTAATGGTGTATGTCTCTCCAAACTTCACCTATATGGCTTAGATGACCAGGGAGAAGAGGTTGGTGGCAACCAAGCGAGATTTTGAGCAGGCCTTGAGGACAGAGTCTAGGATGTATGAAAAGATTCATGACAGGCCCATACTGAGAATCCAGGCATAGATGGTGTATTGTGAATCTACTATGAGGTATACGCCAGGAAACTTTTAGGTTTGCTTCCTCTTCCTAGCCTCAAAAACAGGATAATCAACCACACTTTCCTTCCTAAGAGTGGAAACTTCGATGCTATTAGAGGATACACATGGAACATTATAGATAGCATCATGCATGGATGAAGGTTTGATGTGGTTGAATTAATTATCTGAGAGCTTGATGCCTCCAAGAATGATAGAGTCAAGAGGATATATTTTGCACTTGACATTATGATTCTAATCATTACGAAGACTAGACATCGTGGGGGTTTGGGATCCACTCATAAGCCTTACAAGCCCCGAGAGGGCCCTCCTATCCTAGTTGCACCTCCATAGGCTCAGGTTGATGGAGAAGAAGAAGACCCAGCAATTCCGATAGATGCAATCTCACTCTCCCAAATCTATAATGTTGTCCTCCAAATTCGTAAAACTTAGGATGAGGCAACAATGGTGCTTGTTTCTCTTTCCGCCAGGTGGGCTCCATTAATGATTGAGTGACCTCCCTCGATGAACGAGTCACCTCCATAGAGCGCATTCTGGTAAGACCTTCTTCTCCTATCAGCTACGGTTGTCATCATTGTCACGGCCCTTCTCCACATGAGTAGACCTTTTTGGTACCTTGATGCCAAAGGGAGATAAATAAAGAAAATGAAGATGCACCAAAAGGGAAAAGAAGAAGAAGTCTACCTTAGTCTATTATCTATATTATCTATGCTATATTTCTATCATTATTGTCTATGCATGAACTTGTTATATGTCACTGAGAACTTGTTATATGTGACTTTTGGTATGGTGGACATGCAATCACTTTGCTTATGATGGTTATGTATGCATGAATCTACAATTACCTAAATTTGTCCACACAATTTTATATTCATGTCATGTACTTATGCTTATAATGCTTCCTCAAGTTCATCATTTAGAAGAAACTCCACCAGAATTTCCTAAAAATCTAATACATGTGCTTGCAATTCACCTCTTAGATCCACATGCACATGTTTAGGGGGAGTTTTCTTTAATTGACTTTGAAACAACTAATTCTCAATTCTTTTATGCTCAATTCTAGAATTTATTGTTTTTTAAAGTCGCAATAAGAATATATAACTCATTTTCAACAAGTAGTATAGTCAAACTATTTGAACTCTCTTACATAATTTGGGTTGTCATCAAGTACGAAAAAGGGGGAGATTGAAAGCATCTAGGCCCCTAAAAATATTTTGGTAATTAATGACAATGAGTGAATATGGAACTAATGTGTTTATCAAGTGTTTGAATGGTTTAGTCTCAGAATATGATTAATGACTGGGAGTTGCATGACGAGAATTGAAGAGGAGATCAACATGGCATGAAAGAAAGGTATATATAGTCTAGGATTGCCTTTTTAATTTTACCAGATTTTGGAGATTTGGTGGAAGACTAGATTTTAGGATAGACATTGTACTATTAAGAGGGATCCTGACTAGTAGCTTGAAAGAAAATTCTTGTGCCACTTGGATCAACTAAGGATCATGCATGCAGTTAGATTTTAAAATTGAAAGCTAACTATGCATTAACAGGAAAAAATGGTAGTACTGAAGGTTACTTGGTGATACTAATGCTCAGTGGCATGATTGAAATGAACTGCGGTATGACCACACCCTGATAGGACCGATTTCTAGTTGGCGGTATATATTTTCCAAAGAGATGCTTTTGGAGTAATTTAGTCCCCCCTCCCCGGGAAAACGGTAGTATCGGTGTGCAGACGGTGGAACTACCGCATAGCGGTATGCCCACAAATTTGAAGCGGAATTACCAAATCCCAATTGGATCGAAAATCAGTTGTCGGTACTTTATTTCCAAAGAGGGCCAGTTTTGATCCTCAAGAAAAGTGGTAGTACCGCTGTATAGAAAACGGAACTACCTCACCTTGAATGGTGGTAGTACCGCATCGCAAATATAAAAGCTAGTTCAGAAGCATTAACTACACATGTCATAGATGCAGATGTGCGTGTGTGGTAGTATCGGCCAATGAATTGCGGTACTACTGCATTTGCTGATTTTTTCAAGGATTGACCTTCAACGGTCGAATTTGCTAGTGGGGAGTACAAATACACCCCCACTAGCTCAAGGACAGGTAGAGAACATACCATTGAACATCTTTGAGCTATTAGCACTCTCCCAACACCTCATTTACTCCATTTGCCTTTATTTGAGGTAGTTGAGACATTCAAGTGCATTCATTTGATTTTGTTGATCATTGGAACTTAAAATTTGTCAAGCAAATGTTGTAGTTTATTACTCTTAGTGTTTGCTGGCACCTAGATGGCGTGGCAGGAGTTTGTGGGGTAATCTCTTCAAGAAGATTGTGAAGAGGCCAGCGCCAATTATGAGTGGCTTGGTGTTTGCTATCTCTGGAGTGGAGGAAGAGAAACCACTAGTGGAATTGAGAAGTAAGGCTTAATTTGTGGGGCCGGTCCAATTCATTTGGGCTTTACTCAATGTGGATTAGTGAAGACCGGCAAGTTTTCGATACCACATCAAAACATCGAGTATCTTCATTTGGTTATTTCTTTGTCTCTACTTTTCAATTTATATTTCTAGCAAATTGTAATTGTCATATCTTGTTGAGCTAGAAACATATTTGTGGGGACTTGGCTTGTGATACTTTAGCTTACTAGAATTGTATAGGTTTTGAATTGTAATAGAAATTTTGCTTATCTTTCAATTTGTAGAAATTAGTTTTAGAAAGCAAAAAATTTTAGAATCTCCTATTCACCCCTCTCTAGTTAGTTATCCTTCATCCTACAGCGGGTGGGTCCCAGGCCCGCAAGTTAAAGAAAAAGAAGGAAGCAGCGAGAAAGAAAGCGGAACGACAAAAGAAAGTCTTCGCGTGGGGAAGGTGGCTCGGGCACACTGCTGGAGCTAGGATGAATAGTGATGGGCCTGGCAAGACAGAATTTAAAAGGAATTCAATATGAGTTCTTCTATACGAAGTTGTGCTTGTAGGTGTTCAGGATTAAAATCACTGGTCATTTTAGCTATGAATTTTTTATGCCCATCTTTGGAATGTTTCGTGCTAAGTGGCCTATGCTATGTTTTTGTCAAGTTCTCTAGTTGTACAGATCATGCTCACATCCATAGTCACCTGGGTGTGGGCCCCCTGTGAACAAAGAAATAATGATGAAATAGGGACAAACAAATTAGGGTAATGCTGCAGCGCAGACATCTCATTGAATCAAGAAAAAAATCAAACGTCGTATCTATTGACGGAGTTACAACCACCGGGTGATCGAACAAGCGTCGTCGAAGTCACGATCACGAAGTAGTCATCCGACAGTTGGAGCTAGTGTACATCGCGCATGGGGGATGACTCCCTGGTGTCGTGATGATGATGACGAGAAGCGCTGCCCCACCTCTGCTGGTGAGATAGGGCAGCCGCCGATAGCATCTAGCATTATAGGCCGCTACCGGCAGCAACACTTTTTTAAACCAGCAGAAGCTGGCTGGGGTGCTCGCGACATGAGTGCTCCGATGGTAGCCCTCTCTAGTGCCTTCCCTTGCGCAGCTTCTTGCGTGAGTCCCCTATCGGATCCCGAAGCAACTACTCCAAAACCCTCTGTGTTAATCGCACTAGTTCAGGATCAGCTAGTGCACACAGTGGATAACAAAGGCAAATATCATGCATAATGAACAACTTTATTTAACTGAATGTGGGCCTGATTACCAAAGTTTAAATCAAGGGTCCATAAACCAAAATTAAATATAAGCAACGGAAGCACATAAAGTACTCCACAAGTTACCCCAGGAGGTTTAACAGAGTTAATGCATGCATAAGGATTGACAAAGAAAGGCATAATAAGGTTAATTGAGCGAAAAGTAGAATTGAAGTAAATATTGTAAGTAGATTCAAAAGCTGAATTTGATACAATAGATAAAAACAAGATTTTAACAAATTAATATCATTAATACAGGCTCCAACCAAACACTAACATATCCATAGGTATCCCACCTAAACCACCTTTCCTCAAAAAGATCTCATATCCACACATTTTTTTAATCTCTGAGAGACCATGTGGAGGTCATCCCGTGTGTGTGATGCGTAATTGACAAGGGTTTAGGAAAGTCGAGTTTGGTTTGTGTGGTTCGGACCATGTCATTGCGTGGTGCAATCGACGTCGGTCGGACTTGGTCAAACCTGGTCAAAGTGATTAGATGCATATTCTCTTGATTTGACAGGTTTGGGCTTCGTCATGCGTAAGTATGATGTTTTGATGCCATTTATGCCTTCATGTGTCGAGCGGTGCTATTTGATGTGTTTCTTGTCTGTGTTGGCTGCAGGACATCGAGGCGGAGTCGTGGCGAGACACGAGGTGACCGGACTAGACACAGGTGGTGTCGAGGTCAGAACGGTCGGATGTGTCGAAGACGGCGGAGACTCGAGGTGGTTGCGTGGCTTGGACGACACGGAACGCGGAAGCTTCCCGGAAGGTGCAGGAGGGGCGTTTTGGTAAAAACGCAAAGTTGCACAGGTGGAAGCGGTTCCGTTCGGGTTTTAGCAGACGTAACGGGTTGGAGACCCGTTAGCCAAAGGCTATATAAGGAGGGGATGTCTCCTTGTTCATGCAACACTTGTGAGAGGGAGTGCAAGGCTTTAGGGTTTTGTTTTTGCTTTGCCTTCTTTTGCTTTAGTTGGTGAGGGGGCAGAATTCTGTTGTGATCATGTCTCCTTCGTGAGGGCTTTCTCTCAGGTCAAGCATGTAGAGAGGAGAGAACATTCCCTTGATCCAATCATGTATGGGGCAATAGAGAGGATATGAGTTGATACTCCATGTAATCTTTCCTCTGTACTCAATCATTGATGGGAATGAATATATTTGATTTGGGTTGCTTCTGTCCTCCTGTGTTCTTCGTTGTTTTCTGTTTCTGTTGATTTCTTGGCTTTTGTGATTTGAAGCTATTTCTTGCCAAGAAGGTGCAAAATGGGTTGCTCTATGTTGGGATGATTCCTCAAGGTCATTTGATCAAACAAACTCCCAAGAGCATAGCTGATAATCCAAAGATTCCATTTCTCCCCTTTTGCTCTGCTCTTGATTTTCTAGGGTTAGGGTTCAGAGGAACTTGGCCACTTCTGAATTCTATCTAAAAGATGGCTCATGATTCATGTTTTCAAGTCTTCTTGATGTTGCTAAACTATTTGCAAAGTCCCTTGAGCAAAGGACCCAAGTATCTTGAGTAATCTTGGTTTTAGCTCATACTTTGCAAGAGTTTCAGATTTTGTCAAGAATATTGTTTCTCCTCTCTTCAGTTGAAATTCTTGGCTTCCAAAGATCCTAATGGTATTTAGGATGTAGTATTGACCTTTTGGTTTGATTAGATCAGCTTATGGTCATCGAATTTCTCTGCAGCAGAAGCTCTCAGCTTTTCTGAATTTTTTATCGTGCCAAACTGCTCTGGATTCAGGGAGGCCGGTCAGACCGCTCCCTGACCGGCTAGGAGAGGGCGGTCTGACCGCCCCCACTGTTTCCTGGATTTTTTATTCGAGGTCTTTTCTGTTAAATCTTTTTGTTGTTGCTGCTCTGTGTGTTAGGTCTCCGTAAGCTTGAGCTCTCACTCTTCATAGCTTTTTAGCTATTAGAGAGGAGATTCGCCGCGTCCTCACCGCCTTTGACGACCTCGACCTCAGCGAGGCAGAGGGATGGAGCGACGACGATGGGACGGACGAGCAAGAACCCAAGGGCGGCGACGACTTCTCTGGCATGTGCTTCATGGCCCTTGAGGGCGAAGTGAGCGACAGCGAGCTGTACTCCGACTCCGACGAGGTATACCCTTCATACGACCAGCTTAATGTTGCATTTCTTAAGCTAGGTGGATTTCATGCTAGATCTAGAGCTAGGGTTAGCGAGTTGGAGAAGGAAGTAGAGAGCTTGTCACGGGAGCTTACTTCACTTAGATCTGCTCCCTCCCGTGACGATTGTGATGTATGTACTGCCTTGCTGGATGACATGGAGAAGCTAAGGACCTTGCATGATAGTGTGTCCTCTGAGCTCGACATGATTAAGGTGGAGAATATTAGTCTTCTTGCTGAACTTGAGATGAGTAGGGTAGTTCCTCTTTCATCTACTACTGTTGAGACTATATCTTGCACCTCATGTGAGGATAAGGACAATGCTTTTAGAGGTTTGTATACCATGCTTATCGATCTGCCCGAGACTTGTGAAAATTGCAATAATCTGAAGATGAACCTAAAACGGGCAGATCATAAAATTGCTGAGTTGCGTGCTTATCTACTTGAGCCATTGTGTCTTGCACCAATTGTCCGAAATTAACCCTTGAGCTTGAATCTGTTTCTAAACAATTTCAAGAAATGGTTGATCATAACAACAATTTGGCTCAGTATGCGACTAAGGATCCTGCTAGCTCACCATGCATTAGTTGTGACAAACTAAAACTTGAACTCGCAGATTTGAATGAAAAATGTGTGAAGCTAACTAAGGATCCTCTAGTGAAGCCACCAACTGATTGTGATGTGATTGCTGGTGTGGGGGAGAAGCCCCAGGGTAAGGTAGAGACGCCTAGCGACGTGAACCAACTGGCTAGCAGTAGGACTGTCCCTTCTGAGTCGGCTGTGCGTGCACAAGCTGTTCGTTCCTCTGCTATTGGTTCTTCTTCTGCTCCCTTACCCCATGCTGTCTCTTCTTCCCCTGCTCTTCTTGCACCTGTCTCTTTCGGGAGTGTCAGTATCTTATGAACACTCTCGAGAGATTTGTAGGAGGCAAGAAGAAGCTAAATCTTATTCTAGACCAGTCCAAGATTTGCAAATTCAATCAAGGTCTAGGATACGATTTTTCTGAGGATATGAGGAAGCATCCACCTGCCGTGCTTAGACCCATAGCCGCAGGTGTGATCGAGATCAAGCCCAGGACCGAGAAAGTCCAATTCAAATCAGCGGGCTTTGTCCACGGGATTTCTGACAGCAAGGTGATCCCACCTGTTGCTTCGGCCTCTCAGAAGGCGAAGCCTCTTCGTGGTACTTCCACCTCTCAGAAGGTGAAGTATCACTGCACCTTTTGTCAGAAGGATGGGCATTTGATTGATCGATGCTTCAGGCGCGCCAAGATCGCGCGTAGAGACCGTGTTGAGTCTCTTAGGCGTATTCAGGGTCAGCCCTAGACCTTGAGTGCACCTAAGACCAACACGAGGTCTAGGTTTGCTCCTGTTGAGGGGTTTGGGCAGCATCGAGGACTTGGTTTTTTTGAGTTTTCTGGTTTTCATCCTTATGCTCCCTTTGGTCATGACTTCCACCGTTCTGAGGGTAGGTCTCGCTTCCCTTGTCGAGATGGCTACCCACGGCGTGATCAGCATGTTGCCGGTGCTCCGACTTGCTCTCCCGTAGCAGTCGGACCCAGTAATAGCTTCAGGTCTACACGTAGACCTTCTGCTTCTTTGAGCGACGGAGAGCGTAGGGTAGATAGAGGTCAGTCGTGTGTGGCTACTTCTTCTACTTGACGTGTTACTCAGTATTGGGTGCCAAAATCACTCTTGATTTACCCCAGTACTGAGACTTTACTCTCTCGTTGACCTAGGTTCGCTGAGCTGGGAAGGGAAAGGTTTGGCTCGTAGACTCCGGGTGTTCACGACACATGACCGGAGATTCTTGTTGGTTTTCTTCCCTAGCCCGTGCTCCAGGTGATGAGACGATCACCTTCGGAGATGCTTCATCTGGGCGCGTCATCGCCAAAGGTACAGTGCGCGTTAATGAGTTTTTTATTTTAAAAGATGTTGCCTTGGTTAGTAAGCTCCAGTATAATTTGCTTTCAGTCTCTCAGCTTACTGATGACGATTTCGAGGTGAGCTTCAAGAAAAACGCTTGCAAAATTCTTGATTCTTCGGGTAGTCTGGTTTGCAGGATTTCTCGTTATGGGAGGATCTTACGTGCTGATTTTTCTGAGTCTTCTGGTGATCCTCTCCGGTGTTTGGTTGCTTCTGAGTCCCGCGACCTTTCTTTCTGGCATAGGAGACTTGGTCATATCAGATTTTACCATTTGACCCAAGTTAGCGGTCATGACCTCATTCGTGGTCTGTTAAAACTCAAGATGGTCAAAGATCTTGTTTGCGCTCCATGCCGGAACGGCAAGATGGTTGCTGCTTCTCACCCTCCGGTCACAGTTACTATGACCGATGCACCAAGACAGCTGCTCCATATGGACACAGTTGGACCAGCTCGAGTGCAATCAGCGGGAGGGAAGTGGTATGTTCTTGTCGTGGTCGATGACTTCTCGAGGTATTCTTGGGTGTTTCTCTTAGCCTCGAAGGATGAGACGTTTTCACATTTCCGAGGTCTTTTTAGTAGGCTTTCTGTTGAGCTCCCGGGTGCCTTACGAGCGATCCGCAGTGACAATGGCACGGAGTTCAAGAATTCCTACTTTGAGAGGTTTTGTGATGAGACAGGTGTAGGGCACCAGTTCTCTTTTCCGCACGTCCCACAGCAGAATGGCATCGTGGAGAGGAAGAACCGTACCTTGGTCGAGATGGCCAGGACGATGCTCGATGAGTATTCTACACCAAGGAAGTTTTGGGCTGAGGCTATTGCGACCGCGTGCCATATTTCGAATAGAGTGTTTCTTCGGGCACACTTGCACCACACTTCTTATGAGTTGAGATATGGGCGAAAGCCCAGTGTATCTCATTTTCGTGTGTTTGGTTGCAAGTGCTTTTTTTTGAAGTCCGGGAACCTAGACAAGTTCGAGTCAGTTCTTGTGATGGGATCTTTCTAGGTTACTCGACTTCTTCGCGGGCGTATAGGGTCTGGAACTGCGAGTCTAGTAAAATGGTAGAGACCTATGAGGTGACTTTCGACGAGGCCAGTCCGGGGACTAGGCCCGATATCTCAGGTTCTTTAGGGCAGTTCGAGCCCATCTTCGTGGATGATGAGGAGGATGGAGATGAGGGTTGTTTACCCGATCTAGTTCCTCATCCTTCCCTTGAGGTGCCTTCTTCCACCGCACCTCGAGGAGATCAGCCCATGCCTTCCGCTTCTTCTGGAGCTAGTGGCTCTGTTCCTACCTCGTCAGCTCATGAGGTAGAGGCCACTTCTTCATCTCACCCAGGACCTCCCTGACATATCCAAAAAGACCATCCTTCTGAGCAGATTATTGGAGACCTTTTTGAGCGAGTCACTCGTTCAAAATCTGGCATGTCTCATTTCTATCTCCATTCTGCCTTTGTTGCCTCCTTCGAGCCCAAGGACGTTTGTTATGCTCTTTCTGATGAGTCTTGGGTCAATGCCATGCATGAGGAGTTAGAGAACTTCGAAAGAAACAAGGTCTGGTCGCTTGTTGAGCCCCCTCGAGGTCGCAATGTTATTGGGACTAAGTGGGTGTTCAAGAACAAGCAGAGTGAGGATGGGGTTGTCATTCAAAACAAGGCTAGACTGGTAGCTCAGGGGTTCTCCCAGGTTGAGGGTCTAGATTTCGAGGAGACCTTTGCCCCTGTAGGTAGACTTGAAGCCATTAGAATCCTGCTTGCTTTTGCGGCTTCTAAGGGTTTCAAGCTTTACCAGATGGATGTCAAGAGTGCCTTCCTCAATGGGTTTATTGAGGAAGAAGTCTATGTTAGACAGCCTCCAGGTTTCGAGAACCCCAAATACCCAAACCATGTCTTCAAGCTTTCCAAAGCGTTGTATGGACTTAAGCAGGCCCCTAGAGCTTGGAATGAGAGGCTTAAGTCCTACTTGTTGAGTCATGGTTTTGAGATGGGTAAAGTAGATAAGACCTTGTTCATCTGCCGGCATGGCACTGATCTTCTGCTCGTTCAGATTTATGTGGATGACATCATCTTTGGCGGCTCCTCGCATGCTCTCGTTTCTCAATTTTTCGATGTCATGAGCTCGGAGTTTGAGATGAGCATGATGGGAGAGTTGAGCTTCTTCCTTGGCTTCCAAATCAAGCAGACTCGGGAGGGTACCTTCTTGCATCAGGGCAAGTACACTCGAGACCTCCTGAAGCGCTTCGATATGAGTGATGGTAAGCCAGTGTGCACTCCGATAGCTACATCAGCTTCACTCGACCCAGATGAGGACGGCGAGCCAGTTGACCAGAAGGAGTATCGTAGCATGATTGGCTCCCTCTTGTACCTCACCGCCTCGAGACCGGACATACACTTCTCCGTGTGTCTTTGTGCTCGGTTTCAGGCTTCTCCTCGCGTATCTCACCGCCAGGCGGTGAAACGCATCCTTCGGTACCTTCGAGCTACCATTGACTATGGTATCTGGTACTCTTCCTCTTCCTGTCTTTCCTTGAGAGCCTACTCAGACGCAGACTTTGCCGGCTGTAGGATAGATAGGAAGAGCACTTCTGGCACCTGCCAATTCATTGGCACTTCTCTTGTTTCCTGGTCCTTGAGGAAGCAGTCCGGTGTTGCACAGTCCACTGCAGAGGCCGAGTACGTTGCTGTAGCCAGTTACTGTAGCTAGGTGCTTTGGATGGTCTCGACCCTGCGGGACTTTGGGTTAGTTATCGACAGTGTTCCACTCTTTTGTGATAACACTTCTGCGATTAACATTGCTAAGAACCCAGTGCAGCACTCTCGGACCAAGCATATTGATATCCGATATCACTTCCTTCGAGACCATGTGGAGAAGGGTGACATTGTGCTCCAGTTTGTGGAGAGTGATCACCAGTTGGCTGATATCTTCACCAAGCCTCTGGACAGCTCTAGGTTTTCAGCTCTACGGGGAGAGCTTGGGGTGGTTTGTCCTTATGGACTATTGTGAGGGGGAGCTTTGTGCTTTACTGCTTTATTATTTTGATTATGCTCTTACTCCTTTCTGTTGCACTGCATATGGGTGCATTGGGTCTAGTCCTCCTAGCATAGATTAGAGTGTTTCTCTTGTCTAGTTGCTTAGATTTCTTCCTCTCATCTTGTGTTTCTAGGATGCTGCTTGTTAGCTGTTCTCTTCTCACTAGGTTGAGCTCACTCACTTCTTATAGGTTCTAGCGAGGGTTGGGCCACCTTCGGGTAGATGGGGTACGTGTTTGCTCTCTAGTGTGTTAGATGATCAGTTGATAGTCCTGGAGTCATATGGGATAGATAAGAGTCAGTCTGAGTCATAGTTTCCTCTATATCTTATCTATGCTTTAAGGACTGCCTTTTGTGATTTTCTTGCCAGCTTCTCAATTTTATTGCTTTGGTTCAGGGGGAGTTCATTTGGGAGCTTCTAGAGCTTAATTTTGACATAACTCAACTTGAACTAAAAGTTGCATCTCATGTTGAGGGGGAGCTGGATTTTCTGCATTTCATGTTGCATTGTAATATAACTACATGGAGCCTTGATTATTATCCATTTATGACATGTTTACAATGCATTACACCTTGCCATGATCTGTGCTTACTTGCTAGATTGCTCATGACTTCATATGTATAGTCTAGTCTTTGCCATGATTAATTGCTTAAAATTGCACAACTTGAATTAACTCATGTCATGGTAGCACTTGAGACTAGTCTATCTTTACCTATCCTTTTACGATTCAGGCCATGTCAGATAGGCTGAGTTGAGTCTTGAATCTTTGTTGAGCTTTAGATTGAGCTATGTTAGTTTCTTGATGACCATGAGTTAGTACAATCTTCTAAGAAAGCAAAAAGATCTCTTTTGTGCGAAAGAACTGATCTCACCAATTCTTTCTCATGAGACCGTTTGCCATTGCACTAGGCATGAACTCAGGGGAGTTTTGGTTGACCAAGATCATCTCCTTAAGCTTCTAGCTTGGAGTGCTCGCATAAGGCTTGAGATCTAGCACATGTCTACACAAAAATCTGGTTGGAAACAATCATGAGATTTCTAAAGAAAAGCATGTCAATTGTGCTCAATTTGCTTAATTCCACATAGAACAAGTACTTAAGCAAATGTTTCATTCTTGAGCGTGTAGCACTCTAATTTGACTCAATACTAGCTTCTTGATTCCACTTAGATTATTGACATGGCTTGCATCATCCTTGGATACCTTTAGCTAGACTAGAATCATGGTTGACTTGACATGCTAAGAAATTTGACTAAATTTCAGATTGTGACTTACTTGGCTTAGCTTGATTCTACATGTCTTGTCATGATCTTGATAGCATAATTATGAGTTATGGCTTGGTGTAATACTCATATGGTCATCTCGGATAATCTTCATGGCTCTAAATGCTTAAAATAAATCAACTTCAACCATTTCATCCAATACCATGTCATATTCTCTCTTTTGCATTCTTGATGTGTTTATTGCTAAAAGGGGGAGAATATTGGAGAAAAAGCCATTTTGAGGAGTTCTTGGAGCTTTGAGGAAAACTTGCTCTTTCTTTTTACTCCTTTCGTCGACATGGTCATGATCTTCTTGATTTCCTTTGGACCATGTTTGATTCTTCTTCATTCTCAAACAAACTCAACTTCGCAAATATAATAGCTAGTTCAGAAGCATTAACTACACATGTCATAGATGCAGATGTGCATGTGTGGTAGTATCGGCCAATGAATTGCGGTACTACTGCATTTGCTGATTTTTTCAGGGATTGACCTTCAACGGTCGAATTTGCTAGTGGGGAGTACAAATACACCCCCACTAGCTCAAGGACAGGTAGAGAACATACCATTGAACATCTTTGAGCTATTAGCACTCTCCCAACACCTCATTTACTCCATTTGCCTTTATTTGAGGTAGTTGAGACATTCAAGTGCATTCATTTGATTTTGTTGATCATTGGAACTTAAAATTTGTCAAGCAAATGTTGTAGTTTATTACTCTTAGTGTTTGCTGGCACCTAGATGGCGTGGCAGGAGTTTGTGGGGTAATCTCTTCAAGAAGATTGTGAAGAGGCCAGCGCCAATTATGAGTGGCTTGGTGTTTGCTATCTCTGGAGTGGAGGAAGAGAAACCACTAGTGGAATTGAGAAGTAAGGCTTAATTTGTGGGGCCGGTCCAATTCATTTGGGCTTTACTCAATGTGGATTAGTGAAGACCGGCAAGTTTTCGATACCACATCAAAACATCGAGTATCTTCATTTGGTTATTCCTTTGTCTCTACTTTTCAATTTATATTTCTAGCAAATTGTAATTGTCATATCTTGTTGAGCTAGAAACATATTTGTGGGGACTTGGCTTGTGATACTTTAGCTTACTAGAATTGTATAGGTTTTGAATTGTAATAGAAATTTTGCTTATCTTTCAATTTGTAGAAATTAGTTTTAGAAAGCAAAAAATTTTAGAATCTCCTATTCACCCCTCTCTAGTTAGTTATCCTTCATCCTACAGCGGGTGGATCCCAGGCCCGCAAGTTAAAGAAAAAGAAGGAAGCAGCGAGAAAGAAAGCGGAACGACAAAAGAAAGTCTTCGCGTGGGGAAGGTGGCTCGGGCACACTGCTGGAGCTAGGATGAATAGTGATGGGCCTGGCAAGACAGAATTTAAAAGGAATTCAATATGAGTTCTTCTATACGAAGTTGTGCTTGTAGGTGTTCAGGATTAAAATCACTGGTCATTTTAGCTATGAATTTTTTATGCCCATCTTTGGAATGTTTCGTGCTAAGTGGCCTATGCTATGTATTTGTCAAGTTCTCTAGTTGTACAGATCATGCTCACATCCATAGTCACCTGGGTGTGGGCCCCCTGTGAACAAAGAAATAATGATGAAATAGGGACAAACAAATTAGGGTAATGCTGCAGCGCAGACATCTCATTGAATCAAGAAAAAAATCAAACGTCGTATCTATTGACGGAGTTACAACCACCGGGTGATCGAACAAGCGTCGTCGAAGTCACGATCACGAAGTAGTCATCCGACAGTTGGAGCTAGTGTACATCGCGCATGGGGGATGACTCCCTGGTGTCGTGATGATGATGACGAGAAGCGCTGCCCCACTTCTGCTGGTGAGATAGGGCAGCCGCCGATAGCATCTATCATTATAGGCCGCTACCGGCAGCAACACTTTTTTAAACCAGCAGAAGCTGGCTGGGGTGCTCGCGACATGAGTGCTCCGATGGTAGCCCTCTCTAGTGCCTTCCCTTGCGCAGCTTCTTGCGTGAGTCCCCTATCGGATCCCGAAGCAACTACTCCAAAACCCTCTGTGATAATCGCACTAGTTCAGGATCAGCTAGTGCACACAGTGGATAACAAAGGCAAATATCATGCATAATGAACAACTTTATTTAACTGAATGTGGGCCTGATTACCAAAGTTTAAATCAATGGTCCATAAACCAAAATTAAATATAAGCAACGGAAGCACATAAAGTACTCCACAAGTTACCCCAGGAGGTTTAACAGAGTTAATGCATGCATAAGGATTGACAAAGAAAGGCATAATAAGGTTAATTGAGCGAAAAGTAGAATTGAAGCAAATATTGTAAGTAGATTCAAAAGCTGAATTTGATACAATAGATAAAAACAAGATTTTAACAAATTAATATCATTAATACAGGCTCCAACCAAACACTAACATATCCATAGGTATCCCACCTGAACCACCTTTCCTAAAAAATATCTCATATGGACTCCATTCATCCACACATTTTTTTAATCTTTGAGAGACCATGTGGAGGTCATCCCGTGTGTGTGATGAGTAATTGACAAGGGTTTAGGAAAGTCGAGTTTGGTTTGTGTGGTTCGGACCATGTCATTGCGTGGTGCAATCGACGTCGGTCGGACTTGGTCAAACCTGGTCAAAGTGATTAGATGCATATTCTCTTGATTTGACAGGTTTGGGCTTCGTCATGCGTAAGTATGATGTTTTGATGCCATTTATGCCTTCATGTGTCGAGCGGTGCTATTTGATGTGTTTCTTGTCTGTGTTGGCTGCAGGACATCGAGGCGGAGTCGTGGCGAGACACGAGGTGACCGGACTAGACACAGGTGGTGTCGAGGTCAGAACGGTCGGATGTGTCGAAGACGGCAGAGACTCGAGGTGGTTGCGTGGCTTGGACGACACGGAACGCGGAAGCTTCCCGGAAGGTGCAGGAGGGGCGTTTTGGTAAAAACGCAAAGTTGCACAGGTGGAAGCGGTTCCGTTCGGGTTTTAGCAGACGTAACGGGTTGGAGACCCGTTAGCCAAAGGCTATATAAGGAGGGGATGTCTCCTTGTTCATGCAACACTTGTGAGAGGGAGTGCAAGGCTTTAGGGTTTTGTTTTTGCTTTGCCTTCTTTTGCTTTAGTTGGTGAGGGGGCAGAATTCTGTTGTGATCATGTCTCCTTCGTGAGGGCTCTCTCTCAGGTCAAGCATGTAGAGAGGAGAGAACATTCCCTTGATCCAATCATGTATGGGGCAATAGAGAGGATATGAGTTGATACTCCATGTAATCTTTCCTCTGTACTCAATCATTGATGGGAATGAATCTATTTGATTTGGGTTGCTTCTGTCCTCCTGTGTTCTTCGTTGTTTTCTATTTCTGTTGATTTCTTGGCTTTTGTGATTTGAAGCTATTTCTTGCCAAGAAGGTGCAAAATGGGTTGCTCTATGTTGGGATGATTCCTCAAGGTCATTTGATCAAACAAACTCCCAAGAGCATAGCTGATAATCCAAAGATTCCATTTCTCCCCTTTTGCTCTGCTCTTGATTTTCTAGGGTTAGGGTTCAGAGGAACTTGGCCACTTCTGAATTCTATCTAAAAGATGGCTCATGATTCATGTTTTCAAGTCTTCTTGATGTTGCTAAACTATTTGCAAAGTCCCTTGAGCAAAGGACCCAAGTATCTTGAGTAATCTTGGTTTTAGCTCATACTTTGCAAGAGTTTCAGATTTTGTCAAGAATATTGTTTCTCCTCTCTTCAGTTGAAATTCTTGGCTTCCAAAGATCCTAATGGTATTTAGGATGTAGTATTGACCTTTTGGTTTGATTAGATCAGCTTATGGTCATCGAATTTCTCTGCAGTAGAAGCTCTCAGCTTTTCTGAATTTTTTATCGTGCCAAACTGCTCTGGATTCAGGGAGGCCGGTCAGACCGCTCCCTGACCTGCGGTCAGACCGCTCTCATGTTGGCGGTCAAACCGGCTAGGAGAGGGCGGTGTGACCGGTGGGTGGCCGGCGGTCTGACCGGTTTAAGGCCTGCGGTCTGACCGCCCCCACTGTTTCCTGGATTTTTTATTCGAGGTCTTTTCTGTTAAATCTTTTTGTTGTTGCTGCTCTGTGTGTTAGGTCTCCGTAAGCTTGAGCTCTCACTCTTCATAGCTTTTTAGCTATTAGAGAGGAGATTCGCAGCGTCCTCACCGCCTTTGACGACCTCGACCTCAGCGAGGCAGAGGGATGGAGCGACGATGATGGGACGGACGAGCAAGAACCCAAGGGCGGCGACGACTTCTCTGGCATGTGCTTCATGGCCCTTGAGGGCGAAGTGAGCGACAGCGAGCTTTACACCGACTCCGACGAGGTATACCCTTCATACGACCAGCTTAATGTTGCATTTCTTAAGCTAGGTGGATTTCATGCTAGATCTAGAGCTAGGGTTAGCGAGTTGGAGAAGGAAGTAGAGAGCTTGTCACGGGAGCTTACTTCACTTAGATCTGCTCCCTCCCGTGACGATTGTGATGTATGTACTGCCTTGCTGGATGACATGGAGAAGCTAAGGACCTTGCATGATAGTGTGTCCTCTGAGCTCGACATGATTAAGGTGGAGAATATTAGTCTTCTTGCTGAATTTGAGATGAGTAGGGTAGTTCCTCTTTCATCTACTACTGTTGAGACTATATCTTGCACCTCATGTGAGGATAAGGACAATGCTTTTAGAGGTTTGTATACCATGCTTCTTGATCTGCCAAGCCAACACTGAGATTTCACCACAACATGGAGCCCCTCTTGAGCCGAGTGAGACTTTTCATGGCCTACGCCACGCTCACTTTCAACCTACAGCGAAACTCAGGTTGGGACCTACGTACAAATTAATCAGCCAAGGTTGTCCCATACCAGCGTTGTGGTAGTACAAAAAGGGCTTTGTAGCAGTAGCTCACAGACTGGTCCTTAACAGACTTAGGCACTAACCACATACCCCCTTGTGCTTGGCAATCAACACTGCGTTACCAAACAACAATGCATGCCAGCAAGCACCGAGCACTTAACCATTTGCCTAAGTGTAAACCAAGTTTTTATATTTTGATTAGAAATATTTTATAATCCTTCTTGACTCACCAAAGTCAAGAATACATTTGAAAACTTTATCATTTTATGTAAAACAATTGATCCCACCTAAATCATTGTAATCATGGCTAAGCAATTCTATAAAATTTCCGGTTAATATTAGGGTGACAAGGCATGATTGTTCAGAGTCAAATTTGGCTATACATAAAGGAATTGGGCATAACTAGAATTCAAATTGAATTTAAACTAGATTAAATAAAAGTATGCATGCATAATAATTTAAAAAACAACATAATTAATTTAAATTACTAGGAGCAATATGATCAAAGGTGTAACTTGCCTTGCTCAAAGTCTTGATGCTGTGGATCGTCGAAATCGAACTCTCCAGATTCATTGTAGTCTATACGCCAAGAACCAAAGAAAATCAATTCAAATAAGCTTCAAATAAATTTCAAAAATTATAAAATATATACTAGGAGATAGATTATGATTTCAGATGAATTTATGAGTAAGAATCAATGGATTCGGAGTTCGGACGATGAAGAACAGGTCATCAGAAGATCGGTTGGAAAGGAAATTGCTGAAAAAAGAAGACTTTGGTCTGAGGGAAGTCTCACAAATTCAATTTCTTTTTATTTTAGAGGAAGAGGAATGCTAGGAAAATATTTGGACAAATAAGAATAGAATGGATTTGTGTTGGATCGAAGTTGGCGACAGAGGGGGGGGGGGGTGAATATCGATTAAAAACAATTCTCCCGCCCTCGACAAGTACGTATATGCAAGTCTCCTCTCCTATGGCTACAAGAAGCTATGAAGAGGAGGACTTCAACTCTCTGGAAACTCAAGACACCATAAAGAAAGGGAAGAACAAAACCCCCAAGAAAAACCAAGAGAGAACATAAAGTGCAGAGGGGGCCGGTCTGACCTGAATGCACTGGGCGGTCAGACCGTAGTGCTCAGGCCGGTCTGACCGGGCTCAAGCCGCCAGTCTGACCGCCAGCACTACACCGGTCAGACCGCCTACCTTCGGCCGACCTGACACTCCTCGGGGGCAGCAACCAGAAATGCAGATTTTCAGACAAAAAACTTGGAACTTCAAACTGCAACCAAATTTGGGACTTCTCTCTTGATCTGACCAGAAACAAGGGAATACAACCTAAATAGCCAAAGGAGCAGAGGGAACCAAGAAAGGCCAACTCAAAAACAAGAATTTCAGATTTTGGGAGAAATCTGATAACTTACAGAGACCATTCTCAAAAGACAAATTCCCAACAATTTTTTGATCCTTTGGCCAAAAGACTTTGCAGATATGATAGCAATAGCCACTAAACTCTGCAAGCCAAGATTCAAGCCATCTCATAGAGGGAAAACAGATTTGCACCAAAACCCTAGAATTGCAAGAGAAACTTCAGAGAGAGCACACAAAATCAAATTGCTCAGGATTCCCAAGTCCTTTGCACAAGAGATTTTGCAATCAAGTTGGCAATAATCTAAGGTCATGCCAGCAAGAATCTCAGGCCTTTTCCTCAAGAGAATTAAGAAACTCATTAAAACACCAGAAGAGGAAATGAAGAACAGAGAGAGCCCAAAATGCAAGAACTGAAATTAAACTTGATTTGCTCTTGGAAAAATCGATCAAGTGATCTTGAGGTATCATCCCATCATAGAGCAACCCATTTTGGGACTCCCCAGCAAGAATCAAGCCAAAAACAAGAAACTCAAAAATCAAGCCAAAAGAGCATCGAAGGGAAAAGTAAACAGAGAGCTAGAGACTGAATCAAATTCAACCAACCCATCTCATATTGATATTGAGGATCAAAGAGACGTCCCCATACGCATGTACATTCAATAGATGGATTACATAGCCTCCACTCCTCCTCTACCTCTCCCTAGACTCAAGAACACATGAAGAACACCAAGGGAGGAAAACTACGAAGGAGACACCCTTCAACAGAAACTCTGCCTCTTCTACCAACTAAAGCCTCAAAGCAAAACCAACTCTCAAAGGCTCTTTTGACTAAAGCAAACCCTAACTCTCTCCCAAAGCCATGAGAGGGCATGCAGCCCCTCCCACCTATTTATAGCCCTTGTCTAACGGGTCTCCAACCCGTTACGCCGGCTAAATCCAACGGAGCCCGCTCCCGCTTGTGCAGCCTTGCGAAATTACCGATTCGCCCCTCCTGCACCTTCCGAGAAAATTCCACGCTCCTTGTCGTCCAAGCCTCGCAACGACCTCGAGTCTCCGCCGTCTTCGACACATCCCGACCGTTCTAACCTCAACGCCACCTGCGTCTAGTCCGGTCACCTCGTGTCTCGCCACGACTCCGCCTCGACGTCCTGCTGCCAACACAGACAAGAAACACATCAAATGGCACCGCTCGATACATGAAAGCATAAAAGCATTAATGAAACCTGTCAAATCAACAGAATATGCATCCTAATCACATTGACCAGGTTTGACCAAGTCCGACCGAGCCCGATTGCACCCCGCAACGTCAAGGTCCGAACCACCCAAACCAAACTCGACTTACCTAAACCGATGTCAATTACTCATCATTCTCTTTGGATGACCTCCACATGGTCTCTCAATTTCATGGAGATTTTGCAAGGTTTGAATTTGAGTTTTGGAAGTGCATAGAAAATTTTGAATGGAACTCAGGCTTGAAAAAAACCTGGTTTTGAAATTTGAAATTTAAATTTTTGTAATACCAAATAAACTTCAAATATTCAAAATGATGGTATAAATTGATAGATTAGAATTTGTGAAGAATTTAGAAATTTTAATAGGTCCAATCGGAGTTAAAACGAAAGAGAACATGCTCTCGGAAGTTTGGATTCTAAAGAAAAGGAAAAGGCTGATTTTTTGGAATTATTTTTGTACTGAAAAAGGAAGATTATGACATCATCAAGAGGTTTATGGTGGACTGGTTTCATGCACCAGGAAGGAGGCTGAGGTGGCACATCGGCTAGCGTGGGCTACTGGGCGCTGAGGTGGAGTCCACTCGGTGCCAGGTGGTAGGCACGACACCTGCCATGTCAGCTCGATTGCTGACGTGGCCTCGCCAGCCGGGGCGGCGCTCGGGACCCAATGGTCACCAGAGCTCTGGCGCTTAGCAGCGATCGGTGAGTGGCGCAAGAGCGAGAGGGGGCGAAGGGGATCCCATTGTACCTTGGCGCGACGCTCGGGGATGGCCTGAGGCATCCAACGATAAGCAGGAAGCTGCGACAGTGGTTGGCTCCGATGGTGACAGCTTTCTAGTGGCGGCTTGCTCAGTGGAAGGGCGGCGGAGCTTTGCACGGGTGCGGAGGAGTCGGTGGTGAGGCTCGGTGTAGTTCCAGCCGATGGCAATTCCTCGCTGAAGTTCGACTCAAGCGGAAAGGTGAGCTTCTTAATGTGGTAGAGCTCTGGTGGGTTTGGGGCTCGGTCGAGGTGCGAATGGTGATCGCCGGGGCACGGGAAAGGTGGGGGCGACGTCGGCGAGGCGCGAAGCGGACCGAGGCGATGGCGATTGCTCGCCGGAGTTGTGGCCAAGGCTCGGGGAAGAAGGGCATGGAAGAGAGGGGAAGGAACGATGTAGGGCTTCTCGGATGCACGAAGGAGGAAAAGGAGGGAAGGACTGGGTGTGGGAAGGGTTTATAAGGCGCGGAGAGGAGTAACGGTTGAGCACGACCTCGCCGGCATTAAGATGAGTAGAAACGGCGCATAACAGCGGAATGAGGCTTTAAGACAGAGGGGAAACGGGCGGAGTGAAGGCAGATTGATGAGGGCACTCAGATGCGCATTTGCTCGAGCCTTAAATGAAGAGAAATAGTTGATTTGAAAGCTCGGGGAGAGGCCGGCCATG
This sequence comes from Dendrocalamus latiflorus, assembly GCA_017311315.1. NCBI lineage: Eukaryota > Viridiplantae > Streptophyta > Magnoliopsida > Poales > Poaceae > Dendrocalamus > Dendrocalamus latiflorus. Next base: position 2,793,956 of record CM029628.1, read on the forward strand.
ACAGCGGGTGGAGGAAGAAGAAGGGAGGGGAGGCAGACACATCTGACAAGCGAGGCCCGCGTGTCGGTGAGAGAGAAGAGAAGGGTAAGAGGCAGACGGCTGGATGAGAGGCACGTGGTCGGAGATGAGGATCCTGACCGTTGGCATGGTTAAGTGAGGATGGACGCACGAGATTAGATCGAGCGGCAAGGACTGAATCTAGGCTGTTGGCAAGAAATGAAGGTGTAAGTGGGAGCGGGCGGCTGAGATTAAATCAGGCTGTGGGATGGATTTGATCTAGGCGTTACTCGTGTCAGCCCGAGGAGATTTTGCGCTTAAAATTTGTTTTTGATTCTTAGAAATATTGGGAAGGTTTGAAAATACTTACAAAATAGCAAATAAAGTCTAACAATTTCAGAAAAATTCACAGAAATTCCTGGAGATGTTTTAGACTTAGAAAAGATATTTACATCTTAAAGTTGGTCTTTTAATTTTTACAAAAATTCTTTTTATCTTTGAAAAGCACAGAAAATCCAAATAAAAGCCAAATACTTTAAAAATAATTAATTTTAAATAGGATTTTTTATAGAAATCCAAATTATCTTTTACTTAATAATATTTTTAGGATTGTAGTTAAATTACTTTTTAGAAAAGCCTTTTTTAAAAATATGAAAATAGGCAAATAAAATCTCCGAAATTCAATTAACCAAATAACACTTGATTTTATTTTAAATTAAATTAACTTTAATTTTTTTACTAAAAATTTTAAAATATATAGCTGGGCTATTACATCCCCACAGACATCGCCAACTGTTGTAGCCTTGCTACAATCGGAGTACAGGGTACCCCTTTCTGATGGGAGGAGGTAGAGCTAGAGATAGGAGAGAGAGAGAGAGAGAGAGAGCTCTGTGTAAATGACTAGATCCCCCTTCTCATACCCCTCTTGGGGGTTTGTTTACATGAATGGGGTAGGATGGGAATTTCCCATCCTAACCCTTTAACAATTACAAAAGGTGAGGGTACATTGGTACATTCCTCTATACTATTGGGACTATTACATATTGGGACAGTTGCAAGGTCCAGTCACGGGGGGTTGGGCCACCCCTACAACAGTACTCCCTCGACAGCAAGTATAGAGGTCCCGATGGGCGAGCTGACGTGACCAACTATCCCAGCCCCCATCCCCCGCCAGCAAGCACGAAGGTCTAGATAGGCGAGCTGATACAATTGGCACCTCGAGCCCTCGAGAGTGTAGATGCAGTAAATCTACCGGCGCTGGGTTCTTTCGCTTTGCTCAAACTTGAGTGGCGCATAGTCACGTACGAGGAAGTCCCACGCCAAGGGTACGGTCGTGCTGTTGATGTCCTATTTCCGATGTGGGAAGCACATGAAGGCAGAGTCGCGGGGCGGGCCACCCCTCTGAGGTGATACCTATGAGGAGGGTGGTTAAGACAGTTGTCAATGAAGACACGAGGTCAAGGTGGTCAGTCGGGCGGCGACAAAGTCGGCGGAGTCTCGACCATAGAGTGGACTACAAGGTGGTCGGACAAAGTCAGGACCACAAGGCGGTTGGAGGAAATGTCTAGGACCACAAGATAGTTGGATGAAGTCATGATGACGAGGTGTCACACGAAAGTAGATGAAGTCAGTGGATGGACGAAGACTTGAAGCATGTGTGCTCCGTCCCCCACCCTTCAAACAGGCATCGACGAAGTTGGTGGAATCTCGACCGTAAGGCGGTCGGAAGAAGCATCAGTGACCACGAGGTGGTCAAACATCTACGAGGCAATGTGACCAAGCATCTACGACCACAAGGTGGTTAGACGAAGTTTTGACCACGAAGCAATGTGACCAAGCATCTATAACCACAAGGTGGTCAGACGAAGTTTCGACCGTGATGCAGTCGGATGAGGTGACCTTAAAAAAGTATGTGTACTATCTAGATGATCTTACATATTTATACACTACACATACAACATGCGGGATACTCACTGCCTTGCGAGATACGGTATATATATGTGACTTGCATCCTAACGATGGAGTCCCACGAACCAATTAATCAAGTCGGACGTTGGTTAGCTAGTATTGTCCATATATACCATTATCTATTCATATGTCTCGTGCGATCGAGCTGTCCGAGGTTGCCAGCTTTATTTCTCCCGTGTAATCAAGTCAGTACAGATAATAATGCTGTGGCAACTAGTATGGATATATGCCCGTTCGGTTGAGTTGAAAAATAGTGTCTTATAGCTTAAATTGCACTGTAGCTGAATGAGATTACATAGTAGCTGAAAAAATCTATATATTTGGATATATCGTCCTTGAGTTAAGATTCGGAAAATCGAATTTTTTGTACGGATAATCCATTTTTTATTCAAAATTGCAGAAATATAGCCGCAGGAAATTTGTTTTACAAAACTAGGCTCCAGTCGCCTAATGGCTGGGCGACTGGAGCGTTTCGCCCAACCAGAAAGCGACATCTGGTAAATCTACCAATGGTTCGGCGATTAATTGCAGTCGCCCCACCGTTGGGCGACAGCAATCCAGTCGCCGAACCGTTTGGCGACTAGAGGTGAGATAAAAACCCAGCCGCTCGGCCGCCGGCCGCGTTCCGCATACTGTTTTCATTCAGCCACACTATTTCGAGAGGAAGGAGAGGAGAAGAAGGGGAAGAAGAGAAGGGGGAGAGAAGGAGAGGGAGAGGAGAAGAGGAGGGGGAGAGAAGGAGAGGGAGAGGAGGAAAAGAGGAGAGGGAAAAAGTGATTTCCAGGTATTTTTTATTAGTGTTAGAAAATTAGTTTAGAAAATTTAGTTTAGAAATTTATTTTAGAAAATTTAGTTTAGAAAATTAGTTTAGAAATTTCTTTTACAAAATTTACTTTAGAAAATTAGTTTAGAAAATTTAGTGTCGAAATTTTGTGTAGTATTTTTATGTATTATTGTAGAAAATTTAGATGTAGTTTACAAATTGAGATGTAGTTTAGAAATTTAGTTTAGAAAATTTAGAGTTTAGAAATTTAGATGTAGAAAGTTTAGTGTCGAAATTTTGTGTAGTATTTTTATGTATTATTGTAGAAAATTTAGTTTAGAAATTTAGTTTAGAAATTTCTTTTACAAAATTTACTTTAGAAAATTAGTTTAGAAAATTTAGTGTCAAAATTTAGTGTAGTATTTTTATGTATTATTGTAGAAAATTTAGATGTAGTTTACAAATTGAGATGTAGTTTAGAAATTTAGTTTAGAAAATTTAGAGTTTAGAAATTTAGATGTAGAAAGTTTAGTGTCGAAATTTTGTGTAGTATTTTTATGTATTATTGTAGAAAATTTAGTTTAGAAAATTCAGATGTAGTTTACAAATTGAGATGTAGTTTAGAAATTTAGTTTAGAAAATTTTGAGTTTAGAAATTTAGATGTAGAAAATGTAGGGTACAAATTTAGATGTAGAAAATTTAGTGTACAAATTTTGTATAGTATTTTTATGTATTATTATAGAAAATGTAGTGTAGAAATTTAGATGTAGAAAATTTAATGTTGAAATTATTGTACAAATTTTGCAGGTATGACTAGTGCTGGACGTGACTCCGATTGGCGGTACCCGCTGTTGGACGAGCACGTGGACCGCATGCGTCGCGCTTCCCATCGTGTGCCGCCACCGGGGAGCACGGACGAGCCGCCAGAGTTGTGAGTGGTCCGGATACGCGCACCTCACATGGCCTGGGGACTCGACCCCCGTTGGACTGCCAGGTTTTCACTACGCCAGCTTTTTAGTGCTGCCATAAGAACGTACCGTGTTGACCTTCACTTTGTTTGCAGGCTGCGGGATGCTGGGCTACTCCCTCTTGCCCGGATGGTGTCACACGAAAGTAGATGAAGTCAGCGGCTGGACGAAGACTTGAAGCATGTGTGCTCCGTCCCCCACCCTTCAAACAGGCATCGACGAAGTTGGTGGAATCTCAACCGTAAGGCGGTCGGACGAAGCATCAGTGACCACGAGGTGGTCAAACATCTACGAGGCAATGTGACCAAGCATCTACGACCACAAGGTGGTCAGACGAAGTTTTGACCACGAAGCAATGTGACCAAGCATCTATGACCACAAGGTGGTCAGACGAAGTTTCGACCGTGATGCAGTCGGATGAGGTGACTATGACCACAAGGTGGTCAGACAAAGTCACGATCGCGAGGTGATCAGACGATGCGTCTATGACCACAAGGCGGTTAGACAAAGTGGCTACGACCACGAGGTGGTTGGACGAAGTCATGACCATGAGGCGGTCGGACGAAGCGTCTATGACCACGAGGTGATCGGACAAAGTCTCGACCATGATGCGGTCAGACGAAATCGGTAGTGGGATAAAGACTTGAAGCACGTGCTGCGTCCCCCACCCTTTGGATAGGTGTCAACGGGGTCGGACAAAATCACGACCGCCAAACGGTCAGATGAATCATCTACGACCGCGAGGCGGTCGGACAAAGTCATGACCATGAGGCGGTCGGACGAAGTTATGACTGTGAGTTGGTCAGACAAAGCGTCTATGACCACGAGGTGGTTGGATGAAGTCCCAACCATCTCTTGGTCATAGACGATTCATCTGACCACCTCTTGGCCAGATAACAAAATCAGCGAAGTCTTGACCGCAAGGCGGTCAGACAAAGCATCGGCGACCACTGGGTGATCGGACGAGCATCGATGAAGTCACGATCATGAAGTGGTCATCGGACAATCGGAGCCAGTGTACATCACACACAAGGGCCGACTCCTTGGTGCCATGATGACGATGACGAGAAGTGCTACCCCACCTTTTCTAGTGCGATGGGGCAGCCGCCAATAGCATATAGCACGGTAGGCCACCAGCGGCAACATCACTTTTTTTGAAAGCCAGCAAAAGCTGGCTGGGCAGCACTCGGTCATCCATTCTTTTTCTTGCAAACTAGTTTTTTGGTTGCTCTTCATTGAATTTGTTGTTGGTCTTCCCTGCAAAAAAAATAATGAATTTGTTGTTTGCTCTTGAGAGTTGGTTTGTTGGAGGAAAAACAACAGGTTTGGTTGCGTCTTGTGTTGAAGGGTTTGATATTTGTTATAGGCGATGTTTTCTTGTGTTGCCCCATGAAACATTTTGTTGGGTTTGAGTCAGGGGATTCGAACATCGAGATTTGCTCCATCACAAAAATTTAATGAAAGAAGAATCGTACGGCCCTAGCACCTGGGGACGTGCATTAATTTAAGAGTACGACTACAGCACAGTATACCGTTTGGATCAAATCCAAATGTTATAGCATACAACCGTCCATCCCGACGTAATAATCTAACACATGGAACTCCTCTCATCAGTGCTTACTTTTTCGGATGGGGAGAGCTTGCCGCCATCCTCACCGTGCAGTCACCGACCTGCCTCATCCTTGTATTGCGTCGTCCTCCTCCGTCTAAGCCACATGTACATCCAAAGACTAAGTAACTATCACGAGCACAAGTTCTATACAGTTGATTCAAGTTAGTCAAAACCATGTATCATGTAACTCAACATAATCAACCAATAGCACTCACACTACTACAGGAAGCCTCATAGTAGACACCTCATCACAGACGGTTTTGTGAAACCGTCTCTGATGAACACTATTACAGCCGGTTGTAATTAGGAGGCCATCTGTGGTATTTGTGGTGGGAAAATGGATTATCACAGGCGGTTATTACCGAAGTATCACAGACGGTCTGTATTAAAAATCGTCTGTGATAATCCCAGATTATCACAGACGGTTTTTAATAAAAAACCGTCTGTGATAAGCTAGTTATCACAGACGATTTTAATCAAAAACCGTCTGTGATAATTCACAAACGGTTTTTAGTTAAAAACCGTTTGTGATAATGGCTAAGGCATTTATTGCGCTGCTCAGACCGCATCTGTCTTCATTTCGATCCAGATCTAGCCACTGCTGCGCACTTTTTCACTCGGGAGGAAGCTAGGCGATTTCAGGCCAGTTAATTTGGTGGGAAGAGGCAGAGATTGAGCTTTGAATATTCAGTCTTTCCTGGTTGCTCTAGATATGGTTAGTAATGTAATTTATTTTTTCTTTAATTGCATTACAATTTAGGTCTAAGTAATCCATTTGTGGTTATTGAAGATGGTTAATTTGCAAAATTGTTGGTTATATAATAGCTGTTGTGTTTGTAATATGAATTGAGCTAGCAAATTAAGTCTCAATATAATAAATGTGGCCCGTATATATGTAGTTATAATTAGTTAATCTAGATTTTAATACTAAGTTGTTATATATGTACGCAACGTAGGACCGAAGCTTGATGTATGCCGCGAGCCGTGTGAGTGAAGAGTGCATTAATGGCGTTTCTGCTTTTATAAGAGTCGCCGAGGAGGATATGTTGAATAAGGGGGTGGAATATATGTGCTGTCCATGCACTGACTGCGAGAATTTGAAGATGTTTAAGAACCGAGGGCAAATTGTAGCGCACTTGATTCGGAGGGGTTTCAAAAAGGATTATACGTGTTGGACCAGTCATGGCGAAGTGAATGATCATATGCCGCCGGATGACATCGTCGGTGAAGTGAATGATATGCCCCCGGATGACATCGCCGGCGAAGTGAATGATATGCCCCCGGATGACATCGCCGGTGAAGTGAATGACATGCCGCCGGTTGATGTCGATTGTGGCTCGGATTCGAATAGGTTGCACGATGATAATCTGGATCAGATGCTTCGCGATGTAGAAGAGAACTATGATGAGAGAGAGTATGTTAAATTCCGTGGCTTGATGGAGGACTCAGAGAAACCTTTGTACACGAGCTGCAAGTACACGAGGTTGTCGGCCGTGCTTGAACTGTTGAAATTGAAGGCAAGCAACGGTTGGTCCGACAAGAGTTTCACGGCGCTGCTAGGTCTTTTAGCGGACATGCTTCCGGAGGGAAATGAGTTGCCTAAAACCACGTATAAAGCCAAGAAGGTTCTTTGTCCGTTGGGAATGGAAGTAGAAAGAATACATGCATGCCCGAACGACTGTATCCTCTACCGTAAAGAGTATGCAAACATGCATGTATGTCCGGTGTGCAACGCATCCCGATACAAACGTAACAATCAATCAGATGATGGCGAGGGAACAGAGGCGAAGAAAGGACCTCCTGCTAAGGTGGCATGGTATTTTCCTATAATTCCCCATTTGAAAAGGTGTTTTGCAAATCCAAAGGAGGCAAAACTGCTGCGTTGGCACTCGGAGAAGCGCAAGAAGGATGGAATGATAAGACACCTTGCTGATTCCGCGCAGTGGAGAAACATCGATAGGAGTTTTGCAGAGTTCGGTGCAGAACCAAGGAATATAAGGTTTGGACTGAGTACAGATGGAATGAATCCTTTCAGTAGCATGAGCAGCCGACACAGCACATGGCCCGTGATAAAAATGTGCGGGCCCGTATTCCTACGTAGCATGTACCCATTTGAGAGGTTCATGGGAATTCTCAAGTCCTACGTACGGAATCGTTCTCGGCCGGAGGGCAGCATCGTCGAAGGTTATGCAAGCGAAGAGGTCATTGAGTTTTGTGTCGATTATATGGCTCAGATTCAACCGATAGGTGTCCCTCAATCTCGTCATGAGGGGAGGCTGAAGGGTCTCGGAACTATCGGAAGGAAAGCAATCACTCCAGATATGGACACGTATACTCAAGCCCATTTCACGGTGTTGCACCACATGACTGAAGTGGCGCCTTATGTGGAGCAGCACAAGGATGTGCTTCGGCAACAGAATCCAGAGCGGCCGGATGTTTGGATCATGAGGCAACACAACCATTGGTTCAACCAATGGTTGAAGGAGCAAATCGCTAGGAGCTCGCCGAGTGAGATGCTGACATGGTTGGCAAAAGGGCCGACATTTACAGTTGTGACATGGCAAGGATATGACATAAATGGGTACACATTCTATACGCAGTCTCAGGATGTCAAGAGCACTAACCAGAACAGCGATGTCCGCATAGATGCATTCAGTACCGATGGGTCGAGAAACTCGTACTATGGCTTCATAGAAGAGATTTGGGAGCTCGACTATGTGGTTTTCAAAATCCCCTTATTTCGCTGCCGTTGGGTGCATCTCCCACAGGTGAGGGTTGACAAGTACGGTGTCACGACCGTGGACCTCCAACGTGTCGGGTACAAAGACGAACCATTCGTACTCGCCAATCAAGTTGTTCAAGTTTTCTATGTAACCGACCCGGCAAATAAGAAACGCCATGTAGTTCTTCATGGAAAAAGGAGAATTGTTGGAGTGGAGAATGTAGTGGACGAGGAGGAATACAATCAATTTGACGAGTTACCTCCTTTTGGAAATGGCATAAGGGTCGACGATGAACAACGTGACGAAACTAGTTACGTATGCATTGATCATGATGAAGGGCTAATTTTTAAAGGAAATAAGCAAGTACAATAAGAATGTATATGTGAAAATGTGTGATGTAGTCAATTTTGAGATGTATATGTGAAAATGTGTGATGTAGTCAATTTTGAGATGTATATGTGAAAATGTGTGATGTAGTCAATTTTGAGATGTATATGTGAAAATGTGTGATGTAGTCAATTTTGAGATGTATATGTGAAAATGTGTGATGTAGTCAATTTTCAGATGTGTATGTGAAAATGTGTGACAAAAATGAATGCAGATTGAGAAAATGTGTAAATGAATGCAGCTGGTAGGTAGTTGATCATGAATGCAGATGGTTGGCTGTTGATCATGAATGACTACAGTCGGGCATAGGCTTATCACAGACGATTCTAAACTTAGAACCGTCTGTGATATGAATATCACAGACGGTTCTAAGTTTAGAACTGTTTGTGATAAGCCTACTATCTCAGACGGTTCTAAACGTAGAACCGTCTGAGATAGTATGCTTATTACAGACGGTTCTAAACTTAGAACCGTCTGTGATATTCCTATCACAGACGGTTCTAAGTTTAGAACCGTCTGTAATAATCCGCTATATACCCGTGTCTAGGGTTTTCCGTGTATTCTGCAGTTATTCTATATCTAAATCCCGATCTGCCTCCCCCGAGCCCTCGCCGCCGCCTCCCTCGAGCCCTCACCGGCCGCCTCACTCGAGCCCTCCCCGGCCGCCTCACTCGAGCCCGTCGTCGCCGCCGCCTCCCCGAGCCCGTCGTCGCTGCCGCCTCCCCGAGCCCGTCGTCGCCTCCTCCTCCTCCTCCGTCGTCGCCGGCCGCCTCCCCGAGCCCGTCGCCGCCGCCTCCCCGAGCCCGGGGCCTCCTCCTCCTGCGTCGCCGCCTCCTCCTCCGTCGTTGTCGCCTCCTCCTCCTCCTCCTCCGTCGTCGCCGCCTCCTCCTCCGTCACCAAAACCCTAAGGTCATCAAATCCCTCCCCGAGCTTCATGCTTACTGTTAGGGTTTAGGGTTGATGCTTGATACTTCATACTGAGTGTTAGGGTTTAGGGCTTACTGTTATATGCTTACTGTTATGTATATGGTTAGTTGCTTACTGTTATGTATATGGTTAGTTGCTTACTGTTATATGCTTACTGTTATGGTATATGCTTACTGTATATTCAAGTTTGTTATGCTTACTGTTATGGTTAGTTGCTTAGTTGCATTCATGTATATTCAAGTTTGTTAATCTTCCATATACTTAGATTGCCTGTGGGATTTACAGTTGCTCGATGATGATAAATTCATATACTGAGATTGGTTCATTCGGTCTTTGAGCTCTAATAGCTGTTATATACAATCTTCCATATACTGAGATTGCCTGTGGGATTTACAGTTATGGCATGTTATTAAATTGATCTGTTAGGATTTCATCTTGACAAGTTAAAAGTTAACTGCTGTCTGAATATATGCATGCTGAATATATCTTGATCTTGAGATTGTAGAGTTTGTATCTAGAGCTCAAAAGACTGAATTCATTATTTGGCATAACCAATCAAGGAAGAGTATATGATTTAGTAGCGGGACGGCCAAGATTAATCTTGTGCAACCCTACAATTTGAGAGCACATATTCATGTTGAGACTGTTATTGATTCTATTATTTGGTTTATAGTATTAGCAACTAAAGTAGGTGCTAAGATAGGCACATCACCCCCTCTCTATGTCCATATCACCCCCTCCCTTCTCCCCCTCCCCTCTACTCCTCTCTTCCAATTCAATATGATTACATTCTCATCTTATCTTAATAGACCCACAAAATGAGCAACATGTCACCCGCGCATTCTTCAACATCATCGCCGGAGGCGTCCGCTCCAACATCAAGACGCCAAGGAAGAGGGCTATCAAAGAAGCCTCAGAGCCGACAGACCATCACAGCGGTAAACGCAGCTGGGGTCCCTATCCTTCCTAAGCAAGCGGTAAACGCATTCCGAACCATGGTCGGAATAGTTGCACGAGAACGAATTGAGATCACATACAATTCGTGGAAGAACGTGCCTGACACTCGGAAACGTGAGCTGTGGACCAAAATTTTGGCATCGTTCGAGTTCCCAGAAGAACACTTACACACTGTGGAACGACAAACCTACCAAGCAGCGTGCAAAGCATGGAAGAACTTCAAGAGCACGCTTGTCAGGAAATACGTGGAGACGGACGAAACGCCTTTTACTAAATACCCATTCCTGGAACCACAATGGGAAGAGTTCAAGGCGATGAAAACGACCGAAGATTTCAAAAGTACAAGTGTGGCGCACAAGGCCCTCCAGGCAAAAAACACGCACCCCCACAGACTTGGCACAGCTGGGTATGCGGGTAAAATCCCGCAATGGAGGTTGGAGGATGAGCTGGCAGCTGCAGAGGACATCGCCCCGCCGTTTTCCAATATCCCGGATGACCGCGCTCGAAATTGGCTTAGAGCAAGGTCATCTACAATGACATCGGGGGACGTCTCCTTTCGAAACCCTGCAGACCAGCAAGTGTCCCAGCGCCTGGTAAGATATCGATTGAACTACGTAGCTTGTAATTACTCCACAACTTCGTACGAATTGAAATGACATGTCGTGCTCTTGCAGGAAGAGCTGAGTTTTCAATCTACCGAGGGATCATTCCAGGGAACAAGGGAGAATGATATGCTCTCCGTGGCCCTGGGAAACAAGGAGCACCCGGGCCGTACGAGAGGCCTTGGGCTTTACGTTCCATGGAAACATGGTTTCCAAGATGACTCCGACATGTATCGGCGCAGGAAGAGAAACAAAGCCGAGCGTGACGCACAGCTACGAGAAGAGATCAAGGCATCTCTTAAAGAGGAGCTACTGGGTTCGATAGCTGATATAATCAGAGATGAGGTGCGGAAACAGACAGAAAGTCAGCAGGCCGCCACCGCCGCTGCTGCGCTAGCTAGCCCGCACAACCGTCCGAGTAGCTGCGCGTCCAATCCGACGCAAATCCAGTCCAAATTTCCTGTGGACGACATCCAGGTAATAATTATTACCTCTCGAATGCTTGCTCCATTGGTAGGCCTATTCGAGTAGCTAATTTTGTATCGTTATGTAGGAGCCTACGAATTGCAAGCTCCAAGTGAGATATGGCTCCGTTCCCTTGTACGCTGCTTGGGGCCAGGCATATTCGTCTGGTATCGGGGCCATGGTGCACGGTCAAGCTTTAGCGCCAGGCTTCGCAAAAGTTAATGTGGATGGTGTGCATGTCAATTTTGAGGTGGTCCCGCCACCGAAGCCCCCCAACGACGAGATCATGACTCTAGGACAGGCCATCGGAACATTCATCCAGTGGCCCAAAAGCGACATCTCCCTGGAGTCTTCTTCACCGGTGGCAGGACCAGAGCAACATGCACTGGTTCCATCTCCATTACAACACCAGTCGGTTCCACCACCGGATACTGCACCGGTGCTATCTTCACTGGTCATACTCTCGCCAGAGCAACTTGCACTGGTGCCATCTCCATTACAAGACCAGTCGGTTCCACCACCGGATACTGCACCGGTGCTATCTCCACGGGTCCTATTCTCGCCAGAGCAACTTGCACCGCTGCTGTCGACTGCCGTTAAGTCGGCCTATAGCCGAGGCAGCAAGGCCAGCAAGGGCAAAGCAAAGAAGACCAATGATGATATTCCGTACCTACCTTTGGCCCGCAAATTCGTGCTTGGTCAGCCGTTGCTCGAGGAAAAATACCTCCAAAAGCTACCATATAGTTGCACGCAATTGCACATGTGGTATATGCAGCAGTCCAATAAGCTAGAGGGAGAACGGACTTCAAGTATCACTGTCAAATTCACCGAAGAAGATTTGCACCACAGTTTTCAAGAGTGTATGTTCGTGGTCGCCTTTGAGGATTTATTCGATCTTTTCACGTTCAACGCTCTTGACGTCTCAATCATTCGATGCTGGACGCTGTAAGTGTGTACAATCACAGTCTCCGTTAATGTCATACCGATAAATGCCATATCTAATTTTTTGCTTTCGTGTGTATATATAGACACATGCTGATTAAAGCTAGATCATCCAACTTATCAGTTGGTTTCTTGAACCCACAATTGGTCGCCAAGGAAACCATCGACCAGGATACACCCCTCGTCGAGAGGTACATTGCAGCAGGACTGCTGGGTTGCGTCAAGAAGGATTATGTACTTATGCCCTTCCTTCAGAACTTTCATTGGATTTTAATAGTAATTGTACCAAAATGGAACAAGGTATATTACCTTGATTCCCTAAGTAAGAATAAAATGGACTTCACAGTTCTCAGCCAAGTAATCGATAGGTAAGCACATATTCCCCATACATATCTACATTGTACTTTCTTTCCTTCTGAATGATTAAGGTTAACTTTTTCGAATTACGTAGGGCGTTCGCCACCTACATTGAAAAGGGAGCTGACTCGAAGCGCGGGGCCAAAGGCCTGCTGACACATGTTCGAGATTTTAAGGTATTCGCTATTTCACATTAATTAATCCTATGCAACAGTTGGTACTAATGCCTCTTGAACTAACACATTCCATTTTTTGCAGTGTCACCAGCAGGAGCCGGGCAACACATGTGGATACTACGTTTGCCAACATATGGAACTACTCCTCGATTCCTCGAGGCTCACCAATCGCAAGGTTTGTCACTCTTCCCATAATTACTTCATACTTAACACGTTACATATATACGCACATTGATATTCCTATCAACAGGCTGCATCCATCCCGTCAACTGCATTGAAACAACCTGTTCTTGGAGGGATTCGAGGAGAGTTGGCGTACTTTTTGCTGACTCAAGTCATAACGCCAGGAGGACGGTTCCACTGCGCACCATGATTTCTTATTGGTCTTATCACTAAGTGCAAATGCAGTGCACATCTTTTGTAACTGTGCATTTGTTAATGGATATTTCATTTCAATTCAATTAATCGATTTGCGAAATGGATGCACGCTTTATGTTTGTGAAATGAAGTGCGATGTCAATGGGATGTTTTATGTCTGTGAAATGTATCTGAAAGGAAATGAGATGTGTGAATTGTATGTTTTTTGTCTGTGATTATCTGCTTGTTTCAGAGGGCATGGCTAGCATTTCCTGAGGCTAGCTATAAACAGAAATAGATTCTGCTGGGGGGGAGGAGTATCACAGACGGTTTTTCATTAAAAACCGTCTGTGATTATGCGATATCACAGACGGTTTTTAATTAAAAACCGTCTGTGATATCGCATAATCACAGACGGTTCGAAAACTGTCTGTGATAACTTGGATTATCACTGACCCATAATTTCAGACGGTTCAGAAAACCGTCTGTGATGACGTTTCTGAACCGTCTGTAATGTGGATTTCTGTAGTAGTGTCACACCATGCACACACTCATCCAAACATAAAAACCATTTTCACTACTCTCTAGCCGCTCCCACCATGCTTAGAGCTGGCTAGCTTGAATTGGCTCGCCTGATCAGCACGATGGTATTTATAGGGGCCGCGCCGCCCGGTACGTAGTTGCTACCCGCTTGATGAATGATTAATTGACGTATCACCACACCAGCATGTACCTGAATTTGCGCTACGCATAGAGAAGCTACCTAGCCTACCTTACATTCGCTCAAACAAACTTAGTAGTAGTTATTTGGAAGAGGATGAAACCATTCACACACACAAGGAGCACCGCCATGATCTACAAAAGTAATTTGGATTAAATGAAATTTTAAAAAGCTATACCCAAATTTGGGTTAAATATGCGTGTTTGAAATCATGGTGCCTGGGCACATACCCCATTTCGGCGTCCTAAATAGTAAATGGGGCATCATGATTTTAAATGTGCAAATTCAACCTAAATTTATGTATTTTTTTGGGAAAATATCAGTTTTAAGGTATATACCCATCTACAACAATTCAAATTAAATACATACATTTGAAAAAATATACTCGAATTCAAAGTTTTTTAAAGATTGATTATTACATGCTTTGTTGATTTTTTATATAATCAACACATACCTACAATCAAACTATCACAAAAAAGGTAATTCTAATTTGAATTTTAGTTCAAATTTGTTTGAAATAGTTATTAAATAAGTTATACTCAACATCTGAAAGATTCCAAAATTTTTCGTGCGTGATACCTAGAGGAAATACCTTTTTTTACAACATAATACCCAGACGCACATGTGCACACACATATATTTATATTTTGTAACAGAGCATATAGTTTTAGTTTATTTTGCTAATACATTCATATGCATATATAAAAAAAAGTATGTTCAAAAAATGTATGTATTACCTTAAAAAAAGTATGCGTACTATCTAGATGATCTTACATATTTATACACTACACATACAACATGCGGGATACTCACTGCCTTGCGAGATACGGCATATATATGTGACTTGCATCCTAACGATGGAGTCCCACGAACCAATTAATCAAGTCGGACGTTGGTTAGCTAGTATTGTCCATATATACCATGATCTATTCATATGTCTCGTGCGATCGAGCTGTCCGAGGTTGCCAGCTTTACTTCTCCCGTGTAATCAAGTCAGTACAGATAATAATGCTGTGGCAACAAGTATGGATATATGCCCGTTCGGTTGAGTTGAAAAATAGTGTCTTATAGCTTAAATTGCACTGTAGCTGACTGAGATTACATAGTAGCTGAAAAAATCTATATATTTGGATATATCGTCCTTGAGTTAAGATTCGGAAAATCGAATTTTTTGTACGGATAATCCATTTTTTATTCAAAATTGCAGAAATATACCCGAAAACACCATTTCTCGAGTTTCGGTTAAACTCTATCTAGTTTTAGCTCTAGTTTACAATTCCAGTTTACCAAGTGCAAACTCATCCCTAAACAAGTCTACACAAGTGTTTGGTGTTCAATTTCTAAAAACCTATGGTTGGTCTGACTGCTCGCCTCATAACGGTCAGACCGTCGGTCATCTGCTGGTCAGACCACTGACCCCATGACGGTTAGACTGTGGGGCTCACATCCTGACTAATAGATCAAGGCCAGTCTGACCGCCATCCTAAGTCCAGTCAGACTGTCTGAAGCCTAATAGCACAAACTGAAATCTGGATTTTTTGAAATTTTTGCAAAATTCAAACTCAACTAAACCAAAGTGTTAATTATTTATCATAAATATATTCTAGACCGTTCGTATGGTCTCTTAGTATAACTAGTTTCTTACTCACTAGCTAGTGCTGCTGGACCAAGATCACTGGGAGATCAGTAGTCAATTTGTGGAGCCTAAAGTGTACCACGTACTAGATACCTTTCTGGACCACTCCATTCTTCGGATCCGGCATTCTCCCCTCGTCTCCCTTTCTTCACCGTACCCCAAGCGGATCAGTAGTCAATTATTCTTCGGATCAGTAGTCAATTATTTACTTAGAGCATGCCGCATAATTGCTCTCGGTGAGCATGCAATATTGCAGTGAACACTCTCAGTATAACTAGTTCCTTACTAGCTTGTGCTGCTGCACCAAGATAACTTAGAGATCAGTAGAGTCAATTTGTGGAGCCTACACAGTATACCACGTACACCTTTCTAGACCACTCCTTTCTTCAGATCCGGCATTCAGTACTCTTTGTCCCCCTTCACCCCAAAACCATGCCGCATAATTGCTCTCGGTGAGCATCCAATATTGCAGTGAAACGAAGACTCTGATATCAATTGATAACTTCAATCAGGATCAACACACGTACCCATGCCAGCAAGAATGTCAGGAGAAATCAAGCATAAACAAAAAACTTACGAACACAAGGAAAAATATTTGTGGTGTGGCGCAATTAGCGTCTTTGCTGTTGTCCTTGCTCACGTCTTAAAACAGAGTACAGGCATCTAGATTTTATAGGGTTAGTAGACAACGACTCGAACTTAAACTCGACTTCGTATGGTAATCAGACTCAGCTTCGCCTTGCTCTACACGTACTCCGTTTACACCAAGTTGGTCTTCAACCTAGGGTACACACGGATACAGATGGAGTCAATCTGTATCTCGGACTCTACTCAAACACGTCAACTAAACGTAGAAACTAATACCGTCAACCGTGACCTCTATATGTAGCAATAGGACAACACTATATGACACCTTGACAAAAAAGAAACTCCCATGTTTGGTCATCTTTTCATGTGACACACTAATGAAGGCATAAGAACTAAAATGTTGGTTAAGATTGAACCACAGTGCATGACTCTCCTTAATTCTCTTCTCCTCATCAAGAGCACAATTCACACGATCATACATACTACTAAAATATTTATGTTGAAGTGCAGCAACGAGTTTAGGACTCAAATCTCCTTTGAAGTATGCCTTCTCTTTATATGCACTAGTGATGCTGGCACGACGCATTGCATGTTTCAACTCAACATAGTAATCTTGGACAGCTTTACTTGTGTGATGCTCTTGACATGGTGAAGTAGTTCCCGCTCATAATAGGATATCATAATCTCGTTTCTCATGACTGCCTTCAAATCTAACCAATATTTAATGAGTCATCTTCCAAATAGTTGGTGCCACCGACTATAAGCATAGTCTTCAATCTCTATAGTGGTTCACACTATCTCTTGGGCTTTGGGAAACTTCTGAAATCCAAACACCTTCTCTATTCGTCCTTCTTACTCAAGATACTCTTCCGGATCATTACTTCGATAGAATGGAAGTTCCACAAACTCGTAACCTACCATGATTAGTTGCACCAAACAAAAATTCCTATTCTAAATAGTAGGTGTATAATGTGGAATCGCTCAATCTCACCTCTTTCTTATTGAAGTTCTTATTGTTGCTTCATGGATTGAAGAATTGTATGTACTTCGATGACGGTAGACAATATGAAGGTGATGGATTAAGCGAATAAGGTCCAAGTGCTATAAATGACAGGCACTATTTTTGTGGAGCTTAGAGGGTTAGTATAATCCTATGCAATTGAAATTCTAGATATTAGAATAATAAGTAATAATCCAAACTAGAAAATCAATGCCTAATTGCCGACCTCAACATGTAAGTGAAGATTATAAAAACTCACGCACAATGATAGTGGAACTTAGTGCAACTAAGGAATGAGCTATAACACTAGGTATAAGTGAAGAACAAAATATCTCGTATTGCGCAAGTCATAGAAAGACGTCAACTTGATTGCAATTGATATAAACGGGCTACAAATTTGCACACAAGAATCACAAACTATATCAAACTTTAGAAAGGGGTTTATGCTTGATAAAAGTATAGACCACAACACTTCTTTCTTTTCTTTGTTTCTTACTTCTTTTATATTTTCTTTCTTTCGTACTGTTTTTTGTTTGCTTTTCTTTTTCTTTTGCACCATGTCCACACATATATGAAGAGCTCACAAGATATCCAATAATTCAATTTCAAAATTCAAGAATAATATCAAGTATGCAAAGCTCTAGCAATACTTAAAGGCTAGTCTTCAATTAGGACTAAAGTATACGCAAAGGGTAGAAAGGTCAACAAAGGATATAAGCAAATATCAAGTTAACTCAATGCTGAAAAGTACATACGGTCAGACCGAAGCGGTGATCGTGGTTAGACCAGTTGTGTGGTTAGACCGAATGTATAATGGTGGTCAGACTGAGATTTTATTTTCTTGCCAACACCAGTAGGAAACACAAATATAGAGCTCAGGGGAGTTTTGGTTGACCAAGATCATCTCCTTAAGCTTCTAGCTTGGAGTGGTCGCATAAGGCTTGAGATCTAGCACATGTCTACATAAAAATCTGGTTGGAAACAATCATGAGATTTCTATAGAAAAGTATGTCAATTGTGCTCAATTTGCTTAATTCCACATAGAACAAGTACTTAAGCAAATGTTTCATTCTTGAGCGTGTAGCACTCTAATTTGACTCAATACTAGCTTCTTGATTCCACTTAGACTATTGACATGGCTTGCATCATCCTTGGATACCTTTAGCTAGACTAGAATCATGGTTGACTTGACATGCTAAGAAATTTGACTAAATTTCAGATTGTGACTTACTTGGCTTAGCTTGATTCTACATGTCTTGTCATGATCTTGATAGCATAATTATGAGTTATGGCTTGGTGTAATACTCATATGGTCATCTCGGATAATCTTCATGGCTCTAAATGCTTAAAATAAATCAACTTCAGCCATTTCATCCAATACCATGTCATATTCTCTCTTTTGCATTCTTGATGTGTTTATTGCTAAAAGGGGGAGAATATTGGAGAAAAAGCCATTTTGAGGAGTTCTTGGAGCTTTGAGGAAAACATGCTCTTTCTTTTTACTCCTTTCGTCGACATGGTCATGATCTTCTTGATTTCCTTTGGACCATGTTTGACTCTTCTTCATTCTCAAACAAACTCAACTTCATGCTTTTTCTAGGTTTGTCAACATACTCATCAAGGGGGAGATTGAGAGACCATGTGGAGGTCAGCTCGTGTGTGTGATGAGTAATTGACAAGGGTTTAGGAAAGTCGAGTTTGGTTTGTGTGGTTCGGACCATGTCATTGCGTGGTGCAATCGACGTCGGTCGGACTTTGTCAAACCTCGCGTAAGTATGATGTTTTGATGCCATTTATGCCTTCATGTGTCGAGCGGTGCTATTTGATGTGTTTCTTGTTTGTGTTGGCTGCAGGACGTCGAGGCGGAGTCGTGGCGAGACACGAGGTGACCGGACTAGACACAGGTGGTGTCGAGGTCAGAACGGTCGGATGTGTCGAAGACGACAGAGACTCGAGGTGGTTGCGAGGCTAGGACGACAAGGAACGCGGAAGCTTCCCGGAAGGTGCAGGAGGGGCGTTTCGGTAAAAACGCAAAGCTGCACAGGTGAAAGCGGTTCCGTTCGAGTTTTAGCAGACGTAACGGGTTGGAGACCTGTTAGCCAAAGGCTATATAAGGAGGAGATGTCTCCTTGTTCATGCAACACTTGTGAGAGGGAGTGCAAGGCTTTAGGGTTTTGTTTTTGCTTTGCCTTCTTTTGCTTTAGTTGGTATGAGTTGGTGAGGGGGCAGAATTCTGTTGTGATCATGTCTCCTTCGTGAGGGCTCTCTCTCAGGTCAAGCATGTAGAGAGGAGAGAACATTCCCTTGATCCAATCATGTATGGGGCAGTAGAGAGGATATGAGTTGATACTCCATGTAATCTTTCCTCTGTACTCAATCATTCATGGGAATGAATCTATTTGATTTGGGTTGCTTCTGTCCTCCTGTGTTCTGCGTTGTTTTCTGTTTCTGTTGATTTCTTGGCTTTTGTGATTTGAAGCTATTTCTTGCCAAGAAGGTGCAAAATGGGTTGCTCTATGTTGGGATGATTCCTCAAGGTCATTTGATCAAACAAACTCCCTAGAGCATAGCTGATAATCCAAAGATTCCATTTCTCCCCTTGAGCAAAGGACCCAAGTATCTTGAGTAATCTTGGTTTTAGCTCATACTTTGCAAGAGTTTCAGATTTTGTCAAGAATATTGTTTCTCCTCTCTTCAGTTGAAATTCTTGGCTTCCAAAGATCCTAATGGTATTTAGGATGTAGTATTGACCTTTTGGTTTGATTAGATCAGCTTATGGTCATCGAATTTCTCTGCAGCAGAAGCTCTCAGCTTTTCTAAATTTTTTGTCGTGCCAAACTGCTCTGGATGAAGGGAGGCCGGTCAGACCGCTCCCTGACCTGCGGTCAGACCGCTCTCATGTTGGCGGTCAAACCGGCTAGGAGAGGGCGGTCTGACCGGTGGGTGGCCGGCGGTCTGACCGGTTTAAGGCCTCCAGTCTGACCGCCCCCACTGTTTCCTGGATTTTTTATTCAAGGTCTTTTCTGTTAAATCTTTTTGTTGTTGCTGCTCTGTGTGTTAGGTCTCCGTAAGCTTGAGCTCTCACTCTTCATAGCTTTTTAGCTATTGGAGAGGAGATTCGCTGTGAGTACTTCGAGGGGTCAAGAGGGGTTGGTTTATTTTTTAAAAAAAAGTCGACATTCACCCCCCTCTGTCACCGTTTCCGATCCAACAATCTCTCATGGATTACATCCATTCGTAAACCATTTTGAAAAATAAAGTCTAATCCATGAAAAACTTTACTCAGCTTGCACGTGACCGTGGGCACGGCTATCCAGGATAGATTATACACTCTGCAGAGATTGTACAGCTTTACCCACAAGACATGATCATCCCATTTTGCCACTGGATAAACACACTTCCTTTGATGTGCGGTGAGAAGATCATGATAAGGCCTTTACAATGCAAAGCCTTCAACCTGGCCAAGCCAACACTGAGATTTCACCACAACATGGAGCCCCCTCTTGAGCCGAGTGAGACTTTTCATGGCCTACACCACGCTCACTTTCAACCTACAGCGAAACTCAGGTTGGGACCTACAAATTAATCAGCCAAGGTTGTCCCATACCAGTGTTGTGGTAGTACAAAAAGGGCTTTGTAGCAGTAGCTCACAGACTGGTCCTTAACAGACTTAGGCACTAACCACATACCCCTTGTGCTTGGCAATCAACATTGCGTTACCAAACAACAATGCATGCCAGCAAGCACCGACCACTTAACCATTTTCCTAAGTCTAAACCAAGTTTTTATATTTTGATTGGAAATATTTTATAATCCTTCTTGACTCACCAAAGTCAAGAATACATTTGAAAACTTTATCATTTTATGTAAAACAATTGATCCCACCTAAATCATTGTAATCATGGCTAAGCAATTCTATAAAATTTCCGGTTAATATTAATGGACTAACTAGGTCTTCATCTAGGGTGACAAGGCATGATTGTTCAGAGTCAAATTTGGCTATACATAAAGGAATCGGGCATAACTAGAAATCAAATTGAATTTAAACTAGATTAAATAAAAGTATGCATGCATAATAATTTAAAAAACAACATAATTAATTTAAATTACTAGGAGCAATATGATCAAAGGTGTAACTTGCCTTGCTCAAAGTCTTGATGCTGTGGATCGTTGAAATCGAACTCTCCAGATTTATTGTAGTCTATACGCCGAGAACCAAAGAAAATCAATTCAAATAAACTTCAAATAAATTTGAAAAATTATAAAAATATATACTAGGAGATAGATTATGATTTGAGATGAATTTATGAGTAAGAATCAATGGATTCGGAGTTCGGACGATGAAGAACAGGTCATCAGAAGATCGGTTGGAAAGGCAATTGCTGAAAAAAGAAGACTTTGGTCTGAGGGAAGTCTCACAAATTCAATTTCTTTTATTTTAGAGGAAGAGGAATGCTAGGAAAATATTTGGACAAATAAAAATAGAATGGATTTCTGTTGGATCGAAGTTGGCGACAGAGGGGGGGGTGAATGTCGATTAAAAACAATTCTCCCGCCCTCGACAAGTACGTATATGCAAGTCTCCTCTCCTATGGCTACAAGAAGCTATGAAGAGGAGGACTTCAACTCTCTGGAAACTCAAGACACCATAAAGAAACGGAAGAACAAAACCCCCAAGAAAAACCAAGAGAAAACACAAAGTGCAGAGGGGGCCGGTCTGACCTGAATGCACTGGGCGGTCAGACCGTAGTGCTCAGGCCGGTCTGATCGGGCTCAAGCCGCCAGTCTGACCGCCAGCACAACACCGGTCAGACTGCCTACCTTCGGCCGGTTGGACCGCTCCTCGGTGGCAGCAACCAGAAATGCAGATTTTCAGACAAAAAACTTGGAACTTCAAACTGCAACCAAATTTGGGACTTCTCTCTTGATATCTCTGACCAGAAACAAGAGAATACAACCTAAATTGCCAAAGGAGCAGAGGGAACCAAGAAAGGCCAACTCAAAAACAAGAATTTCAGATTTTGGGAGAAATCTGAAAACTTACAGAGAGCATTCTCGAAAGACAAATTCCCAACAATTCTTTGATCCTTTGGCCAAAAGACTTTGCAGATATGATAGCAATAGCCACTAAACTCTGCAAGCCAAGATTCAAGCCATCTCATAGAGGGAAAAGAGATTTGCACGAAAACCCTAGAATTGCAAGAGAAACTTCAAAGAGAGCACACAAAATCAAATTGCTCAGGATTCCCAAGTCCTTTGCACAAGAGATTTTGCAATCAAGTTGGCAATAATCTAAGGTCATGCCAGCAAGAATCTCAGGCCTTTTTCTCAAGAGAATTAAGAAACTCATTAAAACACCAGAAGAGGAAATGAAGAACAGAGAGAGGCCAAAATGCAAGAACTGAAATTAAACTTGATTTGCTCGTGGAAAAATCGATCAAGTGATCTTGAGGTATCATCCCATCATAGAGCAACCTATTTTGGGACTCCCCAGCAAGAATCAAGCCAAAAACAAGAAACTCAAAAATCAAGCCAAAAGAGCATCGAAGGGAAAAGTAAATAGAGAGCTAGAGACTGAATCAAATTCAACCAACCCATCTCATATTGATATTGAGGATCAAAGAGACGTCCCCATACGCATGTACATTCAATAGATGGATTACATAGCCCCCACTCCTCCTCTACCTCTCCCTAGACTCAAGAACACATGAAGAACACCAAGGGAGGAAAGCTACGAAGGAGACACCCTTCAACAGAAACTCTGCCTCTCATACCAACTAAAGCCTCAAAGCAAAACCAACTCCCAAAAGCTCTTTTGACTAAAGCAAACCCTAACTCTCTCCCAAAGCCATGAGAGGGTATGCAGCCCCTCCCACCTATTTATAGCCCTTAGCTAACGGGTCTCCAACCCGTTACACCGGCTAAATCCAATGGAGCCCGCTCCCACTTGTGCAGCCTTGCGAAATTATCGATTCGCCCCTCCTGCACCTTTCGGGAAGCTTCCGCGCTCCTTGTCATCCAAGCCTCGCAACAACCTCGAGTCTCTGCCGTCTTCGACACATCCCGACCGTTCTGACCTCAACGCCACCTGCGTCTAGTCCAGTCACCTCGTGTCTCGCCACGACTCCGCCTCGACATCCTGCAGCCAACACAGACAAGAAACACATCAAATGACACCGCTCGATACATGAAAGCATAAAAGCATTAATGAAACCTATCAAATCAACAGAATATACATCCTAATCACATTGACCAGGTTTGACCAAGTCCGACCGAGCCCGATTGCACCCCACAACGTCAAGGTCCGAACCACCCAAACCAAACTTGACTTACCTAAACCGATGTCAATTACTCATCATTCTCATGGGATGACCTCCACATGGTCTCTCAATTTCATGGAGATTTTGCAAGGTTTGAATTTGAATTTTGGAAGTGCATAGAAAATTTTGAATGGAACTCAGGCTTGAAAAAAAACTTGGTTTTGAAATTTGAAATTTAAATTTTTGTAATACCAAATAAACTTCAAAAATTCAAAATGATGGTATAAATTGATAGATTAGAATTTTTGAAGAATTTAAATATTTTAATAGGTCCAATCGGAGTTAAAACGAAAGAGAACATGCTCTCGGAAGTTTGGATTCTAAAGAAAAGGAAAAGGCTGATTTTTTGGAATTATTTTTGTACTGAAAAAGGAAGATTATGACGTCATCAAGAGGTTTATGTGTTGGTGATATGCCCTAGAGGCAACATGGAGATGTTGAATATATCACATACTATGTTTATGATACATTGCTTTGTTCCTTGAAATAGACATTATCATTATTGATCAATGAGTATGTGACTTATTCATGAGACTCTTAATGCCAAAATGTTGCTATTTATAAATGATCCCTGATCATATATCATATGAGGAACAAATATGATTCAAAGATCAGCATATGTATTGATTGATGATCATGTCTCATGGATCATGGTATGGTGATACCAAATCAATAATATGGACATGTGTTAGTGAACATATGTTGGATACACCCGCCATGAGACACTGCAGAGATTCCATGTGTCATCAGTTGGTCTCAAGTGGTGTTTATGTAGAATCCTTAGACTTGAGATCATCATGGTTCCCAACATGCGTAGTAGCTTATTTTGGGACTACTAAACACTACTCCGTAACTGGGTAGTCATAAAAGTAGTCTTCGGGTTTGCCATGAAACATGTAGTGGGATGTGAATGATCAAGATAGAATTTTCCCCTCCTTATGGGAGAGATATCTCTGGGCCCCTCGATGTAATGGATTATGAAAGTGCATGGCCATGCCAAGGTGATTGAGGAGTCAATCACAAGTTTATAATCCATCACGGAATCGAGAGAGTGATTGAACTATTAAGAGGATGACACAGGTCTCGCCTTGAGCTCAATCTATATCGTGAGGTAAAGGGATTCGTACATGAGAACATTACAGGTTCAGCCGATATGATCTTTACGTATACTTTGGGGTTAATATGTCTTACTAGAGGCCGCTATTAACAGGGTGACCAGAAAGGCGTTTTCGGGTCGTGACCAAGTATACGTGAACCTACAGGGTCACACACTTAACGGGTTGGAACACTAATTCGAATGTGATTCGAATGTGGGCTCAATTCGGATAGAGATCCGGATAGACTCCTATTGGGCCTCGGTCCACGAGGCCCAAGTGAGGAGGTCTATATATATGGAGGCGAGGGGCTAAGGGGTGGATGCTTCCGTCAATCCCGAGCCAAACCCTAGCCGCCACATCCCGAGCCAAACCCTAGCCGCTCGCGAGTGCTGGTACACTCGCGATCAGCGTTCCAGCCCCGGACGTGTGGATACCGGTGGAGGCGCTGCTCGTTGCGGCGTTGATCGGCATCAACAACTTACAGATTGAATCTGTTCGTGGTGTGGTTGATCGCGTGGAGGAGACGACCTGTTCGGGACGATCGGCTAATTCCACTACTACCTCGACGCGCGTGGTTGGATCGGCTTCTCCAACCCTATTTCCGCTGCGCTGCGCGTCTAGTGGTAATGATCCATGATCCCTCCTTAAGCATGATGTCCTTGTGTGCGCGGTAGAAAAATTTTGTTTTCCGCTTTCGTAGCCTACGCGCATTCCTTTATTATGGTGGACTGGTTTCATGCACCGGGAAGGAGGCTGAGGTGGCACATCGGCTAGCGTGGGCTACTGGGCGCTGAGGTGGAGTCCACTCGGTGCCAGGTGGTAGGCACGACACCTGCCATGTCAGCTCGATTGCTGACGTGGCCTCGCCAGCCGAGGTGGCGCTCGGAACCCAATGGTCACCAGAGCTCTGGCGCTCAGCGGCGATCGGCGAGTGGCGCAAGAGCGAGAAGGGGCAAAGGGGATCTCATTGTACCTTGGCGCGACGCTCGGGGATGGCCTGAGGCATCCAACGACAAGCAGGAAGCTACGACGGTGGTTGGCTCCGATGGTGACAGCTTTTCCAGTGGTGGCTTTCTCAGTGGAAGGGCGGCGGAGCTTTGCACGGGTGCGGAGGAGTCGGTGGTGAGGCTCGGTGTAGTTCCAGCCAATGGCAATTCCTCGCTGAAGTTCGACTCAAGCTGAAAGGTGAGCTTCTTAGTGTGGTAGAGCTCTAGTGGGTTTGGGGCTCGGTCGAGGTGCGAATGGTGATCGCCGGGGCACGGGAAAGGCGGGGGCGACGTCGGTGAGGCGCGAAGCGAACCGAGGCGATGGCAATTGCTCGCCGGAGTTGTGGCCAAGGCTCGGGGAAGAAGGGCATGGAAGAGAGGGGAAGGAACGATGTAGGGCGTCTCGGATGCACGAAGGAGGAAAAGGAAGGAAGGACTGGGTGTGGGAAGGGTTTATAAGGTGCGGAGAGGAGTAACGGTTGAGCACGACCTCGCCGGTGTTAAGATGAGTAGAAACGGCGCATAACAGCGGAATGAGGCTGTAAGACAGAGGGGAAACGGGCGGAGTGAAGGCAGATTGATGAGGGCACTCAGATGCGCATTTGCTCAGGCCTTAAATGAAGAGAAACAGTTGATTTGAAAGCTCGGGGAGAGGCCGGCCATGGCAGCGGGCGGAGGAAGAAGAAGGGAGGGGAGGCAGACACATCTGACAAGCGAGGCCCGCGTGTCGGTGAGAGAGAAGAGAAGGGTAAGAGGCAGACGGCTGGATGAGAGCCACGTGGTCGGAGAAGAGGATCCTGACCGTTGGCATGGTTAAGTGAGGATGGACGCACGAGATTAGATCAAGCGGCAAGGACTGAATCTAGGCCGTTGGCAAGAAACGAAGGGGTAAGTGGGAGCGGGCGGCTGAGATTAAATCAGGCTGTGGGATGGATTTGATCTAGGCGTTACTCGTATCAGCCCGAGGAGATTTTGCGCTTAAAATTTGTTTTTGATTTTCAAAAACATTGGGAAGGTTTGAAAATACTTACAAAATAGCAAATAAAGTCTAACAATTTCAGAACAATTCACAGAAATTCCTGGAGATGTTTTAGACTTAGGAAAGATATTTACATCTTAAAGTTGGTCTTTTAATTTTTACAAAAAATCTTTTTATCTTTGAAATTGATTTTCAAAATCTAGAAAAGCACAGAAAATCCAAATAAAAGCCAAATACTTTTAAAATAATTAATTTTAAATAGGATTTTTATAGAAATCCAAATTATCTTTTACTTAATAATATTTTTAGGTTTGTAGTTAAATTACTTTTTAGAAAAGCCTTTTTTAAAATACGAAAACAGGCAAATAAAATCTCCGAAATTCAATTAACCAAATAACACTTGATTTTATTTTAAATTAAATTAACTTTAATTTTTTTACTGAAAATTTTAAAATATATAGCTGGGCTATTACATCCCCACAGACATCGCCAACTGTTGTAGCCTTGCTACAATCGGGAGTACAGGGTACCCCTTTCTGATGGGAGGAGGTAGAGCTAGAGATAGGAGAGAGAGAGAGAGAGCTCTGTGTAAATGACTAGATCCCCCTTCTCATACCCCTCTTGGGGGTTTGTTTACATGAATGGGGTAGGATGGGAATTTCCCATCCTAACCCTTTAACAATTACAAAAGGTGAGGGTACATTGGTACATTCCTCTACTATTGGGACTATTACATATTGGGACAGTTGCAAGGTCCAGTCACGGGGTGTTGGGCCACCCCTACAACAGTACTCCCTCGACAGCAAGTATAGAGGTCCCGATGGGCGAGCTGACGTGACCAACTATCCCAGCCCCCGTCCCCCGCCAGCAAGCACGAAGGTCTAGATAGGCGAGCTGATACAATTGGCACCTCGAGCCCTCGAGAGTGTGGATGCAGTAAATCTACCGGCGTTGGGTTCTTTCGCTTTGCTCAAACTTGAGTGGCGCATAGTCACGTACGAGGAAGTCCCACGCCAAGGGTACGGTCGTGTTGTCGATGTCCTTTTTCCGATGTGGGAAGCACATGAAGGCGGAGTCGCGGGGCGGGCCGCCCCTCTGAGTTGATACCTATGAGGAGGGTGGTGAAGACAATTGTCAATGAAGACATGAGGACAAGGTGGTCAGTCGGGCGGCGACAAAGTCGGCGGAGTCTCGACCATAGAGTGGACTACAAGGTGGTCGGACAAAGTCAGGACCACAAGGCGGTTGGAGGAAATGTCTAGGACCACAAGATAGTCGGATGAAGTCATGATGACGAGGTGTCACATGAAAGTAGATGAAGTCAGCGGCTGGACGAAGACTTGAAGCATGTGTGCTCCGTCCCCCACCCTTCAAACAGGCATCGACGAAGTTGGTGGAATCTCGACCGTAAGGCAGTCGGACGAAGCATCAGTGACCACGAGGTGGTCAAACAATGTGACCAAGCATCTACGACCACAAAGTGGTTAGACGAAGTTTTGACCACGAAGCAGTTTGACCAAGCATCTACGACCACAAGGTGGTCAGACGAAGTTTCGACCGTGATGCAGTCGGATGAGGTGACTATGACCACAAGGTGGTCAGAAAAAGTCACGATCGCGAGGTGATCAGACGATGCGTCTATGACCACAAGGCGGTTAGACAAAGTGGCTACGACCACGAGGTGGTTGGACGAAGTCACGACCATGAGGCGGTCGGACGAAGCGTCTATGACCACGAGGTGATCGGACAAAGTCTCGACCATGATGCGGTCAGACAAAATCGGCAGTGGGATAAAGACTTGAAGCACGCGCTGCGTCCCCCACCCTTTGGATAGGTGTCAACGGGGTCGGACAAAATCACGACCGCCAAACGGTCAGACGAATCATCTACGACCACGAGGCGGTCGGACAAAGTCATGACCATGAGGCGGTTGGACGAAGTTATGACTGTGAGTTGGTCAGACAAAGCGTCTATGACCACGAGGTGGTTGGATGAAGTCCCAACCATCTCTTGGTCATAGACGATTCATCTGAACACCTCTTGGCCAGATAAGAAGTCAGCGAAGTCTTGACCGCAAGGCGGTCAGACAAAGCATCAGCGACCACTAGGTGATCGGACGAGCATCAATGAAGTTACGATCATGAAGTGGTCATCGGATAATCGGAGCCAGTGTACATCACACACAAGGGCCGACTCCTTGGTGCCATGATGACGATGACGAGAAGTGCTACCCCACCTTTGCTAGTGCGATGGGGCAGCCGCCAATAGCATATAGCACGGTAAGCCACCAGCGGCAACATCACTTTTTTTTGAAAGCCAGCAAAAGCTGGCTGGGGTGCTTGTGACATGAGCACTCCGACGGTAGCCCTCTCTAGCACCTTCCCTTGCGCAGCTTCTTGTGTGAGTCCTCGCGGACGACACCAACTGTTATAACCTTGATACAACTGGAAGTACAGGGTACCCCTTTCTCCATGGGAGGAGGTAGAGCTAGAGAGATCTCGAGACAGGAGAGAGAGCTCATCTATAAATGAGTGGATCCCCCTTCTCATACCCCTCTTAGGGGTTTATATACATGAATGGGGTAGGATGGGAAATTCCCATCCTACCTCTTTGATAATGACAAAAAGTGAGGGTACATTGGTACATTCCAATATACTATTGGGTCTATTATATATTGGGCCAATTGCAAGCCCTAGTCACGAGGGGTTGGGTCACCCCTACAACAGTCATCATTGAGGCTATGCCTACAAAATACGCCAATGCCATTGGAGGTGCAGGAAGATCCAACTCCAAGGTGCTACGATGTGTTGTACAAGGTGATGCGCCCATGGATGGGATGCACCTGGAACCCAGCGGTGGTGGCAAAGGTTTCATGAACAAGGCCCATGAAGGAACTGCACCTGGGTGGATGAGCAGGCACTAGGAAAGAAATCATGGAGCCCAAGGCTGAGCTTGCCACAGTTACCATCAAGAGAGCTAGTGTGTTAAAGACTTGGGTGTTTGTTGCAACTATATGTTTTTTTTGTTGTAAGAGGTGATTTGAGATATGGGAGCTAAATTTTCTGAATGTTATAATAATAAACTCTGGCAATGCAACTTTTTTGAAAAAAATACCTCGATGTTGCATCTAGTGTTTTCATTGTTGCGCAAGTAAAATCAAAATATTTCATACCACCATGTCATCGAGCTGGGGCCTTGGGTGTTTGTCGCAGCCATAAGTTTTTCTTTTTGTT
The DNA here is from genome assembly GCA_017311315.1 of Dendrocalamus latiflorus. Taxonomy (NCBI): domain Eukaryota; kingdom Viridiplantae; phylum Streptophyta; class Magnoliopsida; order Poales; family Poaceae; genus Dendrocalamus; species Dendrocalamus latiflorus. The sequence continues at coordinate 2,823,718 of CM029628.1, forward strand.
ATAAAAAGTGATTTGAGATGTTGGGACTAGATTTTTTGAATGTTGTAGTAACAAACTCATGCGATTTGTTTAAGAATTTTCATGATGTTGCATCTAGTGTTGTTTATTGTTGCGTAGGCGATATCAAAATGCTTTATAAGTAAGTTGCAAATGTTGCAGCACTCAGTCATCCATTCTTTTTCTTGCAAACTAGTTTTTTGGTTGCTCTTCATTGAATTTGTTGTTGGTCTTCCTTGCAAAAAAATAAAGAATTTGTTGTTTGCTCTTGAGAGTTGGTTTGTTGGAGGAAAAACAACAGGTTTGGTTGCGTCTTGTGTCGAAGGGTTTGATATTTGTTATAGGCGATGTTTTCTTGTGTTGCCCCATGAAACATTTTGTTGGGTTTGAGTCAGGGGATTCGAACATCGAGATTTGCTCCATCACAAAAATTTAACGAAAGAAGAATCGTACGGCCCTACCACCTGGGTCGGACGCCCGCGCTAGTCGCTTCTAAGAAATTATGATGAAATGGGGACGTGCATTAATTTAAGAGTATGACTACAGCACAGTATACCATTTGGATCAAATCCAAATGGTATAGCATACAACCGTCCATCCCGACGTAATAATCTAACACATGGAACTCCTCTCATCAGTGCTTAATTTTTCGGATGGGGAGAGCTTGCCGCCATCCTCACCGTGCAGTCACCAACCTGCCTCATCCCTGTATTGCGTCCTCCTCCTCCGTCTAAGCCACATGTACATCCAAAGACTAAGTAACTATCACGAGCACATGTTCTATACAGTTGATTCATGTTAGTCAAAACCATGTATCATGTAACTCAACATAATCAACCAATAGCACTCACACCATGCACATACTCATCCAAACATAAAAACCATTTTCACTACTCTCTAGCCGCTCCTACCAGTCAGACCGCACTGGTCAAATCGCCGGCCATTGGCTAGTCTGACCACTTAATGACACCAGAAAACACCATTTCTCGAGTTTCGGTTAAACTCTATCTAGTTTTAGCTCTAGTTTACAATTCCAGTTTACCAAGTGCAAACTCATCCCCAAACAAGTCTACACAAGTGTTTGGTGTTCAATTTCTAAAAACCTATGGTTGGTCTGACTGCTCGCCTCATAACGGTCAGACCGTCGGTCATCTGCTGGTCAGACCACTGACCCCATGACGGTTAGACTGCGGGGCTCACATCCTGACTAATAGATCAAGGCCAGTCTGACCGCCATCCTAGGTCCAGTCAGACTGTCTGATGCCTAATAGCACAAACTGAAATCTGGATTTTTTGAAATTTTTGCAAAATTCAAATTCAACTAAACCAAAGTGTTAATTATTTATCATAAATATATATTCTAGACCGTTCGTATGGTCTCTTAGTATAACTAGTTTCTTACTCACTAGCTAGTGCTGCTGGACCAAGATCACTGGGAGATCAGTAGTCAATTTGTGGAGCCTAAAGTGTACCACGTACTAGATACCTTTCTGGACCACTCCATTCTTCGGATCCGGCATTCTCCCCTCGTCTCCCTTTCTTCACCGTACCCCAAGCGGATCAGTAGTCAATTATTCTTCGGATCAGTAGTCAATTATTTACTTAGAGCATGCCGCATAATTGCTCTCGGTGAGCATGCAATATTGCAGTGAACACTCTCAGTATAACTAGTTCCTTACTAGCTTGTGCTGCTGCACCAAGATAACTTAGAGATCAGTAGAGTCAATTTGTGGAGCCTACACAGTATACCACGTACACCTTTCTAGACCACTCCTTTCTTCAGATCCGGCATTCAGTACTCCTTGTCCCCCTTCACCCCAAAACCATGCCGCATAATTGCTCTCGGTGAGCATCCAATATTGCAGTGAAACGAAGACTCTGATATCAATTGATAACTTCAATCAGGATCAACACACGTACCCATGCCAGCAAGAATGTCAAAAGAAATCAAGCATAAACAAAAAACTTACGAACACAAGGAAAAATATTTGTGGTGTGGCGCAATTAGCGTCTTTGCTGTTGTCCTTGCTCACGTCTTAAAACAGAGTACAGGCATCTAGATTTTATAGGGTTAGTAGACAACGACTCGAACTTAAACTCGACTTCGTATGGTAATCAGACTCAGCTTTGCCTTGCTCTACACGTACTCCGTTTACACCAAGTTGGTCTTCAACCTAGGGTACACACGGATACAGATGGAGTCAATCTGTATCTCGGACTCTACTCAAACACGTCAACTAAACGTAGAAACTAATACCGTCAACCGTGACCTCTATATGTAGTAATAGGACAACACTATATGACACCTTGACAAAAAAGAAACTCCCATGTTTGGTCATCTTTTCATGTGACACACTAATGAAGGCATAAGAACTAAAATGTTGGTTAAGATTGAACCACAGTGCATGACTCTCCTTAATTCTCTTCTCCTCATCAAGAGCACAATTCACACGATCATACATACTGCTAAAATATTTATGTTGAAGTGCAGCAACGAGTTTAGGACTCAAATCTCCTTTGAAGTATGCCTTCTCTTTATATGCACTAGTGATGCTGGCACGACGCATTGCATGTTTCAACTCAACATAGTAATCTTGGACAGCTTTACTTGTGTGATGCTCTTGACATGGTGAAGTAGTTCCCGCTCATAATAGGATATCATAATCTCGTTTCTCATGACTGCCTTCAAATCTAACCAATATTTAATGAGTCATCTTCCAAATAGTTGGTGCCACCGACTATAAGCATAGTCTTCAATCTCTATAGTGGTTCACACTATCTCTTGGGCTTTGGGAAACTTCTGAAATCCAAACACCTTCTCTATTCGTCCTTCTTACTCAAGATACTCTTCCGGATCATTACTTCGATAGAATGGAAGTTCCACAAACTCGTAACCTACCATGATTAGTTGCACCAAACAAAAATTCCTATTCTAAATAGTAGGTGTATAATGTGGAATCGCTCAATCTCACCTCTTTCTTATTGAAGTTCTTATGGTTGCTTCATGGATTGAAGAATTGTATGTACTTCGATGACGGTAGCACTGCTACAGACAGCCCTATCACAGACGGTTCGGAACCGTCATCACAGACGGTTTCTGAACCGTCAGTGTTTAGGTGTCAGTGATAGTTGGTGGTTATCACAAACGGTTCCCGAGCCGTCTGTGATAACTACATTACAGACGGTCTTGATTTCTAACCGTCTGTGATAGACGAGTATCACAGACGGATTTTTATAAACAACCGTCTGTGATACTCTCTATCACAGACGGTTAGTAATCAAGACCGTCTGTGATACGAGACTATCACAGACGGTTAGTAATCAAGACCGTCTGTGATACGAGACTATCACAGACGGTTGTTTATAACCAACCGTCTGTGATACTCGTCTATCACAGACGGTTAGTAATCAAGACCGTCTGTGATACGAGACTATCACAGACGGTTGTTTATAACCAACCGTCTGTGATACTCGCCTATCACAGACGGTTAGTAATCAAGACCGTCTGTGATATACAAATATCACAGACGGTTAGTAGTAAGGGCCGTCTGTGATATCATTCACACCACAGACGGCACTCTTTGAAACCGTCTGTGATATTGTATCACAGACGATTTTTAATAACGAACCGTCTGTGATACCAAGTGCATCATCCATTTCATTTGCTGTTTCTTGGCTAGCCTCAGGATATGCTAGCCATGCCCTCTGAAAGCAAGCAAGCAAGCAGATTACAGATAAATGACAGATATAAGTTAATTGCAACTCATAGTAAATTACAACAAAATTCGATACACAGATGAATGTAACAAACGGCCAGCAGATCACATACATATATAGAATGAAAATCGTTACACAAAATCTGACAAATGCATTTAGTTGAAGGAATTGTTTGATTTGTACAGTTGAATCCAATGTTTCAACATCTAATTATCACCATTACCGGCGTAGAACTCTCCACTCTTACTTATGACCTCTGCTACCAAGAATTGGGAGATGATTGCACGAATTTCGACGAGATTGTCAAGATCATATGCACTTTGGTCGAACTTCACCCGCTGTCGCTATGAGCAATGTTAAGTCATTCATTAGCATATGTGTGTAATATAAATACATATATATAATCAGAAAATAATAATTATTGGAAGGACCTGACAAACCTCTGGATCATTGATCTTAGTACTCATGATTTCCTGCATATGGCGGCAAACGTAGAATCCACATACGTTGCCTTGTAGCTGCTGGTGGCACTGCAAAAATAGAATTACATACATCGGTATTGTCAATTTTAGAGGCATTATAACAAAGTATGATATAGGATTGTTGTGTTGTAGAGGGTACCGGAAATCGCGTCTGGTGTCGTAGCGTGTCACTGGATTTTATATCGTGTGATCCTCCTTGGGCAACATATTCGGCAAAAGCCCTACGTGATTCAAAAAACTTAGCCTCGGCCGTGGCAAACAAAAGAAATATTACAATAGAGTTATGTATGGAGGAAATGAGTTTACCTGTTAAGTACTTCTTGCACAGGACTGAAGTCGTGGTTGCTCCTAAGGAGGGAATCAAGGTATATTACCTTGCTCCACTTTGGTACAATCACAATCAAAATCCAGTGATGCCTAGTCATGTGTGTCGCCATAGTGATTAATCCTAAGTTCATGCTGCATGTAAAGTACAAATGAAACATATGTGTGGCAACTAGTGAAGCACTTACCCTTGGTTGAAGGGTACCATGACGTACTCCTTGTCGCTGTGAGCAATCAATCCCCTCGTTATGTAACCTTGCACGAAGGATGCATCTGCGTTGATAGATTGCTCGGAGACCAAGTGAGGGTCGAGGAAACCCACTGGTCGTCGCGTTCGCCGGACTTCTTGGATCATGTATCTATAAATAAAGAAAGAGTAATGACATTTATCTGTATAACGTGAATGTAGAACTTCATTGTACAGTACACTTACAGTGTCCAGCATCGTAGAAGTGAGGCGTCGAGTTCGTCGAGATTGAATAGTAAGAATAAATCTTCGAATGTCACGACGATGTAGCCCGAGTCGTGGAGGAAATGTGTCTCGTTATATTTCAGAGTGAATGCACTCTGCCGGTTTGGCTTCAAGTTGGACTTCTCCATGTACCAGGCATGCAATCTATTGCAAATCATACCAAGATGGCGTAATTGTGAGTCGGGCACCAACGACACTCCTAGAGTAAACGTCCATGGCACGGGACGCGGCTTAATTTTCTTTGCATGAGCCTTGGAGGCCTTGGAGCCTCGCTTGTGAGATGTTCTCGGTGGCGTCTCGGCGGGAGCCGATGCAACAGACTTTACTGGATTTGGAGGTGGAGGTGGAGCCACCGGAGCCGATGTGCCAGGTCCAGGGCGACGTCCCTCTTGGGCCACTGGATGTGAAGATTGTGGCACGGACATGTCGAGGACGATGTCCCTCTTGGGCCACTGAACGAATGTGTGGACGGCATCCCCTAATGTCTTAATCTCTTCGTTTGGGGGCTTCTCAAGAGGGACGGACTTAAAAATATCATTAATCATGTCCACCTGGACCTTTATGAAACCGGTGTCTACTTGTACACCGTGCACCAGCGTCCCTGGCAGCAATGGATACACCATGCCGCGCCCAGCGTCAACGGGAATAGAGCCAACAAGCCTGACTTTGAGGCTGCAAGGCATGGGCTCCTACATAACGATACAAGAGATGAGTTAATGCGTCCACCAGAGAGATCTATGTACCATTCTAAAGAGGTACATTACCTGAATGTCATCAATACGTAAGTGGTCGTCGCTATGTTCAGAAATTGGTGTGGACACGCAGCTACTGCGACGTTGAGGGGGACTGGGTACCGCAGTACTAGGAGTGGGTTGCGATTAGTTGCGGACTTGTCTCAGTTCTTCCCGCAACGAATCTATCTCTCCTCGAAGTGAGGCAGTCTGCTCTTGAAGTGAGGCAGATAGTTGTTCCTCAAGTTGAGCACGAAGCTCCTGTTTTATTTGTTCGCTGTGGTACGCCTTGGATCTCTTCCTACTCCTATATGTCTCGGAGTAATATGGAAATCCGTGCCTCCAAGGTACATAAACCCCCATGCCTCGTGTGCGACCTGGGTGCTCCTTGTTTCCCAAGGCCTGTGATAGTAAATCTATCTCCCTATATTCTTCAAAGGAGCCACGAGAAGATTCGGTAGTCAATGATTGCTGCAAGAGGCAATTAATCATGTTATTTTTGAACCCATGAAGTTCAAGAGGTGTTAACAACTATATTGTTTAACATATTTTACCATGCGTTGGGACACTTCCTCATCTGCGGGGTTTTTGAAAGAGACACCCGAAGATGTGGTTGATGACCTCGCTCTTAACCAGTTTCAAGCGCGCTCGTTTGCGATCCCGGCAAATGGCGGAGAGGCCTCCGATCGGATTGCGACCTCATCCTGCATCCTCCATTGCGGGATTTTACCCGCGTACCCAGCAGTGCCGAGTCTGTGAGGGTGCGTGTTTTGTGACTGGAGATCCTTGTGCGCCGCACTTTGTTGTACAAATTCGGGCGTCGTCTTCATCTGCACAAAGGCCTCCCATGTTTCCGGCGACACGAAAGGATACTTCGTGAAGGGCGTGACATCCTCGGCCACGTACTTCGTCACAAGAGTGCTCTTAAAATTCTTCCATGCTTTTCCCATCGCGAGGAGCGCTTGCCGTTGCACGAGTCCCTGTGCTTCTGCTGGGAACTCGAACGAATTTGTAAGTTCCTCCCATAGCTGATTTTTGTGATCCTTTGTCAAATCTTTCCAGCTTGCTATGGTGATGGGGACCCGTTGCCTTCCAATTATCCCGCAGGTAGTCCGAAATGATGACGCTGCTTTCGACGGTTCCAGAGGGACCCCATCCGGAGAGACCACCGTGATGGTCATTCGGGCCTCTGGCCTTTTCGATACTCCTCGGCCACGTTTAGATTTCGCAGTCTTGGGAGCGTGAGACCCAGATGACGACGACGAAGACTGTGTGGACGCCATCTCTCTTCTAAGAAAAAACTAACTGAAGTGAGCTATGGACCCAGCTTGTCAAAGTTCTATGAATCAAGTGACACAAACCAGTGCATCAAGTTCATTGAACAAGATACACTGGAGTGTGTCACTTGCTTTATGCCCTTTGACAAAGTTCTAACGATTAGCTAATTGCAGTGAGCTATGGGCCTTCCAAATAGACCTTGCAGTTAACAAGTGCAGCATATATTATATGCTACATAAAATACATGTGAAGCATATATCATAAAATACATGTGAAGCATATAACATGTTAAGTTTATAACATAAAATACATGTGAAGCATATAACATTAAATACATGTGAAGCATATATATATCATAAAGCTAACATGTGAAGCATATAACATAAAATACATGTGAAGCATATAACATGTTAAGCATATAACATAAAATACATGTGAAGCATAAAACATAAAATACATGTGAAGCATATATATATCATAAAGCTAACAAGTGAAGCACAGGGAGGGACCGGCGTCGGGAGGAGGCGGCGTCGGGAGGTAGCGGCGTCGGGAGGGACCGGCGTCGAGGGGGACCGCCGGCTTCGAGAGGGAGCGGCGTCGGGAGGGAGTGGCGGCGTCGGGAGCGGCGGCGTCGGGAGGGAGGGACCGGCGTCGGGGGGGGGGGGGGGGGGACCGCCGGCTTCGGGAGGGGGCGGGGGCGGGAGGGACCGGCGGCTTCGGGAGGGACCGACGGCGTCGGGAGGGACCGGCGGTGGGAAGGAGCAAAACCTAGCTAGCAGGGGCGCTGCAGAGTGGAGACAAGAGACTGCGGCAGAGCGGACTCCGCAGACCTAGCTGCGGGTATTTAAAGATGATCTATCACAGACGGTTCTATCAATATAACCGTCTGTGATATGCATATTATCACAGACGGTTCTATCGATATAACCGTCTGTGATATGCATATTATCACAGACGGTTATATCGATAGAACCGTCTGTGATAATGCATATCACAGACGGTTATATTGATAGAACCGTCTGTGATAGCTCATTTTAAAATACCCGCAGCTAGGTCTGCGGAGTCCGCTCTGCCGCAGTCTCTTGTCTCCACTCTGCAGCGCCCCTGCTAGCTAGGACGTAGCATGTCCTTGTGCTCTTCAATATATGGGGTCACTTCAGTCATGTGTTGTAAAACCATGAAATGGGCTTGAGCATAGTTATTTTGATCCGGAGTTATTGCTTTCCTCCCGATAGTCCCGGTACCCTCTAACCTCCCCTCGTGACGAGATAGAGATACACCTATCGGCTCTACCTGAGCTATGTAGCCGATGCGGAATTCAATGACCTCTTCTGTTGTATAACCTTCGATGATGCTACCCTCCGGTCGAGATCGATTGCGTACATAGGACTTCAGAATTCCCATGTACCTCTCGAAAGGGTACATATGACGTAGAAATACGGGGCCACATATTTTTATCTCTTTCACAAGGTGGACAATGAGATGGACCATGATATCAAAAAATGATGGAGGGAAATACATCTCTAGATGACATAGAGTTGTCACCACCTCGGTATGCAGAGCATCTAGTCCATCCGGATCAATGACCTTCTGAGCAATTGCGTTGAAGAAATAACATAGCCTTATGATTGTCACTCGAACCTTGTTCGGCAAAATACTTCTAATTGCAACAGGTAGCATTTGAGTCATTAGCACATGACAGTCGTGAGACTTCATGCCAATTAATTTCAAATGTTCCATGGAAACAAGTTTCTTCATGCTTGTCGAGTGACCGGATGGAACTTTCACACCATTTAAGGACTGGCACAATTCAGTTCTCTCAGACTTAGACAGAGTGTAACATGCTGGGGGAAGGTACGTCCGGCCTTTATCGGTCTCTATCGGTGCTAACTCGGTCCTGATGTTCATAGCGACCAAGTCACGCCTTGCGTTAACACAATCCTTTGTTTTGTCAGGAATGTTCAGTAAGAGACCAATCAAACTGTCACATACATTCTTCTCTACGTGCATGACATCGATGCAATTGCGAACTTCTAAGTGCTCCCAATAAGGCAAGTCCCAAAATATTGACCTCTTTTTCCACATGTTCTTCCTCAATTTACGTCCCTTTCCAAACACAACATTTATATCCTTGACCATATCATACACCTCTTTCCCGCTAAAAGGTCTTGGTACTGAGTCATCCTCTTTTTTTCCGTCAAATTGTTTCTTCATCTTGCGGTATGGGTGATACTTTGGAAGGAACCTACGGTGACGCATGTACACAGTTTTTCGGGAGTTGTTCAACCACACACTCTCCGTATAATCTAAGCAGTGTGGACACGCTTTGGCTCCTTTTATACTAAACCCTGACAGGTTACCAAGGGCAGGAAAATCATTAATGGTGCAGAACAACATGGCCTGTAGAGTGAAGTTCTCTCGTTTGTCCGCATCCCATACATGTACCCCTTCATTCCACAGTGTTGCAAGATCTTCCACCAATGGGGCTAGGAACACATCAATATCGTTTCCAGGTTGCTTCGGCCCTTGGATAAGTAGTGACATCAAAATATATTTCCGCTTCATACACAGCCAAGGAGGAAGGTTGTACATGCACAGAGTGACGGGCCAGGTGCTATGTCGACTGCTCATGTTACCAAAAGGATTCATTCTATCTGTACTCAACCCAAACCTTATATTTCTCGGTTCCACACCGAAATCTACAAACATCCTATCGATGTTCCTCCACTGGGCAGAATCAGCAACATGTCTTATCATTCCGTCTTTCTTACGCTGCTCGCAGTGCCAACGCATCAATCTTGCATCCTTGCGGTTTGCAAATAAACGCTTCAAACGGGGATTACAGGAAGATACCACATCACCTTAGCAGGAGGTCCTTGCTTCACCTCGATGCCCTTCCCATCATCAGAGTCATTTTTACGTTTGTATCGGTATGCTTTGCACACCGGACAAACATGTAAGCTAGCATACTCTTTACGGTACAGGATACAATCATTCCGACATGCATGTATTCTTTCTACTTCCATTCCTAATGGACAAAGAATCTTCTTGGCTTGGTAGGTGGTTCTCGGCAACACATTTCCCGTTGGAAGCATGTCCACTAGGAGACCTAATAATGCCGTGAAACTCTTGTCGGACCAACCATTGCTTGCCTTCAATTTTAGCCGTTCTAGAACTGATGACAACCTCGTGTATTGCGGCTTGCAGCCCGGGAACAAAGGTTTCTCCGAGTCCTCCATCAAGCCCTCAAATTTACCAAACTCTCTCTCACTATAGTTCCCTTCTGCATCACGTAACATCTGATCCAGATTATCATCCTGCGACCTATCCTCATGATCCAGATTGTCATCCTACGACCTATCCTCATGATCCAGATTGTCATCCTGCGACCTTTCCTCATGATCGAAAGAACAGTCCACAACTGGCATATCGTTGCCTCCCTCGACTATGTCATAACTACCTTCTTGTGTACTCTTCTCTTCACCGTGACTGGTCCAACATTTGTACCCTTTTCTGAAACCCCTTCGAATCAAGTGAGCTTCAATCTGCGCTGAGTTGCTAAATATCTTGAGATTATCACAATCAATACATGGGCAATACATATATTTCATCCCCTTCTTCAACATATCCAGCTCGGCCGCCCTTCTAAAGGCAGACACGCCAGTAATGTACTCTTCACTCACACGGTTCTCAATATACATCCAGCTTCGGTCCATCTACGCTACACAAGTGAAAAATGGGTGTCAAAAATGATTATTACCTCTACTACTAACCTCTGATCAGATCACTAAGAATGTTAAGTAATTGAATACTAATCTCTGATCAGATCACTAAGAATGTTAAGTAATTGAGTATGCTAACCTCTGATCAGATCAATAAGAAGACGGTGATATTTTTTCACCCCCAACTCCCTAAAGCCGGCCGCCTTGCTCCACCGATGCAGCGCAATGAAGACAGATCGGTGTCGACATCCTTCAAGCAAGTACGCCAAGTAATTAATACTACGCAGAATATCACAGACGGTTCCAACTACAAACGGTCTGTGAAAATTATATATCACAGACGGTTCGTATTAATACCCGTCTGCGAATTATCACCGACGGTTATTAATATTAACCGTCTGTGATTTCTGCCTATCATAGACGGTTGGCATAAATAACCGTCTGTGATAGTCTCATTATCACAGACGGTTCGTAACACGAACCATCTGGGATGTACATAATATCACAGACGGTTCGAAATATCAACCGTCTGTGATTTATGCGTATCACAGATGGTTCGTGTATAGAACCGTCTGTGATAGTCCTTCACAGACGGTTTACACTACAAACCGTCTGTGATAGTTACACGGGGATGAACTGTTTCGTCAGGCGCATGACTGCCAACTCGAAGCATATATAGCATAGCATTCGAGGCACATTCGAGGCCTGCTGCTGTGTCTTGAGGAATGCCAAGAGCTGGTCTTCAGATGTGGCTGCCACATCTGAAGACCAGTGTGGCTGCCACATCTGAAGACCAGCTCTTGGCATTCCTCAAGACACAGCTGCAGGCCTCGGATGTGCCTCGAATGCTATGCTATATATGCTTCGAGTTGGCAGTCATGCCATGACGAAACAGTTCATCTTTCCCGACAAAATTCAAGGCAATTTTATTACAATAGTGCAAAGAAAAGACATTCCCAGATTCTTGGTTGAACTGGTCGAGGAACATGCAAATACAGAGGCAAGCACAAAAACTCAACAACACATTCAGATCGATCTATTACAGGATAACAAGCTAACAAACCCTTCGTGGCATGACGGTCACACTAAACAAGACACACTTACGACACTTACGGCAAGAGTGTGTTGTTTAGTATGAACCGTTCGTGCCGCGATGGAGGTGCTAGCTCACAGCGGAGGGGAGATGCATACAGGAAGCTAGCTAGTGGATGAACTCACACGTGACTAGTACCGGTGGAAAGGAAGATGGGGAGTTATTAATAAGGGCCTGGCCGTGGGAGGAACTGGTGCCAGCCATTCGATGTGGAGAGAATAGACGGGTGAGATCGAAATCCTGTGTATACGCCAATTATTGGTGACATGTGATTATTACACACCAATTATCAGTGACATGGGATTATTACAGACGGTTCTTAACAGGAACCGTCTGTGTTATCTGGCTTTTCACAGACGGTTCTTAACAGGACCCGTCTGTGTTATCTCGATTGGTATAGACGGTTCGTATTAAGAACCGTCTGTGAAAGTTCACAGACGGTTATTAACAAAAACCGTCTGTGATGTCTCAATTATCACAGACGGTTCATGTTAATAACCGTCTATGAAAATATCACAGACGGTTGCCAGTAAAACCGTCTGTCATAACGCTTCGCGCGTGTTTCTATTGCCAGAACGCTTCGCGCGTGTTTCGATTGCCAGAACGCTTCGTGTTTCGATTGCCAGAACGCTTCGTGTTTCGATCGTCTAATTAACGTCTCTCGATCGTTATACGAAGCATCTATATCATTAATGTTTGGGTATACGAACCGTCTGTGCTAAAGGTTAAATATGCGCGCCTAATCCAGGTCTCTTCTACGTACGTACAATATGGCGCCTTCTACTATTCTTGTGATCATCTCCTTCCTCTCATCTGTTCATCAAGAATTGTTCGGCCGGAACCTTACACAGGCGGCCAGCAATTTGCATCTGGAGCAGCTTCTCCGCACACGCCCTGCTCTCCTTCCCCGACTTTCTTGCATCCGTCAGCTTGACCTGATCCTCCGCCGTCGACGGAGGCGTCTCGCTACCGCTCAAGAAAGGGAAACAGCCCTCACCCTGGTTCTTCTCCACAATGTGCGCAATGCGGAAGAAGCTCTACACGCATTGCAGAGACTGATGGATAGCCTTGCCGATCAAGCAGAAACGGCAGATTCTGAGGAATCTTTTCATGCTATCCTGTACGACATTATGGATGCTGCTGATCATTTGCCCAGGCTGCACGAGGAAGTGCTGAGGACAAGGGCAATCTTAACGGCGTTCGAGAATTTAGCGGCTGATCCTCCAAGTCCCCAAGTTGAAGAAGAAGCTTACGAAGCCCAAAAGAATACAATCTGGGAAACTCTTTACCTGTGCGACTTTTGTAATAAATTTGCCTCTAATTGAAATTAATAAATTTGCCTTTAATTTGTGACCTCTTGTCTCAATAGTTCTGTAGTTAAGTTATTAGAAACAATGTGTACTTATATATTAACCTCTGATCTAGAATATGACAGACAAAGGGACATCACAGCCGGTTCTTGTGAAAAACCGTCTGTGAACATTCCCAGACGGTTCTTAACAACAACCGGCTGTGATAGTCGACACAACACAGACGGTTTTTAATAAACAACCGTCTGTGATAATCCCAGATTATCACAGACGGTTTTTAATAAAAACCGTCTGTGATATTCCAGTATCACAGACGGTTCAGCAGTAAGAACCGTCTGTGATACTCCTTTTTCCCGCCACAAATACCACAGACGGCCTTCAAATTAAAACCGTCTGTAATAGTTTACATTACAGACGGTTTCACAAAACCGTCTGTGATTTGCCGTCTGCTATTAGCCTTTCTGTAGTAGTGTAGACAATATGAAGGTGATGGATTAAGTGAATAAGGTCCAAGTGCTATAAATGACAGGCACTATTTTTGTGGAGCTTAGAGGGTTAGTATAATCCTATGCAATTGAAATTCTAGATATTAGAATAATAAGTAATAATCCAAACTAGAAAATCAATGCCTAATTGCCGACCTCAAGATGTAAGTGAAGATTATAAAAACTCACGCACAATGATAGTGGAACTTAGTGCAACTAAGGAATGAGCTATAACACTAGGTACAAGTGAAGAACAAAATATCTCGTATTGCGCAAGTCATAGAAAGACGTCAACTTGATTGCAATTGATATAAACGGGCTACAAATTTGCACACAAGAATCACAAACTATATCAAACTTTAGAAAGGGGTTTATGCTTGATAAAAGTATAGACAACAACACTTCTTTCTTTTCTTTGTTTCTTACTTCTTTTATATCACTACAACACAACAGGCCTTCTATGACAATTAAATATTGTCACAAACAGTGGTTTTTTTGTCACTGTACCCAATTTGTGACGACTCAGTGACGAAAAGGCTACTGTCACAGAAGGTGCGTCTCTAAACACCTTCCATGACGAAACAACAAAAAACGTCATAGTTTTAGTGACGGTACATTTTCGTTACAATCAACTATGACACTCCAGATTGTCATGAAAAACGTCACGGATCGTTGCCTAGGGAGCTGCCACATGGACGCTAACGTGGCGAAGTTGACATGGCAGATGACGTGGCAAGTGACGTGTAAAGAATATCGTGACAAATTTCATCGTCATAGATTATTGGGCTTGGCCCATTTAAATTTAGTTTAGACTAAAATTTAGCCTATTCTTAAATAGGCTTTAGGCCTGATTTTTGCCCATTTAAAAACCATTTAGCTTTTTGATTCGTGGATAAATTCATGGGCCTTATTATTTGGGCTTTAGCAGCCAGAACTGTTTCACCGTACCTATTTGAAAATTGCTGCAATAAACAACAATACATTTTATCAATTCATTGCATACATACAAAGATGAGAGTTCATACATCAACCATAAATTTGGAAACAGCAACATAGTTTGACCAAACTAGACCCATCAGACCACAATATAAGTTCACCAAATAGCACAAGTAAGAAACAGTACAAGTTCAACCAAAACTCCAATTACAAAAATAAAACAGTAAAATCACCTAACTTTAAAGCAACTAACCAGAACAGCTCTAACATCATAAGAAAAGTGATGGATACAACATAAACTTGTATGTGCTCATGCTCACAAGCAGGCCCTGAAATTTCAAGGAGTCACCGAGAAGCATAAACTTGGGCAAATTGATTTAGGAAGCCAATAAAAATAGGTATATTAGCATCCCTGGTCAACAAGAAAGGCCAAGAATGGAAAAACAAACCTGTGATCGCAACCAGCGGTTGCTGTAATCTTGTTATCTAGATGGATAGTTGTACCTGCTATACCCGGCCGCTCAAGTTCTATTTCTTTCCTAAGAGTAAACGTACCCTGTAATCATAAGAAAAACAATGCCAGTACATCAATACAACATGATCTATTAATAAATTCAAAAGTCATGGCTAACCAATGCAATTGCAAGCATTGCGGAGGAACAAAAACAGTACATCATCCCGTGATGAACTAATGATGATGTTTGTGATGAACAGCAGAATATTTTGATTATTGTCACTAGAAAGAGCAAAAACTGTAGAAAGTTTTAACCAATTAAAAAAAACTTGGTCTATATGTGGAGCTCCCTCCCTGCTTGTGATATAAAGAGATTCAGCAATCACAGAGTAGATGACATGCTAGCTGTGTCAAACATTACTTTCAAGTTTCAATAGAGCTGCCATCATCAGCATCATTTAGGATGGAAGCACTCATGAACCTTGTAAAAACAGTAACAATATATCATTCATGATATTGCATGGTCATTTTCCTTAGTACATATCAGTTATCACACAGATATAATGCTCCAAATCCAGGCCTGCATCCAAGTACAAAAAACTGATAAACATAACTTTTAAGTTTCAACAGAGCTGCCATCATCAGCATCAAATAGGATGGAAGCACTCGTGAACCTTGTAAAAAGGATAACAACTTATCATTCATGATAACGACATAGCATTCACCATATACTCATAAGTCACAACAAGGATTGCACTTGGACAAAACAGGTAAGAGAGCCAGAGGAGGATTGGCTACCTGAGCTTCGGTGATTTGGAGACAACTTCTTCCCCCCGATGGCCCGAGTATGTGGATCTGCTGGCTGCTGCACATAGAAATTGCAATTGGAGAACTGAGAGAGAGAGAGAGAGAGATGAGGAGCTCACACCAAAATGGCGGAGGCAGTCCAGGCGGAGCCGCGGTGGTGCTCGAGCGGAGCCGGAGCCCGGAGGTAAGGCGGCAGCCGCCAGCCGGAGCTGGAACCCGGAGCTGAACGCCAGGCGGCTCGCCTCACTTTGCAGTCGAGCGTGACAAGCAAAGGTCTCGTGGACGTGGTAGGGGAATTCACCCGATGCGGTAGCCGCGGCAGGTGCCGCACCAGGGAAAGTCCAGTAGGCGGTGGTGCGGTGCCGGCAGAGGCGCTGAGCGAAGCCAGAGCCTGGAGGTCGCGCGGCGCGGCGCCAGAGCCTGGAGACGCGGGCGGCGTGACGCTACTAGGGTTAAGGGATTGGGGAGGAACCGGATGGGGAATCGGGGAACAGTTCAGCAGCTGACGGGGAATCGTGGGATGGGGTCATCGGGAGACGGCGAGACGGTCCGATCGGCGCACAAAAATGGGCCTGGGCTGCTGCTGCGTGGCTGATCAGTGAATAGTGAGCTACAAAATAGATATTTTGGCCCAATTAAATATATACATATGTATTATACCTTGCATATACTAGTTTTTTTGCCAAAAAATTTGGGTGTTCAGCTGAACACCCATAAACTACTGTAGATCCGCCCCTGCCTGGTGACACGATGTAATACATGGCAAGTGGGCTAATTTTGTTTTTCTTTTTCATATTTTCAACTCTTGATGACACGTGGGCCCCACACTGCCACGTTTGACGATGTAGCCGGTATGGTTTACTGGGCAAGTGGGCCCGTGGATGCTATCGTGGAATATATAAGATTTGTTTTTTTATTCACTAAATAACTATGACAAAGCAATATATTGTCATATAAATTTGTCACAAACATTATTCTTAACTAGTTAATGACGATTTTGGATTGGACTTTATGACGAATAATATATTTCTGTCATTAAGTAGGACCGGCTAATGAAAAACGTCATAAACGGAAGCATTTAATGACGGATTGTTCCATTGTCATCACATATTCGTCATAGAAGGCCATGTTTCTTGTAGTGTATTTTCTTTCTTTCGTACTGTTTTTTGTTTGCTTTTCTTTTTCTTTTGCACCATGTCCACACATATATGAAGAGCTCATAAGATATCCAATAATTCAATTTCAAAATTCAAGAATAATATCAAGTATGCAAAGCTCTAGCAATACTTAAAGGCTAGTCTTCAATTAGGACTAAAGTATACGCAAAGGGTAGAAAGGTCAACAAAGGATATAAGCAAATATCAAGTTAACTCAATGCTGAAAAGTACATACGGTCAGACCGAAGCGGTGATCGTGGTTAGACCAGTTGTGTGGTTAGACCGAATGTACAATGGTGGTCAGACTGAGATTTTATTTTCTTGCCAACACCAGTAGGAAACACAAATATAGAGCTTTGACGAAAATGGCTCAAACAAAAGCAACATAAATAATGATTTTGGATTAGCATGTAAGTAAGGTTCTAATGGATTAAAACCTAGCAAAACTCACCAAAATTTTCAATTGAAACTACGGTAAAAAACAATATTTTTGTGTGGCTTTTTCTGGATATGGATAAAAACAACAAATATAGTAGTTAAGGGTAAAATTCTATTGTGTCAACCTTGAGCTTTGGTACAACTGATGCAGGGCGGGTTTACCCGATCTTCACGATGTATGATTGAAGATAATTGGATCTGTGCAACCTGATAAATAACACTGTTAACCACCATCTCTATTATGGCAACATGCGATAGTCGATTCATCCAACCACACGCTTCAGTACTTTTTGTTTACTCGCACACGTAGGATAAGTACACACTAACCACACCAGCAAGAATGTCAGAAGAAATCAAGCATAAACAAACAAAAGAACTCCTGAACACAAGGAAAAGCACTTTTGGTGCGGCACAACTAGCGCCTTCGTTGATTTTCTTGCTCACGTCTTAAAACAGAGCACATGCATCTAGATTATACAGGGACAGCACACAACAAATTCGTGTGGTCCAAATTGGTCCTAACTTCAGCTTTAGCTTGCCCTACACATACTTTGTTTGCTCCAAATTGGTCCTAACTTTAACCTGGGATACATGCACACGGATAGAGATGACTCAATGTCTCAATCTGCATCTCGGAGTCTAATATCAAATACATCAACTAAGCATAGAGTCTACTCAAATACATCAACTAAACATAGAAACTAATACAAGATTAAAACTCGCATGGGTTTGGGGTCCTCGACGGCGGGTGACTAGTCCGCTGTCTGTATCGTCACCGGCCGTGCTCGAACGGAGTGGTTGGAGTCTTAACTCCTGGAGTGGCTTTAACGATGTGTTAGTGGCCTGTGCTATCTTTTTGTCGAGTTCTCCAGTTGTACAGATCACGCTCACATCCATAGTCGCGTGGCGTAGGGGCCCCTGTGAACAAAGAAATACTGATGAAATGGGCACATGCATTGATTTAAGCTAGCTGAAGGGATTAAGCAGTACATACTGTAGAAACCGAGACTAGCTAGATTTTGTCTTGGAACGACGCTCGGGATTCCGGCGCTGCAGATTTGTGACGCCCTCTCCGGCGTCGCCGCCCGGGCCGTCGAGTGTCTTGAGACCCTCGGTCACCGCCCGCGCTCCGGCTCTGCGCCTGCCTCTCGCTCCGCTACGAAGTAGAGGCTCACGTGTAGAGCACAATCACAAACTCACGCACTCGAAGGAAGAAGAAGATGAAGTCTACTGCACTGAATGGATGTGCTTTTCTATTTGCCTTTGAGCTTTTATACAAACCATTACACAGCAGTTACTCCCGGCAGTTCTACTGCGAAGCATCGCGCTGCCTGCTTTACGCCGAAACGCTACGGCGTTCCGGCAACAGGCGCATACGGTTACGTATACATGAACAGTACCGTATGCGTGAACAGTGCCATGCACGGGATTTATTCTATCACATACATTTCCATTGGGGCTGTCTAAGGCGCTGAAAATGTAAAAATTTTCAGTAACTTTTTTTCCACCGTTGCATCAAAATCCTGCAGTTTACATCCTTTTCCTCTCTCTCACCTATATAATTCCTCCCACACCCTAACCCAGTTATAGCCAGCAGCTGTCACCACCACCACCACCACTATACTATCGCCACTCGCCTGCTCTCCTCTGCTAGCGAGACGGTCCTCTGCCCCTCCACAAGCCAGGGGGGCGGCTTCATCCACCTCAGTCCGGCGACGGCGACGCGGCTTCCTTGACAGCTCTCGAAGATTTTGCCCCTAGTGTTCGGTATGGGTTCCATCCTCCTCTCACTCGTTTTCTTGGACGCTCTTTTATTCCAATACTGCGGATGCTTTACCTTCTGTTGTAACTCCTGAATGGCTGCTTTCGCTAAAACACAAATGACCATTTCCGGTAAAACACGGAGAATTAACACCGTTTCGTTTGGGGGCAGAGCCAATGGAATTGTGACACCTAGAAGGGAACAGGGATGAAGGCGGGAAAAGGAAAGAAATAGTAATGAAACGGGCGCATGCATTAACTTAAGCTAGCTGGAGGGTTTAAGCACTGCATACATCTTCATTTGGCGCGAGCTCCATGTTGAACCTATATATAACTAGTTTTTTTACCCGTCTATAATATTAATAAGTCTGCCAAATAGAATTTACGCTGAGGTGAAGAAAAAATTAAAGAAGGGAGAGTACATAAGATACTACTTAAACACAAAATCCAACACTAAGCGGGAGAGAGCTTGGTGAAATTTATTGTTTGATCTTAGTGATGGACACTATCTACTAAACTTGATGATATCTATATATATCTTTTCATGATGTAAAAAGTATAGAAATAATACAGCAGTGTCTTGCCGTTACTAGCTTGTGCTAGTGCTACTCGATCATGCTTAATTGGGAGATCAGTAAAGTCAAATCAATTTATTAAGCCTACACTGTATTGTACCACGTACGCGTGCAGTGTATCCTGGACCTCGTCTTGACCGCCTCTTCTCCGCCGGCAAGACCCAGCGCTCCTACGCCGCCGCCTCCTCTGTTTTCTCCTGTTTCTGCTTCTCTGTCTTCCTCTGTTCCTTTCTATTCCTGTATCCAAAAGTATAATTTTTGTATACCCAAATGATCGGCGAACCATAGGTCCTTAATTGTCATGTGATGATATAGATGGCTGTAAAACCTAGGATTGGTATGCTCCGCCCCGCCTAATGTTAATAAAAAACTTCCTATAGCTAAATGCTAATTAGAATTTATCAGTATATCTTTAATATGTAATATAACGTACTTGAATTTCTAAAAAATATAATTATATATGTTGGTGCCCTAGGACTAAAGTAATTATTTTTTCAAGCGCAAGTTAAATAAAAGTTAGGTTTGACACCCAAACCACCGCCAGTTTAGACCGTTAATAATTCTTTTGGATATATAGAATAAAACACCATCACACTATTAGGAGCAGCTTAATTTAATGTTAGATAGAAACTACCCGGTGCTAAACATTAGTAGACACGGGACACTCGACTAATGGTAATTATCTTTCCAAGTGGCATTTAGATAAAAATAGTTACATACATATAACTGCCGCTGCTATCCTCATTGTCGCACTGCCGCCCTGGGTGTTTGATGAGTTTTTATATAAATATGTTAAGTCAAAACAAATATAGAGATATATGTTCGAGAAGAAAAAAGAAATTGCTATTTGTATGTTCTACGGCCCAGTTTAACCAGTCGTTGCGCCATGCCTCGTACGGCCGCAAGTCCCCGGCTCACTATGAAGTATATTAGCCAAGATCATCCTCTTAGTTTGTGGGTCTGTGACAATGTTGCTTGACCATGGACATTTCGACCACGTTGCGTCGACCACGGTCATTTCGACCATGTTATCGCGGCTACATGACCACGGTCATTTCGACCATGTTATCACGGATTGTCGACCACGGTGCTATAGCTTACGAGTACCGACTGGATCACTGTAGCTATGGACTGGATCATTGTAGCTATGACTCGTTTGCTATATTTACGACTGGTTCGCTACACAGCTTAACTCACGACTATGACTGAGTCTTCGGAGTCTTCGACTACTCTCCAACTCTAAGGTCTTCGATTCCTACACAGTACTTGAACACACCGAGTACTTGACGCACGACTATACAGTATTCAACACATGAGTACTATCAACAACGAGATTAATTCTAACAGTAACAACGAGTTGCCGGGGCGACTAAGGTCCCAACGCTTTATACTCCGTAGAGTACGCCGAAGCGCGAGGCCATCGTGCGATTTTTATACTCCGTAGAGTCGTCCGAGGTGACTAAGGTCCCGACACTTTATACTCCGCAGAGTACGCTGAGGCGCGAGGCCATCGTGTGATTTTTTTATACTCTGTAGGGTTGCCCGGGGCGACTAAGGTCCCGGTGCTTTATACTCCACAGACTACGCCGAGGCGCGAGGCCATCGTGCGATTTTCTTATACTCCGTAGAGTTGCCCGGGGCGACTAAGGTCCCGGCGCTTTATAATCCGCAGAGTACGCCGAGGCGCGAGGCCATCGTGCGATTTTTTTAATACTCCGTAGAGTTACCCGGGGCGACTAAGGTCCCGACGCTTTATACTCCGCAGAGTACCCCGAGGAGCGAGACCATCGTGCGATTTAAGTAAAAGGCAGACAAAACCATAGCGCAAGTGAAGAGATTATCATAAAAATGCCAGTTGTGCTAGCAAAATGCAACGGGAGCACACATATGGAAGCAGACAGCACCTAGCAGTATTAAATGCTTGTGAATAGTGCACCCGGAGCAGAACCTAGCTTTGCTGGCGTGTAGGCGAGAGCACGTGTGGTCAGTGTGAAGTCTGCGGAGGTGGGCCATGGTTGGTGCTGGTCTTTCGGACATCGCAGGGGCGAGTAGAGGCTGGAGCAGATCCTCGGCAACGCTGAAGCGAGTGAAGGCCGAAGCCAGTCTTCGGTAGCATGGAGGCGAGCGAAGGCCGGAGTTAGTCTTCGGGTCATCGGCGAGGTCTACCTGGACTCTGGTGATGCGAAGGCCGAAGTCGAAGGTGTTGTCGCAGAGACGGAGCCGTGGCGAGGTAGACTGAGGTGCAGACGTCGAGCGAAGACTGGCGATCTGCATGCGAAGTCCGAGCGGAGGTCGAGGTCGTGCACGCAAGGTTTGGCATGGCGGCGACCTCGACGGAGGAGTCAGACTGGAACCTGGCGATGTGGCAGCTGAGAGGCGGCCCGGAGAGTGGGCAGGCATGGAGCCGAGGTCGACGACACCGATGCAAAGTCTATGCAGAGCCATGCGGAGGCGAGGCTACTTATTGCGGAGCCAAAATGCCCGGAGTCAAGGTCGAGGATGCCGGCGCGGAGTCTAGCACGAAGACCACGAGGAGGAAGGTTACGACCTGGAGGCTCGATGTGAAGGCTCCGACGCGGAAGGCCATGACGTGGAGGTCGGCGACGAGACCTCGACACAGAAGGCTACGACTTGGAGCTCGACGCAGATACATCGATCAATGCGCAGGCTACAACTTGGCTGCTAGGCGCGGAGGCTTCGATGGGCTTCGTCGATCGCGGAAGCTTTGGCACGAACAGCCTCCGCTTTGCTCATTCCCTCTTTCCCAGCTTGGCTCCAATCGTGCACGGAGGCGGGGGCTTCTTCAATCGTGCTCGGAGGCGAGGGTGGTGGAGACGAGGTCGAGGACGAGCTCGAAGCTGTTGAAGATCTCCACAGTCCGCTCGCGCTGCACCCCGATCATGCACCCGAACACCCTTGGCGGCGCGCCGTCGGAGGAGCAGGCGGCCTGGGCCTTGACACAGGTGAGGTAGTTGGAGACGCTCACGATGACGAGCGGGTGGAGCTTGAAGGAGATCTTGGAGCTCGCCGCGCACAATGGAGGCTGCCTGCGGGTCCTCGGGCATGGTTGGCGATGGCACGACAGGCTGGTGAGGAGGGCGCGATCGGCAACTAAGCTAGAGCGCCAGCGAGTCGGCGAGGCAGCCCGCGAAGGCCGGGGGCGCAACACGACTGCTGCTACGAAGACCACCCACAAACCCAAGCATTCTAGGCATCACCAAACCAGAGCTCCTGCTTCTTCTCGAGGAAGGGTCCTATGGCGAGGCTGGCGGGGACCATCCGAGGCGCATGTGCGAAGAACGCGTGCGCCGGGGAGTTGGGTGACAGTGGCGAGGATGCACATGGCGGCGGTTAAGGACCATGGCCAGCATCGCTTGTTCATGTCGATGTCGGCCTTCTTGCAGACGCTGTTGGAGAACTGGCGTCCAGTACCTTGATGGAGGTGGGCGCGAACGTGATCTTCTGCTTGCCATTGACGTTGGTGTTCAGCAGACGCACGATGTGCTGGAAATCCTCCCCAGCGACCAGCGACATGGCGGCTACATCAGATGGTGCTTGGCACGGATGCATGCAGTACGAAGGCGGCAACTGCTACCAGCGCGGAGACGAGCGGAGGCCGGATCCCACCTTCGGCAACACGGAGGCCGGTGTGGTGGCTCGGCGGGCTCGGGGCGTCATCGCAGAGGCTCCATGTCGAGGCTCTACATTGCACAGAGACTCGGCGCGGAGGCTCGATGCGAAGGCTCTACCTCACGCGGAGACTCGGCACGGAGGCTCTACTTTGCTTGCGTGAAGTACCCGTACCATCCCTGCATGCCCGCATGCTTACGCATGGACTTGCAGCTATGCATGCACACATGCATTCGCATGGGCTTGCAGCCGCTAGGAGCCATGCATGCACGCATGCCTTCGCATTGGCTTGCAGCCGCTAGGCATCACGTAGTGCATGCAAATCCAGCGGAGCGTGGTGACGCGTGGGAAGTCCAGCTCGTGGAGGTGAGGTCCTGTGTGGAGCCGGACACACAAAGGCGACGCGAAGCCGAGACCGATCGAGGCCAGTCGTGATGAGGCGACGTACGCTGCTGCTCTGCTCGCATCGCTCTCGGCTGGCTCGGGGCGTCGTCGTAGAGGCTCAACGTCACGCGGAGACTCAGCGTGGAGGCTCGACGCGGGGGCTCTACATCGCGCGGAGACTCGGCACAGAGGCTCGACGCGGAGGCTCTACCTCGCACGGAGACTCGGCGCAGAGGCTCTACTTTTCTTGCGCGAAGTACCCGTACCATCCCTGCATACCCGCATGCTTACGCATGAACTTGCAGCCATGCATGCACACATGCATTCGCATGGGCTTGCAGCCGCTAGGAGCCATGCATGCACGCATGCCTTCGCATGGGCTTGCAGTCACCAAGCATCACATAGTGCATGCAAATCCAGCGGAGCGTGGAGTCTAGCTCACGGAGGCAAGGTCCTGCACGGAGCCGGACACACAGAGGTGACGCGAAGCCGAGACCGGTCGAGGCCGGTCGCGATGAGGCGACGTACGCTACTGCTCCGCTCGCATCACTCCTCGGCTGTAGGGAAGTGATGCCCTGGATGACGGCAATATAGGAACGATTCGACTAGATCTATTCAATACACCATCTAAGAACGGGCGATTTGACTAGATCTATTCAATACACCATCTACGAATGGGCGATTTGACTAGATCTATTCAGTACACCATCTACTAACGGGCGATTCGACTAGATCTATTCAATACACCATCTACAAAAACACGGCGAAGTATACAGGTAAAGCCCATACACCTCTATAGTCAGGATGGTTAAATTTTTAGCGAGCAAACTACTTATCTGTCGCTGATGGCCCGCAAGGTGGTACAAATGCCACGAATGAGGCAGTATGCTCCCAAGAACAGCTTTCAGCTCCTTAAGCGACTTCTCATCCAGTCCCCACGGACGGCGCCATCTGTTGTGGCTACTGGCCAAATAGTAAAGAAAAGGACTGGTAGAAGGAGAGGAGAGCCAACACAGGGAGAGTTGGTGAGTGAGTGAGAGGATCCCCCTCCTGCTCTCCGTTAGGGGTTTATATACATGAGTGTGGTAGGATGGGAAATTCCCATCCTACCCCTTATTTATTACAAAGGATGAGGGTACATTGGTACATGTATTCCTCTATACTATTGGGCCTATTACATGTTGGGCCAGTTGCAAAGCCCACTCACGGGGGGTTGGGCCACCCCCACAACACTATACATTCCCAAAATCATTTTATGAAACATAACAATACTAAAGTGGAGGATTCACCAAGTTGTCTATGACCGTGGACATGGTTAGTCGAATAGTTTTACACTCTGTAAAGATTGCACACATTATCCACACGACATAAACATCTCACTATGTTATACATGTCATGTGATACCATCGGTACCCGATTTAAAAGCTCATGACAAAGCTTTTACATTAAAGGTCCTAACAACCACCTTGGTAAACCTTTCTTTTCGATAAGGTCATTCTGAACATGGATACCCTCCATGCCAGCACTAGCCCAAAATCACTTACAATCTATCACCTACGTTGAAGTTGCTAGCACACGGTAAATTATTATACTAAGGCCTTCCAATAAAGGCATATGTGGTTGTACATTTTTTCTTGAGTCTAACTACACCATAGGCTCGATCCTTGATGACTCAGGTGAGACATCCACAAAACCACAATGTCATGGTAATCGCATCGGTCTCGACAAACACTCGCCCAAGTCCAAATCATGTTTTCTATTTTATTTGCTCTCCAAAATAATAGAGGTATCTCCTATGGACCACTTCTTAGGTATCTCCCTTTTTGAACATTTTGACCCATTTCCAGTCCAGCATATCTAGTATCGTTATGAGCATGACTAAGAATCAACTACTTCTTTTAATATACAAGTTTCACATTTTAATAATAGTGGATATTAATTCTAAGGTGACAATAGCAAGGATAGCAATTTATTTATCAAGGTGGGGTCAATGCAACAATTAGGCATAACTATTAACCTTAACAATATAGCGATTTTTACTGAAATTACATGCATACATAATAGTTTTGAACACAACATACATAAAAGTTAAATATGGGATCAACATGGTCAAAAGGGGTGCTTGCGTTGCTTGTTGAACTCTTGGTCTTGCTCTGGCTTGTCGTTGAATTTTTTTGGAACATTAGCAAATCCCAAATATCACAAATAAGAGCCAAATAAATTCAAACAAAGAGCAAATCCAATTATTTTTGTAGAATGAGAAATAACATGACTTTAGAAGATTTTAGAGATAGAAATCATTCAATTTGGAGTTCATATGCAAAAGGTGCATGCATTAAAATTTGGTTCAGATTGAAAAATGTTGAAAAAGAGGAAGAAAACACTGTGCAGAAATTTCTATTTCTATTTTAATTTTTCTTTATAAAGGAAAATTTGGGTTTATTGCGTCATTAGGCAATAGGTGTGGCCTACTCGTTAGGATTTTATTAAATTATAAAATGACTAACAGGTGGGGTCCATATGTCAGTGACTCATTATTTAAAATAGGTTTAAATTATAATTTTAACTTGATTAATCCATTTGGGCCCATATGTCATAGACTCATTAGTATCAGATGAGTTTAATTAGTGCTAAACTAATCTCACTCCGTGTGGGCCCCATTGGTCAAAGAGAGAGAGAGAGATAGAGAGAGAAAGAGAGAGCAGGGGAAGTCGATGGCGGCATTGGTTGAGCTTGTTGCCAAGCTCACTAGTGGGGGGGGGGCAGTGGAAAGGTCTCAGGAAGTGGCAATATGGGTGGAAATATGGGATGGCAGTGTCTATGGTTCACCAGGTGATGGAATCGAGCGTGGCAATGATGGCGACTGGCATTGAGGACGAAGGAGGATTCCAGGTGGCTCACTACATCGAATCCAAATTAAGTGTGTTGATAGCCGAAAGGGATCAAAAGGCACAAAATGACATGGAAGAGAGGGCGTGGAGCTCACCCGAACAAAAGATGACGAGGGTGTTCCAGCCGCACTAGTGGCAGAGAGGATCGGCCAAGGAGAAAAATAGAGACAGCAAGCGACGATGAAGATAATAGAGAACTCTGACAGGGCTTAAATAGGTGGAGTGCATAGATTTGCTTAGTGAGGCTCCCAAGCGGTGACACTAATGTGGCACTCACAATTACTGCAGCTGACAGGATGGCTCGGGCCGGCGCGACAAAGGATAGGGGTGCTGCAGAGATGCTATTGGCGTAGCGACGGAAGCAGCGGCTGTGGCAGGATGGCAGGTGGCTTGTCACGGCGCGCTCGGTGCAGTGCTAGCATGGGGGCACTGTGGTGCAGCAGGAGGTGTAAGAAGACTCTTGTCAAGTAGATCTTGGGATCACGTGAAATAGAGAATGAGGGAGATGGCGAGAGATAAAGCGGATTAGGTGAAAGGCGCTTTCGAGTGGGGGAAGTGGAAAATCAAGGTGGCTCAGGCGGGGTCAACATGTAGGCTGGCATTGGGATCAGAATAGTGATGGGCCGGGCCAAGGGGAAAGGTTTCAGCCCATAGGAGAAAATGGATTTAAAGTTTATTTTCGAGTTGATTTAATTGTATAAATCAAATTTGAATTCTTAAAATAAGCAAATTGACTTCAAAATTCATGAAAATTTTTGGAGAGGCATTTTACAGTATGCAGAGCTCAAATATATTACTTCCAGGCTATAGTCAAGTTTAATAAAGTTTAGAAATCCATTTTTCAGCTGTTGAAAATGCAAAACCATTTCAAGAAATGCTAAAAATTCCAAAAATGCTTAAATGATTATTTTAAAATAATTATATTGGAGTTGGAAATTTTGGGTTGTTACAGACCTGCTCCTTACAAGAGTCTCGTCCTTGAGATTCAGACGGTTTAGGAAAAAAAAGTAGGGAACTCGGCTCTAAAACGATTCTCATGCTCCCAAGTTGCTTCCTCCACAGTGTGATTTCTCCATTGCACTTTGCACATCTTAATAGTCCTATTTTGAGTGAGATGCTCGGCTTCCTCTAAAATCCTAACCGGGTGCTCTTGATAGGTTAGGTCTGGTTGCAATTTGATCTTTTTCAAAAGAGTTTGCTCAGTAGGAACTCGTAAACACTTCTTGAGCTGAGACGCATGGAGCACATCATGCACAAGAGTTCAAGTGATAGTTCTAATTCAGTATGGCCCGATGTATCTCGGTGCCAATTTTCCTCGAACATGGAAATGATAGGTTCCTCATATTGGTGTGACTTTGAAATAAACAAAATCATTTGGCTCAAAACTCACTTCTCGACATCGACAGTCAATGTAGGTTTTTTTTAATCTAGATTGGGCTTCTTTCAACTGCATCCTAATTAATTGAACTCATTCTTCAGCGTCTTTTATGACTGTAGAGCCAAACACTTCTTCCTTTGATCTCAGACTAGTTTAGAGGTGCCCTATATTTCTTCCCATACAAGGCTTCAAAACATAACATTTGTAGGCTTGCTTGGTAGCTGTTGTTATAGAAAAACTTGGCATAGGTAGACACCAGCAAAGCAGACGAACAAAAATGGATCTTTAAAACTTTGTAACACCAGTAAAGTATGAGTTTGTGCAACTAACCTCCTGAAACAAATGCCCAATGATCAAATTGCCATAAGCCAAAACATCACCTATGGCGCTAGATAGATAATGAAGAACTCATCTTGTGGAATCTAACAAGCTCCACCAAAAATATAAAACTCGGCAAATAATGCTTACTGAAAAAGCAAACTTGCATGTGCGGCCATCACGTACATCAAACTGCCGGTTATAAAAGTAAGTGAAATCCATGTTATAGTTGTAAAACTACTACTATAGAATTGTGCAGATAGAAGGAACTCTTGCGAAGTCAATAGAGTATAAACTGCAGTAGACTTCTTGCATCAAGCTGCAACAATTGGATAAATGTTACAGTATCCGCGCAAAAACAAACTCCTTGTATTTAAATTTTCATCTAAAACTGAATCAAATTTAATTATCTACCTAATCCCCTGGATCCAAATTTAGTATCAACAAGCTACCTAATGATGAGTTGGTCTGAAAGATGCAAGCACGCACGCTCACGGTGCTATTCCAATGCAACCAGCACATGCGTGATTCTTCACCATTTCTGCTCTTAATTTCTTCTTTCATTGGCTTCTTGTTGAAAGTGGATGACTAGTTCGTACTCCATGTTGCTTAGCTAGCTATTTTCACATGGGAGTCAATTGCATGCTGACTCGACAATGTAAAACTCTTTGGGATTTCCTTAATGAAATCGGGTCAAGTATCGAGTTATCAGTCAAGTATCGAGTCTCCTCTTCATTCCTGTTTTGCTGCTCATCTCGGACACTTGACTAATTTGGTCCAGCGCTACTGGCTGCTACGCACGTCAATCACCACTTGTGATCGATCTCAATAAATTTAATTAGCCGCCTTATTTACGTCGATTTATAAAAAACGACGACGAACGTATACATGCATTTCTCCAAAGATCATTTCTGGGTACAGGGTCCATCCTCAAGTGAAAATCCATTTCAGTGCATGCAGGAGAGATGGCTGGAGGGCCGATAGACCTTTGGAATCATTGGTCGATCCAGATCGTGGTACTCCTGAGCCTCACACTGCAGGTTGTCCTCCTCGTCTTCGCCAGGATCCGTCGGCGTGAAGCCAACCGCGTGTGGAGGATCCTGCTCTTGTCGGCGTACTTGCAGGCGGATTACACCGCGATATACGCCCTCGGCCACCTCTCCTACAGCAGCGTGCCACGCGAGCACCGGCTCGTCGCATTCTGGGCGCCGTTCCTCCTGATGCATCTCGGTGCCCCGGACAACATCACCGCCTACGCCCTCCAGGACAACCAGCTCTGGCTTCGCCACCTGCAGACTCTCGTCGTGCATGTCCTCGGAGCCGCGTACGTCCTCTACAAACATATCGCCAGCACTGGGACCTTTGTCCAGCTGGCCGCCATCCTGATTTTCGCCGTTGGAGTTGTCAAGTATACGGAGAGGACACGGGCGCTCCAGCGTGGAAAAATAGGCAGCATCCAGAGCTCAGTAAAGAAGGAACCACGTAGTCGTACCAAATTCAATTTTTACATTGAGGATGAGCCTCCTCAAGGCAAGGGGACGGCCGATTATGAAGAATTCCTCGTGCGGTATGCCCACTCCCTGTTCCATATCTGTAAGTGTGCAGTAGCAGATTCGTCAATCGGGTTGGCTAGAGATAACCACTATGCCGAAAAATTTAACCGCCTTCGAAAGAGAGGGAATCGTAGGGGCAATGATGACATTGATGCGGTGATAGCCCTGATGGAGATAGAGCTCTCCCTCTTGTATGACATCCTTTACACCAAGGCAGCCGTGATCCACACCATGTTTGGCTACTTATTCCGAGCCGCCTCGCCGCTCGCCGTTGCTGCATCTCTCCTGCTTTTTCACTTTAGCGGCAAAGATGGCCAAAACAGAGTTGACGTCGCTATTACGTACGTCTTGTTGGCTGGTGCCTTCCTCCTGGAGATGATATCGCTGTTGAGCGCACTAGGGTCGAGTTGGACGCTTGCCTTCCTGTGCGCCACGCAGTGGAGTTGGATTCGACATGCAGTTTTGTGTGCTGGAAGATGGGATCAGCTTCGTCGTGTTGTTGTTTCGTTTCACCATTTTGTCAACATTACAGGAATCAGTAGCTTCTTCAGATTGTCAAGGAGGTGGTCACGCACCATGGGTCAGTATAACATGTTGCACCGGTGCACTGGCTCTGACTCGCTAACCATTCTTGGCGGATTGGCCAAGATGTTGGGCCTCAAGGAGCGGTGGGACAGGTGGCATTACAAGGGGACCGTTCCGATTCCAGAGAATGTCAAGAAGTCGGTCTACGAATTCACAGAGGAAATAATCAGCAAGGGGGGCGTGAACTCCCTGGGTATCATCAGGCGGAATGACTGGGGTAAGAGGATAGTGAAGTCTTGGTTGGGTAAGTTGAACAAAGATGTCAGGGAATCCATCAAGGTTGAAGAAAAAAGTTTGGACGAAGTTCTCAACCGTTCCCTCGGTGATGAGTTCCAAGAGGGAATTATTATTTGGCACATTGGCACCGATGTTTTCCTTGCCAGAAGCAGCGGAGCTGAGGCTGAGGATGCAGCGCCCCGTGTGAAGGCAATCAGGACACTATCCAACTACATGATGTTCCTCCTCGTGGAACGCCCCGACATGCTACCGGGTATTGCTCAAACTAGGTTGTACAATCGAACCTACGATAGTTTGGTCAAAGCCGTAGAAACTTCTGGTCAAAGCCGTAGAAACTTCTGCACTACGCTCCAGGAATTATTCCGCCTACATGATGACCCCAGTTGTGCATGTCGGCTCCAGCAAAGAAAGAGGTTTGCTGACACGCTACCAGAAAACAAGCCAGATTTCGACACCAATAGTTCGCGTCTTCATTACGCGATCGAGCTTGCCAAGGGACTGCTGGCCACCGAGAAGGACCCCAAGTTCGTCTCGTTAGAATTTGTCCTTGAAATGTGGACGAATTTTCTAGTTTACGCAGCCAACCGATGCAGCAGGGAGTCCCATGCCAAGAAGCTCAGCAGTGGAGGTGAGTTTACAACCGTCATCTGGCTTATGGCAGAACACGTACACCAAGTCTATTGGGAGGACTACTAAAACGAACCCCTCAGGGGAAGGCATGAATCATATGTGGATATTATCTTCTATCACCATTTTATGTTTACGACGATGTTGTATGTTGTAGTATCTTATTTTGTTTCTTGAATAAAAAATTTGCTTTTCCTTGCGTTGTCCGTGACATTATTTGTTCTTACCGTATCGTGATACCATTCTAAGGCAAAATCTTACATCTAAATTCATACCCTTAGTTGAGCAACAATCACCGCCCTTAAAACTATAACCAATAGATTCACGGAGGTGCCAACCCGGTCCAAGGCACCACCAGCAACGGTCGGGCGGAAAATCCGAGCACCCAGGGGACGACGTGGCGGACCCGGGCGTGGTGCGGTGGGATTGATCAGAAAGGGGAGGGTGAACACCCTCGGAATGATCAGGAGTAACTGGGGTGAGAAGACACACTGGAGGGTTCTAGTTTGGACAAAGATCTCAGGGAATCCGTCAGGGTTGGGCATTCTATTTTGGACGAAGTTCTCAGCTATTCCCTCGGTGTTGAGTTCAAAGAGGGAATTATTATTTGGCACATTGGCACCGATGTTTTACTTGCTGGAAGAAGTCGAGCCATGGGGCATGCCTGAGGATGGAAATTTTTGTACGAATAATCTATTTTTTATTTGAAATTACAGAAATATACTCGCGAATTTTTTTTTACAAAAATAGGCTATATCTGAACCGTTTGGCAGTATGTTGCCAACCGGGAAGCGACACGTGGGCAGTATGTGAACCGTTTGGCGAATTATTGCTGTTGCTCGGGCGTTGGGCGACTGGATGTCCAGTCGCCGTACGGTTGAGCGATAGGGGGTTAAAACCGGGTGCGCGCTCGGCCGCTGCTGCACTGTTGCCATTTCCATCCGCTCGCTCAGCGCCGAGGAGAAGAGGAGAGAAAGGAAGGCAAGGGAGAAGAGAAGAGGAGAGGAAGGAGGGGAAGAAGAGAAGGAGGGGGAGAAGAGAAGAGGGAGAGGAGGAGTAGAGGAGAGGGAGGAAGGAGGATCTTCAGATTTTCAGATTCAGGTATTTTTTTTAGTATATTGCATTTGTAGTATATTTTTTATGAAATATTAGTGGTAGTAAAAATTGTAGATGTAAAAATTTAGTATGGAAATTTTAGTACAATTTTTAGTATAGAAAATTTATTATAGAAAATTTGTAGTATACATTTTTTAGTTTGGAACATTTTTAGTACAGAGATTTTAGTACAATTTTTAGTATAGAAATATTTGTATAGAAAATTTGTAATATACAATTTTTAGTATGGAACTTTTTTAGTATAGAAAATTTAGTACAATTTTTAGTATAGAAAAGTTAGTTAACGTAATTATACGAAATGAGCAGGCGTAGAAATGGAGAGGAGATGAAGAAGCAACCGTAGGTGTAGATCTAGATAGAAATAGTTAAGTATTTGTTATACTAAATTTATTAAACATGTAGTTTTACAAAATTAACATTCATAGAAGTGTGTAGTTATGTATAATTTAGGGAACATAATTTTAAAAAATTAGCATCAGTATGAAATCTGCATGCGTACGAAATTGTAGTTTAGAAATTTCAGTCACCGTAATGTACAAATTAATCGTCTGGTGAAATTTATACCTATTAAAAAATCAGTTAATATATATGGTACAATTTAATTAATTCGTATGTTGGAAGTTCATGGTACGATGTTATTGTAGTGGGTTACTACATGCGAACGATCGGCGAAATGTGAATTGCAGTATGTCGGTACTTTGGTATTGTGTGATGCTATTTGACATGTCACAAAATTGAAACATATATGCAAGCCGACATCAGCAATGGCAATAGTCACTACATTGAGAGTGCATTACGGTGCTGGAACCGTTCATGAAGGTCCGAATGGTGTGGATTTGTGCGGTTTTCTGCAAGTCACTCTAGTACATCCAGATGGCGAGAATGCTCGGATCGCAGATGTGCTGTATTGGCTGACCCGGAGTTTTTCGTTGGACCCCGAGGTGTGCAGCATCATCGTGCAAGGGATTTGGAGCTGGTCTCCCATGGATATCAGATGGGAGTTGAAGACATTGCTGTGCACTGCTGTGTGGAAGGGTTTGTGCAAGGGTGCCGGCGCTGTGGATACGAGTGTGTCCTGCTTGTGCGATCATGCTCATTAGAAGCTGTGCAAGGTCATGCATCTGCCCTTGCTCCGGGAGATGCTAGCAGCTCGGGCGGGCCGCATGTTGGTGAAGATGATCAAGTTGCTCATGATGAAACTGATGCGGTTCATGGAGGAGAGTTACAATGGTCAAGCTATAGAGAGGGAACTGGACATGCCGACGAAGGGGAACATATTGAGTACATAGTGCAGCAGATGGACTGTGATGTCCAGATGGCTTGGGCTGAAGAGGAAGTTGTACAAGACGACGAGGAGGACAGTTCTAATGAGGATGAAGTTCCTATCCCGCAGGAATGGAACCGGTTTAATGCTGAGGTTGTTTCTGCACATGATGAGCATGAATCAGCGTGGGAGTATCATGAGACAGAGGTTTGGTTGCATTCTATGTTTGCTGACAACACAGCACTGCAGGATGCCCTCAAGCTGTGGGCCCTTTCAATGCAACGGACATTTTGTGTCGTGAAATCAAGCCAGGAGCAGTACACCATGAAGTGCAAGCAGGCTGGTTGTCCCTGGAGGGTGCACGCACGTAGACCCAAGTATGAGACTCACTGGATTATCTCCAAGGTGGAGCCGCATTCTTGCATTCTCAACAGTGTTTTGGCGAGGCATCATAACCTAACGTCTGCCTTTATAGCCAATTTGATGTACGGAGAGATAGTGGAGAAGAAAGATATGGAGGCCACGCATATCGTGGTATCAATCGAGAAGAAATTCAAGTACAAGATTAGCTACACGAAGGTGTGGCGTGCCAAGCAGAAGGCGTTGGAAAAACGTTTTGGGTCTTTCGAGGTGGCGTACGAGAATCTTCCTCGTATGCTTAAGGTGTTGCAGAACAAGAACCCGGGCACATATATCGTTGTGCAAGACAAGCCGTCCACAAGTCCATCGGGATATGCAGTGTTGCAGAGGGCCTTGTTAGCATTTGGTGCTTGCATCGAGGCATTCAGGCACATGCTGCCGGTGATCTCAGTTGACGGGGCCTTTTTGACAGGCAAATACAAGGGTCAGACGCTGAGGGCCATAGGCATTGACGGCGACAACCAAATATAGCCGCTGGC
Source organism: Dendrocalamus latiflorus (assembly GCA_017311315.1). NCBI lineage: Eukaryota > Viridiplantae > Streptophyta > Magnoliopsida > Poales > Poaceae > Dendrocalamus > Dendrocalamus latiflorus. The sequence goes on from CM029628.1 coordinate 2,858,339, forward strand.
CATCGCATTCGTGGAAAGTGAGAATTAAAAAAGCTGGTTGTGGTTTCTCAGACATGTCAGGGTTGGAGTTGTCAGTACTCATCCTTGTGTGTGCATAATCCATGATCGCCATGCTGGGATTATAAAGGCTATAAGGAAACTTCAGGAAGACCCCAAGGAGCCCTTTGCTTGGTTGGACATGAGAAACAGGTGGTGCATTTGTCACTTAGGAGCGAACTTTTTCAAACAATTTCTGAAACAACCATTGATGAAGCTATTCAAGAGGCTGGCTATGTAGAACCAGCAAAGAAAATTTGATGCTTTATGGGTGTTGTTGGATGAGCACAGCAGGAAGCACGTCGACGAGAGGAATAAGGGGCCAGTCATTCCTAGGGTGGCACAACCACAATGTTTGCCAGCACTCGATGAGCCTAACCCAGCTGGTCTAAGAAGGAGGAGCTCACAAAATAGCAAATGCTTCTCGCAGTGGATCGAGGGAGAACCATTGGAGAAGTGGTCGTTGCTGCACGACACGGACGACGCAAGGTACGACATAATGACAACTAACCTTGCCGAGGTGTACAATTGGGTTCTCAGGAGCCTTTGTTCTCAGCCCCTTGTCACCATCATGGAAAGTGTTCTTCACAGCACAATCTGCTACTTCAGGGAGAGGCACGCGAATGCCGTACTTCATGCGTCCAATCCCCGAGCCCTGTATTCATCAAAAATTACGGCATACATGGAGACAAAGGCACGGAAGGGTCAATTGCACACAGTGCAGGTCATGGGCAACAGGGAGCATCGTTTCGACGTGCTACTCTGTGATAGAGCCGGATTTGGGACGGCTCATTCCCTTGTTACCCACGAGGTATGCCTTGGAGATCATGCAAACGAACCTAGCTGCACGTGCAATAAGCTAAAGCTGTTACACAAGCCATGCTCTCATGTCCTCACTGCATGCGGGACCGTGGGCATGGATCCTTCAAACTTCATGTCAGAGTACTTCTTTAAGGAGAGGGTACTGCAGGCTTGGCGTGGGGAGCTCCGGGGATTCATGGTGGTCGGAAACTTTGCCACCTGTGACATTGCAGCGAGGACCTGGATTCCAGATGTTAATATGCTGAAGGGTGGGAAGGGTCGGCGACAGAGCCGGCGTATTAGAAATGATATGGACGAATCGCAAGCCGGAGCATCTGGTGCACGTTGCGGGCGATGCGGTCAGGAGGGGCACACAGCTAGATGATGCAATGCATGTGCTGATCAACAGGCAGAGTGGCATGGCGTTTACTACTAGTTGTTGGAGACTAGAATTAAATTACCTTGTAAACTGTGTTTGTTCAGTTCGCACTTATGAGGTGCGAAATGTCGTACTAAATGTATCGTATATTTCATGTACCATTTGTACAACTGGTATGTTACATCCTCTTTTCTGTAATATAGTTCGTGTTGTGCCGGTAGCTTAGTATTTTTCTGGTTACTGACTTACTAGTTCTATTTACTGTTAGTTTACATGCGATGTTTTTTGGTTCCTTATAAGTGCTAACTTGAACTATTTTTGCAGGTATGGCTCGTGATGGTCGTGACTCCGACTGGCGGTACCCCCTGTTGGATGAGCACGTGAACCGCGTGCACCGCACTTCCCATCATGTGCCGCCTGGGAGTGGTCCAGAGACGCACACCTCGTGTGGCCTGGAGAGTCGACCCCCGTTGGACATTCGGGTTTGCATTGCGTTAGTGTTTTAGTGCTCCTGTAAGAACGTTCTCCGCTAACCTTCACTTTGTTCATAGGCTGCGGGATGCCGGGCTACTCCCTCTTGCCCGGATGGTGTAGGCCACGGACGAGGATGGACCCGCCGTGCCCGCGGGCGGGAACGACGTCGTGAAGCGATCACGATGCTTCCCATTAGACCGTTCGCTATTGACAGCTTCGGTGGACCGTTGGCGGCCCGAGATGCACACTTTCCACCTCCCATTCGGGGAGATGACGCCGACCCTGCAGGATGTGTCCCTGCTACTTGACCTTTCGATCGCAGGAGGCGCTGCGTTCCTACCAGAGGCTTCGGCCGGCTGGCGCGCTGACCTACTCGGCAGATTCGAGGGGGTCCTTCCACTGGGTGCTGCAGATGACTACTACGTCTTCCTGGCTAGTCAGACACACGAGCCATCTCTGAGGTGGCTCTCATAGTTTCGGGTATGTGGTCTTTACAATCGATCATATCGTCGAAGATCGACGACCTAGTTGAGGAGGACCGCCCCTACGACAGCACGAAGTACATGGAGTACCTGGGCTGGTACCAGGGTCAGACCCAAATTTTACAATCCGGATTCCTCTGTGATTCCACCGCACTATTCCCTGGATCAGTAGGTAGTGCTCATAGATTACAGTTCTGAATATCAAAGTACATATCATGCGGAAGTGTAAATATAATAGTAGACTTACTCATGGGCCGATTAGGGCGAAGTCATGAAATTGCAGCAGTGGATGAATGAAGCACACAGGTGGTACCTTCAGGACATGCCCACAGGCAGCCAACTAGAGGTTCGCGACCTAGCCCTTGTTGACTTCATCTTCTTCTCCATCATAACCAAAAGTATTGCTGAAGCGTAGTGATCTGATTCCTACTTCTGGATTTGTTATGAGAGAGAGTGTGAGCACACTAACCACCGTGCTCCGCGAGCCAATACACAGGATGCAAATAAATAGTATGCATGGCTTATCAAAGGAGAGGCTCGGGTTATTTTATGTGCCAAAAATCACTTTTAGTAGCATTATTATTATTAAATCAAAGTGTTATTAATTCTACCTAAACTCCACACGGCGATTGCCATAATTGACTTAATCCACCAAAGATATACTTTCCTTACTGATTGCTGTCTAAGACTCCAAACAGCGAGTGTCATCATTTACTTAATCCACCGAATATACTTTTTCCAAATTGATTGCTGTCTAAGACTCCAAACAGCGAGTGACATTGTTTAATTATTCCACCGATCATACACTTTCTATATTGATTGCTGTCTAAGACTCCAAACAGAGATTGACATCATTTAATTAATCCACCGATCATACACTTTCTATATTGATTGCTGTCTAAAACTCCAAACAGCGGATAACATCAATTATACAATCCACCAATCAATTGCTGCCTAAATCCCCAAACAGCGAGTATCATAATTTATATAATCCACCGATCAATTGCTGCCTAAAACTCCAAACAACTAGTGACATCATTTATCTAATATCATTTAATTAATCCACCGAACACACACTTTCTATATTGAGTGCTGTCTAAAACTCCAAATAGCGAATATCATCAATTATACAATCCACCAATATCTTTTGTATTGCAAATTCCTAACAATCCAATCTTGCTAATCATCAACTCTTCACTTTTGAATTCTAATGATTCTCTAACATAATTACTTTCAAATCCACCGATATCATTTGTATCAGGATTTTTCTAACAATCCAATCCTTTCAGTTATTGTTTCAAAACCATAATTTGATCTTTTAGTAATCAACCCTATTTTCCATTACCCCTCTAACTAATTCTCTAGTATACATCCACCAAGAACATTATTGATCAAGTTTATACTCCAATTATCATATCTCCAAACTCCCAAAATTCAATTGACTCATCTAGTAATCGATCAAATCCTATTAATCCTATTATCGCCAATATCTCCCAAAAATTGATCCAGCAATTACCTTTGCACTCCCTAATTCTCCAAAAATCATTCAAACCATCTATCTAGCCTATCTAGTCATTTAGACTCTGCTAACTTATTTCTCTCAGAATCTACACTATCGTTTCCTTTTTGTGATCGACATAAATCCACCGACAACTTTATGTATTTACCACAAACATCCATCTTCTTTTTTTTACGACTCTATTTATTCTTCCTAACATTTTATTTTGTGAGAAATATTATCATTATTTAAAAATATAATACATAGAAATTTCTTGAGACCTAGCAGTTTTGACCAAAAACATAATGTGTAAGAGAATGCAATAATAATATCGATCCAGATTCCATCCACCGTTACATGGTATCCGCACCATATACTAACATTTCAGCGTTATAACCGCTTACATTACCACTGGAACGACACCTAGGACAACTCAAATCAGGGCTTTCCATTGCCCTCCACTTTTTCCATTCCCACCCACAAAGTTTTTGAAATAGAACTATATCTGGTTAAGTTCCCATGTCCGCCCATGACTGTGGGCACGGCTATTCGAATAGTTTTGACTCTGCAGAGTTTGCACACTTTACCCACAAGAGACAGTTCACTCGTTGCCCCACACGATTCTTTAGTCATGCGGCTGAGCGAACCATCACAGTAACCGTTCAAAGTACCTCGCCCCTTCCATCATCTCACCCCTATGAGCTTGGCCCGCTTGCGGCAGGTCTCATAGGTTGTGTGGGATGTTCTCCTTCTGAACGCCTAGCAGCTGGCTACCCACACTGCTAGCACGCCACAACAGAACTTCACCCTCTGCGGATGCCCCGTTCAAGCCGTCACCCAGATAGCCGCTTGCACTACCTCACCTCCTCCACCTATGAGGATGACTTTCAGGGTCTGGTAAATCTACTAGGCCAAGTTGTACTTTACAGACTTGTGGTTGTACTGTTTTACATAGGAGGTCATGACAAGATTCAGTCCTTAGTGGTATCTGGGCGGTTCTACCACAAACCACACTCTCGTGCACCCCTGCACCATACCCCCGAACCATCTGCCCAGATAGATAAGCAGTTTGAGGTTTTTGGGGAGCATAAAATAAACACATCCAACATATATCAGTCATTACCACCATGACTGCCCAACCAAATTTTCTCATGATTAAAAGTGATAATGATGCTTGGGGCATTTTAGCGCCCCCCGAGTATCTATGCAGTACTAAGCAAGGTATATAATTAGGGACTTATTTTCGAAAGATTACTATTATAATTTTGTTAGGGCGACACGGTTCACATATTCAAATATTCCAAAGGAGGTGTAATATTAATCAAGTTAATAATGGGTATATAACTAGAATCTTAAATTAAACATGTATTTGCATATAAAATAACAGCATGCAATTTGATAATTTAAACAAAAATAATTTGCAGAAAATGTAGGTTCAACATGATCAAAGTATTGACTCGCCTGGCGCGGTTTACCGCGGACTTGAGCTCACACGATGCTTTCTCTTGCGCTTCTATGCTTTATCTTCACTTTGCTCTGACCACGCTTGATCCGCGGAATCTTCAGGACTCTAGTTTCTAATTACGCGATAAACGACTGAATCCAAATAAAAGCAAGTAACTCAAAAGATCCAAATAAACTCAATTTTAGTTTTATTATGAGTTAATGGGTGATTCGTGTGATTTGAGGCAAGGTCGGTGGTAGAATGCGATGAATTGATCTTTTATTACTAATCTCTCTTATTATTTTTGTATTTATCAAGGAAGTTCCATGAGTTAGGATGGACCTATGAATCGGGGTACAAATCTAGCTGGGTATTATTTTGTCGAGCGTAAATTTTGAGGGCATATGATATATGTATATAAGTAATGTTTGCAAATTTTAGCTTACCGAATCAATCTTATAGTTTGTGCTTATAGCATTTTGTAGTACGATATTTTATGTACCTTTGGTTATTATTAAGCGTAATTCAAGTTGAGTTAGGATCCATTCATACGGGTCCTAGCTTGTTTTATGTAATCATGCTTACCATATTACTTATTAAACCTAATGTTAAGATTTAGTTAATGACACCTTTGTTATTTTGTCTACTACTTTATTTATGATTAGGCTTAGTTTTATTTAAATTTATTTATCTGGGCAAAAATTGTTCTATAGTCACATTTCATTATCTGCCATTTAACAAAAGTCTATCATTAAGATTTATTTCGTGGCATGATAATTATGAGGGCATATATGTTTATATTTTAATTAATGGTAGTCTCTGTTAAATTTGGATGTTTGATCACAATCATAATGCCTTCATCAATACCTCTAATTAATAATAACTATTCAAACCATATATTTAATCATATATGAGCTAATTCAAATTTAAATCTTAAAACAATCTCATTTACATTCTATTTAAATTTTATTAGCTTCTCTAAATTATTCCCTAATTTTTCATGATTTTTATCAATTAAAATGAGCTAAAAAAATAGAGTAAAAAGGTGGGAAATAAGGTGCTACCGGCCAGATTGCAACTCAGGACCTGCGGCTACAAATCCTTAGTGTGAGTGCTACTAGCCAAATAGGCCGAAGCCTGGGCTGACAAAGGAAGTGTAGAAAAATGGGATAAGCCGTGTGAGGACGGGGGGCAAACAGTGGAGAGCCGGCAGCGCGCGGTGCTGGTGTTGCCGCCGGTGGTAGGGGCGGTGACTGGGCATGAGAAACCCCAAAATGGAGTGCTCTTGCCTGCCACTATCGGTGGAAGAAGTATCGCCGGCCGATTTGGCTGAGGCGTCGGCCGGCGGCTTTCATGGCGGCGGCGGAGATGGGGAAGATGGGGATGTGGTGACACAGGGCATAATAATCTGATTCCTTTGTAGGGAAGCATCTAGGCATGGTCGAGAAGTTACCTCGGCGGTCGGTTTGGGCTCGGGGTGGTTGTGGCGGTCCGGCGGCGAGCGGCGGCGACAAGTAGAGAGGAAGTACGGCGCGGGCTCGGGTCGGGCTGCGGGAAGCTCAGCCGGCGGTCGGGGAGGCTTCAGGGTGTCGAGGGGGTGCTCCCTCCGCGACGATTCGTAGGATGGCCAACCGAGGAGGCGGCGGCGGCCGAGCTCGGGGAAGAAGGCTACTTCGGTGAGCTAAAGGTTTTCGGGGGCGATTCGCCGTGGTGAAGAGATGAGGGGAATGAGGTTATGATGTGACCACGCCACCAACACATACGATCATAGCGATCAATATCAAGATTGAACTAAAGGTGAATTCGTTTCTTCAACTTCAACACATTTTAAATGAGAATATGATGCTACCTAATGATGAAAAATATATATTTGTACCACCACATCACTTTGGAACCAATTGAAGCAAGGGTTCAAGTTGGACAGGTTTTGGAATCCAATTCGGCCTCCAGATCAATTCGGATTCAGCTTGACATGCCAATTTCAAACAGCCATAACTTTTGATCCAGAAGGCTTCTCAGGGCCCGTGAGTACTCGTTGGAAAGCTCTTGGAGTCTACTTTCAGATGGATTTGGTCTCACCTCCAAACTCCATCCGAGCAGATCAGAAACTGCGAAAAAAGTCACGTCACTTTTCCAGTCCGAGTCAACGTGGGCCGAGGGCCTTGTAACTTGGGCTATTTGGGCCGGTACTGTTCATGTGAACAGTAGCACGGGCGCGTGAACAGTAACCGCGAATAGTACCATATCCCTTATTATTAGATAAGTGCGGCTTTCCCCTCCCCTATTTAAGGAGGTCGCACCCCTATAGTTTTTCTTGGGTTTTTCTTAAGAGTTTATTCTGCTTAGCAGTTTCGCCGCATGTTCGGTTGAGGAACCCCAACTTGTGAACTTAATCTTTATTCGCAATTTCAGATTGCATCTTAAACTCTCTTGCTTGTGTTCTCGATTCGCTTGCAGGAGATAGCCTTCTTGGGGAGGTCAACCGTGTTCGGCACGGTTGATAACCAACGGAGCAGTGGTGTAGTGATTGCGAGGGGTTCAATCTGTTTTGGTCGGAGCCTTTGGATCATCAACGTCGAGATCTCCACAATCGACTTATCAGTACCTCTCGGAAGATCAGGCCGTCGACACATCAGTTGGTATCAGAGCAACGGTTGCCCGTGAGGTAATTTTTGTATCCCTAGTTAGTAGATTGGTTTTTATTTCCTATAGTCCAGAAAAAAAAATTGCCCCACAAAAAGAGTTAATTTTCGCTGTCCAAACCCCGTTGTGCCTTTCAATCTGTTAGTTTTGGTTTGCTAAATTGAATTTGTGTCCGTCATAGCATTGTCTAGTTGCTGGTCATATCTTTGTTCCATTAAAAATCCAAACAAAAGAAAACTTCCCCACCCCAAACCCTAATTTTCAAATTCGGCTGATATTTCCTTTCTCTACAGCCGCCACCAAAAACGCCATATCTTTTGATTCCAAGATTATTTTTGAGTGGGACCACCGCCATTAGATTTAAAAATTCATTATCCATCTATCTGTAAACTTTCACGTCATTCCAGCAAGGCAGTTAAGAGATGTGTGCGGTGAAAGTTGACCCAATTATCTGTTTTGAATCTGCAACAGTCAGCAGTTGTGATTTTTGTGCGAATTTCTGTGTTGGGATTCAGAAGTTGGCCCCAAAAGAAAATCTGTAGAAACAGACGTCAGAAAACAGATAAAAAAAGAATCAGTGAAAAAGAGGCATCTGACAAAAAGTTACGGCCACAATACCGACATACTGTCCAGTGGACAGAAATCTTCAGTTTTCAGTTTTGGGTCAATCCTTGTGTTCTTCAATTTCAGATTGCATTGGATTGAATTATCTTGTATTTACCACTCCTACACATTGCCATACACTTGTTTTTAGCCTTCTTCCACTCTTGGTTGATCAGCAACATAGGCTAAGTGCTAGATACGAACTATAATTCAATTCTATGCAATTCTGAAATTAACTGATTGTTCTCCATTGCTACCATATTGTGCCTTCCAAGCTACACCTACTCTTGATCAGAACAGGTTCCCTCTTGCAATCGTACCCACGCTCGACACGGTATCACGAACCAGCCACCGGTTGTACCACCTGCTGCATTGGTAAGAACACTTGTAAGAGTGTGGTAAGATGCTTGAGAATGTGTGATTCCACCTTCCACTACCTAGTAGTTGACAGGGATAATACCTTTGTGTTGTCTTTTGTTTTCTACTAACCATGACAGGTGAGTCGTCTGATGATTAAGAGTGTGTTTTAAAGGGAGAGTTCATGAAGCTCTTGGATGAACCACGCATCGATACGAAGCTTCAAGCTTCGATGGATACATGGCAGCGCTCCATCAATTCCATCAATGAGAGTATTGCAGCACTCACTACACGCCTTGAAAGAATGGTGAATCGGCCGCCAAACAATGGACACTAGTATGATCACTATGCAGGCCAAGATCTCGAGGAGGGAGATGATAATGAGAGACAAAACTGTGACGCCGGAGCTGCATTTGTTGGCCAAGATGCACGACACAGCCTACATCAAAACCGTCACGGTATGGGAGGTACTAATTTTCAGCACCACAATGCTCGCGCTAATGATGACCCATTTGCTAAAGTCAAATTTACCATACCATCTTTTGCGGGTACTTATGATGCTGAAACTTATCTAGATTGAGAGATGACAGTTGAACAAAAATTTAATGCCCATCTAGTTCCTGAAGTGCATAGAGTCAGACAAGCTACTAGTGAATTTAAAGATCGTGCTATCATTTGGTGGACTCATGTAGTTAATTCTCGTTTAGCACCTGATACATGGGATAAATTGAAGGTAGCTATGCGTGCTAGATTTGTTACTCCTGCTTTTAAACATGAAATGCATAAGAAATTGCAGCGCTTAGACCAAGGTAATAAATCTGTCGAGGAATATTATCAAGAATTACAAATAAGCCTGTTACGTTGTAATGTTGTAGAAGATGAGGAGGATAAGATGGATCGTTTTTATGGGGGCTTAAGGCGTGAAATTCAGGACATAATTGATTACAAAGAGTATAATGATATCAATAGATTGTTCCAGCTTGCTTGTTTGGCAGAGAAGGAATTGCAGGGTAGGCGACAAAGGACTAGGAGCAACATTGGAAGTACGTCTACATCGAGATCGACACCGGGGCAGGCCAAGACAGCCACACCTCCTATTTTGGGAGCTGCTGCCCCCTCTGTGAGTAGGGCGCGTTCAGCAGCACCGTCGCCACCATCACACGCACCCGAGACAAGCAAATCTACTAGTGTGCAAGCACCAGCAAAGAGCTCTTCATCGGTTGCTTCCACGGGCCGTACGACGGGCATTGTGTGCCACCGTTGTAAAGGGATGGGTCACATAATGAGAGATTGCACAAGTCAGCGGGCGTACATTGCGACAGAAGATGGTGGTTATGTAAGTGCTAGTGATGTTGAGGATGAATATGCTCTTGCAGCTAACCTTGCAGGTAATGGTGATGATCATGAGAACAAACCTGTGTTTGTGTCATTTTCTGTGACTAACAACTTGCAGGTAGTTGAGAACCATGCCAAAGAGGAGCATGAGCTGATTGAATCACTGACCCCATTGGTTGAGAATGAAGATAAGGAGATGGATGTACATACATCATCTGAGGAGAGCCAAAAAGGTAAAGAACATGGTGCTATCATCGCTCACGGTATTGATTTCGTACTACAACAAGACATAGAGCAACCTTGTGAGTATATACCTACTGTAGTGCAATCTTTTGATATTCTTTGTGTTGACTTAAATGAACCATGTGCTGATCTAAATTCTCATAATTTTGCACATGTTGAATTAATAACACATAAAGAAGTTTTGACTAGAATTTCTTCTGCTAATTCATTGTGTTACATCATGTTGGATCTACCTATGAAATTATCACATGCTATGGAGAAAGTTTCTGAATTTTCATGTTCGAAATTCTTATTTAGTACCTACACCCCTGGATATAAGTTTAATTTGATTGGAGATTATGATGTGGAAAATCAATTTCTTGTATATCGAATATGCATAACTTGCGATCACATGGATGAATTGAAACTTGTTGTTTGGGACAACAATTCTTGTATGCTGAATCATGTTGAATGTGAGAGGGAAGTAAAATTTAGTACTCATTCAATGCCTATGTGTTCATCTCTTTTTGCACCATCTAGTATAGACAATCTGAATAAAGATGATGAATTATGGCAGAACATACAAAGCTCTTCACTCTTACTAGATGAATTTGCTATTGTTCGATTGAGATATGATTATATAGATGAAATTTGCTTGATTCCAAAAGTTGTAGTTTTGCCCATATGTGCCACCACTACAAGTTTACAAATTCAAAGATTTGAATTGCATAAATGCTTCACTTACATTTGCAAAACAAGTTGCAATAATTACTGTGTGAGAAATTTTGAATTGCTCATTAACATATATGATTACTCTTGGGTAAATAATACAATGAGCTTTTATGATCATTGCTGTTTTATAACATTAATTGTGCAACAACGAAGAACGGTTAAAATGGATGACATATACATATACCATGCATACACCTTGGCTTCTTTGTTACCATTTTTTCAGCTTATCAAAAGCCGAGGACGGCTTTGTTTGCAAGAAGGGGAGGATGATAAGAACATGTACCCTATGGATACAACCATATTTGCTATACTTGTTGTTCCAATTACAAGAGCTCCTACACATCGTTTAAATTATGAGGTGAGCTCGTTTCAAAGAGATTTTACTTTATTTGATAAAGAACTTATGATATTACATAATGAGAGTTTGTTGCGTTTGTTATCATGTACTAAGATTTATGATCAAGATCATGCAATACGTGATGCTACACCTATGTTAAAACCGAGGACGGTTTTCTGTCAAGAAGGGGAGGATGATGTGACCACGCCACCAACACATACGGCCATAGCGGTCAATATCAAGATTGAACTAAAGGTGAATTCGTTTCTTCAACTTCAACACATTTTAAATGAGAATATGATGCTACCTAATGATGAAAATATATATATATTTGTAGCACCACATCACTTTGGAACCAATTGAAGCAAGGGTTCAAGTTGGACTGGTTTTGGAATCCAATTCGGCCTCCAGATCAATTCGGATTCAGCTTGACATGCCAATTTCAAACAGCCATAACTTTTGATCCAGAAGGCTTCTCAGGGCCCGTGAGTACTCGTTGGAAAGCTCTTGGAGTCTACTTTCAGATGGATTTGGTCTCACCTCCAAACTCCATCCGAGCAGATCAGAAACTGCGAAAAAAGTCACGTCACTTTTCCAGTCCGAGTCAACGTGGGCCGAGGGCCTTGTAACTTGGGCTATTTGGGCCGGTACTGTTCACGTGAACAGTAGCACGGGTGCGTGAACAGTAACCGCGAATAGTACCATATCCCTTGTCATTAGATAAGTGCGGCTTTCCCCTCCCCTATTTAAGGAGGTCGCACCCCTATAGTTTTTCTTGGGTTTTTCTTAAGAGTTTATTCTGCTTAGCAGTTTCGCCGCATGTTCGGTTGAGGAACCCCAACTTGTGAACTTAATCTTTATTCGTAATTTCAGATTGCATCTTAAACTCTCTTGCTTGTGTTCTCGATTCGCTTGCAGGAGATAGCCTTCTTGGCGAGGTCAACCGTGTTCGGCACGGTTGATAACCAACGGAGCAGTGGTGTAGTGATTGCGAGGGGTTCGATCTGTTTTGGTCGGAGCCTTTGGATCATCAACGTCGAGATCTCCACAATCGACTTATCAGTACCTTTCGGAAGATCGGGCCGTCGACACATCAGGTGAGGCGATTGGGGGCGGGCCTTCTCTCTTATGGAGGCGGAGCAGACCGGGCGGCGGGGGAAGGACCGCGGGGCTTTGCCCGGCCCGGGGCTCGACGCGGCGGGGGGGGGGGGGGGGCGACGGGACTAGGCAATGTGCATGATGATGAAGCATGCGGCGGAGTCAGAGGAGGAGGAGAAAAAGCAGTGCACGCGCAGCTGCAGGCTCACGGGCGAAGAAAGGAGAGGAGGAAGGAGAGGCGCAGGGAGAGAGAAGGAGCGCAGGCGGGGTGCGGGCCGGCTGTCAGCGGCGGAGCGCGGGGTGGAGCGGGCCCACGACGCAGAGGGAACGGTCGGGAGAGAGGAGGCCGGGGCAGGAGCTGGGCCCCGCGCGTAGAGGAAGGAAGGGGAGAGAGAGGGAAGAGAAGAAGGGAAAGAGAAGAAAAGGGATAAAATGGAGGGCTCAAGCCAACACTTTGAGATTTAGATTTTTAATTTAAATTTGAATTTACAGTTTAATTTATATTAGGCTTTAAATTTTTGCATGGCATTTAAAATTTGAATTTTAATCTGCACTTCGATTATTATTATTATTATTATTTTGAGACTTAAGTTTGTAATATTCCTTTTGCCATTTTTCTTTTACCTAGGTAAATTGAAATTCAAATTCTTATTGTCATTATCTAATACTTAACTTTAATTTGTGTGGAGATGCTTAGATTTTCCATTTCTTTTATTACATCTTCATTAGTTTTACAATTTGGGTATTATTTCTCAACATATTACTTTGCATGCCACAAAACTCAAGAAATTTCAAATAAATGTTCAAAAGGAATTTTCAACACCAGCACAATGCAAGAAAAGTTTTTAAAAACTCCATATTTTTGAATTCTCGAAATTTAGGATGTTACACTCCGGGTATGTGGTCTTTACAATCGATCATGTCGTCGAAGATCGACGACCTGGTTGAGGAGGACCGCCCCTACGACAGCACGGAGTACATGGAGTACCAGGGCTGGACACGTAGGAGGCTCGTACATGTCGTTGACCCACCCCCCGCACACCTCGCCACTTCGACAGACACGTATCCCGCGCACCTCGCGCGGGATGTGCACATCGCGGTACGTTACACATACTTTCGAACATTCGCTAATGGTAATGTTAGCTTGGATGATTAACCATTTTATGTCTTTTCCTTCAGGCTGACGTCGGTGTTTCGATCGTCACGGAGGGCCCGAGTATGATGAATAGGCTCACCGCAGGTGTCGAGTTGAGCCACGAGGACCATTTCAGCGCGTGGCGTCGTATCACGGACTTGGGTAGACATGTCGTGCACCTGCTGTCCTGCACGAGGGTACCCGCAGCCTCCACAACCATGCCCAGCACATGGACAGTTTGGCCACCGGTGCCACCCCGACCGGCGTGGCACTATTCCGGAGGTTCTACGTGGGCATGTCCTGCACCTCACCTGGACGAGGCTGGAGGATCTACCTGGGGACGGCCTCGTACACCGCCAGGGCAGATGTTCTAGCATCTTCCGTACATCCCTGGCTTCCCCACTCAGGGGGTGTACTCGATGTCGAACGCCCCTCCTCCAGGCGCGATGGCACCAACTGAGGGTACGTATCGTACAATCTCGGTTTTATCACAATGCTTTACATCTGAAACTAATGATATTACTTTTGCAGGTCTTTTCCTGCCCGAGCAGCGGTTTGGCCCCTCTACGAGCCCGGATGATCCGGACCAGTACTTCTCTGAGTGGGCGGGGCAGGCGTCTGGGTCTGCACCGTGCGGCACACCAGAGGTTCTCTCTGGGAGTGCCCTCCACGGGGCATCGGAGGGCACACAGGCAGAGGTGCAGCTGACTCCACCAGCTCTGGGGCGGGTGCGACACGCTCCTGATCGTCTTACGTTGTCAGGGTGTCGTCAGCCATTACAGCGGAGGATGGCCAAGCGGGGCCATATGGGAGGACACGGGCGTGGAGATGGGGTAGGCTAGGGTGGTGACTGAGGGTAGTGCTGACTGCATACCATTTGTTCATGTACTGTTTACGTTTGTCATTTACGATATGAACTTTTTAGTACTGTGGCATGCTTACTTGTACTCCTCGTTACCTACTCCATGCGCGCTCTAACGAATAGTGAACTTCAATGATGGTAACCGCATGAAGATAACAACCAATCCATTACATGCTTAACAACATTGCACTTTATTTCGAACAACACTCCTACATACTACGGTACAACCATACACCTCGTTGCCTAGATGTCAAACGAGCCTCATGGCACCCACATGGACTATTGCTGAGGGGGCCGCCTCGGACGGGGCTGGCCATCATTGTAGTGGCACACACATATGCAGCTAGGGTTTGCACAGGAACATCTCAGATCGTAGGAGCTTCCTATGTTGACAATCTCCTCATTGCCCCTCTCACGTTGCATCTGTTGGCGGATGTCATTGTTCTCCTCATTGAGAGTGTCGAGTCGTTCCTCCAACTCAAAGATTCGATCCCATAATATATCCACGTACCTGACAATATACAGTTCATGAGGAGGGTCGATCCAACATGCGAAGTCGTATTTTGCCATCTACGGGAAAAGACGATAAACGTAGAGGCTCTATAAGTAGTAATGAAATATGTACTATTAGTAATTTGTACCCCGGAGTGTGGGCATCGGAAGAAACGTCGCCTGCCATCAAAATGGCCTTCGATGACCTGCACAACCGCATCCTCATTGTGTTTGAATTTTGGCCACACTGGTTGAGCACGCCTCCTGGGTATCAAGCGGTAGTTAGGACCGAAGTCCTCCCTTCTTTCCACAGGAAGGCCTTCCTGTGGTGACCCAGCTTTGACTGGCCCCTCGGCGTCCGCCATGGTATGTATCTGCATGATGGAGAAGGTCCGTCTTTGTTCGATTTACAGGGTTCTCTACTCCTACTTTCATGGAACCCCAACCGTGCTTTTTATATAGAATGAGAGAACTTAGTGCAATGACCACAAGACAAAATCGGGCAGCTTTGTCCAGAGATATGACAAAAGAGGCCAGCTTTGCGCAGAGACATGACATAAGAGGCCAGCTTTGCGTAGTGATATGATAAAAGGGGGCAGCTTTGCACAGTGACGTAACAATAGAGGGTAGCTCTGCGCAGTGACATGACAAAAGGGGGCAGATTTGCACAGTGACATGACAAAAAGGGGCAGCTTTGCGCAGTGACATGACAAAAGGGAGTAGCTTTGCGTAGTGACATGACAAAAGGAGGCAGCTTTTGCGCAGTGATATGACAAAAGGGGGTAGCTTTGCGCAGTGACATGACAAAAGGGGGCAGCTTTGCGCAGTGACATGACAAATGGGTGTAGCTTTGCATAGAGACATGACAAAAGATGGCAGCTTTGCACAGAGACATGACAAAAGAGGCCAGCTTTGCACAGTCACATGGCATGGCTACCCAGCTTTTCATAGTGACATAACAGCACGACCCAGCTTTACTTAGTGCCAGGACCACATGCACTAGTTTTACACGTACGAGTAGAGGAAAAAAATAGACCATATAAATTGGGGTGCGTTCCATTTCGCATGGAACACTACACGACCAAACCCCATACTACACCGCACTTCCTTCACCGCACCAGAATGGACAAAAGACAGAAGAAGCAATGGGAGGAGACCCGCGGCCTAGCACGGTTAGCTGCCGCCCACGATGAGAAAATAGGGCTATTGCGGCCTAGGCAGAGAAAGCCCAGCGTGCTACGAGGTCAGCTCCCCGCAATGACGGGTCCGTAGCAACAACCCCATCCCGAACATTCCCACCGAGCGTTCACCACAACTCCCACCCGAGGGGGAGACACCCCCTTTGTTGGTGCGGGGACACTAGCAAGTTCTTCAAGTATAAGCACCGCATCAGCCTAGGTATGCATTAATGGGGTTGCGCAAACTACTCCAGTGATTACCTCGACCGCCGTCTAGACACCGCAACCTATCGGCAGCCGGTAAGGATCAGGTGCACCATTTTCCTCTGCCTTTTCTCCTTCACAGCACGCATTAACAATATCTCCCATGTATTTACAGTCCCCGGAACCCCTATGTGCCTACCACAAATGGATCGATCTTGAGATCCACCCTGAGGACCAATGGGCCCTTGACTTCAAGGAGTGGAATGTCGCAAGGTCATCGTAGATGCAGGAGGAGGAGGGCCACAAGAATGAGCAAACCATGCGTATACAACGCGAGAGGGAGCGTGAGAAAGAGGGAAATAGCGGCTAAGGCAAAAGAGGCCGCCGACGAGTTCAACGCCGAGCGGGCAAGGAAAGGAAAATGGCCCCGGTCCACATAGTAGGTCGTACGAGCAGTTGTGTGGATTTGTCGCACATGATGCTATATGTTATGCATGTAATGAAAAAGTACGCGGCATGTTACTCCCAACTATATTATGAAGTTTATTTAAATTCAAACAAGCCTATTATCTTGTCTTTTCGCATTCAATCATTCACATATCAAGTCATCTAACAATATTAACATACCGGTTTTCTCCGCACACGAATTCTCAGTAACATCAAAATATCACTTACCATCGTATGTACCGATCGTTCTACAGTCAATCGTTCCTAAAAAAAATTTCAAAATGTTTTACGCACCTACAACATACAATGAATGTAAACTTTTATTACAAGTCTAGCAGATTTTTTCCCAGTTAAAAACTACAAAATTGACAAAATTTAAAAAATTCATGGGGGACTGAGTGCAGCCGCCCAATGGGGCGGTGACTGCACTGAAAGTCGCATAGTGGGAGGGCGACTGCATGCAGTCACCCGAGGGTAGGGCAGCAAGGATTCTGTCGGCCCCTGGTTGGGCGATTGGCTCCAGTCGCCCTTGGGCGACTGGAGCCTATTTTTGTAAAAAAAAATTCGCAGGTATATTTCTATAATTTTGAATAAAAAATAGATTATTCGTACAAAAAATTCCTTGAGGATGCATGTAACATCCTAAATATGGGAATTATTGAAAATGAGAATAATTTAGAATTTTATTTCTTAGCGCTATTTAAAATTTCTGGCGTTCATAGAGACTCTCGATTTGGTTTTGTCAGAACAATTCAAATAATAAAAAAATGAAATCTGAAATCAAGAGCCAAAATGTTTGGAAACTATTTGGAGCAAAACTTAAAAATGCAAATTTAAATTGGAAAATTTTTAAATCTAATTAAATAATAGCAAAAGCAAGGGAATATTAAAAAATTGCATCCAAGTAATTCAAGCCAAGAATTCAATACGAATTCAAGTATCAAAAGCAAAATTCGAGAATAGAATTTCAAATGAAAAATCCATATTTCAATTTTAGCTTAAGCCTTTCTTTTTCCCATTTTCTCTTTTCTTTCACTTACTGCCGGACCCCACCCTCTGCTCTCTTCAACTGATGAACCACGAAGGTCATGTCCTGGCCTAATTAGCCGCCTTATTTACATCGAATGTATACACGTTCTGAAAAACGACGAACGTATACATGCATTTCACCAAAGATCATTTCTGGGTACAGGGTCCATCCTCAAGTGAAAATCCATTTCTATTTCTTGAATAAAAATCCATTTCTGGATAACTGTAAATAGTATCTTTTTCTGTTTCTTGAATAAAAATTATTGCTTTTTTTTTGTTTGTCCGTGACATTACTTGTTCTTACATCTAAATTTGACTCTAAATTCATACTCCTCGTTGAGCAACATCACCGCATTTAGAATTATAACCAGTAGATTCACGGACGTGCCAACCCGGCCCAAGGCACCACCAGCAAGCTGTACGAAAGATCGATCAGTTGTCAGTCATCAACACAATGCAACTGGAAAGTGGGCCCATCTTGAAAATGTATTTAATTATCTACCTAACCCCTGAATCCAAGGTCTGAAAGATGCAAGCACGTACGCTCACATGCACACGGTGCTTTGCTAGTGCGACAAGCACATGCGTGATTCCTCACCATTTCAGTTCTTAATTTCTTCTTTCTTTGGCTTCTTGTTGAAAGTGGATCACTAGTTCGTACTCCTTATTGCTTAGCTAGCCAGTGGCGGAGAGAGGGGGGGGGGGGGGGGCTAATTGCTAGC
This sequence comes from Dendrocalamus latiflorus, assembly GCA_017311315.1. Lineage (NCBI taxonomy): Eukaryota > Viridiplantae > Streptophyta > Magnoliopsida > Poales > Poaceae > Dendrocalamus > Dendrocalamus latiflorus. The sequence goes on from CM029628.1 coordinate 2,876,849, forward strand.
TACTTCCACATGGGAGCCAATTGCATGCTGACTCGACGGTGTACTTACTGTGTAAAACTGTTGGGGATTTGTAACATCCTAAATTTCAAGTATTCAAAAATATGGAAGTTTTAAAACTTTCCCTTGCATTTTGTTTGTGTTCCAAAATTCTTTTTGAATATTTTGAGTTTTGATGGCATGCAAATTAGTATGTTGAGAAACAATATCCAAATTTAAAAATAATGATGGTGTTAATAAAAGAAATAAAAAATCCAAGGATCTACACATAAAATAAAATTTAAGTTTTAAATAATGGAAATGAAAATTTAAAATCCAATTTACTTAAATAAAAGAGAAGCAATGGCCAAATGAGTATTAAAAACTCGCATCTAAATAGTGAAAATATCTACTACTTATAAATTTGAGTTGGTGGTTGGTGCGTTCTCCATAGACCTTTTCTACAGTTTTCTTTGCACTGACATGTGGACCCAGAGTCACATCTTCCGCAGAAACCGCTCCGCCTCGCCTCCTCCGCAGAAACCGCTCTGCTCCGCCCTTGCATCTTTGCTCCGCCCTCGCATCCTCCTCCCCACCGCGCACTGCCGCCGCCTCATCCTCCCCCGATCCTCCGCTCCCCCGCTGCCTCGTCCTCCCCCGTTCCTTCGCACTGCCGCCGCCTCCCCCCACCCCGCACTGCCATCGCCGCCTCCTCCCCCGCTCCTCCGATCCGCCCTCGCCTCCTCCTCCCCCGCTCCTCGGTGCAAATCTGTGGATGTTTAGATCAGGCTCGTTGGGTTTATTTTGAGCTTTCTTGTAAGGTTTATTTTGACAATTCTACTTTTGAAGGAGCGAAGTAATGCTACTTACCCTTTCTTATGTTTATACCATTTTAGTGAAAGTTCTAATAGCTTGATCGTTTCTCAGCAAGGCACTTCCAAGATGGGACGCGATCTGCAACTTTCAAGATACATGTTTTCGTAATCAGTTTATATGCGGGTGTCCAGATAATCATCAGCCTATTCATGAGTGTTCCTCGCTGCCATGGTTTGACGGACGCTTGCTGCCACTAGTCTGTTGTACGCCTTGCTAAGTGGATGCATCAGGTCTTGTCCTTTTTGGCACATTTTGGCTTCCTAAAAGCTGTTTTTCTGTTGAAATCGTTGTGATGTAATATCTTCTGCCAAGGATATCTGACATTTGGTTTCTGTTGAAGGAGCACAATTATGTTGGAAGAGGCATGCATGGAAGTACTCTTGCCTATATCAAGTAATCCTATAGTTCGAAGCATAATGCTGTGATTCTGCTCACATGTTGGAATCACACCATTACTAACTTTATTTACTGTGCAGATACATAGCTTTCTGGCTTGCAATTCTTGCCGCGAAATTTCCATTTACCTATTTTCTCCAGGAAAGTTTTAGTTCACCTGTTTTCCCTCTGTTTTACCACTTAACAGTATCAAAATTTGTGTTTCAAAATGGCCTTTCTTGTGCAGATCAAACCTCTTGTAAAACCAACAAGAACGATAATCAATTTCAGAGGCTTAGATTATACCTGGCATGACTTTGTCTCCAAGAGTGTGGATATATTTCCCCCACACTTATGCTTTATTTTATTTTTTGTCAGGTCCAGTTGATCCTTATAATATTTCACTTTGTTTTGTGTACTTGGAAATAGTTGTTTTTGATGAAGTGTCTATCTCTTTCCAAACATTAGTCTTTAAATCTCTCTCTTAGTGTTCTTTTTTTAATTTTTATGTTGCAACTATGTTTGGGAGGAATGTGCCGATGTGGATTATGTTCCAAAGAACGGTTTGAATCCACTAACTGAGAGAGCGGTTTGAATCCACTAACTTAGAGAACAGTTTGAATCCACTGACTGAGAGAGAAACAGATCTGGTCCTAGATCTAGGCCATGAACTATTGAACAGAAGCTCAATAATTTGGTAGAAACTAGCTGAATGCCCATGTGTTGCTACGGATTTTAAAAAAAATTAGAACATATTTGTATGCATGTTCTAAAAACTTTTACTACCCATTAGTTTCAGAACATATAGTATGATAAAATTTTAAAATCCGTAGCAACGCACGGGCATTCAGCTAGTTTATATTTAAATTTTAAATATCATGCAAAAAAAATTGAAATCAATAATCATAAATGTGAAATATAAATTAAAATTAAAATCCCAAAATTCAAAACCTTGCTTGAGCCCTTTTTTTCTTTTTTCTTCCCCCTTTCCTTTTTTCCTTTCACTTCCAGGTGGGCCACTTCTTTTTCTCTCCCTCCCTCCATCTTTCTCCTTTCCTTCTCCCTCTACGCACAGGCCCGGCCTGCCCCCTCCTCCTTCCCTCTCTGCCGCTGGGTCCGGCTTCTTCCTCCTTCCTCCTCCACTCGTTTTCTTTCTTTTTTTTCTTCTTTGTCTCCCGATTGCGCTCCCTGCTTCCACGCCTGAGCTTCGTCACCACGGCCCCATCTCCGTCTCGTCGAGCACGTCGCCACGCCAGAGAGTGCGTCACACACCTGCGCCAGCACGTCGTCCGTCATCTCCGCCGCGTCTCGCATCAGTCCTCCTGCATTCAATGGACCCGGTTCCTCTCTCTGTTTCGACGTCAGCCGACCTGCTCTCGTCATCATCCGTCTGATTCCGCAACACCACACCTACCTGCAGCCCCACCTGCGCGCGCACATCACCCTGCACCTTCCATCGTGTCCTCGCCTGCCCCCACATCGCGCACGCCCGAGCGGACCCATCCTGACGCCCATGCCCTGCCGGCCAACCCCCGCACTCGCCGCCCGATTCTGCCACCTATAAAGCTTGGCTCACCCACAGAACGCACCGCCCTCCCCCACTTATTCTTCCCTCTCACGGAATTGAACTCCCCGCGCCCCCAGCTCACCGGCCGCCCCCTTCTTCTTCGTCACCGGCCGTCGGGAGATCGGCCGATTGGAGCTATCTCCGGCCAATTCCGCCGCACTGGAGCTCCACCGTGACACCGCAACGCCATCCGCACTGTCGCCCGGGTCTCCCATCGCCTGTACCTCACCGGCGACGTGAACCTTCCCACGCCACCGCAGGCCGAGTCACCAGCTCGCCATGGCCTCTTCCCCGCTCGGCCAATCCCATGGTGAGCTTCCCCCTACCTTGCTCTTGCTTCTGCGCCCGCCAATTCTCCCTCCCCTCCACCAGGGCGCCGTCGCCCCGTGACCACCTCGCTGCCGGCCACATCAGACTACCACCCGCCCACTTCTCCGCCTCCACAACCAATGCACCGCCTCCTTTGGCTTGTTTACCTTTCGCGCCACCCATTTTGGTAGTCCTCAACGCCCCTCCGGCTTTCCTTTGTTTTGGCCCCAGCAGCAGATTAACATTTCCTGTTTTAGCTCCTTCCTCTGTCAGCCCAGGCCTTCGGCCCATTTGGCTAACAGAGTGCACGCTCAAGACTTGCCAGCCCTCAGGTCCCCCGTTCGAATCCAGTTGGCTGCAACTTTCTATTTTTTGTAACTCATTTTAATTAATAAAAATAAAGGAAAATTAGAGAATAATTTAGAGAAGTTAATAAAATTTAATTAGGGTGTAAATGAGATTATTCAAGATTTATAATTGGACTAGTTCATGTATGCATAATTAATATGGTTTGAGCAATCATCTAAAAGGCTAATTATTAATTCAAAGCAATAGTAAAGAAATATGACTATTGGTTAAATATTCAAACTCAATAAAGAATACCCTTAATTATAATATATGCCCTAACATTTAACATACCGTCGTTAAACAAATCTCCTTGGTAGATTTAATTAAACAGTTATATTAATATATGAACCCGTATGACAAGCCTTGCTAGATAAATAAATTTAAACTAAAAATAAAGCTAAGCTTAATAATAATAACAACAACAAAGGTGTAGACAAAATGATAATGGTGCTAGCAATTAAATCTCAACGTTAGATTTAGTAAATAATAATGTCAAGCATGATTGAATATAGCAAGCTACGACCAGTATAAATAGATCCTAATTCAAATTAAACTAAGCCTAGTAATAACTGAGGATACATAAAATGTTGAACCATAAAATGCTATAAAACCGGACTCTAAGATTAATTTGGTAAGCTAAAAATTATATACATCGCTATATATATAACATATGTCCTGAATATTAGCACTCGACAAAAACAATGCTCAGCTAAACTCGTACACCGATTCATAGGTCTAACCTAACTCATGGAACTTCCTTGATAAATACAAAAATAATAAAAGAGATTATTAATAAAAAGATCAAGTCATCGTATTCTACCACCATCCTTGCCCCAAATCACCCAAATCACCCATTAAACTCATAATAAAACTAAATTGAGTTTATTTGGATTTATGTGGGTCTTTTGAGTTATTTGCATTTATTTGGATTTATTTGTTTAGCGCATAATTAGAAATTAGAGTTCTGAAGAATCAAGGGATCAAGCAAGACCAAGATTGAGGTGAAGATAAAGACCAGAAGCTCAAGACCGCTGTAAACCGCGCAAGGCAAGTCAATACTTTGACCATGTTGAACCTATATTTTCTACAAATTACTTTGGTTTAAATTATCAAATTGCATGCTGATATTTTATATATACAAATACATGTTTAATTTAAGATGCTAGTTATATGCCCATTGTTTAACATGATTGATATTATGCCTCCATTGGAATATTTGAATATGTGAACCTTGTCACCATAGCAAAATTATAATAGTAACCTTTCAAAAATAAATCCGTAATTGTACGCCATGCTTAGCACTGCTTAGATACTCGGGGGCGCTGAAATGCTCCAAGCATCATCATCACTTTTAATCATGAGAAACTGGTTTGGGCATTCATGGTGGTAATGACTGGTATATTTTTATCTGATTATTTTATGCTCCCAAAAAATCCAAATTGCTTATCTATCTGGGCGGATGGTTCGGGGGTATGGTGCAGCGGATAACCCTAAGGACTGAATCTTGTCATGACCTCCTGTGTAAAATGAGTACAATCACAAGTCTATAAAATACAACTTGGCTTAGTAGATGTACCGGACCCTGAAAGTCATTCTCACAGGAGGAGGAGGTGAGGTAGTGCAAGCGGCTGTCTATGTGGCGGGCTTGAATGGGACACTCGTTGAGGGTAAAGTTCTTTTGCGGCGTGCTAGCAGTGTGGGTAGCCAGCTGTTAGGCGCATAGGAGGGGAACATTCCGCACAACGTTTGGGACCCACCGCAAGTGGGAGCGACCCATAGGGTGAAATGATGGAAGGGGCGAGATACTTTGAACGGTTATTGTGATTGTTTAGTCAACCACACACTAAGGAATCGTGCGGGGCAACGAGCGAACTGTCTCTTGTGGGTAAAGTGTGCAAACTCTGTAGAGTCAAAACTATTCGAATAGCCGTACCTACGGTCAACGACAGATATGGGAACTTAAATAGATATAGTTCTATTTCAAAAACTTGGAGAGTGGAATGGTAAAAAAAGAAGGGCAGTGGAAAGCCCTGTTTTGGGTTGCCCTGGGTGTCATTCCAGTGAAAGTAGTTTTCTATCTCTTGAGTGGCAGCAACACGTACGAATAGGAGGGTAAAGTTCTTCTACCAGCACATAGGAATCTCAGAGGAAGCACTCGTGCAATCTGCTGTGAAAGTAGTTTTCTATCTCTTGAGTGGCAGCAACATGTACGAATAGGAGGGTAAAGTTCTTTTGCGGCGTGCTAGCAGTGTGGGTAGCCAGCTGTTAGGCGCATAGGAGGGGAACATCCCGCACAATGTTTGGGACCCACCGCAAGTGGGAGCGACCCATAGGGTGAAATGATGGAAGGGGCGAGATACTTTGAACGGTTATTGTGATTGTTTAGTCAACCGCACGACTAAGGAATCATGCGGGGCAACGAGCGAACTGTCTCTTGTGGGTAAAGTGTGCAAACTCTGTAGAGTCAAAACTATTCGAATAGCCGTACCTACGGTCAACAACGGATATGGGAACTTAACTCGATATAGTTCTATTTCAAAAACATGGTGAGTGGAATGGTAAAAATAGAAGGGCAGTGGAAAGCCCTGTTTTGTGTTGCCCTGGGTGTCATTCCAGTGAAAGTAGTTTTCTATCTCTTGAGTGGCAGCAACATGTACGAATAGGAGGGTAAAGTTCTTCTACCAGCTGTTGGACCGAAATGGCGACAGAGGGGGGGTGAATGTCGATCAATTAAAAATTCGTCTCGTTCAAGTACTTGTGATAAAGCTCCTCTCCAAAAGCTATGATGAGCTATGAAGTGGATGAACAGAGAACTTTTGAAACTCAAGTCGAAGACCCAAACTGAAGGAAGCAATAACAGAGAAGAACCAGATCAATACAAAAGAATGCGCCCTTCAAAAAGTATTCACGAGTGCTTCTTATGTTTTCTCCAATAGCAAACAATGCTATGAGAAAGAAGGACTAGCACACTTGAAAAACCCTATACCACAGAAGAGGAACCCTAACTCTTAAAATCAGAAGAAACCAAAGGAATTTGGGCCAAATCAAAAGGGGGCGGTCTGATCAATACTTCCCGGGCGGTCTGACCGCATGCTACACGCCGGTCTGACCGGCCTTGAAGACCCGGTCTGACCGCTCGGCATGTGTAAGTCAGGCCGGCCCTCGGGTTCAGGCAACAGCAAGACTGAATTTTTAGATTTCAACTTTGGGTACTTCCCTCAATTAATGAATGTGAGATTTTCTCTTGGATTCTTCTCCCTAGAAAGAAAGGAATATATTCCAAATAACCACAGGAGCTAAGAGACCAAAAGAAATTACTCCAAAACCAAGAATTGAGGGGATTTGCTAAAAATTTGAAAACTAACAGATGCTCCACCAAAATCCAAGATACTCCCTATTCTTTGATCCTGTGACTATGAAACTTTGCAGATATGTAATAGATAGTCTCAGGACTCTGGATACCAAGTTTCAAGTCATCTCATGAAGGGAAACTCGAAGAACACCAAAACCCTAGAATGGTAAGAACATGAACAGAGGTACTCAAAATGCCAAATCTGAGATTGAACGAGGTTTGCTCTGAGAATTGACTAGCCAAATGGCCTTTGAGCATCACCCATGTCATAGCAACCCATTTTGGCACTCTCCAGCAATCAAGAACTCAAAATAACGAAAATCAAGAAATCAAGTCAAAAGAGATGAACGAAGAACAGAACAGGAGCTCGGGAGTAAAACTTCAGATTTCATTCATTGAAGCAAAAGGATTACAAAGGAGTCACGATACGCATGGACATTAGAACAAGAGGAATGATTACAAGTGTTTCAATCCATCCTCTCCCTCTCCAATCCCTCTCAATCCCTCAACCATACATGCTTGAGAAGGATGAACACCACACACAGGAAAGCTACGAAGGGGACAAGCAGGGAGCACTACTCTGCCTCCAACAGCTCTCAACAACTAAAGCCTAAAGCCAAAACCATCTCTAAAGACTCTTTTGACCAAAGGAAACCCTAAAATCCTTCCAAGTGCTCAAGTGGGCATGCAGCCCTCTCCACCTATTTATAGCCCATAGCTAACGGGTCTTCGCCCCGTTACGCCCACTATTTCCAACGGAGCCCGCTCCCGCTTGTGCAGCCTTGCGAATTTCCCGATTCGCCCCTCCTGCACCTTTCGGGAAGCTTCCGCGCTCCTTGCCTCGCACGCCTCGCAACCACCTCGAGTCCACGTCGTCTTCGACACCTCTGACTGTTCTGACCTCAGCGCCACCTGCGCCTAGTCCAGTCCTCCGTGTCTCACCACGACTCCGTCTCGACGTCCTGCAGTTACACAGACAAGAAACACGTCACATAGCACCGCTCGATACATGAAAGCGTAAATAGCATCAAAACATCACACTTACCATGCCGAAGTCCAAACCTGTCGAAATCATCAGAATATACATCCTAATCCAATACGACCAAGTTTGACCAAAGTCCGACCGAGCCCGTTGCACCACGCAACGTCAAGGTCCAAACCACCCAAATCAAACTCGACTTAGCTAACCCAATGTCAATTACTCATCATACACATGGGATGACCTCCGCATGGTCTCTCAATCTCCCCCTTGATGAGTATATTGACAAACTCAGAAAAAGCACAAAGTTGAGTTTGAAGAAGTCAAACATGGTCCAAAGAAGGGAATGAAGCTAATGACCATGTCGACAGAAAGAACATTAGAGCAACAACTGAAAGACCAAATTGATCTCCAAAGCTCTAAAATGCTCCCAAATGACTTTTTCTCCTCTATTCTCACCCTTTTGGCAATAAACACATCAAGATGCAAAAGAGAGAATAAGATCACAAATATGGATGAAATGGCTGAAGTTTAATTATTCCTAAGCATTTTGAGCCATGAGAAGTATCCATAATGACCATAATGAGATACACCAAGCCATAACTCAATAAAAAGCTATTTAGATCATGACCATACATGTATAGGCTAGCTAGAGCACATAGATGACAATCTGAAATATAGTGCATTATGTGAGAATGTCAAGTCATCAAGAAGTAAAGTCTAACTAGAGATATCCAAGGATGATGCCGGCCATGTCAATTAGGCTAAGCGGAACCAAGAAGCTAATATTGCGACCAACTAGAGTGATATGCTCAAGAATGACACATTTGTATTAGTACTTGGTTCTTTTGTAGTTGAAGCAAATTGAACACATAAAACATAGACTTTTTAAGGCACATTGTTGTTTCCAATCCAATTGTTTGTTTATATGCTAGATCTCAAGCCTTATGCGACTACTTCAAGCAAGAAGCTTAAGAAGATAGTCTAGGTCATCCAAAACTCCCCCTGAGTTCATGCCTAGTGTAATGGCAAGCCGTCTCATGAGAAAGAATTGGTGAAATTAGTTTTTTCGCACAAAAGAGATCTTTTTTTTTGAAAACATGTTGTACTACCTCATGCTACATCAAGAGACTAAAATAGCTCAATCTAAGGCTCAATAAAAGATTCAACGCTCAGCTAAGCCTAGTTGACATGGCATGAATCATAAAAAGATAGCTCAAGAAGGACTAGACTCAAATGCTAGCATGACAAGTTTTAATTCAAGTTGAGCAATTTTAATTAACTTATCATGGCAAAAGCTAGTCTACACATATGAAGTCATGATATATCTAGCAAATAAGCACAAGTCATGGCAAGGTGTAAAGCATTTTAAACATGTCATAACAGGATAATAATCAAGGCTCAAAGCAGTTACATTACAATGCTAAATGCTAAAATGCAGGAAAATCCAGCTCCCCCTCAACATGAGATGCAATTTTTAGTTCAAGTTGAGTTAAGTCAAAATTAAGCTCCAGAAGCTCCCAAATGAACTCCCCCTGAACCAAAGCAATGAAATTGAGAAGCTGGCAAGAAAAGCAGAACAAGCAGTCCTTAAAGCATAGATAAGATATAGAGACAACTATGGCTCAGACTGACTCTCATCTACCCCATACGACTCCAGGACTATCAGCTGACCGTAAATCACACACTAGAGAGCAAACACGTACCCTGTCTACCCGAGGGTGGCCCAACCCTCGCTAGAACCTACAAGAAGTGAGTGAGCTCGACCTAGTGAGATAAGAAGCAGCTAATCCTGGAAGCACAAGATAAGAGTAAGAAGTCTAAGCAACTCGGCAAGAAAACCACTCTAACCTATGCTGGAAGGACTAAACCCAAATGCACCCCAAGTGCAGAGCAACAGAAATGAGACAGAAGCATAATTAATATAGTAAAGCAGTAAAGCCCAGAACTCCCCCTCACTACAGTCCATATGGACAAACCACCCCAAGCTCTCCCCGCAGAGCTGAAAACCTAGAGCTATCCAATGGCTTGGTGAAGATATCAGCCAACTGGTGGTCACTTTCCACGAATTGAAGCACTATGTCACCTTTCTCCACGTGGTCTCGAAGGAAGTGATAGCGAATATCGATATGCTTGGTCCGGGAGTGCTGCACTGGGTTCTTGGCAATGTTAATCGCAGACGTGTTATCACAGAAGAGTGGAACACTGTCTAGAGCTAACCCAAAGTCCCGTAGGGTCGAGACCATCCAGAGCACCTGGCTACAGCAACTGGCTGCAGCAACGTACTCGGCCTCTGCGGTGGACTGTGCAACACCGGACTGCTTCCTCGAAGACCAAGAGACGAGAGAAGTGCCGATGAATTGGCAGGTGCCAGAAGTGCTCTTCCTATCTATCCTACAGCCAGTAAAGTCTGCATCCGAGAAGGCTCTCAAGGAAGGACAGGATGAGGAAGAGTACCAGATACCATAGTCAATGGTAGCTCGAAGGTACCGAAAGATGCGTTTCACCGCCTGACGGTGAGATACGCGAGGAGAAGCCTGAAAACGAGCACACAGACACACGGAGAAGTGTATGTCTGGTCTCGAGGCAGTGAGGTAAAGAAGGGAGCCGATCATACTTCTGTACTCTTTCTGATCAACTGGCTCGCCATCCTCATCTGGGTCAAGATAGGCTGTAGAAGCCATCGGAGTTGACACCGGCTTACCTTCACTCATGTCGAAGCGTCTCAGAAGGTCACGAGTGTACTTGCCTTGATGCAAGAAGGTACCCTCCCGAGTTTGCTTGATTTGGAAGCCAAGGAAGAATGTCAACTCATCCATCATGCTCATCTCAAACTCGGTGCTCATGACATCTGAGAACTATGAAACCAGAGCATGGGAAGAGCCGCCAAAGATGATGTCATCGACATATATTTGGACGAGCAGAAGGTCACTACCAAGCCTACGGATAAATAAGGTCTTGTCTACTTTACCCATTTCAAACCCATGACTCAACAAGTAGGACTTAAGTCTCTCATACCAAGCTCTGGGAGCCTGCTTAAGTCCATACAACGCTTTTGAAAGCTTGAAGACATGGTTAGGGTATTTGGGGTTCTCAAAACCTGGAGGCTGTCGGACATAGACTTCCTCCTCAATAAGGCCATTGAGGAAGGCACTCTTCATGTCCATCTCGTAAAGCTTGAAACCCTTAGAAGCTGCAAAGGCAAGCAGGATTCTAATGGCTTCAAGTCGAGCTACAGGGGCAAAGGTCTCCTCGAAGTCTAGACACTCAACCTGACAAAACCCCTGAGCTACCAGTCTAGCCTTGTTTCGAATGACTACCACATCCTCACTTTGCTTGTTTTTGAACACCCACTTGGTTCCAATGATATTGTGACCTCGCGGGGGCTCAACAAGCAACCAGACCTTGTTTCTCTCAAAGTTTTCTAATTCCTCATGCATGGCATTGACCCAAGACTCATCAGAAAGAGCATGAGAAACATCTTTGGGCTCAAAGGAGGCAATGAAAGCAGAATGGAGACAGAATTGAGATAAGCCAGATTTTGAGCGGGTAACACGATCGAAAAGGTCTCCAATAATCTGTTCGGAAGGATGAGCTTTCGGAATGCGTCTAGGAGGTCCTGGTTGAGATGAAGAAGTGGCCTCTACCTCGTGAGCTGACGAGGTAGGAACAGAGCCACCAGCTCCAGAAGAAGCAGAAGGCAAGGGCTGATCGCCTCGAGGTGCGGTGGAAGAAGGCACCTCAAGGGATCGATGAGGGACTGGATCAGGTAGACAACCATCATCTCCATCGTCCTCATCATCCACGAAGATGGGCTCAGACTGCTCTAAAGAACCTGAGATATCGGGCCTAGTCCCCGGACTGGCCTCGTCAAAGGTCACCTCACAGGTCTCTACCATTTTGCTAGACTCGCAGTTCCAAACCCGATAAGCCTGCGAAGAAGCTGAGTAGCCTAGAAAGATCCCATCACAAGAACGTGACTCGAACTTGTCTAGGTTCCCGGACTTCAAAATAAAGCACTTGCAACCAAACACACGAAAATGAGAGACGCTGGGCTTTCGCCCGTATCTCAACTCATAAGAAGTGCGGTGCAAGTGTGCCCGAAGAAAAACTCGATTTGAGACATGGCACGCGGTGGCTATAGCTTCAGCCCAAAACTTCCGCGGTGTAGAGTACTCGTCAAGCATCGTCCTGGCCATTTCGACCAAGGTACGGTTCTTCTCTCCACAATGCCATTCTGCTGAGGGACGTATGGAGAAGAGAACTGGTGCTCTACGCCTATCTCACCACAGAAACTCTCGAAGTAGGAATTCTTGAACTCCATGCCATTGTCACTGCGGATCGCTCGTAAGGCACCCGGGAGCTCAACAGAAAGCCTACTAAAAAGACCTCGGAAATGTGAAAACGTCTCATCCTTTGAGGCTAAGAAAAACACCCAAGAATACCTCGAGAAGTCATCGACCACGACAAGAACATACCACTTCCCTCCTACTGACTGCACTCGGGCTGGTCCAACTGTGTCCATATGGAGCAGCTGTCCTGGTGCATCGGTCATAGTAACTGTGACCGGAGCATGGGAAGAGGCAACCATCTTGCCGTGCCGGCACGGAGCACAAACTAGATCTTTGACCATTTTGAGCTTCGGCAGACCACGAATGAGGTCGTGGCCGCTAACTCGGGTCAAATGGTCAAATCCAATATGACCAAGTCTCCTATGCCAAAAAGAGAGGTCGCGGGACTCAGAAGCAACTAAACACCTGAGAGGATCACCAGAAGACTCAGAAAAATTAGCACGAAAGATCCTCCCAAAACGAGAAATCCCGCAAACCAGACTACCCGAAGAATCAAGAATTTAGCAATTGTTTTTCTTGAAGCTCACCTCGAAACCGTCATTGGTAAGCTGAGAAATGGAAAGCAAATTGTACTGCAGCTTACTAACCAAGGCAACATCCTTAAGAATAAAAGAGGCATTAATACGCACAATACCTTTGGCGATGACGCGCCCAGATGAAGCGTCTCCGAAGGTGATCGTCTCATCACCTGGAGCGCGGGCTAGGGAGGAGAACCAACGGGAGTCTCTGGTCATATGACGAGAACAACCGGAGTCTACAAGCCAAACCTTCTCCTTCCCTACCCGGCGAACCTAAGTCAAGCAGAGAGTAAAGGCTCAGTAATGGGGTAAATCAAGATTGATTTTGGCACCCAATACTGAACAACACGTCGAGTAGCAGAAGTAGCCACATACGACTGACCTCTAGCTACCCTACGCTCTCTGTCACTCAACACGCATGAGGGTCTGTGTGCAGACCCAAAGCTGCTGCTGGGTCCGACTGCTACGGAGGAGCGAGTCGGAGCACCGGCACCAGGCAGATCACGCCGCGGGTAGCTATCTCGATGGGGAAAACGAGATCTACCCTCAGGACGACGGAAGACACGACCCGGAGCATATCGAGGACGAAAGCCAGAAAACTCAGAAAATCCGAGTCCTCGATGATGCCCAAAATCAACACCAGACGCAACCCTAGACCTCGTGTTGGTCTTAGGTGCATTCAGGATCTGCTAACCCTGAATACCCCTAAGAGACTCAACATGGTCTCTATGCGCGATCTTGGCGGGCCTGAAGCATCTCTCGATCGAGTGCCCATCCTTCTAACAGAAGGTGCAATGATACTTCGCCTTCTGAGAGGCTGAAGTAGCATGAGATGGCTTCGCCTTCTGAGAGGCTGAAGCTGCAGGTGGACTCACCTTGCTGTCAGAGATCCCTTGGACAAAACCCGCTGATTTGAATTTAATCTCATCAGACCTGGGCTCAACTTCGATCACACCTCCTACTATGGGTCTGAGAATAGCAGGTGGATGCTTCCTAATGTCCTCATAGAAATCATATCCTAGACCCTGATTGAACTTGCGAATCTTGGATTGGTCTAGAATAAGATTAAGCTTCTTCTTGCCGCCTACAAATCTCTCGAGAGTGTTCATAAGGTACTGACACTCCCGAAAGAGAGAGGTGCAAGAAGAGCAGGGGGAAGAGGGAACAGCAGGAGGTAAGGGAGCAGATGAAGAACCAACAACAGAGGGAAGAATGGCTTGTGCACGCACAGCCGACTCTGAAGGGACAGTCCTACTGCTAGCCAGTTGGTTCACGTCGCTAAGCGTCTTAACCTTACCCTGGGGTTTCTCCCCCTTCTCCACAATCACATTACAAGCACAATGTGGCTTCTTTAGAAGGTCCTTAGTTAGCTTCACACATTTCTCATCCAATGCAATCAAGTCAGATTTTAGTTTGTTACAATTAGTGCATGGTGAGCTAACAGGGTCCTTAGAAGCAAATTGAGCCAACTTCCTATCATGATCAATCATATCTTGAAACTGTTTGGAGACAGCTTCAAGTTCAGCAGTTAACTTAGGACAGTTCAAGCATGAATCAATTGGCTCAAGTAAAGAAGCTTGTAGTTCAGCAATTTTATGATCTTCCCGTTTCAAGTTCATTTTCAAGTTATTGCAATTTTCACAAGATTCGGGCAGATCAAGGAGCATGGCATAAGGTCCTCTAGCAGCAATGTCCTTAACCTCACATGAGGTGGGAGAAGTAGTCTCATCAGTAGTAAGTAGGGTAACAGCCATCCTACTCAACTCTAACTCAGCAAGCAGACTAACATTCTCCACCTTAACAATATCAAGCTCAGAGGACACACTATCATGCGAGGTCCTTAATTTCTCCATGTCACCAAGCAAGGCACAGCATGTATCACAGTCGTCACGGGAGGGAGCAGATGTAAGTGAAGTAAGCTCCCGTGACAGTCTATCTACTTCTTTCTCCAACTCGCTACACCTAGCTCTAGATCTAGCATGGAATCCTCCTAGCTTAAGGAAAGCTTCATTAAGTTGGTCATAGGTGGGACATACCTCGTCGGAGTCAGAGTAGAGCTCGCTGTCGCTGATCTCGCCCTCAAGGGCCATGAAGCACATTCCGGAGAAGTCGTCGCCGCCATCCTTGCGCTCTTGATCTCCCGTCCCGTCGTCGTCGCTCCATCCCTCCACCTCGATGAGGTCGAGGTCGTCGAACGCGGTGAGGACGCGGTGGAAGAGCTTCTTGGCTTTGCCAAAGTTGTGGAACGTCTTCTTGCCTTGCGTCTGAGCTGGAGGCTTCTTGTTGTGGTTCTTGTCGGTGTGGTCGTTCTTGCTCGAACCGCCGTAGTCGTTCTTTCCTTTCTCTAGCTTGGGGCAATTTGCCCGAATGTGGTTGGGGCCACCACACTCGAAGCAAATAACAGGTCCTCCTCTCTTTCTGTCCCTCCTCCCCTTGTAAGCATGGGAGAATCTTCGAGCAAGGAGGGCCAGCTGCTCATCCGCAAGCTGCTCTAACTGATCATCAGTTATGTCACAGAGAGCAGCAAGGGAGAAACCGCAAGAAGAATCAGAAGAGAGACCAGAAGCCGAACTGGGATCGGTGACTAAAGCCATCGACTGAGACTTCGACTTACGAGAGACAATGTCAATCTCGTGCGTCTTGAGGCGCGAGTACAGCGCGTCAAGCGTCAAAGTCGAGAGGTTCGTGGTGTCCTTGATGGTAGTCACCTTCATCTCCCAAACACGAAGATCGAGTGCAGCGAGCATCTGACGAGCGTTGTCCGAGTCGGGGTATGTGAGACCGACCGCTCGGAGGTTGCTCAAGATCTTGTGAAAATGCGCAAAGCACTCATCAAGGGACTCGCCAGCGTGCATTTCAAACTTGTTGTAATCACGCTTGAACTGGTCCTGTCGCACCGTCTTTATTTGGGTGGTGCCCTCATGGTAAGCATCGAGGGTCTCCCAAATATCGAAGGCGGACGAAAGATGAGAGATGCGGTCAAACTCGCTACGACTTAGGCCCTGGATAATGATGTTCCTCGCCTTAGCGTTTGCCTCAACATTAGTCATATTCCCGACATTAATGTTCTCATCGGCAGGAACAGCAAACCAGACCTTGACCTTGCGCCAGATGGCATACCCCTGAGCCTGGATGTATGTCTCCATTCGGCTCTTCCAGAAGGGGTAATCGATGCCATCGAAAACAGGCGGCTTGGTCGAGTACTTGTCCGTCGCCATGGCTCTTGAGACCGGTTAAGATCTATTGAAAAGAGCTAACCGGCTTTGATACCAATTGTTGGACCGAAATGGCGGCAGAGGGGGGGTGAATGTCGATCAATTAAAAATTCGTCCCGTTCAAGTACTTGTGATAAAGCTCCTCTCCAAAAGCTATGATGAGCTATGAAGTGGATGAACAGAGAAGCTCTTGAAACTCAAGTCGAAGACCCAAACTGAAGGAAGCAATAACAGAGAAGAACTAGATCAATACAAAAGATTGCGCCCTTCAAAAAGTATTCACGAGTGCTTCTTATGTTTTCTCCAATAGCAAACAATGCTATGAGAAAGAAGGACTAGCACACTTGAAAAACCCTATACCACAGAAGAGGAACCCTAACTCTTAAAATCAGAAGAAACCAAAGGAATTTGGGCCAAATCAAAAGGGGGCGGTCTCATCAATACTTCCCGGGCGGTCTGACCGCATGCTACACGCCGGTCTGACCGGCCTTGAAGACCCGGTCTGACCGCTCGGCATGTGTAAGTCAGGCCGGCCCTCGGGTTCAGGCAACAGCAAGACTGAATTTTCAGATTTCAACTTTGGGTACTTCCCTCAATTAATGAATGTGAGATTTTCTTTTGGATTATTCTCCCTAGAAAGAAAGGAATATATTTTAAATAACCACAGGAGCTAAGAGACCAAAAGAAATTACTCCAAAACCAAGAATTGAGGGGATTTGCTAAAAATCTGAAAACTAACAGATGCTCCACCAAAATCCAAGATACTCCCTATTCTTTGATCCTGTGACTATGAAACTTTGCAGATATGTAATAGATAGTCTCAGGACTCTGGATACCAAGTTTCAAGTCATCTCACGAAGGGAAACTCGAAGAACACCAAAACCCTAGAATGGTAAGAACATGAACAGAGGTACTCAAAATGCCAAATCTGAGATTGAACGAGGTTTGCTCTGAGAATTGACTAGCCAAATGGCCTTTGAGCATCACCCATGTCATAGCAACCCATTTTGGCACTCTCCAGCAATCAAGAACTCAAAACAACGAAAATCAAGAAATCAAGTCAAAAGAGATGAACGAAGAACAGAACAGGAGCTCGGGAGTAAAACTTCAGATTTCATTCATTGAAGCAAAAGGATTACAAAGGAGCCACGATACGCATGGACATTAGAACAAGAGGAATGATTAGAAGTGTTTCAATCCATCCTCTCCCTCTCCAATCCCTCTCAATCCCTCAACCATACATGCTTGAGAAGGATGAACACCACACACAGGAAAGCTACGAAGGGGACAAGCAGGGAGCACCACTCTGCCTCCACCAACAGCTCTCAACAACTATAGCCTAAAGCCAAAACCATCTCTAAAGACTCTTTTGACCAAAGGAAACCCTAAAATCCTTCCAAGTGCTCAAGTGGGCATGCAGCCCTCTCCACCTATTTATAGCCCATGGCTAACGGGTCTCCGCCCTGTTACGCCCGCTATTTCCAACAGAGCCCGCTCCCGCTTGTGCAGCCTTGTGAATTTCCCGATTCGCCCCTCCTGCACCTTCCGGGAAGCTTCCGCGCTCCTTGCCTCGCACGCCTCGCAACCACCTCGAGTCCACGTCGTCTTCGACACCTCCTGACTGTTCTGACCTCAGCGCCACCTGCGCCTAGTCCAGTCCTCCGTGTCTCACCATGACTCCGTCTCGACGTCCTGCAGTCACACAGACAAGAAACACGTCACATAGCACCGCTCGATACATGAAAGCGTAAATAGCATCAAAACATCACACTTACCATGCCGACGTCCAAACCTGTCGAAATCATCAGAATATACATCGTAATCCAATACGACCAAGTTTGACCAAAGTCCGACCGAGCCCATTGCACCACGCAACATCAAGGTCCAAACCACCCAAATCAAACTCGACTTAGCTAACCCAATGTCAATTACTCATCATACACATGGGATGACCTCCACATGGTCTCTCACCAGCACATAGGAATCTCAGAGGAAGCACTCGTGCAATTTGCTGTGAAAGTAGTTTTCTATCTCTTGAGTGGCAGCAACATGTACGAATAGGAGGGTAATGTTCTTCTGCGGCATGCTTGGGACCAACCGCAAGTGGGAGCGACTCATAGGGTGAAATGATAGAAGGGGCGAGATACTTTGAACTGTTATTGTGATTGTTTAGTTGTCACATCCCAAAATTTGCTTTCTGGAAAAATTTAAATTCAAATTAACTATTTTAATGTAACTGGATTTTACTTGGCTTTTATTTGATTTTCTGGATTTTATTTCAAAATTTAAAGCAACAAAACGTATTTTAAATATTTTATTAAAGCTGAAAAGAGTTTATTATATTTTCCTAGCCTTTCCTAAATTTGTAAATAATATTTGAGAATTATCTGAAATTTAAAATCAATTTTCAAAGCTAAAAAATATTTTATAAACTTGTTAAATTCAAACCTGAAATTAAAAATATTTTTACTAAGTCTAAAATGCTTCCAGGAATATTATATGATTTTTCTGGAATTTTTAAATGTTAAATATTATTTTTTCCAAGTGTTTATAAAGTTTATAGTATTTCCTGAAATTTATTCCGAAAATAAAAATCAATTTATTCCTAGCCTGCCAAGTGTCGCTTCCAGTTTAAATCAATCTCTCTCCACGTTTTAATCCTAGCCACACATGATCACTTACCCCTTCATAACCATCCAAAGGTCCTCATCAACTCACTTGCCACGTGTCGCAAATCCGACGGCCCGTACCCCTTCACTTCCTCTCCCTCTCCATGACATATGGACCCCACATGTCATATGTTTCTTCAACCTCTCCTTCTTCCTCCTCCCACCCTCTCTCTCCTCCACCATGGATGACAATTAAAAGCTTCGAAACTCCGCCGTTTCTCCCTCTTAACTCCCGATTAAAACATGGAAACGGACGCCCTAATCGCCCTCATCAATCTCCCGGCCGTTTCCCATTCTTTAATCCTCTCAAAACCGAAATCCTTTCCCCTCCCTTCTCTTTCTATAAATTGGCATCCCCTCACCATTCCTCCCCCCTTTCCTCCTCCATTTCGGCCGGCTCCCACCTCCTCCACCTTTCGGCCGCCGCCCCCGACCACCGGAGTCGCCGCCCGTGCCGCCAAAAGCCGCCGCCGCCGAAGCACCCTCTCTCCTACGCGCGCGTCGCCGGTTTTCTCGCCGCCGCCGCCCTCTCCGGCCATCTTCCGAGTTGCCGCCGGTAGGAGCCGAACCCCGGCCGCATCCTCTACCCGCGCCCTCCATCCTCCATAGCCGCACCTCCATGTTTGCTTCGGTTGGTTTCATCCAAGAATAGCTCTCTCCTTTGCCTTTTATTTTCTTGGTGATGCTTCTTTATCACAAAAGACTAGATGCTCACTTGGCTAGGGGAGACAAGTTGAGGCATGCATGCATGAGGTTTTGTGGGTTCAATTCCTGGGCAAAGCATTTTCGGTTGGGGCTTTGGCCAAAATTTTTATCACCCAATGACAACCGGGCCCCACATGTCATACACTCCAATATACCCCAAAAATCAGCCAAAAATAAGATTCCAGAGAATATTCCCTCGTTTTGCATTTTCTGGAATTTCCAAACCGATCAAACTTCCAATCACTCGTTGTCCCTCGTCCGATCTCCGAATCCAATGATTCAAATTTCTAAATTTGTCTAAAATCATAATCTATGTTGCAGTATATATTTTATATTTTTGTGATTTTATTTGTATTTATTTATTTGTTTGTTTTGTTGTTTCGCGCGTAGAAACCGACGTCGCCGAAGAGTTCGTCGAACCGCAGCAAGAAGGATCAACTAGCGCGCAAGAAGGCAAGTCTCCTTTGATCATCTTGAACCTATGATTTTGAAATGTTTTAAATATTTTAAATTATGTGCATTGCTATTTACATTAAACCTTAGTTCAAATCTTAAGGTATTAGTTAAACCAACCTTGTTATACCCTCCATTGAAATTGAATGCCATGTACCTTTGTCACCCTAGAATTTCATTTGTCTCAATAATGAGATTATAATTAATCTTTGTGAATAGTAGATTGGTAGTATAATGCTTAGTCTTGCTAATTAATACCTTGGACATTTTGGAAATTGGGAAATTATGATTTGTTGAAATACTCTTGTGTTTACAAATGTAGTGGTAATTGGAGTTGCCACTGTTCTTTTAAAATAAAATAAAATGTGAAATTTGGTTTAGATTAGGGTGGATGGTTGGTCTGGGTTGGTGCAGTTAGCACGAGATCTTGAAAAGTGTATGTTCCACCCTAGTCAATTAAGGACCGACGCTTGTGTTTGTCCAGACTGAGCATTAACCGTACAACCACAAGTCTATATGGGTACGACCTAGCTGACTAACTTATGATAGTCTAGTTTAGGTGCCACCAGTGGAAAGTGGGTGCCAAGGATGGACTGGTTATTCACAGTGAGGGACAGAGATTTACTGTACTCATATGGCGCAAGAGGGGGCTTCGGTTCGGGCAGTTAGCCTACCTGCGGTGAAACCTCAGCGGGTGGTATCTAGCTAGATTAGAGTAAGGTAAAGGCTTTGTGATATTTTATCTGGGTCTCATGCCGAAGGAAGCGTGTTGACTTTTAGGATAATTTATCTCTTGTGGGTAAAGTTGTACAACCTCTGCAGAGTGTAAAACTATTCGAATAGCCGTGCCCACGGTCAAGGGCGGGCAAGGAATGCATTCACATGGTAGACCTTTGGTTTTAAAAATAAAAATTTGAGATTCCGAGAGTGGAGGGAACTCTCGGAGGGTTACTGGCGGTTGGAGCCAGAGCGGGTGGTTGGAACCCGTAGTTTTAAACTGTATCGATTAGAGTTGGTTAGCTAGTGTTGGTGGATAGAACCTTCACTATATGTGATTACTAGTTTCAGTTAAAATAATTACTTTGTGCAAATCAATGCCTTCGAAAATAATTAATGTTATTTGAAATAAAATATTGCTTTGTGCAAAAGAACCATATAACCTTCCTTTGTTAAGCCTTGCATCTATTGCATTTTCCCCAAGACTTGCGGAGTACTTTATGTACTCACATGCTGCACTCAAAAATAAATCTCAGAGGAATACGAAGCTCAAGAATGTGACTACGAGTACTTCGCGTGTGGATTCGATGATGGCTTTCCGGAGTTCTAGGTCGCGCTTCCCTAGTCAATTGCCTGTGGCTTGTTGATGGGTCTTCATCGAGATTATCTTTTTGCTTCCGTTGTGTTCTGTGTGTGTGAGGTCTTGAAACCTCCTTTGTAATAATGAGACCTTTTGGTCGGTACTCTTTATTATTGTAATAAAGCGTTGTTGGTTATGTAATCATTTCTGTTTGACTGTGTGCACTAGCTTTGATCTGGGACTAGTGCTGTAATACACAAAGGGTCCGGGTTCGGAAATCTGGGGGTCCCGACATTAGTCAACCGCACAACTAAGGAATCGTGCGGGGCAACGAGCGAACTGTCTCTTGTGGGTAAAGTGTGCAAACTCTGTAGAGTCAAAACTATTCAAATAGCCGTACCTACGGTCAACGACGGATATGGGAACTTAATTAGATATAGTTCTTGTTGTGGTTACAGACCAAATAGAGAGAGATGTGGTAGTGGAGAGTTGGGAGAGGTGATGCCTTCTCCCGTAGCCTTCCCTTGATATATATATTCACATATGGTATGCTCTTACAATTGTGCCCTTACATCGGTGCACCCCTGCTAGGGGTATTTAAGTCACTACATGTGTTCCACTCTGGACCTTATAACCTTCTAACAGGCCTGCTGGGCTTAAGTGGGGGCCACCCCTACAACAGGAGCCTCTCATGGTGAAGGACTTCACAGGGCCGAAGCCATGTCGCCGAGTCATTTGGCCCCCTCCGTCCCTGCGGCCTGTGAACTTCTCCGAACTTGCGAAGCCGATGCTAGGACTGGCAATTGAGGCAGACGCGCGCGCGCGCTCCGTCCCCTACCCTTCGAACGGGTGGCAGCGGAGCTGGCGCCTAGCCAAAGTAGACGCGCGCGCGCTCCGTCCCCTACCCTTCGAACGAGTGGCAGCGGAGCTGGCGCCTAGCCGCAG
This sequence comes from Dendrocalamus latiflorus, assembly GCA_017311315.1. Taxonomy (NCBI): domain Eukaryota; kingdom Viridiplantae; phylum Streptophyta; class Magnoliopsida; order Poales; family Poaceae; genus Dendrocalamus; species Dendrocalamus latiflorus. Next base: position 2,898,785 of record CM029628.1, read on the forward strand.
TAGACGCGCGCGCGTTCCGTCCCCAACCCTTCGAACAGGTGGCAGCGGAGCTGGCGCCTAGCCAAAGTAGACGCGCGCGCGCTCCGTCCCCTACCCTTCGAACAGGTGGCAGCGGAGCTGGCGCCTAGCCAAAGTAGACGCGCGCGGGCTCCGTCCCCTACCCTTCGAACGGGTGGCAGCGGAGCTGGCGCCTAGCCACAGTAGATGCGCGCGCGCTCCGTCCCCTACCCTTCGAACAGGTGGCAGCGGAGCTGGCGCCTAGTCGGAGTAGACGCATGCACGCTCCGTCCCCTACCCTTCGAACGGGTGGCAGCGGAGCTGGCGCCTAGCCGGAGTAGACGCGCGCGCGCTCCGTCCCCTACCCTTCGAACGGGTGGCAGCGGAGCTGGCGCCTAGCCGAAGTAGACGCGCGCGCGCTCCGTCCCCTACCCTTCGAACGGGTGGCAGCGGAGCTGGCGCCTAGTCGAAGTAGACGCGCGCGCGCTCCGTCCCCTACCCTTCGAACGGGTGGCAGCGGAGCTGGCGCCCTTCGAATGGGTAGTGCGTTTTTAATGACACCTGGAATTGTGCCGACGCCTGGCCTGCCAGAGGGTAGGTTGTCCCGTCGTGCAGTCGACCTTCCTGTAGCTTGGGCACGCGGCGGCTTGCGATTGGTGCGTTGTGGGATGTGCGCGGTTGCGCGACCGCGGCCGTTCGCCTCTTCCCCATGGAGGCGGGACGCGTGGCGGGCGCGTGTTGGCGTTGTGCGCTGCCTGGCCACCTACCAGGCACGCCACCCAAGTGCTGGCGGTTCTTTCCAGGTCGTGGGTAGCCGAACCGCTGGGTAGGAGGCGAGCGGACTTTATAAGACGCCATCGTTGCAGCGGGAGCGTTCTGTCTCGCCTGTCGCTTAGCCCTGCTTGCCTTGTGCTGATAGTAGCGCAGTCCGCTCCCATCTTGTTTCCTCCTTCCCCGATCCTAGAGAGCAATGGCCGGCCAAGACAATGCCTACCGCCACCCCAGCGGTGGCTCCATGCCTAGTCGGGATGAGTTGGCCTTCCCTTCTGGGCAACATAAACTGGTGCTGCGGGGGCGCTCATGCGCCGGTAGGCGGTGGGACGCCATGGAATACTCGGGGGGCCGCTGCTCCTGGGCGCTGGGGAGGAGCCGTGCAACCGAAGATATGTTGCAGTGGCTTGTGCGGGAAGGGAAGATTGAGGAGCGCGACGGGGCTCGCCTACCCCATCGCGACGAGATAGAGCCGAACCCCCGGGAGACAGAGGCGATTTTTTCATCGCGTTTTTCGACGCCGGCCTCTGAATTCCCCCAACAAAGTTTGTGGGCGATGTCCTGCGGGCCTACGGGTTGGAGCTGGCGCAGGTGACGCCAAACGCCATAGTCCGCCTAGCTGTCTTTTCGTGGGCGTTGCGGACAGAAGGCCGGCGTCCCAGCGCGAGCTTGTTCGCCACTCTGCACGACGCCTGCTGCCGACCTAAGAAAGTTGGAGAGGGGGCTGTGTCCAACTTTGGCAGCGTGGATTTCGTGCTACGAATGTCACGTACGACGCTGTTCCCTGCGTCGGCCACCCTGGGTAAGTGGGAGTCTGGCTGGACACGGAGGTGGTTTTATTACCACGTGACCAGCACGAGTGGCCTTCTATGCCGGGGTGGGCCAATCTCGTTCAATAGCTCGCCAAGCATGGAGCCCGAGTCTGATGACGCGCAGAGGTTGTGGAGGCTCGCTGGTGTCGCTCGTCGGCTAAGTATGCGCGACCTAGCCGAGGAGTTTACGATGTACGGGGTGGCACCGCTCTCCGCTCGGTGGAAGTACACTGGACGGGGCGACGACCTGGAGGACGGGGTTCTCCCGCCAGCGTCTTGCCTGCTTCCGCCCTCCGCTCCTTGTGAGTCATCCAGCGCGTTGGTGCGCATCCCCTTTGTCTGCGTAGTCCTCGCGTGACCGACTTGTTATTTTCCATGTAGTAGCTCGGCTAGAGGATGCGGAACGCGCGGTTGCGATGTTCCTTGGCCCGTACACGCTGAAGGAGCATAAGCTGCGTGAAGCCGCGCTCCAGACGGCGAAGCAGGGGCGGGTAAACCGCGCGTGTGAGGTTCTGGGCATTGCCATGCCCGAGCGCGCGGTGCTGGCGGAGGCTCGCGCGGGGACCCCGAGCTATCGCGGCGGTGGCGACCAAGCGGGGGTATTGTCTTCACGGTGTCGGGTCCGCTCCGAGGTTGCCGTGTCCAGCCCGCCCACCTCCCCGGCGGCCGACACTGCTGGAGGCCGAGCTAGTTCGGGAATCCCTTGGTACCCACCGACACCGCCGGGCTTGGGAGCACGACCATCGCTGGTCCACCAAGACCCGCCGACTTGGTGGGGAACACCGTGCCTGGCGAGGGAGCCGCGGTCGGCGGTGCTCTACCCCTCGCGGCGGCTGGCGAGGGCGTGCCCGGGGCGGCAGGGGCTGTAGGTGCGACAGGAACTGCGACTAGCAGCGTCGCAGAGGAGTCGCCTGCAGCACCGCAGGCGAAACGACCTCGGGTCCAGTCCCCGCCGTCTCGGGGGGGGGGGGCGGTATGTTGTTGCGGGCTCCGCCCGTGGGATTGTGGCGCTTGACGCGACCGGCGGGCCCTTTCAACCACCCACCGAGGCGCTCGCGCCCCAGTTGGCGGTCGAACCGGCACCATCTCCTGCCGCGGTGAGGGGGCCAGAAGGTAGGCGTGGTTCCTTTTCTTCGCGCGACTTCGCGAAACTCTCTCCGATTTGCTCGCTCATTCTGTTGACATCAGGCGAGACGAGGTCTCCCGGGTGTGGGGAAGGCTCGAGCAATAGGGGTGTGCGCGAAGTCCCGAACCCTGTGCAGGGTGCTCCACAGGCATCTATCGCCGTCGAGGCGGCCGAAGCCTCCGTAGCCCCTAATGCGGTGGGACCGGAGCCCGTTCTCTCCGACTTCCTTCCGCGTCTGGAGATACTTCGTGTTCTCTCTGCAGCCGCAGAGCGCGCCAGCAGCGGCTTTGACCGGCGAATGTTGTCGTCGTGCAAGGGAGATCTTCTAGCACTCGTGCTGCGGGCCTCGAAGATACGGGTAAGTATGTGTGCTCGCGTATTCCAGGGTACTACCGGGCGCCTGCTGACCCGTATTGCTGCTTCCAGATGCTTGTCATCAGAGAGGCCCTGGACCAGGCCCGTTTCCGGGAGCGGAGGGCCCTAGAAGCCAGCCTTCATGCCTCGGATGATGCTCATGTGGCGAGGGAAGAACAGCTTCGCGCGCTGGAGGGCACCGTGGATGCCACGCACCACGAGATCGAGGAAGTGTAGCGTGCCGCGGCCGAGGAACGCGCCTTCTTCCTGCAGCAGATCGCCACTCTGGAGGAGGAGAAGACCCAGCTGGCCGAGTCTCTCGCGGGGAAGAACTGCACCTTGGACGACGCGTCCACATCAGCGTGGAAGGCAATGGAGTCTCTGAACCAGGCCCTCCGAGATCTGTGCGTCAAAGTGCCGGATGCTACTCATGGGCCGGAGGACCTGATGGAGACGCTCGGACTGGTCGAGGAGGGGGCAGGCGTTGCTCTCCGCGGCGCCAAAACCTTTGGCGAGCACTGCGGCTTTCTTGGCGCGTGCCTCACCCTTGCTATGCTCCATACCCATGGGTGTAGACACACCCATGAGCTGACGAACCCTCACCTGGACCTGCCTGGGCGGCCAGAGGCGATGTCGGACGCCATCCGCGCCATCGATCCTGGCCTTCAGAACTTCCACCGACGGATCTGGGGCCATGTCGGGGAGGATGCGGCGAAGATTACCGTGCAGCACACGCTGCACGGGGAGGGGGATCTCCTTCGTTGGCTCGAAGGAGTTACCCGGCGTCCCGACGGCGGCGTGGGCCCGTCGGTGCTGCGCGAAGGCTGAGCAGTTGGTCTAGGGTGCGCTGTACGCCCCGCCTGTAATGATCATGTGACCCTCATATTTTTGTAATGAACTGAAGCATCACTTCTTACTGTTGCGTGCTGTATTTTGGGGCCGACATTCGCACTTTACTTGTACTTCGGAGAGTTTTGGGGGTGTGCGAGGGTGTCCCCCCGCTGCGCTTTGTTTTGGGTCCGTAGACTGGCGCGTGCGAAGGCGGACCTCAGCGCTACGTGTTATTTATAGTCCGTAGACTCGCGCGTGCAGAGGCGGACCTCGACGCTACGTCTTATTTAGAGTCCGTAGACTGGCGCGTGCGGAGACGGACCTCGACGCTACGTCTTATTTATAGTCCGGAGACTCGCACGTGCGGAGGCGGACCTCGACGCTACGTCTTATTTAGAGTCCGCAGACTGGCGCGTGCGGAGGCGGACCTCGACGCTACGCCTTATTTAGAGTCCGTATAATGGCGCGTGCGGAGGCAGACCTCGACGCTACGTCTTATTTTAGAGTCCATAAACAGGCGCGTGCAGAGGCGGACCTCGACGCTACGTCTTATTTATAGTCCGTAGACTCGCGCATGGGGAGGCGACCTCGACGCTACGTCTTATTTAGAGTCCGTAGACTGGCGCGTGCGGAGGCGGACCTCGACGCTACGTCTTATTTTAGAGTCCGCAGACTGGCGCGTGCGGAGGCGGACCTGGACGCTACGTCTTATTTTAGAGTCCGCAGACTGGCGCGTGCGGAGGCGGACCTCGACGCTATGTCTTATTTATAGTCCGTAGACTCGCACGTGCGGAGGCGGGCCTCGACGCTACGTCTTATTTAGAGTCCGTAGACTGGCGCGTGCGGAGGCGGACCTCGACGCTACGTCTTATTTTAGAGTCCGCAGACTGGCGCGTGCGGAGGCGGACCTCGACGCTACGTCTTATTTATAGTCCGTAGACTCGCGCGTGCGGAGGCGGGCCTCCACGCTACGTCTTATTTAGAGTCCGTAGACTGGCGCGTGCGGAGGCGGACCTCGACGCTACGTCTTATTTTAGAGTCCGTAGACTGGCGCGTGCGGAGGCGGACCTCGACGCTACGTCTTATTTGTAGTCCGTAGACTCGCGCGTGCAGAGGCGGACGTCGACGCTACGTCTTATTTATAGTTCGTAGACTGGCGCATGCGGAGGCGGACCTCGACGCTACGTCTTATTTTAGAGTGCGCAGACTGGCGCGTGCGGAGGCGGACCTCGACGCTACATCTTATTTATAGTCCGTAGACTCGCGCGTGCGGAGGTGGTGGGGGTGCCAGGCATCATGGTACTTTCTGCGAACAACGAGTTTTATTGAACTCCCGTTTGCGCGGGCAAGCATCGTACAATGAGGGGGCTGGTGCTTCTAACTTCCGCCCTGCGTAGGCGTAATATCGCCGCAACTTGTCCGCGTTCCATGTGTGGCAGAGAGTTTGTCCCTCGAGCGTGGCGAGGCGGTGCGCCCCCTTCTGCAATGCTTCCACCACGATGTATGGACCTTCCCACTTGGACTCCAGCTTGCCGACGGTCTCCGTGTGGAGCGCCGTTCTGAGGACGAGATCGCCGGGCTTGAACCCTCGCGGGTATATGGAACGGTCCCGAGTGCGCATTGTCTGCCGCGCGTACTTCTCGACATGTTGGACTGCATCTGCCCGCGCCCCATCAAGGAGGTCCAGGGACACACGGCGCTCCTCGTCGGGCGCTTGGACGAGGACCCTCCGCGAGCCAGCCTTGATTTCCTCAGGCGTCACGGCCTCGTCACCAAAAAGGAGCTTGAAGGGCGTGAACCCCGTCGGGCGTGTCACCGTTGTGCGAAGGGACCAGAGGACGCTATGAAGCTCGCTCAGCCATTTGCCCTTCGGCAACCCAATGAGGCGCTTTTTGATGGCGACGGAGATGGCGCCGTTCGCCCTCTCAACCGCTCCGTTGGACTGGGGGTGCCCAACCAAAGCGAACCGGAGCGTGACGCCCATGCCGTCATAGAATTCTCTGAATAGGGTGGTGTCGAATTGCAGGTCGTTGTCCACGATGAGCTCCCTGGGCACGCCGAAGCGACATATGACGTTCTGCCAGAGGAAACGCTTCATGTCCGCTGAGGTTATTTTGGCTAGGGCTACCGCCTCCAGCCATCTGGAAAAATATTCCAGTGCGACGACCACAAATCGCAGGTCCCCTGGGGCTCGGGGAAGTGGTCCTACTATGTCGACGCCCCAGCGTGCCAGGGGCCACACCGGGGGAATAGGGTTGAGGTTCGTCGGGGGTCTGCGGATGATACGCCCCATCCATTGGCATCCCTGGCACCGACGTACGAGGTCCTGGGCGTCACTGATGGAAGTCGACCAGTAAAAGCCTTGCCTGAACGCCTTGCCGACCAATGACCTCGGCGCCAGGTGAGACCCACATACCCCCGCATGGATCTCCGCCAGGAGCTTCTTCCCCTCCTCGTCTGGGAGACAGCGCAGGAGCGGTGCGCAGACCCCTTTCTTGTAGAGTAGCCCTTCAAACACCTGGAAGGATCTGGCACGGTGCTGGAGCTCGGAGGTGTCTTGTGGTTCGGCGATGCCCTGCAGGAAATTGAAGATGGGCTCTCGCCAGTCGCCCTGCTGGACGATATGGTGAACGAGGGCCGCATCCCGGTTGTCCTGCGCAATGGCCGCCTGCAGTAACACCTCGTAAAACGCCCCGTCTGGGGGTGGCAGTTGCTGGCTGGCCGCCTTTGCGAGGGCGTCGGCCTGCTCATTTTCCGCACGAGGGACGGCCTTGACCGTGACGCCCAAGAAGTGCCTTTCCTTCGCTCGTACGGCCGCGAGGTATTTGGCCAGGTCGGGGTCCTTGGTCTGATATGACTTGTCTACGTGGCCTGCCACCAAACGTGAGTCCGTGCGGACAAGCACTCGCCGCGCGCCGATTGCCTTAAGCTTTGCCAGGCCGAAGAGTAGCGCCTCATACTCAGCTATGTTATTGGTGGCCGGGAACGCGAGGCGCGCCGAGTACAGCAGGCGCTGCCCCTCGGGCGTGACAACTACTGCGCCTACGCCCGCGCCTGCGACGCCGTAGGCTCTGTTGGTGGCGAGCGTCCAGACTAGGTTGTCGTTCTTCTGGGCAGGCTGAGCCGACGAAGTCCATTCTGCGAGGAAGTCGGCGAGAACTTGGGATTTGATTGCCGTCTGCGGGGCGTATGTCAGGGAGAATGGGGCGAGCTCGGCGGCCCACTTGCCGATGCGCCCTGTGGATTCCTTGTTGTGTAACATCTCCGCCAGGGGGAAGGAGGAAGGCACTGTGATTGGGTGGGCCAAAAATAATGCCGGAGCTTTCTGGAGGCCATGACCAATGCGTAAGCAAGCTTTTCAAGCTCCGTATACCTCGTCTTGGCGCCTTGGAGGGCTTTGGAGATGAAGTATACGGGCCGTTGCGCAGCGCCTTCCTCTAAGACGAGGACGGCGCTGACCGCTGTAGCCGACGCAGCTAGGTAGAGCAAGAGGGGAGCCTCTGGCGCTGGGGCGACCAAAGTGGGGAGGCTCGCCAAGTGCTTCTTGAGCTCATTTAAGGCCTCCGCGCAATCGCTATCCCAGCGAAACCCATCGCACCCGCGGAGCATCTTAAAAAATGGCAGTCCCCGCTCCGCTGCCCTAGATAGGAAGCGACTTAGGGCTGCCATGCGGCCCGCCAGCCTCTGGACCTCCCTCGTCGTCTTGGGCGGCTCCATACCCAAAATAGCCTCAACCTTGTCGGGATTCGCCTGGATACCCCGTCCAGATACGAGGAAGCCCAGGAGCTTGCCCGCCTACACGCCGAAGACACATTTGTCGGGGTTGAGCTTGATGCCAGCCTTGCTGAGGTTATCGAAGGTCTCCTGGAGGTCCCGTCCGTGCAAAGCGAGTTGCCGGGTTTTGACCACCATGTCATCGACGTAGGCTTCCACGTTCCTCCTGAGCTGGACGGCCAGGGCAAGTGCAATGAGGCGAGTAAAGGTAGCCGCTGCGTTCTTTAAGCCGAAGGGCATCCTGATGAAGCAGAAAGTCCCTATCGGTGTGATGAAGCTGGTCTTGTCCTCGTCGTCTTTGGCCATGTACACCTGATGATAGCCAGAGTTGTTGGTGATATGCCCTAGAGGCAACATGGAGATGTTGAATATATCACATACTATGTTTATGATACATTGCTTTGTTCCTTGAAATAGACATTATCATTATTGATCAATGAGTATGTGACTTATTCATGAGACTCTTAATGCCAAAATGTTGCTATTTCTAAATGATCCCTGATCATATATCATATGAGGAACATATATGATTCAAAGATCAGCATATGTATTGATTGATGATCATGTCTCATGGATCATGGTATGGAGATACCAAATCAATAATATGGACATGTGTTAGTGAACATATGTTGGATAGACCCGCCATGAGACACTGCAGAGATTCCATGTGTCATTAGTTGGTCTCAAGTAGTGTTTATGTAGAATCGTTAGACTTGAGATCATCATGGTTCCCAACATGCGTAGTAGCCTATTTTGGGACTACTAACCACTACTCCGTAACTGGGTAGTCATAAAAGTAGTCTTCGGGTTTGCTATGAAACATGTAGTGGGATGTGAATGATCAAGATAGAATTTGCCCCTCCTTGTGGGAGAGATATCTCTGGGCCCCTCGATGTAATGGATTATGAAAGTGCATGGCCATGCCAATGTGATTGAGGAGTCAATCACAAGTTTATAATCCATCACGGAATCGAGAGAGTGATTGAGCCATTAAGAGGATGACACAGGTCTCGCCTTGAGCTTAATCTATATCGTGAGGCAAAAGGATTCGTACATGAGAACATTACAGGTTCAGCCGATATGATCTTTACGTATACTTTGGGGTTAATATGTCTTGCTAGAGGCCGCTATTAACAGGGTGACCGGAAAGGTGTTTCCGGGTCGCGACCAAGTATACGTGAACCTACAGGGTCGCACACTTAACGGGTTGGAACACTAATTCGAATGTGATTCGGATGTGGGCTCAATTCGGATAGAGATCCGGATAGACTCCTATTGGGCCTCGGTCCACGAGGCCCAAGTGAGGAGGTCTATATATTTGGAGGCGGGGGGGCTGAGGGATGCACGCATATGTTCCTCCCGAGCAAAACCCTAGCCGCCACCTCCCGAGCCAAACCCTAGCCGCTCGCGAGTGCTGGTACACTCGCGATCGGCGTTCCAGCCCCGGACGTGTGGATACCGGTGGAGGCGCTGCTCGTTGCGGCGTTGATCGGCATCAACAAACTACAGATTGGATCTACTCGTGGTGTGTTTGATCGCGTGGAGGAGACGATCTGTTCGGGACGATCGGCTACTTCCACTACTACCTCGACGCGCGTGGTTGGATCGGCTTCTCCAACTCTTCTTCCGCTGCGCTGCGCGTCTAGTGGTAACGATCTATGATCCCTTCTTAGCATGATGTCCTGGTGTGCGCGGTAGAAATTTTTTATTTTCTGCTATCGTAGCCTACGCGCGTTCCTTCAGTGGTATCAGAGCCATCTTGCTTAGTTTGCGATCTGGATCAGCGCATATGATGATATGCGGTTGTAGTAGATTGGATCTATTACAGTCTAGATCAGTCGGTTCATGTGATGAATCGATGGTAGCACGGGTTGATGAGATCAATCGGTGAATAGGGGTTGGATGAGGCGCAGATTGTATCACTACTAGTGCCCTAGAGATTGTCTCGGATCGGCATAAGGTGGTTATGTCGAATACTAGTAGGATACGAATCTGATAGCCTCGGGCCAGTGGGAATACTAGTGCCCTAGAGATTGTCTCGGATCGGCATAAGGTGGTTATGCCGAATACTAGTAGGTTACGGATCTGATGGCCTCGGCCCAGTGGAAAAACTAGCATCCTAGAGAATGTCTCGGATCGGCATAAGGTGGTTGTGCCGAATAGTTTTTCCATTGCGATTTCATAGATTGGATCTGTAAATTTCGTAGGGTGTTCAGGGCGCTGCCCTGAAACCCGCGGGGGGCGGCCCCCCCCTCGACCCCCCGCCCGCTGACCGGCCAGCGGGACCGCCGTGCGTACCCGCCTTGTATAGCGTCTTGGGTTCACATCGTTAGGTAGAATACGATTCTACGTCTAACTTGTTTTTGCAGAGAATGACGTGAATAGTATGGCCCTATATCTTATTGGAATGTATGAGATGTATGTGATGCATGTAACATTCGTTCATGGCCTGCGTGTCATGATTATTTCAGCTATTGTTAGCTGTCTATATTGTATTTAACGACCTGCGTGTCGACCTTAATGCTTGAATCTATCTTTGTAATCTTCAATTTCTAGCTATTATAGGTAGTAGCCTAGTTTTGAGGTTACAAGCTTTCAAGCATGGTGGCCTAAAGGAGTGATGTGGAGGATGGAGATCGTCTACACCTACATGGAGATGGAGATCACCATTTGTTTGGGCCATACTACTTCACAGTTAAATGTGTTTATCTGTGATATTATCTATCTTATTCTTATGCAATGTTTTTGTCATATGTTGCTTTGGTAGGATAGAATCCCTCATAAAATTAGGTGTTCATGCCCTTCCATATGTTGCACCAAAAGATAATGATCACCGCATGGTAGGTCTACCAAAGTAGAGTGCCGTCGGTTATCATCATTATTTGGGGTAGATGTCGGACATCTACATGCGGAAGCATTTGGTTTACTTAACAAGGTTATCAAAACAGTTTTGGACCTTGGGGCATAGATTGGGGCCGGGGCATGTTGATGTCACCCAACAAGCAAGAGTCACATAGGGATGTGATTAGCAAGGTGTTGCTTACCCATGTCACTAGTTTTCTAGCCGTGATGCCAAAGCTCACTAGGAATTAGTGAAATGAGGTTCTTGACCCACTATGTAACTTAGAGGGAGTTTTGTTGCAAAACACATAGTGGGAGTCTTTTGTTAAATTGTTTAATAAAAGATGAACATAAACATAGTGCTAAACTTTGCATATTCTTTGTTGTAGATCATGTCAACTAATGCCGCATCCAGTTCTTTTAATTTGCGATCTATTCTTGAGAAAGAAAAACTCAATGGAACGAACTTTATGGATTGGTATCGCAACTTGAGAATTGTTCTCAAGCAAGAGCGCAAGGAGTATGTCCTTGAGTCTCATTATCCTGATGACTTGCCTGATAATGCTCCTGCGGCTGCACGGAGAGCTTATGAGAAGCAAACGAATGATTACCTTGATGTGAGCTGTCTCATGCTTGCCACAATGTCCTCTGAGCTTCAGAAGCAATATGAGAACACAGATGCCTACAATATCATTGTGGGGTTGCGTGGTATGTTTGAGAACCAAGCAAGGGCTGAGAGGTTCAACACTTCAAAGTCCTTGTTTGCGTGCAGGCTTGCAGAAGGGAATCCCGTCAGCCCTCATGTGATTAAGATGATTGGCTACATTGAGAGTCTGGAAAAGCTTGGTTTTCCCCTTAGCCAAGAGTTGGCTACTGATGTGATTCTCCAGTCGCTCCCCCCGAGCTTTGAGCCATTCATACTGAACTATCACATGAACAACATGGATAAGACCTTGGCAGAGTTGCATGGGATGCTAAAAGCTGCCGAGGAAAGCATTAAGAAAGGCAGCAATCATGTGATGATGATGCAGAAAGGCAAGGGCAAGCCCAATGTCAAGAAAGGCGCGGTCAAAAGAAAGTTAGCTCCCGATGAGATCGCGAGCAGTTCTAAGGCCAAGCAAGTCAAGAAGGGCGCTGCTCCTAATGCAGATTGTTACTACTGTAAGCAATCAGGTCATTGGAAAAGGAACTGCCCAAAGTACTTGGAGGATCTTGAGAAGAAGAAGGGAAGTACGACTTCCTCTCCAGGTATAAATGTTATAGAGATCAATCTTGCTACTTCATCCACTGATTCTTGGGTATTTGATACCGGATCGGTTGCTCACCTTTGCAAATCGTTGCAGGGGCTAAGAAGAAGTAGAAGTTTGAGGAGGAGCGAAGTGGATCTTCGCGTTGGCAATGGAGCAAAAGTTGCTGCGGTCGCTGTTGGCACCATGCCATTGTCTTTACCTTCAGGATTAGTTTTGGAATTGAATAATTGTTATTGTGTTCCATCTCTTTCCAAGAACATTATTTCTGCTTCATGTTTGCAAGCAGAAGGTTATGACTTTAGATCTGTGAACAATGGTTGTTCTCTTTATTTCAAAGATATGTTCTATTGTCATACTCCATTGGTGAATGGGTTATATGTTCTTACTCTTGAAGAGTCACCGGTCTATAACATTAATGCAAAGAGGCAACGTTCGAATGATTTGAATCCCACGTTTATTTGGCACTGTCGCTTAGGTCACATAAATGAGAAACGCATGGAGAAGCTCCATAGAGATGGTATTCTGCACTCATTTGATTTTGAATCATTTGAGACATGCGAATCTTGTTTACTTGGCAAGATGACAAAGGCACCTTTCACCGGTCAAGGTGAACGGGCAAGTGACTTATTGGCACTCGTACATTCTGATGTATGTGGACCAATGAGCTCAACAGCCAGAGGTGGTTTTCAGTACTTCATAACTTTTACTGATGATTTTAGTAGATATGGGTATATCTACCTGATGAAGCATAAGTCCGAATCCTTTGAAAAGTTCAAAGAATTCCAAAATGAAGTGCAAAATCATTTAGGCAAGACAATCAAGTTTCTACGATCTGATCGTGGAGGCGAGTATTTGAGCCATGAGTTTGGCAATCATCTGAAGGATTGTGGAATTGTTCCACAATTGACTCCGCCAGGAACACCTCAATGGAATGGGGTATCTGAACGGAGAAATCGCACCTTATTAGATATGGTGCGCTCCATGATGAGCCAAAGTGATCTTCCGTTGTCTTTTTGGGGGTACGCTCTTGAAACAGCCGCTTTCACACTAAACAGGGTTCCATCAAAATCAGTAGAAAAGACACCATATGAGATGTGGACAGGACAACGTCCTAGCTTGTCTTTTCTTAAGATTTGGGGATGTGAGGCTTATGTAAAACGTTTACAATCTGATAAGCTCAGTCCTAAATCTGATAAATGCTTCTTTATCGGGTATCCTAAGGAAACAAAAGGATATTACTTCTATAATCAAGGAGAAGGCAAAGTGTTTGTCGCCCGGCATGGTGTCTTCTTAGAGAAAGAGTTTCTCTCAAGAAGGGATAGTGGGAGCATGGTGCAACTTGAAGAAATTCGGGAAACACCTGAAAACGTTTCAGCTCCTACAGAACCACAACAGGATGAACAAACTGTTGAAGAACCTGTTGTGGACACACCGGCACCACGTAGGTCAGAGAGGTCACGTCGTGCACCTGAGAGGTACATGTTCTTGACTACTCAACAACGGGACATATTGTTGTTAGACAACGATGAGCCTAAGACCTATGAAGAAGCGATGGTGGGACCAGACTCTGAGAAATGGCTTGAAGCCATGAGATCCGAAATTGAATCCATGCACAGTAATCATGTTTGGAACTTGGTTGATCCACCTGATGGTGTTAAAACCATTGAGTGCAAATGGATTTTCAAGAAAAAGATAGACATAGATGGAAATGTTCACATCTATAAAGCGCGATTGGTGGCCAAAGGTTTCAAACAAATTCAAGGTGTTGATTATGATGAAACTTTTTCGCCCGTCGCAATGATAAAGTCTATTCGGATCATTCTAGCGATTGCTGCATATTTCGACTATGAAATATGGCAAATGGATGTCAAAACAGCTTTCCTTAATGGAAATCTGAGTGAGGATGTGTACATGACACAGCCCACGGGTTTTGTCGATCCGCAATCAGCTGGAAAGATATGCAAGCTGCAAAGATCCATTTATGGATTAAAGCAGGCATCTCGGAGTTGGAACATTCGTTTTGATGAAGTAATCAAAGGGTTTGGTTTCATCAAGAACGAAGAAGAGCCTTGTGTTTACAAAAAGGCTAGTGGGAGCGCACTCGTGTTTCTGGTCTTATATGTGGATGACATATTACTGATCGGAAATGACATTCCTATGCTCGAATCTGTTAAGTCTTCATTGAAAAATAGTTTCTCTATGAAAGACTTAGGAGAGGCGGCATATATTCTGGGCATCAAGATCTATAGGGATAGATCAAGAAGGCTAATTGGATTAAGCCAAGATACGTACATTGACAAGGTGTTGAAAAGGTTCAACATGCAGGATTCCAAGAAAGGCTTCCTACCTATGTCACATGGTATACATCTTAGCAAGAGTCAGTGTCCTAGTACACCTGATGAGCGGGATAAAATGAATGCGATTCCATATGCTTCGGCTATGGGATCCATTATGTATGCCATGCTTTGTACACGTCCAGATGTCTCGTATGCTTTAAGTGCTACAAGTAGATACCAGTCAGATCCAGGTGAAAGTCACTGGATTGCCGTAAAGAACATCTTGAAGTACTTGAGAAGAACTAAAGATGTGTTCCTCGTCTATGGGGGTGAGGAAGAGCTCGTTGTAAATGGTTACACCGATGCTAGCTTCCAAACTGACAAAGATGATTTTAGATCGCAATCTGGATTTGTGTTCTGCCTGAATGGCGGTGCGGTGAGCTGGAAGAGTTCCAAGCAGGAGACGGTTGCTGATTCTACAACAGAGGCCGAGTACATAGCAGCTTCTGAAGCTGCTAAAGAGGCTGTTTGGATCAAGAAATTTGTTTCTGAGCTTGGTGTGGTGGCTAGTGCCTCCAGCCCAATGGACCTCTACTGTGACAATAGTGGGGCCATTGCGCAAGCCAAGGAGCCTAGATCGCACCAGAAGTCCAAGCACATTCTACGGCGATTTCATCTCATCCGCGAGATTGTGGAGAGAGGCGATGTGAAGATATGCAAAGTACAAACGGATTTGAACATTGCAGATCCGTTGACAAAGCCGCTTCCCCAGCCAAAGCATGAGGCTCACACTAGGGCAATGGGTATTAGATACCTACATGGTTGACTCTAGTGCAAGTGGGAGACTGTTGGTGATATGCCCTAGAGGCAACATGGAGATGTTGAATATATCACATACTATGTTTATGATACATTGCTTTGTTCCTTGAAATAGACATTATCATTATTGATCAATGAGTATGTGACTTATTCATGAGACTCTTAATGCCAAAATGTTGCTATTTCTAAATGATCCCTGATCATATATCATATGAGGAACATATATGATTCAAAGATCAGCATATGTATTGATTGATGATCATGTCTCATGGATCATGGTATGGAGATACCAAATCAATAATATGGACATGTGTTAGTGAACATATGTTGGATAGACCCGCCATGAGACACTGCAGAGATTCCATGTGTCATTAGTTGGTCTCAAGTAGTGTTTATGTAGAATCGTTAGACTTGAGATCATCATGGTTCCCAACATGCGTAGTAGCCTATTTTGGGACTACTAACCACTACTCCGTAACTGGGTAGTCATAAAAGTAGTCTTCGGGTTTGCTATGAAACATGTAGTGGGATGTGAATGATCAAGATAGAATTTGCCCCTCCTTGTGGGAGAGATATCTCTGGGCCCCTCGATGTAATGGATTATGAAAGTGCATGGCCATGCCAATGTGATTGAGGAGTCAATCACAAGTTTATAATCCATCACGGAATCGAGAGAGTGATTGAGCCATTAAGAGGATGACACAGGTCTCGCCTTGAGCTTAATCTATATCGTGAGGCAAAAGGATTCGTACATGAGAACATTACAGGTTCAGCCGATATGATCTTTACGTATACTTTGGGGTTAATATGTCTTGCTAGAGGCCGCTATTAACAGGGTGACCGGAAAGGTGTTTCCGGGTCGCGACCAAGTATACGTGAACCTACAGGGTCGCACACTTAACGGGTTGGAACACTAATTCGAATGTGATTCGGATGTGGGCTCAATTCGGATAGAGATCCGGATAGACTCCTATTGGGCCTCGGTCCACGAGGCCCAAGTGAGGAGGTCTATATATTTGGAGGCGGGGGGGCTGAGGGATGCACGCATATGTTCCTCCCGAGCAAAACCCTAGCCGCCACCTCCCGAGCCAAACCCTAGCCGCTCGCGAGTGCTGGTACACTCGCGATCGGCGTTCCAGCCCCGGACGTGTGGATACCGGTGGAGGCGCTGCTCGTTGCGGCGTTGATCGGCATCAACAAACTACAGATTGGATCTACTCGTGGTGTGTTTGATCGCGTGGAGGAGACGATCTGTTCGGGACGATCGGCTACTTCCACTACTACCTCGACGCGCGTGGTTGGATCGGCTTCTCCAACTCTTCTTCCGCTGCGCTGCGCGTCTAGTGGTAACGATCTATGATCCCTTCTTAGCATGATGTCCTGGTGTGCGCGGTAGAAATTTTTTATTTTCTGCTATCGTAGCCTACGCGCGTTCCTTCAAGAGTAGGCATCCAAGAAGCTCATGAGTTCGCACCCGGCGGTAGCGTCGACCAGCTGATCAATGCATGGCAAGGGATAATTGTCCTTTGGGCACGCCTTATTGAGTGCCGTAAAGTCGATGCACATACGCCAGGCTCCGCTGGCCTTTTTGACCAATGCGGGGTTGGCGAGCCACTCCGGGTGGTGGACTTCGCGAATGACCCCGACCCGGAGAAGCTTCGCCACCTCTGCCTTGGCCACCTGCTGCCGATCCATGGACATACGGTGACCGGCTTGGCGTCGGGGCGGACCGCCAAGCGATGCTCGATTACTGCGCGATCTACGCCCTTGATGTCCTCCGGTGACCACGCAAAGATGCCGGTGTTGCTCTGAAGCACTCGGAGCAAGTCTCGCTCAACCTCCGGAGGGAGCCCCTCGCCAATGGACACAAACTGCCCCTCCGCCTGGAGCGGCACCTTTTTGACTCCGCCCTGAGGCTGAGGCTTAGGCGTCCACCCCAGAGTAGAGGGCGCATCGCCGAGCATGCCTGAGAGGGCATGCACCGGGCGACGCGAATCTGGGTTGCTGACTTTGGTGCGTCTGGCAAGATCCTGGTCGCCGAAGACGGTGATGATACCCTCCGGGCCTGGGAGCTTCATACATAGGAAGGCGTGGTGCGGGATCGCCTCGAAGGAGTTGATGGTGGGCCGGCCCAATATGATGTTGTAGGGGTATGAGACATTTACAACATCGAAGATAACATGCTCGGCTCGGATGTTACCCTCCTGGCGGAATGTGACTGGAAGGGACACATTCCCTATGGCCTGCAGCGGTTGACCTCCGAAGCCTTGAAGTGTGGCTCCGGATCGCTCTAGACAACTTCGGGGGATCCCCATATGATCGAGGGCCCCGACGAATAGAATGTTCGCCGAGCTTTCCCCGTCGACGAGGATGCGCTTGACGTCGCAACCTGCGATGTGGGCCTGAATGACCAAGGGGTCTTGGTGGGGGAACTCCACACCCCTAGCGTCGTTCAGGGTGAAGGTGATGTTGCGGGGCGGCACCCACGATCGTGGCCGCCCCATGGAGGCCCTTGACCGGGAACCGCCGGTGATGACGCTGATGGTGCGATGGCGTGTATCCTCCCCGACGGAGATTTGCGGGGGGCTGCCCCCTGGAAGCCCTACATGGGCTTCGGCAGGGTGCCGAGGGGATGTAGCCCGGGACCCGGCCATCACCCGTCGCAGCTCCATGACCGCGGTGCATGCCTTTGTGCAGTGGTCACCGTAACCGTGCACCTCGCACCATCTGCCGTAATCCAGAAGCTCTTGCTCCGCTCGGGGCCGCTCGTCACGGCCGGGTCCGCCTTCCTATTCCCGGCCCCCTACCTGCGAGGCGGGGGCAGGCGTTCGAGGGGCGTTCTTGACGCCAGGGGCATGGCGGGCCTTTTGTAGCCTACGTTGGTGGTGCCGGGGCTTGCGCCTACTCCTTGAGGTGCCTTCCTGCTCCCCGGTATCGTTACCGCCGAGGGCATCTTCCCGAGGTTCTCGGGTGCGGCCTTGCTTCGGGGAATCTTCGCCCGCCTCCCCCTTGTAGGGCGAGTGCTTTGCTTGGGCGAGGTCGGGGGTGGCAGCGTTGCGTCTCCGCGCATCCTCCGCCCGTGCATACTCGTCCATTTTGTCTAAGAGCTTGGCAACTGTCCCGATAGGCTTTCGCGCGTTGTACTCGGCCATAGGGCCCGGACGAAGGCCCTGTACGGCCGCGTTGATGATGGTCGTCTCATTAACGTCCTTGACCTGGCAGCGCATCTTCGCGAAGCGCTTGGAGTAGTCCCGGAGGTTCTCCGAAGGCCGTTGCTTTACCGCGAAGAGCTGGTCTGCCTGGACCCGCTCAGCGTAGCTCCCTTGAAAGTTGTTGTAAAGGCGGTCGCGGATCTGCTCCCACGCGTAGATGGAGTTTGGCTCTATGGTAAAAAACCAGGAAAGCGCCACTCCTTGCAACGCGAGGGGGAGCCCTTTCGCCATCGTGGTGTCGTCGCCACCCGCAGCTTCGATTGCGGTTTCATAGACGCGCACGAACTCCCGGGGGTCCGTATCTCCCTTGTATGGTTCGATGACGCTGGGGAACTTGAAGTCCTCGGGCCACGCCATCTACTGCAAACCCGCGGAGAGCGGGACTCCGGATCGGTACGTCGCAGCGGCACGCGGCTGGACGTGGAGGCGCCGCGACTGCCTGCCCCTTCTGGCATGAGTCTTGGCGCGACCGCTGGCGCGGCCGGTTGGCTCCGAGCCTTTTGCATACTCCGGACAGCCCCGCGCAGGTCCCCCAGCTCCCGCTGGAACGCGTTGAGGGTTGCCATCAGAGCACTTTCGACCTCTAGTGCGGTCGGGGCCACCGGTGCGCTCAGCAGTCGAGCCGGCGCGACGGCGGGGTTGGTTGTCGTCGTCGCGTTGTCGAGGTCGGTCGTCGCCGCGCCGGTGACGGGGTTGACGGTCGTCGCAGCGCGAGCGTCGGGGTTGGTGGTTGTCGTCGCGTTGTTGAGGTCGGTTGTCGCCACGCCGGCGACGGGGTTGATGGTCGCCACCGCACCCGCGTCGTCGCCCGCACCCGCGACGGCCGATGCCGAGGCCCTGGTACCCGCGCGACGCTCCGACCCAGCCGCCTTCTTTCCTTTCGCCGCCGTCGATGGTGCCTTTTTCGGTGCCATCCTTCGGATTTCAGGCTTGCTCCTGTCCTCCCCACGGACGGCGCCAACTGTTGTGGTTACAGACCAAACAGA
The DNA here is from genome assembly GCA_017311315.1 of Dendrocalamus latiflorus. Lineage (NCBI taxonomy): Eukaryota > Viridiplantae > Streptophyta > Magnoliopsida > Poales > Poaceae > Dendrocalamus > Dendrocalamus latiflorus. The sequence continues at coordinate 2,917,834 of CM029628.1, forward strand.
GAGAGATGTGGTAGTGGAGAGTTGGGAGAGGTGATGCCTTCTCCCGTAGCCTTCCCTTGATATATATATATATATATATATTCACATATGGTATGCTCTTACAATTGTGCCCTTACATCGGTGCACCCCTGCTAGGGGTATTTAAGTCACTACATGTGTTCCACTCTGGACCTTATAACCTTCTAACAGGCCTGCTGGGCTTAAGTGGGGGCCACCCCTACAACAGTTCTATTTCAAAAACTTGGTGAGTGGAATGGTAAAAAAAGAAGGGCAGTGGAAAGCCCTGTTTTGTGTTGCCCTGGGTGCTATTCTAGTGAAAGTAGTTTTCTATCTCTTGAGTGGCAGCAACATGTATGAATAGGAGGGTAAAGTTCTTCTACCAACACATAGGAATCTCAGAGGAAGCACTCGTGCAATCTGCTGTGAAAGTAGTTTTCTATCTCTTGAGTGGCAGCAACATGTACGAATAGGAGGGTAAAGTTCTTCTGCGGTGTGCTAGCAGTGTGGGTAGCCAGCTGTTAGGCGCATAGGAGGGGAACATCCCGCACAACGTTTGGGACCCACCGCAAGTGGGAGCGACCCATAGGGTGAAATGATAGAAGGGGCGAGATACTTTGAACGGTTATTGTGATTGTTTAGTCAACGAGCGAACTGTCTCTTGTGGGTAAAGTGTGCAAACTCTGTAGAGTCAAAATTATTCGAATAGCCGTACCTACAGTCAACGACGGATATGGGAACTTAACTAGATATAGTTCTATTTCAAAAACTTGGTGAGTGGAATGGTAAAAAAAGAAGGGCAGTGGAAAGCCATGTTTTGTGTTGCCCTGGGTGTCATTCCAGTGATAATTAAGCGGCTATAATGCTAAAGGTCTAACAGATGGTGCAGAGACCATGTAATGGTGGATGAAATCTGGATCGCTATTATTATTACATTCTTTTATGCGTTATGTTTTAAGTTTCAAATTGCTAGGTCTCAGGGAATCTTCTATGTATCATATTTCAAAAAATGAAAAACTTCTTTTCCTACAAAATGGTTATAGGGGAGAATAAATAGAGTTGTAAACAAAGATGATGGATGCTTGTGGTAAACAAATAAAGATGTTGGTGGATTTCGTGTCGATTATCACGAGGAAATGATAGTGTGAATTCTGGGAAAATAAATTAGTGGATTCAAATTAAATGTATTGGATTATCATTGGATTGTAGAGTGAATAGATTGGCTAGATGGATGAATTAAATGATTTTGGAGAATTAGGGAGTACGAAAGTAATTGCTGGATTACGATACTGATAAATAGTATAAATTCTTGGGAGATATTGGCAATATTGGGATTAGTAGAATTTAATCGGTTACTAAATGAGTCAATTGAATTTTTGGGAGTTTTGGTGGTATGATAACAACTATTGGAGTATAATCTTGATAAATAATATTCCTGGTGGATGTATACTAGTGAATTAGGTAGAGATAGGTAGTGGAAAATAAGGTTGATTACTGGAAGAACCATTTATGGTTTTGGATAAAAAATAGAGAGGATTCACTACTACAGAAAACCTAATAGTAGACGGCCAATCTCAGACAGTTTGACAAAACCGTCTGTGACTAACACTAACGCAGACGGTTTTAATTTGGACACCGTCTGTGTTGGCGGCATCGGAGAAAACGAGTATCACAGACGGTTCTTAACTATGAACAGTCTGTGATAATTTAGTATCACAGACGGTCTGTATTAAAAACCGTCTGTGATAAGCTGGTTATCACAGACGGTTTTTAATAAAAAATCGTCTGTGATAATGCACAGACGGTTTTTAGTTAAAATCGTCTGTGATAATGCCTCTTAGGCATTTATTGCGCTGCTCAGACCGCATCTGTCTTCATTTCGATCCAGATCTAGCCACTGCTGCGCACTTTTTCACTCAGGAGGAATCTAGGCGATTTCAGGCCAATTAATTTGGTGGGAAGAGGCAGAGATTGAGCTTTGAAGATTCAGACTTTCCTGGTTGCTTTAGATATGGTTAGTAATGAAATTTATTTTTTTAATTGCATTACAATTTAATTAGGTCTAAGTAATCCATGAGTGGTTATTGAAGATGGTTAACTTGCGAAATTATTGGTTATATAATAGCTGTTGTGTTTGTAATATGAATTGAGCTAGCAAATTAATTAAGTCTCAATATAATAAATGTGGCCGGTATATATGTAGTTATAATTAGTTAATCTAGATTTTAATACTAAGTTGTTATATAAGTACGTAACGTAGGACCGAAGCTGGATGTATGCCGCGAGCCGTGTGAGTGAAGAGTACATTAATGGCGTTTCTACTTTTATAAGAGCCGCCGAGGAGGATATGTTGAATAAGGGGGTGGAATATATGTGATGTCCATGCACTGACTGCGAGAATTTGAAGATGTTTAAGAACCGAGGGCAAATTGAAGCGCACTTGATTCGGAGGGGTTTCAAAAAAGATTATACGTGTTGGACCAGTCATGGCGAAGTGAATGATCATATGCCGCCGGATGACATCGCCGATGAAGTGAATGATATGCCCCCGGATGACATCGCCGGTGAAGTGAATGACATGCCGCCGGCTGATGTCGATTGTGGCTCGGATTCGGATAGGTTGATGATGAATTTATCAGTGGTTTTTCGATGCTTAGTTATACATTTATACTATCTTGGTGGTCAATTTACTGCCTGCTTATGTTTTGTTGATGCGATGAAATCATCACAGGGGTATGTAGAAAATAGTTCTTTTTCTCAGCTACAAACACCAGCATGTAACAATCACAAATTAATAGACTTACCAGCACATAGGAATCTCAGAGGAAGCACTCGGGCAATCTGCTGTGAAAGTAGTTTTCTATCTCTTGAGTGGCAGCAACATGTACGAATATGACGTCTAAAAGTCCGAGTAGTGCACCAGCCTATAAGTGTGAACAGCTATCTAGAAAAGGAGAGAAGTAAAAGAACTATTATAATCTAACCTAGAAACAGGTACTTTTGTAGTTCAATAACTCGAGTAGAAATTACAGGACTGTACTTTGCATGAAGAATATTGATTATCATGAACTAAGGTAAAGAAATTACCTATCCGAGAAAACATATCCCTTGGGTATCCATCTTATCTTGGTTAGGAAGCTCCATTTCAACAGCCATCCTGCGCACTCCATCTTGAAAAACATTAGCTCAATGTAAAAAAGCCATTAGGGAGATCTGACCAAAATTAACAAATCCTTTGTTGATAAACTATCCAACCTTTGTTATACATCCCAGCGGGAAAAGAAGCCTGGCCGGTAAGCTGGGGCTAAGATAGATGCGATAGGAAATAAGTTTGATGCTTGATTTGAAATGACAATCACAATATGAAAGGTGATTTTTCCACAGCTCCAAAAGGTGATATTTGGTTTATGACGTCTATTCTTATTGCATGGATAGAATAGCACATTTTTGTTGAAGATTTTGCAACACAACCTAAAACATAGCATTATTCAATAAACTTGGTATCTTTGTGGGTAAAGGAGAACTGACTGATGGCTTTGAATAGCAACCAAACTTAGTGGTAAGGCTAAAAGTGTATTATTATTTCAATAAGTTTCCTTCATGAAGATGTACATGAGCATACAATTCCAGTTGCAAGATCTGGAAGAAAATTCTTATACAATATTCTTTAAGATGTTGAAGCCTCCTATTTTTGAACATCTAACCAAAGGAATTCCAAGTAAAATGGACCAAATAATGTTTATGCTATGTTGCATTTTTCGTATTTACCATGTGACATTGCTATATAATATGACACCTCAAGTAAGTAGATACCTCTTGGTGGGAGCTCTAAATAAATTAATATGATCTTTCCAGACATTCTATGAAATAGAAAATATCCATAACTATGCCTAAGAGAATGGAACCACTACTACAGAAAAGGCCATCACAGACGGTTCAAAAACGTCATCACAGACGGTTTTGTGAACCGTCTGAATTTATGGGTCAGTGATAATACGAGGTCATCACAGACGGTTTTCGAACCGTCTGTGATTTTAATATCACAGACGGTTTTTAACTAAAAACCGTCTGTGATATTAAATATCACAGACGGTTCTTAACTAAAAACCGTCTGTGATATTTATAAATCACAGACAGTTTTTATTATAAAACCGTCTGTGATATTTCAGTATCACAGGCGGTTTTATAATAAAAACCGTCTGTGATATGCCCTTCTACTCCTAAACCTATTTCTGTTTATTGGCTAGCCTCAGGAAATGCTAGCCATGCCCTCTGAAACAAGCAGATCAATATGTATATGTATACATCCAATTCACATCTCAATTCATTTCACAAACATAAAACATCCATTTTTATTAAGATTAGAGCCTACCATTACAATATCCCAAAACAACGAGCAGGTTACACAACAAGAACAGTAGGTTACACAACAAGAACAGAGAAAAAGATTACAATATCCCAAAACAACAAGCAGGTTACACAACAAGAACAGAGAAAAAGCAAAGATCTTCTATGTCTTCTCGCCCCTGATGCAACGCATGAGCTGGATGCCTTCTCGCCCCTGCACGGTTGGCACGAGCTAGTTGCTTCTGCGGTGTCTTGCCTCCCGTAGACTTGTGCGTCGTCTGCAAGGAGGAGGAGAATAGCAAGCAGGAGGACAGCAAGGAGGAGGATAGCAAGGATAGCAAGGAAGAGGATAGCAAGGAAGAGGAGACAGGCTGGGTTTGGCTATATTTATAGGGGAGGGAGAGGGAGGGAGAGGCGGGAGTTCGAAATTTTTGGCGCGGGAACGGAGATTGGGTTGAGGAGGATCGACGGGCCCAGCGGTCAGATTATCACAGACGGTTCTATTGGCTAGAACCGTCTGTGATGAATGCATATCACAGACGGTTCTATATATAGAACCGTCTGTGAATTAGAGCACAGAATTTTATATACCAATTCAATATAAATAACTAGTCTGAAAAGATAAAATATCAATGTTTTATATAGCTTATATATACTTATTTGAAAGGTTTCGACGAGATCTACAACTTTGCAGTTGAAGCAAAATCCAAATTCCGAAAGGAAGACCAAGAAAAAGGGCAAAAACAGACACCAAAAACTTGCGACGCATGTTTAGGTCCAAAGATGGCCGATTTTCGGGGCCTTGGAGGGCGACTGGCGCAAGCAGGTCATTTTTTTGGATTGGGCTCGTCGTTAGCTTTCCAACGAGTACAAGAACGTCGAAAACGGACACCGTATACAAAAGTTATGCCCGTTTTACTGAAGGTGTCTCAAAACTGAATCATACTCGAACTTAAGCGGAAAATTTGAAATTTTGAGGGATTGCAAGGCGGGAAACGTATCACAGACGGTTTTTATTATAAAACCGTCTGTGATAATCTGGTTTCACAGACGGTTTTTAATAAAAACCGTCTGTGATATTCCAGATTATCACAGACGGTTTTTTATTAAAAACCGTCTGTGATATTGGAATATCACAGACGGTTCAGCGGTAAGAACCGTCTGTGATACTCCTTTTTCCCGCCACAAATACCACAGACGGCCTCCAAATTAAAATCGTCTGTAATAGTGTACATTACAGACGGTTTCATAAAACCGTCTGTGATTTAGCGTCTACTATTAGGCTTTCTGTAGTAGTGAACTAAACATAACAAATTCTTATGTACATCAATAACATCATACCTGATGAATATGACAGATTTAATACATGTATTAATATCAACATATTCGATGAATATGCAGACGGAAGATGTCCATGAAGCTTTTGTTTGCCTTTTGAACTAAAGAAGAAACTTCGCTTTCATTTTGATCGTAGAAATCGATAATAGTCACAAGCATACCATGTTTGGCCCCTATCGAAGCAATTGAACACCTGGTAAAGCAAGAACAAGAAAGTACAGCTTTAGCCATAAAGCAACCAATGTAATATGATGCTTGTTTTGCAATAAAGCTAAGACATGCATTATAGTCAAATTAGCAACTACACGGTAGCTGCCAACAACAAATTTCATTGTTTATCATACCATTGGCAAATATGCAGCACAAAACGAGGATGATACACAAAGATAGAGTATAGTTTGTGGGCTGAGTAATAACCATAGAAGAGCTAGACCTTGAGTCTGAATTTACTATAACAGAACGTAAAATTCAGAGATGAATTAGGTAAATCCTGGTCGAATGCAAACTGATCCTAAGACAATTCAACCGATAAGGATACATTCACCCAAAATATTGTATAGCTGACTGTCATGAAACCTGAGTTTTATAGGGGAAGCACAATCATGGATGGGGGGCTATTACTCTAAAATATGGCATAAAACATGCCAGACAGATAGTTCTTGGAAGCATGCACCAGCATACACCTTGGCATCCAACTATTTAGGCCAATCTGAAGGGCACAATTGCTATGCTACAACATTCCAGTGTATTGTCCTTTTTCCTACAATATTGCAAAGAAACAGCACAGAGAATGTTCCAATTAATTTGCACAATACACAAATAGCTCCCAAATTGGGCAAAATCTTGACCCATAATTGTTCTTCCCTTGGCTCATCTGGAGAAAGGAATTTACACTAAACAAATTAGCTATGCCTCTAAAGAATAGTACATAGCAAAGGTAAGAGAGCGAGTAAAAAAAAACATCCATAAGGGAGCTCAATCGTGGATGGAGGGGATATTACCTTGAAATATGGCACATCATGCTCAAAAAAATCTAATCCTCAGCTGGGCTCATGAAAAGAGCCCACATTTGATGGAATGATCATTTGGTGATGGGCAGGCTTATGTATCTTAGTGGGTCCGCCAAAATTCAAATCGCCCCTAGCCTGCTATCACGTGGGCCATTCATTAAGAGTGAGAATTCAGCCTGTTGGAATAGCTAAAACTCAAAACAATGGTCATGTTCTTTTGGACCGTGGCCAATGGATTTTGGCTGTGTTTTTAAGATAGTGACAGACAGCAGATATGCTGACACTGACGGTGCATGTGCCAACGGACTCAGGAACCCGTTTAGAGAAACGGCTTCAAAAAGTCACGTAGAGAAGCCACCTTGCTTGTTTCGGCTCCCAAAGAAGCCGAAGCCGAAACCGAAACAAACGGGACCAATACAAGGCCCCGATTACTAAAGCCCTTAAACATAGCAAAGACTGAAATTTTGACAGCCACTTAAAGGTCAATACAGCCTAATTTTCTTCTAGCCCAATAAAGAACTAAATAAAATCCAACCTTTCATTAGCCAATACAAAAAACTGGGCTTATTAATGTGCAATAAAATCACCTTACATATCTCGCAAGATAAGATACAGGGAAGAACACTAGACAAAAAAACAGGAGAACACAGAGGAGAACTAGAGAAAAGAAAAAGGAAGATAGGTAAGAAATATAGTGTTGTAGGGGTGGCCCCCACCTAAGCCCAGCCAGCCTGTTAGAAGGACATAAGGCCCAGAATGGGACATGTGTAATGACATAAGCACCCCTGAGGGGATACTCAAATGTAAGGGTACTATTGTAAAAACACTCCCCAGGCGGATATATATATATATATGATACCGACCACGGGGGAAACCCTAAGCATTGCTCACCTAACTCTCCACTATCATACTCTCTATCTCTCTCTGTTTGGTCTGTAACCACAACAGTTGGTGCCGTCTGTGGGGACGACAAGAGCAAGCCTCAAGATCCGAAGAAGGTTGGCACCAAAGAAAGCTTCATCATCAGCGGCGGGGAAGAAGAAGGCGGGTGCGACGGAGCCTCGCGTCAACACCAGAGCTTCGGCGTCGGCAGTCGCAGGTGTGGGCGACGACGCAAGCGCTGCTGTGAACATCGGTGCTCACGGCACGGCGCTCGGCCCCGCCACCACTGTCACGACGGCCGACCCCGCCACCACCGTCGTGATGGCCGGTACCACCCCGCGCGTGACCACCGACCCCGTGGTCGGCGTGATGGCCGTCACCACCGGCACCGACCGGGTGGCCGGAGGCGGTAGCACCGACGCCCACGAGGGCGCGGCTGCCGTCCCTACACCCGGTGCGGGTGCGGAGAGCGGTTCCGCCGGCAGCGCGGTCCTCGTCGTTGACTCCGGAGCCTACCACGCTAGCGCAGCAGGCAACCCCAGAGCACAGGCCGTGGTCGCCACTATCCCAACCATGCAGCCAGGCGCGCCGATAGCCTCGGCTATGCCTGCAGCAGAGAACACCTTGCTGGCGACCCTCAGCATATTCCAGCGGGAGCTAGCGGATCTCTGCGGGGCCGTGCGAGACATGCAGGAGGCTCGGCGTCAGCAGACCCCACCGGCGGTGACGTTGGAGCCCGCCCCGGAGCGGGTGGATAGCCGCGACGCCCTCACGTCTGGCCGCATCCCGCTGCGACGCGTGGACCCGGAGTGCCCGCTCTTCGCAGGTCTGCAGCAGGCGGCATGGCCGGAGGACTTCGAGTTCCCCAACACCATCAAGGCGTACAAAGGCGACACGGACCCTCGGGAGTTTGTGCGTGTGTACGAGACTGCCATATAGGCTGCCGGCGGAGACGACACCACGAAGGCAAAGGGGCTCCCCCTCGCGTTACACGGAGTGGCGCTCTCCTGGTTTTTCACCATCGAGCCAAACTCCATCTACGCGTGGGAGCAGATCTACGACTAGCTTCACAACAGCTTCCAGGGGAACTACGTCGAGCATTTCGACACGGATCGACTCTTCGCGATCAAGCAAAAACCCTCAGAAAAGCTCCGGGAGTATTTCAAGCGCTTCGCGAAGGTCCGCTGTCAGGTCAAGGACGTCAATGAGACAACCATCATCAACGCAGCGGTACAGGGCCTCCGCCCAGGGCCGCTGGCCGAGTACAACGCCCAGAAGCCAATCAAGACAGTAGCAAAACTCTTCGACAAAATGGAAGAGTATGCGCGGGCGGAGGAGGATGCGCGAAGACGCAAGGGTCATGACTCCGACCCCATTCAGGTGGAGGGGTTGTCGCGAAGACATAGCACGGGGAATGACTCCCCGACAGCAAAACGTAAGCAAGGGTCCGCGGGAGACGCCCTCGAGATCAGCGATGCCGGGGGGCATGAGACCTCGTTAGGCGGTAAGCGCAAGCCCCGCCGCAACCAGCGGAGGACGTCCCAACAGGCCCACCCCGTCCTCGGCATAGAGGACGCCCCCCGAGAACCTACCCCCACCTTGCGTGGGAGGGGCTGGAGAGGCCGAGGGCGGGGACGTGAAGAGGGACCGTGCGCGGAGCAGGAAGTCAAGGACTACGGTAGGTGGTGCGAGGTGCACGGCTACGGCGATCACTTCACACGGACGTGCATCGCGGTCGCGGCGCTGCGGCAGGCAGCCGCCGGGGGTCAGACTTTAGAGGCACCGCTCCTGGCTGTGGCCCACGTGCAACAGCCGCAAGGAGGCCCGCAGCAGGCTGGGACCTCAGACAGGGCCCAAGATCGCACCATCAGCGTCATCTCCGGAGGCTCATCATCACAGGCACCTTCGGCGCAACCACCCCTGGAAATGGCGCACTGCGAAATCACCTTCACGCCAGCCGACGCCCAGGGTGTCGAGTTCCCTCACCAAGACCCCTTGGTCATCAAGGCTGACATTGCAGGCTACGACGTCAGGCGCGTCCTCATGGACGGGGGCAGCTCCGTGAACATTCTACTAGTGGGAACTCTCGATTGCATGGGGATCCCCCGAAGTTGTTTGGGGCCATCGGAGACCCTGCTCCAAGGTTTCGGAGCCCAGCCGCTGAAGGCATTGGGCCAGGTATGTCTTCGAGTTTCTTTTTGTCCGGGCATTAACGGTAGGGGCGAGGATATTGTCTTCGACGTTGTGGACATCCCGCACCCGTACAATGCCATACTGGGCCACCCTTTAATCAACTCCTTCGGGGCGATCTTGCACCACGGCTTCTTCTGTATGAAGCTCCCGGGCCTGCGGGGTGTCATTACCAAGTCGGAGTTATCCACGAAGTCCAGCACCCGGGTTGGCTTGCTAACCCGGTGTTGGTAAAGAAGGCCAGTGGCGCCTGGCGCATGTGTATCGACTTCACTGCCCTCAACAAGGCATGCCCGAAGGACGACTACCCCCTGCCGTGCATAGATCAACTGGTCGATGCCACCGCAGGGTGTGAGCTCATGAGCTTCTTGGATGCCTACTCCGGCTACTACCAGATCTACATGGCCAAGGACGACGAAGACAAGATCAGCTTTATTACACCGATTGGGACATTCTGCTTTGTTAGGATGCCCTTCGGCTTGAAGAATGTGGGCGCAACCTTCACCCGCCTTATCGCGCTAGCTCTGGCCACTCAGCTCAGTAGGAACGTGGAGGCCTACGTTGATGACCTGGTCATCAAAATCAGACAGCTTGCCTTCCATGGTCAGGATCTCCAAGAGACCTTCGACAACCTCAGGAAGGCGGGCATCAAGCTCAACCCGAACAAGTGTGTCTTCGGTGTGCAGGTAGGCAAGCTCTTGGGCTTCCTTGTGTCCGGGCAAGGCATTCAGGCGAATCCCGACAAAGTCGACGCGATCCTCGCCATGGAGCCGCCCAAAACGACACGGGAGGTCTAGAGGCTGGCGGGTCGCATGGCTGCATTAAGCCGCTTCCTTTCCAGGGCAGCGGAGCAGGGCCTGCCATTTTTCAAGACTCTTCGCGGTTGTGACAGCTTCCAATGGGACGACGATTGCGAGAAGGCTTTCGATGACCTCAAGAGGCACCTCGCAAGCCTCCCTACCCTGGACGCTCCGGCACCAGAGGCTTCCCTCATGCTCTACCTCGCCGCTTCGGTGACTGTGGTCAGCGCCATCCTTGTCCTTGAGGAGGGCGCTCTCCAGTGCCCTGTATACTTCATCTCCGAAGCCCTACAGGGCGCAAAAATGCGCTATACGGAGCTCGAGAAGCTCGCCTACGCGCTAGTCATGGCCTCGCGGAAGCTCCGACACTATTTTCTAGCCCATCCAATCACGGTGCCATCCTCGTTCCCCTTGGCGGAGATGCTGCACAACAAGGAGTCCACGGGGCAAATTGGCAAGTGGGCAGCCGAGCTCGCCCCATTCTCCTTAGCGTATGCCTCGCGAACAGCGATCAAGTCCTAGGTTATAGCGGATTTCCTCACAGAGTGGACCTCGTCGGCTCAGCCTGCCCAGCAGCCAGAGGACGCTCAACATCGATGGAGCCTACGGCGTCGCGGGTGCAGGCGTGGGTGCAGTGGTTACCACGCCAGAGGGGCACTTCCTGTTGTACTCGGTGCGGCTTGCGTTTCCCACTACCAACAATACGGCCGAGTACGAGGCGTTACTCTTTGGTCTCGCGAAGCTTAAAGCGCTCGGTGCGCGGCGAGTCCTCGTCTGCACCGACTCACGTCTGGTTGCGGGTCATGTGGACAAGTCCTACCAGGCCAAAGACCTGGAGCTGGCCAAGTACCTGGCAGCCGTAAGAGCAAGGGAGCGACACTTTTTGGGCATCACAGTCAAGGCCATCCCTCGGGCGGACAACGAACAAGCCGACGCCCTCGCGAAGGCTACCAGTCAACAGCTCCCATTTCACGAGGGGGCATTCTATGAGGTCTTACCAGCGGCAGCCCTCGTTCACCAGATCACCCATCAGGGTGACTGGCGGGAGCCCATCTTCGGCTTCTTGCAGGGCATCGCTTGAGGAAGTACTCTACAAAAAAGGAGTCTGCGTGCCACTTTTGTGGTGCCTCTCACGCGAGGAAGGAAAGCAGCTCCTTGCGGAAATTCACACGGGACTCTGCAGCTCGCACCTCACGCCGAGGTCGTTGGTCGGCAAAGCGTTCAGGCAAGGCTTTTACTGGCCAACCGCCGTAGCCGATGCCCAAGACCTCGTGCGCCGGTGCCAAGGCTGTCAATGGATGGGACGGGTCATCCGCCGACCCCCGATGAGCCTCAACCCCATTCCCCTAGTGTGGCCGCTGGCACGGTGGGGCATTGATGTCGTGGGACCACTTCATTGGGCCCCAGGAGACCTGCGGTTTGTAGTGGTCGCTTTGGAATATTTCTCCAGGTGACCAGAGGCTGTGGCTCTAGCTAAGATAACCTCAGTGGCAATGCAGCGCTTTCTCTGGCAGAACATCATATGCCGCTTCGGGGTGCCCAGGGAGATCACTGTCGAAAACAGTCTGCAGTTCGATGCTGCCTCGTTCAAGGAGTTCTGCGACAACATGGGCATCACGCTCCGATTTGCTTCAGTCGGGCACCCACAATCTAACGGAGCAGTTGAGCGGGCAAACGGCGCCATCTCCGCCGGAGTCAAGAAGCGTCTTGTCGGGCTACCAAAGGGCAAGTGGCCAGGCGAGCTCCACAACGTCCTCTAGTCCCTCCGCACCATGGTGACACGACCGACAGGATTCAGGCCGTTCAAACTCCTCTTCGGCGATGAAGCAGTAACGCCCGAGGAAATCAAGGCTGGATCCAGAAGAGTTCTCGTTCAAGCGCTAGAAGAAGAGCGCCGACTGTCCCTGGACCTTCTCGATGGGGAGCGAGTAAATGCAACCCAGCATGTCACAAAGTACACGCGACAGATGGTGCGCACGCGTGGCCGCTCCGTATACCCACGAGGATTCCAGCCTGGGGACCTCGTCCTCAAAATGGCGCTCCATGCGGAGACGGTCGGCAAACTGGAATCCAAATGGAAGGCCCATACATTGTCGCCGAGGCTCTATAGTAGGGAGCATACCGCCTCGCCACGCTCGAGGGGAAGATGCTTCGCCACACAAGGAACGCAGATAGGTTGCGGCGGTACTACGTCTAGGGAAGCGGGAGGCATGTAGCAACATTGGCACCTCATCCATTGTAAGACGCTCGCCCGCACAAATGGGAGATTAATAAAGCCGATCCTATGCCAAGCTTTCATCTCGGTCTACCACCACTGCACGCACTCTACGGAGTATAAATAAGACGTAGCGTCAAGGACCGCCTCCGCACGCACTTTACGGAGTATAAATAAGACGTAGCGTCGAGGTCCGCCTCCGCACGCACTCTACGGAGTATAAATAAGAGGCAGCGTCGAGGCATACCTCCGTGCGCACTCTACGGAGTATAAATAAGACGTAGCGTCAAGGTCCACCTCCGCATGCACTCTACGGAGTATAAATAAGACGTAGCGTCGAGGTCTACCTCCGCACGCACTCTACGGAGTATAAATAAGACGTAGCGTCGAGGTCCGCCTCCGCACGCACTCTACGGAGTATAAATAAGATGCAGCGGGGGGACGCCTCCTCACACACTCTACGGAGTATAAATAAGATGCAACGTCGAGGCTTACCTCCGTGCGCACTCAATGGAATACAGACTAGACGCAGCAGAGGCTTGCCTCCACATGCACTCTATGGAATACAGACTAGACGCAGCAGAGGCTTGCCTCCGCGCGTATTCTGTGAAGCGCCGACAAGGCACAATAGAGGCTTGTCCCCGCACGTGACCCGTGGTGAAAGGTAAACAGCCCCTATTGGAGGCGGAGCGCTCGCGCGTCTACTTCGACTAGGCGCCAGCTCCGCTGCCACCGCTTCGAGGGGTAGGGGACGGAGCGCTCGCGCGTCTACCTTGACTAGGCACTAGCTCCGCTACCACCACTTTGAAGGGTAAGGGACGGAGCGCTCGCGCGCCTACCTCAACTAGGAGCCAGTTCCGCTGCCACCACTTCGAAGGGTAGGAGACGAAGCGCTCGCGCGTCTACATCGACTAGGCGCCAGCTCCGCTGGCACCGCTTCGAGGGGTAGGGGAAGGAGCGCTCGCATGTCTACCTCGACTAAGCGCCAGCTCCGCTGCCACCGCTTCGAAGGGTAGGGGACAGAGCGCTGGCGCGCCTACCTCGACTAGGCGCCAGCTCCGCTGCCACCCCTTCGAAGGGTAGGGGACGGAGCGCTCGCACACCTACTTCGACTAGGCGCCAGCTCCGCTACCACCACTTCGAAAGGTAGGGGACGGAGCGCTCGCGCGTCTACTTCGACTAGGCGCCAGCTCCGCTGCCACCGCTTCGAAGGGTAGGGGACGAAGCACTCGCTCGTCTACCTTGACTAGGCACCAACTATGCTGCCACCCCTTCGAAAGGGTGGGGATGGAGCGCTCACGCGCCTACTTTGGCTACGGCTATCGATAAGCGGGGCGAGGCCAAGCAAAGGAACCTGAGCTCTACATGACACAGCCGCCCACGGCAGAATAATGCGTAACGGCAGAAGATCTGAAGCAAGTGTTGTTTCATTCAAAAAAAGAGAAGGTTGCAAGGCAGCCGTACAGACAGGCGTACATTACACAATACACTGGAACCCTGCCCTACACCTAGGGGTTCGCGCCACCATCACCGCACCGAGGGACCCCCTCGAGCCACCAGAGGAAGTTCCCCTTCCGACGCAGCGTTCGCCGCAGCACGACCCTAGCCGTGTCCTCTCCAATGAAGCCCCAGATCCGTGTGTAGAAGTTCTGGAGGGGGGTCAGGATGGCCTCAACTGCACGCGACAGCGCCCCAGCTTCAGTGGGCAGGTCCAGCCCAGGGTCGATCAGACCATTCACGTGCTCGCACCCCCGGGTATGAAGCATGGCGAAGGCGAGGCAGGCCCCGGCGAAGCCGCAGTGATCGCCGAAGGCTCTGCCGCCGCGGAGGGTGAGGCTTGAGCCCTCTTCGATTCGCTCAAGCGTCTCAGCCATATCCTCAGGGCCATGCGTAACATCTGGCATGTCAACGCAAAGGTCCTGGAGGGGCCGTTCCAAAGACTCCATCGCCCTCCACGTCGACATAGACGCCTCATCCAAGGTCCGGTTCCTCTCCGCAAGGGCTGCGGCGAGCTGGACCTTCTCCTCCTCCGCCGCGGCACGCTGGACCTCCTCAGTGGAACGTTGCGCCATCGCCACGGTGTCCTCCATGTCGGAAATCACCCTCGCGTTCTCTGCCTCCAACGCGTGAATACGCTCGTCCTTGGCGGCATGAGCCTCGTCCGCAGCGTGGAGTTGGCCCTCGAGCACCCTCCGCTCACGAACGCGCGTCTCCTCCAGGGCTTGGCTGAGAGCAACGGTCTGACAGAAATTGCGGGGGTTAGCTATGCACAGGACAGCGGAACAGGCCGCAAACCTAGCCACTTACCCTTATCTCCGAGGCACCCAGCGCGAGTGCCAGGAGGTCTCCCCCGCACGTTGACAGCACCTGTCGATCCAAGCTGCCGTCGGCGCGCTCCGCGACCTTGTTAAGAACGCGAAGCATCTCCGTCTAAGGAATGAAATCGGAGACAGTGGGCCTCGGCCCCTTCGCGCCAGCGGCTTCGGCGGCACCAGACGCCCACGCCGCGCCCTGCGCAACAAGGTCAAAGACTTCGCGCACACCTCCGTTGCTCGATCCTTGACCGCGTCCGGGAGACCTCGTCTCGCCTGATGTCAATGACGGAATGAGCGAGCAAATCGGAGAGAGTTTCGTGAAGTCGCAGGAGGAAAAGGAATCGCGCCTACCTTCAACACCCTCCGCCAAGGCACGGGGAGGTGTCCGCTATGGGGGCTTCGTCGGCTCGAGGGGCGATGACTTCCTCCTCA